>OX638229.1:16260007-17703882 GCA_951805285.1 Thymelicus acteon
ATGTGATTTTTTAAATCATAGAAAGCCATTAATAAAATATTTGCGATGTCAGTAATTTAGTATAGCATCCGCACTAATTTTGCTGTGAAGGAAGTTACTTAAAAGTTATTAATGAGATTTTAGAAGTGGATGAGGATGCTGTCTGAGTAACCGCACGCGCAAATATAACAGCCTTGTCGTAAAACCCTCGTTACTCTATGACGTTTCGACATAATATCGCTGATTGTGGAACACCGGACGCGGGTAGTGCGGGTACCGATAGCGGAAACACCGACAGTGGCATTTTATCACGACCGGCGACCTTCCGCGCATTGGGACCACTATCATATCGTCTCATGATCTTACTGTGATAGCTGAATGAAACTATACACAGTAAGTTTAGTTATAGACAGTAGTATAGTAAATTATAGGCTGGTGCTGAGTTACATTCAAATTGAATTTTTATTTTTTTTATTCATTTTACACAACATTGTCCTTGAAAAATATTCGTCAATAAATTAAGGATGTACATATCTAATGACCCATTTATTACCACCATTCTTACAATTATTTTTTACCAAGACCACTATTGTTTAACCTCGAACGGTATTGATGAAGAAAATCATATGTTTAGATAATAATATAAATAATCAATGATAGCCACAAATTCATTTTATCAACAATAATATTTCGGCCACTACCTTAAAACAGAAAATGCTTAAGCAGAAATCTTTGAATACCTTCAGAGGCCGTCGAAACAGTTACTATTACAAAGTACTAAAATGTTAAGCTACTTCTGCGGCCGACTGTACACCCAAGACCTTCCCAAGTAGCAAACTAGTCATATAATACAACTAAAAGACGTATAAGAGTTTTGTTTCAGTTTTGTAGCAACCAAATAATTGTAAAGTGGTATTCAATACGATGCTTTAGTTATATATGATTTAAATCATATAAATACGTCTGGTAAACGTCGTCTCAACGAATTTATGTGACGTAATATAAACGTATCTGCCACTACGTTTACATGATAAAGCTTTGAGTCGAGTTAACGTTATAGTCAGATAATAGTCGGGAGTTCCTATTTTTGTGTAATTTTGGAAACTTTTATGTAACGCTTAAATAATTAACTGTCCTATAATGATTGTATAATAAACTATTATAAAAAAGTCTTATTAAGGCGTTTAGTTCAATCATTATGTAACTTTTAGGCTATAAGTTTATTCTTATATGACTATTATAATTCATGTAATTATTTAAACGATAATAAGTAACTTTTATATGACTTAGAAGCCATTTTTAATTTAATTCATAGTTATGGATCCCGGAAAGTGGAAAAAAAATTAACAAAAGTGGTGGTTTTAGAAGAAAAGTAAACAAAAATTATAAATCATTAAAAATATCAAAAATACCTACAATTAATCTGGAAAAGACATTGTCGTGCGGTCCCAATCAAAAAGAAAGTAGCAAAAATCAAGGTGGTTCCGTATATTTTTTAGCATTAGTACCTACCACTTAGACTATAGGCGATACGACTTAGGCAACCAGGCGCCTAAATCGTGCCGAAGGACCTTTTTGGAAAAGTGTTGAAATTTCTATTTCCTTAAAAGATTTCTTATGCTTATGTCAACTCTATGATAACTTAGTAAATAAACATTAAGTGGATCTATGAGATTTTATTTAATTTGAAATACCCTAAAATACAGCTATTTTCCCTTAAATAAAGTAGTAGCACAGTAAATTAAGTTTAATAATGGCAACATTATTTTTTCAAAACGAAGATATTAAAAATAGTTTTTTTTTTCAAAAAGGATTTCAAAAATAATTTTTATTATTAAATTAAAAACAATATTCAAAAAAAGAAAACAAAAAAAAACATTTGTAAAAACATCAAAAAAATAAATAAAAAATAAATTCAAAAAAATATGTCAAAAAATTAAAAATAAATATTTTAAATATTTAAAACGAATGGCAACGTAATATTTATTTCAAAAATTTTCACACGATATATCGGCTACGTCTACGTCACGCCTTGGTAACGCTTTTTCGTGACAGAAAATTCCTAATACCCCTATATAGAAGTCTATATAGAAGTTTCACTTCAAAACAGAACTACTAATAAAGGTTTTTTTCATATTTTTCTGTTCCATAGAACCCTAATTGCAACCGTAATGGTGGACGACAGGACGACATAAGTTGAATAAAATACATGTATATAACCAGTTGTCATATACACGTCGTAAAGCGGTCGCTCAGTGAGTTGATTGCAATATGGCGGAAATTATTAAAGTCAATTCATATATATAATTTTAATATACAATATTAAAACATCAATATTTTGAAGGCCCGTTAAAATATGAACAAAGATGTCCATACATATTCTCGAAAAAATTTAATGGCCACTATATCATCACCCTCCTCATCTTCAACACAGTCAGCTTTCTTTATATTATATAAATGAAAATCATGATAACACTTGGCTTAACTTTTTATAAAGTATTTCAAGAAGAAAAAATATTGTCCGTTCGCATAAGAAAACTCATATAGATGTTGTGTGTTTAACCATAACAGGACTCTTTTGTAATTTTATTTACATCTATATACGGTTAAAGTTATGTAGGAGTATTACTAGACACTATTATAAAACATATTAGTCACACTTGCAACATCTATGTGATTTTTATGTAACGTAATTGACGCCGTTGCGACGACAAAACGACCCTTACACGATGTAAATGTCATATAAGGTGCGCCCAAACCCGCGTTATATAGACGTCTAATATACTGTAATATAACCATTTTGACTGACTGAAAGTTAATCTAAGACGTTTGTTTACCATTTATATAACTTTATTTTGCTACTTGGGTTGGGTTTGTCTAACAATATCCTCGTTATTCCCAAGGCTCAATACAATCAGAATCGACGTATTGGTCATAATCAAATTAAAATCCCCATAATGCTTCGTGCGGGGTCAATAAAGTTCCACCTTATTATCACATTTCACACTTCGACCTTTGAGCGTAATTACCTTAGTTCTCATAGAGACACTTCGGTTAGGAAAAAGATAGAAATATTGATATTATTGTAGAGTGAGCAGGATAGAATAGTTGCATTGTGTCGGGTTTTGGGTTTTGACACATTTCTTGCTTTTGTGGTATTTTGTTCCAAATGTTCAGTAATTTGTTCCAAATTCAAAGTTACTATTTCCTGAAGTTGGGGACAAACATTACAGACAAAAACTACACACTTATCATCATTTCAAAATCAAATTTCAAAAAATCAGTTCAAAAAGAGTAGATTTATTTTACTATAAGTCTATTTTTTATATTTTATAGATAGGCATACAGTGAGTGCAGAGATAGCCTAGCGGTTAAAACGTTGGTCTTCCGAACGAAAGCGTCCGAGTTCAAATCCTGGCACGCACCTCTAATTTTCAAATATTATGTGCGTATTAGAAGTTAACTATCACTTGCTTCGGTGAAAGAAAATATCGTGAGGAAACCTGCAAACCGGAGAGTTCTCCATAAAGTTCTCAAAGGTGTGTGAAGTCTATCAATCCGCACTTGGCCAGCTTGGTCGACTATGACCTAAAACCCCTCACACTGTGAGAGGAGACCCCGAGCCCAACAGTGGGAGAATTATGGGTTGTTGCTTTGCTTTTATATAATGAGTCCCTTCGAGTGAAATGCATTATAATCAACAATCACCTGGAAGCAATTGCCATGAAACTGCAATGCTGGATCTAAGTTTCACCTGTAGTTGAAACGTTTTTTCTGTTAAATGGTTTAGAAGTTGGTCATCAGTCACATCGCCGAATGGTTTTAAACCTTTTGCTTACCATAACAATTCAGACTGTACCACCTTCACCTTTACTATAGGTATTGCCGGCTAGAAATCACCAAGAACAGCGTCAGGTATAATGGTGATTCTCTTCAATGAAAACACCAATTCATCATTCCGTATACATCACTACTAACAATATTTATAAGAAGTTAACATCGTACAAACTACATATAACTGAACAAATTGTAGCTTAATAACCTTAATCTGATATGGCAAATAAACAGGCAATCGGATGAACAAACAATAGGGCCAAATTATGCAAATCATATTCCAAAGAATTTCATTATGAGCTTTATGGCTTAGGCGATAAGGATCATTGAGATTACCTGATTTTAGCATTAGTTCAAGCGTAATGCCTGACCATTATATTATCTGGGCAGGTGTCTCCCAGGCGGATCTTATCGGAATATCTAAACGAGAAACAATAATTCAAGCCTTGATTAACTTCAAAATTAACTCTGTAAATAGTTGGCGCATTTGTCCTGGCGTCTCTTGGGTATAGACTCGTATGTTTCAGTGTTGTCTCTCTTGTATCGTCAGGTACAATGCCTAGTTAAAGTTTGAGCTTAATTTATCGATTAATCATAAAAGAAACAAACTTAAGATGAAATACTTTTCGGAATACGTCCTAAGATTACACCGACTGCCTTCAGTTGTTAGGAGTAGAGATATCCTCGAAACTCAACTTTGGGCAGTTCATTGAGTCCAAGGCTGCCGCAAGGAAACTTGGTGTCTTTGCAAAGGTGCGGCGGTATTTCACACCGAGGTAACTCTGGGCAGGACTCAGGTTCGACCGTGTGTGAAGTACTGTTCTCACATCTGGGCAGGCGCAGCCAAATATCACCTCTCTCCCTTGGATAAAATGGAGAGGCGTACGAAAAGGCTCATTGCTGACCCACATCTGGTTGAAACCAATCTGCAAGGCCTCGAGCACAGGCGCAGAGTAACCAGCCTCTCGGTTTTCTATAGGGCACATTTCGGAGAGTGCACAGGAATTGTTTGAGATAATTCCCTCAAGTATGTGGCCAGGCTGGCGCGGACGATGTTTGACCGTGCCGACCACGGGCCACATGACTCACTCAGGGGTGTGTCAGGGCTACCCGCTTCCACGGGAGCTCTTTGAGTCAGACTTAGCCCCCGCCCATCTGGGGGCCGCTGTCTGGCTGAGACACCAGCTTATGTTTTACGGATGATGATAGGATCCCCCGCTCAACAGCGGTGTCCGCCCCTTCAGCGGGAGACCCTTGTTCTCCTGAGTTTATGTCCGGGTAAAAAGGTTCGCCTTGAGGCCCGCAGACCCCTCGCATTGGTCCGCGTCGAAGGCGCGGCAGCGATAGGATGACAGTAGTGTAATTCCCTCATCCCCGTTTCTGCACTGAACGACAGGATGCACGGCGGGTATCCTTTTTAGCCGACTACAAAAAAGGAGAAGGTATTCAATTCGACTATATTTTTTTTATGTTTGTTACCTCAGAACTTTAGACTGGGTGAACCGACTTTGATGATTCTTTTTTTAATCGAAAGCTGGTGATTGTCATATAGTCCCACTTAAATTTGAGCGAGATAACGACGACGAGCGAGATACGACTAGTAGTTTTTGAGTTATCTCTAATTTTAAAGTCGGTTATTTTTTGTTAAGAATTATGTCGTGTACATGCTGCCAGTACGGACAGCGCGGTTTACCTCGGCATTCGCTATGCGCACCGCGAAGGATTGGAATAGCTTGCCTGCCTCCGCGTTCCCACCCCACCCGCCTTTGACGTGGGTGTCTTCAAGAAAAGAGTGAATAGGCAAAAACAGTAGTTAGTAAAAACTAAGTTAGGGCACTCCCCACCTGGACCACATCTACACTTAACATCAGGTGGGATTGTGGTCAAGAATTAACCTGTTTTAAGTAAAAAATAATATCTTATCTCACAAATAAAAGAACGATTTATTTAAAGTTTTGCGAAATTGGAGACACAGACACCTCACAATAACTAAAGTGTACCTACCATGGACCATTACTCAATGTTACCTCAAGTGATGTAAACGAATACTATTGTGAGCAAGAAACAGACAAATAACGAACTCCAACAGAAGATCAAATTAAACAATGATTAAAATAACGGTACTCAAATTACCGCAATACAAGTTTAAGTTTACACACTTGGAATGCTTCGAATTCATCGTCAAAGGACTTTGGACTTTAAACACGTTTAAATACTGATTTTTCTGCAGTTTTACACTTCTAGCAATATATTTTAGGGTTCCATATGATTTTTCTTTTTCCGGATGTTTTTGCCTGAAAGAAAAAATTTAGTGTAAGCAGACAAGTCTGAAAAATTAAAATATTATGATTATCAATGAATTTAGATAATTATAGACTATAATGCATCATCACTATAAATTATGCTATACTTAATAAGAAATGTGGAAATATTTCTGAACTAGGATGGTACCGTCTACAACTGGTTATTTCCCATTGAAACAAAAAAAAAATATCAAAAAAATCACAATATGTCGGTGCGGCACTTCCAGTATTATTCTGGGTGTATGGACAATAGTTTTTTCCTACTTCCTACTTAGTCAACTACATTAGTTATTTATTATTGCTTATATTCATACGCCCCAACTCAGAGTCACTAACGGTTAATACTTAAATCGCTCCTTTGTACAGAATTTGTATGGTGATTCTTTACTAAGGAGCGATTAAAATAACCATTAGTGACTCTGAGTTGGGGCGATATTGATTAAAATTCAATCGTATTCAATTTAATTTGCCAAATAGTTACTTCACGCAAAACAATTTATAAATTAGGTACTTTAATAAATAAAATTAAGTTTTTCTACAAACATTGAAGACATATCAAATCGTACATCTACGCAATATGCTTAAAATGGGTACAAGGTTTTCGGTTCACGTATCATTGAGAAAATTTAGATACAACTACCTAATTAAGAATCCTTACACGGAACCCTCTCACCAACAGCACCGTGCTTGACCTTGTTTATGGTGTTCCCTAATCTATTTATCTATTTACGATCACAAATCGTCAAAATAAAGAACTATCAGATCGCCTCGTAATTACGGTTTTATTGTCTTTACGGCGGCGGCGCCTGTGATTACGGCGGTAGAAACAAATTATACAAGTTTACGACCAACACTAAGGGCTCGGATATACCACAGCGATTCGGCCTTGAATCGAACGTAATATTATCGAATTTGAAATCGATTATTTGCTAGAACAAATCTTGGTTGGTGCAGGTGAATTACTATTATAATGAAAGGTTAACTAGTTTACAGTGGCGTAGCTAGCCCTTCCGGGGCCCCGTATCAAAATTTTGCCAGGGGCCCCTCTCGAATCGAGGGTAAAGATCTTACTCAAAAGAAATAAAAAAGCTAGCGTGAATTAAAACAAATATAATAGGTACTCGTATACTAACATCGATTAATAAACCACATACAATCAATACTCTAAAATTGTAATCTGGGGGCAGCTCTGTTTCGTTTTGGGAGATCCGAACGCGAGCTCAGACTCAGCAGCCGATGTGATACGACAGGGCATCATGGTCATTGTCAACGACATGGTCCTCCGCGTGCACACTTATAGATCTATCACCTCAGGGCTTAATACAAAGTATAACGCTGCCTCCTGGTCAGCAAAGAAGCAAATGACTAAAAGGAAGGCAATTTAAAGTTCATTGGCAGAACTGGCTAGCGAATGGACGATTGCCCCTCTGGTAGTCGAGAATTCTGGTCGCTAGCTCAAGCTGCTGAGGGTAACTTCTGTCGGTCATCTCTTCCACAACTGCGTAAATTGGACGACTCCGCGGTCCACACGGCAAAGGGGAATGCCGAACTTCTTGGCATCCTTTTTGCCGCCAACTCAACTCTTGATGATAGAGAGATCGCCTCCGCCTAAAACCCTGTGAGAGCTTGATACCAAGAAGTTGAGAGGACCAGACGGTATTCACGCAGTGGTGTTAAAGATGTGTGCTGCCGAGTTGATTCCAGCCCCGGATCTAGGGGGACGAGGGGCAAACCGGGGCACCCACCCCGGGCGGCAATTCAGGGGGCGCAAAAATCATAATATAGTATGATTAAAAATAAAAAAAACTTGGTGCATAAAGCGCCTAGCATACGGAAGCCTAGTTGGGAGAATAAATAAATTTATTAAAAAAGAGTTCTTATTGTCCCATTCACGAAAAATCCCAACTATTATTTATTTGTGAGTTTTTTTTATCTTATCTCTATCACTATCAAGTTTCTGCCCCGGTTCGAAAAAATTGTAGATCCGGGGCTGGTTGATTCCCCGTCTTAACGTTCTTATTCTATCTTATGCCACATGATACGTCTTCGTGGAAGGTTACCCTTTTTCATTCCATCCACATAATGGGCGATCTCAGTGACCTGGCTAACTGCAGGTCTATAGCGATAAGCCTATAGCCTCCCTGCTTGCAACGGTAATGGAGCGCGAAATTAACATGCAGCTCCTGGGATATCTGGAAGATCATCAGCTGATCTGTGATCGACAATACGGTTTTTGCGACGGTCGTTCAGCTGGTGATCATCAAATTTATGTTACGCAACTGTAGGCATCGTCAGGCTATTGATCGCAACGGGGAACCACTGGCAGTTAGCCTAGATTTCGTTAAAGCCTGTGACCAGGGCTGGCACAGAGAGGTCTCACGAAGTTAACATCTTACAGTCGCTTTGAGAGGTTATGCAGTTGGGTAGTCAGCTTTCTATCTGAGCGATATATCAAGGATGTAGTAGATGGTTGTTGCTCAGATATGAAACCTATAAAATGCTGGTGTTCCCCAAGGGTCTGTGGTATCTCCTACGCTGTTCATTCTGCATATCAATGACATGGCATGAGTGGCAACTTTTGCTATGCAGATGACAGCACAGGGGATGCCTACTATGCCCTTAATTCCTCTCAGTTGCAAAACTTGCAAGTGGCGGATAGCAGGCTTAAAATTGTGTCTGAAGTCGAGAACTCTCTGGAGCAAGTCTCGGAATAGGAATAATTTAGTCGAGTTCAACCCCACGAAGACACAAGTTGGCGCGTTTACCACTAAGAAAACCCCATTTTTCATAGTGCCTTAATTCCAGCGTACCGCGTTCATCACTAAAAGTGTTGTAAGAGTATGATTCTGGGAGTTGACATCTCGAGTGATGTGTATTATCAGCATCATTTGGAAGCCAAGGCTAAGTTGGCTTCCAAAAAGCTTGATGTTCTAAACCGGACTAAGGAGTACTTCACTGCGAGCGAGGCACCTGGTCATGCTTTACAAAGCTCATGGCCGAATTGAAGTTTTATCCACTCCGATGAGACTCATGGAGAACTTCTACGGTCCGATTCTCCTGATCATTTTTACCACGTACGTGCTAACTGTAGAATGAGCTGTGCTACGTGTGGAATGAACTTCCTCCTGAGGTATTACCGGAGCGCTGTGTCATGAGGTTGCCGCTGGCATGTCCGCGCAGCACTCAGTTCCGGAGAGCATCATGAGTCGTGTAGAACGTAATTTTTTTGTACGTTAAATATTTTGTTTAAAGATTAGGGCATTTAAATCATTAATTTCCGGATCATTTCACGAATTTTTTCTAAGGCGCATTGGGGGCCCCCTCAGCCCCGGGGCCCCGTATAATTGATACGGCTGATACGGCGGTAGCTACGCCCCTGCTAGTTTAGTAACTTAATTTATCTTATCGAACATAGAGTAGCTAGTCAATGTGTTTATTGGGGTTTTATAATTCTTAAAGAGGAACATGATTTTCATTTTTTATTTCTTGCTCTTGCTAATGTTCATATACCTGTTTAAGTGATACATCCTGGGATTTAAGAGGCTTTGAGTCGAGCCTTAACCCTCCTGCTAGTGTTATCTTCCTGAGTAAGGACGAAGCTTATACCCTTCTTCTAAGTACGCAGTCGATAAAAGGATAAGTCGTAAAAGTCGCAGTGATTCAGATGCGGGGGATACCCCGTCTCTTTGGTCAAAGAACGATCAAAGAAAGTTTGGTCAACAAAATCGGTGTTGTCTTTTTTGGTGTTAGAACAGTTCCTTATCAGGAGTGACTTCTGACACTTGTTGTAGTCGTCGTTTGTTAGCTAATGATTAACTTCTCACTAGTAGTGTACTAATAATATTAACAGCCTTAAAACGCCTTAAAATTGTATAACAAATATAATATTGCAATCCTATAGTAACCGCAAGTAATTCCAATAACGATATCATCTCGGGAAATTACGTTCATGTAGATTTAATGGCCGTCGAGTTAAGTGATTCAGTTTACCTAAGTTTGTAAACTACTGCATTACAGTGAATAGTGAACGTGAATGAATGTATTGAATGAAGGATTACTATCGGTAATCAGAATAATTCACAGTTATTAAGGTGTACAATAAAAATTCTATCACCCCAAAAATTTTCGTCCATTTATCGCATGTCGCATTACAGCCGGCCCGGAATAATAACGGAGATTTAATGATTTAAATAAATATTTCTCTTAGTTTTTAATGTGCGTCTATCATCTAAATGATTGTATTATTTATGTATTCCGTACCCTAATACGCAAATTGAAATTAAATTTTATAATTGAATATTTTGTGCACTATTGATTTCCCATTATCATCCCCATTTTTCAATAATTAAGTTAAGGTTAAAAACGAAATTTTAATACCATAAATGGAATAATTTTCAATTTTTTTTAGTTAACGCCTACAAACCGAAAAAAGTTTCACTTGCATCGTGGTTTCATAAAACCACACTTTTATGTTTTTTTTTGTGATGAAGTTAAAAATACAAAAGAAAATCAGCATAATACTTTATGATAGGAACAAATAGGGGTGAAGAGCACAGCAGGAGTATAAGTCCTGTTACCAATTCAATGTAAAATCGATAAGTACAAACATTTTAGTGCCTAGTCTTAATTAAAGCAACATTCATCATAAAACAAATCAGAATTAATTTGAATTAAATTTTCATGACCTAAAGGTGCTTCAACATCAACTCAGTCGGTCTCGGTTGGCTCGCTGAGTAGATATTATGATATTATTTCGTTCGAAGCACAGATTGCATGTCTTAAGTATCACCTACTTAAACTTTATGCAAAATAAGTCTACAAATACTAATAGAGTTGCAGAAATGTTAGTGAATGAATGGAAGTATCGACTATAGGAGTCTCTGCCCCATTAAATTCACAATGGTCAAAAATCCAGGATGACCTGGAAATCCTAATTCTTAATTCGAACACAACTAAAACCCCAGCGACACTTTAGAAATTAAATATGAAAAATACATTGAACATTTAAAGATGACCACAAAACCGCTCCTGTTCATGTTAGAGCAATCTCACTCATTTATAATGAATGTTAATTGCTATCTAATATCATGAATTTAAACAATAACGTAACACTGAAGAATAACCTTATACAAAGCATGTTGTTTAAGACAAACAGTTTTCGAAAAGTGAGAATAGTATCACTGAACTAACAACGCTTTCTACTATAAATTGTGACCAACATTTACTAGATGATCCTTTAACAACCTTAACGCTAAATGATATTTTCAAAACGCAATTTCTTTAACGCTTCATTACTCATCTCGTTAGTGGTGAAATATCTATCTTAGCTTTCAATTTTATGACGTCAATATTACCAACGCCAAGTCCTAAACCTAAACTAATTTCCTCACGATCGTAATACTTAATTAAGTCTGACCGAAAATCGCTTTCTTAATCGAGACCGATTAAGCATGTTTAAGCAATATGATCGATTCGACAGTTAGATCGATCGAACATGATTCGGTGTTCGTTTGATTGATTAGCTTAATTGATCTGATCAAGCGAGTATGGAACCCTACGAGCGAAATGGCGGTCACGATTGGTGCTATCAAGATTTTCGGTGTTATTATTGAATTATCTGTCTGTTTTCTCTTGAGAATCTGGTTCTGATTTCTGTTCTAGTTTTAGATAATACTAGAATTACTAATCTCTGGGAATTATGGTAACCACTATTGAAATGTCTGGGCATCAAAACAAACGACACACGTTCTTCGTATTTACGTATTTGTACTTTTCAAATCAAAGTACATAGTTGATTGTAAAAATAAAAAATAAACTTTTAAGTTCTAAAATTTTATTTACCGTATAAACGTATCGAATGAAATGCATATATGCATATATATAAACAATGATATTAAAATGTAAAAAAGAGAGATATATCACTAGCGCGCAGACGATGAAGAGGCAATTGACCGTTCTGCTCGTAGTCGCTCTGTCAATACAAGACGATACGCACGCTTTTGTTGTTGTCAGAAGTGCTTGACATTTGACATACAGCGTTAAAATGCCTTCGTCTATTATGGTGTAGTGAAACAAAAGATAAACGTGTATGTGTTGTAGCTCTTTTCGGAACAGGTTTTTTGGTTGATTTGGAAGGGTAAAACGTATCTATATTTTTTAAATACATATAATTGTATATAAACGAATAAATGTATTCATAAGTAAACTTCTTAAAATACAAGTTTCAAAGATCTTGAAACTTAAAGTTAGAAAGAAACACTTTACCTAATCTTCCTAAGCTCTTCCATTTCTAGGACGTGTAAGTTCTGTTTACTTAGGTCTTCCTTAGGCTGCTAATGAATGACTAACAGGTTCAGGCCCCGTTAACTTAGCGTGATGTTATGTAATGTTAATTTTGCACTTGAAACCACCCGTCCGTCTATTTGTCACTTTGTTGTGATCTTGGATTTGCATTTAAACGGCCTGTGGGCTTTGCGTAGGATGATCCTGTCTAAGTCTTGTTATCTCTATTATTTGCTCATATAGATGTAGTTTGCGGAGTAACGTTGAGTGGTCATTTTACATTACAATTTGTAGCTATTCCAATTCTGTTTATTATCTTAGGTGCTTAGATTATAATCTTCTGTAGACTGTAGCAGGTCATGTAATATTTATCTACTACTTAAGTAACATGTACAGTGTTACAACTTGTAATGAAAACATCTCAATCTCGTTTCCTCAAACAACAATTTACATCTCAGTAAAATTTAAATATTTAAACAAATCTTTATTTTTTATGTAAATAACCGACAAACGACCACACGAGCCATAAGGTAGGCGGTCTATATAAGGTAATACCTAAGGCGATTTGTTGCTAGCCAAGAAAGAGAGAAGAAAGAAAGGCTTTCAATTCATAACACGGACGCGATAATAATATTAATTAACTAGAAACTAAAAAACAGTACTTTCTTAAAGTCCTCATCAAGCTTCTGCTTTTCTCTCAGAAACGGTGGCTCGTAGGAAAAAAGTATTGACACATTTTTATAGATAATTTTATGATCTACAATTTTTGTCTGGGGTACTTTATGATAAAACTTACCGTTTTGCTGAAAATCGCGAAAAACTTTTTTTTTTACCTTTGACCTTGAATATTTTTTTTCCATACACGGGAATGATGGGGAACTTAAAAATATTATTTATAATTATGTTTTGAACAATCTTACTGATTTTCAGCTTGTTGGGAATTTATGCACCTTCGAATGTCTAAATTGACCGGACTATTAATTGTTTTTAATATTTACCTATACATACCAATTATTCGATTTTTAAATGTGACGTCACGAAATTTAGGACCCCTCATACTCCTTGTCACACAATGTCACAGTACATCGACTCCTCCCCCCCTCCCCAATAACGTGTGACGTAATTTATGGATGGTCCCATACGAGAAAAAGGAAATGTAAAAATTTAAAAAAAGAATGTGTGGACAAAGTCGCGGACTGAATCGCGCAGCTAGTAAAGCTATACATTCTTTGTTACTCCTAGTATTCTCCAAGAGTCAAGACCTTTACCCGACATGGCAGCTACACCTGTTGCCATTATAAAGATCTCTAGCGAGTTATCTTATGATTGGTTTCGAATTAATTACAACATTCAATTGTATAGTATGACTTCTGTATTTATTTTTGTATGCTAATTATAGGACACCAGAAAAAAATGTTCTGTTTTATTTCACAAAAGGTTGTGACTGTTTTAAGTTTTTTACTTGTTTAATGTCACGACTACGCCATACGATGATAGTATCGCAATTAGGATAATCAGTTCAAACACCCACCTTATAACCTCAACTATTAAACAATTCCTATTCCTAAATATTAAATAAATCATCACCGATAAAACACTGTCGTTAATAGAAACATAACCAAACAATGAACTTATTGTTCAACGAGTAACCGCCCTCGCTTTGCTTCGGTTTTCTTATTTTTTTACACCTTGGGTTACATTATTGGAGTTTTATTAAGGATCCCTAATTTTTTGAAAATATAATATAGCCTATGTTACTCGGGGATAGTGTAGCTACCCAACAGTGAAAGAATTTTTGAAATCGGTTCAGTAGTTTCGGAGCCTATTCAATGCAAACAAAAAATTAAATCTTTCCTCCTTATATATTAGTATAGACAGATATTATCTAAACATTCAAGTACAGGAGCATTCGAATCAGATTCCCGCAAGTTCCATCTCCTCGCGATAACAGCAATTAACCCCTGTAATGCTGCAGCTTCCTGCGAAGATCAGTTGCAGCACTTGCAGCCACAATACACGGCTAAATTACCGATAGAACCGCTGATAGGAAAGCCAGTTGTGAAATGAACACGTAACTCTTATCGGGATCGGTTTAAAACATTTCTGTTTGACCTTCCGGGAAGAAAGCGGGGTTGGCCAACCCGAGGTAGCTCGAGTATGAATATTGTTATGAAAATGTGCTTATCTGATGCTGGTTTGGTTGTGGGATACTGAAATGAAGTGTAACCGATATTGTATAGTAGGTCAGTTAGGACATAATGGTACATTGCGACACGGTGCGTGAAGTGGTATATTATAGCACGGGTGTAAAGCACCCGAGAGTAGCGAAGGTGCTAAAAAGCGCCGTGTTAAAATAGACTTTTTACGTCACAAGTATCATAATACGAGTATTGTTTTATAGCACAGTGTGATCTAAATCAACACTTGAAAGTCAGGTTTTTTCGTGATAAAGTAGTCCTATTTACATCTTGCGAAAAGTGACTTAATTCGTCTATTTTATTGAACGGAGTTGTGTTAGCGCACGAGCGTAGTGCGGGATATCCAGTGGGTCCGTGCATGCAATGCGCTCCGTAGCGACTCTACTACTTTTATGGCACTTATACTTCGATCACTTATAACACCTTATACTTAACAGATAATAGGGACATTGTCCTAAACAGTACAAAAACTCTGAGGTCAACCTCATTTTGGAATTTTGTGTTTTTTTTTTTTGTTTTGATAGACTTGGCTCACAGTCACACAACCTACCAAGTGTACTTTACACGTATCATAATGTGTACATACCCCCGCACATGCTTTTTCCAAAGTATCCTAGCTTAGTAAACGATAAAAGAATCGACCTCCCAAATAGGGTGAGTTGCACAAAAGAAGTTTTTTGTAAGAAAGCAGTCAATTCTAAGTGGGAATTATGATAACGTTTTGTACAATTTCGGCATGGGATTGGGATCTATCGAGGCCGCCCCAATACGGCAAAACTTGTACAGGATTGGAATGATATATATTTTTTTAACCAACTGGAAAATATAATAGCTCTAGTATAAACTTGAATCGCTAGTTATTTTTCCTTAGGGGATTTGCTAATGATTTCCAGTCACGCTACAATCGTTGCATAATAATTTTAGGTGTGAATACAATCTTATGAATCCAGCTGAGGCAAGAAAATATCTTTCTCTGATTCAGGATAATTTATCGTTTGATGAGGTATTTCAACCATTTGACTAAGCCCCAAAATTCCTTCTTCCAACTTGAACTCGGTAGTGTTGAGGTGAACTGGCAGAAGTGACTTACTGCAAGGTGATGAACGATAGGCGATAAAAAAAAATTATATTTTTGAAGTGAAATATTTTAAAATATTAAAAAAAAAAACAAATTGGAAATATAATTTTACATTATGTCGGGATATTTGGGAATTTTTTCATATAATTTTGTGGCCAGAATTTATCACCATGCCAATGAGGTATTATTCTTCTACAATATTTGATCTTGGACCACATCTCCACTTACTATCAGGTGAGATTGTAGTCAAGCATTAACATATTTGTGTACAAAAAAAAATCTAATAGGTACTGCTACAATTTTAGCCGAAATTATCTTTGAACAAATTAATTCTACTAATATTATTAATTGTAGTATTATTTATTAATTATATAATTATTATTAATTATAAATGTTTGTAAGGATGATTGTTTTTAGGGTTCCGTAGCCGAATGGCAAAAAACGGAACCCTTATGGATTCGTCATGTCTGTCTGTCTGTCTGTCTGTCTGTCTGTCTGTCTGTCTGTCTGTCTGTCTGTCTGTCCGTCCGTATGTCACAGCCACTTTTTTCCGAAACTATAAGAGCTATACCATTGAAACTTGGTAAGTAGATGTATTCTGTAAACCGCATTAAGATTTTCACATAAAAATAGAAAAAAACAATAAATTTTGGGGGCTCCCCATACTTGGAACTGAAACTCAAAAATGTTTTTTTCATCAAACCCATACGTGTGGGGTATCTATGGGTAGGTCTTCAAAAATGATATTGAGGTTTTTAACATCATTTTTTTCTAAACTGAATAGTTTGCGCGAGAGACCCTTCCAAAGTGGTAAAATGTGTGTCCCCTCCCCTGTAACTTCTAAAATAAGGAAATGATAAAACTAAAAAAAATATATGATGTACATTACCAAGCAAACTTCCAATGAAAATTGGTTTGAATGAGATCTAGTACGTAGTTTTTTTTTAATACGTCATAAATCGTAAACCGCAAAAAACATTGATCAAAGTTACAACGAACTACAAGAACTTTTATATTATGTTACTTGCTGCTACGGAACCCTTCATGGGCGAGTCCGACTCGCACTTGGCCGCTTTTTCTTTCCTGCAAAATCTATGGACCAGATTTTCTTGAAATTTAGCACACAAGTAGACCATAATTGGGAATAGGACGTAGGGTACTTATTATTCTGGAAAACGCAGGAAAAGTCGCGTGCAGAGCGCTAGTAAATTTATAAATAAGTTGGAATAAATAGCTCATCGCCCATGGTGATAAAAGTCATTAATGCATGACGGTGTTAAGGATTTGTTCAAAATTACGAAGTTAGCTGGCATTTCACGATCTTTGTTCTGTCAAGCCTCTCTGACAATGGAGATTTGCAGATGTGTTTAATGCTAATTTGCCCGTAACAATTTGAGATAAGCCCCACATGTCACTCGGCTTCATTCTACTTGGAAAGGTTCCAAGTACTACCAACCTAATGTTTAATAGAGGAAGCGTTACCTGAGTATTGTATTGCGAAATGCTAAGAAAGTGCTGTTTTGTAATTAGATATTTGGGTCTTGCTGGCTTTGTTAACTATTTCATATTGTTGTAGGTCGGCTTTGTGAGTTTGTCCTGTCCTGCCCCTCTTCTGAAAGTGCCTTTACAATGTTTCGCAATAGCTCACTAATTGGCGATGCATCTGATGTGGCCAGGAGTTTTTATCACGCTGCTTCCGTGAAAATTGGAGTTCATTGCAATATACGTAATTAATGGGAGGTTATGTCGACGGCATCGTCGTCCGTAGCTTTTACTCTAATGAAATAAAGGTCGATGACTTTTATGCAATCAAAGAGTCCTGGCGCCATAGTCGCAGAAAACAACAAGAGCAGGTGACTTGGTTTGTACTTGTACTTGCACTCCAGCCTAATATTTGGTTTAAGCATTTGGACTAATACAAAACTCATAGCCCAGCGGCTTCTTAGTGATCGACAAAGTTAAGTAACAGCGGGCGCGGTCGGTAGTTGGATGGGTGACACAATCAGACATTTTAATTTTAGTTCAATAATTTCAATGATAAAAACTGACAATTGACTGACAACACTGACAACCTTATGAACTTTATAAGCAAAGTGACATCTAAGTAGGACAATGCGAGCCAACAATGCGAGGAAATGTCCGACCGCGTGAAACGGCAAACAACAACACTATCTGGAGCCAAATATTGGTTGAAGCGCGCTTGTGCTTCCGTATTCTCTTAATCGCTGACTTTGATTTAAGAAGATAAATGGTTTTTATTGGTTTGGGCGTATTTAATTAATATGCAGAGATGTTTTTTGTTTTACTGTCCCATTAACGCGCACGTATGATTTTTTTTTTACGTTTTTGTAACATACATCATCTGAAGGTCGCTGCATACGTAACGTGGACGAGACAGGGACGGGACGTGGACGAGACAGGGACGGGACGTGGACGGGACGTGGACGGGACATAAATTTACATACGTACGTGCCCCGTTCCCGTCCCGTCCGTGCCTCCGTAGCCTATGCGCTATCGTTTACATTTTCTATGAAACGATGTTTCTAAAACTTTACGTCCCGTCCCCGTCCCGTCCCCGTCCCGTCCCCGTCCCGTCCACGTTACGTATGCATTGACCTTAACTCTTTTGCTGACTGTAAGTAGCGTGGAATATTGGAAGAAGCACTGACCAGGCCTCTTATGTTGGTGGGCTTTATACTCCGTTTTCTTTTGACGGTAATTTTGTATGGCATTATGGTATTTATCAGCCTGGATAACCTTGTAGAAGACATCGTGATAAATATGAATATTTATTACGCGTTTCTGTAGCAGCGTCGGAGAGTCAGAAAGAGTAAGTGCCACGCTTCCTTCTTAGTAGCAACGTGCGAGTTATGTCTTTGGTGTAACTGATGAACATGGCGTTGCCAACTTACCACCAAGTATGTATGTTCATTTATTTTGTTTGTTCGTCGGTTTTTCACATAAAAAACAGCTCTGTACTAACAGCTCTGTACTAACAGCTCTTTTACATCCGAAAATGTCAGTTAGGTAAGTGAAAAAGTAATCCTATTAAACAGATAAAATAAATGTTACTTGACGTACTTGATGTCTGCCCACAATGTTTCCTAACGAAGATACTTACACCAAGAATCACTTCAAATAGTTCCAGATTTAATTGCCCAGAAACAGTAGTTCGAAGGGAATCGCCTGTGTCTCTGGGTTCCCACGCTAATATCCAGACAATGTATGTTTACTTAAACGTTAGGACCACAACGTTGTCACGGAGCCACCGTTCAACTTGTTGTCACTGTATTTGTCACGTGAATACAACTGTACTGCACTAAAACTAAAACGACATTTGGTTGCTCGTCTTCATTCTAAATTATACTTTACATTGTAGTTGGAGGGTCGTGTTTTGTTTAACAGGGTGCATGATTTGTTTCGTGGATACAAGCGTGTAAATTACCGTGGTTTAGGGTTGACAATGATGAATAATGCTTTGGTGTCGGCTAGTTGTTGAACATAAGTTGTGCTCTCGTTGAGTGCCGATTTGTATCTTGTAAATGTAAGTTATCATAACCTTGTGTTATTAAGTACTTCCATGTTTAAATAGGCCACGTCTAGATTTACATTTGTAGCACTTATAGTCATAAAAGTTGAAGATAATATTGTAAAACAGTGACTTAAATTAGCTATCGTCACTGACTTGGGTTTTATCTTGACGCTTATCAGAAATTTTATTCATGTCTTACTCATCACCGAAACATTTGTTATCTTTGCGTAGATGTTTTTTTAAATCTCATTAATTGTCACGCCAGGTAATAAAAATAATATTTAAAAAAATATAGATACGTTATTTCCTTACCAATCAACCAACCAAAATATGTTCCGAAAAGAGCTGCAAGACACACACGTTTATCTTTTGTTTCACTACACCAATCACATTGATATAATACACGAAGGCGTTTTAA
This sequence comes from Thymelicus acteon, assembly GCA_951805285.1. NCBI lineage: Eukaryota > Metazoa > Arthropoda > Insecta > Lepidoptera > Hesperiidae > Thymelicus > Thymelicus acteon. Next base: position 16,279,632 of record OX638229.1, read on the forward strand.
CGCTGTATGTCAAATGTCAAGCACTTCTGACAACAACAAAAGCGTGCGTATCGTCTTGTATTGACAGAGCGACTACGAGCAGAACCGTCAATTGTCTATTCTTACGCTTTTCATCGTCGGCGCACTAGTGACATATCTACTTCTTTTTACATTATACCTAATATCATTGGTAATACAGTCAATATTCAATATAATTTTCTTAAAAAATTATAGATATATCTACCGTCATCAGTGACGAGTGTAATAAAACGTCACGTACCAATACTAAAGTTAGTTTAATTCGATTTTAAATACGCAGTAACATCCATTGAGTGGGTAATTAAAACGTTTTATGGGAAAGTGTTTGTCTGTTTGATATCAGGTTTCGTCATAGCGACGCGGCGTGAGCGTCATTCGTCATGAATCATGATTCTCCAAGCATACGTATAGTTTGTTAATGGGTTCTACCAGACGCGTTTAAATATTAAATGGCAAACGATAAAAATATTGATAGTGATGATGGTAACATAGTACCTAATAGTAACACACTTGCATTTTAAGGTTTCACTATAACATTTAAGGAAAAAAAATAATCAATTTGAATTCAATAAAACGGATAGAAACACAATACTGATAGCATGACTCGTTATTGCTCCGGCTGAAATAACATTTAAATAAAATTGTATAAAAGAGGCATAAGAAATAATCACCATTTTAATATTTTTACATTCCTTAAACATTGTACCGAAATAATTTTAAGTTACACTTTTATTTCATTAAGGACACATTCCATCAAAAATCAACAAGTTACTGTAACTTGACACTCGTTATTATCTATTTTGTCATGTTGGTGCCCTATTTGATATGGTCTAGTTCTATGTTTACATAATGTCAGTAATTAATATTTTAAAATTACATTTAAAATTAAGCTTTTAAAATGTTCGCTTTGTGCTATTGTCTGGAGACTTTTGGTATGGAGCCGTCCCTCAGCGCGACAGTTCGGTTACGATAGGGTTGCCAACCTCAAATTTAAAAAACCAGGATTTAAAGTTGGAGAAACCAGGACAATTCAGTTTGAAAATAGGACGCAGTAATAGAATTGCAATAACTGCGAGCTGTGAGGCCGACCGTAGCGTAAGAATTTACAAGAGGCGCGCGAATTTTAAAATTTAAAAACCTAGGAGGCTGCTTAAAAACTATTCAGGACGTCGCAAGACACTACAAAAACTAGGACATGTCCTGGGAAAACAGGACGGTTGGCAACTCTAGGTTACGAGTATGATGAAGCTATCGTAACTGAATGCGTTTATAAAATTTCATGTAATGTTATACCGATACGTTGAAGAGTTCCCTAATCTGGAGCTAACGCTAAGCGTAGTATTTGGACATCATTATCATAAAAATGAATTGTTACTGTAACTAACGAATAAAACAATTTAAGTAAAAGCTTGTAATAATAATAATAATCTTAAATGAATTGTATGACTTCTGTTCAAAGTTAGAAATTTTTGAACAACATTCTCACAAATCGAAGAATACCATTTCTGTTAAAACCTTTCACTTCAGTTAAAACCTCGATAAAATATTTTGAGAACAGGAAACTAATCAGTTACATTTGTATTTTTTTAACAATAAGACAAACTGCATTTTCTCAGAATATCGTAATTACGTATATATATGCGAGTTGCGCTCATAGTAAGACAATCACGGTGCGGAATGTATTCTTTAATCGTAAGTAACCGCGTGGCGATAAACCACAAATAATACTGACGACTGTACTAGTGGAATGCAACAAATTACTTACCCGAAAACAGCTTAGAAGTTTGCTTATATACGTAAATCGTGAAGAAGACTCATAATATCTTTGAAAGACCTTTTCAACGATATCCCACACTATAGGGTGCGCTACGAATAAAAAATTCATCATGTCGACCTGTGTGGCGCAATGGTTATCATGTGGGATCGCCGCACCAAGGGTCCTGGGTTCGATTCCAAGGGAGGCGGAAATTTGAATGATGAGTTTGAATTTCTGTCTTCGGTCTGGGTGTGAATGTCCTTGTCTTGTGTGTTGTCCATGGCACCCACGACACAGGGAATCCTAGTCGGGGGCTATGAGTGTGAAGCGTTATTTTATTTTTTTATCCTCACGTTATCTTTATGGGAGGTACCCTGAAAAAAAATGTTTTTCAATATTGTATTCTACGATGCTGTAGTTTGAATAAATATGTACAACCATGCCAAATTACAGCTTTCTAGCACTAAGGGTCTCGGTATTTTGCTTTGGACAGAAGGACAGACGGACGGACATGACGAAATTATAAGGGATCCGTTTTTACTTCGGAACCCTAAAAACTAATCGTATTAAGAGATGGACCAGTTATTGACACCAACCGCTAGTGTTAACATTACTGTATGACATATAAGAGAGCACGGTTGGGAATTTATTTTCGTAACTAAGTAAAGAGCTAGATTTAAGCTTATACCTTTTCGAAACATTTCTTACACAGCTGGCCCTACGAGATACCTACTGTAATATTGCACAAATCGGTTGATAAAATAGCCAATAACCTGTTAATAATGTTACTAGTAGCGTTTCCCAAACCGTGTAAACTCTTAAAATTACCGACGCTAAATACCAACTGTCACTATAAATAAGAATCAATATTGCTGAACGAAAGGAATGTAATTATCAGCCCAGAAGGCGATTCAGACAACCTGAAGGTTAAAACTAAACAGAAAACAGGAAAAGATGATGAATTAGGAGTAATTGCTAGACAATTTGCACAATGTCTGCGGCTAATAGAAAATTATGCCAACTCCATAAGATTTAACTCGTAAATCGCCGATAGACGTATCGCCAGCGGGGTAGTAATTGATAATTTATTTGATTTATTAATCTCCGCCCATGATTCGAGTCGTTTTAGATTAACTGGCAGTGCTCTTTCCAATGATATCTTTTACCAGACAATCCCTGTAACATCTTGTTTCATTGCGAATGGAGAAATGATAGTTCACAGTTCATGAAGTAGTATTGAAAGCAAATTGCAAACAGATTAGTCACAATTTATAAGACTTGTTCTAAGAAGTCGTACAATTGTTCAAGCATATCGTAATACTTTTAGATAAGAATGAAATAAAAGATTTCAACGTAAAATCGCAGTTACTTATATCAAACAACACCGGGGCAAACTAAATTAGATTGGTGACTTCTAATGGCTAAATTTGTTAAATGCTTCCCCGGTTTGTGTTGATAGAGATCAACTCTTCAAGCATTGTGTTGTTGGACTATCATTGGCTTTTCCTCAATGCTTAGCCCCGAATGCGTACATTGCACTATTGCCTTTCAACACGTACAACTCCAACAACTATCTATTGACCGACGACTGCTTAAAAGACTTCGTTAGGCTGTGGCTCTAGTTTGCGTGATTTATAGTTTCCTCTTGGACATGACAGAGGCCACTAAACATGATCAAACGCATCCCTTAACACCGCATAAGCTTTAACGATGAAAGTTATGTAGATTGATTGATACAATACATCAGAGAAAATTGCTTACTTGTAATTTGAAAACTCTTACACCAATATAAACGGCAGTGTTGATGTTGTAAAAGAATTTATAATAACGATAGTATTTATGATAGCATTTCCATTAAAATACATTTTCATACTAGTACTACTCCACACTTATTTATAAAATTGGTGAATATTATAGCAATTATTAATCTTAATCTCTATAATTATTGCTAAATCTATCAGTTTAGAGAAGAACGTTCTTCAAGAAACACTGGTGTTGAGCAGTGAAATGAAAGTGTTTCCGCTGATCTTGCGGTGACGTTGCATTACATCAAATAATAACATATACGGATAACATTATAGCTCGTCGTCTGATAGCTGGGTTGATCCTAAGGTTCGTGAATGATTGACCTAGTTAATAATATCAGTGGGTGTTGGACAAGTCACCAATTGTAGGAAAATTACTTCAATCCTTCCGAAGTTAAAGAGCACATTAACATTTGGATAGCAGCTCTTAAAACGCGTCAGAGACTTTTGGGACATACATTTTAATATCTTAACTCACACCTCTCCACCAAGAAAATGGTTTGACCACAGGTGTAAGTCATAAATATCCACATAATGTTACTAATTACAAGTCAACTAAGACAACAAGGTGTCTATATCGACATTATTAACTGAGCCTCTTCTCGTTATCTTGTTCATTCAGAGCTCTCAGGTTCATAATAACGGGAAGCACTCGTGTGCTGGAACCAATATGGTGATGAACCAAATGCATGCTTGTAGCAATGCTCGAAAGTAGTAATGCACGACTAACTAGTAGGTAGCTATACATTTAAAAATTAAATAAAAACCCGCCTGCTATCAAAAAACCTATCACCCATATACCTTTTTGAAATCCTTATGGTGAGTTCTTTAATTTGATACCCATATTGCATTATTAAATTTATTTTTATTTTTTGATGGGTACTTCAAAGAATGGCATCTCACAGCCACCATATTTTTTTTTTTTAATTTCACTTATCTAAGAACACTTGGGTTATATAGACGAATCTAACGATAACTTAATTATATAAATCCGTTAAGCTGGTTGGAAGATACGAGGTAATAAAGAATATTACACGCATACATAGTACATAAGATACGCGCGAAAAACATAACCATTCCTGAAAGTAGGGTAAAAATAATGCCGCCTTTCAATAGAAAGTTAGTTCATAGCATATTGTATGTTACTGTAAAATATGAATAATTTGTTGTCCGAATAATAAATAAATAACGCTTCACTCTCATAGCCCCTCACTAGGATTCCCTGTGTCGTGGGTGCCATAGACAACACACGAAGACAAGGACATTTACATCCAGACCGAGAACAGAAATTCAAATTCATTCAAATTTCGGCCGCGCTGGGAATCGAACCCAGGGCCCTTGGCGCGGCGATCCTGCATGATAACCATTGCGCCACATGGTTCGTCAATTCGTTCGTAATTAACGCCTTCTGAATTTAGCCTCCTTTTATTCATATTTAATACCTGAAAGTCAGAGTTTTCGCTATTCTTCACGGTATCAGTCAACCAACTCAGAAATCACGTGACAAAATTCTCTTAAAACTTCATTCGAAACCCGCCTGTAACAACCATAATTATGTTTGGGGCCGTGACAGAAACACGACACTCCTTTGATAAGGTCGGCTGTAAACAGCCAGTGGTCGAAACAAAAAACTGTCAACTGTCACTGATGCACAATTCCATCACTCAACTGTCGTCTCCTGGCGTCAAAGAAATGGCGCGCACCCGCGATCGTTTCTGTTGTTCGAATTTTAAAATCGGTAAACTTTTTAATTTATGTTGACAGCCCGCGTCGGCGCGGTTTATTGTTTTTTATTCATCCCGCGGTTCTGTCACAACAATGGGGTATTTGGAATTTGGAAATAAGTGGTTTTTTAATGCAGTGTAATTGTTTTCGGATTCGTCTGAAATAATGTATTTGCGGATGTTAAGACTTGGTAATGTGTCAGTCTGGACATTATTTATTCCTTTGTAAAGCTGTGACGAAAGGTGACAAGGTGTATTGTTAAAAGAATTTTTGACGCTGTTAATTGTAATTTTTTAAAGTTTTTTTTTTGTCTGGTTACCTTCGAGAAATACATTGCTAGTACCATATATATAATACAGGGAAAAACAAAGAAATAATACAGGGATAGAGAAGAGATACACATGTACCTATATCTCGAAAAGGATGCAACCAACATTGAGTTATAAGTATACATAGAGAAGACATCTCAAACAAAATGTGTGTCCCCGCCGGGAGGTTCTATTTTCAAAATTGAACCCCTGTTCTCCTTTCAAAATCGAACGAATCCATTGGACATTGAAGTCGGGCGGTGCTAATTCATTGGAACATACATTGTGTTCGCGGTGTCTGTTCTATAAGCGTATAGAATTATAAGCGTATTATTACTAGCGAGTAATAATAATTCAATGGCAACCAATGGTCTTTCTAAGGTATCTAAACCGTCCAAGGTTCTTTCTAACTAAAAAGTATTTCATCACTACTTAGGACTTAGGACTATAGCCCTTTTGACAGTGTCATAGAATAGCTTGTTACACCATAATTATATAAATCACGATTATGGTTAGATACATTCATCATAGAAGAATAGTGTACATGCCTATTACCCATCTACTTATACTAAATATGTATCTATACATGACTGAAACAAAATTGTAGCGTAAATTTAAAAGCGTATTATTTATGTTCCCTATAGAGTACACACAGACAGCACTCAGACATTCCAGTTTGTCGCTAATTGTTTATTTGTACCCATTTATCTCACGAGACACTTTAAGTGGTTTTCTGTAAAGAATCACAATATTCGCCACTTGAACAACCCAGCCGACGCGCCCTCAATACTTCACAACTATGCGCACTGCACCAACAAATCGATTGATTCGGTAATAAAAATCATGCACGCCAACTTATACATTATTACCGAGCAATAACAATTATAATGGTCTATATACTTGTCGTTTATTCGCGTATCTATGTCGCCAGTGGTACTTGGTTTTTCATCCAGAAACGCTCGTTCAAATTAGGACTTTTTCGGCTATTGAATAAAGTATAGAATCAGGTTTTATGGGAGTAGTCAGTGAAAAAGTGAGGCCCTTATCGTTGTTTGACAGCGTTTGTGTAATCGACGGGGCCCGCTCTACTTAAAAGTTAAAACACTATCAAAGCAGCCGCTGCAAAGAGCGAAAAGTGCTCTATCACATTAGGAATATCCCATAAGTTTAACTGGTTAAGCGTACGACATCTCCGGAACGGGGTCTTCTATGACTAATATATTGAAGTCACAACGTGTGACCAGGAAATGATTTATAACGTTTTATTTTTCAATACATCGTATGAGTCATTTATACATCTATATCTATAAAAATAAATAAAATTGGAGTGTCTGTTTGTAATATTAAAAGAACCGCTTTCTACTAAGTGCATTTGGATGTATACGCGGTACATATACCAAAACAGCATTTTTTTTAATTTTTGTCTGTCTGTCTGTCTGTTTATTCCGGCTAATCTCCGAAATGGCTGGACCGATTTTGACGGGACTTTCTCTGGCAAATAGCTGATGTAACAAGAAGTAACTTAGACTACTTTTATTTTAGAAAAAAAAAATAGTTTCACGAAGTTCGCCGGGTCCGCTAGTACAATATAAACTTTGAAGTACGGTACAGTTCGGACAGGAATATGCCAGTAAGCGCTTTAGGCAACGTCGTGTGTCTAGGATTTAGGGCAATCGACGTTTACGATTAAGGCATTATGTCAGTCCTCAGGAGTAAATAGATTGAGCTGAACTAGGACTGCATGGTTTATGAGCTTTGTCGATATCTACAACACCCAGTGTGGATATTGTAATAGAAAGAGCAAAGCAAATACAAATTCAAACTTATTTAATGATGTAGGTATTTTTACGTATTTTTTAAAATATATCACTATTTCAGAAAGTTGCTTTGACATGGAGGAGAAGAAATGGCGAAAGAAACTCCTCAGCACATTTTTAAGCAAGTGATCAGGTCTTATTTCGTCGTTGCGACTTTAAGACCTCTTATGTGTAAAAAATCAGCTTTTTGAGGGAATTGATAAAAATCGATGAAGTTTTGTTTAGCACGCACACAGGTGATTTTGAATTTGGTGAATAAATTACGATGGAAACGTCGAACACACATGAGAATTTTTGAATTCGATAGTGCTTCAACGTGTAGAATCTTTGACGTAAAAAAGTGATTTTGCCAAAAGTGGCACATAACACATATTTCAGACTCAGACTGTTGTATTGCAATATTATTAAACCATACAGTATGTACGTTACATTTGCATAGCCGTGCAAACGTTGTATTTGGTCCGACGATAACAACGTGTAGCAACGGACGGACAAATGACGGATGGCTGTATAAATAAGCAGCCTTGGCGCGCTTGAGCCTGAAAAGGTAAATCTCAAGATTTGTTGTTTGGAATATGTAACCGTTATAAATGTAACTTGTCCAATGACAACTTTAACGGTCTAACTATCACTAACAAAATCCATTCGAATCATCTTTCTGAATCTAGTTCAAAAATTTTGGCGAGCTAGACGTTTTTTAACGAGTTCTGTGTCAATAAACTCTTGGGAACTCTTGCACGCATCGGAAGTGCCCGCGTTCGGTTGCGGTAGCAATCAGTAGATAGCTGTCGTTGAGCTATTCCGGAATCCTTCAAGACTCTAAAAACAAAAACATCCGACCCTTGTGTTATCCATTAACACCTTCACCAATCTGAATCTCAGGAGAAAAGAGATCCATGCCTTACACTTGCAGTGAGGCTTAGGGGTAGGGTTGAGGTCAATTTGAACGACAACAAACAGAGAGAGAGAAGAAGAAGAAAGAGATAGAAAACTAGAGGTCTTTCAAGATGATCCATATCTTCCTTCTCGGCCAGTATTGGAGCCTTCTCTGGAGTTGTAAATGTCTTCGTCTAATTAATGCTTAAAAATTGTCTTCGTAAATACTCAGCCGATTTCAAAATTTTCCGGACTCGGTGGGTATAGCCAATAACATTTTCATCAACTTGCAGTCACACCTATTGGAGTACGCTCCAGATGTCCTGCATTATCATGGGAATTGTCTGAATAAAATACATATTGATTGGATGTCAATGGGTTGTAGCAGCTAGTTAACACCAGACTACATGAATTGGAAAGTTACTATACAAAAATAGATATTCATAAGCAAAAATTGTATGTTCATTTCAGTCACTCAATGAAATGCAAACAAACATAATGTCTAAACACAGAAGTGCATTAACAATTTGTATTCGTAAATACTTTTCCTCAAATGTGTAAGAACAAACAAACAAAAATGCCAGCGCAATAACTAATAACAATGCAATTTTAAAGTCGTTGCACCTACAACACAATTTAAACTCTACTGCTTACTAATAAAACACTACTTAGAAGATTTGTAGAAATTAGAATCACCAAAATATCATGTGGTAATAAACTCAATGCCAATGAATTATCGACCTTGACATAAAGTAATAAGAGACACTGGAGATACATTAGTTCGCAGTAAGAGGTTTACGGTTGCCAAGGCCTGGCGCCTCCAAGAGTCCTTATACTAGTGGCGATACTTGAAGCCACTTGATCAAAAGCGTGAAAAAGGTAGATGACTTGTTGAGAAATGTGGAAAATGATAACGATATTGACACTAAACAAAGCAAATAGTACGTGCAAGGATACTTATATAATGCTTTTGGATATATACAAGAAAATAATTACAAATCAACTAAAGAATTAAATAAAGAAATTAACTCTAAATCTGCCCATGGTAGAACAGCCATAGTACTAGTTTCAATTGCGTAAGTCAAAATCTATAATGACTATACTAAATTCACAGTATATTCTACACGTGGGAACATGTACAAGAAAGTACCATTTCAAAGTGATTCAATTCAATCCCGGCGCCAGATTCTATAAAACACTGTTTAGCAGAACAATTCCAAAGAAAGCCTTTTACAGCACGAAAAATAACAAACATACAAGTAGATACACAGAATGTTACTCGTTGCTAATGGAATCATAAGAATTTCGACTCAATGAAAAGCACTTAAAAGTGACAATAGCTTGCATTTCAAAAAGGAAATTTTAGAGCTGTGTCGCTTCCTGTATTTATCGAGGAAGATCGATAGCACAGAATGCCCAGTCCGTTCTGAACTGGCCATTGAAATCTAATCCTTAACGCCTGTATTATAAAGGTGGTAACAAATCTGTAGCTGAGAAGTTAAATGACAAAACCTGCGTCGCCCTATGCGTGTACCACTAGAAAGTAAGTAAACATAACGATAATTTTCCCATAAGGCGTCCAGCTTTTATATTGAGTAACCGTTTATAGTATGTATCGAATGCGTGTATACAAACACTTAATGAGGCGGAAAGTTTAAGAAAATAGGCCATAGATGACGCCCACTCGAATTCCATAAACAAAGTTTTGTATAGTCATGACTTATTTGACTTTAGGAGTTTTGAATGAGCTATATAAAAGAAAAGTATAGCAATATTTTATGTAACTAGTCGAAAAACGAGCAGATGAGCAACCTGATGGTAAGAGGTCACCGTCGCCCATAGACATCAGCAACACCAAAAGCATCAACAATGCGTTGTCGGCCTAGAAAGGTGAGAGAAAGAAAAAACTAGGTCCAAGCTACCTTGTCGGAATACGAGTTCTTTGGCGTGTGTTTTTAAGTTGGATCTCGTGAAAAAATTAACAATACATAAAATTCCTTAATATTTTATGAAACATTGAAAATATTTTATAAAGTAAAACGTAGTGAAAATATAAATTAGTTCAAACTTTACGAGAATAAATTAGTAGGGTATAATCTTAAGCGAAAAAAATGAGTAGGTTTCTTTGTTGTTCACATTACTGAGCACCTTCCCTATACCAATGAAGTAAACATTAGTATCATTAAGATAATGAAAACAGTAAATGGCCGCCACTTAGGGCGCTCCATGGATAATGATTGAAGCTTTCTTTTGTAATTGAGACGTCAATGATAACTGTCAGCATCTTAGTAACTAAGATTTTAACTCGTTGTATAGATTCTTTCTTGTTTCATTGTGGTCGTATGACTAGTCAATTAAAAAATCCATACTTATATTTATGTTTGGCTTTATTGCTTTCAAAAATAACTAAAATTAAGGAGATTATACACACAGTGCATATTCCTCGAAGTGACACGAAATTGTTAAAACAAATGGCAAGCAGAATGCTACTGAAAAATTAACGGTTTGCTTAAAACTAACTACTTCATGAAATACAACATAGTTACATAAGATGTGACATTTGATATTTAATATTTTTTTATCGTTTTTAAAATTCAGAGTCAAAATTCTACTAAATAGAACTATTGAGAATCAGACAAATGTCAGTAAATTTTTTTATTACTTCACTTTTTAATCTAAGCATATAAACAGATTTAAGATAGTCCCACTACCCGACAGGTCCCTCGTGTCTACCAAAAAAGAAGCATGTAATACAATTTGTCGATGCTATCGATACAAAGGCATGTCAAAAAGCATGCAAATATAGCGCCGGACCCCACACAAGTCTCTGTTACTAAGTAAACAATACGAGGAACGGACTGAAAACAAAAAAAGTTATTTATTGTTCTGGCCAGAGGTTGAAGGTAAGGTTTTTAGAGTGTTGAGAGAATTGTGGCTCTCATGTTTGCATAACAGAAGCAGGCGGGATTATGGTGAAATGTGCTTATAGGCTTATGATTCTGAGAACAGTGATTTACAATTGTGAATGGTCGCTTCGCAGAATGCAGATTCCTTGGTCACGTATTTTTTGCAAATGTAGAAATTATCTTTTATGTCTGTCGTTTATCGGTTTATTGCAGGTTTTCTCCAAACTATTTTGCAAAGGAAAGAAGCTGGTCTTGTGTAGAATCTACTAAAATATAAATCCAGACCCTTTAAAATTCTACACATAAAAAACTGTTCTATCAGTAAGTAATGTATTCAAAGCTCAGATATTAACGAAAGACTGCTCATCAAAATTTTGTAACATGTTCCTACATTTTAAAAAATCTTTTTACATTGTCCATCACTCCTAACCATAAAAATAGGCTCCTTGCGTATAGCCTGTAAAGTGCAAAATGGAAGTTGAATAGTGTATAGCGACCTTTATTTCTATAGTTCGGCGTAACTAACCTGACGGTGACAGGAGTAAACGGATGATGAAATTATTTCTGCTTGTCATATAATTTACTCAACTGCGATGTTTTGACTTTGAGCAGCATTGTTATTGCAAATTAGGGTGAAGAATTTATGAAAGTTGGACATAATTTATGTAATATAATAACGGCTGTGAAGGTGTCTTGTTAGAGTATTAAGTTAGCAACATTGTTTTATCATCTTGAGAAAGTGTATTTTACTTATTTGAAACATAATTATCGTAGATCGTTACTATTTCACTGCTGAACTGATATCCTCTCACGATCTAAGGAGTTAACACAAGGAGTATAATAATATAATAGCGTGGGAAAAGTTAATCAATATTCAGAATAAAGTGCCTTTGAATAAGCTGCAGACTATTAACCTTCACTTCATCAATCGTCTTTGGAACAGTTGGGTAGAGTATGCAGAGGCCTCCAATGTTACAGTGAGAGATCTATGCCCTGATCATTTGGGTTGGAGCCAAACTATTTATATTACATTCATAGAATTACTTTAATTCAAGTATTTTATCTCAAAATACGTTTGAGTTGACTTCATGGTTATTCAATATTTATTGCCTAGGTAACGGTAGCTAGTTTAACAGCATGTAAAATATAATTATTTATGGACTTGTGTTTATTACTACTTGACAGACAAACTTCTTTACTAGTCATTTCGTATTCAAATCAAATGTCTTTCTTGAGTTTAACTGTTGTATCATTCGTTAGTTTTTGGAATATCTTTTAAGGTGTAGATGTTTACATAAAAGGTATAAACTATTATTAGTAGAACGTGTAAGTTTGTCCATAATTTTAATGTTTGCAACCTTTCTTTCGTTACAAATTTGATTTAGTAACAAAATGTGTATTTTTTTTTGAGGTATTCTTATATTTTTAGTGAATAGGTGTCTTCTTCAATTTTGTAAATTTAATATATTTTTGTTTTTATCTTTCACATGACTTTAACATTATCCACCTCAGGTTTCCCTTCAATATACTCGTAATTAAAATTTTAAATACATTATAAATGTGGACTGCGACCACATGCGGTGAATTTCTCTAGAGCACGAGGTTCAAATGTTGTGTAATATGTGTTTATACTAATTTGTTACAAAATTTATTGCATTTTGGGAGCCTCACACACTTCTAATATCGTACGTCTCTCATAACTGCATTTGGTTTATTAACGTCGATCGTAAATTCTTTCTTGTGCGCTGCTGTGGCATTTTCTTTAATTAAGTTACGTTTTCAACAACATTCTCATACCCGTTCATCGCTCAAACAGCTGTTTTATTTAATCAAAAATATTAGTCGGCGGTTACTGTCTAGTATGTTTCAGTATAATCTCAGAAAATGATAAGATGATAATTATTTTACTTTTTTCTTTAGCAATATCGGTTATTGACTTGACAAAATGTCAATCCTCACCAATATAAAAAAAAAACTTTGTTTTCACACAGTAACGTCTTACAATAATCATTGACACGTAATTACGTTTAGTTGAATTAAAACATTGAATTAAAACCATATAAAGTAAGTATTATTAGACTTTTAACTACTTGAACGAGTTCAGCATCGTCATAAGAAACATTATTAGTTCACCAATCTGTATGGCTTTCAACGGGGCTATAATTCCCTTCATTCCCTATTATACCTCGTCGTTATTTTAAACGAATTCTATAATCATATTCAGGCTCAAGTTGTTACTAGGAATTAGTTATACCAATATTAGAGAAAGATCAATTAGAGCATGGATGAATAAAATTATATCAAATATTACAAAATATGTATAGTTCATCGCTTAAAGTAGAACCAACTAGTTAACGCCACAACAAATGGAAATAGTGGAAGGTCTAACTAATGTAATAGTAAATGTTTTATCTATTCTGTCTTCATTGACAACATCCGCGCCATGGATATTGGCCGTACGGGTTTTATCTCAAACGATTATCGGAACATCATGTGGTGAGACACTATCTTCGAGTATCTAAACGTTCTGTAACGCAATGGATGGTTGTTCGTTGAAGAAATAATATTCTGGTGTGAATTTTGACCCTTTCTCATTGGTGAGTTTTTTACTGACATAATATATTTACTGTTATTACACATATGATTTGAATTCCTAAGTGAGTTGTTTTCCTTTTATTTATTTCTTTTTTTCAAGTGATCCTCGCATGATTGCTTATAGAGCTTTCTTGAGTACAGAGTGCTTATGATTATCGCATCATCGTCATATCTCCAGATATTGAGGGTGCTTTGGTTGTCATTTATAAGTTTATTGCTTCAGATTAACTTATTATGCTACTTGATGATATGTAATCACCGTCAATATATTCTTTCATGGCGCCTAAGATTTCAACTACGCGTTATGCCTAAAGGAATCGTAAAAATTCGTAAGAAATGTCACGGTTCAAAACTAGTTATCCCCAAAACTGACGTAGGCGTTACAAACTGCGGGATTTCATTCATTCGACTTGAAATTGATCAATTTAAGAAACCATTGATCTTGGATATAGTTTCCTTTGGCAATCGCGGTAGCCAATTAAAATATTTTGATAAGACTTATTTTTCTATCATTGATACATACAGATAATATAAAAATGCCCTTGTGTTGTAGCTTATAATTTTAATAAACTCAATTATGATTATCTCGAATAACCTGTTATTGGAATAACAAAAGTGCATTTTTGTTGTAGTATTAAAATAATACAATCCAGCGGTTTGTAACCAAATGTTTGACCAAGCAATCCTATACTTGAGTCAAACTCGTATCATAATTCTTGTCAACAAATCATTAAAATTCCTTTATAGGGTTTTCACAAACTGATTTGTATTTCGCACACCAAATAACTATTAAAGAACTAAATAATCATTATAACGTTTGTGACATCTTCATTATTTTACTATTGACCTATAACAACAACACACTAAGAGAAAACGACGTAAAAACCAACATCTTAAAATAATTTTCATCATTGAAAAACTCACGCTCGCACATCCTTAATTTCGTGAAGCGACTTGTAACCTTTGCACAAAATTATTTTTTACGGTTTGCCTGCCTATGACTATAAATATAAATGACTACGAAAACCTCACAGCTATAATGGCGCTTACATGCTTTGCAACTTGGTCGTATTATATTACGAAATACAGTGAAATCAACTTATCTGTGACTTTAAGGAGGGCGCTGCCGGACGCATTGGACCAATCATAGTGCGCTATTAGTAAGTTTTGAATGGGATGGCATTAGTTCCAATTTTCGCCACGGCACAAATAAGTTCTTCAGAGATGGCACTGTACAGATTATACAGATATTCCATTCTACTCAATATGCATGAGCATAAAGTTATTTATAAGTTAAATTTCATTAAAATAAGCTGAGTAACATTTTATATTTATGTTTATGTATTTTAAAACAGTCTATATCGATTTTATGCGTAACTATTCCGTGTTATTTTAAACTTTTGCAAAATAAATATTATGTTTAAAAGTTGCTAGGCAACACAGTGATTACGTAAATTCTGATCCGAATGTGAATATAGTGTAAGCTATCGCCTGAATTAATCAACCAAGAGCGCAGTTATTTCTTGAACGCTTTTGCGCTTCAATTCAATGGTTTATATTATTCGTCAGTCTCGGTAATAATTGTACTTTTAGAACACTTACACCGGACCAAAACATTCATAATCTGGAATTTTGTGATTACTCGACGCTACATGGACCTCCGGAACAGCGATCTATTGTTCCCATGTTGTGTGCGTTTAATTGACAAAGTTAATGTTCAGGTTGAATGTATTAAACTGATTCCGAGTGGCCGAGAAGTGCTTACGATTTGTCAAACCACACATTACTGTGTCATCGTACAAACTTCAGTCTTACTTAAACCGCTTGGACTAAAGTAGGAGAGATAGCGGGGACCGCTCTACAACATCCAAAATCTTTTATTCATGTAGGTATCATTGATTCACTACAAATCAATATGTTTGATATAAGAAAAAAATGTCGGAATGTTGTGACAATCATTTACCCTAAATTTTAATAGTAAGATAATAATATAATAGTAAGAGAAGATACATACAGATTATGGTTTTAATTCTGCCACCAGTTTTATTAATAGCAATCGAATTTTCGTGAAGATTTGGACATTTTGGTTATCTTATTTCTTCCTGGACATAGGAAGTGTTATGCTCAAGTATGTAAACATTTAATAAACATCTATTTTAATGTCGGGTCTATTTTAATTCTTAAAGCCTAAATACTTGATACATACTTTTCAATTTTCCAGGTCAAACTCACTTCATACCAGGTTGAAATTATTAAAATGGATATTTAACAATTAAATCGATTTAACACAATCAGTAGTAATTATAAAATAGTATTAATTTTAAAGTGTAGCTTATAGTCGGTGTAGGTAACATACTTCTACATTAAATATTAAACTCGTTGGTATACTATAAATAGTAGGTACAGTTTACTCAAAACTTCCACATCTTAACAAAATTAAATATTTAAACTTGGACACAATGCAATGGCCACTGGATAACAAATTATCCATGTGCCCTACATCAAATAAAAAAATAACTGGTCTTCTAGACAGCGTGCAAATACAACGTCTTACGCAATGAGAACCAACAAGCTTGCTTATCAGATAAGATATCGCTATACTACGTTGAGTAGCACCTGATTAAGGTAAAGCCATTAAATATACCATGTTTTCCGACTAGTATGTGAGCGAAATTAGTTTAACATTTTACTATGAAGTACTCATCATACTATTATCATTTATGTAAGGTGACAAGATGTATGTAATATAAGATAATACTGTCGATGCACCCCTGAGTAAGGTTAACCAAAGTCATGTTATTTTTTATTCTGAAACTTTTCGAAGCGCTCATAGACCGGCGGCCTACGTCGATCCTAAGCGATCGACGGGCGCGGTCGGTAGTTGGATGGGTGACCGCTAGTGGCAAAAATTTCTTGACCGCTTCCGTGCTTCGGAGGGCACGTAAAGCCGTCGGTTCCAGTTGTTATCGTAAGATAACAGTCGTTAAGCCATGTCGGAGGCCCTCGGGCGGCATGAAAACTTTTGACAATTGGGTTGGCCACTAACCCCTCTACCAATCCGCACTGGAGCAGCGTGGTGGAGTATGCTCTAGGCCTCCTCAAGAGGAGAGACCCGTGCTCAGTAGTGGGCCGATAATGGGTTGAAGCCATTTCTGAAACATAATCTCAATCTGATATACTTCTCTACTGACTGCATAAAACCATAATTATATTGTGATGGGTAGAAGAATTACGCGTATCTTAATGCATATACACGGCATGAAGTGCCATTTATTCTTTATTATATTTAATAAATAATATGAACGATGAAATAAAATTATGTGAATTCGATGCTCGCATTATGTATATTTTTAATGAACACTACATGGTTCAGTAATTTTCAACTATTAGTAGACAGAAGTCTTCCAATTATTAGAGCATAACGAAAGATAAGTGTAGGACCTGTTTTCAGAAAACTATAATGAATTCTGACAAAATAATATCGACAGGTCTAATGGTTGCCTTCAAAGATTTGATTGCAGTTTTAAGCAATTAACAGCTTTAAACAATTAACAAGCTATAATTTATTTTTAATTACCAATTCTCAAAGCAACAAGTTGTGCCCAATGTACTAATAAACACGCGAGCAAAACACTTTTATCGCTATCTCTTGTCACTTAAGTCGTTAGCTACTGCAGTCATCAACATTTCAGCAGAGGGCGGCTGCGCGTACGCACCTCAACTTGATTTATCGGTATTTTGATCTTGAAATTGTCTAGTCGTAGCTTATTTTAAATGCTTGAAAGCATTGACGATAATTTTGGGTCTGTTTCCGTTTTAAACAAATATACCTTACGAGTTCAAGGATTAAATATAAATCTAAGGCATGTAATGATAATGCAGAAGAATTCAAATTTAATATTATAAATTTATTTGAAATATTAAAATGTATAACCTCTGAAGTAAATGTAACGTAAGTATACATTTACGGGTTGATGTCCACTTGAATAATATTGTTTCGCCAAGTTTCTATACTGTGTTTCACTTGCAAGTTGTTTTGAACAAACACTTGTTTTGTCGGCTCAAAAATCCACTTACCAACCGGGAAGATTATGCATTGTTTATCTTTATATGCAGTTTTCAGTTTAGCATTTTCACGAAATTTTTACTTGAAGCAAAAATAATGCAATTATTTTTTGTTGAAAAAAATGGACTCACCTGAAATTATTAAGTCGCGAATATCCATCGTCGACAACACGTAAACAAATCACTTTCACTGGCACAATCACAAATTTTTTCACTTTGCCACAATAAAAAAATCACAAATAATTGTTTTTTTTTTTATTTTTCGGAATAAAATTATTTAAATTTCACGTTAGTTAAATTTTCTTTTTATAAAAGGGTAGCTTGAAATCGATCGATAGGTGCGCCTGCGCATCGGCGTGTTGACAGCGGGCGCGTGCGGGTTGCACTGCTGGTTGCTTGCGACTTGCGTTTGTTCGCGTGTTCGTGTTGCTATTGAACTTGGGCTAGAGCTTTCGCAATCAATTGTTTTACGAGCCCGCCGCCGCGCCGGCCCACCGGGCCACCCGATAATACCGGGGACGTTAAAGTACCGCAAGGATTATTAATAAAACACGTTATAAAATTGAAGACCTTTGCAGATAGCTTTTCAAGTGTAGGTCAGTTTACGATTGGTAGGTTATGGGAGTTGGTTTACGTTAAGGTTAAACGGATCTCTTGGCTCCTATTAATATTTTAATGTTTTTTATGGTGTCGAACGGCATAATTTTACTGTGGTACGGATTCATGATACGGCGTTGATTTAGTAGTGTGTATTAAATATTAATTAAATGTAGAAATAAAATATTTAAAATATT
The DNA here is from genome assembly GCA_951805285.1 of Thymelicus acteon. Classification (NCBI taxonomy): domain Eukaryota; kingdom Metazoa; phylum Arthropoda; class Insecta; order Lepidoptera; family Hesperiidae; genus Thymelicus; species Thymelicus acteon. Next base: position 16,298,297 of record OX638229.1, read on the forward strand.
TTTTTTGTGTATTTTTATCTGATATTCATTCATTCGTTTGTGCGTTTATTCATTCATACATTTGGTCATTATTTCATTCATCTACCATTTACTCATGCATATTTTTTTAAGTTTGCATCGCCGGGAATTGCACACAAGCCACTTCAAACGACGGACTGGCCTGGTAATCATTGCTTCACAAGGGTCTTCATTTATTATTCACATGAAATGTATATTACTGTCACAACGGAATTAGCTATGATATAGATTTTTAAAGTTGCAGAATTTTCCCCAACCGGAAATAGAATCCCTTTACTCCACAGGCCGGCTACTAAACCACCAAGTAAGCGATAGGGTTGTCAATAATGCTGTGCATAGTCGAAATTAAAATTCAATTCGAATTTTGAACTCAGCTGGTAGAGACCCTGCTATAATGTAATTTCCGTGTGAACCTGGAAATACTAGTGTGCGGTATAATCATGTGATTTGCTTATTTAGAAATAATTTTATGTGAGAGATAATGTGAGACGAGGACTTTTCAAAGAATAAAATAATTACAAAGAATTTTATTGATGTAACCTTCGATCGCTAATAACAGAACTGTAAGGCTATTCTGTTTTGTAACTTGACAAATCCGCGATGAGTGTCAAACTTCAAACGACTAAATATAGGATTTTGACATTCATCGCGGATTCCGCTGTCAAGTTACAAAACAGAATAGCCTTGCTGTTCTATTATTAGTGATCGAAGAATGTAACAACCCTAACCTAACCTAGCCTAATTGGTGTTTTTGTTATTAGAGGCTGGGGTAACTTAGGGTAACTTTGGATAAAACTACATAGCTTAGCTACTGTTGCTTGGCTACTCTAAGATAATTCTGGGTCGTTGGCTGTCTATCACTTAGGTTAGGTTAAATAGGACAAATATTATCAAAATTGTAAATATATACTTTAAACACAAAATTTGTAACGCAAAACATAAACATATTTTTCGCAATGATTCATTAACTCCAAAAGGCAATACGAAGAAATTGCTTCGCCACGGCCGAGCGGACGTCTTAAAATCCTTCAAGCGCATCATTTGCATCGTAAATGGTAACACAGTTTTTAACTACCTAAGCATTGTGTGCTTTGAGTACCTGGTGCATTGTCGTTGCTGCATTGTCTTTGGTATTAACCCTGGTCGTAAATCCGACCTTGGGGCAAGGGTAAACGGTTGTTAATCAAATGGTTTGGGCGGAAGTCTTTGGGTACTGACAGATTATTGTTTTGGCGTGTCCTTCAGCTGGGGTGTGCCTGACTGGCATTCAATTCAAAAGTTATTCAGAATATGGTAATCGTAAAATTGCAGTTAGTGATTTGTCTTAACGACTTATGGTTAACGAGTAACTGTTTTATTTTGGGTTTGTAGTTTATAAGATTATGTTTGTGTCCGTCCATTTGTCAAGTTTTTCTATGTATATTATATCACTAGCACGCCGACGATGAAGAGCATAAGAACAGGCAATTGACCGTTCTGCTCATAGTCGCTCTGTCAATACAAAACGATACGCACGCTTTTGTTGTTGTCAGAAGTGCTTGAAATTTGACATACAGCGTTAAAATGCCTTCGTGTATTATGCCAATGTGATTGGTGTAGTGAAACGAAAGATAAACGTGTGTGTGTGTGTTGTAACTCTTTTCGGAACAGATTTTTTGTAAGGGCATAACGTATCTATATTTTTAAATATCATTGTGTAAATATCATTCAAACAATGTGCGTCATCGAAACTCTATTATCATTGTAACCCATAGCCTGAGCTAGGCCGCAATCTCCTGACACAATGTGAGAGTAGTGAGAGGTACATGCTTACAGACCGTGGTTCTCTATAAAATCCAAGGGCGAATAGATGCACTTTGCTCACCTTTGATATCCTTAAATTATGTAGAACTCTTACATGAGCAGTGTTTTCTTTTTACTAATAATGGTTTTAATTTACAATTAAAATCCTTCGAGGGGCCCTACCACCAGCGGGTTGGATTTAGCCGCTTCTTACGACACCCATCTGGCGTGGGATTGGGGTTAGTATTCCAAGCCGCCCCAATACGGCTAAAACGGCTACGGAGTTCTCTGTCCTGGTGACAAACCATTAAGCTATCTCTGGTGCAATCGGTACCCGTTTATAATCGTGTTCGCAGACACCGCTACTGCACCGGTGAGCATCATATTACAGTAAATTGATTTCCCTAGCGAATATACGAGACTCAGTAAAAGGCGAAGTTCTACGACGAAATTAACGGTCTTGTTGCGATGACGGTGTCGCGTGAAAACGACTAGCGATTTTGTTTTGATTTTGATTGATACCAGTGAACGAATATACGTTAGTATATATATTAGTTCATTGATTGATACACTCACTGACTAACAGTGTTTCATCTTCCATCCATCCATCCATCAGCCCTTAGAGGTCCACTGCTGGACATAGGCCTCCCCTAACTTGCGCCACTCTGACCGGTCCTGAGCCTTCTGAATCCAGCGGATGCCCGCTGTCTTCTTCAGGTCGTCAGTCCACCTGGTCGGGGGGCGTCCTATGCTCCTTTTTCCGAGACGTGGGCGCCATTCGAGGACCTTTCTTCCCCAACGGTTATCGGTCCTTCGAACTATGTGGCCAGCCCATTGCCACTTCAGCCGGCTAATTCTTTGAGCTATGTCGGTTACCCTTGTTCGTCTACGGATCTCCTCATTTCTGATGCGATCTCGTAGAGAAATACCGAGCATAGCCCTCTCCATAGCCCGCTGCGCAACTCTGAGCTTGTGGATCAGGCCAATAGTAAAGCACCACGTCTCGGATCCGTATGTCATCACTGGCAACACACACTGCTCGAACACCTTCGACTTCAGGCACTGAGGTAGTGTTTTGGACGACAAGATATGACGCAGTTTCCCGAACGCAGCCCATCCGAGTTGGATTCTACGAGTGACTTCTTTCTCGAAGTTGAACTTACCCATCTGGATCACTTGTCCCAGGTAATTGTATTCGTCTACAACTTCAAGAGCAGCGCCGTCAACAACAATCGGTACGGGTGTGACATGGACATTCGACATGATTTTCGTCTTGTCCATGTTCATCTTAAGACCCACCCGTTGTGAGGCGCTGTTCAAGTCCCCGAGCATTGTACCAAGTTCTTCCAGGGAACCCGCCAGGATGACTATATCATCGGCATATCGCAAGTGTGTGATGTATTCGCCATTGATGTTAATGCCACGTCGTTTCCACTCCATCAGCTTGAACACGTCTTCCAACGCAGCGGTGAACAGCTTTGGGGATATGACATCCCCTTGCCTGACACCTCTCTGCAGTTGGATGGGGTTCGTTGCTGTGTCGTGTACTCTGACGGACATGGTGGCAGATGAGTACAAACACTTCAACACCTCGATATACCGGTAGTCGATCCGGCACCGCTGGAGAGAATTTAGTACCGCCCAGGTCTCGATAGAATCAAAGGCTTTCTCATAGTCCACATAGGCAACACACAATGGCAGATTATACTCCTCGGTCTTTTGTATAATCTGCCGCAGTGTGTGTATATGGTCTATGGTGCTGTAGCCTTTTCGGAATCCTGCTTGTTCGGGAGGCTGGAAGTCGTCAAGCCTGCGTGCAATGCGATTTGTGAGCACCCTCGAAAACAGCTTATAAACGTGGCTCAGGAGTGCGATGGGCCTGTAGTTCTTCAAAGGGGCTTTATCGCCCTTCTTGAAGAACAGCGTCACCACACTTCTGCCCCACGCTTCCGGGGTAGTTCCAGTGTTAATGACGGAATCGAACAGTTTTTGGAGCGCCACTAGAAGGGGTTTTCCTCCAGCTCTTAGAAGCTCGGTTGTGATTCCGTCATCTCCCGGTGCCTTGTTGTTTTTAAGCTGTTTGAGAGCCTCTCTAATCTCATACAGGCTGACGTCCGGGATATCCTCTGTGTAGTGTCGGGTCAGTTTAGCTCTCTTATCGCTCTCCTCGCTAGGAGGTGGAGCTTGAGAGGAGGCATACAACCGTCCGTAGTATCTCTCAGTCTCTCTCAGAACTTCCGGTTTCGACGAAACCATGGTGCCGGACTCGGTCTTCAACCTCGTAAGCTGACTTTGCCCAATAGACAGATCTCTGGCGAACACTTTGGAGCCCTGGTTTCGCTCAATTGTGTTTTTTACACGATTTGCGTTGTGTTTTCGCAAATCGCGTCGCCTGCACTTGGAGATCTGCTCATTGAGCCGTCGGTATTCCCTCATGGAGGTTGGAGACTGCACACATAGTTCTCGTCGATCCCTCATAAGACCGAGAGTTTGTTCTGAGAGAACCTGAGATCTACCACTAGGGTGGGTCTTGAAATACTTCGACCCTACCTCGTGGACAGTTGTTACCATCCTGGTGTTAAACTCGTCCACTGACGTGCACGATTCTAGGCACGCAAAACGGTTTTTCAGCTCAAGTTGAAAGTTCTCGGATCCCTGGATTTGGACGGATGTTGGGCGAAGCGTAGACTTCATCAGGCGTGACCGTTCCAGCTTCAGGTCGATATTTAATGTGCCTCTCACAAGACGGTGATCGCTTCCGGTTTTGAACCTGCTGATCACAGAGACATCATTAAATATGTGCCGTTTGTCTGCCAGAATGAAGTCTATCTCGCTTTTCGTGGAACCATCAGGACTTATCCAAGTCCACTTGCGTTGTGGCTTCTTTCTGAAGAAGGAGTTCATCATGAAGAGATCTTCCTTCTCCAAAAAGTTGGCCAGCAAGTGTCCTCGGTGGTTCCGTCGTCCAATTCCGTAGGGACCCACTTTCCTCTCGGCGCCGCTTTGCGTGCCCAGCTTCGCGTTGAAGTCCCCCATCACAACATTGAAGTGAGCTTTAGAGGTATGTATGGCTCTACTTATGTCCTCATACATAACCTCAACCTCATCGTCGGGATGTGTCGAAGTCGGCGCATATACCTGTACAACCTTCAACGAATACCGTTTGGATATTCTGAGTGTAAGGTACGCTACCCTGGCCGACACGCTCCCGACTTGCACAATGTTGTTGACGAGGGACTTGTGAACGAGAAACCCGACACCACCTTGGGACAGATGTTCGCCCACCCGGTGATAGAACAAGTTTCCGGATTTGAGTATTATCGTGTCCTCCCCCTGTCTTCGGACTTCAGATAAACCCACAATACTCCAGTTTAACTTGTCTATCTCTTCTTCCAGCTCTTTTACCTTGTCGTCGGTCCTCAGTGTCCTGGTGTTGTATGTTGCCAGGTGCAGAAGTCGTCGTTTGGATTGGTAGCCCGATCTCTGCCGGCGATTTTTAGCACCCCCTGCCCCGCCGTTACCATAGCCGCTACCGTAACTAGGAATAGCGGGGCTGCCGGGGACTGGGGGCCGAGGCTTGTTTGTGACTTGCATGCGGGGGTTTTTTTCATTTTCTTTCTTTCTTGTCTGTTTCATCTTATTATGTATAAATTACGTGTCACGTTGTTTGTTCGAGATGGACTCCTAAACTACTTAACCGATTTTAATCAAATTTGCACACAGTGTGCAGTTTGATCCAACTTGAAAGATAGGATAGACCCAAGGTTTTAATAAAAAAACTTTTGACAGAACGAAGTCTGTCCGGGCAGCTAGTATTTATATAATTTATGACAGATATTCTTTTAAAATAGAGAGACAATTATTTTGTTGTCCATTTCACGTGACTACATTTTTGGTCCAATCCGAACTGCAACAGCCTCTAGGCGAAAAACCCGTGTTTCAGTAGAGGGCCATTAATGGGCCAAAGCGAAAAAAAAATAACCTAAACGTTCTTTATACACACACATACTGTACACTGCACTACTACTGTATATGTATACTGCACAGACCCGCCGTGACACCACTCGCTAGGGTTGCCATACGTCCCGTATATGCGGAACTGTCACCGTATATTTTGACCATCCCGTCCTGTATTACTACATGTCCCGTATTTGTCTCGTATTAGGACATAATACGTAAATAGAGGATTAGGTTATGAGAACATTTCGAATAAAAACTTTGATTCAATATTTTTTTTTGTACTTTTGATACGGTTGAGATCACTATGTAGCCATGCATGGGCTTTGTGAACTTGGCACCCGACATTGTAAAATTTAATTTTTTTTTTCTTGATTCTTATAGGTTTTGGTTTGTAGTTGATTGTAGTAACAGTTTTTTCGTTTGTAGTAGCTCAAAAAAAATATTACAGAATTTAAAAAAAAAACTTGGCACCCGGTTTTTTCGAAACTAAAATTTAATACTTGATTCATAAAAAGAATCGTTTGTAGTTGATTGTAGTGAATTTTTTTTTTAATTTTGTAGAAAAATAAAAAAACTAAAAAATATTCAAGTCATTGCGATATAATATTATAAGTAAACTTTTTTGTTTCTTGTATATTTTGCTATGTACTTGATTGTAGTATTTTTCTTTTTTTTAAGAAGGTCTGAAAAAATTCTAAGCTATTTTTAAGACACTTTCGTTTGTAGTAGTGATTTTTTTGTTTGTAGTAACTCCTTTACGTTTGTAGTAGCGATTTTTTTGTTTGTAGTGACTCCTTTTCGTTTGTAGTAGCGATTTTTTTGTTTGTAGTAGTTTCTTTTCGTTTGTAGTCATGATTTTTTTGTTTATAGTAACACCTTCTCGTTTGTAGTAGTGATTTTTTCGTTTGTAGTAAGTTCTAATCGTTTGTAGTAGTGATTTTTTCGTTTGTAGTAACTTCTGTTCGTTTGCAGTAGCGATTTTTTCATTTGTAGCGACTCTTTTTCGTTTATAGTAGCGATTTTTTCGTTTGCAGTGACTCCTTTTCGTTTGTAGTAGCGATTTTTTCGTTTGTAGTAACTTCTATTCGTTTGTAGTAGCGATTTTTTCGTTTGTAGTAACTTCTAATCGTTTGTAGTAGCGTTTTTTTCGTTTCTAGTAACTTCTATTCGTTTGTAGTAGCGATTTTTTCGTTTGTAGTAACTTCTAATCGTTTGTAGTAGCGATTTTTTCGTTTGTAGTAACTTCTATTCGTTTGTAGTAGCGATTTTTTCGTTTGTAGTAACTTCTATTCGTTTGTAGTAGCGATTTTTTCGTTTGTAGTAACTTCTATTAGTTTGTAGTAGCGATTTTTTCCTTTGTAGTAACTTCTATTCGTTTGTAGTAGCGATTTTTTCGTTTGTAGTAACTTCTAATCGTGTGTAGTAGCGATTTTTTCGTTTGTAGTAACTTCTAATCGTTTGAAGTAGCTATTTTTTCGTTTGCAGTAACTTCTAATCGTTTGTAGTAGCGATTTTTTGTTTGTAGTAAGTTCCAATCGTTTGTAGCAGTGATTTTTTCTTTTGTAATAACTTCTATTCGTTTGTAGTAGCGATTTTTTTGTTTGTAGTAACTTCTAATCGTTTGTAGTAGCGATTTTTTCGTTTGTAGTAACTTCTAATCGTTAGTAGTGGCGATTTTTTCATTTGTAGTGACTCTTTTTTGTTTGTAGTAGTGATTTTTTCGTTTGTCGTAACTTCTATTCGTTTGTAGTAGCAATTTTTTTTTTTGTAGTAACTTCTTTTCGTTTGTAGTAGTGATTTTTTCGTTTGTAGTAACTTCTAATCGTTTGTAGTAGCGATTTTTTTGTTTGCAGTAACTTCTATTCCTTTGTAGTATCGATTTTTTCATTTGTAGTGTCTCTTTTTCGTTTGTAGTAGTAATTTTTTTCGTTTGTAGTAACACTTTTTCGTTTGTAGTAGCGATTTTTTCGTTTGTAGTAACTTCTAAACTACTATAAACAAAAAAATCACTACTACAAACGAAAAGAAGTTACTACATACAAAAAAGTCGCTACTACAAGCGATTAGAAGTTACTACAAACGAAAAAATCGCTACTACAAACGATTAGAACTTACTACAAACGAAAAAATCGCTACTACAAACGAATAGAAGTTACTACAAACGAAGAGAAGTTACTACAAACGAAAAAATCGCTACTACAAACGAAAAAATCACTACTACAAACGATTAGAACTTACTACAAACGAAAAAATCGCTACTACAAACGAGAAGGTGTTACTATAAACAAAAAAATCACTACTACAAACGAATAGAAGTTACTACAGACGAAAAAATCGCTACTACAAACGATTAGAAGTTACTACAAACGAAAAAATCACTACTACAAACGAAACGAAGTTACTACAAACGAAAAAATTGCTACTACAAACGAAAAGGTGTTACTACAAACGAAAAAATTACTACTACAAACGAAAAAGAGTCACTACAAATGAAAAAATTGCTACTACAAACGAATAGAAGTTACTACAAACGAAAAAATCACTACTGCAAACGAAAAAGAGTCACTACAAACGAAAAAATCGCCACTACTAACGATTAGAAGTTACTACAAACAAAAAAATCGTTATTACAAACGAATAGAAGTTACTACAAACGAAAAAATCGCTACTACAAACGAAAAGGAGTCACTACAAACGAAAAAATCGCTACTACAAACGAATAGAAGTTACTTCAAACGAAAAAATCACTACTACAAACGATTAGAACTTACTACAAACAAAAAATCGCTACTACAAACGAATAGAAGTTACTACAAACGAAAAAATCGCTACTACAAACGATTAGAAGTTACTACAAACGAAAAAATCGCTACTACAAACGATTAGAAGTTACTACAAACGAAAAAGTCGCTACTACAAACGAATAGAAGTTACTACAAACGAAAAAATCGCTACTACAAACGATTAGAAGTTACTACAAATGAAAAAATCGCTACTACAAACGATCAGAACTTACTACAAACGAAAAAATCACTACTACAAACAAGAAGGAGTTACTACATACAAAAAAATCGCTACTACAAACGATTAGAAGTTACTACAAACGAAAAAATCGCTACTACAAACGAAAAGGTGTTACTACAAACAAAAAAATCACTACTACAAACGATTAGAACTTACTACAAACGAAAAAATCGCTACTACAAACGATTAGAACTTACTACAAACGAAAAAATCTCTACTACAAACGATTAGAACTTACTACAAACGAAAAAATCACTACTACAAACAAGAAGGAGTTACTACATACAAAAAAATCGCTACTGCAAACGAATAGAAGTTACTGCAAACGAAAAAATCGCTACTACAAACGAATAGAAGTTACTTCAAACGAAAAAATCACTACTACAAACGATTAGAACTTATTACAAACAAAAAATCACTATTTCAAACGAATAGAAGTTACTACAAACGAAAAAATCGCTACTACAAACGATTAGAAGTTACTACAAACGAAAAAATCGCTACTACAAACGAATAGAAGTTACTAGAAACGAAAAAAACGCTACTACAAACGATTAGAAGTTACTACAAACGAAAAAATCGCTACTACAAACGAATAGAAGTTACTACAAACGAAAAAATCGCTACTACAAACGAATAGAAGTTACTACAAACGAAAAAATCGCTACTACAAACGATTAGAAGTTACTACAAACAAAAAAATCACTACTACAAACGAGAAGGTGTTACTATAAATAAAATAATCACTACTACAAACGAAAAGAAACTACTACAAACAAAAAAATTGCTACTACAAACGTAAAGGAGTTACTACAATCAAAAAAATCGCTACTACAAACGTAAAGGAGTTACTACAAACAAAAAAATCACTACTTCAAACGTAAAGAAACTACTACAAACAAAAAAATCGATACTACAAACGAAAAGGAGTCACTACAAACAAAAAAATCGCTACTACAAACGTAAAGAAGTTACTACAAACAAAAAAATTACTACTACAAACGAAAGTGTCTTAAAAATAGCTTAGAATTTTTTCAGACCTTCTTAAAAAAAAAGAAAAATACTACAATCAAGTACATAGCAAAATGTACAAGAAACAAAAAGTTTACTTATAATATTATATCGCAATGACTTGAATATTTTTTAGTTTTTTTTTATTTTTCTACAAAATTTAAAAAAAAAATTCACTACAATCAACTACAAACGATTCTTTTTATGAATCAAGTATTAAATTTTTGTTTCGAAAAAACCGGGTGTCAAGTTTTTTTTTTTTAATTCTGTAATTTTTTTTGAGCTACTACAAACGAAAAAAAGGTTACTACAATCAACTACAAACCAAAACCTATAAGAATCAAGAAAAAAAAAATAAATTTTACAATGTCGGGTGCCAAGTTCACAAAGCCCCATGCATGCTATGTATAATGTAGTTGAAAAGCCGTGTGTCGGGTTTTGGGCATCGCAATAGAAAACGTCCCGTATTGGTTCCTAAAAGTTGTGGCAACCCTACCACTCGCGGACCTCGCGGATGTCCAGCGCTGGTTGTCTACAACTAGCGTAACGCTGAGCGAGACCCGGTTCAGATTAACGCTTCCCGCCCACGTCCGATAATCGGTGACCGATTTTTAGTAGGAGAAAAATAGAACGTACTGATAGCAATAGTGCAACGCACACGTCCTACAAAAAGTCGGTCAAAAATAATATGGCAGGAAAAATCGGCCCGATTATCTGTCCTACAAAAAGTCTGACGTGGGCGGGAAGCGTAAATACTACTTATTTTAGCTTAACTACATATATTAAATATAAGTCCTTGTGTATTTTTAGTCGGAATAAAACTGTTTTCTTTATTTCTTGGATTTTTTTTTGTAACCCCCGATGCAAATACAGGAGTATTATAAGTTTGACGAGTTTGTGTGTCGGTCTGTGGCATCGTAGCTCCTAAACAAATGGAACGATTATGATACGGTTTTTTTGTTTAAAAGCTGACGTGATCAAGATGGTTCATAGCTATGTATGTTTATGTTTACCTAACAAAAAATAACCGACTTCAAAGTTACTCTAAAACTACTGGTCAAATCTCGTTCAAATTTATGTGGGATTACGTGACAAGCACCTGCTTTCGAATAAAAAAAAGAATCATCGAAATCGGTTGGCGTGATATTGAGTTATTCGTCCATTTGTCGCGCTTACTTAATACAAATTTAAAACTTATATGGTTTTATCATGGATGCCATTGACAGATCTCAATAAAATTTATATGGGACCACATGACAGTCACCAGCTTTCGATTAAAAAAAGAATCATCAAAATCTGTTCACCCAGTCCAAAGTTCTGAGGTAACAAACATAAAAAAAATACAGTCGAATTGAGAACCTCCTCCTTTTTTTGAAGTCGGTTAAAAATAAACTGTCCCGGTTTTTTTTATATTACAAAAATATAGATATTTGTTTTTTATTTGTGGGCTTAGTGCGGTACCTCACCGGGACGCCAAGGCGACGTCGCCGGCCACGTATCCAAACAGTTTATATTGAAATGTATGGCGGCTAACTCACTTGGCGACGGTGTGGCAACGTAGCCAATAGCGATAATTCTATATAAACTGTTTGGATACGTGGCCGGCGACGTCGCCTTGGCGTCCCGGTGAGGTACCGCACTTCGCACCCTTAAAATGAAAGTGACCTAACTCAAAATTCCTGTAATTTCTGTTTTTGCTATAAACTTACCTTAAAATGCGTACCCTAAAACCCTGTGATGAAAAAGAGCTCGAATTATGAGTAAGAAAAGGACAACCTAATAATCGGTCACTTTCATTGATCGCTCTATTCATCGATATATACTTTTTTGAAAACTTTCTTGCTCATTTCCCACAAATTCCAATTTTTGAGTTAGGTCACTCTCATTCTAAGGGTGCGACTTAATGTTTGTTACCTAGAATCCGCTTTCCGCTCGTAACACGCACCTTCTCACGGTGCGTACAATCGATTCAATTTTAATACCTAGTTGATGAATTTGACAGTCGCGTATGGATTCCGTATGAATTATTCATATTACATGCCATGTTCACGTGTCGTGACCCAAAATTGATCAGGCTGTCTGCAGTCTGCATGTGGGGTAGCAACAAAGATCTACGGTCTAGGGTTAGCAACAACTAACTTGTTTTTTTGCCTTGTCTGTTTGTCTATATAAACGCTAACATATTTATACCCTCGCAGTAGGTTATTATTATGACACATCGCAATCACACCCATGACCCGAGTACAAATATTTATCTGTCACATATCTGCCCCGGCCGGGATTCGAGCGCGGGACCCCTTGCTTCGCACACAGGATCGCTACCAACTAGGCTACAGGGTCGTCATAGGTATAAAATTTCTGACAAAACTGATTTTTAGGGTTCCGTAGCCGAATGGCAAAAAACGGAACCCTTATGGATTCGTCATGTCTGTCTGTCTGTCTGTCTGTCTGTCTGTCTGTCTGTCTGTCTGTCCGTCCGTATGTCACAGCCACTTTTTTCCGAAACTATAAGAGCTATACTGTTGAAACTTGGTGAGTAGATGTATTCTGTGAACCGCATTAAGATTTTCATTAAAAATAGAAAAAAAAACAATAAATTTTGGGGGTTCCCCATACTTAGAACTGAAACTCAAAAATGTTTTTTTCATCAAACCCATACGTGTGGGGTATCTATGGATAGGTATTCAAAAATGATATTGAGGTTTCTAATATCATTTTTTTCTAAACTGAATAGTTTGCGCGAGAGACACTTCCAAAGTGGTAAAATGTGTGTCCCCCCCCCCCTGTAACTTCTAAAATAAGAGAATGATAAAACTAAAAAAATATATGATGTACATTACCATGAAAACTTCCAACGAAAATTGGTTTGAATGATATTTAGTAAGTAGTTTTTTTTAATACGTCATAAATCGTAAACCATAAAAAACATTGATCAAAGTTACAACGAACTACAAGAACTTTTATATTATGTTACTTGCTGCTACGGAACCCTTCATGGGCGAGTCCAACTCGCACTTGGCCGCTTTTTTATACCAGTCAATGTTGTTTCATGGACTTTGTTGAAGCAATGGCGTAATTTGACTTTAAAAAAATTGTGTGTCAGCTCCGAAGCATGGCTGGAGTTTACTCCTTACAAACGAACGTTGTTGTTTCATATTATAGTATAATGCAATGCAATTATAGTATAATGCAAGTCGCATTTATTTATATTAATTATTCAATTTAACATTTTCGGCTTTTCTTCTCCTCCATGACAAAGCACCCTTCCGAAAAGCTGGTAGATAAAAAAATGACGTGAATAAGTGTATCAGTGATACTTATATGAATAAAAGATTTTGATTGGATTTGATTTGAGCATTACGTTATCGTCAAATCAGTAACAACGCCATCTAGATTCTTGGTTGGTAGTTTGCGCACGAACATAACGCATAACGTAACGTAACGAAGAAAGTTTGATTTTATTCCCCATAAATTTTCATACCGCGGATTATATGTATATGATAATCAATTCTTAAGGCGTAAACCCCAAAAAGTGATTTTATAAAACCAAATTTGAATTCAATTATTTGAATTTCAGTTTGAGTTTGCACGACTATGTTCAAAGAAGTGCTATTGTAGTCGGGCTATTATCAAGAAATAGTATATTAAGTTTATGAAAGAAAGGAATAATTTCATTCATATTTATATTATCTTCAACGAAATCGCAGTGCAAGGCTAGCCGTGCCGCCAGCAGGTTGTTGCCGTATGAGAAGCAGATTAAAATTGCCTCAGTTCATTGCAATCCGCAGCGTCCGGCTTTCCTATAAGTATTAAATTTTCACAATTTAATCTTAGCACCTCGGTGACAGTAATCGAAAGTGGGATTTTAAATAATTGCTTTGACTACCTGTTCCTAAAAAAAATATCACATGTGGTCAATTACTGGTCGAATTCCCTAAATAAAATTTTCCCTAATTAAATAAAATATTTCATTACGAGTGCGGAAAGCCTGTCATTGCAAAGAGGTAACAAACATAAAAAAAATACAGTTGAATTGAATACCTCCTCCTTTTTTGAAGTCGGTTAAAAATAAATTAACAATATTTTTTCAATAAAGGAAAACATCGTAAGGAAATCTGCATAGCTGAGGGTTCATCATAATGTTGTCACAGGATAAAATTGAAGAATTTATTCCTTTTCTTGTTTTTTCTTCTCTATTTATCGGCCAGCAACACATCGGGGAATCCTCTGATGTTGTTGATGTCCGGGTGTCGACAGGCACTTACCATGAGGTAGATTGTCGGCTATTTTCATAAAGAAAATTAGATCAGCATTTATACTAAACCAATTTTTGGCACAGATGGACAGTTTTGCACGTGGCAAAAAGTATCCCAAATTTTTTGGTTTTAAGCAACTTCCTCTTTGGATTTTAATTGAATTGAGTGGAGCGTTGAACTTGAGACCTTTCGATAGGCGTACGTAGCCAATACGAAAGCAAAAACATGTTACAAAACTTGAACTAGATATTTTATTTGAACAATTAGATGAAAATTATCCTCCTAAAAATACTGTATTCTTAAGGGGCCATCCATAAATTACGTCACACTAATTTCATGACTTTTCGACCGAGGGGTCGAAAACCGGGGGAGGCCCCGTCCTTGTCACAGCTGGTCACATTTGTGAGACCTCCCCTCCTAGTGTGACGTTACATATTATGAAATTTTACACCCAGAAATTATTAAATTACCAGCAGTCCCGCAATAACTTTGATTTCCATTAATTGTTTTTTAATATTTACCTAATATTTACCTATACATACGTATTATCCGATTTTGAAATGTGACGTCACGAAATTTAGGATCGATGCCCCCCCCCCCCAACGTGTGACGTAATTTATGGATAGCCCCTGATAGAAACGCGATTGCGAATTTTCACATATGTAGACACAGCAACGAGCAGTTCAAGATTATGAACTTGTCCTTCCCGTACAATAGTTGCAATTTCGTCATCGGTTTCGGAGTATTTATAACATAATCCCGGGATTAAAATAAACAGCTGTAGTGTTTTCATAACTTTGAAATTTCGAGTTCATTGACTGGCCCGTCGCGTGCAATATTATAATAATGTAATAACTGCACGCAGGTGTGGGTAACATTTTAAGTTTAAATATTAAAACTTTTTTATCGCCAAAACTTTAATTCGAATTTCTCTTCTTCAGTTGTTCATTCATGACGGTTGGCGCTTTGATTTATGGTGCTGATGTTGTTGTGCTGATGTTGCACTTGTTGCAGTCCTTGCTTTAGGGTGCAATTTTCTATATTATTTTAATATAATTCAATTTGTTATACATAAATTAAAGTAGAGCTGGGGTTGCGTACATTGAAATCCCTAACAATGAAAACATATTTTATGATTTACTTTTATTTAAAAAGTAAACTACAGATAATTAAATTTATTCTATTTAGGATTTGAATCGTTTATAGCCCAGCATCGTTAATAAGTAATAATTCTTGACCGTTTAGCGAATTCTGGCGCACACAGATGGATAAGCAGCCACAGTACTGTAAACACAGTACTGGTACCTAATAGTTTTGAGCGCTTCCATATACATCTATGAACATTAAACTACAGTCCTGGCTGGTTGTCACAAGCTGGGTACATCACCGCTTTTGGCAATAAAGTTTTAAAGCGTTTTTTTCCTAAGCTGTCGGCCTGGACTGGTATTGTAAGCAGTCGTTACTATTTATGGGAGGCGAATAATAAGGATAATTACTTTTACAATTTAAATTTACAATTACTTGAAACCAAGGTTTTAAATTAAAAAAAAATGGACAAAACTAATTAAATCTGTACTAAATTGTTACAGACACCTGCTCCGTGCCGGACCGGGCCGCAACGTACGTAGCTGATATAGAAATCGTTATTTTAGTAATAATGCGGCACTATTGTTTGTGCAAGCGATCCTTCTATAATAACAAGTGGTGTTTAGCAAGCCAAGATCAGCCAGCGAATTTAACCGCCAATGTTTTCGTACTGAACTTGAGTGAGGCCGGAAATCACTACTTATAATAAATAACTGGTTCTAGGAACTCGTTAGAGTAATGGGTATTTTTAGTTATGTAAGTACATTGGTGCAATTGGCAACGGTGCGTATATACGACTATACAATTAGAAAAAATTACATCTAAGCAGTTTAGCTTAACTTTGAGTTTTAATAAAACGAATCTTATTTTTTGCACAATAGAGTCCAAAAGCTCTAGACTCCTGAAGCATCAGTTCCACTTCCACGTCGTACGCACTAGCAATTCGCTGTAACATTCCTTTTTGTGAACTCAAATTTTAGATAACAATCGAGCAGCCCGATTTTTCAGGCCAATTTGGTAGCTGCTTCATCCACTTTTGAGTCCGAACTTAGCTTCCCTTCTTGAGGTACATTCTGCTGAGCTTTACACAACACAAGGCCACTAGCTTCGGAAAAATTAGTCACTTACTATCAGAGCCAGTGTATTTGATTAAAACCAAATCAATGCCACACACACTAACTTTTAGCTGAAGGACATTGGATCCGAGTTTGCCCACGTTCCCTGTATTGCTATTATCTTGCATATCACGAAGTTAGCATTTATATTTGTAAAGAAATGGTCGTTACAAAAACTTACTTTTATGGACGCACATTACTCGGACAAGACATCAGGTTCATTTGCCTAACGCGACACACTCATTTCCATGCCATAAGGAGACCCAGACATTTTTTGCTCATCGCTAATATGGTAATGAAAGACTGACAGTACAGTCAGCAGAATTGGTATGCAAGAAATGATACAAAACGTTCCGTAATGTTTAGTATTTCAGCAAGTTTGTATTATTATTGATAATATATACCTTGCGTACCTTACATACATAAGTATAAGCTTTTAACATTTATAGTAACACAAATATTTTATAACATTAAGCAATAAGGAACATTTAACGTGCTCTTTTGCTGATTGTACCTACGTTTTATTTTGTGCGAGTGCCATTGCAACGGCGGCAAAGCGTGGAGGAATTGGACTCTCAAATCAGAACAAAGATGCGTCAGAAATGTTGCCGTATTTGTTTTGCAAATTTCGAAATGAGTTTACTTTTCAGGTATTTTTGAAATGCCATATTTTATGATTGTTGCAGAGAAGTGATATTTAAACTTTTTAAAGACAGAACAACCAGTAGAATTTTTACAAACGATAATTACAAACAGTAATTACAAACGGTACGGACAACAGTTGAAAGCAATTGTTTAAGAAAATAAAAAGCGACATAAACGCTAAACGCTAACACACTCATACCCCCGCAGTAGGTTATTACCTGTGTCACGGGTGGCATGGACGACACATATAACACATTACAATCACACCCATGACCCGAGTACAAATATTTTATCTGTCACATAAATATCTGCCCCAACCGGGAATCGAACCCGGGACCCCTCGTTTCGCAGGCAGGATCGCTACAAACTAGGCTACAGTGTCGTCAAAACTTTTTAATCCTCTTGTACAGGTTATGCTTGTATAACAATTCTTATGATTGAATAAATGCTTCTCACCTAAAGCCATGTGTTCACTTGGAAAAAATATTTTATAAACATATTATGAGACGAACATACGAGTAGATATAAAATAGTTTTTTTTTAACAAAAGGTTTTTTGTGAAGGCTTAAAGGGTATATATCCAAAATCACCAGAATTCTTTGAAAGAAATCACTGATAACGTTAGATTTTCGAACTTCACTGATAATACTTCAAGTAAGTGGTACGATTATGAATGTCACGAGGAATATGGTATTTTCTACTTACTCTCCACGGTATTGCACTCATAAATACGGATAGGCCTTAAACCTCTCAAGTTCGTTGACATCCATAAAGGCATAAGCATGCAACCTTCCTAAACGGGCAGCAAAAACCATGCCATATGCGCAACCGCAATCACACGCTTTACTCAGAAGTCCATCGGCTAAAGAAAACTGATCGTTGTTTCGGCGATTTGTCAGTGAATAATTTATCTGTGACCACCGACAAGGATCAAAGCAGCCGCAGCGAGCGGTATCAAAAGATTTGAGCCTTGAATACGGGAATAGGTTGAAGTGAAATAAAGCTGCGCGCAGAAGTATTCCTGCAGTGTTTTATGGATATAGATGGCGCTAAAATAGGTTCAGCCTAGGTGTTAGTAATATCAATCATAACACAATTGATAAGACGTGATTCGGTAAATCGAATTAAATAACGTAGAGGTTGCTGTTTCAAAAGACACTGAAAATTTACCATTTAAAATCACATGAAAAACGTTGATTGTTCTGGTATCACAGAACTAACTTTTCGATAGTGTAGGTATGAGTTTATAGTCAATAAACATTATATGTAAGGTTCAAAATAACACAGAGAAAATACTTGTTTCTCCAAGTTAAAATCTGTTTTATATTTAAAACCAAAAACATTTGTTATCCTAATTGCAACAGACATTGCATTTGTATTTAAAACAAACAAAACATCAATAAAAAATAAAACAATGCAACAAAAAATAAATCAGTGTTATTGATCAGTGTTACAAGATCAATATTTTTACGCGTGTTCCTAAAGCTCTCGTGTGTACCCAGCCTTACGTACGTGACTCCAAGACAAAGCTCGTACTGTGCCATACATTGTTACTTTCCTTTTTTATTTATCACCGGATTAGTGTATTGGATTGATTCAAACACAATTACAGGAATGTCCTCATTGGAGATTACTTCCAATTGTATTGTATGGTGGCGGTGTAAAGCCGCGATTGCACGAGCGTTTGAACTCATAAGCGTGTGATTACTTTTTGCCCGACTGCCAAGAAATGGTTGTTTTTCGCGCGTTTTCGTTTATCTTCCAAATTGTTGGACCAATTTCGTTAGTTTCGTGTTCAAGGCCTGTAAACGTTTAAAACGTCACATTCTACCTTTGGTTGATTTCATCATAATTTCTGGGTGCTTAAGCAGTTGTTATTAGACGCGCAATTGTCGCCAAAAGCACAAAGTTTCTAAGCACTGTGTTAATAAAAGCTGCACTGGGAAAATAAACAGAAGTGTGCTTGAAAACGCTAGTGTGTTAGGGGCTGCAGCCACCAATTATTAAGTAGCGCTCAATAAGTAAGATAATAAATAATTATCCTATTTGTAATGTTGAAATGTTGGAGAGCACTTTCGCCGCTTTCATGGCGACAACGCGTCAGTGATATAAAACACTTATTAATCACTTATACAGAATAGATTAGTTTCATTAAAATAAAGTAGGTATATGTACATTTTTCATTATTTTTTATATTCAACCATAGCATCCTTTTAGTATTATATTCTTTTATCTTTCTTTCTTCTCTTTTACTCGTATATCATTGTTGCGGATATCCATGGGCGATTGACTACTAACTATCACTCACTTGCCTGCTCGTTTAAAAGGTGTTTAAAAATCTTCATCTTAATACGGAACCCCAGTCAAACCAGGATCTTCCAAAAGCGTCAGACATACATAAGTGAAAGCCGATACGTTAAGCTTCAATTGGATCCATTAGCCCGCAAATTATATTATTGTTCGCACGCGATCCGCCGCCACACGCGTTACAACAGCTACTTACATCACAACTGCACGATCTCATACCTTTAAATGTATCTTGATCTAAGATCCGAAACTCGCTCTTACCGCCATTCGCATTCTATCCATAATCCTCAAGTCGTTGCCTAACAATAAGAATGTTAATATCTGCTTCAAAAGATTTTAAAATTTTCTGAAAGAAAAATTCGTCAGTTTAGTTGTTAATCAAAGAAAGTCTGTACCTATCTAAATACAATAATTGCAAAAAGGAAAAAAGTTTGGCAGACGGATTATTTTTGAAGAGGCCATATCAAATGATGGTTAAATAAAGAACATTTAATGAATCATCGATTGAGTAAATAAGAACCTAGAATGGACTAGGTTTTATCACCTTTGTATAGTCCGTTTTAGCTACAACTAAGATGGACTATTCATTCAATGTTATTTATACACGTTACAAGGTTTAAGATTAACCCAATATCCCGTTTAGACGCAAACACAATTCAGGAAACATTAACCTTTGAATTCCAACCGAACATCTTTAGCCTCAATAATTCTAGCTTAAAATATCGTAAACCATTGCATTTACTGCTTACAGTAAATCTAAAAAGCAAAGCAGATCCTTAAACCCCGAATCTCAGTTCAAACGCTTGTCCGTGATGTTATCGCTAACGTAGTGTAATCCTCATTTAATATCAATAGGTTAATGGTACAATGAGAGGTTATTGTGGCATAATTTATATTATTATACGTATTGATGGCATACTTATACACAAGTTAAGTGTGAGCAGTACTGACGTACTGAAGGCCTTCTTTTACAGTTGAATTATAAGTCTTTTTTTTTATGGAAATAGCCGGCAAACGAGCTGACGATCCACCTGATGGTAAGTGGCTATCGTCGCCCATGGACATCAGCAACACCAAATGCATCACCGATGCGTTGCCGGCCAAGAAAGAGAGAAGAAAAAGAAAGAAAGAACTGGCTCTCAAGCCCCCAGCCGGAACACGACGAGTCGTTTGGCGGCTGACTCGTGCTCAAGGGTGGTAGCTATCCAGGCGAACTCCATGGAGAAATAATAATAGTAATAATGGTATTAATTAATAATTAAAATCAATATTACTAATATAATCCCTCGAGGAGTCCTACCACCAGCGGGCCGGATATAGTCGCCTTTTACGACACCCATCCGGCGTGGGATTGGGGTTAGTATTCTAAGCCGCCCCAATACGGCTAATATAGTCTTTGTGAGGCACTACATCCATCCTTAAGTATAAATTTACTTTTCTACAGTAAACCAACTAAATTCATCAGAGACTTTTAGGGATGGAATGGTTTTTCTTCAGCCTGTAAAGCTACGTAAGGAGCGGAGCCAGGGCACACTGCAGCCGTGAACCGCGATACCGAAAAGTGTCATAGAGAAAATTTTACATCTCGCTCTATCTGTCTGCAATTTCCTATAACACTCATGACTTGGCTTGTAATTTCTGGGGCTGGACTGTGTATCCATTAATGCCTAAGAAAATGTATTCGAAATATTAAGAAACGCGTGTGTGGTATTCGATTTGGTAACGCAGGCGGCGCGAGTGACGTTAATCGAGTGGATAGGCACCACCGAGCTCCACTAGCCATCATGGGCGCTCGTGCTCCATCGGGCTCCATTCCTGATGCGATTATTGTACTCGGATCTGATAACTGAGTGCTATAATGTTGCAATTTTTGCACCTAAAGAGCTGTGTGGTCGGATCGTTCAGTGTTTCACTTTGTGGAAATAAGCGGTAAGAGGTTTTAGTAAGTATCCTGCAAGCAAAGTATCATAATTATTTTTGTGATATTAAGGGCTTGTTTCACAATCTTCAAGTAGAGTCCTGAATAAGCTATTCGCCGGTTAAAGTGACGTTAAAGTGTCATTTTACATACACGAAATGTCAACTTAACCAACGAATAGCTTACTTCGGACTTACTTGAAGATTGTGAAACAAGCCCTAATAATAATAAACAATAAACGCTAACACATTCATACCCCCGCAGCAGGTTATTACCTGTGTCGCGGGTGTCATGGTCGACACCTATAACACATCACAATCACACCCATGACCCGAGTATAAATATTTATCTGTCACATAAATATCTGCCCCAGCCGGGAATGGAACCCGGGACCCCTCGCCTCCCAGACAGGGTCGCTACCAACTAGGCTACAGAGTCGTCAAATATTATAGTTAATACTCGTAGTGTCAGGCGATACTTGCAGAAATCCAATGTTTTTGTTGGGCAAGTTCGTAAGTTAGATTGTGGAAGGAATGGTGGAATCCCTAGTCCAGTGTTTTGCGGGTATAATGAAGTGGACTAATACTTACTTAAATGTAAGATACTCGTGTTTAAGGTACTCGTATTTCCCACTGATTATTATTCGTAATTGTAATTTGCGTATCATCTGTAAAATCCGTCTAAAAGTTAAATAAGATAAATCAATTATGACTACACCTTTAGAGCAAGATAAACGATTATTCTGAAGCAGTAACCAGTAAGCCTCGTTCGATTTATGAAAACAAACCCGTGTTAGATTTACAAGGTTCGATAGTGGCGTCTGGTAAAGAGGGGGGAGGGGGGGGGGGGGGTGCTAGCTGCGAAGTGCCCTAATTACTCCAAATGCCCTGTTCGAGATTTCATTGCGACACCTCTCATTGTTTATTATGCGTATTGGGTACTTTGTAGAGAGGTCGGCTTTAAGTACACTGCTGATCAACCGAACTCGATTGTCATACTGGATATCATTGAACATAGCAAATTATGAATGAAAATGATATTAATAAATCATTATGAAAAAAATTTTTTTTAACTACTCTAGGTATAACATATATGTATTTTGCCTCAGCAGGGACGATGGTGATTACGGGAAACTAAATTAGCATGAAGAATTTCTGGCAAATGACATGAGGCTATCTCCTGTGCTCAAATTCAGAACTTGTGTGTAACGTAGCACTTCCATAGTGGGATTCAGATTTCAATACCTTTGTTAAGCACGGTGGAATTTAACCACTCTAAATAACAGCCACGTTGGCACCTTCAATCCGGTAACTCTATAAACGCACCCATTCGTCAAGCATTAGCTTTAAGTGCGTGCACTTTGACTAATTAATGCGACCGTTGACAGCTTATTGTCTCGGAGTATAAAGTTGCCGGTAAAGCGGTTCCTGTCTGTCTGTGTGCTTGCGTAGCCTGGTTGTCTGATTTTCTGAGAAAGGTGACGCAATTTAGACAACGTTAGCTTGTTTCTAGTTACTAATGACCTGGAAAGCAGGTCTTAAGATTGCTTTCCATCCAACGCAGTTTAACTTAGGCCCGTGTTAGTAAACTGAACTTAAGAACTCAAGATTTGGTTTGAGGTGCTAAAATGTGACAATCAAATGAAAAAGTGACATTTGTAAGATCTGAAATCGCGCTCGTGAGCCGAGATCGGTTTATTAAACAGGCCTTACGTAATACATACTTGAGTTGGTTAGATTACCTAGGAAAAGCTTACAAACATTGCATCCTAGTTTTGACAAAATTATTCTGCAGTTAATAATTATAGAGATGGGTGAGCTAGACAGACAATAATATTTTTCGACAAAACGCAATACCATGCCTCGGAGATAATACCACAAGCGGTAGAACAGAAAAAAATACAAAAGAAAGATTTCCTTTATTAATTATTAGATTAAGAGCACGGACCTAAAAAAAAGACGGACGTAATCCCAAGAACAAATTCAGTGAAGCAACCACAGTAATACCAATTCTCTATTCGTACAAGTACACACCCACACATTGAGACCATTTTGTTTCAATCGCGAATCAAAAATTACGCACACATGGTAAGCGGGCGGCCATTGCTATGCTTAACTCTCGATTAGACGAGGTTACGTCCGTCTTTTTTCAGGTCCGTGATTAAGAGATATCATGAGAAGATTGACTGGGATTAATACACGGGATTTGTGTCAATAAACATCAAAAATATCAAGTTAGCTTCTCTATAAATGCAGAAGCTTACACGAAGAGTTACAAATCTTGCTCTAACATAAATCCTAACTAAATCATCGGCTGACCTTTTAAATCCTGACCTTCCCGGTTAAATGTAAAGAGGGGTCCAATAGTTTAGCATTACCATACAGATGGATTTATCGGTAAGCTTATGCACCGTTAGTTCGCCGATAGATGTGAAAATGACGCTCTTAAATTAGCTAAGTGGCTTTATCGAGCTGCTGTAATGCGGCGACAAATAGCAACCGATTATGGCGGCCATTTTACACACGGACGAAAAGTTTGTACTAGTAGCTTGTAGTGATAATTAATTTGTACTACAATAATAAAGATTCTTTATAATATATTGTCTTTGGTGAACACAAGAAGCTTTTGAGCTGTTTTTCAGGTAACCAGGCTTCCGCTGCTATATAATGTTTCATGTTATGTCTTATTTACACTTTAAGGAAGTGTGTGTAAATGAATTTGTATATTTGTGTGTGTGTATAAGTGTTAGCAGGTGTAAACGTTCATGTGCGTATTCTTATGTCTTTGTATGTGTTACTAATACTTAAAGTAACGTTTGCGGTGACGGATAGCATGTAAGAAAGCAAATAAGAAGAAGAAGATATCTGGAACTGTAACATCATTAGATACGTTATGCCCTTACAAATCAACCAAAAAATTTGTTCCGAAAAGAGCTACAACACACACACGTTTATCTTTTGTTTCACTACACCAATCACATTGGTATAATAAACGAAGGCATTAGCGTATCGTCTTGTCGTCGTCTCCAGAGCGACTACGAGCCAGAACGGTCAATTGCCTGTTCTTACGCTTTTCATCGTCGGCGCTCTTTTTACATTATATCTAATATCATTGTATTAATATAGATATTTTATGAACCCGGATTTTCATAAAAAGTGAGTTTCCTACTCTATCTTATTGAAACATTGCTACTCTTGTATCAATTTAAAAGTTCGATTTACAACGTTATTAAAAATGAGGTACTCTTTATGTATCCCACATTGCCACATTTTTCTTACGCCCCAACTCAGAGTCATTAACGGTTACTTAAATCGCTCCTTACTACAGAATTTGTATGGTGATTCTTTACTAAGGAGCGGTTTAAGTAACCATTAGTGACTCTGAGTTGGGGCGTTAGAGTTGTACCTGGAAAACTATTGATGTTCGTTCCGTCCGTGTGTCGCGGCATATTTGCATGTATCAACATAAGGTCACATTTACGTACGTGCCGCTATTATTGGCGCCCGGCGGGATATTTAGGAAGCGCCACTCGCCACTCGCCACACTTCATACAATGTACCAACGTGCAATACGTTTGGTTGCTTGGCGCCGCCGTACACGGGATATGAAACAACTAAAGATGGAGTTACTCGTAACGTGTGAAGCGCTCATAGCCCGCCGGCCAGTGCCGCCGGCTTGTGATCAACAAAGTAAAAGCGGGCGCAGTCGGTAGTTAGATGGCATTGGGTAACCGCTAATGGCAAAACTTTCTTGAACTCTTCCGTGCTTTGGTGGTCCCGGTTGTTATCATAAGACAACAGTCGTTAAGTCATGTCGGAGGCTCTCGGGCGGCATGAAAACGTCCGACACTTGGGTTGGCCACTAACCCTCCACCAATCCGCACTGAAGCAGCGTGATGGAGTATGTTCTAGGCCTCCTCTAGAGGAGAGACCCGTGCCCAGTAGTGGGCCATTAATGCGTTGAAACCAAGTGGTGCCTACATTTGTGAACTTAATCCTACTGACACTTGACACAGTGACATATCTGGACATCTGAATGTCTAATAAAAAGGCACCACTTAGACCACTGTAAACCGGTAAACCGCTAAGATGCCGGACAGATATAGAGGCATTACAGGTCACCAGGTAAACGTTCATGGTACGAAATACACACCTATCAGGTTTTAGCTATAGGTACGTTACGTGTCTTGAGCTTGACATGTTTTATTAGAGTTCATGGTAAGGCACCTGTTTTAAGAGTTCATGGGAAGCCCCCAGTGATGGACAGTGCAACACGCGGTGAAATGAGAGAGTCTTAGTAGGAAGTCTTATCGGATCACCGTATGTGGGTTAAACCGCAGTTAGAATATTTTTCATATTACTTATGATGTTCGTGTGAAAAAAAAAATCATACATATGTCTACCTATAGTTTAGCGAAATGTATAGCTTTCACATTGAAGTCGAATTCCATAGTCATCGTTTTATAGGTTTTACGTAATGAGTATTTATTATTTGTTTCGATAAAGGAAAATATCGTATAGAAACCAACAAGCATAACTTGTTTAGTGTTTTTCAAAGCTCTTAATAGGCTCTAGAGTCGTTAGTCGTTCACCGGATGATTATGCTAGATAAACTGGGGATCTAGCCGATCTAGGCTAGGACAAAGATGAGTAGTTCCTTATACACTAACATGTAATTTGACCTTAATGTATCGCTAACATAAGGCGAGCCACACTGTATATTAAACTGAATTATGTACAGTCAGCAACAGAGTTAGGTATACAGGTCGAGATATAAAAACATTCCATATTTCTTATACTACAGAATATATTCGTTCACTGTACAGAATATATTTTGTGTTATTTAAGTTAAATGCTACCTATATAAAATTTATGATTGTGTATGATTTAAAGTTAAATAACACAAACATTATATTATTTTAAACATTACAAACCTTTTTGCATCGTGCTCTGGGATGCAGAGCAGTTTTGGGAGCAGTTTTGCTGACTTTACAAGTAAATACCACGTAATTTCGACACACATGCATCACTGTAACATGATTAGTAACGCCATTCGCAGCGCATTTAACGTAAATCACCTGTCGTCTAGTCACGAGCTCCGGAGCTGCAACCGAAAATATTGCACGATTGTTAATACATTAATTCGATTTGAATAAATTGGATACTAAATTTAAATCGATTGAACTAGAATTCATTCGGTAAATATGTTTCATTTCATTTTGTTACTTGAACGTTGCGACTACTAGTTTGATCGAATTTTGAATTTCGCGATATTTTCTTTGGTATAACCAATCGGCTTGGTAGTTCATTTTGCCTTAAGATATTATTATTTGCAAGCTTAGGTTCAATACACGAAAGGACATGGCACTGGAATCAGTTCTATGCTGCTCCAATATGATCACGGTCTATTAATTGAGTGTATATTAATGGAATTTCGTATATAATTTAGCGCAACGAAGGTAGTCGTGTCAATTAAGTAGGAATCGAGGTGTAGAGCTTATCTCCATTTAAGTAAACTAAAATAATGCTTTATGTACCAAAGTGATACAAATAAACTAAAAGCGGCCAAGTGCGAGTCGGACTCGCCCATGAAGGGTTATGTAGCACCAAGTAACATAATATAAAAGTTCTTGTAGTTCGTTGTAACTTTGATCAATGTTTTTTGCGGTTTACGATTTATGACGTATTAAAAAAACTACTTACTAGATCTCATTCAAACCAATTTTCGTTGGAAGTTTGCTTGGTAATGTACTTCATATATTTTTTTTAGTTTAATCATTCCCTTATTTTAGTAGTTACAGGGGGGGACACACACATTTTACCACTTTGGAAGTGTCTCTCGCGCAAACTATTCAGTTTAGAAAAAAATTATATTAAAAACCTCAATGTCGTTTTTGAAGACCTATCCATAGATACCCCACACGTATGGGTTTGATGAAAAAAACATTTTTGAGTTTCAGTTTTAAGTATGGGGAACCCCGAAAATTTATTGTTTTTTTTTCTATTTTTGTGTGAAAATCTTAATGCAGTTTACAGAATACATCTACTTACCAAGTTTCAATGGTATAGCTCTTATAGTTTCGGAAAAAAGTGGCTGTGACATACGGACGGACAGACAGACAGATAGACATGACGAATTCACAAGGATTCCGTTTTTTGCCATTCGGCTACGGAACCCTAAAAATGTTACTTTGCTCGTTTCTTTTTATTCTGCCTAATTTTCTTTACTATCTTAAGCCTCACCCGCTCCCGTATTTCTTGTGAATTGCGCCTTAAACTTAATATGAAAGCGTTTATTGGTCACACCAATTACACGTCGGAATTACATTCACAAGTTTGTAATTATACGCCAATTTAAGTTTCCCGTAAGTGTATTACAACATGCTTTTGGTACAAATAATATTTTATATGAAAATAGATAACTACGTGCAAGCATTATTCTTAAAATTACATAGGCTTTTCCTTCACGTATCCTACTACCTACTTAGTTTATGTTAAAAATTAAAGATTGTGAGCATCTTTACGCAAAAACTACTGAACGGATCTTCATGAAATTTACCACACAGATAGACTGGAATAGGATATGCGGTACTTATCCCGAAAACCGCGGACAAAGCCGCGGCACAGCGCTAGCAATCTATAATATTACATTTATACTTCTCTTGATTTATATCTTCAACCGAAGTTATATTTCGATAAATTATTGGATTCTTTTTGATTTGTGGCAATCCTCCATTGCGACCATTGTTCCCATTTTCACGATCCAATTTACCAGTTTCCTTCTAAAATATTCTTGTACGATAAAAAGAACTCTCTTCCATGGCCGATGTTATTATGACAAAGTGACAAAGTAAAGTTCCAATTGACAAACAAATGACGAAAATATTAAGGTCATTTGTTAGTGTAAATCGACATCGGATTGGAAATAAAATTGCAATTTGTCGATGTAAAAAAGTTGCATATAAAACATATCTCTTTGAATAATGTTTTTAAATTTACGATATTGTATTTTATGACATTCGATTTGGTTTCTGTAGTGCTTTGAATGTATCTAATTTATTGGTGGAGTATTATGAGATTTGTGAGGGCATATGAGTTACTTAATGGCGATTATCTATACTAATATATAAAGAGGAAAGATTTGATTGTTTGTTTGCATTGAATAGGCTCCGAAACTACTGAACCGATTTCAAAAATTCTTTCACTGTTGGGAAGCTACACTAATCCCGAGTAACATAGGCTATATTATATTTTCAAAAAAAAATTAGGGATCCTTAATAAAACTCCAATAATATAACCCAAGGTGTAAAAAAAATAAGAAAACCGAAGCAAAGCGAGGGCGGTTACTCGTTTATGATAAACACAAACATCACAAGACCGTTTGGTATTAGCTCAATAATAATTATAATTATATTAAATATTTTCAGGACGAGTTTTCTTCATGGCATTTTTTCACAGACACAAGTGACATAGAAAATTTCAAACCGTAGCACCATTTTACCCGACTGCCAGGAAGGATTATGTTTTCGCGCGTATCTTGTATGTATGTATATATGTGTGTAATATTCTTTATTACCTCATATATTCGAAGCCGCTGAACGGATTTATATAATTAAAATCACGTGATTCTTTGCGTGAGAAATTTAAAGAAATAGGCATATTAACAGAAGCCTCTCAATTTATTTACAGCAATATTATATTCGTAAAAAACAACTTAGGTATGTTCAAGCAGAATAGTGATACGCATAATCATCTAACTAGAAACAGACATAATTTGGTGACGTCATCTTTTCGCTTAAGTAGGGTACAACGCTCTTATATGGGGCTCGGTGTACGTTTTTTCAATAAATTACCCAAGTCAGTACGTGATTTACCTATCCAAATGTTTAAGAGATATGTGAAATCTCAGCTAGTAGGAAAAGGATACTATAGCATAAATGAATATATTAATGACAAAGACGCCTGGAAATTAGTGCCGCATCCAGTTCCGCGTAGGTTAGAAGATATTATGTAACTTTTCATGATTTTAAAAGATGTGCGAGGAGTTTCTTTCGGCTTTTCTTCTCCTCCATGACAAAGCACCCTTCCGAAAAGCTGGTAGATTAAAAAATGACGTGCATAAGTGTATCAGTGATACCTATAATTATGAATAAAAGATTTTGATTTGATTTGATTTAAGATATCGTTAGATTCTTCTCGATAACTCAAGTGTTCTTAGATAAGTAAAATTAAAAAATATCAAATATGGTGGCTGTGAGATGGGATTGTTTGAATTATCAAAAAAAATCGAATAACATAATATAGGTATCAAATTAAAGAGCTCACTATAAGGATTTCAAAAATGTATATCAATAGCTTTTTTGATATCAGGCGGGTTTTTTTTTTATTTTAAAATTATTGTTCTATAACCTGAGCCGTAGCAGGATTCGAACCTAATAACCGATAACTGGTAAGATTGGTGCCGTTGATTTTATTCACCTGGGTAAATTCATCCAGGTGTTTTAAGTCTACTTTTAGTAGACTTTAGTCATTTTTGCTCTCAATGTTTCAAGTCTACTAGTAGACTTTTTCACCTAAGCACTCAGGTGAATTAAGTCTACTAGAAGACCTGCAATCAGCTCATATAACACAGTCGCAGCTCAAGTCGCGGCGCTAACTCTCATACACCTCGCAGTCGGTTGTCGGTCTATTTGAGTGAAGTTATTTCTGGGCAGTCTCGCAGGACAGATCGTCCACGGCTGATTTGAGCAATTTATTTACACGGAGACATTTACACACTCAGGATTTAATATAATAATATGCTGTCGCAAACTAATTCTATACTAATATATAAAGAGGAAAGATTTGATTTTTTTTTTGCATTGAATAGGCTCCGAAACTAATGAACCGATTTGAAAAATTCTTTCACTGTTGGGACACTATTCCCGGGTAACATAGGCTATATTATATTTTCAAAAAAATTAGGGATCCTTAATAAAACTCCAATAATGTAACCCAAGGTGTAAAAAAATTAGAAAACCGAAGCAAAGCGAAGGCGGTGACTCGTAGTAATAAACCAATAAAACAAAAGCATTTTTCTCTTAACTAACTACATCTAGAGTTAAATCCAAATGACTAAACCCATTTGTGGTATGGTACTAATGGTACATCATGGAAGACGGGTGTCCTTGTCACTATACCTAATCTCATCAAGACTCGTAAGTCAAAGTCAAAATCTATTATTCCTATAATAATAAAAATACCTATAATTCATTTATTGGGTAGGTACATTTATGCTATGCACGTATTTTTTTTCAATCTACTAATTCAGTGGTTTCCTCTTTTTTTACGGGTAAACACGTGTAAGTCATGCTGTCGTGGACCGCAAAACAAAGAAATAAAAAAATTGGTACTGAATTCTTAGGTTTTCACGATTATTATAAAATAAAGTAACCCCAGATAGGCCAATTATAAAAGCCTGACGCCGCACGTTGAGTATAGTTGTACTAATTAATTACTAATGTTAATTTGGTAATAAATAAAACTATCAACAATTCCCATAGTCGTAACTAGATCGTATCGCCGTCGTGTATCGTGTCGTACGCTGTAAACCAATTAAAGTAACCGTTTAATTCGCCGCCTTGTTTCTTTTGTCGCTATGCGTTTCGGTTTTATTCCGTTATGTAACACTGCATTAATGGGCGATGGTTAATCAGCCTACTTATCGATACTGCAATACGTGCTTATATTTATGTATTTGTTTTTGAAACCCTAGAACTGAACAATTTTTTCCCCATGCATCGTCCGAGATTTGCTTTTACCTTGCTTTACATTGTACACTGGGTGCGCTGGTAGAGAATGCCAAAAGCGTTAAGTTCGTCCTTTGTATCTCATAGTAGGCTAGTACATACCTATAAGGTGAATAAGAAATAAATAAATAAATTGAGCAGAGTCCGGGTTCGATATAACGATTGCTATGTGTTGTACTCGTAACTATAAAAACTGAAACTTGACATAGACAATATACATTTTGTTGAATTTTAAGAAATATATAAATACCAAGATAACTATTGTTCAATAAATACAAAATTAAACTATTTAAACACATACACAGTGGTGATTACTTTGTGACAAAAAGAAAAATAAGCAAAATGTAAATCGGTAATTGGCTTTAAGACTTATATTATAAGTTTTGTTTATATTTAAACCGTGAAAAGCTGTAGATTTTGAAATAAATAAAAATAAAATAAAATAAATATTACATACAATATTAAACGTGTTAATTAAACATGTAACATAAACATATTCCTTACATGGAATGAAACATCGTTCTTTAAAATACTTAAAAATTGTTCCACTGGTTGACCAATTGGGGAAACCAATATTACAGAATCTAACTACTAAATTCATACATCACTACTTCACAGTTATTATAGTATGTGTAGTATGGTTATGTGTAGTATGTAGTATATATGTACAGTATGTGTATGTATGTATATTCTGTCAACGGACGCAGTCAGAATTTCCGACAATCTACTTGATATTCTCACTGAAGAAGCTGAAGGTTCGAGGTCTCCTGAATCGCACATTGATGACCAACAGCCAATAAACAAAGATCTGTACACTCGTCATCGTACAATAAGGCCTGTAGCATCAAATGGCGCCGTGTATTGTCTGTGATCAATTAATAGCTAAAGATAAACTTCAAACGTAGGCGTGTCAAACGCGACTGGATTTATTAAACACTACAGTACCCTTTGAAAGAAACACTAGATGTGATTAAATTGATTAATTATGACTTCTAATTGCTATAGACGGTTCCTGTAAGGCCTTGTGTTGTGTAGGTTTGTTAGATAAAAGATGTAATGGTATACAAACGTTATCAAAGGGCAGAAGATAAATCGCAATAAATGATTAATTACCCACGGTCTTATTACTTAGTAGTTTCAATAGGATAAACAAATTGTTCTTTTGGGCATCAGTGTATCGACTTTAACCCATTAATGTTCCACTAGAGGCCTAAACCTTAGACCCTAGGGTCCCTCGATCTTCATGACGGTAGAGTTCTAGACATACTCTACCAAGCTGTTCCAGTGCTTATTAACGCGTGGTGATCAACCTAATGGTCCGTAATAATTATTAACCTCCACGATATTTTCGTCAACCAAAGAAATAAATAATAGTTAAAAAAAACACGCTTTTATACAAAATCCTACTTTGACCCTTCTACGATTACCGGCATGGAAGGACTAGCTAGGCCGAAGGACGAACTTTTTATATTACATCAATATTATGGTTTCAGCAAATGAACTACTTATCTCTAAAAACTAGGCAATAGGAACGTCCTCAAAACCATTAATCTACCACAACAACTTTGTCGTAATTTACCTACAATTAAACCAGGATATACCTACTGTCGCAGCAAGTCATATACCAGAACAATCAGGCAGATATAATGAGCCCTCTCATTGTGATGCCGGCGACCGGTGTGGGCGGTCGTAACTCTACTTTCCTGCCATTTCTAAACCAACCAGCTCGTTATAGAAATCCTATGAGATTTATTTATACTAGTTTCACACTATGACATGAGTTTGGCAATCATGAGTTATTGCTACTTTATTTGCGCTCTCTTGTCCCTATTTAACAGATGTCTGATTCTTCTCAGTTACTTTTACGCCTCTCGTCTTAAGGCCCGGTATGACTACGATTTAAAAACGTTGATTTCACTCACACAGCCGCATATCTGCGCTAATCTAATGTTACATTTACGTGACGCTGAATAGGGTTCAAAATTGCAGAGCATATTTTTGCTAACAATGTAACTAGATTGCGAATAAACATTTAATTTGAGGGTTTTCCTTAGGTTATTCAAAATATACACATTAAATTCAATATCTGTCCGGTTTAAGTTTTAATAAAACCATATACGTATTATATTCTCAAAAAAAATATGTTGTTACCGCTGAAAATACAGAGAACTTCGATGATTAAGTTTATTTTTGTATAGCAAATTACGATTTTTTATTGGAAATATCAAACAACTATTTAATATTCTATTCGGTTAACATTTTTCTTTAGACCTCTTTCTATGCTCTGTATTTTTTGCGTGCGATATTTTCATTGGGTTTCCTCGTACTCAAGCACCAAAAAAACCCAGTTTTGTGAATATTGAGATCACACCGCGCCTTAAGTTTTAATATACTTCTTTCTCACTGGAGAACCCGAAGCAGCTTTCTGTAAAAAAATTACTACATCTTGGATTCCAAATTGATTTTGCGTTAACTTTAATAAAAAAATATGCTATATAATATGGTTCAGTATTTAAATTGTTTAAGACAATTAATTGTACTAGTCATTCATTATAAATGATGAATGATAAGACGTATGATTTGTGATTGTTTCCAGTCAAGTTGTAACTTGTCTTAAATAAAATGTTTAAAAGATAATACGCAGCAACAAGTTGATTGCATAGTAATTTGTAAAGCGGAATTTGGCGTCAAAACATTCAAGTACCAGAGAATTAATTTGCATTTGATTTATGAAGAGTCAGTTATAATGGAAACACTTCATCAACACATAGATTTTAAATACTAGATAGGTATAAGATAAACAATAACGCACTTAATTTGGGGCTAATCTGTGTTGCACGTACAATAAGGAACGGTGGAAGTGTGCAGGATTTCCTTCCAGAAAAGTGTACATGTTAAAAAAGGTGTAACCACATTAATCTTTTACATACATCAATAAACATAAATTTGTAGTCAAATCTGTCCATGTTAAAAGTATTTGAATAAACAATAGAATGATTTTCGCAGGAAACTTCATTGCACAACTATAGCTCTCATTCGGAAAAATTCATATTTTCATTTGATTTTCTCTAAGCACCAAAAGAAATACCACTTAAAAATGAACGCTTACGTACCCACACCACAGGTTACCCTGTGTGCATGGACATTATAAACAACACACATAAACACCCACGACATCGACACGTGAACGATTCGATTTGTAAAGTATCATGCTCACATCCTTATGCATCCCTTATGTGTGTGTTCAAACTTCAAACATTTTGATTTTCAGCAAACTGAAAACACATATCTCGGATAGCTTTAACTATTTTGAAAGTGTGCTACAAATAAAACAAATGATAAAAGTGTAATAAACGCAGAAATAACTGTGGTTTTCAGACAACTACAACAACCATCTGTGCTGTCTCAGTGATAATAACATTTATTTTCCACTTTACGGCGCCCTTCAAATCTAAGCTCTTAAGTTTGTTTGATTTACCGATCCTTTTAGCGAACATCCCATTGTTACTGTTACTGCGTACTGCGGCGTTTTAGTAAAACTTAAAATATAGAAGTGTATCAGACACTTAACTGTGCCCACAATATTCCCGCGAAATAATTTCATTTTCCGCAAATTGTAATAATTATGTTTCAGTTCCAATCAAAATGCGATTTTCAAATTGTCTATTCACGATATTACCGAATAACGTCGTGAAAAGTCATTTCATGACATTAAGACCTTGGCTGCTATTTAGAGGAAAAAAGAAAGAAAATTTTAGTTTCCCATTAACCACGGACGTAAAAAAAGATGGACGTAATTCCAAGTACAAATTCAGTGAAGCACCCATAGTAATACCAACTCTGTATTCGCACAAGTACACACACCCACACATCGACACCATACTGCTATGACATTGACATCATCGCGAATCAAAAATTACAAAATTACGCACACATGGTAAGCGAGCTGTCATTGCTATGCTTCACTCTCGATTAGACAAGGTTACGTCCGTTCTTTTTTTACGTCCGTGCCATTAACATTGACATTAGCAAATCCAAAACATGAGTAGCTCATTATACATGTATATGTATGTTGTAAAATACAAAAGTATATATTTTATGTTTTATCGTACCAACACACCTCAATGGTAAGCCTGGTAATTATTGTGTAAGAAAAAAATATGATATCAAAAAAATGTTACAAGAATTGTGATAGAGACGCATGAACATTCTCGGTTTTACAAACCATCAAACGAATTTACTCAAAGATAATTTTCAAATAGTTTCCTTCGCTTTTTCTTCCCAATGATGCATTATTTTCAATTAAAGTAAACAAAAATAAACAAATTTAAAGAAATTTAAATATATATTTAGTAACTAACACGTTATAATAAAATTATATATATAAAATTAGTAGTCCAAACCTTTTTAATCCGTGACTGTCGCATCATTCGTTAATCCCTCTCGGTGAAACAAATCCTTAACTCAAAGATTTTCATAGTGTCACAATAGTTACTACCATTCGTTTAAAATTATGACCACCCGGATACATGTCGGTCAATATCGAAGCAATTACAATGAGCACAACGGTATTACGCCCAATCTATAAAACATGAAACGCTTATTCAGGACTATAAAATATCAAATGATAGACATAAAATCTAATAGTCGTTTGTTCGCAGCCAACGGCTTCTAGGACTCCGTTTAGCCTGTCTGGAACACAGCTGATGTCATTTTATGAGAATAAAAATAAAATTCATCGGATTTAACATCTATTTTATAGGTATTTAACGGCACATATCGCGTCAAGAATACTTTGTCGCGCCAGTGTATATATTAGATTGTAACTTCATTAAAATAAATCGGTAACGAGATCGTATTTAACGATACTGTCTGTAAATTGTCGTTGTAGCTTTGGAATTAACAGCCCGACGCAAATAGAAATTGTCTACTACGTTTTATAAAACACTGACAAATTCACGGTGACAATATCACCGTCAAAAAACATGTGAGCAGCAAGGCTATTCTGTTTTGTAACTAGACAGCGGAATCCGCGATGAGTTTCAAAATTGAAGTTTGAGTTCGAAATCTGGATATGTGATTCTCTAATCATCTAGTACGCACTTGCGAAGTGAAGTGAGTCTCGAACTCGAAAGTTAAACGACTAAAGATGGCCTCGGTATTATGTCATTCTCTAATCATCTAGTACGCACTTGCGAAGCGAAGTGAGTCTCGAACTCAAACTTCAATTTTGAAAGTCATCGCAGATTCCGCTGTCAAGTTACAAAACAGAATAGCCTTCCTGAACTGCCAAATTATATACCTATGTATTGTTATCGGATAGCTTACGATTGTGGAAGTAACTGTACGACCTTCTGAGTGGAATAAAGAGTTCATCGGTAACATCAGTGGTATTCTTTCGAACCCACCTACCTAACGGCGTAACAGTATATATGTCGAAAACACGCCATTGTCGAAAACAAACTCCATGTGTGGTATCGTTTAACTTTTCGCTAATCAACGTTTCAGTGACTCGATTTTATTTGAGAATGCTGATAAATTAACTTACGTATTAGTTGATGTTGATCAGCCTTTCAAAAACCACTTGTGTGTTTTGATAGCTTGTTTTATTTCTCCAGCAAAGCTCCTATTATCGATACTTGGTCTTCATCTATCTTTGAGTTTATCATTCCCTCGTGATGCCTTTTGCGGAGTAATGAATGAAACAATCGCGAATGATCCCTCCTGTTAAAAGTTTTTCGCACCTATGTAAGTACAAATTTACAACCAAATTTCATCCCAAGATTTAACTAACTTTTTAGGAATTTCCTTAGAAAATTAAAGCTATACTATGTACAATGTACATCCTCTGCCAATTTCTCGGCAACGTTTGTTTTTCTTTGTGTTTTGGCAAACGCACTGCAGTGTAATGAACAAAGACTGTCGAGAAACATTAAAAAACTAGACGCACTGTACAATTTTGTAATCGATTAGCGTACGTACATGTTTCATTAGAGCGTAAAGAATACCGCTACCACAGAGGCGTGCCGCAAGGCAGTATTCTAGCCCACGCACCATTCCCCCTATAAGCCTTGAATACTCCAATAGATCATTGCGCGGGAGGACGGATGTTGCTTGTGTGTGGTCTGCTTTACGAAGGAATAATTTGTTAAATTATATCTTTAAGCTGTCTTACCTTTTAACACGTAGAATACGAGGATAAGGTCTTTAGAACCTTAATTAGCTCCTGAGATTTATGCAAAACTCACTTTGTGACTTAAGCTTCATTAGTAAACGCAAATTTGTTAGCACGTGTTTCTGCTGTTTTCTTTGTTAGTCAGCATAAATTATCATTTTAAATGAAATTAAAAACAAGAATAAACTTTAGCCTAGATGGATATGGTGATGGTGGAGTTGGAATTCATAAAATACACGGAACATAAACTTTCAACTGGGTTTGTAGGTACCCGATATAAATATCACGATAAACTGTGATAGTTCGTGGTATAACGTCTTTGAATTTATATTCTCCTGGTAATGCTGCCAATATTGCAAATGCTCCCCATAATTCTACTTATAAGGAACAAAAGCTTTTTCTTTATCTACTTCCTTATCTAGTTACGCAGTTCGTGGCTAATGTTTATGGAAGCTGCATTAGTTATGAGAAAACACAATTCGTTACATGATTCATGTTAGAAGTCGGAGTGCCAATAATTATTTAGCTACTTCATTTCATTTATACATTTATACCTACTTATTTATTATTTTTTATTAGATAAATAAAAGACTAACAAAACAAAAATCAATAAATATAACACGAAAATTGCATAGTGTTGCCTTAATCGAAAACCGATATTCAAGCTTCAAGGCTATCATCATGTGTTTTGATTTTAGTTTGATTAACATTTACTGTCGGTACCTTCATTACAAAAGCTCTTGTTCTTCAAATCAAATCAAATCAAATCAAAATCTTTTATTCATATAGGTATCACTGATACACTTATGCACGTCATTTTTTTATCTACCAGTTCTTCGGAAGGGTGATTTGTCATGGAGGAGAAGAAAAGCCGAAGGAAAATCCCTGGTGATGCCAACTTCACAAGGGACGATGATTGTTTCCCATCAGATATAAGCCACCCCATTACCATATAAATCAGTCCTCATACGCAACAATAGTATAAACGTTAACTTTATGGACTCGGGTAGTCGTCGCCCCAGAAACTGAATCAGAGCTCCAATATCTAGGCCAGTCCATAATAAAATAAACCAGCATGAATTGAGTACGCTTTAAAACTAAACAAAACAAACCATAATTGGTTTTTATGAATACTAACAAGAGTTAAATTTCGACATAATGATTCGTAATTGAAAACAAAGTTTACAATTGATTCCTTTAATGCCTTTAAGAAGACTTAAATCACCTGTCTCATTACAAAAGACTATAGGCAAGCGATGAATATAATTATAATATATGGAATATTTTATTATATTTTAACTGTATGCTAACTATTCCTGGTTTGTGAATTAGAAAATTAAATTAAAAAGAAACTCCTTAGCTGCATTGTCAATCCATTAGGTTACGAATGCTTATGAGGTATTTGAGCGTCATTCTTCCCCAAAGGTTTTCGGTTCATCGAATTAAGTGGCTAATGACCTATATATCGGAAACCATTGCTCGATTAATTTTGACTGAGCTTTTTCTCCATACCTTTGGGTATGTAGCGCGGTTTTTATGAGCATCGGCAAGATTGACGTGTTGATCCTGGTTTTAACATATACTGAATTATTGCGACCGAAATACGTAAAACATTTTATGCATCTCTACATCTGTCATGCATATCTGCAGACAATTAATTTTCTACAAATACTAAGTAGGTACTACAATTTCCTAGCTACTAGTTAGTAATCAGACAAAGTTAATGTATCCTAGGAGATGTTAAACACTAGTTTTAATGACTAAATCGAGCCTTACAGAACATCTATATATCGAACTGAAACATTCGCGTCATGTGTATCGATAAAGATTTGTAAATTTTCGTTCTAAGTAAATTCTAAGCGATTTTATTGCGACCGGTTCTTACTAAGCTTTTAACTTACTTGTTTTCAATCTAATATGGAAATCTAAATCGTTTTACACCAAAGAGGCTGGACAATTGTGGAATATTGTATAGGAATAATCGCCTACTCCTAATTTTTTTGACATATGCATATATTTGCTGATATGCATATTTTGTGTGTGCAGTAATAAATGAAAGTGGACGACACACTGACAAAAATCGAATTCGAACCAAATAATATTAAGGAACTTAACATACATAAACCCTTGCAAAAACTAAAACATAGTTTATAATATGTATGTGAATATAATTGAACATCAGTTTATCTTCATACTTCACCTTTGATTAATTTACTAGATTGGAAACTCTCGTTGCTCCCCTTGTGAATGTGTCAAGTGTTACTTTCTGCAACTTAGTATTTAGTTTAACTCTAAATTACAATAAAAGTATTGAAAATATTAAGTACATTCATATAAAAAATATATATTTTCCAATACATATAGTATTCATATTTTATAGTTTCTGTATTGGCTTATAAGAATAATCTTGCCTCTTTAATATACTATCCTTTCTAGATAAAGATATAAAATGTATTTGTGATGACTGTGTGGGATTTGAAAATTGGTCTTTTATATGATAAGTAATAAATTTAAACGGCTTTTATAGTGAAAATAAAGATAGTGTACAATATTTTTTAAAAAGGCCTCTATGCAATATATTTCAAGAATATGAAAAAAAGCAAAATTTTGTTTTTGAAAACGGAAATCTCCTGCTGAAATTTTTTGAATCTATTAAAAACGTCGGAAGGACTAGTCTTCATGTTTTCAGACAAACTAGCTTGTTTACAGTTCATAGTTTTTACTTTTCTAAATTAAACTGTAACAGTCAATAACTTTAATAGTTATGATGCAAAAAATATATAAATCGACATTAAACCAATTAAGGACATTTATTTATTTATTGTTAATTATTTTTCCAAATAATGACTGAGACCGAATTAGATAGAATCTAACGCCACAAAAATAGCATTTGGAAATTTAAAACACATGGAAGATCCTATTCACAAACCCATAAAGCCACGGACAAGAATGGACTTCTTCGGAAGTCAGTAACAACAACACGGACTACAAATGTCAGTCTTGGTAATCCGGTATCAAAATCAGTATTACAATAAAATTCATGTTTTATTACTTAATCTCTCGACATGTTTACACCTCACCTCATTTGAGGGTCATAAAAAGGTTTTTATTTTCAACCGTATCAAAACTTATCGAGTGTTCGCGGTTTTATGAGATTCTAAGCATGTGGCGCCGCTCCTTCTACGTCTATGAAACTTTAGTTGCTTTCTGTTTACAAACAAAACTGAGTCCATTTGTGATTCTTATGTTCTTTATGTTATTTAAATCCTTTTTCATTTTGTTCAAAGATTTTAAATCTCATCGGCGTCTCAGCAACTTTTTAGGGTTCCGAAATAAAATCGGAAGCCTTATAGTTTCCGTTCGCTCGTCTATCCGTCTGTCCGTCTGTCCATATGTCCCTCTGTCCATCTCTCTGTCCGAAGCAATGCGTCGTGACCCTTAGTGCTATTATAGAAAGCTGATATACAATTTTTACTACAGCTGCTGGACTTCACCCAGGTTTACCCCAGTTGCCGCTACTCTGACAGGCCCTGGACCATTTAAATATTTTTATGGTTCATTAAAGGTTAAAAGTTACAAACATAAATTAGTTATGACATTATAGCAACTGTCAAATAGCTGATTCCGGTCTTCCCCTAAAATTCGTACTATCATACTAGCTAGAGCACAGCTGACTACACTGATCTAATGACTTGATGATCTCATGAGCTTGGTAAGAGTCCGATCATCTACATACTTTTCATGTTTCTTACTCTTCGTGTAAAAACTAACAATCACTTCCTTCGTTAAAGAAATGAGGCAAATCAAGTAACTAAAATTGTATATATCACTTATCATAAGATATTCACCTATTAAGATGAATTTAAATTTTATCACCTCAATATAATAATTTATATTTACTATTATAGCACTAAAAACTAAATAAAATACAAACTATTCATAATATGACACCAATTACTTAAAAAAATATTTTGAAAGTTACGACCGTTTAGGACCATCGTTCACTGGTTACGACCCCTGTTCATCAAGTGTTTCCTGAACGGTGCTTAAAAACAAATCTTTTTTACGACTCCGCATTTAACGATTGCCCAGAATGATTTACGTCCGGAGTGAAGAAAATCATCCGGTTTTTTGATGCACTTCATGCACTAAACACTATCACAATACAACGTTTAAAACTGTTTTATGACCGTTGATAGTCGCTAGACGTTCAAATACTTGCAAAGTAGGGTATGATTAGTTAAGTCTATTGTCCATGGCGTTTCATTTGAATATTGCATGCAAGCTGCTTAAAGAAACATAGGCAATAGGCAAAACAAATTAATGCAAATGCGACGATCTGTGACAAAACGTCAAATCCATGGACAGATTTCGTACTTTTAGGTCCACTGTATACGGGGTTTCAATTGACTATAATTTTTCAATCAGTAAATAAATAATATAATTTATTTTGAGTAATCGCTTGTGGTGGAACAGGTAATATTTTGTGGGGAAATTCGGATTTACTCTTTATGTAGGTACAATTGTTTACAATTTACATTTGATTTACGATGTTGAAAACATTCTTCAAATTGCTGAAAATATCGATTAATTTTCTTTATCCTACTTGAAAATTATATTGTTATTTTATGGGGATCAAGTTTTACGATCGCGTTTATGACATGTTTACATTACGATGTAATCTTTAAGAATTATAGGCTATTAATATAATTGAACCACCAATTGGAAGAAGGGAATAAACGCCACTTTTTGAAAAATCACTTTTCTACATTTTTACATTCTTTAGACGTAGCGCTACCAGAATCTCATGCATATGCTACTAAAATACCCATAAATGAAAAAAAATGAACGATATAAAAAAAATAATACAATATATACCTGATGAATTCAAAGATTTTTACAATATTATTCTTACCTGACCAACGACGAGATCCGAAAGTGAGGAAATAGACGAATAATAGAGTGTCTTTACATTTTTTTAATAAATAAATAGTTTTTGTCATTATTTTGTCTATTATTTCAAATTATTTTGTATATAATATATGATAAATCGGAAGAAGGGAATAAATCCAACACATTTACATAAACATATATAAATGAATATTATATATTTCAGCCAGGTCTAATAACAAGTAAATCAGAATTTGTATTTTCTTCATTATTCATTAATATCACATGAGTCTATAAGTTGCAAGTAAAAAGTTATAAAGTTTTTTTTGATTATCTCCATTCTTGTTTTTTGGATTTATTCCCTTCTTCCAATTGGTGGTTCAATTAATATTAATGCTGATATTAAGCGCTTTAATTTTATTTTGGTTAATAATGAGATATTTAGTGCTGCATTGAATTTCAATAGGTTGGGTGGATTTCTACGGAAAATAAAAATAGTATTTGCAATGTTAACTGTCACTTAAATAATTACAAAGCTTGCATAATATGCCCTGATGTATATGTCTATGCTTGTTAATCTAAGATCTGCAGAAGCTAATCAAGGAACTTAAAAAAGTCATAAAAATAAGGCAAAATAATTTATTTATTTACGTCATCACCACTACCCATAGGCCATAATTGATACAGGCAACGATTACCTCGTACAATGAAAGATAATGTACTTGAATTTTACCATGTTGCGAAAACATTTACGATGAATGCTCAGGTGTGGAAGATTCATAGAAGCAAATGTTCGCTGATTTCTCGCAACTCAATTTCAAAAATTTATAGACCCGCTTTTAGAATCGAAAGGCTTCATTACAAATATGGTCATTGCTTTCCACCACGTAGTTCTAACATTATAAAATATGTAGATAGATACTTGTCATATTAACGACACCAATCGTATATCACTTAAAATTAAATTGCGACGTGTCACAGCACGCGTATCATCCGAAGTGTCGGATTTAACGACGATTTTATGACCACGATAAACCGAGCTAACCATGTGTTGGACAAATTGGAACTTCGATATGGGAGTCAACGAACCTAGATATCTCATGTATCTAGCAAGTTCAATGATGCGGTTTTGGCTAGTACTACGCTAGCATAAAATGTATAATTGATGTGAAGTCCTAAATTCGAGACTCCAAAGTTGGTGACTATAGATTTCTATAGGTATCTACAGATTTATACGAAGGAAAGACAAGCTGTCGTGAGAACGTCTGTGAAGGATTTAATTGACATCATAGTTGTTAGGATATAAAAGTTAAAATATCTAATTGTAGATAAACCCATTGTAATTGTCAATAAACCCATAAAGTAAAAACACTTTATGAGTTCATACAAAGGACACTACAGTTAGGTATTTTAACTTCCGTGTCATGCACATCAATAAAACAGTCGCATGATCTTGTTACGTTTGAAAGAAAATGCCCGTTCAGGTTTCGATTTCATCGTGCTGCATAGTAGACGAATGGTACCTACTGTGATTCACCTGCACCAAGATTTCCTGTTATATCTGATATCTCTTTTGTATATACACATACAAAAGAGATATCACAAACAGCCAATACCCGAGAACAATTACACAACAATTGTCATAATAATTAACGTCCCAACTGAGAATAAAATTGAAGGACCTTCACGCCTTATCCAGGCTTAATGTTCCTTAAAATGTTTAATGTTATAAATATGAATGTAACGATAACCCCACATAATTAGAATTCAGGATGGCAGCTATCACTTACTTAAGAACACGTGCCAAATTAATCCCGCCTGGCGATTGTTGGATGTAAATCATCTAAATTAAATATTCGCTTTTAACTTCAAAAGAAAGCGAGCTGAGGATGCGAGGTATTGCAAAAGAACAAATAAAAGCGTTTAGGGAATCAGTTGCACGAGTTCGTTCACTCCTCATTAGCCCGGGGCTAT
Source organism: Thymelicus acteon (assembly GCA_951805285.1). Classification (NCBI taxonomy): domain Eukaryota; kingdom Metazoa; phylum Arthropoda; class Insecta; order Lepidoptera; family Hesperiidae; genus Thymelicus; species Thymelicus acteon. The sequence goes on from OX638229.1 coordinate 16,342,245, forward strand.
GCAAACTAACTATTGGACCCTCAATTTATGATTACCGAGTTCCATGCCGATCACGACGTGTGAGACCGCCCTGAAACATCCAGGACTAAATTTGAATAACAACTACCAAACCAAAAAGGACTTAATGGACATTTACTGAAGTTCACTTTCATTTATGAAGATTTAGAACTTGAAACAACGGGAGATGGTAAAGCAATTCAAAATAACATATACCCGAATACAATTGCAAATGATAATGATTTTAGAATCGTGCGAGTTAAAGTTGAGTTTCTTTCAAACGTAGTGTTGCCAAAATCTCTGATATCTCAATCGGTAAGGACTATTCTTTTGAATTTATGAGGATGTAACAATCAGGATCGATGTTTGTTAAATGTTATCGTACGATGCTTTGTTTTTCACTGTTTGTTTGTATTCAATGTTCAATTTAAACACAGCTTTGATCTGAGGTTATCGATCAAAGTCGTCATCTTTTATGCAGTGAATATTGAAATTTATTGATCGGACTTGGATAATAACACTAATTTGGACATGCTATCGAATTTCAGTAATAGGTGGTTGTTTTCAAAATTGCAACGTTTCTCTTATGTAAAGGTACAATGATTGTTATACAAATTTCCATTTTAGTTTGTATTTTTTGGGTTCCGCGACCAATTTGCAAAACATGCCTATGTTTATGCCTCATTAAGCTGTCAAATATTAATTTCTATTTCTTCTGCTATATCAAATCACGGTACTCAAACTAATATGTACACGTAGATTCCAAATTTTAGCAAAGCAATAGGTCTAATTTGGAGTATGACTCCATACACTTTTTTCTATTTTGTAAGTATGTATTATTATATATTTATATTATTTTATATTATTGCTAGTTTGTATAAATTTTGTCTGTTAATCTTCGGATAGAGTGGGTGCAACTTGTGGTTTGTAAACGATACGGGCGTAACCCGCGTAACAAAACATCTGTGTGTTCGCAGGCTTATACTATAGGGGCAGTGCTTCAGTCGTCGTTATACTGTCGTACGTTTACTGGGTGAACGATGTATCGAATCGAATGCACCACGCTCTCATCTATCTTCTTGATGGAACTCTGGTTTTATTTAACCAACTAGCTGTCTCGGCGAACTTCGTATCGCCTAACAATCAATGAATGTACTTTGTTGTTACTTTTATAGTTTTGGTAGGTTTAACAAATAAGAGACCATTAAATTCCCTCTCCCTCTCCCTTCCGCTCCCCTCCCACTCCTCTTCCTACTCCCACTCCCCCTCCCCTGTTTAACTATAAGCTTATATACAAATTTTCACCCTTTTTACTTCAAAACTGACGAAGTTGCCTACTAAGTTTCATCCCCTAATTTAACCCTTGAAGGGATGATTTTCCAAAAAATGTGTTAAATTTTTTTTTAATAACTATAAACTTATATAAAAAAGTTCATGTTTATAACTCTAAAACTGACGAAGTTGGTTTGTATGAAATTGACTTTTAACTCACCTATTTTAACCTCTTGGAATTTCCAAAAATCCGATAGCCTAAAGCCTTCCTCGATAAATGAACTATCCAAAACAAAAATATTTTTCCAATTCGAATCAGTAGTTCCTGAGATTAGCGCGTTCAACCAAACAAACAAACTCTTCAGCTTTATATATTATACTATAGATTTGTTTATTTCGCTTTCCAAAATATCCAGTCGGTTCCAATTCAAATTCAAAATCGTTCATTAACGTATGTCACTGATATTTTTATGCACGTCATTTTTTTTGGTTCTACCACCATTTCGGTAAGATGCTTTATCATAGAGAAGAAATGACAAGAAAAGAGATTTTGAGTTACGCATGTTTTTTACTGATTTATTGAACAAGATTAGAATATTGATTGAAGTTCTAAAGTCATTCTTGAAAGACTCTAAAGTAGATATCTTTTGATCTCCGATAGATTGGAAAAATAATTATGTTACTTTATGAACACAATCATATAAGAAGAAAAATAATGACGAGAATAGAGCATTGAATCTTCCTGATCTGTACAAATGTATATTAAAACCGAAACACATTCTACCATGTAAGTGTACCACATGTATTGACTGGACTATCAAGAGGCACTTTTGGGGGAGATGCAACGCATGTCTAACGATACATAGTACATACCACCATGTAGCTACATTGTGCTTGGGAATTTTGCTATGTATTCAAATTTAATAACAATGAAATTACTAAAGAGTAACAGTTAACTATAACGGTACGAAAAGCTTTATTAGCTACAATTTGTTTGAGACATGATTTGATTACTATATTTTGAGAACATGAGGATCATGTTAAGACATGCGTGGCACCTAGAAAAAAGAAACATGCACTAGAATAAATAAATAAATAAATAAAATAACGCTTCACACTCATAGCCCCACACTAGGATTCCCTGTGCCATGACACAGGACATGGACAACAAACATGGAGTGCCATGGACAACACACAAAGACAAGGACATTCACACCCAGACCGAGAACAGAAATTCAAACTTATCATTCAAATTTCCGCCTCGCGGGGAATCGAACCCAGGACCCTTGGCGCGGCGATCCGGCATGGTGACCATTGCGCCACACGGGTCGTTGTATAAAAGTGTATATCAATATACATTATCTACCAGCACCTGTTGGTAATGTTCGCAACCTAAAATATTTCCATAAAAGAAACCACGTTTCACATTCTCGCTTACGAATCTAAACCGCGGCAACCAAAACATCATTTACCAAAATTAGCCCCAACTTCAAACATGATACCCATCTCGACGCAATACTGTCAACACTCTATCTTCAGGAGATATTTAAGAAATTCGTTTTCAGAACACTTTGGAATCTTTGTAAAGTTAGCGCGGTAACAAAGAGTGCTCTTGGTTTTGTAGGGGTTCCATAAAATTGTAACGAGAAGGACGATGAATCACTGGTGAAATTTTTTTAATGTATCTGACGAACCTGCTCACTGATACATTTATAGTCTGGTAAATTGAGAAGCGTTAGAAAGTAATCTATTGTCAAGTCATTTGCAGGGTAGAAATTTACGCAAAGCTAGCAAGAAAGAAGGCGCAACCATTTCAATACACTTTTTCTCTATCCTATGGGGTTTTCGAATCCTTTTCACCCCCTTGGTGATGCCTAGGTCATAAGAGGAAAACGTGTGCGAAATTTAAAGTTTCCAGCCCTAAGGGTTTCGCCTGTGCGTTGATACATCAGTCAATCACTTTTGCCTTTTATATATACAGATATTCTAAGAACCATTCATCATCTATAGAAATATATGAATCCAGTATACATTCACTAAAAACGGTGGTCATTTCCGTCCTTTAAATAACGCCGGTCCTTATTCTTCTAATACACTTTCGATAATGCTCACCCTTCGATCACTAATAACAGTTCTGTTATTGCTCACGTGTGCTCACCCTACTGAAATACCTGGCCACCATATCTCACAGACTGAAGAGAGGCAATGGTCGTTCCGCTCTCCATTACGTTTCTAATTCAGATTTTAATGAGGAATTAATAGATCTAAAATAGTCCGATGATATTCCGGCACTCTACTTCGTGTGTTAGTTACAGTGAAATATTTTACGTGAAGACTACTTTAAATAACAAGAAGTGAAATATATACCGTGATGAATTTAGATCAATCAGATTTATTTCTAATACCTCCCTCATTTTTAATCGAAAACCATACGATTAATTCTTATAAATTTCCTTTTATCAGGGTTGTCTCATTTATTTTGGTTCTTCAATTATTAATTAATATACAATATTATTATTATAACTAGGAGTAGAATAGAAATCTACGGAACCCTAAAAACGACAAGTAGGTATATAATTCCTTAGCAAACTACTAAAATATATCCTGTACTAATGTCAATAAGCAACGGTGACCACTTGCCCTCTGGTTGGTTTTGTACATACGTTAGTCTATGGTACGTAAAACAAAACTCAAGTTGATGATTTTCTGATATGATGCTAATATTCATAAATTTGAACCTGCTGACAGGAGGAAAATAATCAACAAAATTATCAGAAAAACCTTTAAAATAACCAAGACAAGTAGGTTAATAGGAATAGTTTCCAGGCAATTATTTCAGCTGATTTGGTTAGCATTAGATTTATTGCATAGAAAAATTCTCCATACTGGAAAACATTATCAAGAAGGTCATTGAAATTTAGGCTTTATTGCAGCGTGAAAAGGTTTAAATTAATTGGGAAGCAAGGATCAAAGAAAGCAGTTTGTCACAAGTGTTAGGAGACAGGTGGTCCATTACAGAGTAAAAATATTACTCATTGTGGGGTTCAGTATAAAAACGATTTATTTATACTCCGCCTCAGTCTATGACCCGCAGGGCAGGGTGTCGTATATTATAATTGTGCTAAAACACGTCTTTATGACATAATAAAACTACGGATATATGACGGAACCACCCACCATTTTCCACGTTGACACCATATTGTGATAACCATTGAAATATTAATGATATTCGACTTTATATTAAGAGTTAATTTGATATCAGACGTAAAGCTAAATTATAAGATACTTTCGTGGACATCTACACAATACTTAATAATTTCTATTATGTAGATATCTAAGCTTAAAATATTCAGTTAAAGTATGCAAGGTAAACTTCGCTAATCTGATTCTTAACATATAACATTGAGATTTGCAATTTGTAAGTACTACCATTCAAAATTATAATAAAGATAATAAATTACTGTTTGGCATTTCGATAAAATTTAAACAAGTTAGTTATTTAGGATATTAAGTATAATTATTTTGGGTAATTAGATTTAATTGATAATTTAATTGGTAATCACCAATACCAATGAAAATTTGACCATCAGTCATCGTACCATTTCAACTTACAAAATATTCTCTCCTTCATGGCAGCGAGTTGGAACCTGAAACAACAAAATATTAATTATTTTCTGGTAAAAAAGCAACAATGACGACTATATCACCAATGAGAAAAACTTTCTAGCGATGAGAATACCAAACAGGAGAATTGTCTCTCCAGAGAAACAGAATCTTTCAAGAACAAGTCGTCATGTATTTAACTACAAATAAAGTTGCCTTTCAGTTAGTCATTGTATATCGTCTTATTGTATAGTCATTTTCCGAAACTGATCATTTTTAATAAAAGGTGGTGGTGGCTAGTCAGGCAGGTGAAAATTGTTAACAAACACCAATAATATCGCACTTAAATTAAGTGGTATAAAGACCAACGATCTTTTACTGTAGAGTTCGGATGCCATAGCCTCATCATTTGATGGATTTGAATGCCATAGCCACAGCATTTGTTGGAAATATAAATAAATCGAGTGTTGTAGTCTACCTATTATACATTGTAATCAATCAATGTAAAACAAATTCAATCCAGTGGCTACCAATCCATCAGTTATCCATTCATCAATAAACGACGACGGTTGTATGCACAGGATAATACGAATTACACTAAAACAAATTGAAATTTAAAAGAATTCCTTTCACGCAAGCGTCATAAAGAAGGAGCGGTCGCGTCGCTGTGGCGTCTGGGAGTCCCGACGGTGACGGTGACGACCACCAGTGACCAGCGTGCAAGTTGACAGCTTTATGTGATAGGTTTTGATCACTTGCAGAATTGTAAATAGAAATGAATCTGCTCTGAAGGCATACCTGGGTTTAGGGTGCGGCCTATCTGATAAAGAAATTTAATTATGATCATTGCGTGTGACTGTTAAACCTAAAATAAAAATTACCTTGGACAACTTTGCACAGATTTACAACGAAACTTCAATCTATTCCAAAACAAAATATTTCCATTGGTCACCTCTGTCTTCTTCTTAGTTACGCCTTCTAGGTAAAAGAGACTTTACTACTCTCTCCATTATCATCAGATATTAACTATAATTTTACTAATCAATGTTAAGAATCAATTAAGTAATATTTTCATCAAAGTTATTAATGCCGAATATCTATCATACTTATTCCTCTTAAGAACATAAAAGCATGTTAAATTTGAGTAGATTTGTTAGAATACTTAATCCTGGTCGTTGATAAATTCAGTGGCACTCAGTTGAATTTTAAGTACCCGTAAAGTTTTACTTTCCTTCTGTTGGGTTTCCTGTAAATCGATTAATCCACCGCATTTAGCCAAGAACTCAGCCACGCAGGTAATTCTTGAATAGATTTCTCTACGCTAGTATTTACAACTGTACCTAAGTATAACTGACAAGCAGCCGCAGCTAATAAGGAAGCTTTTAAAGATTTATATGACTAAGTAGCAACTATTCAAGCTCAAACAAAACCTGCACGTGCGCATACACTCAATGAAACCCTCGTAATAGATAAGCGAGCGTGTGCCTTAAATAATGCCTACACTCTTCCTAGGACCCGGCTTCCCCAGTCCAATAAACATGTAAGAAATAATATAAAATTTACAACCGATGCTTGTATTGACCATAATAAGGAATGAGTCGTTCACCACGGTAGGTGTCGCACTCGTGGGTCTTAACATGTGAAACATTAAAACCATTTTCGCTCGACATTCCTTGGTGTCGAAGAATGCCCGCTCGTGTCACGCGACGTCTTACTGGATTGTGGCGCCACTTCGGGTCCTGCAAACTTGTTTTTGCATTTCGAATAATTCAAACCGATGTTCGAAAGCCGTTATACATTCTGAATAAGAATGATATCGATCTCCGATGATAATTTACTGCAGTTAAGGTTTCGTTTGCCGTGGCATACGCGAGGCGACTCCGTATTTAAGCCGTCACAATATTGGCTCATTTCAAAGGCGGCATTCATACAAATTGCACATTAAATGGCGATTTAAATGGAGCCTTTCCTTTTTCCATTTGTCATTCCGAGCCGTTTTGTGTTTTACAACGGGATGGAGCGAGTTATGCGCGTTTCGCAAATTGTTCGGAGACGTGCACCGACCGACAAGTGGCGTTTTACTGACCATCAGATTCCGTGTTCCGAGATCCATTTCCTATGACCACACTACAAAGTTATAAGGTTTATTGATTTCTGACATAATGCCTCATCCTTCTATTGCTTTAATGTATGTATTTAGGTATTAATATATGTACTGGAAATTAATTATCACTTGCTTCGGTGAAGGAAAACATCGTGAGGAAACCTGCACACCAGAGAGCTCTCACATAAAAGTTCTCAAAGGTGTGTGAAGTCTACCAATCCGCACTTGGCCAGCGTGGTAGACTATGGCCTGTACCCATCACATTGTGAGAGGAGACCCCGAGCCCAGCAGTGGGACAATTATGGGTTGTTGCTTTGCTTTTTATATGTACTGGGACTCATAAGCTGTTATAATCTTAAATTAAAATTTAAAAAACCCCGACAGTGTATTTATACTAAACATAGCTAAGAACATTCTCAATTAAGTCATCTGTCAAACAAAAAACTGGATCAAAATTGGTTCATCCGTTTGGGAGCTACGATGCTACAGCCAGACATACAGATACACAGATACACACATACAAAGATACACACATAAACAGACACACATATACAGAAACACATAGATACACAGATACACAGGCCGATAAAGATACGATGTGGTGTAAGCCAAGCTGGCCAAATAAGTGGACAAAAGAAAGAAAAGCTTGCAAAAAAAAATAAGAGTTATAGCCGGCAAACGAACTGACGATCCACCTGATGGTGACTATCTTCGCCCATGGACATCAGCAACACCAAAGGCATCACTGATGCGTTGCCGGCCAAGAAAGAAAGAAGAAAATGAAAGAAAGAAAGAACTGGCTCTCAAAATGCCGATGTTACACAAGCCGTAATGGATACTCGGATATGATAGAGTCAGATTACTCGAAGTAGTTCCGACCACAAACGTCTTATTTTATGCGTTTGATATTTGTTAATTGGCATAGAATGGTTATAAATAACTATCACACGACAACATTTTTAGGGTTATCTAAAGCGATATTTCAAGATGAAAGTCGCACTTTCCAGATTTACATCCCGAATTTTCTACTGTAATCTGAGAGGCACAGATCATTTTAAATGTGACAGTATAAACTCAACAACATTAGCGGGTTAATGCAAATCTCCTACTAACCCCTTTGAGATATCGTTGTGGGTCAGGTTTCTCCGACATAAATTAACCCTTTGTCGGCCACTAGAGTACCGCGGGGCGGTCCCTATCACATCATTTGACAAAGAAAATTTTCTCAATAAATCAGAGTGTCAAAAATTTATCATAAGCTGACAGTGTTTATGTTTTCTCTATAGACAAGCCATTATTCGGGCTCCGGCGATAAATTAAGCGGAGTGGAGACACAAACATAATGTACTGGTTTGGTTAACCTTTGAATTATAGAGATATACCGATGAATGAGTCATTTAAGGCGCGTGCACACTTCTAAGACAGGAAGAAGACAAACAGAGCACCTATCAGAAAGTTATTGAGGGAGGTAAACAAAAGTAAAAAAAATGTTGATTGATTTAACATGGCTTCCTCGAAGACTGACCAATGAATGACGTTATAATATCAGCAAATCCCCTTAAATTGAAATAATTAAATATTAAATAATTAAATATTGAAATAATTGTACTTGTTTTACTTATTACATACGAGTAACCGCCCTCGCTTTGCTTCGGTTTTCTTATATTTTTTACACCTTGGCTTACATTTTTGGAGTTTTATTAAGGATCCCTATTTTTTTTTAAATATAATATAGCCTATGTTACTCGGGGATAGTGCAGCTTCCTAACAGTGAAAGAATTTTTCAAATCGGTTCAGTAGTTTCGGAGCCTATTCAATGCAAACAAAAAATCAAATCTTTCCTCTTTATATATTAGTATAGACAAGTTCATTGTTTACTAGAGTTCTTCCTGATTGCTCTGGTCGGATAAAATACTTCAATATCTTTTCATATGGCATTATTTTGAATTGATTTTACCCCAGTAGAACGATGGCTTTGACCCATTAATGGCCCACTACTGAGCACGGGTCTTTCCACTTGAGGAGGCCTGAACCGCACCGCTCCAGTGCGGATTGGTGGAGAGGTTAATGGCCAACCCAAGTTTCGGAAGTTTTTATGCCACCTGAGGGCTTCCGACAGGGCTTAACAACTGTTATCTTACAATACTAACTGGAACCAATCAAACCCTAACTAGTGGAACAAACCCTAACAATTATATGAACGCGTTTAGTTTGGCGGTAGTTCGATTAGATACAGTGAACAAAGGTTGTCGCCGTGTCGTTGTGTAGTCCGGTAGTGCGTAGTGACGTTAACATCACGACAGACGGTTATTTAGTCGGACACCTCGGACACACGACAAATTGCTAACTGGTTCGCGAAATACACTGAGTCACATCAGTCGACGTGTGTCTTAGACAATAGTAACGATGTCATTTGTATCTGCTACTAATCTTGATGCACATTGTACTCTAACACGGCATACAATCATAATTTGTGGATCGTTGACGCGAATGGATTGTGGTCATCATAATGCATAATTACTATTCAAAATATCATCGTACGTACACTTCGTGGGTATCCGAATCATAGTCAAATATTTAGAAATAGCAACCGCCCAAATATTCAAAAAATATTCATAAAACCAAATATTCGAAGCAAAGCGGCTTCGAATATTTGGTGCCTTATTAACCAAGCTCGAAATAATTTTTATTACGGTTTCATAGACACAGAACTACTTACTAACCTTAAAATGGATAATAGGTATTCCGGCTAAAGTAGGCATGAACACTTGTTATTGTTAGATCACGTTGCACTGCGCATGATGCAACTTGACTTATGGATATGATAGGTGTTTATGCCACCATTAAATAAAAGCTTTTCCTGCAAGCGTCTGCACCTACTAACTTATTTTACGATATTTACAAAATTATTTAAAGGTGAGAGCATACTGGGCTACGTTACCAGGTATCAAGAAGTATCGGTATGATATTATTATTGCAATAGATAACAAATATACATATATCGTATCATTTTCCAAATATCTCTAGTTTGTCTAACTTCTTATTTTCCTATCGCATATTATTTACACATTATCTCCGAAGCACTAACTTTACTTAAGTTCATTTAAAATTTCGTCATTTTCGTTTAAAAGCAATTAAAGTTCTGTTTTCCTGCATTTGTTTTTAACAATTCCATTTTTTACGTACAATAAAAGATAAATCTTTATTCTAATTCTCGTTCTTATTCTTATTTCTATCCTCACCTTCATAATTTTGTTATGTTTATTCTATAAAACACCCATTCTAACTATGCCTTACTTTTATGTATTGATAATTTCCTGACCAGCCATTGAACTTGCTAGAGTCAAACACCTAACGACTCGTCGTGTTCCGGCCAGTTCTTTATTTCTTTTTCTTCTTCACATAAGCGATGCCTTTGGTGCTGCTGATGTCCAGGGCGACGATAGCCACTCACCATCAGGTAGATCGTCAGCTCGTTTGCCGACAATTTACAATCCTTTTAAACCCGTGCTCCCAGTGTGCTCACACCTCAGCGTAATGGGTAATGAAGCCACCGCACAAAATACGGCTTATAAAGTTGTAAGTGGACGCGTGTCCGTTGCGTCAGATCAAACGGACGGAGCGGTCGTGAAGCGAGTTTATATCGGAACTGTTTGTTTGCGTGTCCGCGCCTGCTTCCCTGTTTACGTTGGCTTTCGCAATCACTCAAGCTTGGAGCGGTTTTGTAGGACTCTGCGGTTTGACACAATGCACGATGTAATTGGGACTACGTTGAATTACTGTATCACGCTTTAATTGCAAATACACGTTGTTGATTGCTGACGTTGTTGTAATACTTGCTTGAGTCAGCTGCCAGACGACGCGTGTTTCGTCTGGGGGTTCGAGATCTATTTCTTTCTTTCTTTTTCTTTTCTCTTTCTTGGCCGACAACGCATCAATGATTCCTTCATTGTTGCTGACATCCATGGGTGACGATAGCCACTTATCATCAGATGTATCATCAACTCGTTTGTTGGCCTTTCCAGTTTCCATATAAAACGCATCTAACAGACATAGGTTCCACGAAGTAGCCCAGATGTTTATTTGCCGGCTACTGATTAAACAATAACTAAGGAACTTCCGTGTCGCAGGTTGTGTAAAGGTAAAGAGACATGTCAAATATCAAATGGAAACTTACAAATTAGCTATTTGCCGTTTAGCGGCATTTACATATCAAACAGAATTAAACTACAAACTGACGATCGTCAGACAGACACAGTTTGACGACATATCTATTATTAGTATCTTAACTAATATATTCGATTAAGGAATTCGTCTCAAAGTACGCTAGAAACTGCTTAGCATTTCAAATGTTTCACATATAGCGTTAAACAAAATATTAATGTGCTTTTGCATATGTTTCCTAGTGAAAGATTTAATGTAAACTTGAATAGTTGTTCATATTAAACCTATTGAACAGTTAATCAGTTGAGGTGTATTAGGGAGAAAATGTATTTTGTTCAAAATGAGCTCTTTCCTTAAGTTTACCATATTTCATTAGTTCCTAGAATTTCATCCTTGTTAGCGACACTATCGAATGATGTAAAAATACATTGTTTTTTTTTAATTAAAAGGTACGATTCCTGGCCACGAATATTGATTTTTCAAAAATCTAATAATGCAGTTTTAGTTTTCATCAAAGTCAATCCCGAGACTCCTTTGAGCATTTTTCGCTATTCCTCATCGTTTCGAATTTTGCCATCCCCGCTTTAAAAAAATATGTAAGTACTAGATTAAAATAAATTTTAATTAAAACGGCATTGTCATAATGCGCTACAGAATAATAAAACACTGAACAACGACGCGTTAATGGCTGCATACACATATAGTTTTTTACATATTCCTCTCTGTCAGACACTCGGTACACTGGAGAGTGCTAATATTACGTACAATAGTATTTTTAACGTTCATTAGAATATATTTGCCCAGCAAAGGTCTTCATGGATACTGCACACACGGAGACATGAGAAAGGCGAGATTGGATTTATTAAGACTAAGCCAATAATGAATGGAAGAGCTTTTTTTGCTGTTAGTTCTCGTCTACGGTAAAACCTTTCCGAAACGGTGAAAATTACGTGCATATGTTAGTTTTTTGAATTTGAATTAAAATAATCTAAATTTTACTAACAAAAAATAACCGACTTCAAAGTCTCAAAAACTACTTTTCAGATCTCGTTCAAATTTGTGTGGGACCACATGACAAGCACCTGCTTTCGATTAAAAAAAGAATCATCGAAATCGGTTGGCGTAATATTGAGTTATTCGTCAATTTGTCGCGCACATTTTAACACAAATTTACGACTTATGTGGTTTTCTCATGGATGCCATTGTCAGATCTCAATAAAATTTATGTGGGACCACATGACAGCCACCAGCTTTCGATTAAAAAAACAATCATCAAAATCGGTTCGCCCAGTCCAAAGTTCTGAGGTAACAAACATAAAAAAAAATACAGTCGAATTGAGAACCTCCTCCTTTTTTTGAAGTCGGTTGAAAAAAGTTGAAAGTTGAAAAAAAAACTATTATTTACTCATAGCATTTGTAAGAAAAATAATCGAAAAGTGTGCTGGGACACTGTAGAAGTGAAACTTCAAACATCCCAAAGAAATAATTTTAAAAAATATTAAAAAAACATACATTAAAAAAATATTCAGAAAAAAGTATAAATAATAGTTAAAAAAATATATTAGTGTGTGTGTTTTTAATAAAAAAATGTATTGGAACCAAGGCAATGTGCAAAATTTCAACTTCATAGAATTTAAGGGCGTAATCTCATTCTGCTTGCAAGATTTGACCCATACATACTTAGTGATAACAAACTAATGAACGTAAGTTTAACAAGCTTGTAAAATAATGATAGTTATTAAAGGAACTATTGTATAGCACAGTTCCAATACATAGGGGACTTATAAAGTGGCGATATAATATTTAATGTGTAGCATAAAACAAGTACAGGAATTGGCACTGGCACTGACCCAGTTCTGGCTTGTTCGTTGACTCAATATGGCGGGGTACCGTTGTGGGCAAATGTAACTCTTTAAGTGTGAAGCCATGTCCGATTGTACTACAAGGCATTTCAACAACAGCTTCGGTACAGTATTTAAACTGGTAACACTGGGTGTTATAAACCAGTTGAAGTCTGGTCCACTAGACTAACGTTGCCTGAACTTTGGGAAAACTAAAATATAATAAAACTAAAATCTGTACATTTTGCGGAACCCTAATCCCTAAACACAGTGGTTAAAGTATTTCTAAAAAGCTGTTATTAAGTGTTTTGTGTAAAAATATAAGGTGAAAAATTAATCTGGTTTTATTAAGTTAATTTTGTATCTAATCTCTTTAAGTTTTTGTATCCTACAGAGCTTAACTGGTGGAAATGTGTTGAAGTATGCTCTAGGGCCTCTAGGCTTCCTCAGGATGAGAGACCCGTGTCCTGTATATGGATTCAATAGTCATGGAAATTGCAAAAAATAGTAGTATTCTTGGATCCCCCAAGTGAAACAGTGTCCGTAGTTAGTCCCAGGTTCAAGCAAGGGTTTTAAGTTTAAAAACGATATTAGGTACTCGCATTTTATTCAGAGTATTTTAATATAAAATTTAAATCACACGCATTCGACCATGACCACAATTCATGCAATTAGGTTTAAAAACCTTTGGTTACTATTATAGTTTGAGCGAACCAACCAAACAAGTGCACATCGCACCGACGAACGTTAACCAAAACCCACTAGCGCCCAAATAGGAGCACAGATTACACTATCCAAAATAGACGCGGTTCAAATACGTTACGTTGTAAATAAATGTCGGCTGATCACCTCTGATTGATATATGGATGAATCCGGCATGTCTGCGGCTATTCTGTCACAGATTAAAGCGATATGTCGCAGACTGACTTTTGGGTATTGTAACAAAACTTCTTTATGACTCTCTCATCATCTCACTCATAAATTTATTATTGTTACAATTATTAAGTACAGTATTTACTTAGATATATAATATGCACAGATGCACACGTATTATATGACTCAATTGATTTTAACTTCTTACTAGCTGTGCCCCGCGGTTTCACGTGCGTTAATTTGTAGAAAAAACTAACTACTAAAATAGCCTTCCTCAATAAATGGACTATCAAACACAAAAATAATTTTTCAATTCGAACCAATAGTTCCTCAGTATAACGCGTTCAACCAAAAACATATTCTTCAGCTTTATAATATTAGTATACAATAGAAAATTTTAATTTTTTCTTACATACAAAGAGAAATTAATAGAGAATGAGTGTTCAAACAGGACGAATTAATAACACAAATGTGAAAATATAGGTATGTGTGTGAATATATGTGTAAAAATTTGCTCAGTAAGAATCCACAACTGATCCAGCGTTCCATCCGTTTTTTGACAGTAAAATACATGCCTATACACCTACTTCTTTCTTATTAAGATATATGATGCTTCAAAAACAGGCATAAATAAATAAGAAGTAACAAAACAGTCTTAACACTGAAAACACATTTATGCCTAGCAACCAATGACACTTCTACACTATTATCAGTCTCTGAGGAAAACCCAAATGTATGAAGTTCGAAGAAATCATGAGCCCGCCTCAGTTCGTATTTTACCAACACGGTACATCGACAGTTCCCGTAATATGGTTGTTTGTAAACATTATTTATTTCCTATTATGGTAACCCACAATATTCCAACACAAACATTTACAGTGATTTAGCAGCGTAACTTAATATTAAATACTCAGTTATTTATAAGATTTCCGGTAGTATGAAAGTGTTTAACAATTGATTTACTAGTATTGCTGTTTGCTAGTTTAACACTCATTTTGTGGTAATGCTGATAAAAAAGTTGACGCGTTCCTCGAAGGTAGGTATGTCACCGAAGATTCACCGTAACATCAACACCTTACAATTATACGCTGTTAGGAAACTGTTAACCAACCAATTTTACAAGATATATTCCCCTTTCTAAATTATAGTTATACATCTAAGTTATAGCACAGAAGAAATAATCTAATATTTAAAATTCTCGTGTCACGGTGTTAGAAGTTGAACCTTTCCGAAACGGCTCGACCGATTTTCGTGAATCTTAGCGTGCATATCGGCTAGGGTGGAGAATCGGACAACATCTATTTTTCATCCCCCTAAATGTTAAGGGTGGTCCTCCACCCCTAATTTTTTTTTTTGACAAATTTATTTGTTTTTATTTTTTTATGATACAGCATACAAAAATAATAATATAAAAAAAAACTTTTGACAGAACGAAGTCTGTCGGGGCAGCTAGTAATAATTATAATAAGTAGTTAAAGTTTAGCCTAAAATTTGTAATATTCAGAAAAACACAGCGTATCCTAAATAATTCTAATTTTGCATAATTTTTGAGTCGCCCTTATAATCCTTGCTGCTTACGACACGCTGGTTAGCCGGCATGAGATTGGGGTTAGTATTTTATAACTTTCGATCAATTCTTCTGGCTGTACTATAAGCGCTTCATCAAATCAAATATTATGGCATTGTTAACAGTGCCATCCTAAACTCGTAAGATCCAGATAGAGACTCTCCCTTGACTTGCACCACTCTCACCATTCCTGGCTGCACGCAAATGCTTCGAGCTTTCGTACAAATTCCTTATTAACGTCGAAATGTTGGAAATAATGTATTCTCAGCGTGCATACTGCATAACTAGTGGATTTACTGTGATTTAACGCGTCCTGGTGCGATGCGTCTTAGTGAACGTAGACGGTGCGGCAATCCTGTCTTCAAGCACATTTTTGGTTCCGCTTCCTGTTTAACCTAAATACAAGTTTCATTCCATATCTATAGTGATACGAATAAATTATACTAGCATTCGGCCCGCGGCTTCGCCCGTGTTTTCCTGGATAGT
Organism: Thymelicus acteon; assembly: GCA_951805285.1. Lineage (NCBI taxonomy): Eukaryota > Metazoa > Arthropoda > Insecta > Lepidoptera > Hesperiidae > Thymelicus > Thymelicus acteon. Next base: position 16,358,152 of record OX638229.1, read on the forward strand.
AAGTACCCTATAGTCCAGTTTAGACGTATTAAGTAGTTAAGTAGTTAACTAAATTTTAACTAAATTTTAAGTGAATAATTTTAAGTGCGCGTCCACACGTAATAATTTAGTAAAGCTCTGTAGTTCATACAATTCTACTTAATTACTTAAGCATTTTACTAAATTATTTAATTACTAAAGCATTTTACTAAATTTTAACTAAAAAGTGCCTGTCCAAACGTATTAAGTGATAAGCCCCGCCCACCAACTTAACAGAAAATAAAAAAAAAATCTTAATTACTTGTCTACTTGATTACTGAACTACTAAATTACTAAACTACTAAATTAATTTACTTAAAAAGTTTACTACTTAACTACTTAATACGTGTAAACCGAACATAATTATGTGTTATTCTAGATCATGATCCTCCTGAGTGCTTTTCATGAAAATCCGTTCGGTAGTTTGCGTGAAAAAGTAACAAACATCCTCAAAAACTTCCACATTTGTAATATTAGTAGGATTTAGTTGGTTGACAGTTGATCAGATCAGACAATTGATCAAAAAGCTATTGAATAGTTCAGTAATTTTGGATGTCTTGATTTTAAGTAATATTCATTATAAATAATAAATAATAATAAACGCTAACACACTCATACCCCCGCAGTAGGTTATTACCTGTGTCGCGGGTGGTATAGACTACACATAACACATCACAGTAACACCCATGACCCGAGTACAAATATTTATCTGCCACATAAATATCTGCCCCGGCCGGGAATCGAACCCGGGACCCCTCGCTTCGCAGGCAGGGTCGCTACCAACTAGGCTACAGGCTCGTCTATGTTTATATATTATGTTTATATATTATGTTTGCATTGTAAAAATTGTGATGTTTAATATGCAACTCACATATCAGTGTTTACAATATATTATAGGATTAAAATGTACACTATATATGTATATGTATAACGATGATGTCAGACAAAATTATACTTGCACCGCGTGCTCTGCGTAAATAACTAAATACGTATTTCACATTACACGATAATAATGTATGACCAAAATGTAACGTTCTAAAAATAAGTCAGCGAGAGCATAATAATCTATTTACTAAGGATAACTCACAATAACCATTTTAATCTTCAAAATATTCATCACAAATGACTTATTTGAGATGCTTAACAAAGGTTTTCAGATTTATTGAATACATGTCATGAGAACCGTCCGCCGACCTAATTGCATAAAGATTCCTTTAATGCGACGATTCCTATAAAACAAACACATACAGTCCACACGTTACACAAATCGCATTAGACAACTCAGAAAACACAACCTTATATCGACGGCACTAGAGTCCACACGTTACACAAGACACAAGCAATGATTTCCGATCGATTCAAATCCATTATAAAGTCGTCTCGTTAAATGGAAAATCAATCGTAAGGAAAAGGCTATCAATGCTAGGGAAAGTTCCAATACCCTCCGGGCTGTAAACTAGAGATATGACGTTAAACCGGTTCACACTTACAGGGGATCAATAAAACATTCCACCGTGGCGACCGTAAATCTTGATTCAATAAATATAGTTGTACCGATAAAGACTAGCAATAAATTAATTGTGTATTGAAAAAAAAAATACTACTATCACTTTTTGACGCTACTGTACTTATTTTAACTTCCTTTACCCTCTACAATTCTAATGTTGTCGATTTGCAAATATATAAACGTTCATAGGAACCGATATGTATTTGAACTGTGGAAATAGAAATCAGAGCAATGCTAATAATAAAAAAGATACATATAGAGCTATCCTCTATTAACTATTCTAAATTATTGTAAAAAAAATCATCCGTTTATTTTTTCTTCCGATATAGTTCGATTTCCAGGAACTTGGAATTTGGAAACTCAATACACAATTTTTGAAAATTCATCCACTCAAGGGAAATTAATATTTCCCCCGGACAAGTCCAGCTAGAAGACGAGTAAAAAAACATAAACGTGTACTTATGTACTTCTTTGACATGAAAAAAAAAACAATAAAATAACAATTTCAAAAAAACCCATTTAAAAAAATTCAAAAAAATAATATTCAAAATAAAAATTTGGTAAAAGCAATGCGTTTGCTTGATTTATATTCTGAATTCGAAAGACACTCTTACGCCTTTCCCTGATTTATGTAGTTGGTACTGAATATAAATTTGCCAATTTCCAATATTATTCAAGGTGAAGTTGATACAAATACAATACTTACAGGTATTGTAAATACTCGTAGTTGTAACGCTGTCATTACGTTGTCATAACGCTCCCAAAGAAGTATAACTTCAAAATAAAAACATTGAATTGGATGACAATCGTACGCGTAGGGTTATTACATCTTACTAATTCGTCATACATTGCTGTATGAACCAGAATATCAACGTAAGCTTTTTAGTGATTCAGCAATGGATAATGAATTTGTCCGTTATATTACTAAAAGTTTGATGTAATAAGCCCAAGGCTCGGTTGACCGGTCATGATCAGTGGTGGTATGTGATTGTTTCCATTGCTGTAAGCAACCATCTCTCGGTACGGCCTCGTAGGCCGTATAGCCAGAATTGGATGTTTCTGTGAGAAATCAATCCTACCTACATGATCGATATGTCTATAAATGATTCAGAATATCAAAATTCAAATGTTTTTATTTAAAATTGGGTTGGTTTATCGTCTAGTGGCAACAGCATGAAAATCGGGAAGGAATTAACTTTACAAACAAGTTCTAATCGAATAAACCCGCGAATGTTATCTAGTTCATAATATTAAAGGATATTTTCATTTATATATTATTTGAATAGATTATTAGAAATCGTAACATTTTATTTCCTTGCTTCGTATAATGTAGAGATAAGTTACCTATTTACATTCAGAATTATCAATAATGTTTTTGCTAAGTAATATTGTAGATTGAAATGGCTACGTTTAATTTGATAGTGGTCGAGTTAGCATGCATTAATTTACTGTATAAATAGCTTAAAATGCGACTGTATATGGACTTCGGTGTTCGGTGAAATGGGTCAGTTTATAAAAAGGGGTGAGATAAGTTTCTGCTGGTAACACAAATATTTACATTGATGCAGCTAATCTGTAATCTACATGTACCACAGAAGAATTATTAACAGTACTTATAATAAGTACATGTAGGTACTAAAACTGTAACCGACCGATGCAAGGTAAGATATTCACAAAAAAACTTATAATTGAGGTATTTACTAACGATACATATCCCCAGTAATAATTTTTAGAGCTTTTGTCTGTTCTTTATTGTAACGAAGGAAAAACCGGGCAAGTGCGTGTCAGGCCACGCGCAATGTAGGGTTCCGAAGTAATAAGTTTATCGACTATGGCTTCAACCCATTAATGGCCCACTACTGGGCACGGGTTTCTCCTCTTGAGGAAGCCTAGAGCATACTCCACCACGCTGCTCCGGTGCGGATTGGTGGAGGGGTTAGTGGCCAACCCGAGTCTCGGAAGTTTTCAAACCGCCCGAGGGCCTCCGACATGGCTTAACGACTGTTATCTTATGATAACAACTGGGACCAACGGCTTTACGTGCCCTCCGAAGCACGGAAACGCTCAAGAAATTTTTGCCACTAGCGGTCACCCATCCAACTACCGACCGCGCCCGCTGTTGCTTAACTTTCTCGATCACATATGATCGACGCAAGCCGCCGGGCTATATGAGCGCTTCATGCTAACATAGCCATGATAGTTTTTCTTGTAAATTCATTATATTATAAACTATTATTGAGAATTTTTTCACTTGTCCAACTCCAACCGTTTAGCCGGTAAATGTCCCCCCCACACTTGACTCTAACCAAAATTAGCACTTCTAAGCCAAATATTTCGCAAACAGATCTCTTAATCCAAAAATGTTCTTAAAAGACCCATAATATTTTTGGAATAGGAATACCTTTTTAACGATACCCACACTATAAGGTACCCGACGAATAAAAGAGGGGAAGGGAGGGGAGGGGGAAGGGAGGGATTGAGAGAATTATAACCTAACTATCCGTATGTATTATTTATTGATATAAATTAAAATATTATTATATGATAATAATTAATACTATAGTTAAATATTTATTTAATGATGCCAAAGAAGTATAACTTCTCACGCGCGTACAAAAGTACACGCACCCTTTTTTTTCCAAACAGCTCTTTGGTTTGCTACAGTAAATGCCCCTTGACACTAGAGCGACGGACCCTCTCGCTCTACTTATGTTATGTTATGCTATTGTTTAACGGCCGGTCTCATTAATGTACTAACAGATGGAAGACTGTGGATAGGGCTACCATTGGTATGTCTTCTGTCATATTTGTCAATTTTTCAGATGCAAAAATTGACAAATATGACAGATGACATACCAATGGGAGCACATGTTAGTACATTATTGTGACCGGCCGTAAGTAAGCTTATCGATAGTGATCGATATTTATCGAAAAGCTCGGATATATAAAACATTTGGACAAAAACGGACAGAAGGCCAGAAATCCGGACCAAATCCGGGCAGTTAATGGATCTATTTAGTTATTAATTCTTCCAAATACAGATCATTCCAGTCAGAACCTAAATCAATTATAAGCCTGCCTTAGTTTATAAAATTATTCTTACCTAAATACCTACATATTATTGGCGGTATTGTCCTCAATTGGTAAAAGCAATGCGTTTGCTTGATTTATATTCTGAATTCGAAAGACACTCTTACGCCTTTCCCTGATTTATGTAGTTGGTACTGAATATAAATTTGCCAATTTCCAATATTATTCAAGGTGAAGTTGATACAAATACAATACTTACAGGTATTGTAAATACTCGTAGTTGTAACGCTGTCATTACGTTGTCATAACGCTCCCAAAGAAGTATAACTTCAAAATAAAAACATTGAAGTAAAAATCGTTTTTCTGGCACATGACGTACCTACTACAGTTCTTGTATTACAACTACGAGTATGTACATTACCTGTAACTATTGTATTCGTATCAACTTCACCTTGAATAATATTGGAAATTGGCAAATTTATATTCAGTACCAACTACATAAATCAGGGAAAGGCGTAAGAGTGTCTTTCGAATTCAGAATATAAATCAAGCAAACGCATTGCTTTTACCAATTGAGGACAATACCGCCAATAATATGTAGGTATTTAGGTAAGAATAATTTTATAAACTAAGGCAGGCTTATAATTGATTTAGGTTCTGACTGGAATGATCTGTATTTGGAAGAATTAATAACTAAATAGATCCATTAACTGCCCGGATTTGGTCCGGATTTCTGGCCTTCTGTCCGTTTTTGTCCAAATGTTTTATATATCCGAGCTTTTCGATAAATATCGATCACTATCGATAAGCTTACTTACGGCCGGTCACAATAATGTACTAACATGTGCTCCCATTGGTATGTCATCTGTCATATTTGTCAATTTTTGCATCTGAAAAATTGACAAATATGACAGAAGACATACCAATGGTAGCCCTATCCACAGTCTTCCATCTGTTAGTACATTAATGAGACCGGCCGTTAAACAATAGCATAACATAACATAAGTAGAGCGAGAGGGTCCGTCGCTCTAGTGTCAAGGGGCATTTACTGTAGCAAACCAAAGAGCTGTTTGGAAAAAAAAGGGTGCGTGTACTTTTGTACGCGCGTGAGAAGTTATACTTCTTTGGCATCATTAAATAAATATTTAACTATAGTATTAATTATTATCATATAATAATATTTTAATTTATATCAATAAATAATACATACGGATAGTTAGGTTATAATTCTCTCAATCCCTCCCTTCCCCCTCCCCTCCCTTCCCCTCTTTTATTCGTCTTCTTTTATTCGTCGGGTACCTTATAGTGTGGGTATCGTTAAAAAGGTATTCCTATTCCAAAAATATTATGGGTCTTTTAAGAACATTTTTGGATTAAGAGATCTGTTTGCGAAATATTTGGCTTAGAAGTGCTAATTTTGGTTAGAGTCAAGTGTGGGGGGGACATTTACCGGCTAAACGGTTGGAGTTGGACAAGTGAAAAAATTCTCAATAATAGTTTATAATATAATGAATTTACAAGAAAAACTATCATGGCTATGTTAGCATGAAGCGCTCATATAGCCCGGCGGCTTGCGTCGATCATATGTGATCGAGAAAGTTAAGCAACAGCGGGCGCGGTCGGTAGTTGGATGGGTGACCGCTAGTGGCAAAAATTTCTTGAGCGTTTCCGTGCTTCGGAGGGCACGTAAAGCCGTTGGTCCCAGTTGTTATCATAAGATAACAGTCGTTAAGCCATGTCGGAGGCCCTCGGGCGGTTTGAAAACTTCCGAGACTCGGGTTGGCCACTAACCCCTCCACCAATCCGCACCGGAGCAGCGTGGTGGAGTATGCTCTAGGCTTCCTCAAGAGGAGAAACCCGTGCCCAGTAGTGGGCCATTAATGGGTTGAAGCCATAGTCGATAAACTTATTACTTCGGAACCCTACATTGCGCGTGGCCTGACACGCACTTGCCCGGTTTTTCCTTCGTTACAATAAAGAACAGACAAAAGCTCTAAAAATTATTACTGGGGATATGTATCGTTAGTAAATACCTCAATTATAAGTTTTTTTGTGAATATCTTACCTTGCATCGGTCGGTTACAGTTTTAGTACCTACATGTACTTATTATAAGTACTGTTAATAATTCTTCTGTGGTACATGTAGATTACAGATTAGCTGCATCAATGTAAATATTTGTGTTACCAGCAGAAACTTATCTCACCCCTTTTTATAAACTGACCCATTTCACCGAACACCGAAGTCCATATACAGTCGCATTTTAAGCTATTTATACAGTAAATTAATGCATGCTAACTCGACCACTATCAAATTAAACGTAGCCATTTCAATCTACAATATTACTTAGCAAAAACATTATTGATAATTCTGAATGTAAATAGGTAACTTATCTCTACATTATACGAAGCAAGGAAATAAAATGTTACGATTTCTAATAATCTATTCAAATAATATATAAATGAAAATATCCTTTAATATTATGAACTAGATAACATTCGCGGGTTTATTCGATTAGAACTTGTTTGTAAAGTTAATTCCTTCCCGATTTTCATGCTGTTGCCACTAGACGATAAACCAACCCAATTTTAAATAAAAACATTTGAATTTTGATATTCTGAATCATTTATAGACATATCGATCATGTAGGTAGGATTGATTTCTCACAGAAACATCCAATTCTGGCTATACGGCCTACGAGGCCGTACCGAGAGATGGTTGCTTACAGCAATGGAAACAATCACATACCACCACTGATCATGACCGGTCAACCGAGCCTTGGGCTTATTACATCAAACTTTTAGTAATATAACGGACAAATTCATTATCCATTGCTGAATCACTAAAAAGCTTACGTTGATATTCTGGTTCATACAGCAATGTATGACGAATTAGTAAGATGTAATAACCCTACGCGTACGATTGTCATCCAATACTTAATTAACACAGCCATAACCAACATGCGCAGACCACTTGTTAATGAACTTAGCTATAGCCAATTGTCATTCATATGTGCAAATGAATTCCAGGTCCAATAATTATGTTAAACGAGACATAAATTGCATAACCTTTATGCTTTTTAGTATGCACGTGGACGTCAAATAAAGTACACCGGTACACATTCTAGATACATTTATTAAAGTAAGCATTACGGTGATCAATAAAATAGTTAAGGGTTTACTTGAATGGACAGTTGTACGTACCAAGTCTGCAGAAGTACGAGTAGAAAGAGTCTAGTTATCGATTGCCGAGATTGTAGAATTTATATTACGTAAGCAGAGGTGTTTGGAATCCGAAATGTGGACAATACAATAAATTAACTAAAGCAGAAAAATGAAGTACAATAAGAACAAGTACAAAGCCCTATCACAAATACAGCGATGAATTTTAGGATAGTTTCAAAAAGAGCTACGTTACAATAAAATTGTATGTGTACAAAGTTTTGAATTATCGACACAAATGATTGCTTCAATTAATTCTCTAGCACAAAAATTACCTATGATGTGAGGGTACACTAGTAAACAATAATAGACTCAGCATCCTGAGCAGCATCCTCATCTTCATCTAAATCATGTTCAGCATTTTCTTCATAATATTTTACCCATTTTACCTTTTAATCTGGTGACTTTAATTTTGACGATGTTATTTTTGTTAATTGGCAATAATTATCATAAACATGTCAGCTTCAAAATAACGTGAAACAAAACGAAATAAAGCTTTTCACGACTCCCACGATAAATCCGTCAAATTCATTAATATTGAGCATCAACACATTACTTGGTTTAAAACTGAAAAAATCGAATCATCGTTTTATTTGGTAATTCTGTAATACGATAACAAGCAATTTGCTCTACACATCGTAACAATTACACGATCTGTTTTGAAGTTTATGTAAAAATTTTATAAATATAACCCACGGACGTAAAAAAAAGACGGACGTAATTCCAACAACAAATTCAGTGAAGCACCCATAGTAATACCAACTCTCTATTTGTACAAGTACACACACCCACACATTGACACCATACTGATATGACAATGACACCATCGCGAATCAAACGAGCAGTCATTGCTATGCTTCACTCTCGATTAGACAAGGTTACGTCCGTTCTTTTTTTACGTCCGTGATATAACCGTTTTGAAACATAACATATTATTCCTCTAAAAAATTCTGAATGTAATAGCTGACAAATTCTATTGCGATTACCAAACTGATGTCAACAATATCTAAGCAGTCTTTCTATGAAAATTTGCAGTAAGAACACTTTCTAATCATAAAACATACAGGAATAACAACTTTACGTATCATGGCTATCTTGCAAATCATCTTTATGAACCATAATTATAATTTAGTACCACGTCTCGGAAAAAGGAGTATAGGACGCCCTTTGACCAGGTGGGTTGACGACCTGAAAAAGAGAGAGGATATCCGCTGGATTCACAAGACTCAGGACCGGTCAGAATGGGGTAAGTTAGGGGAGGCGTATGTCCAGCAGTGGACCTCCAAGGGCTAATGGATGGATGGATGGAAAGGTATTATTTAATCGAAAACATTTTTTAATTTAATTAAAGCGTTTTCATGTACATAAAATAGGAATTCTAATAACTGACCTCGACCAAATTAATAATCTGTGAGTAGATAATTATATACCTACAACAAATATATGATTCAAATATTGCATTGTTAAATAGTAGCAAATAAACCTTATAGGAATGCGAATTTCTAAACTATTATTAGAAAAAGCTATGGCAAAAAAAAACTCAACTAAAATGTGTAACGTTTTCATAGATCATTTATCAAATAATAATAAAGTTGAACGACAAATAACGCCCGAGCGCAGTTTATTACAATTAGTGTGTAAAATTCGCATTAAAAGAGGCGCAGACGATTTATGAATACTTATTGTGGAAAGCGCCAGCTGTGACGAGTTGGCGGGAAATGTTCGCGAATCTCGTAGCATTATGCCAAATTCCCACAGTTCGTCTGTTTGTGTTGTTCTTTCGCTTTGTCGACTTGCTAACTACAAGCAGACTCCTCTTTCCCACTCGGCACTCTGGGCACGTGCCCAGGGCCCCGTGATCGATAGGGGCCCCCTAGGTCCTGCCAGATCACTAAACCATAACCGATATTTATTACCGAAAAACTTTTTTAATTCGAATAAATCGAACCTAAATTACTGACTACAATACCAATTTGCTTATTAGCTTTTGCATAAATCTAGAGGCTTGCTTAACTACTTTCTTTGTTTATTCTAACAAAATAATGTTCCGTCAAAGTCATAGGGGCCCCATTATCCTAATATGCCCAGGGCCTCCAATAGGTTAAAGACGGCCTTGACTACAAGCGACCAACAGGTAGTTACAATTGAAATTCTAGTGATTAGATACTCAACTGAGGCTTATTTATAGACTAGACGTAATAATTTGACGACCCGTGTGGCGCAATGGTTACCATGCCGGATCGCCGCACCAAGGGTCCTGGGTTCGATTCCCAGCGAGGCGGAAATTTGAACGATGAGTTTGGATTTCTGTTCTCGGTCTGGGTGTGATGTCCTTGTCTAGTGTGTTGTCCATGGCACCCACGACACAGGGAATCCTAGTGTGGGGCTATGAGTGTGAACCGTTATTTATTTATTTATTAAAAAAAAAAAAAAATTAACTGTCAAAGGTTACAGAAGTATTCGTTCACCTTCAAGAACAGCCTTCACCTCTCGAGAAATGTTTTTAGCAATAATCCCTATGGTACTCATGCAATGTACTGGAGTGTTTTCCTGCTTAGCTAACATCTTTCTTCTCTAATCAATCCTGAGATGTTTTAACGAGTTTCAGTTGTAGTCCTGACGGGTCATTAAACGAGATTCCCATTTAGGTACTTCTTAACCAGAGCCTTAGCTTATACAACACAAGCTAGAAATCTCGTTACGAACTTATGTTCAAGAGCAACAGAGGTCACGTCTGTCTGTCTGTTTGTCTGGTCACAAAAAATACTCATAGAGAAATACATATTATTTATTACTGCAGTTAATTGCTGATAGAAACTTGTATAATCTAAATTTTATTTACAAAAAATAACCGACCTCAAAATTACTCAAAAACTACTTGTCAGATCTCGTTCAAATTTATGTGAGACCATATGACAAGCACCAGCCTTCGTTTAAAAAAACAATCATCAAAGTCGGTTCACCCACTCGAAAGTTCTGAGGTAACAAACATAAAAATAAAAAAAATAAAAAAACAGTTGAATTGAGAACCTCCTCCTTTTTTTGAAGTCCGTTAAAAGTATACAACATTTTGAATAAAGCCTCCATGCCACCCGCCACACGACGACGTCAAGCGTGGGGTTGTTTATATACGTAGAACTACTGTTTTTCATACATCGAACAATATATAAAAAAGGACAAAACGGCGCGAGCAAGCTAGTACGCCTCACAATGTGTGTTACGAGCGACATTAGACTCATAAACATGCTAGTTTATCATCTGAAAGTCCTCTAGACGTTCTACAGAAAAAACGCAGTAGCGCAGAGGCGGCGAAGTGAGAAATCGTCGGACTACTCCGAGTGATTTGTTGAAAATTTTATTATTATTGCACCGGCAATTTATCGCGCGATTAATCTTAACGACTATCAAAATATAATCTACTGGAGCGCCGCCAGCACCTGGTGGTCACAATGGGCGGTCCTTTTGAAAGATCAGCACTGAACCGGTGTAGACTGTAGAGTAACTCTTTATGTCGGGAGTCGTAACAACTTTCCTGGGTGTTTTACTCCGTCTTTTCATCCAACATTAAGGTTTAGCGTATGTTGAGAGGCAGACGCAGCAATTAGCAACGCGCTACAAAGTTCATTTTTTAATGTAATTTTTATTTTATTAAATAACAAAGCACTGTACTTTCTTTCTTTTTCTTTTCTTTCTTGACTAGCAACGCATCAGGCATCTCCTTTGGTATTGCTGATGTCCATGGGCGGCGATAGCCACTTACCATCAGGTGGATCGTCAGCTTTTGCCGGCTATTTCCATAAAAAAATTCGCTCGTGCCCAATGTTTGCACTAATTGCACTGCTCTGCTGAACCTGTAATATACCCTCAGTATATGAACAGATCAAGTGGTGTTTACACTCGAAATAAAATCTAAAACTATAATCCGCTGTTCAAGTGCAGATTAGCAGACCTCACACACTACCTCGCGATATTATCCTTCACCAAAGCAAGTGATCGCATTGGGATTAGCTATTTATGAGCGGCTATTTCAGCGCGGTGCGGCCCACGTACTTATAACAACAAAGGCTACTTTACTTGTCATCTTTATTGATATAAACTACGACTTATCTAATAAAAGGACTCATGTATGTCACCTAAGTTGCGTAGTTAAGTAAGTAGTTGCGAGTGGGGACGGTCAGTTGTCATAACGATGGGTTAATGTGAGCTCCGACAAACATTCCCACATAATAAATAATAAGATAAAAAAATGGTTGTCGGTTTACGGACGGTAGTTTAACGTGACAACGTCATGACAAAGCTCCGCTCCGCTCCACCCCGCCCCGCCCCGCCCCGCTCCTCTCCACTCAACTACGATCGCCTACGGCTCGCCTACGGCATCGGCAACGATACGCCGATCGTAGCCGATCGTGCCTCTCTCTCGCTTTTGCCGCTCTCTCGCTCGCGGAACGCTACATTTTTTCGTGCGTGCGCCCAGCGGTCATCGTTTTAATAGACGTTATCACGTCAAAAACACAAGTCTAATAAGCATCAAACAACATAATACTGACTTATTCTATTAGACTATTTATAACGCACCCAAACCCAATGTTGCTAGACGCTAGGATCTTTACTTCGTTTACTTTACTTACCAGCGATATTCGTGCAAGGTAAGTTATTTTATTAGCATGGCTAGTAAATAGAAGCATAAATAAGCAAGTAAGCAAATCGCCTCCTTCCTACTTCGTCGGCAACGAGGCAGTAAAGCCCTTTGGCTTCAACCCATTAGGGTCCCACTATTAAGAACGGTTCTCTCCCCTTGAACGGGTCTCTCCTCTTTTTGTCTTAACTTTTAAATATGTGTAACAATGTGCAGCAACAGTGTGTGATAATCTATAATAAAATCCCGTTAGAATTAACAGAAATGCCATACTGTAAATTTAAAACTCATGTAAAAAGTATTCTCATGAAGAAAGTATATTACAAAGTTGATGAGTATTTAAATGACAAAACTGCTTGGACATGAGTTTTTTTATATATTAAATATTGCAATAAGTAGTATTAAGTGCTGTCTGTAGTTTCTTGTCGCTTCTTCCCCCGGGACCACTCACGGTAGGGATTTGTTGAAGCGATGGCGTTGAGTGACGTTCGAAAAGTGTTTGTAACAAACCTACTTCGAATAAAACTTACGAGTATTTCATTTCATTACCGTGCGAATTGGTGCAGGGAGTGGAGGGCACTTATCGTGAGCCCGTTTGCTTGCTTGATGATAGAAATATTTCTAAAAGTTTATTTAGTTATATATATATATACTATTTTCTCTATTTCGGGTACAAGGAAAACGTTCGTAACACAACATGTCCAGTGCAATAAAGACCTAGATTTAAGCGCCGTAATTCTAGTTTTGCCGTTGTCACCTGCCAACACGTATTGAAGAATACTAATACAAATAGCAATTTTAATATCAGATCACAGAGATATACCAACGGATTCCTGTTAGCAAGAAAAGCGTAAGTGACGATCATTAATCACTGAAATTATAAGGATATTTTGCGAATGTTATATTGCCCAAAGTAAATCATGCGTGACGCGTACCGTTGTACGGTTGTACGTCGTCATTCATTATGTACTTCCTGTTAATTTCATGTAATATGTACGCGAGTGATATATCTGTTCCATTCTGTTGATGTAGGACTACGAAAATTGTTGGAAGGAAATCTATTGGAAAATTGGTTACATAGTTGTGTGTGATATCTGCTTATAGCATATTGAAATCCTTCAAAATAAATTCTCGATAACTCTTACTCGAGTAACTTTTTATGGTGATAACATTATAGAGTAGGTGGTGGAGTGTGACGTGTGTAAAGTAGTGGATACTCTAGGCCTTCTTATACGTGAAGAGAATATTACTTACGGAAGTAGATTGCTACTGGGATTCAGTAGTGATAATACACGAAACAGGGTCCAACTGTTGGTAAATGTTCATGAATTAATTAATTAATTAATTAATTAATATATACAAATAAATAAAATTAGGGTGTCTATTTGTGATATTAAAATAACCGCTTTTTACTAAATGCATTTGGATGTATACACGGTACATATACCAAAACAACATTTTTTACAATTTTTGTCTGTCTGTCTGTCTGTCTGTCTATCTGTTTGTTCCGACTAATCTTCGAAATGGCTGAACCGATTTTGACGGGACTTTCACTGGCAGATAGCTGATGTAACAAGGAGTAACTTTACTGGCCAAGACGATGTGGTAATTATCGCATTACAACCGACATTACATTACATATTAATTTGTTTACGATGACAAATATTTTATACCACTAAAATAAGGTTTGAAGAACCTTATCATTATTTAAAATAATAGCTGGAATTAAACCGCTTAGTATAGTCCAGCAACGCCCAATACGGGGAGTGAATCTGGTTACATTTAAGATCATGTTAGGTCAAGTTTGGTGAAATTCAAATTGTATTTCATATTGGGATTCAAAATAGCATATCAAACAGATATTTAACTATTTACCGAAATAAAACTTTTAAAATTAAGTGTAAAAAACAAAAAGTCTCTAATGTTTTTTACTCTGTTCAAGCAACCAACCTAATAATAGCACTACTACAGAAAAATAAAGTATTCGCATCAAAACTCCGAACAAATCAAATCGACGAGCGCGTTGATTGGCGAGGGGTATAAAAAATAAAGCTGCATCGCTGGTCAGTTGGCTGCATTGTGGCACTTGGCAGTTGGCAAGTGGTCGTTGGCAATGTTGGCACCACTCCACGCCGGTGGTCTCCGACGGTTTATGTTGTTGCGTCTGGCGTCTGCCGTACTGATACCGATAATAGCTGTGAAACGGTGAATACTATAACACTATATGAAACAAAATGCCTCTGAAAGAGATTTAAAGTTACTTGCCTGAAAGTGCTCCATTTATTTTTGATCCAAAGCCAAGCCTTGCAGAAAGAATGATGAGTTTAAATTTCTGTTCTCTATCTGGATGTGTGTGTTCTTGTCTGTGTGTCTTGTAGTGTGGGGATATTATGAGCGTAGAGTGATATTTTTTCTTTTTAACCGACTTCAAAAAAGGAGGAGGTATTCAATTCGACTGTATTTTTTTATGTTTGTTACCTCAGAATTTTCGAATGCATAAACCGGTTTTGATGATTCTTTTTTTAATCAAAAGCTGGTGCTTGTCATGTGATCCGACTTAAATTTGAGCGAGATCTGACGAGTAGTTTTTGATTCATCCCTAATTTTGAAGTCGGTTATTTTTAGCCAAGAATTATTATATTTTAACTATAAATATCTAGTCTAGTTCTATATACTCGTAAATGTAATATATCCTTGACCTGCACTTTCACCAGAGAACCCGATATGTAAAAAAAGCCATTTACCAACATACTAGCACCAATAATGCCCACAATAAAATAGGGATGTGCCGAGCCGGTCGTAACTCGGTACGGTACCCGGCAAACTAGGCAATTACTTAGTACTTTATATATAGTTAGTACCTTTATACTCGTCCTCGGATAAGCAACTTTGGGTGTTATAATAATGACTTATTTTTAACCGAGTATGTAATGTAGTACAGACAAAATTAATACAAACAAAATTAATAAAGAAATTAGGTATATTTTAATGATTCGAAATACGTGAACCTCACAATAATATACAAATATAAAGTCATCATTGATACACCATCAGAAATATAACTAATTGATGAAAAATGATGGTTTCACTTTTCTTTGATTAATTTATTTTGAATAGAAAACGATTACAGTTTTAATGAGAACGTCTATGAACTTTAATGCCAATGAAACAAAAGTGAGGTAAAAAATATTTTAAAACTAATGAAAGGTGTGGAAAGCTAAACTTCCTGCCCTTACCGGTAATAATTCATTTTTTACTACTCAAAACACATTAAAAAATAATTTCCGCGTTTAAACCGAATAATATTCGACGAGTATTCGATTCGATAAACGTAACACCGAGGAATACGGTACACGGTACTTGCAGCGGCGCGTCCCTAGAATCGAATAAATCCAGCGTGATTTGTACTTTTGTACAATTGTACCGGCTACCGTAATGCCCACATTGTTTCGCGTTTAGCAAATAACCTATTGTTGCAAGCGGACTGTGTCGACGGCGATCGAGCGACGAGCTTTGAAAGTTAAAAGCTTTCGATATTATTGGTATTTCTATACTAATCACTAGGTGTTGTACCGTTGACCTAAACAAAACTCACGGTTTCTGACCCTAGATATATCCTGTATCTAATCTACGAGACCATTTTTGGAATTAGGGGTCCGTTTGCAAAATATTTGGCTTTAAAGTGATAATTTTTTTTGGGTCAAGTGTCAAGGGTGGCGGCACCCTGCTGGCTAAACGGTTGAAGTTGGACAAGTGAAAAATTCTCAAAAATAGATTATAATATGATGAATTTATACGTACAAGGAAAACTATCACGAATATGTTAGCTTAAGTAGCTAATGAATAATGAGTAATAGTCGATAAACCGTATTAAGGCGGCTTAGAATACTAACCCCAAAGCCACGCCGGATGGGTGTCGTAAGAGACGACTAAATCCGGCCCACTGGTGGTAGGGCCCCTCGAGGGATTATATTGGTAATATTGATTTTAATTGTTAATTAATACCATTATTATTTCTCCATGGGGTTCGCCTGGATAGCTACGATATAGCTAGCGTGGCCTGACACGCACTTGCCCGGTTTTTATTGAAATACTAGCTGACCGGGCAAACGTTGTTCTGCCAAAAAAATTTTAGGGGTAGGGGGATGAAAAATAGATGTTGTCCGATTCTCAACCCTAGCCGACATGCACGCAAAGATTTACGACAATTGTTCGAGCCGTTTCGGAGGAGTTCAACTTCTAACACCGTGACACGAGAATTTTATATATAAGATTAGTTATTAGTAAACAGAAATTTGTTTAAGCATTAAATGATAATTTATCCTTCAATTCTTTAAATTTTATGCCTGCATTAAGCATTTTTGAACTACAAATTACGTCAGTAAGACCATTTGTAAACTTCGAGTTGTCTAAAAAGACTTGCATTCAAAGCCTTGTCTAAAAAATTTACCATCAAATGTTATATTATTTCGTGACTGTTTTTGTTAAAATTAAGGAGTTCTCTCATCTAGTGCTTAGGCGCAGACGTAAAGTCAGTTGGCCTCCTTTTAAGCTTCAAGCTTATGTACGTACACATATTTTAATTTCATATACACTACTTTATATAATTAAATAAACAGAAACGACAGAATTCATCAGTTAAAACGTACCGCGTGCATCAATCAAACATCCAAACTAAAATTTCCATTAATTTGACGCCAAATTCTATGAGATGATATGGAAAATTTATATCGATCGTAAATTTATAGCCAAGCATCATATTTAATGATCCTATGTGCTCGGTGCCTAATGGAATAACTTTAAATGCAATTAAAATTTAACCCAAGATTAGTGGTTATGTGAAACGGAAGGGATTGTGCAATTATTCGATTCATTAATCAGTAAACTAATGGATTTAGTAAAACCGCTAACTATTGGTTATTTATTTAAACTTATTAATACTGGCTTGAATATAAGTAGCATTAATTTAAGTTATAATATTGATATTGTACCTAAATGAAATGTTACAAAGCACATCAGACGAACTTCTATTCTTCTTTTCTCATTACCATCTAGGTTTTCTCGAGAGGCTCCAAGGTGTTATTTTTTGTTTGCTTTGAGAAGAATACTAATTTCATATACATATTAATAAAATAAAGACATTTTAATAGCTTTTTTTAAATTCGACAAATTTTAGTACATACCTACGTAGTAACATTAACCTTAATTCGAATAAAAGTCATCGCACGGAATCTTAACTCTTCAACTTATTACATATGGATAGGCATCGAATATCGATCATTTGAATCATAATATTCTCGTTTGACAAACGATATATCGTTTATTGTAACTTATAACACAGCGGACTTATAAAACGGAGACAATACATGTTTAAATAAATCAAATCTCTCTGCGAGAAGATAACATTCCCACAACAAGCATCCATTATGCAAACAGAATAGCCCGACTCTAAACACGGACTGTAAAGTGATATGATACGACTGACCGACTGACAACTCAATCGAATCGAAGAATCGATTTTTTCTCACTTCGCTGAACGTCAGTTAACGATCAATACATAACATGGTATCTATTTATTTATGAATGTAAATATTGCTTGGACATCATTTGTTTCGTTGATTAATGATACAGTAGATGTTTGTCGACGATTTATGCAAAGGTATATCGAATTATTGAAAGTTCTGAATGATTACTTAATTGATAGCTTTGAGAATATAATTAATTATTTTCGTACTGCAATAACTGTGTGGTAGTATAAAATTTTCCAAAACTGTAGCACCTTTATTGACGAGTCTAAGAATGGAAAATGAGTTAGAAAGTGGATAATAATCCGTATTTCTGTTGCAATTTCTTATTCTTAATAAAGCATCTTCACAGGTCTCTACCCTTGAGGCTACCACGCTGCTCCAGTGCGGATTGGTGGAAGGGTTAGTCAAGTCCTACACGGTTTTCACGCTCAAGGGCCTCCGTCATGGCTTAACGACTTATCTTACGACACTTGGTCCGGATTACAACGCAGTTAAACCATCCAACTACCGTCCGAACAACGTGACTACCTTCCGTGACAACAACCAATAATACATATAGTACTGCGGTCGTGAACCATATATTAACGCACTTTCTCTATGCCGATAACAAACTAATGTTTCTCAATTATGCAAATGCATTCGACTCGATGCAACACCATAAATTAAAATGTTTACCCGGGTGGCAACAATTAAACCAGGAAAGACTACTCTGGCTTAGATTTCGTATTACTCGATCGTTCGTAATGAGAAGAAGAATAGAATATAAAAAGAAAAGAGTAATGTGGCATGAAACTGAATTACCATTAACTTAAATCAAAGACACAATAACGTCAAAAACAAAAGAAATAAATTTTTATTTCCTTACCTAACTCTAGACATTTTATCTTGTGGTTTGCCCCCAATAGCAAATTATAGAAACTTCCTATTATTATTAAATAATGTGGAGCAAAAAAAACTAGTGGTTCACGTTAACAATGTACGGAGGAGTTTCTTTCGGCTTTTCATCTCCTCCATGACAAAGCACCCTTCCGAAAAGCTGGTAGATTAAAAAAATGACGTGCATAAGTATATCAGTGATACCTATATGAATAAAAGATTTTGATTTGATTTGAAAAAAAAAAGAATTTTACGCAATATCTTGTGATTCGACCGTCAATATTAAAGGAATTTTGTTAGCATTAAATGTTCAACAAAATAGCCACAGAATTCTTAATCTTATGCACCAAGACATAAAGTTGAAATGATACTACATCCAAAAACCATCTTAAGAAGACACGAAATGGACAAACTTATCTGAATAACATGAATTATGCGATTTTCAACTTTAAAACATGATAAAACTAGGTCCTCAAAACGCGCCTTGCTGAAATGTAAATCAATAGGCACTAGTTGACGTTGACAACAATATCAACCAATGGGTTGAAGGAACGACGAATGGCGTCAATGTTGAGGACCCCCCACTCAGTACAACGTATCCATTAAAGCCTGCAATAATGACAGCCTTACCATGTAAGGTAGTATTGGGCCATGTTGAGATTTTTAATGTTATGGCCAGAAGAGTTGAAATAGTTTTAATGCTACACGCTGATCCAATCGCAGTTGGAGAATTTATACCTACTTTTATTAAGTGATAGATATAAGTGTAGACTTTAGAGAATAGCATAAAGTTGTGGCTCTCTCTGTGGTTTAGAATAGATCAAGTAGTCTGTAGCTGGACTCAGTACTTACTTACTTACTTACTGTTTCGATAGTGTTCAAGAAAGTCAAAGCTTATTATTTTCTTTGACCTTGACCTACATACTATTTGGCTATATCATTATACAGATAACACGACGCCTCAGCAGGATTTAGCAGGTTTTCATTGTTAAAATTGACTGCATTTAAAATAGCAGTTTTTCGGGTGTGGATTAAGTCAGTTTTTATAGATGATAAAGTCGTTATTACTTCACCATATGGTAGATAATCATCTAAACTTTTTGATTGCATCAAAAAGTCATTTTGGCCAAACATGGACTTAGCAGTTTAACGAATTAGGCCGACGACATTGTGGTTGGAACAAACGATCACGAAGAGCATACTCAACACTAGTGCAAGAGAAGTGTAAGAGCGGTTCCATTCCGTTCCCGCTGGTTTTCAGTGAAACCTATTTTACTGCGCAGTTCAATTAGCGTAACAGCACTAGCATTTTTAGTATTGCAAATCTTTGTAATTTTTACATGATTAAGTAAGCAAATCAATACGAGACATAAGCCAAGCAGAATTTAATTTCACAGAGCAGCGTTTTCATACCGGCGTTATTTATAAGCTTGTACGCTCATAGCCACAGAGTACTTAATCACTACCTCATAGCCAGTCAATGCACAACCGCTCTAAATTTTATCTCGAATCGATCTCCTGATTACGATACAAATCTAATTCCATGTTTAAATCTCGGTTTAAATTTAGCAGCAATCGGCGACAACCGTCTTTGACACGCAGCACTGCGAAATGTTGAACGGAATCTAGAACGTTTTATTGAATCGATATACGTTTTCCATTATGTTTATAGGTTTTATAGTTTTATTTAGAAATTCAAGTTTAATTAAAATTTACTTATATAATAATAGTTATCTCTATTAATAATCATTAACAAATATGTAGGTATCGAAATAATTAGAAACGTCCTCCGTGCATATATCCGAGTTTCTTTCGTCTATATAAATCCAAATATCGTCACACACATCCAATTACTCATTACATCACCCGCAAAATTATAACTGGATCACATGTCATGTCAGCATGTCACACAAGGTCGTTAAGTAACACACAATTTTATCTGGAACCGTATCCTGATTACGTCGTAAATCAATTGGTGCGGCCGCCGCGGTACATGCCCGGCGCTGACGTGTACACTGCGAAATATTGTACACTTCAGCAGGTTTGCAGTTTATTGCTGGTGTACGTTCTGACTTGGACAGGTGGCAACGACCACGCCTATCCATCCTTTCAATAACTTTATTTATTTACTAGCTGACCCGGCGAACTTCGTATCGCCTAACAAACTATTTTTTTTCTAAAATAAAAGTAGCCTAAGTTACTCCTTGTTACATCAGCTATCTGCCAGTGAAGTCCCGTAAAAATCGGTTCAGCCATTTCAAAGATTAGCCGGAACAAATAGGCAGACAGACAGACACACAGACAAAAATTGTAAAAAATGTTGTTTTGGTATATGTACCATGTATACATCCAAATGCACTTAGTAAAAAGCGGTTCTTTTAATATTACAAACAGACACTCCAATTTTATTTATTTGTATAGATTCCTTATTGAACTTTACTTAACCATTATAACAAAAGTTGTACTTAATGTTATAGGCATTATCTGTCGGTCAACCTAGATAAATCATTATTTTGTAGAAAGACTACCCTGTAGCCTAGTTGGTAGCGACTCTGCCTGCGAAGCGAGGGGTCCCGGGTTCGATTCCCGGTCGGGGCACATATTTATGTGACAGATAAATATTTGTACTCCGGTCATGGGTGTGATCGTGATGTGTTATATGTGTCGTCCATGCCACCCGCGATACAGTTAATAATTACCTACTGCGGGGGTATGAGTGTGTTAACTTTATTTTTTTATTTATTTAAATGTGTATCTGTTGAATCTTATTATTTCTTTATTGAACAGAAACTTTGACAGCTAAGGCAGCTTTGTATGCTCTTCTAACTCCTGGTAAAAATATCCTATGAGGGAAAAGGACATGAACTGGTACCACTTCGAGCTATCCAATCCAGTTGTCCGGACGGCAGTCAGACTGTTTCACTGCGTTATAATCACGGAGCAACCCAAGGCATAGGTCACTAATGAGTTTTATCCATGTAAATAGTATACTCACCGTTACTAGTTTAGGCAACAAGCATAATTGGGCACTAAAGTCATTTGTGTCGTCCAATAAAGAAATAGCTTTACGAGAAACACATGCAAATTAGCAATAACCAATTAATTGAAGTTACATAGTGTATGAGTTGTTACGCGATTGAAATTTAAGAAGATTACAATGTCGGTACACAATTTGCTTAATGTGGCTACTTTATTTGCATGTTTATTAAGTGGCGGGCTATTACACCTGTGGGTAAATTCCTTTAGTTGCGTCTAGCCGTTTTTATTAAGGCGCGGTATGACTACGATTTAAAAACGTTGATTGCACTCACACAACCGCATATCTGCGCTAATCTAATGTTACATTTACGTGACGCTGAATAGGGTTCAAAATTGCAGAGCATATTTTTGCTAACAATGTAACTAGACTGCGAATAAACATTAAATTTGAGGGTTTTCCTTACATAATACTAATAATAATATACACATTAAATTCAATACAATGTCCGGTTAAAGTTTTAATACGACCATATACCTATTATATTCTCAAAAAAAATATGATATTACCACTGAAAATACAGAGAATTTCGACGCTAAAGTTTATTTTTGTATAGCAAATTACGATGTTTTATTGGAAATATTAAACAACTATTTAATATTCTATTCGGTTTACATTTTTCTTTAGACCTTTTTCTATGCTCTGTATTTTTTGCGTGTGTCAGATTTTAAGGAGAGATCTATATGGAAAGTTAAGAAATGTAAAATTAGAAGTCATTTTATAAAGCAAGAATCGATAAATGTTTGTAACCTATACTATTATTAATAAAGGTATACCTATTATATTCTCAAAAAAAATATGATATTACCACTGAAAATACAGAGAATTTCGACGCTAAAGTTTATTTTTGTATAGCAAATTACGATGTTTTATTGGAAATATTAAACAACTATTTAATATTCTATTCGGTTTACATTTTTCTTTAGACCTTTTTCTATGCTCTGTATTTTTTGCGTGTGTCAGATTTTAAGGAGAGATCTATATGGAAAGTTAAGAAATGTAAAATTAGAAGTCATTTTATAAAGCAAGAATCGATAAATGTTTGTAACCTATACTATTATTAATAAAGGTATACCACAAAAGCACAACGACTCGTTTTATTTCACGGTGATTAACTTTTTCATATTATCATGGAGGTAGGTAAATAAATACACATATCTGCGGCAATTAATTTATTGAAGCCCTTAGTTCGCAACGTGCTTTAGTTATTGAGAAGAACTAAGGAAAGAAACTCAATAACAGCACAGAATTACCGCATTAATATTATATCATTTCACATTTCATATTTGTATCAATATTACACATTATAAAATGGAACAAACATTATGACATTATTGAATTTAGAGCTGGTAGCAGAGTCCAAGTTTAACCTTACAACGTTATGATAATACCATCGTTTTAATTAAAATGCTACTATGAATATAAAAAAAAACAATAATTAAATAGACTGGCAGAGTAACAATATAAAAATATCGAAAGTACTTAACTTCTGCAGATGGCTGCTCTGTTCCGTAATTGGCACTGAATTGGAACCAGACCATTTCAAACACTTGCTTTTTATCAACCCAACTAACTACCCCCACAACACATCACCTGATATCGCCTGATATTCATAGACAAAAATAACTTGTAATGTTGTATAAAAATCGTAATAAACAAATACAATTTATAATTGATTTAAACTATTTCAAATCTATCAAAATTCATGGTATTTTATATTTAAAATATTTCTTCCAGCGAACAATTTTACTTCCTGTTGCAAATAAAGACCAATTTATAAAAAAAATATCAAGTAGTTAACATTTAACATTATTATAAATTTTCAAATACCTTATTTTGATTTTACGTATATCTTATACTAGCTGTTGCCCGCAGCTTCGCACGCGGAAATTATTCTTATCACCCCCTTGGGATTATCACCCCTTTGGGCTTATCACCCCCTTGCGGGTTGAATTTTGAAAAATCCTTTCTTAGTGGATGCCTACGTCATAAGAGGAATACGTGTGCGAAATTTTAAGTTTCTAGCTCTAAGGGTTTGGCCTGTGCGTTGATACATCAGTCACTTTTGCCTCTTATACATATAATAATACTAGCTGTTACCCGCAGCTTCGCATGCGGAAATTATGCTTATCATATTTGTACCCCTTGCAGAAGAAAATTTAAAAACAGGCTAATTTATATTGAAGTACTAATATTTAGGAATTTATATACGGAAACCTACGATACAATCACAAATCATTCCTCCGGGAATGGATTATGAAAAATAAACAACATTGACATTAATTAGTTTCTCGAAAACATGTATTCCATGAATTTAATGAGGAACGTTTGTTGCAAATTTAAAGCAAATCATTGATATTTTTAAAATATTCCATACTAAGTTTCATCTTGTTTCCGGGGAAAACTATAAATTTTATCGGGACAAAAAGTTTTTAAAAACGTGATCCAATGTATAAGGAACAACTTAACTAATTTCCGTCGAAATCAGTTCAAGGGTTTTCATGTGATGCCCGGACAGACAAACAGATAGACAGACAGACAATAATTTTAAAAACAAATTTTTTGAGTGCCCCTAACCGAAATTTTGAAAAAATATTTAATGTACAGAAAAACTGGCTCTTGAGTTTTATTAAAAAAAATCAAAAAGGTTCCGTTATTTCCATCCATCCAGGAGTTACATATCTTGTCTCCAAGTAACACCACCAGATCCTAAATGGATTAATGATGAACTGGTTTTACGATGTCAACATGAACAGTATAAATATCTTTCCATCCGGACACTTACACTCACTCTCCCGCTCCCATTCCCTCTCCCACTTAAACCCCCTCCCTCCCTCCCTCACACACACTCTCTTTCTCCTTCTCTGTTTCCTTATCTCTCTCTCTCTCTCTCTCCTTCTCGTTCTCTCTCCTTCTCCCTTTCCCGCTCTCTGTCCCTCTCCTTTGCCCGCTCACGGTCCCTCTCCCGCTTCCTGTCCCTCACCCTCTCCCTCTCTCGCTCCCAGTTCCTCTCTCGCACTCGGTCCCTCTCCCGCTTTCTGTCCCGCTCCCTCTCCCTCTCCCGCTTCCTGTCCCTCTCCCTCTCACGCACCCTGTCCCTCTTCCTCTATAAAATACAGTCAATGACTTCCAACCCCTATTTTTGGGGGATGAATTTGAACAAAACTATGATACAGTTATTTTTTGTGTCGAACTATAAGCTTAAATACAAATTATCACCCTTCTTACTTCAAAACTGACGAAGTTGCCATACTACCTAATTGCACAACCTTATTCAACCTTTTAGGGGTTGATTTTCCAAAAAAACACATAACCTTTAAATTTTGTTTCTAATCTTGAACTAATATATAAATTTTCATGCTTTTAACTTCAAAAATGACGAAATTGCGTATTAAAGTCCATCTAAGAAATTAACCCTTTAAGGGATGATTTTCCAAAAAAATGTGTTGAAGTTAACTTTTGTTTATTACTATAAACATACATAAAAAATTCATACTTATAACTCTAAAACTGACGAAGCTGATTTATATGTAAAAGACTTCCAACCCCTAGTTTTAGGGGATGAATTTCGAAAAAACATTGATACAGTTATTTTTTGTGTCTAACTATAAGCTTATATATAAATTTTCACCCTTCTAACTTCAAAACTGACGAAGTTCCCATACAAACTTGAACAACCTTATTCGACCCTTTAGGGGTTGATTTTCCAAAAAAACACATAACCCTTAAATTTTGTTTCTAATTTTGAACTAATATATAAATTTTCATGTTTTTAATTTCAAAAATGACGAAGTTGCGTACTAAGTTAAATTAAAGAAATTAACCCTTTAAGGGATGATTTTCCAAAAAAATGTGTTAAAGTTAACTTTTGTTTATTACTATAAACTAACATAAAAAATTTCATATTTATAACTCTAAAACTGACGAAGTTGGTTTGTATGAAAGTGACTTCTAACCCTTATTTGTACCCCTTAGGGGATGAATTTCCAAAAATCCGTTCTTAGTGGACGTCTCCTTAGCAGGAACTATCTACCTACCAAATTTCATCTTAATCGGTTCGGCAGTTTCTGAGATTTTTTGTTTAATCAGCGGTGTGTCGCTTTTCAATTTTATATATATAGATTACTAAATCGTACAATAATAATATTATGTCTATCTTATTACCACATTTCCTATAATCTGTTATTACAGTGTTTCCTGTTACGACGAATATAAATAATACAAGTTGTTAAAATATTGCAACGTTATCATTAATGGATACTTAAATTTCCTTTTTATAAAAATCTAAATTTCATATTTTCTATTTATTGAGCAATTTTTACATATACCTACATTATAAATATACAATATCTCTCACGTGCGATATTTTCGTTGGGTTTCCTCGTACTCGAGCTTCAAAGAAACCCAGTTTTGTGAATATTGAGATCACACCGCGCCTTAACCCCCGACGCTAAGTGTGTTATAAGCTTAACGTGTGAATGTGTTTGTGTGAGTCTATCGTGTCCTGTATTTTTATGCAGAATAAGTTAGTGATTGACTACAAAACCACCTGATGGTAAGCGGTATAATATTATAAGGTATGAATGACGAACTGAATGAATTGACTACCCTGTAGCCTAGTTGGTAGCGACCCTGCCTGCGAAGCGAGGGGTCCCGGGCTCGATTCCCGGCCGGGGCAAATATTTATGTGACAGATAAATATTTGTACTACGGTCATGGGTGTTATTGTGATGTGTTATAGGTGTCGTTCATGCCACCCGCGACTCAGGTAAAAACCTACTGTGGGGGTATGAGTGTGTTAGCGTTTATTTATTTATATTTATTTATAATGTGAAAGTATGTATAGATGTTTGACACTCTTTCACGCAAAAACTACTGACTGATTTTTCATGAAACTTAGCACACAGGTAAGTTCATCAAGTCAGTCAAGTTCAAGCCGTGGCTTGGCGTTTTGCTTCGAACATACGGATGGACGAACGAGCAAACGGACAGACGGACGGACGGACATGACGAAACTATAAGGGTTCCGATTTTACTTCGGAACCCTAAAAACATATTTTGATTTTAAACCATTTATAGGATACCTTGAAGGAATATAAGACTAAAAGAATCTAATTAAATAAGTGAACTTCAAAATAGATATTTTAATTCATCAATAGATTCAGTACGCAAACAGAGAACCAATAATTTAATATTAATGCAACTATTCCAACCTGAATCCTAAATGGAGACATAATGCTAAATCTAGCACTCGGCCCGTGTAATAACTAAAGCTTAGTCTCAGATATAGAAAGTTGACGCCTATATCATGAGATCAACATCTACATATCTATTGCGTCATCATATGTTACTAGATTGACGCGATTGCTGGCTATAATCCGCTCATATTACTAACACTCAGAACCCAAAGCTGTCCAAGATCTGGCTATATGGAAGGAATTCGTGTCAATTGAACTGCAAATAGATATGATAGCCTGGTACTTTAAAACTGTGTCTCCTTCACAATATTCCTTCTTCCATTCAAGAACTGAGTTACACCTATAACACATTCTCTATTTATAGAAAGACTAGATTAATTAACACACACAGGCATGCAAAACAAATGACAGGAGAAAGATACAAAGTAAAGGTCGATGAATACGTAACGTGGACGGGACGGGGACAGGACGGGACGTGAAGTTTTGGAAACATCGTTTCATAGAAAATGTAAACGATAGCGCATACGCCACGGAGGCACAGACGGGACACGCACGTATATTTATGCCCCGTCCACGTCCCTTCCCCGTCCCGTCCACGTTACTTATGCAGCGACCTTAAGTATTGACTCTGAACCTCCTGAATACTACGTACATATGAGTCAACTTTTTGAGCAAGAGGACCACAATTTAACAATAACAGGATTAATATAATTGTGTGTCATATCAACGGTCATCACGAAACAGCAATGTCAAAATACATAATACACAATAAGTAAAATTAATTCCATCATTATGGTAATGGCTGGATAATATACGTCTGTATCATGATTTAAACGCCTAACGACCTGAGATACGATCGGCGGGTGTAAAATGCAATGTTACCGACTGGCTTGGAGTTCATTTCGTAGTGGCCCTTGTAGATAGAGGGTAGGGTTCGATTCCCTGCTGGAGTATCCGCGTGATATGTGCATAGACAGATAGATACAACAATTAAACTAAATTTATCTCGGCCTCCACAAAACCCTCTTTAATATGTTCATGAAATTGCCTTTTTTTATAAAAGTAGTAAAACTAAACGTGTAAAAACTACAAATGTACGAAAATATGAGGCATAAATATTCCTCCTTTATTTTTTAAACTATAATTGTTTTTTATTTCCAAAAGTTTGTATCATAGAATACAACCCACCTTTCATGGGAATCAGTAATCACTACGTACCTGAAGTCCGTTTACCAAATAGAATTCATCTAAAAAATGGAGTATCATCAGAACATGTTGCACATTGTCCGATTACCACACCATCATGACAATAGTTGGAATTCATGAAACTGTCCCGGAAACGTATCGAATGTGAAACAAACGGACACATGCTTACACCGATGTCGTGTTTCAAAACACGGCGCTTCAACTTAAATATGCCAACTTGAATGGAACTGCGTAGCGTCTGGTAAACACGCATCGTGCAGTCTAATAAACTCCAGTTGAAACTACCATTCTAGTAAATTGAACGTGAAGTCTGTCAAGTTTGGTTAACTAATGCTTACGAATACATCTCGGAAGTACTGGAGATGTTCTCCGTTCAGCCACTAGGGCGCGCTGAGTTGTTGCCGCTTAGGTTATCGTAATTTTGTTACCGAAACGTTTGCATTGATGCTGTACTGCCTTCCCCCTCTTGGTATGCCCTTGCTTGTACGATTTTATTGTAAGATCGAATCCAGCAGACATAATTTCATAAGAAATTTAGTTCCCCAACTCAGAGTCACTAAATGTTATTTAAATCGCTCCTTAGTAAAGAATCACCATACAAATTCTGCACTATGGAGCGATTTTAGTAACCATTAGTGACTCTGAGTTGGGGCGTTAGACTAATACCTTCATAGTTTTAAACTGCTCAACTAATTTATATTTTAAGTGTTTGTTGATAAGTCAAATAATATAGAGCCTCAATTACTTGTTCCTTAGCAATAATTGTTCGTACATTGTAGTAACCATCATCAGATGGATTGCTCACTTTATCATTACCTTCTCCCGGTAAGACAGACATATGAACTTTACCAATTGATCTAATTCGGCCGCAAACGTACACCAAAGTAATAAACGTAAATGTGTGGATTTCCGAAATATCCTGTGTCCGTGAGGAGATTGACAGCTGGATGCCTCACGGAAACTACAGCTTCACAAATTGATCCTATACAAATAAACGGCGAAGGCAAGAATCTCTAGCGTCAGGAAGGGCAGTCACCTCACCTCGATGTGTTCCTAAATTCCCCGGGATTTAATCTTTAGGGGCCGATGGACACATTACCCGGTATCATGAAGATACTCGTACATCCAATCGAACTTTCACCGAAACATAATTAAGACGCCTACTGTACTTCATAAAGAACACTCTTTATTGCCAGAGTCTTCCCTTCTGTTAAATGATTTGGAATTGTTATTAGGCGTAATGTGTATAGAAGAGATGGACCAAGGCCTTGAGATACTGAAATAACAAAAGTCATATTGTTTTAATCGATAATTTGATTACAGCTTGTCGTTATAGAATGTAAAACTGTACGTGGACAGACCATTGCGTCCAACTTGCGTCGTAAGACATTCTTTATTATGGTTGGATCACAATTTCGCTACTTATCTGAGTTTTGAAAATCGGTGTGGTTTTTGACAATGTTGATCAATGGTTACAACGGAATCAAAAGAAATCAATGATGATATAGTTCATGTTTTGTATGGATCATGTTTTTTTATGAAATTAGCCGGCAAACGAGCTAACAATCCACCTGATGGTAAATGGCTATCGTCGCCCATGGACATCAGCAACACCAAAGGCATCACTGGTGCGTTGCCGGCCAAGAAAAAGAGAACAAAAAGAAAGAAAGTTTCGGTGAAATTGCCTTACTCAAACTGAATTATTAGCAAACATACAAAGTAACAACCTATCCAAATAAACGTATTACATATTATTATTTATTCTCTAAATACACTTACTATATTAATAACAGTAGCAGCATTGGAGTTTACAAAGACCCAGATCACTAATCGCTTAACAATTCCAAAAGCTGACATTTAATTTACTCGATTTTAACCATTTTCTGCAAAACAAGAAAACTTTTATCCGACACTGGCACCCACAATCTAAATTTATGACTTAATCTCACAATAAATAAGATTTTCTTTCTAGGTTATATTAGTGACATTTTGACTCATTGAATTAATAGGTATTATATGTTATTTTACATGAAATTCGATACGGCAATCCATTAAATTGACTTAAAATATTACAAAGGCACTCCATAAATCAGTTTTTAGGTAATTGATATGATGATTCGAACGTTATTGCTTATTTTATCTGAACACTCCCACATAAACACTTTTAACTTAATGGTTTTATTAACGGGAACTAAGAAACGCATAAATTTTTATATATACATACATAGGTATATGATATGTATTAAATTTATGATCAGCTTGCTATCGTACGACTATATTCCCGCTTATCTGTAATTTCTACTGTAAAGTATTAAGAAACAAAATAATATCTATAACTTATCCCAGTTCCGTTCTGTAATACAAATAAACAAACATTATTTGAATCAGTTTTGTAAATTTCTCAAGTAGCCTGATTAAACCCGTAACGGTTAAGACTTTGATAAAAATATCAACAAGGAAAATATATATTACGAGAAACCGCCCTCGCTTTGCTTCGGTTTTCTAATTTTTTTACACCTTATTGGAGTTTTATTAAGGATCCCTAATTTTTTTGAAAATATAATATAGCCTATGTTACTGGGGATAGTGTAGCTTCCTAACAGTGTGTGAATTTCTGAAATCGGTTCAGTAGTTTCGGAGCCTATTCAATGCAAACAAAAAATCAAATCTTTCCTCTTTATATATTAGTATAGATAATGGAATACAAATAGATATGACACTCATTCTAATTATAAGGAAAAAGAACCAAAAACTCTAATAACATTCAAAAAGTTAAATAATATTGGTTTGTCAATAGCCGTTGTGTAACATGTAAATTCTATGCCGTAAATCCTAATTAATTGGTTCTCAACAAAGCCTCGACGCAAGAACAAGATGGAAGAATGCTATAAAATCAATTAATATAACCTCAAGAGCAATCGATATTTGAAATGATTAACAATATCAATATTTCTATAACCATAAATTTGGGTGCTCTTAAATACTTCTAAGAACAGAATTCTTATGACCAATTAAAATTATTAAGCGCGTGTTTGAATAGTTTTACACCACCAATTAGCGTCTATTACAATACTTTTTACGTTATTTTTCTATTATTATTTATCATTCAAAGAGTTCTTATAATATTTCAACTACTTTTATAAGTATATGTTGCATAATTTATCATCTACTCGTAATACTAATATTATAAAGAGGAAAGCTTTGTACTTTTGAATGTTTGTAACGAATAAACTCAAGAACCACTGAACCGGTTTTAAATAATATTTCACCATTAGAATATTACATTATCCGTGAGTAACATAGCTTATCGGATTTTTGGAAATTCATCCCCTAAGAGGTAAAAATAGCGGTTAGAAGTCACTTTTATACAAACCAACTTCGTCTGTTTTAGAGTTATAAATATGAAATTTTTTTATGTAACTTCACAGTTATAAACAAAAGTTATTTTCAACACATTGTTTGGAAAATCATCCCTTAAAGGGTTAATTTAGGGGATAGAACTTAGTACGTAGTACCATTGTAAACTACATTCTTGCAATAAAAATGATTTGATTTGATTTGATTTGATTTGATACGCAACTTCGTCAAAAACATGTATCTATTAGCTCATGATTAGAAACAAAATTTAACAGTATTGCGTTTTTTGCAAAACCTTCGCCCAAAAGGTTAATTAAGGAGGTGCAAATTAGTATGGTAACTTCGTCAGTTTTGAAGGAGAGGGAGAGGGAGAGCGAGAGGAAGAGGGACAGGGAACGGGAGAGCGAGAGGGAGAGGAAGAGGGAGGAGATATGCATACAAAAACTGTAACGGCAAAGAACGGCTGCACTGATTTTATTGATCTCTGATTTGTTACATTCTTAGGCGATATGAAATCTAGTAACATGTTTTTATGTAAATAATTTAACAGAGATTTATTATTATATGCCATTATATTTTTAAAATTAGGAATCATAAAAATTATTGGCTAAACCACATTATTGTTACTACAGTTATTATTTAAATTATATTATTATATTATTACAACTCTTTTTTTTTTGAATACAGACATTTATCGTCAAGGTTAGAATTACATACATTTACGCAATTCTAAAAAAATAACACAGTTATCTAGAAATCGTCTACAGTTTCATGGTTTTTTTAATTACCGGATGAATAATTTAACTTTGATGTGACATTACACAAAGCAGACATCAATAAAATTACGAACAATGACGTCACTAGACGACTCAAATTTGTTGCGATATTTCTGTTAACATATTTTATTATTCAAAAATATCTAATCTCCTACTAAAAGAGCTATTTTTATCAACTATTTCCTAGATATTATCCATGAAAATGGCTGATACGCAGTTCATATTGACATGTAAGGACCATGTTCGACCGTAGCTGAGAAACGAAAGAAATACGAAATTATGTCTTGTTTTTCTCAGATGTTTTAGGTTTTCTGTAGCCCGCTCACCTCTTCATCCTTAATTTTAGAAATAATGATGTATCGAAAATGATGATGTATCTTTCTTTCTAAAAGAAGTCTGTTAACTTCCAACTGGCGAAAATTTGAAATTGAGCTACTAACTACCGCATCAAAACGTTCATTATTGATAGTTGGTATTTAAAATAAGCAGATATTCCAAAAAATTAGGCAGCTTTCTGCGTTTTTAAGATTAAGTGTTTATATTAAACGCATTTTAGTATATTTCTTCACAGTATTTTGTGGATGTACATTTAAACGTAGCAATTCCTCATGTTATGTTATCAACGTATTTATTTGATTCTGTATTTTCTTAATCGTCGTCAGCTTACGGTAGAACCCATCTTGAATCGAGTTTATTTGCAGTAAGTACGTCGTTTGATTTTTTTGTAGCGATGTGGTTGTCTTGGGCTCATTTGGATCGACGCCAGAACTATTGTAGATACCAGAGTGTCGTCACTAATCCACTAGATTATATGGCTTAAATAATTCCTTATAAAGCTTTATACGCATTTCTTTGCTGGGGATCTTACACATACTCGTGCTTGATTATTCATTTGTTATTTTACATGGCACTTGATTGTCATGGATTTTATTTTCATTGCGAAGTGTTTTCAATGCGTGTGTAATTTGTGTTTTTCTTGCTTTAAGTACAGTATAATATAGTTCACTACAAATTATCATGAAATCTTTCATAACTAAATGCTTAATCGTTTATTGAGAGAAACAATGAGAAGAATATATTTTATTATATACCTTTACAAGCATGGACAGTTTACTATGACATGTAACCAATGTCATGGATATGATTGTATTCCGAAGAATGCTAAACAAACTGGCACCGCTGACACGGCCGCAGTCTCCAATTCGGCGCGGGCGCAGCGCCGCACCGCAATTACATGATAATGGTTAACGAGCCGTTTAATGTGAGTAGGGCTGTGCAGTGTCGTATACTGAATGTACAGTTGTACACTGATGCAGACAAATACCACAGCCAAATCGTAATGAGCTAATTCTCTTGATTTATGTCATTCACAGTGATATTTGAACAATGAGTGTTGTCGGTAAGTTTGGGTATCGCCATGGCGACAATTGAATTAGAAATATATAATAGTGTTATTAATAGTAAATTAATCATTACAAAAAAAATTGATAAGGATGCTCTATATTCTTTATGAAATGATGTTAAATATTTCACGCTTTTATTTTTGATATTCTATTACTTTTCCCATCTTTTATGTCAAAACTATAAATTTCGAATCCATCAAATTAATCATTTTCTATTCTCTAAAATAATTTGTCAAAACAACAACAAACTTCTAATCAATGAAACATCTAAAATTATCCAGAAACCGTTCCGAAGCAAATAATCCTGAGAATTTCCAAGATAAAGAAATTGACAAAAGCAAAACTTCAAAATGACATTCCTATATCGTGTTAAGGAGTCGAACTCAGAAATATCGAATCAGTGGAATAAATCGCCGCAACAGCGTTCTAGCATAAATTAAATACTCCAGGAGCTCACATAAAGATATCTTTTCATGCGACCGCCGACAAAAACATAAACTCGCGTGTAGTCCGCCATCAATTATTTAAATGATACATTAATATTACGGACTCACACAACGGCTGAGCCGACTTTGTTATGCAAACTAAAATATTATTGACTATAGTCTCAGACTGCGACATCAGTAGCGCGGGAGATTAGACTGTAGTATCGTTAACCAGTTACAATACTATTAAGGTTCTGACTCATATTACATTTTTGCAAGAACTGATTCTGGAAATTTATAATGTATGTAGAACCATTGTATAAGAAATACAATTTCTGTTATTAAGTATTGCAGAAAATATAATTAATATTATAAAGCTATAGATAGCAAAACATAGGTAGCAGACAGTAGCTCAAAAAAAGCTGCCGCAAAATTTCACGTATACATCGTAGGTATAAGAATTGTTCTAACATTTATCGTTTTCAAGATTCCTTCAGTATAATTTAAAGGGTAAAAATTGTACGACAAAAAATATTCAGTAGTCATTAATATTTTTCGTGTTAGTGGCTAACCACATTAATGTCGTTTCTGATAATAAAGTGAATTAATGATTCGCTTTGGGACTATTTTTGCGTAGATTTATTTTTGTCAGTGACTCATTTGTAACAACTGAAATAGATGAGCGAAAGGATTATATAGTCATTTTATAACAATGGTAAGCTTGTTGGTATTGCTTCGTTCTTTATCCATAGTATATTTAAAAAAACACATTTGAATTTAAAGTAATACAAAATGGTTATTGCATAAACATTTGACGTTATAAACACAGCACTTTTGTTATTTAACACATCAACAAAACCACAAGTTACGACTATAAAACAACACCCTGTATATCTTGAGCGAGCGAGCTTTAATAATTGTCCCACACAAATATCAACATCTAAAGATAAAAAGGGAACACCGCTATTCCCGCATGTCAAAACACTAAACTTATTTGTCTGGAAGCTCACAACACGGATTTGCGTCTGAAGAAATATGTTTAGATTTTGATCGCTACAGTCTCACGATGATTTCTAGGAAATTTTGTAATATGGCTAACAATTCATGGATTGTTTGTCATAATATTATAATCGTAAATTCAATCAAATTGGGATTTTCGTGTGTCGCTTGCGTTAGAAATATTATTCATGATTTCGAATAATGTAACCTACAATAAACAAGAAAATTGCGAACGAGCTTTTTAAAATAGCGACAGACTTACGACTTATAAAAGCCAGGGAATCACATTGAGAATTAACAGATTCAAACGAAATATAAAAATGTAGATTTGGCGCAATTTATGGACCCAGATAAATAATCTAAGGAGCAGTGTGGGTAAAAATTCCTATACCTAATCTATAAACTTGAAACTCAATTAATTAAACTCAAAACACATGAATTATGTAAATCATTCACAATCTTTGTTTTTTAATCTTCTAAAATCTTTTGAGTAATTTCATTAGTTTCATGGTGGTCGATATCTCTTTTTTTATTATGAAACCTCTATTTAAAGCTGTTATAAAGACACAGTGCAAAATCATGTTTAAAATCTGGTCACTGACTTCAATATCGCTTTCGAGTGAGCCTTACGAGTCAATATCGCATTGAGATCCCGAGAAACTTTCATAAAGGGTTGAAAATGAACCATAAAACTGGATAAAGTTGTAAATGAAAATAACCGCTTTTAAATAAAACGTTGGTTGTAAAACGAACTTGTTTGTTGTAGCGCGAGAAAACTAACTTTCTGTGGGCTGAGTAGAAAATAGAAAATGTTTTTATAGGATCTTTATCACAAATCAATGGGAATTATATTGATATCGAAAAGTAATATTTAGATATATTTAAATTCATTCCATATAAAAGACCCATCGTAAAGAAAAATTGAATGACAATGATAATATTGCGAATTTATATGCCATAGGAGGTAATTTATCAAGGCAAATAAGCATCAAAGATTAATGGAAAAAAGGAACTTAGAAAGAAAACTTAGGTAATGATAAAAACATCATAATAAAAACTTTTTAAGTTTATGAGGTTTCTTGTTTCTTGCTGTTCTTGTTTTATAAAAAAGATATCATAATTATACCCATTTTGGGTAGTCATAATATCAGCAACCCTTGATTGGTTCCTTGATTGGAACCCGAAGTAGGCATTCATGTAACTAATAATTTTATCAATACTAAAGCAACAAGCATTTGAAGAATATTGTTTGTGTCTATCTAATTAATGAATTATAGTTACTTATTAGAAATCCCTCGCTTTAGTGAACTACCGCCATCATATTCTAACGTATTAATATTCTTCCTTTCATCGTTCCTTTAACTGTAAATAAGGTTAAGTTATTATCAGAAACGTCACCAGCCCTAGTGCTCCGCGACGATGCGTGATTATGAACATCGATCGGGGACCACTTCATGAATATTGCATGAAGCGCTGTCTTGTTAAAAACGCGTCAATCTCCCCATTCTGTTGGTTTATCGACTTCGCAAATGATAGTGTCGATGGCTTCAGCGTAAGCGTCGCTCCAACCTTGAATTACGGTGTTAAATTGTTTGTCCTCGTTTTTTGCAGAATGAGCAACAAGATTTTATATGCTTTACATTGTCAACTAATTTGAGGAAAATATTATGCAAATAGTTTGATATATGTGAAGACAGACACAGCTGTCATTGAAAATAACGATAGAAGTGACAACGCAGCTGTTTAATAAAATACTTAATCACAGAAATAAAGGAAGAATTTAGGTAATTCCGAAGAATAAATAATATGTAGTGAAATGTAAAGTGTAGGGCATACGTGCGCATTAGATTTTAAGTACCTAATTATATGTTTGGAAAATGGTATTCAATAAATAAGATAAATTATAAATCAGAGGCCAATGAGCCAAGTCATCAAGTTTATAGCAGTAGTATACCGAGAGCCTTACGAGATCTACAAATGGTGCACGAAACACGAAGAATTTTGTACAAAACAAATTAAGGTCATTACAAAAGCCTTATAAGGAAACAGAAATTTAAGCAATACTATTGATCTAGTTTAAAAGCCTAAATACCGATACTAAGTTACGAACCAAACATTTGTGAGCAGTAGCTCGCGTGCCGACCAATCCTATAGTGCTGAAATTAACAAATTGTACGTAATTTGTTATATCCTGTAGGTCTATTTTCGCTTGTCGTATCTCAAACTTGTTTCACTTGGAGCTTGAACTTGTTACTGTGAAGTATTCGTTAAATTAACACCTTACTGTAATTTTATGGAAGGAAAATATTGTTGTTATTAAAACTCTCGAGTAACTTTTTATATCAGTAGAAAAACTTGCAGACGGATAATTGGATGGTAAGACCATAAACATCCGTTAAATTAAATTATTCACATGTTGCAAACCTAAAATATGATCTACAACCACGCAAACAAAAAACGAAGAACGTTTTTTTTTAACACATAGCTAACTAGGGTGTGTAGAGATGTCCAGGATTCGTCAACTTTATTGAGCTGGGTTAATTCACCCAAGTCTACTTTCTAACCGACTTCAAAAAAGGAGGAGGTATTAAATTCGACTGTATTTTTTATGTTTTTTACCTCAGAACTTTCGACTGGATAAACCGATTTTAATGATTCTTTTTTTAATCAAAAGCTGGCGCTTGTTAGGTGGACTCACTTTGAGCGAGATCTGACGAGTAGTTTTTGAGTTATCCCTAATTTTGAAGTCGGTTATTTTTTGTCAAGAATTAATAATTATAATAAACTTTACTCACCTACGCATCCAGGTGAATTAAGTAGAAGTAGACTCAATTTACCTTAGTGATGTTGTGTGGTAAGTTCATTACGAGTAGAAACGATTGGCTTAAACCTTAGGATGAACACAGCAGCTTAAATCCCAAATAACATTTTAACGAGAAACTTTAGTTCAACCAACCTCAAGAACAAAATATGAAAATACTACTATTACGACCTATCTAAAAGACAGAACTACTACATTTTAGATATTAATAAAAAAATATCAAATTATGTAAACATTATTAGGAAATCCTTTGGTTTTTTCGCAACGTTTTGTCTAGGTAATAGAATGTTTTGTAGTAAAAACAAAACCTTTTTAAATAAAACTGCCGTACTTATATTCATATCATCTCTTGGAAATGATATTGCCGATTATTATGATTATTGCAATCGTTCCAATAAAACTTATATCAGGTACTTTAGAAACTATACTCGCGATTAATGATTTAGATCTGTGTACCCAATAATTTTAGCGCCTTAACATTCCTATAAATAACTTATTCGCAACTACCTGCGCCCGCTATAAACTAGGAAAGTTAATAACTAAATAACGCATTTCGAAATCATTAACGAGTTGTTGACTTTTCATAGTTATTAATAAACTGACCCGTATTAGCCCGTTTGCAGGTAAGTTATTATTTACAACATCCGAACTAACGAGTATATGAGACTTGTTTTATCTTCAGCAAAGGGTTTTTCTATGATTAAATTATTACAGTGTTTTTAATTTGACTATTCGTTTAATTAATAAAAAATCCGGGCAAGTGCGTGTCAGGCCACACGCAATGTAGGGTTCCGAAGTAGTAAGTTTATCAACTATTACTCACTAACTACTTATGCTAACATAGCCGTGATAGTTTTGTTTGTTTTATCATGTAACCTATTTTTAAGAATTTTTTCACTTGTCCAACTCCAACCGTTTAGCCGGCAGGGTGGGTGACATTTGACTCTAACCAAAATTAGCACTTTAAACAAGAATATTTCGCAAACGGACCCCTAATTCCAAAAATGGTCTTATAAGACCCAAAATTTTTATGGAAGAACTTTTCAACGATACTATATGGTACGCGACGAATAAAAAATTCATCCTCACGTTACCTGTATAGCGGAGGTACCCTGAAAAAAACTGTTTTTCAATATTTTATTCTACGATTCTGGAGCTTCAATGAATATGTATATCCAAATTACAACTTTCTAGCACTAAGAGTCTCGGCGCTTTGCTACGGACAGACTGACAGACGGACATACGGACGGACAGACGGACGGATGGACGGACATGACGAAACTATAATGTTTCCGATTTTACTTCGGAACCTTAAAAACGACTCTAGCTTGCCTTTACTTTTTAAGCGTCACTCTGAATATTTTTACTTAGTTGCATTTAACTTAGTAATTTAGTCATATCTCACCATTATCTGAACTGCTTGATCTTTTCCTAATTGGGCTGAATTTAAAATAACGTTTATTCTGGTGATATTGCAAAATGTTACACAAAAATTCAATATTCCATGTACCTAAGCAAATTATACTGTGACAAGCCTCTTTGGCATTGTTAACCGAACTCAAAAAAGGAGGAGATACGATTTTGTTTCTTTGTAACATTATTACACAACCAGTCGATCAACGGCCATTTCAGGGTCTGAAGATGAGTCTTATACATCATTATTAATGTAACACAACGGATGGGAATAATACCGTAATTTATTAGATTAACTTTTATAGGCTTTTAAGACATTGCAATAAAGTTATAATAGCAGATAAGGTTTTGCTGACTCAATATCAACAAAATATTAAACTCGTTGCCAGTGAGACAGCATGGTCACAAACAAGTGTTACCTTAAACGGGACTGTAATTAAAATAGGCAATAAATTAATATGCATTGAGATTACACAGCTACATCGAACTGGTTCAGTCAACTGGCTGTTTACTAGGCAAGTGGAAATTCGTGTACATTCCTGTGACTTAATGCGCATCCTTTATAGATACCTACTGAGTACTGACTCTATAATGTAAATAATTGATTAAATTAGTCCGAATTAAACTAGGGATAATAAAACATACATGAACATCACTCACGCTGCATTGTATACACATGAGGAAAAAAAAATATTTTTATTAAAAAACACTGTTTTAAGGGAACGGAATAATTTACTAACAATGAATTGGTAAATTAAAAGGTTTGAACATAAACTACGATAATAAAATAATATGTGCGTATTTCAAATATTATGTGCGTATTAGAAGTTAATTATCACTTGCTTCGGTGAAGGAAAACATCGTGAGGAAACCTGCACATCGGAGAGTTCTCCATAAAGTTCTCAAAGGTGTGTGAAGTCTGTCAATCCACACTTGGCCAGCGTGGTAGACTATAGCCTGTACCCCTCACATTATGAAAGGAACCCCGAGCCCAGCAGTGGGACAGTTATGGGTTGTTGCTTTGCTTTGCTTTGCTTTAATAAAATAATAATGTCTCGTCTGAAATAAGTGAAGCTTTAGTCTAGGTACTTCTTCTAAACAATATTTGAAATAACACTTGGCAGCTAATTACGTTAGGTACTCGAAACCATTAGTACCTAGTGCTGTAATGGCTGCCTAACATCATTACGAATTATAATTGCCAAAACTCCAAGTCTAGCGCAAATGTTCCCTAAATTACGCCGCTGTCCTTGACAATAACAAATAGCAAAACAAGATGCTTATATTTACAGACCAGATTTTAGTTCCAACACTAATTGGTCCAGTAATAATCTATAGAACCGTAACATTATTCCACGATCACTGTAATGACGCGAAACGACGACTAGATCCAAACAGATAATTGGCATCCGTTCAATATCCGCGACCAGCGACACTGACCAGTTAATCCCAGAATGTGGCTACTACGGTATTTTATTGTACACGAAAATAAAAATAAACGGTAGCGATGTAGTTGCGTGTTCAGTGACTATGGAAAAATGCGCCGATAGTGGATCGTGAAATGCACGTGTGGTAGCCGGATCATTTTATAGGTTTGACCGGTTTCATGTAATAGATGAAACAGATTTTTCAAATAAAACCTGAGTCCACAAAACAGGCTTATAAGAATAAACACGAACTTAGTCAAAGTTAGCCTTCACCGAGAAAAATAATATTAAAAGTAATAATAATTGCGACGGAAGAGTATTAATCCTTCCGAGTAGCCTGGTCGCCAATCTGTAACTTGTCACGTCAATTAAGAAGGTACAGACATACTTATCGTATCAGAAATTCAATTCAAAATTAATAATAATCGTTTAAGGAAACTAATGACTTGACTTATTGCTTAACATTTTACAACATAGGAAGCGCCGATCAACTCGTAGAGTAAACATTTATTTTTATCTACAACCTAATTCACATACCATTCAATTCAATGGCTATTTTCTAATTCACCAAATTCCTTGGTATTGAAAACCGTACGTCAGCAAACTCTACATCAATGGAAACTAAACTATTTATATTGCTTCCGGCGTTAGACTGTCTGTTTCTTACAAGTATACTCGGATGTATAAATTACGAAAACTCTACTTTAACCTGTTGCAAAAAGCGAAGATTTATTTAGTTAACGGTTTTCATTTAAAGAGAATTATGTCTTTTAGCAACTTGTGCATTCGTTAATAATTTCAAAAGTGTGCTGATGTAGGTTAAGGAGTAGCCTAAAAGTATAAAATTTAAGACAAATTTGGGTAGTCTGTGTGTGATGATCAAATTTTGAAAAATAATTTCCTCAATCGAGATAATCGACGGTTTCCTTGGAGAAAAACTTGCATTCCTACGAGTACAACATAATGTTTTCACAGGTGTATAAAGTCTGCCAACTTGCATTAAATCAGCAAACGTGGAAAAGACGGACTATGACCGTTAACATTTCTCGTTGTGATCCTTTACTGCAGTGCTTGTTAAGAGAAATGTCTTGAACCCAGAACATTATCATGATGTGCAGTTATATCCATGAAATTTAAACCCTAAAATGATTGCGTCCTTAGCTTCAAAGTGACTTCCACAGAAGTGAAAGTAATGTTACATAATTAAATGAATTAAGATGAAACAATCTAAAACCCCTTAACACTGGAGAGCCCAGCAAAAAATAGCCAGTTGAATCAACATTGAGTCATTGATCGTATTATGGATAAAAAGGCAACGAAGAACCCTTGTTAAGTTGT
Source organism: Thymelicus acteon (assembly GCA_951805285.1). Classification (NCBI taxonomy): domain Eukaryota; kingdom Metazoa; phylum Arthropoda; class Insecta; order Lepidoptera; family Hesperiidae; genus Thymelicus; species Thymelicus acteon. The sequence continues at coordinate 16,400,366 of OX638229.1, forward strand.
CGATATAAATCGCATAGCTTTGGCTGGGAGCAGATGAGATGGAATAGTGCCAATCGGTTAATGACAGTGCAGTGGCTACGAGACAGCACTGGGAAACAATGCGTACTATGAATTTGATACCTGAACTGTGGAATATTCAAAAACGGCATTTGTAAACAATACAAGTTATGTTTTTTACACTCTTATTATGCACTACAAAATAACTATTAGCAAAATACCGATTGATTACCTAAGATATAAAAAGGGAACAAAAATATTGAAAACTGCAGAGCGGGTCTCTCGTTCGAGTTATACCACCCAATCTATCATCATCTCATGTAAATTGTATATAATTTATTGTGCACCCTGTCTATAATTATTTTATTTCTAAGTTATAAAGTTTTCCTTTACCTTGTTCTTCGTTTGTCTGTTGTATTTACACGTTGTTCAGGCGTCGTATTTTCTTTTTCTCTCATACGATCGATAGTCATGAGTTCCATCAATGTCCGCGGTCTATTTTAAATGTGTCACTCACTTTCCATCTTCATTAGGGCCTCTATAAATAGTCACATGATTAAGCCATGCTGTATAAACTGGTTCTAATTGCTAATATTATGCTTAGCACCAGCAACCCCGGCAGTTATTCAAAATTAATTGGATATTTAGGTATTAAATCAATATTTTTCCTAATTTTTAATAATTTTTTAATTCAATCAGAACAATTTTGAATAAAATAGTAACTTCACTCCTCTGTATAAGGTCTTCTAAATTTTTCGAAAGAGCCATTTTTTTCTATGTCGTCATCTGAGGTCGTCCATTAACTTGACTTTGATTCGTCCATTTATCCCTTGCTCGTAGTGCACACCATTGAACAATGAATGATTCCATGGCATCCGGTCTCTCCTTTTTGAAAAGTGTGGGTAAGTGAAATTATTGTTAAAAGTAATAACATGACAAAACTGTGTTGATAAAAAATATTGTATCCTTTTTAAGTAACCTTAACTTAATTGACATGACACTTACTTCGGTCATTCGTAAGAAATTATGGGCGATTGAGAGACTATGATTAGTGTTAGAAATGTTACATTAGAAATCGCTTTCACGAACGACACTTCACAACCGTTTTCTTCTCCCATCAAAGTAAAAAGCGTTAAATTACGATTTGTAACAAAATGTGAACAAATTACAATGTCATCGACTCATCCCATAAAAACTTAACTCTTTGACAACATGATCCAGCTTTGAGACAAAGAACCTTATGTCCATGGCTTAAGAGGACTACTGAAAGAAAAGCTGTCTTTGTAGACTAGACTCCCACATTGCAAGGATATCCCTAGGGATTTAAAATTGGTTTTACTGTTATTTAAATGGCATCCTTATGTGTGAGAATAATATTGTTGGTTACATCATTTACTCGTTCAATTTTGTTGTACTTTGTACAAGGTGCTTTTAGGTGATTCAAAAAATAAAAGTACTTTTAGTTTATGATAAATTCTATATTTAGGTGAGCACATCCTTCTATAGATCTTCCTCACAGGTAAGAAAATATGGGACTCTCTTTATCTCTTTCCTGTACAGATTAGTATCTGGGTTGTATCTTACCTAAGTGAAAGGTCCTTATGTCGCCTAGAAAATTGATAACATATACCGTCCATTAATTTGTCCCACTGTAAGAAACATTATTTCGGCTGAGGAGTGTAAAGCATGTGTAAAGCATTACCAACCATATCCACTAGTTATTTTGCTAACGGTCATTAATTTTACACCCTCATCACTAGGTTAAGTTTAATATATCGTTAGATTTAATATAACGATGATATAATATGCGTCGTGTGACTTAACTATTTATGACCTGATAATTAATTCTTCAATGGACTTCATGGGCTTTTTACACTTTGCCGAGACCAATTCAAACTAGATTTTCTAGACTTCATACACATTTGATCATAAGATATTCATTGAAATCAATTATTTTATTACGATAGAAAGTTATCACTTACTGGAATATAAACCATAAGTTCTACTTACTTTCTCCATATTTCGTAGATACTGTAACATAAAATATCTACCTTTCAGATCGCAGTAAACTACCGCTTGACGTCCTGAATTGCCCGAGCCCCCAATGCTTCATTCAATTAAGAATTGCATTTATTGTGCTGAAAATTTAGTATATTTTAAGATAATTAAAAACAAAAATGTATTTAAAATAATATGTCAATAACAAAAAATAAAGATCTTATCTTTTTTGTACTTTATTTGATTCAAAGGGTAGATAAGAATCTCATGGACTAACTAGGTTGAAAGTCGCAATTATGTAGTATTAAAATCCTTTAAATTTCGTAACGTATAAAATGCCATTACCACTCGTTAGTTCTAATTAAAGAAAACATACGTTTAAGTAATTGTTCTACTATTTAGTGACTTAAAAGGACTTGTGTTTTAATGAGAACTTAAAAGTATTATTCACGTGATAGATAGCGCAGGAGTTTGTCAACGCGCCAGCAATTATTCTTATGGTACGGCGCTAACCTTAAGTAATTCTGACGCCCTCGATAACGACTTGTAATATCTTTATCTTTAGAACCATTTATTTTATTTATCCTCAAGTGAGTTTCAGTCGAAACGATTTAATATCATTTCGCTTTCTCGTTATACCTCTACAAGACGAGAAAGCAACTCAGATTTTTGGTCATGAAAATTACTTTTTTGGTAAATTATTTATCTTAACAGTGTTGTTAAAAGACTTGAGCCTCGTGAATATGGAAACTGATAACTTCAGTGCTTTCCTACTTTTTTATGGAAATAACCGGCAAACGAACTGACGATCCACCTGATGGTAAGTGGCTATCGTCGCCCATGAACATCAGAAACACCAAAGACATTACTGATGCGTTAGCGGCCAAGAAAGAGAGAAGAAAAAGAAAGATAGAATGGATATCAAGCCAATTCTATGAGCTAAGTCAGTGAAAATTTGACGTCAAGGTGGTGTAAAAAACTTTTCGATTCGTTCAGGCATATAGGCGTTCAGGTGTTGTTGGAGTCAGTTTGAAAAACTGTATCATAAATTTTGAAAAAAGTAAGGGTGTAAACACACCCTTACTTTATAATGTATAAACATTGACATTCAAAAGCTTCCTGAACAAAATATTAAGCTGTGAACATAAGCACGGTAAATGCTAATACCTGAGTTCCTGTTATCCAGGTGACAGGGTCAGAGGTGAGGACGGAGATAGAACGGGCAGCCAAGCATCAAAGCGGGGTCAGGCCTGGCGCGGAGCCAGCCGCTGCGGGCTGACGGCTACAACTCCAGCTTCCAGTTCATACATGGAATTGTAACCAATGGAGTCTTCATTGGACGACACGATAACGTGCCCGGTTGTTTTGAGTACCACAACGATAGTTTGTTTGCCACAGGTTCACAGACCTTTGATACATTGTAAAGAACATTCAGGAAGGAGATATTTTCGTATTTTTTTTTACTTCTGATTTAATCCTTTGTTCTTCTGAACTAAATATAGGCTACTGCTTTTATAACTAAACAGAACATTTTATCCTTGAAACTTTTTTGCCGCTTCTTCTTTCAAGCCCGTTTATAATACCTTTACTATGATAGGGAGTTGTTGAAACTTTAGCGTAGTTTGACTGTAAAATACTCAGTCTTTTCGTTTAAAAATCATTTTAATTTGAAACTGCAGACAAGTGGGATGGTTAGGACATTTAATATTTAACACGGATTGATCTGTCTGTTCGTTATCCATCCCTATCAATAAAGTATAAATCATTGCCGGATCTGTCTTCATCGGCTGTTTAAGTTGCAATACAGGTGAATGTTTAAGTTACGGCGATCCCGAGATACCGGTACCGGGAACACGATCGCACCGCCAGATACGACTGCTGATTCGGACAGAAGTCTCAACCCATGAACCACCAAAAGCGTCACCGACCAGTTGACTGCAAAGAAGAATGTTGATAGTGACCCTAATAGCCTGCTTAGTACTGATAGAACAGAATTCCAGAAGACGCTAAATCATTTTACGAATCAAAATGAAGGAGGATGGAAGCTTGCCCGGCAGGTTTTCTACCATACCTTGCGAGTTTTCTCAAAATTAAACTGAGTTGTAACAATTCCAGAGACCAATTGAACATGGCGCCACAGCCTTCGTTCTTCAGCAAGGTGCATCATAAGTAAGGATGGTTGGCTTAGACTCAAAAGTGGATGCTTTACATCCAGAATAAATCTTGTCTTACATTAACTAAGCCACCTTCTTGCTATTATGTGATAGGTATATGATCATGTACGCTACAGACGCAACAATATCATTTCTCTGCATACATTTGTACCATACAACTAATCATCAAGTTTAGTGAATAGTAATTTGAAAAGTTACATTAATGTATGCAAAATTTCCTCTACCGCTTGTCGGCCGGTCAGTTCAAAGTTGCCGCTATGTATTTTATGCTAATGGTCGACAAATAGCAGGCGGACCACCAAGACAAGTGGTCACCGCCGCCCATGGACACACCAAGTCTTTTTTTATGGACATAGCTGACAAACGAGCTTACGATCCACCTTATTGTAAGTGGTTATCGTCGCCCATGGATATCAACGACACCAAAGACATCACCGATGCGTTGTCGGCTAATAAAGAGAGAAGAAGACGAAAAAAAGAACTGCAATGGTTCTGCCCCCAGCCTGAACGAGTCGTTTGGCGGCTAACTAAAGCAAAACTCAAGGTAGCTATCTAAGCGGACCCCACGGATAAAAAATAGTAGTAAATTTAGTCGCCTCCTACGACACCCATCCAGCGTGGGATTGAGGTTAGCTTTCTAAGCTGCCCTTACGCCTAAAGTCGTCATTGACCCATTCCTGGTCAATAAAATGCCAATGCTTGACGCTGTATAGGTCGATAAGGGCAACAGCAACGGTCCATTCGCAAAAACTACCTCGATTAACTCTCCACTACAACTCGTTCTTTCCTATCCAGATTGAACTAGATGGTGCTTAGCAACTTCGGCAGAGTCTGGCGCCAGTCGTCCATTGGTCAGTTCAGTGCACCAGGGTATACACAGAGAGGATTGGCTTAGACTCAAATCAGATAGAGTTCGTTTAACGCCTCAAAGAAACTGGGTGTGCTCAATAGAGCATAGCAATACTTTAGATCTGGACATAGGTTGCTTCTCTACATATAAAGCACAAGTCCGACCTCAAATGGAGTACTGCTCCCATCTTTGGGCTGGATCACCGACGACTCAACTAGATCTCTTTAACCGGATTCAGAGACGGGCTGTTCGTATTGTCAATGATTCCAAGCTCACGGATGGTTTGGAATCTCAGACATTACGAAGATACGTGAGTGCATTTTCTACCATCTTTATGATGGAGAATGTTCTGAAGAACTGTTTAATTTAAGACCGGCGGCCAACTTCCACCATCGTTCAATGCGCCGCAATGCCACCATAATATGCAAAACACCATATCGATACCTGGCATTCGTCCACGGTAAGATTTACACGACATCTCCTACCGCGTACGTGTATACTGTGGAACGAACTACTACCGACGGTATGCCCACAGTGCTACGATATGGGGACCTTCAAGAAGGGGGTCCATCGCTTCCTTCTCGGCCGGCAGCGCACTGGTGGCGCCTCTGGTGTAACTCTCACTGTTGCGGTTGATGTTTTAATTTCTTCCTAATGACGGATTTAGTATATTCTGCAGCAACTTCTATATTTGCCATAAATAATGCTATAACTCCGAAATTTTACTTATAAACCTTGATACAATAAAGGTATTCATACCCTGTAGCCTAGTTAGTCAAACACGAAAAATTTACTTTAAACTATAAAAACTTGCATCCCCCCCCCCCCCGCAGGAGGTTTACTCGTCTCGCGGGAGAAGACATCACCATATCATATACGCATGACCTGAGTCTGATCTGTCACATAAATATCTGCCCCGGCCGGGAATCGAACCGAGGTCCCTTCGCTTCGCTGACAGGTCAATATATATGGCAGGTCGGCAGGTAAAATTTACCTAATTAATTGATTATGGTATCAATATTAACCAATATTATTTAAAAATAATACAAACTCCAAGTTCTCAATGAAAGTTATTTTCAGGTGAAGTCACCACTCGTTATTGTTCTTTGAATAATCAAGTTCCCGTTAAATGACTTCGTAACGAAACTCAATTCGCGAATCGCTCCCTTGTTGTAACGGGAAGAAAATTTTCACGGAAGATGAGAAGAATATTACTTCAAACTTAACTCACAGTCCCATACCGGGACCCATAAGACATACTAGGAACACATAAGGACATAACCGATAACCACTTATCTGTCACATAAATGTCAAGGCGGAAATGTAAGTTCCCTCGGCAGGAATGGTCACTACTAACAGGAATAAATGATCATATAACTCGCAGACCAGCAGTAAATAATTCCTAGTGAAATAATAGACAAGTATAATAATATTAAGAAGAACATAATTATAGCCGAACGAAGTTAGATACGGTAAATGATTCTTACGTTTCAGAAAAATTACCGATGCGAGCTTGAGAAATTGATAATGAAACAGGAAGTAATTAAAATCTCTGGTTTTGCGTGTACAAAATTAAATGATTAATTAACACAATTTATTTGCATAATCAAGTTGATAATGAAAATAAATAACGGCCGCTCATCAAACAAATTAATTAATTAATCAGTACTTACTCGCGCGAACCGGCGAAGCTTCCATAAAACTTAACTTCAAGCACTTAATTAACTGGATTCCATAAACTATTACTTATATTTCCACTCCACTACACTGAGTCACTGGCACTCCCGAGAAAAGAAAAAAGCTTTTCAAATTTTCGGAATTCGAACGTCTCGCACTGTCTAGGGATGTGCTATGCGCGGGCGCTCGCTCGGCGTTCGGACCTAGCACTGGGCTACCAGCGCGAGTATAACTCGAATGCTGCTTTTTTTTCATTTATTTTGAAACTGAACGAAAAATCGGCAAAGTGAGATTGACGCTTCGCCCGGTCTCGTGTGAAGGTGCGCCCACCGTGCTCTTAATTTGCGCGCGCGTCAGTTTTGACACGATAATCCGCACTCCGGCACTTCCAGCGAATTTTTGGGCGGTCCGATTTTTGTATTAGGATCGCATGTGCGGCTTTATAACCTTTTAATTTAATTTAGTATCATGCAAAAAATACATTAGCTAGTGGTTTGAACATACTGATTCATGATAAAGAAGGATCGAGTAAGAATTTTAAAAAACGTTCTTATATGAAATAGGTTTAATTTTTTTATATAATGCAGTTTGCCTAAAATCAGAATAAAATAACAGTAAAAAACATTTTGTATTATTAATATTATTATTAGTAAAATATTTTTTTATATGTTTGGCTAATGGCCAAATATTGTAGCCGAAATTAGACGAATTGATAATTACATAAATTTATTTGTAGTATTTGCAATTCCTATTACTTTTATGACGACATCATAGCCCAATTTCTGTTTTAAGTTGACTCATTCACCCCAGATTGTCTTATTACTGAGCTCTCCCACATCTACCTCAACTTATCAAACTCATCCATCGCAGCACAGTAGCGCTCAAGAATTATTTGCCACTAGCGTTCTGCCCGCGGTTGCTTTTTGGGATTTTAAGTACCCTATGTCAATGATATTATAAATGTAAAAAGAGGTAGACATGTCACTAACGCGCCGACGAAGAGCGTAAGATCAGGCAATTGACCGTTCTGCTCGTATTCGCTCTCTCAATACAAGACGATACGCACGCTTTTGCTGTTGTCAGAAGTGCTTGACATTTGACGTACAGCGTCAAAATGCCTTCGTGTATTATAATACCAGTGTGATTGGTGTAGTGAAACAAAAGATAAACGTGTGTGTTTTATAGCTTTTTCCGGAACAGATTTTTTGGTTGATTTGTAAGGGCATAACGTATCTATATTTAAATATCATTAAATATCATGGTCTATCTGTGTGCTAAATTTCATGAAAATCCGTTCAGTAGTTAACAGTGAACCACCTACAGACCAGCCCGCCGTAACTAGGGTCGACAGAAGCCGCCGGGCTATCCTAGTGCATCTAAATATGATAGCGGTCTTCAAATTCACAGCTCGCCTTCGAGCTCGGAATGCATAATCCGATAGTTAATACCAGAGTATCAGTTCGTTGTAATAATAATTATTGTCCACTCAATATGCGACTAACTGGACGATATCGTATCGTAAGACTCATGTTTCACTCCACGCGAGCGACGATGAGCTATCTAAACCTATGTACTTCAAATACGAGTACGAATATTTATACGGTTCATCTATAAGGAGTGGAGCACAGTCCATTTTGGCTTCAACGCGATTACCGTAAGTTTTGCTTTGCCGTGATTAAAATGTGGATATGTTTTTGATTTAAACAAATTACATTTTACAGCAATTACGTTATAAATAGTTGTAATTTAATTTTAGGCACTGATTGTGATGATGTAGCGTATTACTTCCCCAGACAGCATCAACGAAAATCTGACAAAAGTACAATTTATGTACATTTCGTTAACGACGGATCTTTCATATTTCAGGGCATTTGTCATTTTGCACACTTGTTTAGAACCAATAACAATTCACTTATTAATTAAATAACCGGCTCATGCACCCAGTTCAGCAGATTAGTGATTCAACGATATACCAATAAAGCAGCTAGATACCTTATTAATTATTATATAAAAAAATGTTTAGCGTACGTTGAAAGCTAACCGCAGTCACAATAATTCGCAGACAATAAGAAGGGTGCCTTAACTAGGTCGCCAGACGCCCGGAGGTAAGTGAGCGGAATCTTGCCAATAACTAAATACCTCATTAATATTGATTATTAATTGTTTATTAAAACTGATTTATCGACGCAACTTCACAAGATAAAAACAATTACAACTAATTATTCACAATACCTATCCATTTTGACGTTGATATTACGCGGTATTCTCGAGTTATATCAAAATATTTAAATTATTCATTTAAAGATATTCATACTTATTAAATTGACATGTAGTTATTCATAATTGGCGACGTGTTAAGTACAATATTACAGGTTGCAGCTTGGCTTGCAACACTACGATTCAATCAGCAATTTATCATTATGTTAACTATAGGGGTCAACACTTGCGTTGACCCCTTCCCCCTGTCATCGCCTGGCAGGTTTAACTATACTCGATAAGACCTCCGTTGAAGGATGCCCCTGAGCCTTAAATTGCAGAATATAGTATACGGTGTATATCTGGTGTTCCCAGATGACCCGAAATACCAGAAATGTCCCAGATTTTAAGTGATCTCCCTAGGGCTAATAATTATATAGATTTTATGATTCCATATTCCAAACTCCTACTTTGTTCACACATCAATCTCCCTATGCGGATTTATGGTGATATACCGTTGATACTTCTAATACTCATATTTATAAACGGTGATGACCATTTATCATGAGGTTTGTCCACTATGCACATAAAAAAAACCTGGAAGGTGATAAATTATCTAAGTACTTCACCAGAGAACTGTCTCGTAATAGATACTTAGTTCATGTAAGTGAGTAATATCACCAAACTAGTAATGAATTTCTAAACAAAACAACATCACATTGCGATAGAAAAACTAAACACAGTTACATATTGAGGGGTGCACCACACTCGTCAGCTATAAATCGTTTCACTCATATTCAAATTCGTTGTGAAAATGTCGGAAGATCAATTGATCTTGATCTTTTTTAAACTTAATAATTAAAGTACTACCTACTCCTGGTTTAAATAATTGAGATTAAAAAACGTACTTTTAAAAACGTATTTTCAAATATAATAATGACAATTACAAAATAATCGACGCATTCAACCCAGCTCTAAGAAATAACAATATTATCATTAGTATAATAACATAAGGATAGATAAGGTTTAAGGCTTTGATTAAGACTTCAATGAATGTACAGGGCGTTCAAGTCGAACAGAGTGTTCGTGAATCCCCTGTGGTGCCAAGTGGAATGCACGATTGACATCACGTTTGATCTTATCATTGTCATCGTCATAACCCATAACTGTCCCACTGCTGGGCTCGACAGGACGGGCCTTACTATCATATTGAACAAACGGGCATTACATGTTTGTGGATTTATATTGTAATTGATTCTATTGTTGTTTATTTCCATATAACCTCAAAAAGACTATTATTTATTTATTTATTCACACTTTACAGTTCACCTAAAACTAGATTACAACGGGCAGACTTAATGCCTGATGGCCTTTTCCATCGGTCAACCCTGTTTATTCTATTTATTTGAATCAAATGCATTGGCTGCCCATTCACTGCTGCGGCGCGTAAAATGCATTGACAACGAATGTGTGTAGATGATCCCATTTGGTTTTAAAAGCTCCATTGAATTCCAAGTATCAAGTGTATCATGTCCTTAGTTTTTCATAAGATTCATTGAACAGACGGTGAATTGCGTGGTCCGGTTGTTTATAGAAAAAATAATTTATACAAACATCAGCTTGATTGCAACAAAAAGTGAATATTTTAATGTTACAGGAACTCGTGGCGTTATTTACTTAACTGGTATTTCTAGAATTCAATTGACATGATCCTGATAATTGCTTCATGGGGCTGAGGAAAAAAATATTGCCGATGGATTGGTTTTTAATGCATTTAATGACAGGTTTTTATCATGATCATAACGGATAAGTAACTGTCTAGTAGTCAATTATATTCAAAGTATTTGTAGGGTATCAAATAAAATCTAGATCTTTCATCTTCGCTACAAGTTTACGTAAAAACCAAAAGTACCAAAACTGAATCCCTTAAAAAAATAATTAAAACAATTGAAAATTTTCCTGGGTGCATTGATGTGCGTTGATATACAATAATTAAATAAATATATTACTTAAGTTAAGAATGTTCTTTGTTTACTATAGATTCAATAAAGACGTAATTGGAAAGATTCTTAAAAATATTATAACTTAAATACCTTAATAAACTATGGTAAGTATAAGTATTGTATACCAACCACAAAAGGATTAACTATACTTAGACGTTTATATTTAGATCGTTGTATTCCTTATTTGTACAAAGACCCTCTTGTATTCTTACCAAAATAAATTGTTCTGACCCTATACTCATTCGCAATTTTTGCATATAAATCTCTCCAGTACGTTAACACCAGTCTTTACTTTGCAGTTCTTGTAACCCTTAATCCTATTTACATAAAGTATATTTTGGTCTGTTTAAATATTGTATAATTTTGTAAGCTTTAACCACTTCACGGCGGATGGTGCGATATGCCTTCAGGTGACTGCTGTAGATAAGTTTGTAATAAGGTGAAATTCGAAAAGAGATAGCTTACGTGTTGTTGATTCTTTTTTCACGCTTTAAACGATTGTAGGTACTTCTATTTTGATCTTGGATAAATTCAAAATATACGTAACCTCATAAAGCAATTCTTAACGCCAACTTGGGCGAGCGAAGTCTGATTAGATTGTAAATTAAAACACATGAATAATTAAATAAACAAATAAATAATTCCTACTTCTATGAGTCATTTTGTGCCTGGCATAGACGCATACTATACAAACACCCAAATCGAAGACCCTAGAAGACACTTCTATCGATTAGTCAAAGTTAATAATTAATGACAAATTAAAAAAATTAGAAAACCCCCGACACTTTTATTTACATTTAACATACCTAAGATCACTCTCGATTAAGTCACCTTTCAAACAAAATAAACGAGATCAAAATCGGTTCATCCGTTTGGGAGCTACGATGTCACAGACAGACAGATCAAACTTTACAGAGACACGTCAAACTTACAAGTTACAACATCCCTCATTTTGAGATGTTAAACTCAGAATACATCTCACACGGAATATACTAGATCGACGTATAAGATACTTGTGTAACGATTAAATGCTAAAGTTAATTGAAATCTTTATTTACTACGAGCAACGGCGCACCCGCTTTGCTTCGGTTTTCTTATTTTTTTACACCTTGGGTTACATTACATTGGAGTTTTATTAAGGATCCGTAACTTTTTGAAAATATAATGTAGCCTATGTCACCCGGGGATAGTGTAGCTTCCCAACAGTGAAAGAATTTTTCAAATCGGTTCAGTAGTTTCGGAGCCTATTCAATGCAAACAAGCAATCAAATCTTTCCTCTTTATAATATTAGTATAGATTATTAATATATAATTGTCGTGCGTTGCCCTGTCGAACGAGGGGTCTCGCGTTCAATCCCGACCGGGGCAATCAATTACGTAGTCAACACACATTTCTTCTGGAACCGTAGCTATCTGTGATCCTTATTTTCCCTTATTTAGGGTTTAGTGCGGGGTTGTAACGTTACTAGTGTTTATATTTATATCTAATTGCACTTTGATTTATTTATTAGAAACTGAAAAGGAGCCATCTATAAATTATGTCACACTAATTTCATGACTTTTTGACCCCTCCCCCCTCCTTGTAACAGCTGGTCACATTTGTGAAACCGCCCTTGTGTGACGTCACATATTATTAAATTAAAACCGCAATTTGCGAAATAAGTTTAATTCCATTAATAATTGTTATTATTATTTACCTATACATACCAAATTCGATTTTGAAATGTGACGAATCGTGATCACTAAATTTAGGACCCCCCCCCCCCCCCCCTTTATCGTGTGACGTAATTTATGGTTGGCCCCAAAGCTGTTGGTTCGATTAAGTTACAAAATTTGCAATCCAATAATTTTTTATCAACAGTGATAACCCTAAGTGCAACCACAACATGGAAGTACTAGTAATTGGAACTTATACTCCCATACCTGTGAGTCTTGTAACTCGCCGCAACCCTCTAATCGGATAACCAACTGGCCACTAACCAAGTAACTACACTAATAACGCTAACCAGATCAAACCTTACCGTAAGCAGCTCGCGTAATGATGCGTAAACAATCGTAAATTACGCTACGTCTCGAAGCGAACTTTACGCGCACTAACTTACGCGGTTACGGACGTGCGCTTGAAATAGCGAATGTGATGTCCTTTGAAGGATAATACGATGTTCTTTTACGAAAATGCACCGATGTTTTTCTTAACTTTAATAAAGTTAAAAATACTGTAATTTAAACTTGTTACATGAGTCTTTACAATGTTTTAATTACATATCTAAGTTAACTAGGACAAATATACTCTTAACTAACATACTAAAATCATCAGAAATTTTAGAAATGAATTATTAAGTATTGGATTTTTACAAAGTTTCCAACGATTTTCATGACTTTCTTCAAACTTTCTCCAACTAACGGATACAATAAGTAGAACTTACCTCCGTTTGGGGTTCGAACCAAGGACACACTGAAGAAACCTGGTGCACCGTGCGCAGAAACAACTCGAAAGCCATCTCGAAGACATACCTGGAGAATACTTTCGTCAACTTACAGAGATGTACTGTACTGGGCCCTCTGAATCCAGCGGCTTCCAGCTTTGTTCTTTAGGTCGTGAGTCCACCTGGTCGGGGAGCAACCGTTTACCCAGACGTGGCCGCCATTCGAAGACTTTGCGACCCATCGGTTATCTGTCCTTCGAACGGAGAAGTAAATACCTACTTATTAAATAATAGCCTCACTCGTTGTACCCTCTGAATACAGTTTTCTTTTCCGATATAACTATCTAGATATATGATTAAGACCCTGTACAATTTTTTTTCAACTTAGCACGTACCATAACCAGTGTACAACTACACCCTATGTGTACACTCCAATGTGTATGTAATTAAAATGATACATGCATTTCTATTGAAATGTCAGCTGTAGAAAGTGCAATCTGACGTCGCAGTGCAAGTCCGCAGACTACCACGCATACAAAGGATGACTGCTACCACGTACAATGTACACACATACGTATTAGATGTACAATAATATTAACAATAATTACAGATAGGTACTTCATGTACTTTAGAGGTTGCATAAAAAGTATCAACTTCAAACTGTTCATGTGTAACTGTAGGATTCAGGAGAAATAGACCCTTGAAAATGGTTTGAAATACGTATCACTATTTCCCTTTAGCTTTTGGGAAATTATGAATCCATCCGATTAAAAGTAGCCTCCGGCGCATATCGCTAATGAGTCGTCAACCAAGAAAGGAGAGAACAAAGAACTTGCTCACAATTCCCTAGACAGAGCACGAGTCGTTTGGCGGCTGACTCGAGCAAGAAATTGGTAGCTAGTCAAGCAGGCTTCACGGAAAGATGAACCCGAGAATTATTCGTCGATTATATTCATATATGTTTACCCGGGGATCGAACCCGGATCTCCTTGCGCACCAAGGTTGGGCCGCAAGGTAGCTATTCAGTATTAAGTGTCCTGAGAACAGTCCAGCCATGTTTCATTAGCATTTTAACGACATTACTGTTTTCAAACTTTGTATGTATTTACATTTAATGTCCGCGAACAAGTAAAAAGAGCTACTTTAAAGAGATTTATCCTACGTGTGACAAGATTTTCTTTCAGCGTTTCAGCCATCAGCCCTTGGAGGACATAGGCCTCCCCTAACTTGCGCCACTCTGACCGCCGCGGTCCTGAGTCTTCTGAATCCAGCGAATGCCCGCTGTCTTCTTCAGATAGTCAATCCACCTGGTCGGGGGGCGTCCTATACTCCGTTTTCCGAGACGTAGGCGCCATTCGATGACCTTTCTTCCTCAACGATTATCGGTCCTTTGAACTATTTATTGCATTCAATTACGATAGCTCACGCCACGCACACCATCCATAATAACCTAAGTTTGAGTAACTGCTTACGAAGCAAGAGGTCCCACGATCAATTTTCGAACGGGCCGAGATATTTAACCGACTTCAAAAAAGGAGGAGGTATTCAATTCAACTCTATTTGTTTTTTATGTTTGTTACCTCAGAACTTTCAACTGGGTGAACAGAGTTTGCCGATTCTTTTTTTAATCGAAAGCTGGTGCTTGTCATGTAGTTTTAAATTTGAGCTAGATCTGAAAAGTAGTGTTTGAGTTATCCCCAATTTTGAAGTCGGTTATTTTTTGTCATATTTTATGTCAGATAATCGTGGATCGTGGTCGGAGGATCGTGGGTGTTCATCATGTTTCATGACATGTGTGCCCATGCAGGGATGTGTGTATGAGCATTTTTTACACAGAAATATACCTATACATTTATTTATATTACTTACAGGAATAAATTACCTATAATTTGGATTTGAATTTCGTATGAAATTAGAATAAAGCCGGCCAAGTAACGCCGCGGCCGCACCCACGCCGGCGCCTGCGTCGCTTTGATGTCTTACTATTGACAGTACTACAGCAGTACTGAACGTTATTTGAACCAAGATATTTTAGGCAGTAATGTCTTCGTGCTACCAGATTATTTATTTCATAAATTTAACAGCCACCCAGAACATTACTCATTTGCATATTACTAGTAATAAAATAAACGGAGCCGAATTTATAGTTATCTTATAATAATACTAGCTGACCCGGCGAACTTCGTATCGCCTAAGAATGTAACAAATCAGAAATCATTAAAATCGGTACAGCCGTTCTTAGCCGTTACAGTTTCTGTGTGCTCCTCCCTCTCCCTCTCCCTCTCCCTCTCCCTCTCCCTCTCCCTCTCCCTCTCCCTCTCCCTCTCCCTCTCCCTCTCCCTCTCCCTCTCCCTCTCCCTCTCCCTCTCCCTCTCCCTCTCCCTCTCCCTCTCCCTCTCCCTCTCCCTCTCCCTCTCCCTCTCCCTCTCCCTCTCCCTCTCCCTCTCCCTCTCCCTCTCCCTCTCCCTCTCATGCTCCCGCTCCCGCTTCCGCTCCCGCTCCCGCTCCCGGGATAAAAAGTATCCTATATCCATCCCCGAGCTTTATTTTATATCTGTATAAATAACTAATCTATCAACTACATATAACAAAATTTTACCTTATCCCACAGGAACAGGTCTATTTTCCGGGATAAAAAGTATCCTATGTCCGTCTCCTGATTCTAACCTACCTCCTCACTAATTTTCAGCCAAATCGGTTCAGCCGTTCTTGAGTTATAAATAGTGTAACTAACACAACTTTCTTTTATATATATAGACATAAAATTCTCGTGTCACGGTGTTAGAAGTTGAACTCCTCCGAAACGGCTCGACCGATTTTCGTGAATCTTTGCGTGCATACGGCTAGGGTTGAGAATCGGACATCTATTTTTCATCCCCCTACCCCTAAAAAATTTTTGGCAGAACAACGTTTGCCCGGTCAGCTAGTAGATATATAAAACACTAGCGCTCGGCCTGCGGCTTGATCCGCGTTTTGCAGGATAATAAGTAAACTAAGTCGAATTCCATATCATGGTCTACCTATGTGCTAAATTTCATGAAAATCTGTTCAGTAGTTTTTGCGTAAATGAGTAGAGTACAGACATCCTCACAAACCATCAGATTTATAATATTAGTAAGATTTTCCCGGTTTAGTCTAAACCGGTGAAACCGGGAGAGTTTCACATATTGATCCCGCTGGTTTAGTAATTGGTCCCGGTTGTTGTTCCCCTAAGCCTCTTGTTCACTATCATGTTGTTTCGAATGTGATACTACCTCATGAATAGATATCTGTTACGGCACACGGGGATAGGTTTCCGAAGCGCAGCGATGAGAGAAGTCAAGTTATGGGTCTGTTAGAGAACCGTTTGTTTCGGGTACGAACGGTGCAGATGGGTAGTCGGGTACCATAACATGTCTAACGTAAAGGTTAGGTTCCCCGAAGCGAAGCGAGTACAGGTAACTAGTATTAAAATATTTAGATAGCATTAATAAGATGGTAATCACGTACAAACCGTCTAGACGCCGTATCTCAGAGGCTGCGCCGTAAACCTGTCTCGAGGTGAGCCGTGCCCTTAAAACGTCGAATTATAATTGGAATATCATTTATCAGCTGAGTTCGATTGACTACCAAATCTGCTATTGATTCTGGCGTACCTATAACAATATTACACATAACATACTTATTAAAAATCAAAAAAGGGATGTTGTTGTAACGGCATGTTCGCATGTATTACGGAACGTACGGACACCCGGATAATATTGTATTTATCCCCATAAAACTGAGTAGTTGCATGGAAAGTGTTTACGACTTAACTCTCACCAAGTTTATCATTGGATGGTAAAATTCCCTTCAAGTAAAGGAATAACTACATAAATTGTATTGTCGTCAGTCACATTGTTTTCATAAAACCATTCTAAGCTATCGCCTTCACACAATCATACGATGCACCGAAAACGATACATTCTTTACTGTACACTCGTCACCAATCATTGCAGCACTTATCCACACTTTTTCACGCAAAAGTCGTCCCAAATGTTATGTAAACAACAACGTTAATTCTATACAAGCGTTACTTGGTCAGTAGATTTTTATTTCAATAACTTTAAATTGTTATTCAAAACCTGTTCGCGGCATGTCACCTCGTATGTCACCGGTGACAGGGCGACGTGCGTTTTTTAATGCAAGGAGCAAAAATGCAGGGTTCGGCATTTGCATAGCAATGCGATCGGAATTGCAATGCTATAACTGCATTGGAATTAAAAAGTGCAAAAATTGGGAACTTATTATATGGTTGGGTTGTACAGGACTTCCAACATACCATAACACCATAATAACTTTCTATTCTCGTCCGATCCATCCTTTCTTGTACATCAGAACCATCAGAGCTAAATCCCAACAATACTTTATGTTCTTTCCTGGTTCAGTCCAGGGTTTTCTTTCGCATCGAATGCCTTAGGTGTAGCTGATATCCTTATATCAGCTACACCTAAGGCATTCGATGCGTGGCCGGCTAAGAAAGCCACGATGACTCGGCTTACATGAAAAAACACTATTCTCTGATAAAATCTACTAATATTATATAGCTGAAGAGTTTGTTTGTTTGGTTGAACGCGCTAATCTCAGGAACTACTGGTTCGAATTGGACAATTCTATTTGTGTTTGATAGTCCATTTATCAAGGAAGGCTATAGGCTATATAACATCATATATTTTAGTGGTTAGTTTTTTCCACAAATTAACGCGGGTGAAAACGCGGGGCACAGATAGTGTGTTATAAATAACCAAACAATATATCTTCGGATATATTCATTTGCCAACTAGCAAGCACTTACATGGAAAACCATAGGCCATTTCTTAGGTCATTTCAAAACTCATTTCCATCGATTGATATACTAACGCTCTTCCCGCAGCACGTTTCCCGGGATATTAAGTACTCTATATCTGTTTAACCCCGGAACACTAGGGGTGGTCGCTTCCACAAAAAAACTCGGTCGTCGTAGATAGCACACTAATTTATTGATAACACGAATACTACGTACACGGTCTTTTCTAATGTTCTCATACATACTCTCCTGAACCACGGCTCTTACAAACCACGAGTTACATTTTCACTTATAATACCACAAGAGCTTCAAAATTATCGGATATTTCCCGATAGGTTCGTTGCAAACAAATGAAGGATCAATTTTGCTTCGCGCTCGTGATTTTTTAACCTGAAAAACTTGACGATTTTATTTGTTTGCAGGGAACCTTGAGGGAAATGCCAGATAATTTTGAAGCTCGTGTGGTATTCGGGGGATTATTTTTCCGTCCCAAATGTCGGCCAATAGAATTGCACCATGAGACGTATTGCCTTCTCCGTATTAATGGGAACATTTCCTTTGACTTTTTTATCGATGGTGGACAGAGAACAAACTCCAAATCGACTCATTTTCATGCAAAATCTCCAATTTTCACAATTGAATTCAACCTGTCAGTTTGACGTGTGGTTAATTTGACTGGATCATGATTTGTTTTTTATATATAGCAACGACCAGAGAAAATTTTCAAAAAATTATCAGTATAATACCATGTAGGTTGTACCACGTGACGTCGAATGGTGCAATTCTATTGGTCGATATTTGGGTCGGAAAAATAATCACCGTGATTCAGCTTTTCGTATTAAACTTTAATACTGCCCTCTGTCCACTACCTAATACATTATTTAAATAATAAACACAAAAGTTATTCGCTGTATCTAAAAGGTGGCGCTATTTCTACCCGCTGCATAATATCTTAATCCAGAAATGGTCTACCTGTGCTAAATTTCATGAAAACTGTTCAGTAGTTTATATGTGAAGGAATAAGAAACATCCATACATCGTCACAAGCTTTAACATTTCTAATTTTAGTGCGATAGGAAGTAGGAATCATGACAAAAACTCATAGTCAATGAAAATTCCTTCCACATACACAGAACAAATAATTCGCCATTAAACGATCGCGCGCGCGACGATAATGCGGTAATGATCACTCTTATCACGTCCTCATTACGGCACCACAGACCACCGGCGACCACCGGAGACCGGCGACCGACGACCACCAACACTCGTTACAATGCTAATGTTATATCTTCTCCACTGGTAATGTTATGTGAGCTTGTACAAGGTGCTTCGCTCTCTTGGAGAAAATACTGACCCGTCGCTTCAAGCGAATAGCTAATTAAGTTTATAAATCGTAAACTACCCTATAATAACCTATAAACCTACCCGCTCTGAAGTTTGCTATTAACTTTTGTCAGGCGCTAGAAGATGTTGATATTCAGAGAAGACAGATATTTCTTGAAATTAAACGAATTTTCATACTCTGCGAGAACAAAACATTAAATTTCATAAAAATGCTAAGTTTCAACTTTTTTGTTTCAACTTTTTTGTTTCAACTTTTAACAATTAAGTATGTTTGTATGGTTTTTTTTAGAAAATTGTGTTGTGTCGCTTACCTGTGATTTTTTTTTAATCTTGGGATTCGTGCCATCTAAAGTAGTAAATCTGCATACGCCCTGCTTTTGTGGGTATACTTGTCCTTTTATTAAACGAGTTTTTCGTCCCAACTCACGAGTCACAAACGGTTAGTTAAATCGCTCCTTTGTATGGTGTTTCTGTACTGAGGAGCGATTGAAATAACCGTTACTGACTCTTGAGTTGGGGCGTTAGACCAGGTATTATTATAATCAAGGATATTATTATAAGTAGTACAATCTTAAAATACCTATCTTCAACACAATATCTACGTACGGTAAAACTCTCTCCATAAAGTAATAGATTGCGAAAATAATGCCTCTATGGGTATAATATAACACAATAAATAGGTAGGTGCTATTTATGCATTGTATTTATGGCGAGAAAATTTAATGCTCCCGTAATGGTTCGAACCGTTACCCAATATTAGTGTGCTCCGAACTAGTTCGGAGTAATTAGACGCTTAGCATTCAGCCAAAGGAGTAAACACGCAGGTATTTTAGGAAAGCGATAAATCGGGCAGTCAACTGAAAAGTTAAATTGCCTATCCGCTTTGTGGTATTCCGGGTTACGGGTTACAAACTTATTCAAACTTACAAATAAACATAATCCTTATTGAATTAGAAACGTGTATCGTCATCTAGCGTCGAGTAGTAGTAACTATATTCATCTTTATATTGTATAGTAAGTTTAATTTGTATCAATAGATGGCACTGTACAGCCACATACATGATAAGTGAATTTAAGTCTGTTTATTTGGTGATTGAAGCAAATTTTATTTTTTAAGTAAAAAATAAATTAAACTTGTTATATAAACCTATTAATATTAAATATAACACAATGAATGTTTGCACAGTTACACAGTGGTAATACTACACTGACAGCTTTCAGTTTGACAGTGACAATACGACTTAAAGGACGGCCATTTATTTTTTAATTATTTCTTTTCTGAGGTGCTGTCAAACAACGTAAACAGCACGTGCAAAAATGCGTATCGAAACTTGCTATTTTTGCTCATCCAGAATATATCCTGGACATGGGATCCAATTCGTCAGAAACGACTGCAAGGTAGGTTATATTTTCACAAATCCAACATACTCGTATGCTTCCTTACACAACATGCCAATCGACTGATGAAATTTGTTTCAGATTTTTAGATTTTGTCGTTCAAAATGCCATGCTGCATTCAAAAAGAAGAAGAACCCACGTAAAACTAAATGGACCAAAGCGTACCGTAAGACTGCTGGCAAGGAGTTGGCTATTGACCCATCATTCGAATTCGAAAAGCGTCGTCACGCTCCTTTGAAGTACAGCAGAGAATTATGGACTAAGACTATAGAAGCCATGAAGAAGGTCGAGGAAATAAGACAGAGAAGGTCGAACAACTATATTATGCAGCGACTGAGGAAGGGTCGTGAAGTGGAATGGCAGAGAGATGTCAGAGAAGTACAGAGAGACATATCCCTTATAAGGTACGTTATTCATACAAGGTTTTATCATTTTAATAGAGAATATCACTGAAATCAAGTCTTAT
The DNA here is from genome assembly GCA_951805285.1 of Thymelicus acteon. Taxonomy (NCBI): domain Eukaryota; kingdom Metazoa; phylum Arthropoda; class Insecta; order Lepidoptera; family Hesperiidae; genus Thymelicus; species Thymelicus acteon. The sequence continues at coordinate 16,421,699 of OX638229.1, forward strand.
TATGTGAAAATTAAAAGTTTGCTTTTGAATTGTGGTTGAATTGCTAATAGTTTAACAGCTTGTGTCGATCTTAAGTGATTGGTGGAGATTAAGCAACATCTGGTGCAGTGGAGTGCCTAGGCCGTCAGAACAAGGCAAGCCCAGTTGTGTCGTTCAACCCAGGATCTCAGGATCTTTGGCCCGACAACACAGAACACTCCATTCCATACATATAATATTAACCAACAAATAATATTATGAGTGTTAACAGCTGCAGAGTGATGATAATAAGCTGGGCTTTTCGGCTTGTACTGCCTGTAATCTGGTGCCTGCTAATAGCAAAAAATTCTTGAGTATTTCCGGGCTTCGGAGGACATATTAAGTCATCTGTTGTAGCTATTATCATAAGATAATAGTTATAAAGCTATGTCAGAGGCCTTTGGTAGGCATGAAAACCATCAACCTGCAATGGCGCAGCATGGTGGAGTATCCCCAGGCCTCCTCAAGAGGAGAGACCATGCTCAGTAGCATTAATGGTCTGAAGCCATTGTAAATATTGTAATTTGTTTAAGTATAAAACTTTGTAAAACCCAATCAACGCAGATCTTAGATTGTGGCTGCATAATTAATTTATATACTTATTCTCCATCAGATCACCTGCTGCGGGTCTGAAACAGAGACAAGCAGAGGAGGAAATGGAAGTTGAACCAGAAACTATCGAAGTGATTGATGCTAAGGGCCGCAAGCAAGTCATTGAAGCCCCGGTCATGGTGCCTGCTACCGGAGAAATGATAGAGGAGGGCAGAGATGTTGAATTATAAATAATGTTCATGATTACATCCTAATGAGTCTTTTATTTGATTTTTAATATGCCACAAAAGTCAACAATTTCTAAGTGCCATTTTTGGCATGGTCACCATCAGGTGAGACTATGGTAATGTTAACTTACGTTTAGTAAAACCAGCTATGTGTTATAATGTAGATAAGCTACCCCATTTTTTTGTAGATATTATTTTATCGTATTGTCAACAATAGTCAGCAATAAATATTTTATGGCAAAGAAACCCTCAAATAATTGAATTTGAACAAATATTTTTAAACCATATTCCGATTACGTTTTTTTTTATTAAATAAAGAGTTTTTAAAACTGGAATTAGTTTATTTTTTTAAACAATTTTTTTCATGTAGCTACCTAATTTTCAGTTCGTTTCTAGATGAAACTCTACTTGGATAAGATTGCTTTGCAGACAATATTTGTGCGACAATAATTATTATAGACAGTAGTATTATGGGCGAAAATAATGTTAATACGATAAAACAGTCTAAACATTACACAACGTTAAGAAATTATAATTAGAGCATAGCACCGCATTATCAAGGAAATATCGATTTCATCGTAAACTAGTCCAATCCTATTTTGTTCTTAGGCAGAGGAACACAACAATTTCACTATCTTGATATACAAATTAAAAGGAACGCTTTATTCCAAAAGTTACTACAGATAAAGGTATGGGTATAATAAAAATTGTAAGAGTCGACAGAAATCGAAGAGTCCGGGCAATAAGTTCGATATTATAAAAAAATCCAGATATTAAGAATGTCTTTCAGCGCCCTTTGGCCCTGGTTTGGTCGACACTTTCAAAAGTGACGCTCCTCAAATTAAACTTACCAACTTATGCAAATAATCACATGCCCCACGTTTAGTGTTGAATCGTTAAGTTCTAGCAGTGTATTAATACACTGCACAGGGCTAATCAAAAGCAGTAAAATAATTTTGTTTTTAGTAAATGCCTCACTCGATAACTAGAAACATGGTACCCTTGTAGTCTGGTAAAAAAATAGGTACTGTACAATAAAAATGTTTAATGCGCCTGCCTAATTCAATTAGCAGAAATACCACGTGAATAGTTCACCGTACAATAACAGTTGGCGTTTAGTGGCCGATTTTAGGGAAGTGTAAATATTATGGATAATAATGAGCTTGCTCAAACATTTCTTTGTTGTGTTAATGGCGTTTGTCGCATATTTAGTGTACAGTAAATACTTTAACGCGTACACCAGCATTGTGGCGAAACCACAGAAGAGATATGACTACATTATTGGTAAGATTCATTTAGATTAATGAACTTTAAAACTTCGAAGCCGTATAATAATAGTGTGCACGTATTTTAATCAGGACTAAGTTATTTCCGAAGTCTCCTCCGAGCATCTAGTGAATCTATAGCAAAAATAACCCTTAACTACATTGTATACTAGTGTCAAATGTTGTTTACAACATAGAATCCCATTTTCGAAGGTCAAAAATAACAGTCACTTGTTAGTCATGAGTTGCTTATTTCCCAGTGGGAGCCGGAACAGCCGGCTGTGTCCTAGCCGCTCGTCTCTCAGAGGACCCCAACACTAAGGTGTTGCTGGTGGAAGCAGGTGAACATATGGGATACTTCACCAAAATACCTCTGACGTCCACAGCCGCGCAGCAGAGTCAGTACGATTGGGCAGTGCAGACGATCCCGCAAAAATATTCCTCGTTCGGTACTTGGGCTCAAGTAAGGTCTTAGTTGTGCATTTTCGTAAAAAAACATTCAAATTTAAAGTCATTGCATTGTGTGGGTATTTTTTCAATACATTATGAACGAATTCTTTTTAGTCTACCACCATTTCGCAAAGATGTCGTAGAGTAGAGGAAACGGCTAAAGAAACTCCTCAGCAAATCCGTGAATACCTCATGCTCTATTTTGCATGCCACAAAAGAAAGAGTAGCCTAGTTACACAACGATTTCCTACGGCCTTTTGTGTAGTATTACCACTTACCAGTCTTTAAAATACGTTGCTTAATCTTCATCATGATTTTCAGACACATTTTATCCCTAGAGGTAAGGGATTAGGCGGCTCCAGTCAGATCAATTTCCTTCTCCACGGGTTTGGACTACCAGAAGACTACGAGAGATGGTCGCAGCTTGGCTTTAAAGGCTGGTCTTATAACGACCTAAAGCCATATTTCAGCAAAGCCTTTGGAACAGTTATGAGTGAATTTGACTCCGTAGACTGTGCAGAAAAAGTATATTGCCCAGGTGCTAAGGTAAAAAATTCTTATTGTATTCAAATTCTTAAGCCAATAAAGTTCAATATGAAATGTTGCTCTCCTAAAAGTGCATAAAGTGAGAAATCTATTGTAGGCTCCTATGAAGCTAAAGGTAATTGATGAAAAAAAGGAACTGATGAGGGTATTCAGAGAAGCCTCGAGGCGATATAGGGATCGATATACAATATTCAGGAAGGCAACCGCTACCGTTCAGAATGGTGTAAGATTCCAGGCGCTTGATGCTTATTTGAAGCCGGCTTTGACTAGGAAGAATCTGCACGTTTTGCTAAAAACTTCAGCTATATCTGTGAGTACTTTATTACAATCTAAATCATATTTAATTCTATCCTCGTAGATACTAAAGGTAACGAGATACTTTTAGTTACTGGCTTACTGGCTAGCTATATCTTCGATTAACGTAACCGATAACAACTTTCAGCCGTATTTGGGCGGCTTAGAATAAGTAGATACATAGGTACTAACCCCAATCCCACACCGGATGAATGTACTAAGAAGCGACTAAATCCGGCACGCTTGTGGTAGGGCTTCTCGGAAGGATTATACTGGTAATCTTGATTTAATGGTTCACTAACACCATTATTACTCCGTGGAGTCCACTTAGCTACCAACCTCTTGCTTCAATCAGCAGTCAAACGACCCTTCGTTTTCCGGCTGGGGGCTTGAGAGCCAGTTTTTTCTTTCTTTTTAACCGACTTCAAAAAAGGAGGAGGTTCTCAATTCGACTGTATTTTTTTTTTTATGTTTGTAACCTCAGAACTTTGGACTGAGCCAACCGATTTTGATGATTCTTTTTTTAATCGAAAGCTGCCATGTGTCCCATATAAATTTTATTGAGATCTGACAGTGTCATCCATGATAAAACAGGAACCATATAAGTCTTAAATTTGTATCAAGTAAGCGCGACAAATGGACGAATAACTCAATATCATGTCAACCGATTTCGATGATTCTTTTTTTAATCGAAAGCAGGTGCTTGTCACGTAATCCCGCATAAATTTGAACGAGATCTGACAAGTAGTTTTTGAGTAACTTTGAAGTCGGTTATTTTTTTGTTAGTAAAATTTAGATTATTCATCTCTCTTCACCCGGCAACGCATCAGTGATGATTTTGGTGTTGCTAATGTCCTTGAGACGATAGCCATATCAGCCATATGCCATCAAATGGATCGTCAGCTCGTTTATTCTTTTGGCTATTTCCATGAAAAAATTATTATCGGTTGCGCTGACAATTAAATAGCGATCATACAGGTAACTATTTCTCCATAAAATATCCTGCATTTTCTTTCATCACACTGGAGGTAAGACTGATTTTCCTCAGAAGAAACTTGGACTTCTAATTTTCATCTGCCTAGCTCTCAGTTCAATCGCAGATGTTAATTGACGACTAGTTGCAATAAATCCCCTGCCCAATTTCAATTTCAGGTCCGCTTCGACAACAATACGGCTTCCTCGCTATATATCCTTAGAGATCATATTGAGCTTGACAACATTTTCGCGAACAAAGAAATAATAATTTCAGCTGGTGCTATCAAATCTCCTCAGTTACTACTTTTGTCTGGTATTGGACAACATGACGTCTTACGAAGGTTTGTACTATAGCCATACTACTCTTTACTCCACAGAAGTAGCAGGTATCTGTAAATGGTTTACCTCGTGTCCTCGTGAAAGATAGGTAAAGTTAGATAAAAAAAAATCATACTTCATCAGCAGGAAGCTCTTAGTTGTTATTATGAAGAAAAATCTATTTTCTTTTTTAGGCTTAGAATAAATCTCATCGCAGAAAACGATTACGTTGGTACAAATTTCCATGATCATATGAACATGCCGCTATATGTCAGTATACAAAAACCTATAAGCATCACTCTGGCCAAAGTTTTTAGCGTCAAGACTGCATGGGAATACCTTTGGAATGGAAGCGGTAAGGATTAGGTAGATAGGCATTTGAATTTTGAAAGTTTTCAGAATATTGAACTAGAAACAGTAATTTCGTTGTATATTTGTAGGCCTACTTGCATTTCCACCAATGGCTGCAGTAGAATACCAGAACACTTCAGCTCTGATGCTGTTTTCAATGGGATCCACAAGTGAGAGGCTTTTGCGGGATTTATCAAACTATAGATCTGAGGTATTGACTTATGTATCGTTATTTCTGAATACGACTATATAAATTCCAAAATCATTATTTTCTTTTCCTTCTCATAGACCTTTTAAATACATTCTGCTCTAATTTTCTTAGAATTCAAATTAAGGTGTCTAATTATACATTGCCAGGTCTTCAAGGACATCTTTCCCTATCCCAACGACTTCTCTAAAGAAGGTTTTATATTCTTGGCGACTTGCGTACAACCCAGAAGCCGGGGGACTGTCACTCTTAAAGAAACTTCCTCATCGACACCTCCTGTCGTGGATCCCAACTACTTACATCAATACTGGGATATTAAATGCATGGTTAAAGGTCAGTACTACGCAGTATTTTCTTTCTATCTACTCTCATTTTCTTGCCCGGCAATAATGGCATTAATTAATCATGATTTTATAGTTCATCTTGTTTGCTGTTAATCTTAATACTCGGCAGCTATGAGGCGAGCGGAACGATTAATAGCAAGTCAAGCATTTCAAGATATTGGAGCGCGGATCCATTGGCCGAGACCGGAAAGATGCCTTACTTTCTGGAAGTATCCCAAGGATGACTACATAGGAAAAGTTGTTCAGAAAAGAAAGAAAAAGTATGTGCCTCTTTTTCATCTTTGATATTATGCTACAAATATTTTCTTTCTTTCTCCTTTCTTGGCTACATGTATCGATGGCGCCTTTGGAGTAGGTACAAGGTGTGTCCATGGGTGATAGTGTTCGCGTAACTACTATCAGTAGCTCGAGCACGAATATTTGCGAGAAAGTATTCGTATGGTTAACGTAAGCAATTTGTCAAATTTGTATGGCATTTTAGTACCATTTTACGTACGATAGGGGCGCTTTTGAAAAAATGCCATACAAATTGCTTACGTTAACCATACGAATACTTTCTCGCAAATATTCGTGCTCGAGCTACAGAACACTATTATCTATGGCTGGGCCCGTCAGCTCGTGTGTCGTAATTTCCATTTTCACTTTCTTTTTTCTTTTGATTTTGTTTATTGCCTATATTTAAACAAAAATTACAAAGATAATTATTTTTTGACAAAAAATAAAACCAACGAAAAAAAAACTGAAAAGCGAAAAATAAAATAAACCATTTAGTATTATAAATTAAGATCCTAAATTAACTGTAAATAAATAATTTTGAGACCGTGCCAAAAAAACAAACAAAATTAATTACATAAAGTTCATTTTATAAGAGCAGCGGCATGCGATGCACACGGCAGCAGCAGTGCGGCGCACATCTTTTTACCGTTTGTTTTTTCATTGGTTTGGTACCGCCTCAAAATTATTTATTTACAGTTAATTTAGGATCTTAATTTATGGAAATAACTAACTACTAAAACATTTGATGTTATATAGCCTTCCTCGCTAAATGGACATAAAAAGAATTTTCCAATTCGAACCAGTAGTTCCTAAGATTAGCGCGTTCAACCAAACAAACAAACTCTTCAGTTTTTTAATATTAGTATAGATTAAACAGCGGATAAGCTTTTCCTTCTTTCAACACGTAAACACGCAACATTTTCAGAGCTAAATCCAAGCAAACGGACCAGGTGACTCCAAAGCCAGTTAAAGCGAAGCCATCCAAGGAGCTCAGTCCACCTGACGAGTACATCGAATGCCTGATCCGTGAAGTGGCCGTGACGGGCCACCACGCTGGCGGGACCTGTGCTGGTGGGAAGGTCGTCGATGATGAACTGAGGTACAAGTTCTTCTTCATTCTGTTTCCTCTATGCTTTAGTTGACTTTAATTTTGTCGTAACGAAATATTTCTAAATATTCTAGTTACCGATTATTATTCTAGGTAACTAGTGAGTCCTCAATAGTATTAGGAACCAGTAAGGAATCCTATTAATATTTTAAATGGGAAGGTTTGTATGGTTGTTTGTTACTCTTTCACACAATAACTACTGAACGGATTTTCATGAAATTTAGCACACAGGTAGACCATGATCCTTACTAAGACATAGGGTACTTATTATCCCGAAAAACGCGGGCGAAGCCACGGGCAGAGCGCTAGTGTTAAAGTTTTTAACCGACTTCAAAAAGGAGGAGGAAAAAAGGATTCGACTGTATTTTTGTTATGTTTGTTACCTCAGAACTTTCAATTGGGTGAACCGATTTTGATTTTGATTTTTTTAATCGAAAGCTGGTACTTGACATATGGTCCCACTTAAATTTGAGCGAGATCTGACGACTAGTTTTTGAGTTATCCCTAATTTTGAAGTCGGTTATTTTTTGTCAAGAATTATCTTCTATCCTCAGGGTTAAGGACGTCAGACGGCTGCGTGTGGTCGACGCGAGTGTGCTGCCGGCGCCGGTGTCCCTGTACCCCAACTCCGTGCTCATAGCCATGGCGGAGAAGGCCGCGGACCTCATCAAGAACACCAGATATTAGAGTTGATTAAAGGCTTTCGTAGACAATTGGTTTTTATTTACGCTAACGATCTTGTTACACGAGGAAACTACTGCTCAGATGATTTCAAAACCTCTCTACAATTACCTATTTTTAGCTAAGTCATCTAAGGGTATGCCTACATAGAAAATTAGAAACCATCATTTTTACTCGTAATACACCCATATGGACCAATTTACCACTACTAAATACCAGTAGGTATCAGGTACCATAGATAGATTTTGCTTGTTGATAGATAGTTACAAATAAAATCACCCATCTTTTATTTCCGGCTATATATCCGACAATTCGGTCATTAGCATTACATGGATGTAAAAAAGACAGCAAATGGATTATTATGAAAATTTCTAACAAAACTTTTATGGTAAACATGGACGCGCTCAGTTTCTGGCCTATATAATTTTTTGTCCCATGAGAGGTAAATTAGATTATTTCACAAGTTAAAGCATCTATAGATACTATATATAAAAATCAATTGCTGTTCGTTTGTCTCGCTAAAACTAAAGCTAGAGGGAGAGGGAGAGGGGAAGGGAGAGGGCGGAGTTCAATTCCATTCATTTATTTGTTAGCAGTGAATTGTTCTTCTGTAGCTGAACCTACTGGTTCAAAATCATCTTTAGATTTCTCTCCTTTTAATAAAATTAAGCTTTTGTTAAATATTTTATGGAAAACATTACACGAAATTCAAATACCTCCTTTACATAACCATATGTTATAATAATAGGAACCCACTTACTATAATCATATTTAACCTGAATTACCCTAATAATAATAGCAGTGATAAACACGGATGTTGCGATAGCATCCGAACGCCGTTTCATTATGGACATTTCAATGGACATTCGGATCAACGTCGGGTTTATCCTCATTACTTGCTGGACTTATTTTTGCATTGTAAGTATTGTTATGACTAACTTTGCAATACGGAAACATACATTTTGTATTATAAAGTTTTCACGGTTGAGTTGTGATTCTTCCTCTTGTGGTAAGTCTGTGGACTTACCTTGGCTGGCTTGACTCAGCCATAAGGATAGGACATCTTCAAATAAATTAATTTTACTCTTTTTTTATGGAAATAGCCGGCAGACGAGCTGACGATCCACCTGATGGTAAGTGGCCATCGTTGCCCATGGACATCAGCAACACCAAAGGCATCACTGATACGTTGCCGGCCAAGAAAGAGAGAAGAAAAAGAAAGAAAGAACTGGCTTTCAAGCCCCCAGCCAGAACACGACAAGTCGTTTGGCGGTTGACTCATGCTCTTTTTTGTTGTCATTAGGCCACCGTCACACAGCAGCACGGTGACATCCAGTATTTCGACAAGCGGTACATAAGTGAAGCACGCGTCTTCACCGGCCGACGCTGGCGTGGAGACGCCTATCGCACTAACATGACTATTGTGACAACAGTAGCAATGGACAACAACATCTCTGTAAGATTCTGTACCTATAGCCTAAAGGGCAGTCAAACGGGCCACCTGATGAGTAAGTGGTCATGCGCAACACCTGAGCAGTCAATGCTTTGCTGGCCTTTAAGGAGAGCTCTTTTTACGCCTCCTTTGAAGAACCCCAACTTTGGTCCAGGAAAAACCCGGATAAGTTAACATTTAACTTTCATTTGTACTTTTGTACTGAAAAAATCTAATCATTTAGATGTACAAAATAAATAACTTTATCCTCCCAAAAACCCTCACAATAAAATTACTTTCAGGTAAAAGTCGTAGCGAACCTGAAGTCAATCGGCATCATTGTATTTCACGAGATGAAAGTTTGTGATGGATTAAAAATTCCTTGGATTAGACAAATGAGGGATATTTACTCAAATTTTACTGATTGTCCTATCCCAGCGGTAAGTACTGAACCAACCCACAATAATTATCTTATGCCCCTGCTACATCTGCATTAATGTAAATCTTAAACGGCTGCGCCAGAATACGTCTTACTGAGCGCTGGCTGCGGGCCGGAGATGTGGTCAACAGAATTAAAATACTTTGATTTGTCGAAGAAACCACCCCAACTTAACGCTTAACTTGTAATGGCTTTAAAACATAGCTGTGTAATGCGTCATTTTTAACGCGTTAATGAACGATATAGGACGCAGGGATTGCAGGGACATTAGGACGTATGAATACGGGGTAGCAAGCAGATTCCAATGACGATCTTCCAGTGATTATCGGCGGCGGCGGTTTTGAATAATTGAGCCTTAAGTCCGGTTTACACGTATTGAGTAAGTAATAGTTATCTACATAACTAAATTTTAAGTAAATTAATACGTGTAAACCGGACATTATAGCAAATATTTATGTTTTCTATTCATTATTGACCCGTGTGGCGCAATGGTTACCATGCCGGATCGCCGCACCAGGGGTCCTGGGTTCGATTCCCAGCGAGACGGAAATTTGAATGATGAGTTTGAATTTATGTTCTTGGTCTGGGTGTGAATGTCCTTGTCTTGTGTGTTGTCCATGGCACCCACGACACAGGGAATCCTAGTGTGGGGGCTATGAGTGTGAAGCGTTATTTTTATTAGTTATTATTGTTATAATTTCATATCCTGTAAGTAATTTTATTAAATTGTCAATATTTTTTTTAGGGTAGGTATCAAATATTCAATGTGGAGGTACCCCCAAGACACTTCCCCCTGCCCGTGCCGAAGGGAGAAGGAACACTGCACATGTATGGCTATCTCGCTCGAAACATGCAACTTGTGTTCCATGCACTCATGAAAGTTGTTTCTTCTTGAGAACATTAGTGCTTGGCTTTTATTAAAATTTTACCTTATAAGTAGCTGCTTTTATTGCCACCGACAAACTAATTTTGCTTAATTTAATCCACGTCAAAGTTACTTTAAGTTTTGGTAATCCAATAGTTAAAGAACCTCCTGATAATAAATCAACAACATAATGAATTAACAACAACACAATGAATCAACAACATAATGAATCAACAACAATATAATGAATCAACAACTATTGAAGCAATGAATTAACTTTGGCCACACACAAAGATGTCGCAAACAATCACGATTCATGGCACAAGAACAAACATAGATATAAATCTACACATTAGTTTAAAAAAATAAGCTAACAATGGTGAATTTCCTGGGTTTTTGGATACATTTTGTGACTTTGTTTATTTGCATACAACAACAGGTTTTTTTTACGACACCAGTAGTAAAGTTATGCATGGTACGAACAAAGGGCAGACGACAGTGCACATAGATTACAATACGAGTACCAGTTGCATTCATTAACAATATTGCAACGGCGACAAGACTTTACGAGCGACTTTGTCCGCAAGAGTTTTAGTCTCAATTTTATAAGACTTATGGGACTTTGATACATAAGTTCGGTGCTACGGATCACCTATCATACGGATCAGCCCCTAGCATCTTGATCTAAATCTAATTTCAATTACAGTCGAATTTCTTTCTTTTCCTTCTTTCTTTTTCTTCTCTCTATCTTGGCCGGAATCGCATCAGTGCCTTTGTGTCGCTGATGTCTATGGGTGATGATAGCCACCTTTAGCTTCAGGTGGATCATCAGGTATTTGTCGGCTATTTCCATTAAAAAAAAGAGTTTTCTCTTTTTATTCATGTTTTCGTTGCGGTTATAATAAATGTAACTAATTTAAGGATCATGTTTTTGTCGAAAGGAACTAAGAGTGAACTAAGTATGTTAAAATAATTGCTTTAAATAATAATGTATTTTTACATTAATTTACACCTACCGCAGCCGAATCCAGTTTCCTCTCGACACAACCAAGGGCATATTACTTACATTCATCTGTTTACTGTCCCTTTAATCTCTTAAAATATTTACATTACCTACACCAAATATTTGCAAACCTAAAAACAACTTTCTGCTTGAAGGTCGACCCATTTGACAAGTTGTTGATCCTGACATAGTGGACACACGCACAGAAGAATGACATGCGTTGAATATAACACGATATGTATTCATATCGAGAGCCTACCGGTCCCTCAACTCAACTCTCAAGGCATCATCAACTGCATTTCCTGCCTTACCATCGGTATTAGATTATTCATATTCGAATTGAAATCGAGTTATGGCGTTCATAATTTGATAGATACAACAGTTAAGTAGAATTCAAGACCAACCTTTTTATATAGACGACCCTGTAGCCTAGTTGGTAGCGACCCTGCTCGCGAAGCCCGAGTTCGATTTCCGGCCAGAGCAGATATTTATGTGACAGATAAATATTTGTACTTGGGTCATGGGTGTGATTGTGATGTGTTATATGTGTCGTCCATGCCACACGCGACAAAGGTGATATAACCTACTGCGGGGGTATGAGCGTATAGCGTTTTATTTATTATCTCGTACACGCTATTGAACAATGGAAGAGGTAAGATAAGGTTCGTCTTTGGAGGTTGCTAGGTTCTGTAACAGGTATCGCAATAAGAGGTAAAGGTTCAGGGTGACAAGGTTAATCACAGTCAGGCTTAGTTTCCCTTTCCTGTATTTAAACATGGCTATTTGTTCCACTTGCTCGTACATGGAGTACGGATTGCCCGTCTGATCGTTTCTAGGCTATGGAGTTTTGAAATTAAAAGACTTGGATCAATAATACCAACGATTCTTGTTATGACGGTAAGATGACGTTACTAATTTGTGCATTCTTCTTGTTTGGCGATTATGAATATCACAATTTTGTTTATACGCGCTTATATTGTTGCGTGTTATAAACTACATACATTACTATAAATATTACTGTAAAGGTACTGTAAGTATACTTATTTCTTTGAACTTTTCACGCAAAGTTCCCCGAGACCTAAGTTTATAAATAACCATAACAGCTCTTTTTTGTAGTATGAAAATTTGTTCTATACTGGCTGCTTTGCCCCACAGCAAGATGGCATAAGACCAAATATGCAAAATAAACCATCCTAGCAGTTTCGACGTCAGTATACTGCCTTATTTTTCTAACAGCATAAGCAGCCCTACCGAGTTTAGTCGCGAGATTTGTTATACTAGTATGTGGGTCCTATTGAAGTTTATTATCTAAGGTCACCCCTAAAAAGACAGTGGATTCCTCCATATTCAATGTTTCATTATTTAGTTTAGGAGACTTGTTGACTTTATTAACATTAGGTAGTACCAACTCTATACATTTAGTTTTTTTTCCATTAAATAGTAAATTGTCAATAGTGAACCAATGCGAGACATGATAAAGAGCAGTAGGATCAGCTTGTATATATTCCTTTGACACATTTCATTTAAAAATCTCATGGATATTATAATACCACAGAAATAACCTTGTACCAACGAAATACTGGCCACGGAAAACGTTACTTCAATTATAATTCGTAAGCAGTTGTTGGGAAATTCCAAGCAAAAACAGTCAAAAACTAATAAGTGACGGTTACAAAAAACCGTAGGTAATGCAGATGACTAAGCTATTAGTAGCAAATGTATTATTAAGATTCAATTCATAGAACCAACAACCAATCATAGCTATAATGAAGAAGAGAACATAACTAGGCACTTTAGAAATCTTCTAAAAGGAAACTACACAAACCCGAACAGCTCGCCCCTAAGAAACAGAGGCTATGACACCTATCTAATTATAGCAATCATTCATCCGATTGCCCAATGTTACACACGCAGTATTTCATTCGATTAACCAAGGGATAACCCCAGACCTTTCATAGTTTTAAATGGTTTTATTTAAACTAAGGGAATCGCATTGAAACTTAAAATATAAATTATACGAACTTGCCTTCCTGGCATCAATTCGGTGAATCTTTCGGATTTTACCCTTTGAATCGTTGAGATTTTGACAGAAAGGTGACATACACCATACACCACACCACCTTATGATCATCAGGTTTTAATGGGGGTAATAGCCTCAAACGAGTTAAGTTATTAATTTGTATTGTACATGACATCTGCGCCTGAACTCTGTAAATAAACATTACGTTTGCCGACCTTAACTGAAATAAAATTAATTTTGAAAAAGTTGTTCAAACCAAAATAATGGTTTCGAAATCGATTCGAGTTCTCAGGCGAAAGGATTGCGAACAAACCGGTAGTACCTCTATAATGGTTTTTACAACATGATAAAAATTATAACAAACAGAATGTACCTAGCTGTCCTTTGAAATAATAATTTTCCTCATTGAACAGTGTCTCGGCCGCCACCGGCCTGAGCAGGAGCAAAATGTGCGAGTCCAATACGAGGCTGGAGGGCAAAGTTGTCATAGTGACAGGGGGAAGTTCCGGCATGGGGTACGAGACAGCCAAAAACCTGGCCTACAGAGGTGCAAGGGTGGTGCTAGCGAGCCGAAATGAAACAAAATTAATCAAAGCTAAAAACACAATCATACAAAAAACAGGAAATCCTTACGTGAGTTACCGGTTAATAGACCTAGCGTCTCTCAAATCGGTAAGAAACTTCGCCAGTGACATAGTGAAATGGGAACCTCAAATAGACGTGCTCATCAACAACGCTGGAGCAGTAGCACTTCCGGATCGACTGACTGAGGACGGATTGAACCTCACCATGCAAGTCAACTACTTCGGTGCTTTTCTGTTGACGTACCTATTGCTGCCCTTGTTGAAGTGGTCGGCACCTAGTCGCATTATTAACGGATCAGCTGCGTCAATGTACATCGGACATATTGAATTCGATCACTGGAACGACATCGGACGATACGGCACGGTAACGGCTCTCGCGAACTCGAAGCTTGCAGCAACGTTGTTTACGGCGGAACTTGATAGAAGGTTGAAAGGTACAGGCGTTACCGCGAACAGTTTCGATCCCTTCCTTGTTAAAGACACTAATGTCTTAACCAATGTGCCTGGATTAGCAAGGAATATATCTCAACTTTTTATTAACATGATAGGTCAGCCAAAAGAAGATGTGGGGAAACAGCTAGCATACTTAGCATCAGATCCGATGCTACAGAATGTCAGCGGAATTCATTATAAATTCTGTCGGAAATGGATCAACCATTGGTTAGCTAGTGATGAGAAATTAACGAGAGATCTTTGGGAAGCTTCTAAACGTGCTGTCGGAATATCTCCTGAGGAAGATTGGGAGACTAATTCCTTATAGTTATAATTAATGAAATCGTGTCAAACTTGTGATATTGTGAATCGGATTAAAAGCTATTTATGATTGTACAGGCGCAAAATTTATTCACCCCTACGTAAAATTTGCTTTTCGAATCTTTATTGAACCTTCAACAATGGGTTTAGAAATAAAATTATTATTAAAAGCGTGTATCTACATAAACGCTACAAGTGCGTACAATTTTTGTCTCAGTTCGATATAATCGTATTGAAAGTTTCTGAAGATAATTAATTACATTTGCTTATCACTATTCTTTACATTTTGCCAACTTTAGTTTCGATGTCTTAAGTTCAATTATTTGTTTACTAGGTTAACATCACGAACCTGAAAAAAAGACGGACGTAACCTCGTCTAATCGAGAGTGAAGCGTAGCAATGGCCGCCCGCTTACCATGTGTGCGTAATTTTTTATTCGCGATTGAAGCAGTGAAGTGTCAATGTGTGGGTGTGTGTACTTGTACGAATAGAGAGTTGGTATTACTATGGGTGCTTCACTGAATGAATTTGTTGTTTTGATTACGTCCGTCTTTTTTAATTTAAGTGATGACCTGTCTGTCAAGTTAAATGAAAATTGGAAAAAAAATATATTTATAATAAAGTACGTACTTAAACCTAATTAAAAATGTTTACTGAATAAACTGAAAGCAAATTATTATTTAATTTATTTCAGTCGCTAGCAATAGCTATTTCAATTTATAATGTGATTCTTTAGGTGACCGGTCAGATTTTAATCGACACCTACCTACTTGTAGCGCCATCTCTGAGAGAAGTACAGAACTATTGTTACTTAATTTACAGCACGTATTAATATTACGATTTTAGTTTACATATACTTTACGAGGCGTTGGCAGCCATTCACTAGAAATGTAGTGAATAAAGAAACTTATTTTAAAAGTATTTCCTGCTAAAATAATTCCTGATGATTCAAAAAATACACACGTAATAATTGTTCAAGTTTTCACTTCTGTCGGCACTACTGGAGTGCCTTTTTATCTTTTTTTAAGATAATATAGAGCTGCAGTTTGCTTCGAACCATGGGCGTAGCCAGGGGGGGGGGGGGGGTTTCGGGGGTTCAAACCCCCCCCGAAAAGTTAAGGACTGACATTTTTATGTGCTAAAAAATGTTTTTTAACATTTTTCTAGACGTCATTCCGAATCGAATGAGCTATCGCACATATTTTTAGGAGCTTTATTTCTAAACACGTTTTTGAACTTTTTGACTAAACTAATAGATGGCACTACATACGTCGTAAGAAAAAATAAAGTCTCAATTTTCTTTAGGGTTATTTTAAGTACTTTTAGTCGTTGTATTTTCTTGAACAGAAAACTTGAACCCCCGCTCCCGAAACTAAAACCTGGCTACGCCCGTGCTTCAACCCCTTGCAGAATACGGGTCTGTCCTGATAACTGAGCAGGCATAGAATACTCTATGGAGTGCTTAGCAGTGGCGTAGCTAGCTCTAAGGAGGCCCCATATCAATATTTTTTGTGGGGCCCCCTCAACGTCAGCTTTCAAATATATTATAAAAGGAGGTGAGTCGTAGCTGCTGGCGAGCTTTTTTTGGGAGTGTTAGTGGGGGCCCCTATGCGCTGGGGGCCCCGTATAATTGATACGGCTGATACGGCGGTAGCTACGCCCCTGGTGCTTAGTGGAGTATGCACTCCACCACGCTGTTCCAGTACGGATTGGTGGAGCAGTACTGTACTGTACGAAACATAGATCCACCAAATCACTTATAATACTTAATAGCAAATAAACATATACGCGTCAGTCACATTTAAAACACAGACGTTACTTACTGAAAATAATTTTCGTATTCGTTAAAAAAGAAAGGGCAGAGGCATTGAGGAATTTATCTCCTTATAATCTCATTCTATATCCATAAATCTTTTATCTGTACGCATGTGAATGCTACATTAAAGCCTGCCCCGGAACATCTGGAGCCAACAAGGATTTTGGGACGAGCTATCATAATATAATTTAAATAGGTTAAATCTATACTAGTATATAAAGAGGAAAGATTTGATTTTTTGTTTGCATTGAATAGGCTCCGAAACTACTGAACCGATTTGAAAAATTCTTTCACTGTTGGGGAGCTACCCTATCCCCGAGTAACATAGGCTATATTATATTTTCAAAAAAAATAGGGATCCTTAATAAAACTCCAATAATGTAACCCAAGGTGTAAAAAAATAAGAAAACCGAAGCAAAGCGAGGGCGGTTACTCGTAGTATATAAAGAGGAAAGATTTGATTTTTTGTTTGCATTGAATAGGCTCCGAAACTACTGAACCGATTTGAAAAATTCTTTCACTGTTGGGAAGCTACACTATCCCCGGGTAACATAGGCTTTATTATAATTTTTTAAAAAATTAGGGATCCTTAATAAAACTCCAATAATATATCCCAAGGTGTAAAAAGATAAGAAAACCGAAGCATAGCGAGGGCGGTTACTCGTAATTTAATACGTTTGTTTTGTTAACCGTTAAGCAGTTATCTCGTCTGGAGCCAATCCCAAAAGTATTATCTGTCATGTCATACGTGTCACATACATACAGGTCACAATTATATTTTGTTGTTATCTTAATCTTATTCCTCAATTTTAACCACAGTGTGGTATGATGACTGGTATGCAAATATAAAAATACAATGTCAATGTTACCGGATATCTGTATAATGCTGGTATTCAACACAATTCCTAGGAAATGTGTATAATACCTGGGTCGTTTTGGCAATGTATTAAATTATATGAATATTATCACCATTACATAGTTTGCCTAGGTAATGTATCTATACGTTTCTCAACTACTGTACAGAATACCTGCAGGTCCACCGGCAATGAATAAAGTTAGATTTGGGTATGTGTAGTCAACTTGGAACCTGCATGAATAGATATTTTTTTATACATTTTAAATTAATGCTTGACCGAAATCACACTTGATGGTATGGAGAGATGCAGTCTAATGGCTCCTACACTACACTGCTCGCCTACGCAGCTTCGGATTTTTCAAAATTGGTGACAGAACCGACTTAGTCAACCCCGACCCCACGTGGTACTAGTCTGCCCTACCTCTAGAGTGAATGTAAACCCCGGAGGCGCGGAGGGAGAGCAGCCCCCGCCCGCTGTAACTAACTGCAGGCACCATGTGAGCCGAAGCGGCTGAGGCTGGTCGCCGTAGGCGACCAAAAAGCCGAAGCTGCGTAGGCGAGCATGGAGTGCCTGCAGTTAGTTACGCAAGGGCGGAAGGGCTGCACTTCCCGCAGCGCCGGAGATGTTTGGAAGCCTTTTTGTGTATCAAAAACCCCTAAATTCTCCCTAAAAGTGCATATGTCACCGGAAGATAACAAGAACCGCAAATTTACAAACCTAGGTTTATAAACAATATACAACTAAATGAATATTACTCTAACTGAAACATTCGCTACTTGAAAGTTGGCCTTTTGAAAAGTGTCATTATAAAAGGCAGACCAAACGTACAGTTGACAACTGTTAGATTGGGAAATAAAAAAAAAATTGTGATAAGTTGGCAAATGATTATTCGGCGAAATAAAATTCTGCGAAAAGTTAGTTGGCAAGTGATAATCGGCCAAACACTTTTCGGCGAAAAGGCAGCTTAGAGAACCGTCTTTTACACACATTACCAACTACGCATGGAGTATTGTATAGAATGCCTGGGCTAAGTATGAAATAAATAATATTCAAAACGTTACCTGAACGTTTTAGATATTCTATACATTGCCTAGGTATTGTATAGAATGCTGAATTATACAGATATCCGGTACCATCAACATCACTAATTTACCATAATCATGCAATCTAATTCTATTCTATTCATATTAATTCAATTCAATGTTAATGTGAAATGTTTCATAATAATCAAAATAAACTAATCATCCACAAAATAAAAAATATCAAGCTAAAATGTCAGTCGCTAAATGTCAACGAAAAATATGAAATAAATAATGATACCAGCTAAATACTACCTATTCAAAATTTACAACGTACACATAAACATAATAGATTATACTTACATAATTTCTTCAATTAATTATCTAATTAAATTCAATTTATTATTAATTTATATAATGCCAAAATGTTTTATAATTTTTGCCTCTCAAAAATTCTTGTACAGAGTAATATAATTTTTCCAGCAGCAAGGATTTTAATTTGCTTTTAAGAGGTTTTTCTGGAAGTGCTGTGATGCTTTGTGGTATGGCATTCAAAACTTTAACACACACGCCATAACAATTTTGGTGGTATAAGGCAGTACCTATTTGAGTTTTTGCCGTATACCAGTCTACTTCCGTTTCTAGTATTGCGTGGATACGTCACTTGCCTTTTTAAATAGCATAGGATTGTTCTTGACGTATAGCACGCACACATTTCTTCTGGGCAAGAAATACTCGGTTTATCTCGCTAGAGTTACCCCATATTAAAATGCCGTATCTAATGACCGATTCAACGTAGGCGTGATAAGCAGTGAGTGCTGTGTTAGGTGAGGATGTTTTACGTAATTATTTGAGAACGTATATGAAACTATTTATTTTACTACACACTTTATCTATATGCGCCTTCCAGTTACATCTATTATCAATTTGTATACCTAAAAATTTTATTTGTTCTACCTCACTAATTTCTTGGTTTTTGTAGTGTAAGCTTAATTTTGGATATTTTTTTGTTGTTTTCCTAAATTGTAGAAAGCTAGTCTTACTTATATTTATATTTAAATTATTTATATATTTATTATGATATTATTATGATAAAGCCATTGTAATACTAAATCAATTGTATGAGCTATGTCCGTTTGAATATTATTTGTCATTATAATTGATATATCGTCAGCAAAAAGTATGCATTTGTCTGAAATAATGTCTGGAAGGGTCATTAATATATAGCAGAAATAGTAGTGGGCCGAGCACACTGCCTTGTGGCACACCGTATTTGTTTTTCCTAAATTCTGATTTGTATGATATTATTTCTGATTTTTTACTGACAGACTGTATATCAACACATTGACTACGATCACTCAAGTAGCTTTATATCCAGTAAAATGCAGGACCTCTTATCCCATAGTTTTCCATTTTTTGTAGCAATAGTTCATGGGAGACAAAGTCGAATGCTTTGCTCATATCAAAAAACACTCTATCTACCATATCAATTACCGTGCTTACAAGATCGTAACATGCGTTTGTAGTTGACTTATGTCTTTGGAAGCCATACTGTTCAGCCTTAAGTATATGAAATTTTTTAATGTATTCGGTTAATCTGAAATGCATTGCCTTTTCGAAGATCTTTGATAATATGGGGATAAGTGGGATAGGGCGATAATTCTTCATTTCTTCTTTGCTACCTTTTTTGTGCAGTGGCTTTACAATGGATAGTTTAAGCGGTGTAGGGAACCAGCCATTTTCAAAGGATGCATTTATTAGGTGCTTTAGAATAGGCGACAATTCTTCTTTTGCAGATTTGATTATTTTCGTCGATACCTCATATATTCCTTCGGCATTAGTGTTGTTAAGTGATGAGATAATATTTTTTACGTTGTTAATGGTCAGTGGTTTAAAAAAAATGCTATGAGGAAAGATATTCTTATTTGTATTTTTAAGACTATTTTTATGTTGTTTTGTCATTTCTAAGTAGTATTTATTGAACGCGTTTGTAATATCCTTTGGATCGTCTATTGTTATATTACCGGCTCTAATTTTTTTTAGTGAAATCTGGTTTTATTGAAGTTGATGTTTCCTTTTTTATGACACTCCAACTCACTTTGCATTTATTTTTAGCATTTGTTACTATTTTAGAATTTATTAGTTTTTTGAAGTATTTACACATTCTTTTAATAATTTATTATATTTTAGATATTTTAGCTTACTATACAGGCTCTTTTCTTTGTAATATTTATTTTATATTGTAGCTTCCTTTTTGCTTTAGAACTTTTCTTTATCCCCCTTGTTATCCACTTTTGATTATAATATGCTTTTGCCCTCATTTTAGTACTTATCGTAGGAATAGCGCGACGCAGCGTGTGTGTTTAACTAACGTGTAACTTGTGTGATGACATGAAGAAAAGTGACGTTTATAAAAATTAATTAATTTTGTATTTTTTTTCTAAAAGTTTAATTTTTAATATGTGTGCTAGATTACGAACGTATGACAGCCATTATGAATTTTCTGAAAGTCAGACACGTCGAACGCGGCATGTACTTGTAACGTCATAGCTAAAATGCGGAGTGCGCCAGGCCTGGTATATGTCCTGGTTAGTTGTTTGTCATTAAGTTTAACTTAGAGATTTTTGAAAATTTCATCCTTTAATTTTGTGTTATAAATTACAAGACTCCTTGTCCTTTATATTCCATAAAATAGGGTACAAGCTCGAAGAAAAAAAAACGATAAAACGTAGATACCACGCAAAACAACATGTGTTTCACTCGACACTCGCTTCAGTGTTAACAACTCCACAAAAATATTTATCCCTAAAACTAAATCAAAAATCCTCTAAAATTTTTTTTGGATAAATAGTAAACAATAATTTGATTCATTAATTGGACTTATAAAATCTTACAAATAAATCAATTCCGATTACAAAATAAATTTATTTTGTAAGGTAAATTCACAAATACTCATTATTAGATTTCCCTTTTTCCAGATTGCAGATTAATCTGATATACTATATTTAAATGTCAAAAGTCCCAGTCTCCTTTGATTGGCTTGTTAGTTTCAGTGCCTCTTACATCTTTATTTTGATCAATAAATAAAAATCCTAAAAATAACCCTAAACATATAAGACCCCTAAAAAATTCCATCTTATATATTTACCTCCTAAATTTGGGGGGAAAACCCCTAAGTTGGGAACCCTGACTCGCTCACTCGCTAGCTTTTAAACTCGCCGACTTAGCTCCGTGTTCCATTAGCTGTTGATCCATTGTAGTCACGCAGAAATTTGTCATTTTTGTTACAAGATTCAAATGCTACCTTTAACCATGGCTATACTCGACGATTTCACAGGCTGTGAAAATGACGTACGGTTGAACGGAAAAGTGGCTCTAGTGACGGGAGCTACCTCAGGAGTTGGATACGAGATCGCCAAGAACTTAGCCAGCCGGGGTGCTAGAGTTATCATCGCTAGCCGTAGCCTAGCCAAACTAGAAAATACTACGAGAAGTCTTATCCAGGCAACGGGTAACCCTTACATCGGTCACAGCCAAATGGATTTCGAATCGCTGGCGTCAGTCCGGAACGCTGCCCACGAAATAAACACCAATGTACCCAGGCTGGACATATTAATAAACAACATTGGCGCAATCGGGTTAGAAGACAGACTTACAGAAGACAATTTAAATTTAATGATGCAAGTGAATTATTTCGGTGCGTTTCTCTTGACTTTTCTGTTATTTCCGTTGATGAAGGCTTCGGCTCCCAGCAGGATCGTCAATGTGTCTTCGCTGACCCTAATTTTAGGTCACATAGACGTAGATCATATGAACGATGTTGGAAGATACTCAAACTTCGGGATCTATTGCAATGCGAAGCTCGCCGATGTGTTATTCACGGTGGAAATGGACAGACGTATTAAAGGGAGTGGCGTCAATGTGTACAGCATGGACCCAGGACTGGGGAAGTCAATGTTGTTTCGGAATTACGATGAAGGAATATTGAAGACTGCATTGACTGCAGCTCTGTTAAAGTTTGGAAGGCCTTTGCATAGAGTAGCTACGATGGCAGTGTACTTAGCTTCAGACCCGTCTGTCGCCGAATCGAGTGGCAAACATTTTCGTGACTGTGCAGAGTTCTACAGCAGCTGGTTCGCCAATGACACTACCCTTATGAGACGACTGTGGCGAAAATCCAAGAAGCTAGTTAACATACGACCCGAGGAAGACTGGGAATATTGGGTTAGTGTAAATGTTTAGCATAAACATGTGTTCTAAATACTAGTTAAATGTATTAAATACTAGCTGTTGCCCGTAGCTTCGCACGCGGAAATTATGCTTATCATATTTGTACCCCTTACAGAAGAAAATTTATAAACAGGTTAATTTATACTTAAGTATGTATATGTAGGAATTTATATACTGAAACCTACGATACAATCATAAAATCATTCCTCTGGGAGCGGTTTTTGAAAAATAAGCAACATTAACATATTTTTTTTCTTTTTCATGAAAATTTTTAAAAACTCGAAAACATGTATTCCAAGCAATTAAAAGAGAAACGTTTGTTGTTTTAATGGTAATAGCCGGCAAACGAGCTGACGATCCACCTGATGGTAAGTGGCTATCGTCACCCATGGACATTAGCAACACCAAAGGTGTCACTGATGCCATGCCGGCCAAGAAAGAGAGAAGAGAAAGAAAGAAAGAAGTTTGTTGCTTCAAAGAAAAGTTTCATCTTGTTTCCGGGGAAAACTTTAATTTTTTTCGGGACGAAAATTTTTCTAAAACATGACCCAAAGTAAGGAACAACTTAATTAATTTAACATTAGTTTTAGGCCTATTTAAAACATAGTGACTTAATAAAGCCTATCGTCATTGCGACTTTAAGACCTTTTTGAGGGAATCGATAAAATCCATAAAGTTTTGTTTAGCAAGCACATAGGTGATTTTGAATTTGGTGAATAAATTACGCTGGAAACGTCGTGGCACATAACCCATAAGAGGTCTTAAAGTCGCAACGACGCTATATATAAATTATAGGAATAATCTTATTAGAATATTAATTATATAAAAATATGTATTTCTATTTGCTTTTATTTCCTTGAGAACTTTCATTACTTTCTTATTTATTTTTTAAAGATTTTACTTCAATTGTTAATCAGACTTGAAGGCGCATATTAATGAAAGGATCTTCGAGGATCCGCCCCACAGTCCGCGTGAACCTGTAAAGGCCAGTAGGGGCAAGCAACTGGTCATTCAAAACAAAATAAAATAGTTGATTTTTCCACAAATTAACGCGGGTGACAGCTAGTCGTTAGATAATCATAATATCATACGATAAAGATTGACTGACAGAGAATGCTTTTTAATCCGCCTTTTGTTCTTATACATTTGAATGGTACAATAAAGACTAAATAAATAATCGTTGATGCATATCGGAGCCCTTTAGACGGCATGAATGACTTAGCATAGCGAATATTATACTGTCTTATGACAACAACATGAACCGACCACTCATACCCACCGAGCGCCTGGTAAAGTGATAAAAGAAATAATACTCAACCAAACTTCTCTGAAGTTTTGCTCGTCAGTAAAACTCATAAACTTAAAATTAAATCCATGTAAAACAATCACGAAGCACTGCAACGTGAAAAAGTGTTATACGAATAAATAATAAATAAATAACGCTTCACACTCATAAGCTCACACTAGGATACCCTGTGTCGTGGGTGCCATGGACAACACACTAGACAAGTACATTCACACCCAGACCGAGAACAGAAATTCAAACTCATCATTCAAATTTCCGCCTCGCTGGGAATCGAACCCAGGGCCCTTGGTGCGGCGATCCGGCATGGTAACCTTTGCGCCACACGGGTCGTCCCCGTCATTACGAATCCCGTAATGTTTTGTTGTATTTGAACAGGGACCTGAAAGGCATTCTATTTATTAAATCTATATTAATAATGAAGCAATGACAGCCTGAGCGCATCTTAAGCGGTTGCCTGAGTCGAACTTTAGGCGCTGTCGGTAGCAGCCACGGACCACCTTAAGGTAAGTGATCAACATCTATAAATATCCTTAAATAACACCATAAGCATCACAAAATGAAAAAAAGGTGTGTGTTATCTCCGACGCACGACTGTAGCTTCACGCCATGGTGATCATCACCATGTTTCACATCATCAGAATAGGATGTACCATGATTTTTATTATCGTTAAATAGCGTTGTTACTGATCAGCCATCCAACGCCATCTAGATTCTGTGTTATGAATTACAAATATAAAAAATTGATTTCACTCCCCATAAAATTTTATATAAGGAGTGACTTCCTAGCCCCATGCCGGAACACGACGAGTAGTTTGTCTGTTGGCTCTTCCAAGAGCTGATCAGGAAGGCTTCACGGAAATATTATAATACAAGTAATAATTTAACCATAGTATTCATAACTATACTTCTTACGCAGAGCTCGACAACCAGGCCGGCTTCTGTCACCACTAACGAAATCCTGGTTCGCCTGTATAAGATTGGGATCAGTATTCTAGGCTGCCGGCTGCCCCAGCACAATATTTTTTTAACGCTATCGTGCTTTGGTGCCCTATAAAGCCTTCGATCACTAATAATAGAACTATTACTGATCAAAGCCCGGCCCGGCCGGAATCAAATGTGAAAGAGAGCCTAAAGCTAATACTGATAGACCTGATAGTATAAAATAAAATTATTTGTTTTGTTTGTAATTATGTGTTTGATAGTATTATGAGGACTGACTTCTCTTGTCTTGTTTGCAAGTTAAGGCAGGTGAAGACTAACGCAACGGAAAACGGGAAAACCAGTCTACGACAAGATAACAGCAAAACACATCTAATAAAGAAATGTGAATGCTACGACCTACAGGCGTTAAGATAGAAGTGTCTTCTAACGAAGAATTTCAATCTCAATGAACCACGCTGTGACCATGGTCTCTTCACAAGTGTAAAACCTCAGAACATTATCGGAAACAAAATATATTATGTATGTATTTGCAATGCGCCAAATCACTCATCGTGTTCCGGAATACAGCTAGGAGCTTGAGAGTCAGTTCTTTTTGGTCAGACGTTTTGGTTTAATAACTTAATTTAATGGCGATTTATTAAAACGAATAGGTCTTCACAGATCTTTCTTCTGCTTACACATAGGTATAATGATACGTCTTGTCTCTTATCTCACGTAATGTAAAGTTAGCTGATTTACGTAGTACCTAAGTGTTCGAGTGTAAAATACGTGCACAAAATTTTTCTTAGCACTCTTTGCATAGTAACTACTACTAGTGTTAGACGAAGTAGTCTTGATCCTTGTTACGCAACAACGCAACGTTTAGACGCTTCGCCCCCGTAGCCCCGTAAGGATGCATCTGTCCGTCTATTTGCCCGTAATGCGCAAATCATTATGTCAGTCACACTCATCTCGCTTCCGTGTGAATTACGCAAATGTGGCGCGTCTGGTGTGAGCCACGGGAGACTCTCTTTTACTCTTATATTTAAAAGCTTCCGCTCTACATTGCTCTCATGCGCTCTCTCTTGGAGGCTCTTTAATTAAATACCCGTACTGCATTATTCGATTTATTTTTATCTTTTTTGATACTTCAAACATGGCATCTCGCCACCATATTTAGTTTTCAAGACGAATCCAACGATATCTTAATTTTATAAATTGATCCAGCGGTTTGGAAGATACCGGGTAATAAAGAATATTACATGCATACAAGACACACATATATGATACATGCGAAAATCATAACCATTCTTTGGCATTCGGCCAAAAATTTGTCCAGCACCAGCTGCTTTACCCTAAAGAAGTTATAAAATCATAGCAATTTGGAATATGATCAACATTCATTCTTACTTCTTATGGTTTGCTGAAGTCAAACTCGGGTCCACGCGGGTTAAAATAAACTACTTATGTTGTACTTTTCTTCAGTGCATTTATTTTTCTCCTTTTTCAAATAATATTTACAGTACGGCCGACGTATCTTGGCACGTCTGAAGTTCTGAAAATAGGCTCTGCAAACTTTACTGCATGTAAGACAGAGATAGCGACACGAACGTGCTAACGTGTGACTGAGACGCCGCGTACCGAGCTTTGCCGAATTGTGTTGCTGCGCATGTTTCTGCGCGAAGTTCAGACGCGTTAAGATACGTCAGCCGTACTGTATCCACTCATAGCCAGTGGCGGGCAAAGGTCTTGGCTTGAGGGTAGGCACAAAAAAAATCAAAAAAATTAAAAAAATCAAAAGAATACCAACGGTCTCAAGCGTCGCGCCCAATCGCGGAAGCTGTTGTCATCATCAGTGAGTTACCTAACACCATCCGCCGCAGCTTATCTGACGGACTTATCGGTGAACAAGACTGGACCTCGCGTAGAACACCTAACGGGTTGAGTACCTACTCGAGAGTGTGATCTGTATGTGAATAAATGAAAATGTGAATGATTTTATACCTATTAACTTTATTACTAGAAATCTTAAGTAACCTAAGTTACCTTCACAATACCTACCTAAATTAATTACGTATGCTGTGTTTGCCTGTTATTGGTTTTTCATGTAGCTTAAGACATTAGACTATTTACTTAAGTTTAGTGTATTTTACCATGTGAAAAACTGTTGGTGAACCTATTAAATAAAATAAATAAATAAATGCGTCACATGAATCTGATGCTATAGTAATACTATTATAAATCCGTAATATTGCAATTGTTGTATAACATTTGTTGGGTTAGTTAGCCCATGGAACTAAAATATATATTTATAATTTCACCTGTGTTGCTTTGACTTGCATTGGCCGTCTTGATCGCCGCCCGCGCCGCGAGTTGTTTTCGTCTGACCACTTCAAAATAACCAGTAATTGATTGATAGAAGACAAGTCAATTAAAGGATATCCAAAGTGGCCTTCAGTCTAATTAAGTCTAATTTTGGTACACACCTTTACTCCTCAGATGAAAGAATTTCATCGGAGCTTTACTAATAATTTTCATTCATTCAAAAGACGCTTTTGAAAATGTATCATGTAAATTCACTAAACACACAGAGTCCTTACAAACTTCACAAGAATCCGTAATCACAATATTGCTCACAATTACTCACTAATCTATTTAATTTATTTAAAACACGAATTTTATTGAGATGAGACTTCACAAAGTAAACACAGTAGTAAACAAAACAAACATGGCGTGTTTCGTGAACTTTCGTGTTCCGAACTCCTTCGGCCTCCAACGTACGTAAATTTTGCAAGGTGTGAGCGAGTCAGCGAGCAAACTGCGAAGAGTAGAGTACATCGTCGGCTGCTAATATTGCCAGAGCGCATTATTGAAATAAGTATGTAAATCGAGTAATTTAATTCAATTAAAGAAAATCCATACAATATTACTTAATTTGAAATTGTTTTCATATAATAAATAGTAAAACTTTTATTCAAGAAGTTTGGAAGAATATTTTAACTTTTTTATTTAACTGGCCACCCTAGGCAATGCCTGTATAGCCAGATTAGCCAGCCTGTTATACTGAATGAAATTCCGTTGCGTCGAGAGATAATTCTTATTATTACCAAATCCCCAATCCGTGGCCCTATGGCCACGTTTAGTTCCTGCCTTCACCGCACCGCAGCATGGCGGCGCTGTGTGTATGATTAATTATAAATGAATTTTATTATTAATTAGTGCATACGATTTGTGTAATGTACGAGTATATAATAGTGTGTTGTTATTACGTAATGATATTCACATATTAGATATTTTAAGAGGATTCTATACTTTTACTACCTAATTCTAATGTAATGTTGTAAGCGTAAAGAATTTCCGACTGGGTCCTGGGCCTCGAGACCAGGGTAGGCAGTGCCTATGTGCCTATATTGAAAAACCGCCCCTGCTCATAGCCCCACACTAAAATTCCCTGTGTCGGGTCGTGGGGTGAGTGCCATGGACTACACACAAAGAATTGTCTTTCACCAAGAACTAGACTTTTATATTCTTCTAGCCAACCAAGCTTGTTATTCAGCCCGCACTATTCCCTACACACACCCAGACCAATAACAGACATTTAAACACATTATTCAAATCCGCCTCGCTAGGAATCGAATCCAGGAAAAATGATACGGCAGTTTGACATGGTAACCATTTCGACACATGGGTCGTCATAATATTCTCTCGCAGCAATATCAACGACTTCAGTTTGATTGTAATCGCTATCTCCCATACCTTGCAGCCCTCCCATCAGCTGACAAAACGCTAAAAGGATTCTGCGGTGAAACGGGAAAGCGTGTTTTCCTCGAACGCAACGCCTCTTGCATATCTAATAATTTCTAACGCACACACTACATTTATTTGTTACGCAAATAACAATGACTGGGTGCGTGATAGCCATTGGTAGTACACATCAAAGCGCCGCGGATGACTGTTTGCCTGGTTGCCTGGCAAGAGCGTGAGGTCATATATTTGCCCGTTATTAGGTTAATGGTCTCAGTATTGATTCTCTGGATGGAAGCATAAAGTTACTGTTGATGTTTGTTGCTGTTTTAGGCAAAAAAAATAACAGATTTTTATAAAATTTAGCAGGCATGTAGACCATGATCTGGTATAAGACATATGGCAATGATATTTAAATAGAGATACGTCATGCCCTTACAAATCAACCAAAAAATCTGTTCCGAAAAGAGCTACAACACAGACGTTTATCTTTTGTTTTAGCACACCAATCACATTGGTATAATACCACAGAAGAAATAATATAATACACGAAGTCATTTTATCGCTGTATGTCAGATGTCAAGCACTTCTGACAACAACAAAAGCGTGCGTATCGTCTTGTATTGACAGAGCGACTACGAGCAGAACCGTCAATTGTCTGTTCTTACGTTTTTCATCGTCGGCGCGCCAGTGACATATCTAGCTCTTTTTACATTATAATATAATTGTTATATCCTATAAAACTACGGCAAAGCCGCGTCGCGGCAAGAGCGCTAGGATTCAATAAGAAAAAATTATGGTGTTGAATGTGATCAACATGCTGCCAATCAGAACAAATCAGAAGAAAGGAAGATAACTGTTGACAAAAAATAACTGACTTCAAATTTAGGGCAAACTCTCTTCAGTAAAACTACTCTTCAGATCTCGCTCAAAAAATGGGCACTTACCTACAGCATTTAAGGCATTTAAAGCACCAGCTTTCGAATATAAAAATAATCATTAAAATCGGTACACGCAGTAAAAATTTATATGTCGAACTGAGAACTTCCTCCCGTTTGAAGTCAGTAAAAGAAGTAAAAATGCAGAATCTTAACCCTCAAGTCGTGACATGACAAACTATTTGACAGACAAGCAGCCAGGTGGAAAGATAGGCTAATCTAATATTAAAGAATTAATAATATTGATAATATTCTTCATAAGTGGAGCTCTACCACAAAACCAGCCTGCTTCTGTAAACTCTATTTGATAATGTTATCTATACTAATATTATAAAGAGGAAAGATTTGATCGTTTGTCTGCATTGAATAGGCTCCGAAACTACTGTTTCAAGGTCAATTATGACATTGGTAGATTTTGTAGCCAATATTACAAGCGGAATTTCGTCATAAATGTTGGTAAGGATTTCCGGTATTTATTTGTATTTATTTTCCAATTCCGGTTGTCAATCAAAAAAAACGTCACAGAGAAACTGCATATTAAAATTTATAATTATGTAAAAACTACACAAAAATGTTGTATAGACGCACATCAGCACCGAAATTATTTCTCGCGGCCCTTCTTTTAAACCCTGATAGGTAAGTTTAATGACTATTATTGATATGAATAAGCATACAATGTTAAAGTAATGTATGAAGCTTACAATTATTAAATTTATACTTTATTCATTAGAACTTTACATTGCTATATACTTTTCATATTCTTTTAGATGTCGAAAATGGGTGAAAGCCATTGGAGACGAAGACTTTGTATATTTACCTATTGCAAAATTACACCAGTTAAAATTTGTGTGCGGACATCACTTCGCACCTTCAGCATATAAAACCATGGGAGCAGATTACTTAAAAATGCATGACCTTCCATCAACTTGACGCGTCTACCTCTAGCAGAAAACGTATTTATCAATTTCCCATTAAGAACATAAAGTGAAAAGTATCATCTGGTAAGTAGACTTATCATAGAATTAAAATGTACTTGTCATTCATACTTGGAATTGTTAAATAAAATTATAATTTTTCAAGTGTGGCTTTTATTTTAATCTATAATTATTATAGATAAAAAGGTATTAAAGCCTAACAGTCATGAACAGTATTAAAGCACAACACTAGTTATCGATAATATTAACCCCATCACTAGTTGTCAATGTCATTTGATAGCTATGTTGGCGGCCTTGTTTCCGGTTTACCACAGATATGATTAAAACATCATCATCGCACGGAGTATTTAAAACACTATGGCTCATCGTTTATCCTGTAATGTTGGTACAAAATCTTTACTTAAATCTTCTAGCTAGAGACAATGTTCTAAGTGGCGTCTCTTAAAACGTAGTGATTAAGTACTCTGTGGAAACTACTGAACCGATTTGAAAAATTCTTTCACTGTTGGGAAGCTACACTATCCCCGGGTGACATAGGCTATATTATATTTAAAAAAATAAGGGATCCATAATAAAACTCTAATATAGTAACTCAAGGTGTAAAAAAAATAAGAAAATCGAAGCAAAGCGAGGGTGGTTACTCGTGTTTTATTAAAATTATACTCAATTTCCGAACTTATCAAATTATCGTATTTATAATTTCCGGATGGACCCGCACAGGTCCACCCATAGACACACGCTCATAATAATTTTCGCTTTTACATTTTACGTAAAGTGACATAATGTTTGCCTGTGAGAAGCAACGCGAGTTAAACTTTATCGATTAAATTAATATGGTAATCATTAGAATAATTAATTATTTAAGTATAAATAGTTCTAAACTTCTTAAGTCGTAGGCCTCGGAGCAAATTTACAAATCGACAGATTCATAAAAGGGCGAGATAGATAGTTGGATGGAATAACTAGTCTAATCGCTACACCATGATAATTTGACATCCGAGTTAGAACTCTGGATTTAGAAGCAATGCAATAAAATAGAATCTACTTTACATCTTCAGTTAATGTGTTTACTATCAGCGTAATTACCTTCAAACAATTCATCTAACTGAAATACATCCAAAACCCTTGCGTCAGTGTTTTCAAATCCCAATTACGACAACTTGTTTAATATTATTGTCCATAAATAGAGACCGACCGAACATTCGGTTTCGGTTTCGGTTTCGGTTTCGGCCAGTTTCGGCCAAAAAATCTAGTTTCGGTTTCGGTTTCGGTTTTGGCAAAGTTTGGCCGAAACCGAAACCGAAACTCTGTGTTCGTGAATTGTAGTGCGTAATTTCGTCGTCGTGCTAAATTCGCGGCTAACTCGTGGGCGCTGACTTTTCAAGTGAAGTCATTAACTTAACTATGTTTATTTTATTTGTTCACGAGTAACCGCCCTCGCTTTGCTTCGGTTTTTTTATTTTTTTACACCTTGGGTTTATTGGAGTTTTCTTAACGATCCCTAATTTTTTTTTAAATCTAATATAGCCTATGTTACCCGGGGATAGGGTAGCTTCCCAACAGTGAAAGAATTTTTCAAATCGGTTCAGAAGTTTCGGAGCCTATTCAATGCAAACAAAAAATCAAATCTTTCCTCTTTATATGTATATTAGTATAGATTAATTAATTGACAGGGTGCTTTGGCGCTCATTTGCATAGTCCTATGTTGAGCATAGGATTTTAATTTTATTGTTTTTTTTTCATTTTATCTAACACCATTTAACTGTCTGTAGGTACTAGGTATATACCATCATCGTCATAGCCATATAATGAAACTGTAACTGTACTAGTATTTGAGTAAAACTTTTAATAGGGGTATGTATTTATTAGCCATAATAGATTAAATAAAAATTATTTTTTATTTATTTGTCTGTGCGTTTGTTCCGGGTAATCTCAGGAACGGCTTAACAGATTTAGCTGCGGTTTTCACTAACTTATACATATTGTAGTGAGTTTGGGTTAACATTTAGTGTTTATTTTATTTCAAACGGTTCACAAATAAATTACGTTATATAAATTTCGCCTATACTTACATTTATTGAGTGAGGCCCGACAGTTTGATATACACTAAACATAGCTAAGAACACTTTCGATTTAGTCATCTTCGTTTCTCCGTTTGGGACACTTTGGGAGCGACGATGCACAGACATACAAAAGATACACAGACATGTCAAACTTATAACACCCCTCTTTTTCGTCGAGGGTTAAAACAACGCCCATTCATAAGTACATTTTTTTCGAATTTTTGCCGTCTATGTATTAAGATATAAGGTTATCGAACTCAAGGCACGTACTATACAAATGTGTGAAAAAACACGCTATATTTCAATACCTATAGGTACTGAAATACCGATAAGTACTTCAGTATGTACATATGTACCTATATATAGGGTATCCCGTAAGTAGTGAATCCACGTTAGCGGACAGATAGCATGAGGGTTGACCTGCCAAATGTCAGAAAATGCCTTTTGTAAAATTTCAAAAATTCGGTTCCTTTACCCTACTTTTTTTTTGTTGAGTCCACAAATGAGCAGCTCAAAAAAATACCTTAACACGTTCGGTGCGGTAGCGGGTTGATTATATCCGATGCTCAACTTTCCTCCGGTGCGGGGTAAAAATTACTGTGCCAACCGCTGGTGCGGGACAGATATATTTGGTCTCCCTGTGGTTATGAATGAGATGGTTAGTGTTTTGGAATTGCCTTGTTAAATAGATAATGTAAATACAAAAAAAAATGCATCGGGTTCTTACGACCCGATGCCGACTGAACGTAAAAAATTTACATCTAGTGCGTTTATCGGTTCTTAACGACCCGATGCCCGATGACCCTATAGCCGCACTAGATTACATACTAGTTGAGCTAGTGAGGTCTGTATGGTTAGATGAGTTTTTATGCAAATAAGAAGAATATTGTACAGTTATATTATACAGTTGTATTGTACAGTGTATGTAACACTGTCTGTGTATGTAACATGAAGCTATCCAGAAAAATGTTGTTTAAGTCATGTAACGGTGAAAAACCTAAGAAAAATTAAGTAAGCGAAGGTTCCCCAAAACAAACAATAATCGGTAAGTCGAATATATCAATGTATATACTAGCCCGTCAACTGGTCACACATTACAAATCCTACAAACTGCATTATTTTATCGCTATCGATGTCTCTTTATCATGCTCAACACTAAAAATGTATCGACAATTTTACTAACCAGTGCGGAGAACGGGTCGTAAAGATCCGCCAGACAATCCCTTTATTTACAAAGAAACCATTCAGTGCATCTACCTACGATTTCAGCCTTTTATTGAGTGTTTATTGGTCAATATATTGCTACAAAAAAATACACTATAATCATTATACCTATAAAGATAAATCCTCTTAAACAGATGGAAGTCAAACGGATCTTTTCGACCCAGCAACGCACTAGGAACAATTCGTGCTTCGGATATAATAGACCCCATACCGCACCAACTGAAAGTCATCAAATTTGTCTAACGCAGTGAAGGTGTTAATGGTGTGGCCAAACGAGCATATTTTTTGAGCTGTGCGTTGAGTAAAATAGCGTAAATCGTAAAATCGCATATAATATAAATTCCAAACAATTAAATTTGAACTTTTGTATGAAACCAGCTCATTTCACGTGACTACAGCTCCAAAAATACGCTTGTTTGGCCTCACCCTAAGTTTCGGTTTCGGTTTCGGTTTCGGCCGAAACTGGAACTAAGGCCGAAGGTTCGGTTTCGGTTTCGGTTTCGGCTGAAATACCAGTTTCGGTCGGACTCTATCCATAAATAACAACAATATCATACATGGCCGTAGCTAGGAGGGGGGGGGGGCATTGTAGGGCAATGCCCTACCTTAAAAGTCCCAAAAACTAAGATAAATTATTATAATTAAATTGTTTATTCATAGTTTGAGATAAAAAGAATTGTAGCGATAGGTATCTAAACTTTTCCGAACATATCACACTTTGTGACATTCATTTCATATTATAATAATTCTTTGTTCTGTGACCTAGAGAGCAGATTAATTATGATTTTTTACTTCTGCCCTACCTGTAACCAATGCTGCCCTACCTCAAATTCGACTCAAGCTACAACCCTGATATCATATTACTTGGAAATTATCATATCGATCAAACTTATCGACAACTGGACATCACTACCCGACTGTACTTAGATGTGCGGGTCATTGGAAAGTGAGAATCAAAGGTTGTGATTGTGACATATACGAGTATTTCTGCTGCAATATCCAATTATACGTTTGTATATGTCTCGAAGCCCTTTGACTGATTGGCTGGCCTGCAGTGATACTATTAAATTATTATTCCATTATTATTACGGCTAATATGGCCGTAAACTACTTTGAATCTTTAAAATTGTAACACGAGAATTTAGACCTTGCATTTAACTAAACATGAAAAAACTAAAAAGCGTATGTTACTTTATTTGCTACGAACAGCTGCGAATTATATTTCGGAGTGTACTGTGTAAGTATTATTATTTGTACATGAGGTCCGAATGCTACCACATCTCTCATGCTTGAATTAGCCACCAAACGACCGGTTACCTGGCAACGCATCAGTATGCCTTTGGTGTTGCTGATATCCATGAGCGACGATAGCCACTAACCATCATCACTGTGGCGTAGCGTGGCTCTCGCCGCCCGGGGCCGACCGAAAATTTGCCGCCCCCAATGATATTTGCTGCCCCCATATTATTTAAAATATTTTTTTTTATTAATCAAAAATGCACTTTTCTTGTTTTTTTTTCATAACACAATTTACATTAAAAAATATCAAACAATTAATTTTAATACATATTTTTTTTTATTTAAAAATCGAGTGGCTTGCCGCCCTCTCTTCATGTGCCGCCCGGGGCTAGGCCCCCCCGGCCCCCCTCCACGCTACGCTACTGCATCATCAGTAACCATTGTTAGCTCGTTTGCCGGCTATTTTTATCAAAAAGGGTTCACGATGAGTCCTCTAAGTCCAAACCAAATTCAACCGAAGCCAAAGCAATGCCGACATGTTCTTACTGTTGGAAGTCTTTGGGCAGACCCAACAGTGACTCAGAAACCACTCAGTTCAATTCCGAGGGCAGTAATATGTACGGTAGGGTCCATATAAAACACTGATAGCTTGGTAACTTGTGTCCATCCTACGTGGTCGATCGTGAATGATCACCGCTAGTAGCAATTTCTTCTTATTCGTTTCCGTGCTTCGAAGGGCACATAAAGCCGTCAGTTCCGTAAGTTATCGTGAGATGTGGTGTGGTTAAGCCATATCGGGCGACATGAATACTTCCGACAGTTGGGTTGGCAAATATGGTTTGGTAATAACAACGACCATAATACCACCAAGCAGGGAGGCTGGGTTCTGTCGCCGCTTACAACACTGATTTGTCTGTACATATTGAATCAGGGTCAGTATTCTGGGCCACCCGAATGGGACAAAAACAAACATGTATGAGACAAGGGAATATCACACGGAAATATGTAATCAACTTCAAAAAACGATTTCACACCTCCGAGGTTATCCTGACATCTTCAGATTTAATCGTATCATTGCGTACTCACGTGCATTGCGTAACATTGAACAATAGCGTTTTACTAAAATACACATCACGTAATTGTATCAAAGTTGACCATCGTGAATTGTGTGGGGATTTGGGAAAAACAGAACCTACCCACGGACTTGAAAAAAAGACGGACGTAACCTCGTCTAATCGAGAGTGAAGCATAGCAATGGCCGCCCGCTTACCATGTGTGCGTAATTTTTGATTCGCGATTGACGCAGTATGGTGTCAATGCGTGGGTGTGTGTATTTTACGAATAGAGAGTTGGTATTAATATGGGTGCTTCACTGAGTTTGTTGTTGGGATTACGTCCGTCTTTTTTTAGGTCCGTAAACCTATGTGTGAACCGTGAACCTAATGTGAATTTATGTGTGATGAACTGTGATCATAATAAATGATGTGGCATGATTTAATTTAAAACATTTCACTCACACACTTTTACATTAGGATTTTTCTACATAAAGATAAAGTTATGGGTCAATTTCAACAAACACGAATTTTGCCTAATTACAGTGGCGAATTTAAATTTACTGTTTCTGATAATTTTTTTTGGCTTAAATAATAGGTAAATATTAGTACTACTTAATCATATACTAGAGATCGAAAAATTTTTGTTAGTTCATGAGATATTTCCATTTGAAATTATCAAATGCCACCGAAATTATTAAAGGACCACCGGAATTAAAATCCGAGCCACCGAAATTTATTAAATTTAAACCTGCTGTTTCTAATACATTTTATTTGGCATAAATAATTTGTAAATAGTAGTAATAATTAGTCACATAGTAGAGATCGAAAAAAAAATTATTAGTTCCGGAGATATTTTGAAATTACATTATCAAATGCCACCAAAATTAGGACCACTGGAATTAGAATCTGATCCACCGAAATTGATTATGCCAATGAGAAATAATAAAGGCAAGATCATATTTTAATACTTTAAAGATACATTTTGAAGAGTAGGAGTCTAGATGAACGTACTCCTTTAAGCGGTGATTAGACACGCTTGTGTTTCTGTGGCCTATTAGACCAGTGCCGATAGCTTCAAAAACGGTAAAAAGTGAAAAAAAATTATAGTACGATGAAACCCACTGCAAAAGGAAGAGGATATAACAAAAATTAAAGGAAAAATAATTTACGGGTGATCTGAG
This sequence comes from Thymelicus acteon, assembly GCA_951805285.1. Lineage (NCBI taxonomy): Eukaryota > Metazoa > Arthropoda > Insecta > Lepidoptera > Hesperiidae > Thymelicus > Thymelicus acteon. The sequence continues at coordinate 16,458,936 of OX638229.1, forward strand.
GTCGGGAGGGGGGAGGGGGGGTTTTAAGGGTAAAAAATGGTTTATCTCGATTTCCAGCAACACTACAAGTCCTATGGAAAAAGTTAAATGGCAAAGTCGTAGGTAATAAAAAGATCTACAACTTTTGTATTTACACTTTTTTACATAACCTCAAAATTTATGTGAAAAATTCAAATAACCAAGTTTTTGGTACCTAATTTTCAATCGAAAGTTCTCACGTCAAAATATCTACTTTTGTTCGTTGTAATCTCTACTTTCTAATGGTTTATAAAAAACTATAAACTACTAACTACTACTACTACTAACTATAAACCACTATGGTAAATGTTTTCCGAAAATGCAATGAAACGACAACTATTTTCGCATGTTTTTTGCAATCTTTATGTTTTATGGATTTGTAATTTTTTTGTCTAACAAAGTAACATGGAATCTTACGTTTTTCGATTAATTAAAGTGTAAATATTAATAAATAACTCAAAATTGTACACAATGATTGACAAAAAAAAATTAAAAACTCGAATCCGAAATTTTTTTGCAAAAATAGTTGTCATTTCATTTTCACCAAATTTCGTGAAAAAAAATTTTTTTTTGTAAAAGATAAAAATAAAAACCAAAAACTTGGTTATTTAAATTTTTCACATTAATTTTGAGGTAATGTATTGTTACGAACCACGGAACCCCGTACGGAAAAATGGAACCCTAAATTGTCGAAGACGTCTTTAATCGTTTTATTGCACTATTGTGTTCCGGGCGAATGACCTTCGTTCCTTTGTGTCTTGACCTTGATGCTAACTTTTATGACTGTGTTTTGTTTAATTATCTGGATTAGCGCGGAACCTTCTCGAAGGCCCGCGAGTTAAGTTCAGCCACCTATAAAAGGACGCGAATTGGTCGTCGTGACTGATTCCAGTTCGGGATACCAGTTCGGAACGATCGAAGCGATAACAGTGATACGAGCGATAAGGGAGTCAGGTTTGGGACTCCAGACGGGTCAATACGTGATCAGGGCGATAGTAAGAGGGTGTTTCGCGTTCGTGAGCGAGCGAGTGACTCTTACGCGGTTGTTAGTGTTAGTGTGTAGTAGTATTGTACCACCTTGTGAGTGAAATAAAGTGCTCTTCGGCAACATCAGTGGTATCCTTTACGAACCCACCCACTAGTAGGACGTAACAGTATAAAAAAGGTAAATAAAAAGTTGTAGATCTTTTTATTACTTACAACATTGCTATTTAGTTTTTTTCTATAGGACTTGTAGTTTTGCCGGAAATTGAGATAAACTATTTTTTACCCTTGAACCCCCCCTCCCCCACTTCCCGACCTCAGATCGACCGTAAATTATTTTTCCTTTAATTTTCGTTATATTCTCTTCCTTTTGCAATGGGTTTCATCCTACGATTATTTTTTTTCGTTTCAAAAATTATCGGCACTAGTCTATACACGTCCCTATGCGCTTTAGTTTGCCACCGGAGCCACCGAGATTAGGTCACCGGACTTAGAATTAGAGTCAAAACTTGAATTTTAAAGAACACCGTTACTCACAGGTTAACTTTTATTTCACAATTATGGCTGAAAACCTTTAATGGAAGCCTCCAAAAAATTTCTTGATAATCTGCTTTGTACTTTTACTAATATACATGACATCGGAATTGGATGATTTTGTATTCCAGCGCCACCGCAGTGAGTACTTACGTGTTTGACAGGAAAATTACGCAGCAAGTCGGTTATCCTAACACGCAGTTTGCAAAAGCACAACTGAATGGTGCGGGGAGAGCCAGTAAGGTGTCTTCCAAATCGTGTTGTAACAAGTTATGAAGTATACAAAATGCGCCACCGGTATTGCTTTTTTTTGTAGGACATTTTTAAAAGATGTTTTAAGAGCTGTTGTACTATCTTAAATTGCTCCGTAAATATATATTAGTTGTGTTATCTAATGTATTTCTAAAAAACATTCCTTTTCAATTGAATTTATTTACCAAAAAAAATTAAATTAATAAAATATGTAAATAAATGGAGTTCGGACAGTACACCGGAATTAGATTTTAGGTCTTAGATATTTTTTTTATTAAGAATCTATGTATTAAATACCTCTGAATACTTTACTATCGTGTAGATCACTATTTAAACTACCTACATAAAATTACGCATAATTGTAGTTTATCTCCACACATTAATTTTCAACCTCGCCGTCTCAAAAACGCACTTGGGAAATTCACCCTTATATTATTTTTATTTAGAGGAACAAACAAAAAACATCCATGTAGCACTAACTGAGATTATCGCGTTTTAACAGATCAAGAAGTTTACATACTACGAAGTGTTATGGTCAGTTAACCCTGAGTAAACTAGGTCGAGAGTGAGAATCAGTGAGAATAGATTTAAATTTCCATAAGTAACGGTAATAACATAAAATTTTAATAATCAGCCAGAATATAGTTAAATTAGTAAAATTGTTTTTTTAAATTTTATATGGCTGTTTTCTAATCAGGCCTTCAAGTTTAATTTATTGTTTGTAATCGTATCATATTACCTTTTAACTATTTAGTCTGATGTCCCAACCGCGATATTTTTGTTACCTTGGCGGTCTGTCACAAGGTGTAGTGTTTTTTTTATTATTTAGAGATTTGTACATACAAAGTGTGACAGAATCTTGACTATATGATAATTGAATTAACGAGAAACACTTAACCTTTTGCATGTAAGGTCATTTAATCATTTAGTATAGAAGTGTAGGTAAATATTACTATGTGACTAAAACTAACAAATATTTAAATAGGTTATAACATCTATTTTACTTTGGTTAATTCCGATATTGCATTTAACTCCTCAGTAGTTTTTTGCTGCTTCTTCTCCCGGGTCTGCTCACGATAGGAATTCTTTGAAGCGATGGTGTAGCTTATCTTTCGATGTATATTTGTAAAACACAACTTCAAATAAATGTCAATTTCCTTTTAACAAAATGTTGTTAACAATACTGCTGCACCGAAGTATGACATTACCACGCTTTTACACAACAATTTTGTGTCGTTAAGACTTCTTCAACGAGCTTAGTTAACTATAGATACTTCACTTACTTACACGGAAGCGGATAAGTGGCCAATGTTTAAGCCGTCGACTGATCCCAATTCTGAGTTTATTGACCAAGCCGGGGGCATTCGTGGTCTGTGGATGAGAACTGCAGTGCTTCAGAATTATATACCTGCGTTAAAACATCAATTATTATTAGGCATGAATTTTAGATACTCATAATATTCGTCAAACCCATTCTGTACTAGCAATTTTGCTTGCCCAGCGTGAGGTATAGGTTCGATTCTCGTTCCGGGTACACGTTTATATGACAGAATGTGACAGTGAATTTTTTGTTCTTTTATCGTGGGTGTTTGTAATGTGTTAATTGTGTGTGTCCGCAATATTCAGAATCCCGGTGCGGATTGTATGCGTTTACAATTAAGCCATATGTCATTAAACCATGAGAGATGCAACTTTCTTCGAGTCTGCTTACAGATGTTGAGATGTGCATAATTTGTGAATATATTGCGGTGGACTGCATTATCATACCCGTTTCAATAAATTAACAAAATAACCATCTTAACTTACCATGTTTCTCTGCTCATAGGCTTAAAAAGAGTAAATCGGGTGCCAAAATACAAGCTTTGTCCTAGCTTGGACACCAGATTTCCCACAATGATTATAAAATTATATTTATGTATTTAAATATGGATAAGAATATGTTGTATGTATTGTGTGAAGAATATAAAGATAATATAAAGTTTTTGTATTGTACCTATTGTATTTTGTAATGACGGAACCAGAATAATTAAGACCACGGAGAAAATAAAAAAGCACCAAACATAGGCCATGTCTATCATGTGATGCACGCTGTCATCTCGAGTGCCACTGCCACACCCACGGTACTCTTGAAACACTTTTACTTGAGAAAAAATGAAAGGTAAAATTCGTACGGAGCCGTGGTCTATGGTTATGTAATGAGAGATTCCAGTATAAGTGGACATTTATACTCGAAGCATCCGGAGAGAACAGAACACAAGACAGTGTTTAGACTGTACTGCGTGTTGTGGAATTTTGATGGAATGTTAAAATTGTCACATTTTAAACATCATAAATCATAATAACCAACAATCTCCGTTGTTTAGCTTCTGAAACTGATTGAAAGGTATATATGATTGCCTAGAAGTGTGTACTAAACACGCTAAATACATTATATTTTGTTGATTTTACTGCAAAAATAAAATACCTTAAATACCTTAAAAAATACCTCAAAAGAGTTACAATTTTTTACCCTGCATTTTACTGCGGGAAAAGGGCTTCCAACATTTTTGTATGGAGCCTGGCATACCTACAAGTCCGCCATTTTGAAAAAACCTTGATTCGGCGGCCAGTGATGAAACATGTGTCAATCGATAGAATAAATGATTGTGATCAAAAAGTATTCAGTGATAAAATGTCGTAAGTGGTATACTTTCTGAGATATTTGAGTTCAAAACCGTAGGAAAATAAAGCAAAAAACATCGTTTCGGCCGATATTGATAAAACATGTGTCAGTCGATAGTCTAAGTGATTACGATCAAAAAGTATTCCGTGATAAAATGTCGTAAGTGATATGTTTTCTGAGATATTTGAGTTCAAAACCGTACAAAAATAAAACATTTGTAATTAATTGTCTTTTTATTTCTAGTGGCTATATGGAGATATTATGAGTGTGAAATATTATGAATATTTAGAATAATTACTATATACAAATAAAATCACAATATAAATAAACAAAATTAAATAAAAACAGTTTTATTCATATTTACATATAAACATCTTATATATTTAGTAAATAAATATTTATAAATACATAATTATATAACATCTGGTTGAAGACCACGGGCGACAACATTCTAATTGCTTCAGGTAGTGCTGCTGGACTTCTTGAAGGATCTTTTGGTAGTCTATGATTTTTTGATGTCTACAAGCAAGGAGTTCCAGAACAGTATGAACTGTATTGTGAAGGAATTCTCGAAATAAGCAGTGCTATGGGTTTCCTTTAAATAAACAGGAGAAGACACATTATTCAAAATAGCATAAAATGTTGAGAGAATTCTTAAGTTTCGCCTGTATCGAATGGGTAGCCATTTAAGTTTGGAATGGAACTGGGAAATGTGGTCATACTTACGTAAGCCAAAGATATATCTAATACAGTTATTAAGAAGGCGCTCCAATTTATTCAGAAGTTCCTCTGACAAATCTGTACAACACACATCAGCATAATCAAGGTGAGGGATGACCAGAGTGTTTATGCCGTATTTATGGTTAAGTGTTACAGCAGTTGAAGTGTACCGGTCAGTTTTTTCCTTACCTCAGTTACGTTATGTATTATAAAAATTAAACAAATTCGTCAAACAAACAACTTAAGGGTAGAGATAAAATCGCGGGATGGTACTGCTCATGCATAGTGGGAAAAAGAACCTTGTCCTGTTGTTCCCATATAATGTGTGTTATATGGTTCTTGGTATGGGCTCGACATCAGAAAACATTGCCTTTATCACCAGCGGAATTTTTAGATTCAGTGATTGTCAGACATGATATAGAAAACTAAGCCAATAATGAATTATAACTTTTGGTTTAGAGTAATTGCCAAAGCTGTAGACGCTGGTGGCAAATAAATTATTTATAAAACAACCTAGTAGTTTGCTTTTGCTTTGCTTTTTTTAATTCAAACCTACCCGTTATTAATAAATCAAGTACCTATGCAGCACATGCACATATGGCATAATGTACTTATTTTTCAATGTTGACCCAATAAATTCAAAATAAGTAAATGATAATTTTTAATGCATTATTTTTGTACGGTTTTGAACTCAAATATCTCAGGAAGTATATCATTTACAACATTTCATCACTGAATACTTTTTAATCGTAATTATTTAGCCTATCGATTGACATATGTTTCATCAATGTCCGCCGTAACGAAGTTTTTTTTGCTTTATATTTCTATGGTTTTGAACTTAAATATCTCAGAAATTATATCACTTACAACATTTCATCACTGAATACTTTTTAATCGTAATTATTTAGCCTATCGAATGACATATGATTTATCAATGTCCGCCGAAACGAAGTTTTTTGCTTTATTTTTCTATAGTTTTGAACTCACTTATCTCAGAAAGTATACCACTTACGACATTTCATCACTGAATACTTTTTGATCATAATCATTTTTTCTATCGATTGACATATGTTTCATCACTGGCCGCCGAATCGAGGTTTTTTCAAAATGGCGGACTTGTAGGTGTGCCAATTAGGTTCGATGCCCTTTAAAATGTAACGTAATTCGCCCTGCTTTAGTTATTTGCTGTGGCTGGTCCAAACATACTAATAAGACCAATAGGTCTTTCGAACTTTATTTTCAGCAACGGCGCCTTGACGGAACTCATTAGGCATTAATACTGGCCATAACTCTCAACAGAGTGCCTAGTAGGTTGAACGCTGGTCTCCCGAAGGTCGCCCGAGTTTGAATCCTGCAGCAGCTCTAACTTTTTTTCTTGCTAACACACTCATACCCCCGTAAGTTATTACCTGTGTCGCGGGTGGCATGGATGACACATATAACACATCACAATAACACCCATGACCCGAGTACAAATATTTATCTGTCGCATAAATATTTGCCCTGGCTGGGAATCGAAACCGGGACACCTCGCTTCACAGGCAGGTTCGCTACCAACTAGGCTACAGCGTCATCTAAATGTGTCTATTATGTTATTACTTTTTATTTAGAAGTTAACTAAAGAATTAGAAAGAAACGTTTTAGTATAACTTAAATACATGATCGTCCATATCAAACCGATGCTCGAGATTCTTAAGAGTAAATGCTTTGGTTTTGACATACATTTATTGTAGGTACCTGCTGACCGCTGTGTCACCAGACTGGCCTGTTGAATTGAGTAATACCATATATGAATGAATTAATTCTTCACAACCTTAAGGCTCATTAGATGACGATTTATAAGGTATCCTTGGAGAGCTTCTGATGCTACCAAACGATGACTGACCCAGATCGCAGCGGCGTGATCCTATATATCACGGATCATTTACTAGTACTTAAGACGATCACGACAGCGCTCACCTCACCACAGAAGTTAAATAAAACAGAACGTCCAATGCACGTATTTTAGACCTTATTTAATAACTGCTTATTCTTATGCTAATTACTAATAATTAATCATTCATACATAAATGTAGCAACAGTATTTCACAGGATATAGAACGATATATTTTTTATTTCTTTTCGGAATGAAAAGTAGGGAGCAAGAAAAAGAGTCGAAATGGCAATGGTTTCTCCAAGAACAGTTTGGTTTCCTCAACGGTAATTTCTAATGACGAAATGAGGACCAGCACGAAGAACATTGAAAATTGTCTTCAAACTATTTAATTTAACTATGTATAATCTATACTAATATTATAAAGGGGAACGATTTAATTTTTTGGTTTGCATTGAATAGGCTCCGAAACTACTGAACCGATTTCAAAAATTCTTTCACTGTTGGGAAGCTACACTATCCCCGGGTGACATAGGCTATATTATATTTTCAAAAAAAATTAGGGATCCTGAATAAAACTCCAATAATGTAACCCAAGGTGTAAAAAAAATAAGAAAACCGAAGCAAAGCGAGGGCGGTTACTCGCGTGTATATTATGTAGGTTATTTTATAGCTGCAACTTGTAAATACTACACATTTTCTGTAGTGGTTTTATATTGATTGTGTTGCGAACTATATAATCTCGATGACGATTGTAAAATGTTTTAAAGAAAGCCGCTTTGAACCAACGTTTTTTTTTTAAAAAAAACGCTAACACACTCATACCCCCGCAGTAAGCTACCTGTGTCGCGGGTAGCATGGATGACACAAATAACACATCACAATAACAACACCCATGACCCGAATACAAATATTTATCTGTCACATAAACATCTGCCCCGGCCGGCAATCGAACCCGGGTCCCCTCGCTTCGCAGGCAGGGTCGCTCGCTACCAACTAGGCTACAGGGTCGTCGTTTGTAGGCAGGTTGTTTAGAATCCTTTCATACATTTTTATTTAAACATTTTTCATCTGCATGCAAGTTAATAACTTAAGTAATTTGTTATTGAATTTTTTATTTAAGATTTTTGAATTTTGTGCATAATCATAAAATGGTAAGAAATTACTATCAGAATCCCAAAATAAAATTAAGAAACGGGTACGAAGATGGGTACCATGACGATAATATAAAATACAAATATCGTCTCGTTCCCATGTCGTCCCGTCCAATGTAAAGAGACTAAGCGTTGTGCAAGACGCAAGATGCAAGACGCACCGCATTTAATTATAATATCTAATTATTTATTTAAATCCTTCCCGTGATCGACGGTAATTAACAACCTGACCTACCGCATCTATTTCTACGTCAAACGTTATTGGGAGTACGTTTTTAATAAATTGTCAAATCTATTTAATTAGGTGTTCCTTGTCCAATTTTAAACACAAGGGGTAAAACAACAAGGGTCACGGACGTCACGGTGAAACCATTGAAATACATATAAATTTAAAATACCAAAACCGTGAGTACCTAACTGTTGCATTAAAAAATGATTTGTACGCGATAATAGATAACTTCAAGTCGTAGGATTGCTTCTCAGTTCTGCTGCAAATAGTTCACCGGCGGCCTGTACATAAAACTATGACCCTAGGCACTTAACTCGATCTACAGATTCTATTTATAAGCCAACAAAAATGTATGACGCTTTAGTTAGTTTTTTCCATGTTTTTTCCAAAAGAATGCGTCAAATGACAAATTAAAAGCAAAGCAACAGGTTATATAGAAACAGTTTCAAAACCGTCCGCTATAAAGAGGTCACGCCCCGACCTTGTGGGCCGAGGCAGTTATTTGTTATTATATAGAAATATTATTATAATTATAATTACACAACGATACAAATATGTTTCTCTACTAATGAAAAGTTTTGATGATGATGTGTATAAATATTAATTAGGTAAGATTTAAGGTACTAAAATAATGCTCGTTATCTCCTACTTTATATCATCTTTTATACTTCTATTAACGTGGCGTCCGTTTAAAAACAACACGCAATAACTCTAAATTGATAATATATATTTAAAACCGTACATGATGCATACATTGTATAATTATAATAAGTTAACAAAAACAAAATTTGTTATAATTGTGTATTAAATTGTATTAAATTAAAAATTGTAATTGTAATAGACTAACATAGTTTATCTATACTAATATATAAAGAGGAAAGATTTGATTTTTTGTTTGCATTGAATAGGCTCCGAAACTACTGAACCGATTTCAAAAATTCTTTCACTGTTAGGAAGCTACACTATCCCTGAGTAACATAGGCTATATTATATTTTCAAAAAATTAGGGATCCTTAATAAAACTCCAATAATGTAACCCAAGGTGTAAAAAAATAAGAAAACCGAAGCAAAGCGAGGGTGGTTACTCGTAAGTCATAAAATTGTTACCAATTCTATGGGCTAAAATTGTCTGAAATAAATATATTTTTTTAATTACATAATAATTTAGTAATTTACATAATGTAAATGCTTTCTCGCATTACCTACTGCATGCATCCTGTTTAATTTGACGAAATTGATATTATAACTAATCAATTAATTTAATATTATACATACATTGTTTCAATAATATAATATTTGTATTCTTTATCATAATTTAACCCTCCTGCATGAGTCAGCCGCTAATGACTCGTCGTGTCCCGGCTGGGGACTTAAGAGCCAGTTCTTCCTTTCTTTTTCTTCTCTTTCATAGTCGGCAACGCATCAGTGATGCGTTTGGTGTCGCTGATGTCCATGCACCATGAGCTATGATGGTGGAACTTCAGCTCGTTTGCCGACTAGCCATAAAAAAAACTACTTAGTATTAATTTAAAATTAACAAAAACCGCTTGCTATCAGCAAAAAAGCTCATATACCTTTTTGAAATCCTTATGGTGAGCTCTTCAATTTGATACCCATATTGAATTAATCGATTTATTTTTATTTTTTCATACAAACATTGTTTTTTCACCATTTCACTTATTTAAAAACTCTTGGGTAATCAAGACGAATCTAACGATATGTTAATTATATAAATCCATTCAGCGGTTTGGACGATATGAAGTAATAAAGAATATTACACGCATCTATATATATAAAATTGAAAAGCGACACACCGCTGATTAAACAAAAAATCTCAGAAACTGCTTAGTAGGCAACTTAGTCATTTTTGAAGTTAAAAACATGAAAATTTACATATTAGCTCCAGTTTAGAAACAAAATTTGTAAGTATTATGTTTTTTGGAAAATCATCCCCTAAAGGGTTAATTAAGACGGCGCAATTTAGTAGGGCAACTTCATCAGTTTTGAAGTAAGAAGGGTGAAAATTTGTATATAAGCTTACAGTTAGACACAAAAAATAACTGCATCACTGTTTTCTCGAAATTCATCCCCTAAAAATAGGGGTTGGAAGTCATTTACATACAAATCAACTTCGTCAGTTTTAGAGTTATAAATATGAAAATTTTTATGTTAGTTTATTGTTATTAACAAAAGTTAAAATTTAGCTTAAATTCATCCCTTAAAGGACAAATTTAGAGGATGGAACTTACTACGCAACTTCGTCATTTTTGAAGTTAAAAACATAAAAAAATATTATATTAGCTCAAGATTAGAAATAATCAGTAATGTGTTTTTTTTTTTGGAAAATCCTCCCCTGAAGGGTTAATTAATTAGGGAGTGCAAGTAAGTATGGCAACTTCGTCAGTTTTGAAGTAAAAAACTTGAAAATTTATATGTAAGATTATAGTTAGACACAAAAAATAACTGTACCCACTGTTTTCTCGAAGTTCATCCCCATAAGGGGTAATAATAAGGGATTTTAAATATTTAAGAAACTACGTTAATTGTAACAGGTTTTTTGGAATTTCATCCCCTAAGAGGTAAATAAAGAGGTTGCAGGTTTTTCCAGGACTTGGTCAATTTCAAACTCAGAAATATGAAAATTAATATGTAAGCTTATAGTGAGAAACAAAAAAATTGTGTGGAGGACTTTACGGACGGGCGCGGGAGACAGGAAGCGATAGAGGAACCGGAAATGGGAGAGGGACAGGGAGCGGGAGAGGGAGAGGGACAGGAAGCGGGATAGGACCCGGGAGCAGGATAGGGAGAGGGAGAGGGAGAAGGAGAGGGACGGGGAGCGGGAGAGGGAGAGAAAAGGACAGGGGTATTATTGTCTGTTTGTCTGTCCGGGCATCACATGAAAACCCTTGAACTGATTTTGACGGAAATTAGTCAAGTTGTTCCTAATACTTTGGATCACGTTTTAAAAAACTTTTAGTCGCGATAAAATTAAAAGTTTTCCCAGGAAACAAGATGAAACATAGTATGGAATATTTTTAAAACACCAACGTCTTGCTTTAAATTTGAAACAAACGTTCTTCATTTAGTTGATGGAATATATGTTTTCGAGTTTTTCAAAATTTTTCATGAAAAAGAAAAAAACTAATGTTAATGTTGTTTATTTTTCAAAATCCGTTCCCGGAGGAATGATTTGTGATTGTATCGTAGGTTTCAGTATATAAATTTCTAAATATAAATACTTCAATATAAATTAACCTGTTTTTAAATTTTCTTCTGCAAGGGGTATAAATATGATAAGCATAAATTCCGCATGCGAAGCTGCGGGCAACAGCTAGTACATATATAAATACAAGATACACGCGAAAAACAACCCTTCCTAGCAATCGGGTAAAAAGACGAAATCGATTTTAGAAGGTGGCTGTAATGCAAGTTCTTGTCTATACCGTCGCTACTCTATGCAGTGTGTGTACAGACTACAGACACCGACATTAGGAAAATTGTCTTCATAAATATAATATTATGTAGATACGTTTCGATTTGAATAATTTTGAAACAGACCGACAAAAAGCATGTAATGGTTTGCATGACTTTGCTATAACGATAGATTTACAAGTATAATGGCGGTGTACGGAAAGCGGTAATGTCTACTTAAAAGGTAACTCGTCGTCAGTAACACCAAAATCGATGCATTTATTACACACTGCATGCATCGCCGGTTGTAACCAAAACGCATATAAAAATAATTTATTTATAAACTGAAAATAAAGCAAATATTTGCATTTTCGACACGCCAAAATTAATTTACTATAAAATTGAAAAAAGTATAATTTTTTTACTCTTAATATTATGAACATTAATATTAGTGGCCATCCATAAATTACGTCAAACGTTAGGGGGGAGGGGGTGGCGATGAAGTGTGACATTGTGTGACAAGGGGTGGGAGGGGGTCCTAAATTTCGTGACGTCACTTTTCAAAATCGAATAATTGGTATGTAGAGGTAAATAAATATTAAAAAAAATTAATGGAAATAAAATTTATTTCGGAACTGCTGTTTTAATTTAGTAATTTCTGGTTGTAAAATTTTATAAAGTGTGACGTCACACTGGGGGTGGGAGGTCTCACAAATGTGACCAGCTGTGACAAGGTGGGGGAGGGGTCAAAAAGTCATGAAATTAGTGTGACGTAATTTATGGATAGCCCCTTACGAGTAAAATATCCGTTAACGATGGTTTCAACTGAAGTTCTGACTTCAGGCTTGAACATGAAGGATAACAGTACATCGTTTGTCTTTATGTTTTGTGGAAATGCTAACACTACAAACTGACAAAAGTGTCGAGGGTAAACATCGCAACAATTTCACAACAACATGATTTATGAACATGAAATAGAGCCGTGACCGTAACTTGACTAATTATGAACAATTTCACCCGAGTTCACCTCTCCGCGTAAACTATGGTTCGTTTCTGTCGCCACATACAAGCCGCTATATCAACTTTACCTCTGTGAACTATTTAACTTACATTGATATAGATACCTACTCGTACCTAAAATGTACCTAAATTTATGATTGTGCAGGTGTCGTGTGTGGTATAGAGATATGGACATGAATGAAATGTCTCGAAGACTCGAGAAAATACACCTGTCACATCACATGTCTACTCTCACCGAGAATCGAACCCTATCGTCCGGCTGGAACGATTCTGTCGCCATATCATCATGCACTATTATGTCTTCTGCGGCTATATTATGTTAAGGAGGGTAAAATCTATCTAACAATAAGTATCTAAGTTTCACCGTAGAAGAAATAATCAATACATCTATTATTTATTTGTATATAAATAAAATTGGAGTGTCTGTTTGAATATTAAAAAAACCGCTTTTTACTAAGTGCATTTGGAAGTATACACGGTACATATACCAAAACAACATTTTTTACAAATTTTGTCTGTCTGTCTGTCTGTCTGTTTGTTCCGGCTAATCTCTGAAATGGCTGGACCGATTTTGACGGGACTTTCACTGGCAGATAGCTGATGTAACAAGGAGTAACTTAGGCTACGTTTATTTTAGAAAAAAACTGTGTTAGGCGATACGAAGTTCGCCGGGTCAGCTACTAGTACTTATCATAAGTAGTTTCACTAAAACTAAACATAATAAAATAAATAAGCGAACGTATTTTCATATTATTAGGCAATACATTTTTAACTTAAGTTAACAACTTAAATATCACTTTAACTCTTCTGTAACACACGAAAACTAAACCATAACATTTATGTATCATAAAAATATTAATCTAAGAAACACGTAATCAACAAATCATTACAAACAAAATTGACCTTTAATATTATGCAAACAAAATCTTTTCTTGCAACTTACGCAAATGAGATTTCATTCTGAGAACACCGTGTATGTCTGTTAACTTCAATTAAGTACTGACTAATTACGAACCGTCATGGACAATTTAAAACCGTGCGGTTGTTTGTTTGATAAATCCATACTTTGTCTTCATTTTGAATTTTTGACAAATCTAGTGTACAATAGTGACTTTAATCGAGCGAACTTACCCACGTTTGATTCCCGGCATATTAAAAAAATTAAAAAAAAAACATACTTAATTTAATCACATTACATAGCATACACATTTCAGCCTGTAACGTAACGCGATAATGTCAAAAACGACTGTTCAGTTTCTTATGCGGTTTTGTCTTTAGTCAGCAACACTTCGGTAATGACATTGTATCGGTATCCCCAACATTAACATTATTAATGTTTTACTATGGCAAAATTCATTCGCGGCAATCGCGGCCATTCCAATTATAGCTTCGTGTCGTTGTAACGTGTAATAAGTTTGTTTTGTGTCTTCATATGCAATAGAGGTGCATGTAAAAATCCGTGTTTTTTACCCCTCCTTCGATGTACCAGCACGACATACAGTCCACTCCATTGCATCCAATAACACCTGGGATCACTACATACATGTTCATACGTATCTAATGCGTTAATGTCGGATGATCATGCGTGGTAAGTGGTGACCACTCCACCAATTCGCCATGAGCCATGAGGTAGCCTGATATCAGCTACTGATATATAAAAATCATGTATAATAAGAAAATAATGAAATCATAACATGTGCTATTGCAACTTTTTAATTAAAGTCAACTGGAATCGGCCTCGTTTTCATCAAAATATTAATGATGCAATATTATAAATTTATAATCCGTTAAGCACCATATTCATTAATTTTTATGTGGATTCTTTAAATATTCCAATGAATATTCAGTAGGAGAAAAGTATTGTAACGAGAAGGCATAAGCTGTTTATTAACATAAAATATTGTAAACAACGCACGCGGTAATTAAAGATATGGTTATCAAACTCCAGTTTAATTATATGTTACGGCTATAATTATCTTTAAATGAATATTAGTGCTTTTTGTTATCTAATAATTTTGTACATTTTGATCAATTGTTACCAAACTCCTGTGGGATTGCAGTCTGCCGTAACTTATAATTATACATGTGAATTTTGAATGGCTGTTTGTTACTCTTGCTATTTCCTTAATATTGTCTGAAAAACCACGGCCTGAGCGCTAATTGACACTTTCGCCATTAGTGGAAAATTTAAAAATTTACAAAAAAAACTATTTAATTAAAATTCTTGTTTCCCAAATAAAACAAAACCAAAATAGCGGTAGTTGAACTGTCTGGAGCCATAAAATAGATTTTTTGCTACGGCAAAGTAGGCTGCATGTTCGCCAACGAGTGTCTTGCGGCAAGAAAGCGCTGCACCGCTGTGTCGCAGCCTTTTAAATACCACTCGCTTACCCGCTTCCACACATCAACATGTATGAAATGTCCGCTTCCACTACTCTCCGCTGACTGGTTTCCGAAGCGAGACTAGATGTGGTAGTGACAATATCTCATAGGTTGCTTACAAAACATCTCTGCTCTGCTATTCTCTTCTTCCAATTGGTGAAAACTGGCCCTTAGTGATCAACTGATAAAATTTTGGGGTTATCCAGTATCGCAGTTATTATGTACATGATAGGAGGGTGACAGCCAATAGAAAAATTAACTGAGCGCTCCCAGGGAACGTTAAATCCTCTGTAACTTACTATAGTTACACACTACCACGTATACAACAGCCGTTAGGCGACATCCTACGGTCTTTAGGCATATCTTATACACTTCTGACACTTATAGTGAGATCTATAAACCGTGCTAAAGCTTTGCTCAGAAAATTATCCGAACAAAGGCTCCTAAATAAATTTTAACATTAGCCGCTTCACATGACTATAAATTTTTTTCTTATTTTGAAATATCCCAACAATTTTTTTTTCGTATTAATTAACAAAATGTCAGTTATCTTGTTTAATTGACTGCTGTCTGAATAAAGTCTAAATTAAAGTGCCCCTTAAAAATCTTATTGCACGCTTTAGCTAACGCTATAGCAACCTCATGAACACGCTCCAGGCATCCAATTCCTAGACACATATCCATCCGACCTGACATTAAATGCCTATAAATGTTCAGTGTGCACTGGATTCACCTGTTACTATTAGAAAGGACAACAGACGGACATGAATTTCCCAACAGCTACTGTTTGCGCATCAAAATATTTGTAAACACTGTGTATCGTCTCAGTAAATTGACTGAGCAAATGTTAGCTATTAACGTACACCCCGGCCATTTTCTTTATGTAATTGATGTAGCAAATACAGATTGAGCAGCCAGTGTTAAGTGGTCAGCGTGGCTGCGGTGTGGTGAGAGGAGAAATCCATCCGAGGACATCGCTCACACCAGACATTGTCACAGATTGTCTTTTTTTAACTAATTATAGGCTCTAGGCCTCAAGAGGAGAGGCTCAGTAGTCGGCCGATAATAAGTTGAAGGTTAAGCTACGTAAAGCCAGCTGTCGATGAAGTCTAAAGTGCACTAACTTAGTAAAAGCCTATTTACACTTGACTTGAAGACGCCCACATAATATTCGAACGGGACAACGATGATGCCCTCATCATCATTTATTTCAGTCATTCGCGGTACACCTGACGAAGAGATAGGAGAGCTGGAGAATGAGAAATGTTGCTCTTACGTGGTGGTAGGGAGGTCAAAAATGCAGAAATTACCTCAATTACACCTAATTACACCTTACTCTAGTACATCTGCAGTGTTACCCTATCTGATTTTTAAGAGTTTATTATTTGACATGTCTCCACATTTATCCGAAAAACTATACTTTGCTTAAATGTTCGATACAATTACACAGTTGCAGGAGCGGTTGACATCACGGAAACCGCACTTAAATCTTAACATAGGCAGGGAATAGTAAGTCTGACCTGACCGCTGCTATAATTTTTATTGTGTGGTGAAGATAGCGAGCGACGCATTAAGAATTCATAAGCGCCGCGGTTGCACACCGCAAGTGACGATGGTGGTAGCGCGTGGTAGGAATGCGTATTTCTAAAATCGTCCAGCCTTGATCGCACCGATCATAAGCCCAGACCAAGGTCGTTAACGCAATATGGTAAATGAAGCATTGAATACTAGGTATGTGCTTATCTGCCTCGTTAAGTTCTAGGGTTCCGCATATTAAAAAAATCACGCTCATTCCCTTTGGTCCGTACTTTGCAATAAGATTCGTGTCGAGGTGTGTCGAGGGTGGCATGGAAGTAAATAAGACCCGAAAACCCACATTTAATGTCTGCCCAGCCTGTGCTGCAATCGATCGCGGAACCCCTTCGATTCGCAGAGCCATTATTCCGACTAAGATGAACTTAACTGTAATACGTATGTCAAAAGCATGGTGGACATGCATATACGATGTGAATGTTATTTATTCGTATAACTACATAATTTTAGCTCGTATCTTTTAGGTTTCGGATTAAGCTTTTGTTAGTAAGCTTTATAAAATAAGCAGACAATACATAGTTAATTTTAGAACGAAATAAATAAAATAACTGTTAAATTTCTCGCATGAAAAATAACGACCTACCAAAAATATATCTATTGTCATCCCAAAGGTGCATTAGAAATTCATTAGACTGTCTCGTTGCAAAAACTGCTGCAGCGCATGCGCGGAATACGCGTTTCTAAACCTTACTGGTAGGTAGGGTTGTCACCGTTATCAATATGTTTAACAAACATTCTGACTGGAATGAATTCTTGATGAAGTTTGATGAATCCTACTAAACTAAACCTCCTCCATAGGTATCAGTATCTTTTGAAAATATCCGCAATAATAAAAAAAATGCTTTGTATTGTGTTTTTTTCCCCTATTTTTTTGAAAGGGGTTTTATCACTTTTGTGACTATTTATATTGTGTTCGTGATTGATTGATTTACAAATTTATTGCTGCATTCGAATTTCTCATGCACCACTCCAATCAGTTCTTGAAAAAACCATTGCAACCCTTTCATATTATTATTTAGCAAATATAATTTAATCATTTAACAAGCGGCATTTTTTACTTTCCCATACCATTCCAAATAGATACGCTTTGACACGAAGGAAATAAACGACAAAAAAGTATTTTTAAGGACGTATCCTAATCGCACTCTAAAAATATCTTTAAAAGGATTACAGAAATTTTAATTCATAACATTTGCTTAAACTCGACCTACATTACAATAATCGGTGGCGACAAGCGACAACCCTATGGCTGACCATGAACGTCTGTTACTCAAGGTTGCAGTGTCCCAACAGAACCATTCGGATGCACAAGAGCTTCCAAAAATAACAGTTAACTTTCCATAGAAATTCTTTGAACGTATGAACAAGAGTTGCAAGATTGCGATCTCAGGTCACCCGGACGTTGAGTCACTTGTGTTTTGGAGATTATTTTGGAGCTCAGTCTTTGAATCTGTTCAGTTTACTCCCAATATTTTTCTTTATATTTTTTATGGAGTCAAGAGCTGACGGAAGAGACAGGATAATTGATGGTAAATACATATATTACTACTAATACTATTATACTGGTATTACCTTTCTGTGAGGCCTGCTTGTCTAGCTACCACCACCCTACTGCTTGAGTCAGCCAAACGACTCGTCGCGTTTCGACTGGGGGCTAATTATTGCAAGTATTTGCAAGTAACGAGTCAAAACTCATCAAATATGAATCACAGATTTGCAAATGATATCGTAACTGTTGGTTAATGGTAGCATTTGAGATGCATACTTGCTGAATACAGCAACATTGTTTTAAGAAAACAATCTTACTAATATTATAAATCTGAAAGTTTAGATGTCTGTGACTCCATCACGCAAAAACGGCTCAAGATATGGATAAAATTTGACACACGGATACCTTCCAACCTAACTTACCGGAAAGGCTACTTTTTATCTCGGGAAAAATACCTGTTCCTGAGGGATAAGATAGGAAACCTATAAGTAATCTTTATATAATTTTTTTATTAATCACACTCTTATTTTTCTCAGGACCTAATTCTGAAGTCCACTCAGACGAAGTCGCGGGTAGAAGCTACTTTTGAAATAAATATATCAGTAGCATTTGATTTTAAGAAGCATTGAGGAGATTGGTCTGCAGTTAACGTAACTGTAAGTAAATATTTACTGGTTATAAACTGTAGGAGGCTGGAGTCAGATCTAATGGTAGGCACGAGTCACCGGCGCCCGTGGTTGTTTTTTATGGAAAAAGCCGACAGACAAGCTGACGATCCACCTGTTGGTAATTCCATGGACATCGGCGATATCAAAGGCATCACTGATGCGTTACCGGCCAAGAAAGAGAGAAAAAATGAAAAAGAACTAGTTCTTGAGCCACCAACCACAACCCGACGAGTCGTTTGATGGTTGACTCCAGACGGTGGTTGCTAACTTGACGGCTAGATAGTAATTTTTTTATGAAGTGTTTTGTAAGCAGGCAATGTATACAAAATATTACGAATAGTAGCAACCTATCTGAGGTGAACTTTAAAAATAAGTGTAATTTGTGAAGCAGCTATATAAAATATGGTATAATATGCCTATGGGATGCGATAACCACTCATACGTACGTCGCAGCGGTCAAATGTTATTTGCACATACGGATACGTTTCACCAAATAAAAATTGATAATTTATACACCGCAAGCGCTTACTATTTTTTAGTTATATTTCAATGGCCATTTGCATATTTATATGAAGAACCAAATGAGAGATTTACGCAATAAATATGTTTAGCCAATAGTATTGTCAAATTACGTCCATATAAAGTTGTAAAATATATTATTTAAATTAATTTGCAAACGTATTATTAGTATTACGCAGGACTAGTTTTTTTTCTTTTTCGTTATCGATAGAAACGTTGTAAACGTACAACATAAAAGTTATTGAAATTTTAACCACTTAATAACTTTTAATTAGGTAGCTACTAATAAATTACCGCATACAAAATCTATTAAGTCTATAAAGTCCGCTAAAATAGGATGAAGAATTTTAAGAATAACTTAAGAGGTTTTAGGAGCCTTCGAAATATTTTCTTACATTAAAAAGTAATAAGTACGTGTTATACTATACTCTTCTTTTATTTTAAACTCATGTCTATGAGTAGAATCATGTCTTTTTATCGATGGAATTGTATATTAACACCATAACGATAAATAAATTTTATGCACATTGAACTATCTTACCATTTGTAATACATAATATCACTCATAAAACAACATTTTATGATACTTTATAAGAAAATTATGTAAATATATAAAAGTTTTACTTAAGACATGGACCATAAATCATAGCAGTAACAATTAGTTCGACCTGAAGGAGTTTGCTGACATCTGATGATCTGACTATAACGTTACTCATAAATAACATAAAAAACATAGCTTTTATGGTTAACGCCATAAGATTGATTGATGTAAGTCCTAAAAGTATATTTTTCTCCTTTACCCTCACTCGTTTAGATAACATAAGAAAGAGAAAGCGTTGTTTCACCTGCCTTATTTCGCATAACGAAAATTTTACTTTCAAAAAAGAAAACAGCCAAATTAACATTTTAAAATTCGTGAACATCTCCATTAACATTAACTCGATATCAGCAATAGCAGAGGAACAAATTGAGCATATTATTCTTCTTTATCAGACACAAAAGGTTATATAAAACACGTGTCGCAAAGCCTAATGCAGGTAAAAAGCAATTGCACCGAAATAATCGAGCCCCATTCAAATTCATATTTCACAAGCGTGAAGTGTAAAATAACAGCGTGTCTTCATTTTCTGCAGGCGGTTCAAGGTAAAAGAAAAAGCGATGCGAATGACGACCTCGTAGCTCTAGTTGGTTGCCATGTGTAGGTAATGAGGTTCATCTTTGTCATCTCGAGAGAATATAATATTTAGTACCTCTCTTCATATGGCTTCAACAATATGATGGCCCACTACTGATCACGGGTCGCTCCTCTCGAGGAGGCTTAGAAATACACCACTATGCTGCTCCAGTGCGGATTGGTCGAGGGGTTAGTGGCTAACCCAAGTGTCAAGAAGTTTTCAAGCCACCCGCCCAAAGGATTCCGACATGGCTTATCGACTGTTATCCTTTGATAACAAGCGGAATCGACCTTTGTCACTAACGGTAACCCATCCAAGTACTGACCGCGCACGCTGTGCCTAACTTTGTCGATCACTTAGGGTTGACACAAGCTGCCGAGCTGAATGTTTCAAAAATAAAATAAAAAAATCACGCTCGTGTCTCGTGACACACACCAAAAAGTAGACAAATTATGAAATGTCAGAAATAATGTAAGCTCTCCAATTTTTTCTGCTATGGCCTTAAAAAAGCTAATGAGTCGAGGAACGATTTGAATGAAGACGGCGAGGTGACCACTCGACCACTCGTGTCTGAGTAGGGTGGCCACACTTGCCGCTACAGAACAGAAACAACATGGAACACCACAACACCGCCTCGAACTGTATTATAATTTATAACATAGTGACCCTGCACCAAAACCAGAACCAGAACCTCACCAAACCTTTATTATATCTGAAACTGACTGATAATTTTAATACGCACTTGTATTGATTTAATCTCAAGACGATAGCCAATTCATGAAGAAGACTAAACAACAGACTTCTTATAGTTGTCACAAATGCGAAGGTTTGTATATGTGTTGGACTTCGATCACATTTATTAGTGATCGAAGGTGTTGGATAAAGAAAGAAAGGGTTTTTAAACTTTTTAAGGAATACCTGGTTCAGATTATACTCCCGCAATTAGATGTAGAGTCGCCGGCGCACTTCATTCTTCCAGTCTCATTCATGTGATGATTTTCTTGATTGCGTACCGTACGCTTACACGGTGTAATTTTCTCTGTGAAATCAATCCTGAGGTCCGTTCAGATAAAATCGCCTGCAAAGTATAATAAATGAATGCCCGCTGGTGGTATGGCCCCTTGAGGGATTATATTGGTAATATTGATTTTAATTCTTAATTAATACCATTATTACTATTATTATTTCTCTATGGGGTTCGCCTGGATAGCTACCACCCTCAAGCATGAGTCAGCCGCCAAACGACTCGTCGTGTTCCGGCTTGAGAGCCAGTTCTTTCTTTCTTTTTCTTCTCTCTTTCTTGGCCGGCAACGCATTATGATGCCTTTGGTGTTGCTGATGTCCATGGGCGACGATCGCCACTTAACATCAGGTGGATCGTCAGCTCGTTTGCTGGCTATTTCCATAAAAAAAGCATAATAATTGAATTAATATACTATTATTATCGTACTTACTCGTATTTTTTTCTTTTCAAAAGCTAAAAAGACAATATCCTGGTCAAAGCATACAAATGGCAACCCTATCTTTAGTGACGAATGCTTTGAGGTCGCACTAGTGTGTCTTTATGTAATTGTCTATTACTTCTAGATAACCTTAGACTTCCTGTAAGCTCTCAATGCCAGAGCTTGACGAATGACGTACGTAAGTTACATAAAAAGTAATAAGAACGCACAAAGGCCACTCATTATTTATTTTTATGTTTTTTTTTTTATATTTGTCAAAAATATTCATTCAATGGAGAACTTTAATGATTACTAACGATCGTAGGAGATCATTTAAGTATAACTATTATTAGTACTAATTATGTCTTCTGTGGTTATAATAATTAAGTACTTGCACATAATTGACGACCCTGTAGCCTAGATGGTCGCGACCCTGCCTGCGAAGCGAGGGGTCCCGGTTTCGATTCCCGGCCGTTGCAGATATTTATGTGACAGATAAATATTTGTACTCAGATCATGGGTGTCATTGTGATGTGTTATATGTGTAGTCCATGCCACTCCCGATACAGGTAAATAACCTATTGCGGGGGTATAAGTGTGTAAGCGTTTATTTTTTTATTTATAATAACTCAATAATAATTCAAGAACACATAATAACCCATATTGTTTATTGTGCACTGTTAAAACGTTTTCATTATTTACGTCTGAACTTTATTTGAGTTTATTTAAATCATAATTGGTAAATAACTATATTTTTACTTAGTACATGTTAAAAAATATTTAGTGCAAAATACTTGATATCTGCCATCTTGAACCGAACTTGACCGAACGAAGCGCTGTCACAGAGTATGAAAATGCTTGAAAAATATGACACGGATTTTGTTCGGAACAGCCCGTCTATATATTTAAGTCTATGTTTATACCTACATACATAGGTAAAACATAAAAAAATGTGTGTACGAATCATTGAAGTATTATTACTAGCATATAGAACC
Source organism: Thymelicus acteon (assembly GCA_951805285.1). Classification (NCBI taxonomy): domain Eukaryota; kingdom Metazoa; phylum Arthropoda; class Insecta; order Lepidoptera; family Hesperiidae; genus Thymelicus; species Thymelicus acteon. The sequence continues at coordinate 16,482,056 of OX638229.1, forward strand.
AACTCCACGAACACAATGTACATATGTCCCAATGAATTAGCGCCGATCGGCTTCAATTTTCAGTGGATTCGTTCGATGTTGAAAGGAGAACGAGGGCTCAATTTTGAAAATAGAACCTCCCGGCGGGACATACATTTTGTTCGAGATGTCTGTTCCCTCACCTCTTCCCCCCAGCCTAGGGTTGCCATCCGTCTGTTTTCCCAGGACATGTCCTGGTTTTTGTAGTGTCCTGGGACGTCCTGGATAGTTTTTAAGCAGCGTCCTGGGTTTTTAAATTTTAAAATTCGCGCGCCTCTTGTAAAAATTTTTACGTTACGGGTGGCCTCACGGCTCGCAAGTTTGCAACTTTATTACTGCGTCCTGTTTTCAAACTGAGTTGTCCTGGTTTCTCCAACTTAAAATCCTGGTTTTTTAAATTTGAGGTTGGCAACCCTGCCCCAGCCCCATCTGCTCGTTCGTTGCCTGTTTACATACAAAACATAATTTATATTGAGCATAGCAACGAAAATTTGATATACAGTGCAACCAACTTATCTGTGAAGTGGCGAAAATTGGAACTAACGCCGCCATGTTTAAAAGTCATTCATAAGTTCTTTGTGCTCATTCATTTGTCATTTACTACCTCTTGAATTGCGTCCAATGATTGGTCCAATGCTTCCGACAGCGTCCTCCTTCAATTCAGATAAGTTGGTTTCACTGTAAGATGAACTTCGACATGATTATATCCTGGAATTAAACTATCGTTAATGTCGAAAATAATAATATTTATTCATTGGATGAACGGTCTCTCGAGGGATTCGGATTCGAATCAGGCACGCACCTCTCACTTCTCAAAGTTATGTGCCTATTAGAATTTAATTATCGCTAGCCTCGGTTAAGGAAAATATCTCGAGTTAACCTACAAGTTGAGAGTTCTCCTTAATGTTGACATAGTGAAGTGTAAAGTTTCGCTTGAACTTTGACAGCTTGACAGCTTGTGGGATAAGAACTTTAACCTGTCAGTGACCCAGTTTCGGCTGGATTGGGTCAGTGGGATAATATTTTTTTAGAAAAGCCGCCTTCTGATGAGCGATGAGAAGATGAGACCAATATGGTTTCATCTAATCTCGTCACTGTTCTAATCAAATAAGTTTTTTTACTTGTCCAACTCCAACCGTTTAGCCAGTGAGGGTGAGGAAACACTTGAGTCTAACCAAAATTAGCACTTTAAAACCAAATATTTCGCAAATGGACCCCTAATTCCAAATATGGTCTTAGAAGACCCGTAATATTCTTGGAAGACCTTTTCAACGATATCCCCTATAGTGTACAGGGTACGCGACGAATAAAAAATTCATCCTCACGTTACCTGCAGGAGAAAAATGTTTTTCAATATTTTATTCTGGAATTTTAATAAATATGATGTATATCCATGCCAAATTACAGTTTTCTAGCACAAAGGGTCTCAGCGGCGCTTTGCTTCGGACTGATGGACCGACAGACGGAGAGATGGACAGACGAATAGACGAACAGACGAACAGACGAACAGACGAACAGACAAACAGACGAACAGACAAACAGACGAACAGACGGACAGACGGACAGACAGACAGATGGAGAGACGACGGATGGACATGACGAAGCCATAAGGGTTCCGATTTTACTTCGGAATCCTAAAAAAGACTAAAAATTCAATGATAATAAAAAGGCATGGAAAGAAATTGAACTAATTTGGATAGTTGTCCTACTAAATTAAATATAAAAAAAAACACAAAGTCAAAGATATGATTCAACTACCTTATTACAATTATTACATACCTACATACAAAATTTCGTTTTGATGCGACAATTAGAAGTAGGTTAAAATTAATGTCCAAGATTTGGTTTAATTGTAAGTCAGTTCTTTAAGTCCAGTTTACACGTATTAAGTAGTTAAGTAGATAAGTAAATTTAACTAAATTTTAAGTGAATAATTTTTAGTAAAGCTCTTTAGTTCATACAATTCTACTTAACTACTTAAGCATTTTACTAAATTACTTGATTACTTAAGCATTTTACTAAATTTTAACTAAATTTTAAGTTAAAAGTGCCTGTCCAAACGTGTTAAGTGATAAGCCTCGCCCACCTACTTAATAGAAAATAGAAAAATTTCTAAATTACTTATCTACTTGATTACTGAACTACTAAATTACTAAACTACTAAATTGTCCGTTTACACGTATTAATTTACTTAAAATTTAGTTAAAATTTAGTTAACTACTTAACTACTTAATACGTGTAAACCGAACATTAGTTACATGTGACGGTAATAGATGCGTTTCAAAAAAACACGACTGGTGACGTCAGCGACTCCGATGTGTTTACAACTAGAACGGCTGCACACAATTCTCGACCGCGTTGGAATTTTTACAAAGCCGATTACCAGGCACTGTACTCGATGTTAAGTACTACGGATTGGGCTCCGATGTATGAGATGCAAGACGTAGATGAAATTTTAAATTATTTTTATATTAAGCTACATGAGGTTTTAAATGAATGTGTGCCTAGAAAAATTGGATATTTAAATAAAAATAGGAGATATGTATACCCGGAATGGTATACAAATTGTATTATCAAAGATGTAATGCTTAAAGGTCGGCTTCATAAGAAGTACAAATCCACAGGGCTTGATGAGGATTATAAAGAATTTTCTGAGTGTAGGCTGCGTATTAAAAAAGCGATAGAAGCTGCTCATGAACAGCACAAAAACCGCATACAGCAGCAGTTTCGTAAAGACCCTAAGTCGTTTTGGCAGTATATTAGGTCCAAACGAAATTCGAACAGTCGGCAGACTATTATAAGTGACGGAAAACATCTAACAGACGATGAGTGTGCTAGGCAATTCGCGAAGTTTTTTGAGTCGGTGTATAGCACAAGGCCTCCACTGCTAGACGCGCAAGCGGCAGCAGCGGCAGCCACGCCATCCAATGTCCGGGTGCACTTAGATAGTCTAGGTATAGAAGAGGTTAAAAGGGCGTTAAAAAATCTGAAGCCAAAATTTTCGGCTGGGCCAGATGGTATACCAGCGTTTATTTTTAAAGATTGCAGTATAGTGCTTGCGAGACCGCTGCAACACATTTTTAATGTCTGCCTTAAATTAGCGAAATTCCCGAGTCAGTGGAAAATCACCCGTGTAATCCCAGTTCCTAAGGGTGTAGCTGGATCGGACATTACCGGTTACCGACCAGTGGCAGTGCTGTCGACGCCGGCGAAGGTGTTCGAGTCCGCAGTCCAGTCCAGCATTCAGGCGCAAGTGCGCGCGCACCTATCGGACGCGCAACACGGTTTTCGTTCTGGCTACAGTACTGCCACTAATCTACTCAATTTTATGACACAAGTAGTGACTTCGGTAGATGCTGGTGAGCAGGTCGATGCTGCTTACTTCGATTTTAAAAAAGCATTTGACTCAGTCGATAACGATGTCTTGTTAAGTAAGCTAGCGAACATTGGATGCACGCCACATCTCTTACACTTCTTTGTAAGTTACATGGAGAATCGTCAGCAATACGTAGACTTTAATGGCGTAGAATCTGACTGTTACTATACCAGGTCAGGAGTGAGCCAGGGCAGCAATTTGGGGCCTCTCGAATTTGTGATCATGATTAACGACTTACCACAAGTCGTTAAATATAGCACGTGCTTACTATTCGCAGATGACCTCAAGTTGTTGCTTCCAGTCAAGGACAGACAAGATTGTGAACGGCTACAGCATGACATTGATAGGGTATTGCAATGAAGTCGTGAAAATAAATTATATTTTAATACATCCAAATGCACTACAATCACATTCACGCGTGCTCGAACTCCATTGCATTACGAATATACGATGGATGCTGTGCCTTTGCAAAGAGTCTCAAAGGTCCGCGATCTGGGAGTGTGTGTCACAAGCGACTTAAACTACCGGGACCATGTAAGAAACATTTGTAAGAAGGCATACAGGAACTTGGGATTTGTGTTAAGACAAACGCGCGGCTTTACCAACATAGCCACGCTCAAGGTGCTGTATGACTCACTGGTCAGGAGTCATCTGGAACACAGTGCAGTCATATGGTCTCCTTATGAAGCTAAGTACGTGACTATGTTGGAGCGGGTCCAAAATAAATTCATGAGGTACCTGTATATGCACTTGTACGGGGTTTACCCATTGTACCCACTTATGTACCCCACGCTATTTGTGCTGGGAATGGTTGGGTACAATGAACTGAGAGTGCGTCGGGAATATGCTCTTATTGCATATATATGCAAACTTCTGCGTGGTATAGTCCATAACCCAGGTTTGTTGAGTTCTCTTGGCTTAAACGTACCGGAGCGCTACATCTGGAGAAGACGGCAACCACCACTGCTAGCTCTACCCACAGCCAGGACCAATATGATGGCCAAGGCGCCTATTTCTCGAGCAATTAATACGCTCAACCGGGCTCAGGACAGACTAGACTTATTTTCGTGTCACCTGAGTGAATTCGCGAAGGTGATATTATATTTATTATGTTATGATAGGTAATAAAGTTATTATTTAGTTGTAGTTTTAAGCTTTTGTAGTAAATATTTAAAAGTTTAATTTATAAGGGCCACTCTGTCGCATTGGGTTTTAACCTGTAAGGATAGATGTGTGTGATAAATAAATAAATAAATAAATAAATAAATAAAAACATTATAATACCTACTAGAAGAAAATGAAATTGGCGCCATACAGCCGCCGTATTGGGATTTTTTCAAAATCCGAATGCCTTATTTTTTTTAATATAGCAAGTGTCACTCGGGATGCTGTAATAATTCCAACGATACCCCATGTATCCAAATATTCAGGTCATGGAATAAATAAATTCAAATACATAAACCCTGAAAACATTACACTCCTGTTTTGGGCAGTCATGTTATACTATATACTCTAAATGAAAACCGCAGACCTCTAGACGTCGCAGTTTAATTCAATGTGCACAAGCAGTTCGCATGTGGCCTTCAACACCTCCTTAGCATGCCCAACAACAACTTCAAATGTAAGTACGAAAACAAACACTGTGTTAGTTTTTCGTGAACAAAGTATAAAAAAAATGTTTTATGAATGTTTACGGTTCTACGAAATATACTCTACTTAACCAATGTTTCATACATAAATAATAATCACATAGATTTAGTATCCGCTTAATTTACATTAGTATAATATCTGTAATTTAGTTTTTTATCGATTGGTTTATTTTCATTTATTTCTGTACATCATGGATTTTTTGTCTACCGTGGTATACGATGACCATTAACGAAAAACCAAAATGGAATTGAAGCTGAAGTTTTTATTTGCTTGTTTGAAAACGTTAATCTGACAGCCGGATTTGAAAAAATTTTCTTTGTATGATAGTCACATTCATGAGGTAGGCTATAGGCTATAGTATTATAATTTCTGACAAAAAGGAGTTCTTCGAGGGTATGGTATGCGTATAAAAAAAGGCAGTCGAAGCGAATCGAGGGCGGACTACTACTTAACTGCTAGTATATTGATGAAGATCCCATTAAGTAGGCCGTGGCCTTAACTTTCGCTTTCCATGAATGGAAAATCCACATACATGGTCAGTAACCATTTACTTCAATAAGTATATCAAAACACGCAGATTGAAGTTTGGGTTACAGTTTGTATTTTGCCATTATATTCACGATACGTACCTACTTATTGGTATCGATTGGATCTTATTACCGTTGGTATACATATCTCCGTTTTTTTTTATGGATATATCCGCGGATGATCTGAACATTATTATGGATCATAGCGATTGATTGTAACTCGTAACTATGGATCATAACAATGGCATCACCTGTTCGGTTCTACACAACTACACCACTGATTGATGGCGCGTAGACTTCCACAAAAGCTTATCTTGTTGACCTTTAGGATTGCGAATATTGATAAATGGCTCATTCTTTTAAACTCTAACAGACTGATAACAAAACATAGTTAAACACAAACACACACACACACAATGATACATGTAAACATTTTTACCACTGATTAATATAAATAGGTACCTACTTTAATGTAACAAATGGTCATGACTCAAATGACTAGATGACCTAATAGTATGTGGTCACCGTCGCATCGCCCATGAAGATCAATAAAACGACCGACTCAGAAAGTCGCGAAGGACCATAGCATGCATGGGGTCCGCCTGGATAGCTACCTCCCTCTTGCCTGAGTCAGCCACCAAACGACTCGTCGTGTTCTGGCTGGAGGCTTGAGAGCCAGTTCTTTCTTTATTTTCTTCTCTCTTTCTTGGCCGGTAACGCATCAGTGATGCCTTTGGTGTTGCTGATACCCATGGGCGACGGCCACTTACCATCAGATAGATCGTCAGCTCGTTTCCCGGCTATTACCATAAAAAAGCATTATATCAGGCTTTCTGATACCGACACCGAAACACGTTATAACATTTCACGGTCGACTTTTGCAAGGTAGAACGAATACTTGTGTTTTTAAGCAAATAAACAAATAGGGAGTTAAATTCTAAATATGTGATTAATTTTTCAATTTTTACAGTCATTTTACACTTTTCATTTCAGTTCAGTTTTTTTTAGTTTTCGTTACAATTACAATTACACGAAATATGTTAATGGTAGAAACAGTGCTTTTGATTAATAGATAGGAATCGTCATATTTCAACGACTTATAACAACGCAACATCTTTGAACACTCATAAAATCTAAGTACAACAAGAACAAAAAATAAAATTACTAGTGGCCATTTTGTAGCGGTCACTCATCTATCTCCGACCGCGCCCGTCATTGATACAAGATTTCTGACCACATTATTGATGCAAGCTGCAGAGTTGTGGACACTAACAATCTAGACATGCGGCAGCGTGTCAAGCCAAGTTCAAGCAAAAGAACTGGCTAGCCAGCGCCGAGCGTAATATTACACGAACCACTTGGTACCACTTTTGACCCCTCTATAACTCAAAACCTCTTTAACGCAAACACATAGAACTACGTGTGTTTAATTATATCTATAAGGACATGTAGAAGCCTATATTTCATGAAGCTAGCTCAAGCGGTTATAAAGATATGAAGGTCAAAATGTCGTAAATTTTACCACTGGCTGACTGACATATAGTATCTAAACCTAACCTACTTCCAGATGACCTAGAAGGATGAAATTTGGAATCCAGCTCGGTAATTGTGTGTAAGCGTAGGAAAAAATCAAAAAAATAAAAAAGTCGAAAAATAGGTGGTGTCCCCATACAAAAAACTTAGACACTTTTGACCCCTCTATAACTTAAAACCTCTTTAACATAAACACATAAAACTGCGTGTGTTTAATTATATCTATAAGGACATGTAGAAGCCCAAATTTCATTAAGCTAGCTCAAACGGTTATAAAGATATGAAGGTCAAAAAGTCGTAAATTTTAGCACTGACTGACTGACATATAGTACCTAAATCTAACCTACTTCCAGATGACCCAGAAGGATGAAATTTGGAATCCAGCTCGGTAATTGTGTGTAAGCGTAGGAAAAAAATGAAAGAATAAAAAAAAGTCGAAAAATAAGTGGTGTCCCCATACAAAAAAACTTTTGATATGCGCTAAACAACCGGTCAACGGTGTGTTGTCGGTGGCGCGCGACATTGCCTAGATTTCTTTACAAAAAGTAATGATATCCCACCAAAAACATAAATGTAAAAAAGGAGAGCCAAGTTCAATACAAAAATTATGCTTGGCTGTGGGCTTCGCCGCAAAAAGAATGGAGATATAATGAGTGCCAAGTTCTATACAAAATCGAAATATGTATTTATAGGAACAAAATAATATTATGAACAAGTATTAAACGCTATTTCTTTGCTTTATTGGATACCTATAACAATTGCTATTACTTAAAAATGTGAGATCTTAAAGTAGGTTAGATTTGACTTGGCCAGTTTTCATTACATCAGTCATTTTATAAAGTTATTCAACATTTTGATTCTGATAAAAACTGGCCAAATCAAATCTAACCTACTTTAAGATAATAATATCACATTTTTAAATAACAGCAATTGTTATAGGTGTCCAATAAAGCAAAGAAATAGAGTTTAATACTTGTTCATAATGTTATTTTGTTCCTATAAACTTATATAAAGAAACTTGGCTCTCCTTTTTTACATTTATGTTTTTGGTGGGATAATATATACTTAGATACTTGATTACGCCATTAAGTTACTTACAAAGATGTTATATTAAACGGTGACCTAACTCATGGTCGTTTGACGTAGTAGCAAGAGAGCTACTGAACCATCTGAGTAACCCGTTTCCCACAGAACTAGAAATTTTTAAATGATGTTTTATTATCAGTCAATTAATAAAGTACCGTTCTGGCAGGCATCTCGCGGTTGCGTCATCATCCCTTAAGTGTTTGAAAATGCAAAAAAAAAAATTCTATTTGAACCTTCTCCACAAGGCTACAATTTCAATAGGTTGTAATTTAGATATGCTTAAGTGTAAAAAAATTGCCAACCCATTTTGAGGGTTGCAAGTTTGTGCCAGAACAGAGCAAAGTTGTCATCGGGAGAGCAATTCTTAACCTGCTCCCACAAGGCTCAAATTTTCAGGGAACATTCTTTTAATTGTTTAAAAAGTATGTACATTATGTAAACATTCTAGCGGTTGCAAGTATCTGCCAGAAGAGTATACAGGGTGAATTTTTCAAGTGGGTGTTGATGGATAAATCCAAAACTATGAGGAACAGCGAAAAGTGGTCAAAGGAGTCTTGGGGCCGATTTTGACGAAAACCAAAACTGCATAATTAGATTTTTGAAAAATCTATATTATTAGCCAGGAATCGAACCAGTTGATTTTGCCTCATGAAAATTATTATTTTTTGTAGGGTAATACTGTTTTTTTTTTTCATCAATGTGTACGATCTATGAGATCTTACAATCGCCCCATACATTATAATGACATCAAAACCAAACAAGAGCCTGAAATAATACATACAAGGATACATTTCTATGAAAATTATTATTGTTTGTATGGCAATACTGAAATGTCTTTCCCCCAATATGTATATACGATCTGTGAGATCCAACAATGGCCCTATACATTTTAATGGCATCAAAAGTAAACTGGAGCCTGAAATTATACCCTTGTATAATTTCAGGCTCCAGTTATATTTGTATATTTGTATATACTTGGCGGCATTATAACATAGATTTCAAGAATCCTTCTTCTGTCATAAATATGAACAATTAAGAAAACTGCGAATTAATATAATACAATATTTAAAATTATATGCAATCAACGCCCAGAACAGCAGACCGACTACACAATATAGAAATTAAGCACAAATATTGCAGATTGAACTTCGCATACAATATAACAATTAACTTTTGATTCATTCAAAACATAACGCGTACATTTTCTTTACTTCTATGGTTTCGTACATTATGTAGGGAACAATCATCATAAGTGACGTACTCGTACGTATGTTTATGAAGTTGATAAAGCATTATGATTATGATTAACGGTCTCAAATGAAGACCACGCCGCGGTAAAAGAAACGTAGGCCGTAGGGCAGCCCGGAGCCCCGGACGACTGAAGAACACAGCAGATATACTCGTAAGCTGGATTCTGAAAGCTCATGGCTGATTGGTTGATTGTTTGATACAGTTAATTTGGATTTTTTTGTGGAACTTTTTTAAAAAGAAGTTTGTTGATAATGTAATTACAGTTGATGAAAACTTAAATGGGCATTACAGATAAAATAAGTGACATCAGTGAAATTGTATTTCGATTGAAAATATAGCGACAAAATAGTAATAATAATAATAATAATAACGCTTCACACTCATAGCCCCACACTAGGATTCCCTGTGTCGTGGGTGCCATGGACAACACACTAGACAAGGACATTCACACCCAGACCGAGAACAGAAATTCAAACACATCATTTAAATTTCCGCCTCGCTGGGAATCGAACCCATGACCCTCGGTGCGGTGATCCGGCATGGTAACCATTGCGCCACACGGGTCGTAGATAAATAACTTTTAATAAAAAATGTTTTATGTGTTATTTCTTTTAACTAGCCTAGTATTTAGCCTTGTTGACTTTAAGGCACAATTCATGGTGATGTAACAGCGACATTATGATGCCTGTGATTGTAAACGACATTTACACTTGAGTTACGTGCTTAAATGGAATTCTAAAGTAGGATTACACACGTATTTATTTATAAGGATATTATATAAGACAATAAGTAAATAATAACATTGGTAGAAACAGGAATCTTGGTAGATATTATGACATTTGTAGTAGATTGGTAGAAACTAGATTTTAGTTAAAGCATCTGGTGTTCCCCTAAAGTGTTAAAGTGTTCCCTTAATGTGTGAAAATACAAATAGTTGCATGATGTGAAGAAATTATCAAATGATATATCTAACACTAAAATAGATATTTTACGCTTTTCTAAATTCATGTGGTTCCAGGAGTTTTCCCACCTAACTCTATCATGGAGTACGTTAGTTCAAAAAGAGAATTTTATGATTTAAAGAAAGTTATAGGTTCAGAGCGCTTTTTAAACTGGTTCTAATTTTAATGATTATATTATGAATTTATTATTATGTATTTAGTTACAAATGACTTGTAACTAGTTTGTGCCTGATGAACTTATTTTTAAATGTATTTGAAATTTAAATATAAGGATAAACAAAGGCTTAGACTTAAACACATCGAATTTATCTACTCTACAAAATAATTTTGTATGTAAATAAAAATAAAAAAAAAACCGGTGTCAGATCACGCGCAATGAAGAGTTCCGTAGTAGTAAGTTTATCGACTAATACTGATTAACTACTTATGCTCACATAGCCTTGATAGTTTTCCTTGTAAATTCATCATATAACCTATTTTTGAGAATTTTTCACTTGTCCAACTCTAACCGTTTAGCCAGCGGGAGGGCGGGGGACCCTTGACTCTAACCAAAATTAGCACTTTAAAGCCAAATATTTCACAAACGGACTCCTAATTCCAAAAATGGTCTAAGATGTCCCATAATATTTTAGCAAGAACTTTTCATTGATTTCCCGCTCTACAGGGTACGCGACGAATAAAAAATTTATCCTCATCCCTCACGTTACCTGTAGGGGAGGTACTCTGAGAAAAAATGTTTTCAATATTTTATTCTACGATTCTGAAATTTGAATAAATATACATATCCAAGCCAAATTACAGCTTTCTAGCACTAAGGGTCTCGGCGCTTTGCTTCGGACAGACGTTCAGAGGGAAGGACGGACGGATGGACGGATGGACAGACGGACGGATGGACGGACGGACGGACGGACGGACGGATGGACGGACGGACGGACGGACGGACGGACGGACGGACGGACATGACGAAACTATAAAAGTTCCGATTTTACTTCGGAACCCTAAAAAGATAAACCTGTTTCTTTTACAACTTGCTGCCAGTGCAGTATCTACCCTATCCGCTATCCACTCTCAGGTTGTATTGATAACCGAACGGGTCAAGGTTGCAGTCCGTCGTTTTCAATACTTTATCTATGTACATTTGTACAATCTAGGTAAGTTGTGATTACTTTACAGTAATACCACTACCATAATATTGTGACTTTTTAACCGTTGCTAAGCTGCATTATGGTAGGTACTGGATGTTTTTTTTACATAAAATAAGTTACCTTATACTATATCGCATGAGAGCCTGACCTGTTAGATGATAAAAAATAATATTATAATATAAAATACATAATAATTAAATAACGTTTCACACTCACACTCATAGCCCCACACTAGGATTCCCTGTGTCGTGGGTGCCATGGACAACACACTAGACAAGGACATTCACACCCAGACCGAGAACAGAAATTCAAACTCATTCAAATTTCCGCCTCGCTGGGAATCGAACCCAGGACCCTTGGTGCGGCGATCCGGCATGGTAACCATTGCGCCACACGGGTCGTCAAATTACTATAGATATAGCGTAGATATATACTATATATATACAGCTTAAGTGCAAACAAGCATTAAATCTTTTATTATTTGCAAAAAAGTTATTGTTATTAAAGGTTAGTAATAAACTTATATTACTTTTTACAGTCAATTTATCTCATAAAACTATGTATGAAGACTAGATAAAAACAAAGGCTATTTTTATTTTATTCATTCTTTTTATTGTATTTTTACTGTTTTTACAATCCCACCTGATGGTAAGTGGCGATGAAGCGTACTGACCTAAGTCGGAGTGAATATGCTTTTACTAATAAAAGGCTGTTCACTCTCCTCTGGAAGACACGTACTGACGTACATTACAAGTGGGCGGGAACACCGATATCAATACAATATACAGAGTATTGAGAATGGCTTTTAGTGAGCTAGGTTTTCCCGCTTTCCTGGCAACGCGTCTGATGTAACGTACGTTGTTACTCATTGTATGGACTGGACTGTGACAACCTACCAACCTGTACCATTAATCCAAGAACCTAAGAACCTTGTCTTCCTACTCTTTAATACATAGACTTAAACATATAGACGGGCTGTTCCGAACAAAATCCCTATCACATTTTTTATACTCTGTGACAGCGCTTCGTTCGGTCAAGTTCGGTTCAAGATGTTAGATGACGGTATATATTTTGCACTAAATAATTTTTAAATAATAATATGTAAGTAAAATTATAGTTATTTACCAATTATAATTTAAATAAAGTCAAAGTTCAATAGTAAATAAATAATGAAAACGTTTTAATTGTGCACAATAAACAATATGCGTTATTATTGTTCTTGAACGGTCGGGGTTTTTCAAAAATGACATCTATTTGTCTCGCTTGCTCGCAGCCGACTAAAATGCGTTGGCACCACTTGGTGTCAATATAGGTGTCCAACTTTTTAGTACTGAACAGCCTGTCTAGTATAGTAAGTATATACATATAGATCTATGCATTAATAGCCCACTATTGAGCACGGGGCTTTGCTCTAGAGGAGACCTAGAGTCAAAAAACACCCACACGCAATTGTTAAGTCTACAACTCGGGACACTTCAATGTACAAACGCTTTTCGACACAGCGAATTATACCATGCGAATATAATACACGCCATATACCACGTAGATATAACAAATCGATTCTAATGAAGAATTGCTGAAACAAAACGCCAAACTTGTTACATTTTGCAATCCCAGCTGTGTCTGATACTGACATTTGACAATCCATTTACGTCATAAATTTAGTCATTACTTACGATTATTAAAACTGGCAAAATTGCTATGATCACTTTACGACAAAATACGATCAGCAAGCTGGTTAACACACATCATTTAAAATTGAACCCACAGAGCTGACGTTAAGATCGAAATCGACGTGACACCCTTCAAGACCTTCGTTCGATTGATAGCCGAAATCCGAAAAAAATCGCATGACGCCCTCCAATTAAACAAAACTTCCTATACATGGTGGCATCTCCCTGGCTTGCACAACCGATTCTAGCCTTTCTCTGCCCCACCGCCAACTGTTTAGGTATATAGTTGTGTGATACCGTCCGTGGAACATCACACTACTAACGAACACCAGTGACCACACACCAAGCAACATGAGAGCCTTCGTAGCGGTAAGTCCAGTGCCAGTGCCGCCGCCGTGACAGTGCTAAGTGTCAAGTGACGTGACTTTCAGAAATCAAACAGTGCATTTTCAAAATTAAAAAAAGAACAAATCAAAAATCGAATCCTGTTTTGCAAAAAATCCGTTAAGTCATTCCGTAAAGTCGAATTTGAATTTAAACGGCGTGATTCGTATGAAGTGATGTGATTCAAGCTAGGAACGGCGTTCCGCTATGCACTCGTTGATTTCAGAAGTGTCCGCTGCAAGGTTCTCCGATCATCTTCATCTTGGATTCTTGTGAGAAGGAATGATCAGGATGGTCGTAGAATATTTGAACTTACTTACATTTCTGCTTGTTATGATCGCTACATTATAACATAAGACTCATTTGCAACTTATGCATAGTTCAGATATAAAAATAGCACAAAAGGTTATTTGACTTAAATCATTTTAAAGATTACACTATCTTGCAAACGCATACTTAAAATTTAAAACAAAAAATCATTGAATTATATTGATTCATTCACACATAAATCTAACTAATCAAACAGTACTATTTCAAACTAAAGAAGATAAAGTTATTGACAATTGATAATTTTACCTTATAAAATCAAATACATCCGTTTTTAAGTATACTGGGATATAAAGTTTTCCATGCTATAAGTACGTGATAAATTAATATTTAGGTATACATCATTTTCATATTTAGCAAAGCAAATAATTTAATAAATTTGCCAAAATATTAAGTATTAAAAAAGCTATAAGAAAATACATATTACTTTTTGGTAACAATAGAAATTATTTAGCCATTCGGACTAACAGTTAAAATTCTATACCAATAACTACGACGATTTGTTTAAAATAAATACTAAAACGTCGGCATCCCTTAATCCTTTTCATAAAATAGAGGAATTGGATACCATCAATCATACAGATACAAATGATTAAATATGGTTAAACTAACTAATAAAAGCAAATTAACATAAATGTTTAACGAAATACGTTAAGAACGGAAGCGAATTTAAGAACAAGTAAACCAAAGTGGTAACAGATTTTTAGTTGACAATAACTGACACTCACTAACTTTATTGGCTGATAATGCCTGAAATAAAGATTTATTATTATTATTATTATTATTAATAACCCATCGTAACGTGAACTAAGCCCTACTCGTTTGCCAGTAGTAAACATAAAAAGATCATAAAGAAAAATGGTGCGTGCACTTCTGTACGCGCGTGAGAAGTTATACTTCTTTGACATAATTAAATAAATATTATCAGTTTTAATCTTTCAAAAAAAAATTTTGTACTGAATAAAAATAAACAAGTACAAACTAGATGGCGTTGTTCAGGAACCTGAATCACGCTGTTGAGACTCTGTGAGATTTGCATAAGTAATAACATTAAATAAAAGAGTTAAAGACAATAAGAAGCTAGGGGGCCATCTATCCAGTGCTTTCATACTCTCTCCATGGTAGCGCAAACGTTTAACGCAACCTTTTTGCATGTCGCATAAGAAGTATAACTTCAAAAATAGGTATGGAAACTTTCACATGAATGCCAATTAGGTTTCTCGGTAAACAAATGTACGATCATGAAGATAATCCCATTGAAATCCGAAACAATGTACCGTCAGACATGTTACGTCGCTTCACACCCTGCCTGCGATACTTACACGCAAGCTTTTTCCAGTCCCCTCATTAGAATACTGTCTTAAAACAATAGGTTATAGATCAATCTGTGAAATTAAATAGCTTGTATGCATGATTTCATCATTTGTACAATCGTGGGATTATTCCAAGAAATGCATGTAATACGCGTAGCGACACCAACGTAGCTTCGTAGAGGTAGTAGAACAGTTGAAATTTTATGTAAAAAGCTGGGAAACAGCAGATGAGGCGCCTGATGGTAAGTGGTAATCGCTGCCCTTGGACACCAGTAACACCGTAGGCATCATGGATGCGTTGCCAGCCAACACGATAAAAAGAAAGAACTGGCGCTCAGGCCCCCAGTTGTGCGTTAATTGAGCGATATCAATTAGGTCTGTAACAGAGTCTTTTATTTGCTTCGATCATGACTCATGATCGTACTTTTTTTGGGTACTTAAGAAGAACTATTGAAAATTCCAGTCGATGTAATTTAAAACAGATTCAATACTCGTTGTAGCATTAGCACAAACAAACGCTTAAATTAACTGCTCCTTAATTAAGAATACGTTATAAAACGTTTATACGATAATTACGCGCGTGGTCACCGGTCACAACTATTGAAGCGAGCTTCGCGTCGTTAATTACAGTCCCCCGTGAGAATGATGTGAATTTCCAAACAATACGACTCGGCATTTATTACGCACTGGCGATAAATCGCGCAGCAATTACATTGGTTGCACAAGACTAGCGTCTTCCCTTCGCTAGCCTTATGAAACTCTAATGGACCGCGCGCACCGGTCAGAGGTCGTGAGCTACCGAGGTACCGAGCTTGGCGAATAACACGGTACTTAGGTAAAGATTTGTATAATCAAATACAGTAGATATCTTCAGAATTATGTATACAAAGACAAATCAAATAACATAGGCGGCAGTCACAGGTTCTTCCATAGATTGAACCCGGAACCTTTCCTTGCCGGGTCACCGTCTGACCTACTAGGCTACGGCGGCATTTAAATGACTCTACAATGTTCTGATATGTCGCTAGGAATATTTAATAGAATATTTGATAAAATAATAATTTAATAAAATTAATGTTCTTTAAATAAACCTACCATTAAAACAAATGCCCAGACTTATCGTAATTTGATACATTTCTCTTTGAATTAATTTACCTAACAACGCGAAGAAATATCAGAGTCATCCAACAAACGAGAGTTTTTTCTTCAACCAAACAACAACAACAGATGTAAAATATTCATTTGCAAGGGTAAATTAGAAATTATTAGAAAATTTACGTTTCCGCCTTAAAAATATAGCGGCGTGAAACGACAGCTATTTACATATCGTTACGATAGCCGCTGAGCATATATTTACAAGAATTCATAGCGAGCCACTCGAATAGCCTTTAACTTTCTATTATACAAAACTAGTGTTTTTTTTTTCAAATATGCATATTTATAATCTTTAAAGCATCTTCATAATCACTTCGTACGATACATGTGCCAGGTGAAAACAATTTGTTATTGTTAGTAAAGATATTCGCACAATAAAAAACGATCTCATTATCATTCTTAATACATAATTAAAACAATTAACAATTTATTTACTCCCTTTAGTAAAATTCTGTCATAAAAAGAAAACGACGCAAGTCAGATAAAAAAGAATCAAATTCTTTTTTTATAAACAGCTCATCTTTTCTTGACGAATCAATCACTGAATTGTCAAATTAATGATGGAAAAATTCTCCTACAACCAATTTTTATGTAGGTACACCATGTCTTGTGTGTTAACGCTCACGTAACACTATGTATGTCCATGACGGCTTCTGTTTGACCTAAATTTCAGTGGCCTCCAATTACACGTAGTTTAACATGTGATTTAACGGCACAAGGCATTTCATACTACAATACAAACGCGGCTCACGTACGATTTACGATTAGCCGTACAGTACCAACTTAAGGGCCATCAGCCACTCGTTCAGTAGATGTTAATCATTCCTATAAAACAAGTATAAATATTTCTATAACTGTTTAATCGACTTTAAAAAAGGAAAAGTATCTCAGTTCAATTAATTCTTTATGTTTGTTACTTTAGAATCACAGTCATTTATGAACCGAATCGGAAAATTACTAAATTGAAAGGTATTTATCATAATTCAGACCTCATGATGGGATCGAGGGGACTCTTCAAATATAAACGGCGATTTAAAATTTTTTTAGCGATAATGTTAGTTGTCCTCATTGAGTGCCATTCAGTCAGTGTTTTTGGTACAATTTACACTAGGCTGTAAATCAACTTGTATTAGCAATTTGATGTGTTTTATTTCAATCAATGCATTAGGTAGTTCAAAGCAACCACAAATACTGGCAAATGACGAAGCGGCCCCCATCAAAGCAATGTAATCAATATGTATTCCGTCTCGACGTGGCGTAATCTAAGCTATCATCATCTAAACATCGAATCCATTCAACGCACGTGATGGTTGCGCTGGTTGCCAATCGTTGACGCGATGCCGTTAAATTTCCACAACCGTAAGCTGACGTGCGATTGATGATGTGACGTGTTCACTGATATCTATTACTAGTGACGTAATAGTTACTAGTAATCTACTAGGATAATCCGCACTGGAGCGCCGCGATGGAGTTTTCTCTAGGCCTCCTCTCAAGGCCTGTGCTGAGTTCCATTAGACCGTCAATGGAATAAGCCAGCCAGTCAGTACCCTAAAAAAGGCTATTAAAATATGGCTTGCTTAAACGCCATTAAACTTTGATTATAATTTGTACAAGTTGCCTTGTTTAGGTTCTTGGTGTGAAGTTCAGTTTTTCGTTTCAGCAGTGTAAAGCTCAACTATCCGTGACTTCTCTAATTGAGAAATGTGTTGTCGCAGTGTTCATCATCTACTATTGAGTGATGTGATGACTGGGAAATATTCATACACTTGCTAAGTGTGTAGGTCTGTACATTTTGATCGTTCAGTGATCAGGATAAGGAGGAAAATATGAGTATGATATGAAAGAGAAAGTACATCGTCATAGGTCAAGCAAGGAACGTTAGTTACGTACCCACCACCACGTCACGGTGGGAAAGGTCATCGAAGCCAATTTTATACATCGTACGAACCATTACGTAACAGTTGAACATCGCTATTCTATGGGAATTGCAGTGATTGCGATGTTAACCAAAACCAGATAACAACGAACCTGCCTCATTGCATTTGGTTTTTTCTAATGATACAAAGGCTACGTTAATGATATGCTTGCTTTTAGTTTAGGTTAATTATCATTTAAATATAGAAATATGGAAATTAAAATTATACTTATTAAAAAAACACAATCTTGAATGTAGTGATACATGTAGGTGCTTTGCGCAAAGATCTCATCAATATTTGCAAATGATAATCAACGTATTCGTCGACTCATGGTAAAATTTACTCGTACATTGAAGACTTTCAATTGTTGTTTGTTTGACTACGTCTGGCTGCTCAGCATGAATCGCGATTTCGATTTCCAATTAAGTTGTATGTTGTTGATTAATATCATTTTTCGAAATCGATTGATCAATAGTATCATAATACCCCGTGTCTAAGCAGAAAAGAGAAAGAATACAATAGAGGGAATAATAAATTATTTTCTCGTAAATATCCACAGAGAAACCTTTATGACTTAACAGAAATTTGTAACAAATTCAAAAGTTCAAGTACTTATTTGTTATGTCACAGTCACAAGTCACAAGATGGTTACACCTCCACCTGTAGCGGAAGTCACGGCGTGACCCGAGCTTTTCAACTGTGATCCGTCGTGACTCCCGAAGTAATTTACTGTCGTGATAAACTCGAAAACTTCCTCTTTAAATAAAATAAATAATTTCATATTTTTAATATCAATTGGCTCGGACAAAGTCAAAAGCTTGGTTGTCGCTACTTATCCGAATTAGGGAATTAGGTCAGCACAGGGTCCTGCTGCGCTAAAGTGCATAATGAAGAAACATAATGTAACATGATATTAAGGTATTTAAACACATTTTACTTGCGAAAATAACTGTTCATATTTTATTAAAATAAAAACTAACGATAAATATTTATGACTACTGTGTCATCCCATAATTATTTATTAATTTGAATAAATTAGTTTACATAATTACCCAGTAATTTGCAATTATAAAAAATTGTTTTGAATATTCACTAGGGCATTCCTCTAGAAGTCAAGTTAGGTAATATGACCCAAATTTCCTTAATGATCAAAACTGCCAATGATTTGGATTAAATTGATTTAATGAGTGACATCGATCATTAAAATTTAAATCCACTGCACAGATAAAATTAACCGCTAGAGACATCAGCATCACGCACGTCTTATTAAACGAGGGAAAAGAAAGTATGATCACAGATAACGAAACAAAGCTTGGTAGTGGCGGGAAACAGCTGACTGCTGAGTGCTGTACGCAGACTGCTGACCTCAGGGGACGTGACGAAGCAAAAAAATGAGTCAATTTCCCTGTCAAGTAGCAATCAATAAAAAAATTTGGCAGACAATAGAACAAGTTACAAATAGTACTTACGCGTTCGTTAATGAGCAACATCAGGAAAGCTATTTGGGAGTCAAAATCCAAACGAGTAGTCATTGAAGTATTATTAGATACTAGCATATAGAACCGACACCGCGAACACAATGTATGTCCCAATGAATTGGCGCCGATCGCTTCAATTTTCAATGGATTCGTTCGATTTTGAAAGGAGAACGGAAGCTCAATTTTTAAAATAGAACCTCCCGGCGGGACACACATTTTGTTCGAGATGTCTGTTCTATGCATTATACTTCAATGCGAGTAGTCTATGTTCTCATCTCGCACGTACCTTAAATCATCTTCGAGGTTACCCACATGGCATGAAACTGTCACTTTTTAGACCTTATTGACCTGCATACCTTGATGCTTGATAAATTGAAATAGCCTTTTCTGAGAAGATCCCATAATAGGATAATTCATTTTAGATCAAAATCTTTTACTGCAAAGTATGTAGGTCTAACGATAAGTAGCCTGAAACTTAATAAAGCTGTTTATACTGCTACAATATGATTAGGTACATAAAACCAACAAAGTACGGAAGCGCTTGTAAAGGGATATTTATATACTTATTTATATTTGACGAATGGACATGTTAACGAGTTTGTCAATACGCTGTTTATTTTATTTGTCTGATAAACACATAAACCATAAATTATTATTTATCGTGTCAACCCATAACTATGAGATTACCATGATTGTAGGCCGTAGACTTAAAACTTAAAATTACAAAAACAATATGTTCTTTGTTCGAACAAACAAAATGAAACCTCTAGAATTTAAGTAACCGAATTTGCAGTTGGAAAAAAAAATCTCTTCGAATGCACATCTTATTAAAATTGCTTTAACAGCTCATTTTGCAATTCGTTTAAAATCGATATTCGGTGAATTACATATGTTTATTATCCAATCAAAATGTTATGACTGTTCTTTAAATACGTTGTTTATGAGTAAACAGTACATACGTTGGATTTTTTTTTAATATATCACTATACAAAAAAATATTTGCTTCGCGATTCCGGTTTGCGTTTTCACCTTTTGTTTTTCATGCAAAGTCAAATTATTTTAATGGACTCACAACTACGCGTGAGTTTTAGCGCTCACGTAATCAAATATTCCAATAACACCTTATATCATCAAAGAATTATAGGAAACCTCAAATAACTAAGACAGATATTCACACTTTTATAGATAACAAATGCAAATGAGGGATGCAAATGAGATTGGTGTTGGATAGCAGTCGGATAGCGTAATCGTTATACACTTCTATTAGGTTATTAGGATCCTCGAATACACACATAACAACATACATAATACATATTATTATGTTCTACTTGGTTCCGACATCAAAAAAATTTGTCATTTTCATTACCTAGTCACATGTATTGTTCATCAATCTTGATCTACCACTTCTCAATAAAATCAACTATTCCAAGTACTCCCTATAGTAATGAAGAAACAGGATCATTTTAAATTTTTTTAATTGGTTCCACAGTGCATAGCCCTTGCCTTGGTGGCGTGCGTCACCGCAGAAGCCCCGTCAGGATACAACTACAACCGTCCGTCCGGCGGCCACGGCGGCGGCGGCGGCTTCAGCGGCGGCTTCAGCGGCGGCCTGGGTGGCGGCGGCGGGTACGAAGCCGTGTCCTCCGGTTACCAGACCTCCGAGGGACAAAACGTCGACGGCCAGCTCCTCGAGCAAATCCGCCAGATCCTCCTTAGGGAAGAGGCCTCGTCCGGATCAGGATTCGGCGGCGGATTCGGCGGCGGTCACGGCGGCGGACACGGCGGCGGTGCCCCCTCCTCCTCCTACGGTGCCCCCTCCTCCTCCTACGGTGCCCCATCCACCAGCTACGGCGTCCCCAGCAGCCGCGTCGTCGGCATCAACCTTGAAGGTGTGCGCCAGGCCATCCAGGTCGCGCAGTACCGTCAGATCTCCTCCGGCGGTGGTGGTGGATACCCCTCAGGCCCCTCTTCCTCGTACGGTGCTCCCCGTGCCCCCTCCGGCAGCTACGGCGCCCCCTACTAAGTCCCATCCCGACCCCCCGCGAACGTAACGTTCGCTATTCGAGCCCGCCATAACATCCCGGCGAAAACCGCTCGAATGTCTATCCCAATCGGTCGGCAGCCACGTACAATGTAGGTGGCGCCACCGGCCAACGCCTGCGACTGTGCACGCACACGGGTGACCTAGCGGCCGGCCAGTCGCGCCCGCGCCCGCCATTCTGTCACAACTGTCACATGACAGCTGCTTGACAGGTGACAGGGCGCGGCGTCCGCGAAGTGACCATCCGCTAGGGTCGACTCTTGTTTTGTATAAAGTTTTAATTTTAAGATTAGCTTAATTTTATGTATTAAGTTTTGTTTTTCTTTTTTACAAAAAAAATAAATACATTTTGACACCGTAATGTCTGTTTTCTTATATTCAGAAAAGTATGCAACTACATAATGTCATTATGTAAGAGAAAATCAAATGAAGAAAAACTTGACAAAACTTTCTAGGAGAGAGTTGTGTCATCACTATTCATGATGAGCATGATAAAAACATAAAGTTTAAGTAATATATATGTGACGTAGTAGTAGGTATCTACTCGGAGACATGACTATAGTTAAAATATCGTTACAAGTTCACCTACATATGCTAATATATAAAGAGGAAAGATTTGAATTTTTATTTGCATTGAATAGGCTCCGAAACTACTGAACCGATTTGAAAAATTCTTTCACTGTTGGGAAGCTACACTATACCCGGGTAACATAGGCTATATTATATTTTCAAAAAAATTAGGGATCCTTAATAAAACTCCAATAATGTAACCCAAGGTTTAAAAAATAAGAAAACCGAAGCAAAGTGAGGGCGGTTACTCGTAATACTATATAAAAATTCCTCGAATAGTTTATAAATTGTAACCATGCACGCAGTCCATCAAGTGACATGTGGTCATTAAAATCCATTAACATCAATGATTTCAAATTCACAACAATCGTTTCAAGAATCGGTGAAAAAAGTCGATGGCACACTAAAACAAGATGGCCTCCCGAAAAGCCACATACACAAACACGATTGTTCTTATCCTATTCACGCTAAATAAAACTTGACTAGAGATGAGTCGAGAAAAGGCGTGAACTAACTTGGTGCTCATTGCAGTTAGTGCACTTACTATTCTGGCCGTCATCGCCACTTACCATTAGGTGGAATTTCAGTCGAGCTTCACTTTTTCATACCTATGTGAAAAAGGTTGCATTATGAGCACGATATGTTACGAACACGGACCTAAAAAAAAGACGGACGTAATCCCAACAACAAATTCAGTGAAGCACCCATAGTAATACAAACTCTATTCGTACAAGTACACACACCCACACATTGACACCATTTTGTTTCAATCGCGAATCAAAAATTACGCACACATGGTAAGCGGGCGGCCATTGCAATGCTTCACTCTCGATAAGACGAGGTTACGTCCGTCTTTTTTTCAGGTCCGTGCTTACGAATAGATTGTAATGTGCGGCTCAATATACGAGATATTATACAAATTGGCTGTTTAATGGCAACAAACAAAATGGATTATACAATGTATTTTGCAAAGTCACAAAATGACTATTAAATGCGCAACTGGACAGTGTGTAATCTCTTGAGATGACTGACAGAAATAATGAGAATGTTTAAACTACCTTGTCACGTCTTTGCACTTTAAAGATGATTATTGATTGATGAAACTCACATAGTTAGTTAATAGTTTCACGGATATCTTAGAGATCGAAAAGATTACAACATAGGACATAGTTACTCGATCGTAATTTTAAAAGATTGACAAAGTTAGGTACGCAACGTCATGTTAGGTGTATAGGTGACGAAACACTTTCGTTTGTGCTTCAGAGGGTACACTGAGCTGTTCACGGTATATCAACACAATGTATCACAGAGAAATCGTTTTAAGTAAGTCAGCTTGTGACGTTTCGATAACAGTATTAACAGTATTGGTAAAAACAGTTTTACCTGAAGAAGAAATTAATTGCACTGGTGACACGATCTATCGAACGATATTAGAAACCAGTCATTTAGCAATGATATCATACTTGATATATTAAGTTATGATCTCAATACTAGCCTGCCCCCGACTTCACCCGCGAGTGGACAAGATGGAAGTACTTTATAGTCAACGAAGAAATTTAAAAGTTCACCTTATTTTTTTATACTACTTATACAAACTTTTGCCCCGTATCACCTTAAGTTTCAAGTAAATCGAACGAATTTATTTTTATATTCATACAAACTATTACCAACTTTTTAGGGGTTGGATTTTCAAATATCCTTTTATTGGAGTGTGGTGCTCCATAGGTCACAATGTAGGTACGACTAGTCAACGTAGGAAGAATTAATTCCTTAGTGTTCCCCTCACTACTTATGCCACCTCGTAGGCGTAGGCTCTGTACAAGTTTTATGCTTCTAAAGTCCAATGTTTTAGGCTTTGCGCTGTCTGTAGATGTGTCGTCGTGAGCAATCTTGCACCTAAGAGTCCTCCATTTTTCTCAAGATCTTTCATTTTCTCTGGGAGAAGACCGGAGGCCAGTAATATGTCAGTTATGTATGTGTGTTGTATGATGATGATGGTAGTTCAAAGTAGAGGTATCGTCTCCAACATTGGCAGCACCATGGGTAACGTAGCTGTGATTAAAACAAGAACGCCCATAATTCGCGATAGCTGCGTCTCTCTCTCTCTTGCAAGCTCAAAATTTCATCACCATCGGTATTCCCACAGTGATTTAGATTAATATGGGACCAATTTGGAAGTACCTACAGCCTTAAAAAAATTTAATCGGTTTAGTTATGTTATGTGGTCACAAAGACACAAACCGTAAACAAATACAACCGAATTGAGAGCCTCCTTGTTTTTAACAGACTTCAAAAGACTTTTTGTTCACTTTTATTACTTCAAAAAAGCGGCCAAGTGCGAGTCGGACTCGCCCATGAAGGGTTCCGTAGCAGTAAGTAACATAATATAAAAGTTCTTGCACTTCATTGTAACTTTGATCGATGTTTTTTGCGGTTTACGATTTATGACGTATTAAAAAAAAACTACTTACTAGATCTCGTTCAAATCAATTTTCGTTAGAAGTTTGCACAGTAATGTACATCATGTATTTTTTTTAGATTTATCATTCTCCTATTTTAGAAGTTACGGGGGGGGGACACACATTTTACCACTTTGGAAGTGTCTCTCGCGCAAACTATTCAATTTAGAAAAAAATGATATTAGAAACCTCAATATCATTTTTGAAGACCTATCCATAGATACCCCACACGTATGGGTTTGATGAAAAAAAATTTTTTGAGTTTCAGTTCTATGTATGGGGAACCCCCAAAATTTATTGTTTTTTTTTCAATTTTTGTGTGAAAATCTTAACGCGGTTTGCGATATACATCTACTGACCAAGTTTCAAAAGTAGGTATAGTTCTTGTAGTTTCGGAGAAAAGTCGCTGTGACATACGGACGGACAGACAGACAGACAGACAGACAGACAGACAGACATGACGAATTTATAAGGGTTCCGTTTTTTGCCA
Source organism: Thymelicus acteon (assembly GCA_951805285.1). Lineage (NCBI taxonomy): Eukaryota > Metazoa > Arthropoda > Insecta > Lepidoptera > Hesperiidae > Thymelicus > Thymelicus acteon. The sequence continues at coordinate 16,507,410 of OX638229.1, forward strand.
TTTGGCTACGGAACCCTAAAAAAGGTATACCTTTATTCCTGTATTCAATTTTTTTTATGTTTGTTACCTCAGAACTTTCGACAGGGGGAATCGATTTTAATGATTTTTGTTTCAATCGAAAGCTGGTGCTTGTCATGTAGTCCCGCTTAAATTTGAGCGAGATCTGACAAAAACTACTGTTTTTGAGTTATCCCTAATTTTGAAGTCGATTATTTTTTGTCAAGAATTATTGAAGTCAATTAAAAAAACTAATATGTTACTCTCACTGAATCCCAATGCTTTACATCTATACATATATATAAAAGAAAGTCGTGTTAGTTACACTATTTATAACTCAAGAACGGCTGAACCGATTTGGCTGAAAATTGGTGGGGAGGTAGCTTAAAATCAGGAGACGAACATAGGGTACTTTTTATCCCGGAAAATAGACCTGTTCCTGTGGGTTAAGGTAATTTTTGTTATATTTAGTTGATAGATTAGTTATTTATACAGATATAAAATAAAGCTCGGGGATGGATATAGGATACTTTTTATCCCGGAAAATAGACCTGTTCCTGCGGGATAAGGTAAAATTTATTTATGTGTAGTTGATAGATAGCTATTAGTTATTATTATTAGCGTCTTTTATTACTCCTTTTTTTACTTGGGAGCGGGAGCGGGAGCGGGAGCGGGAGCGTGAGAGGGAGAGGGAGAGGGAGAGGGAGAGAGAGAGGGAGAGGGAGGAGCACACAAACTGTAACGGCTAGCGATACGAAGTTCGCCGGGTCAGCTAGTATAGCATAAAATAGAGAGACAGAACGTCAGACTCGCCGCTACTTCCAGCTCTTAGCAGCTCAGTTGTAATTCCGTCTCCCGGTGCCTTGTTGTTTTTAAGCTGTTTGAGAGCCTCTCTAACCTCATACAGGCTGATGTTCGGGATATCTTCTGTGTAGTGTCGGGTCAGTTTAGCTGGCGCATCGCTCTCCTCGAGGGAAGCTGCAACTTGGGGAAAGACATACAACGGAAAGCTGAAGAGGAGGCATATGGCGGTCATCGCATTATCACCACATATCAAATTGAAATTTTTAAACTCTTGATTTGGAACGTGTGACCGACGGATGGTCAGTTAAATAAAAACACACGCAAGTTTCCCCAACTTGCACTTGTTTTACCTAGTTTTTTATCTGACAAAGAACAACAGAATAAGAAGGCAGGTACCATGGTTCGCGTTGTTAGTTGTTACCTGTCCAGAAATAACTTCAATAATGACAAATGTGTACGAAACAGATTTTCTCAGGCAAGATTGCAAATGTAGTTTTTTGATGTGAATTTGTATTATTCTCGTGATTATTCAGTGGCCACTAAAACAGCGGAACTATAGGCATAGGTACAACTATATATCTAGGTACCTATAAATACCATACAATATAAAAGGTATGTAGTGTAGTTCCTACGTGTATTTTCATTACCTTCATTTCATTACATTCAACTTACTAATGAACTCCGAATTAACTCTTAACTGCTTGAAATCGTAATTTAGTGATAATATAGCCTTAATTACGCTAAAGCTCATTAAGCACCTTCTGTGGTGTAGTTGTTCAGTATTGATACTTTTAACAACATTCTGAACTAGGTAGGTAGGTACTGGGCTTGTTTTTTTCTTTTCAGTTTTTTACGCAGTCGGGTTTTTTGTTTTTTTTTTTAATTATTTTTTAGGGTTCCGTAGCCAAATGGCAAAAAATGGAACCCTTATAAATTCGTCATGTCTGTCTGTCTGTCTGTCCGTCCGTATGTCACAGCCACTTTTTTCCGAAAGTATAAGAATTATACTGTTGAAACTTGGTAAGTAGATGTATTCTGTGAACCACATTAAGATTTTCACATAAAAATAGAAAAAAAAAAAACAATAAATTTTGGGGGCTCCCCATACTTAGAACTGGAACTCAAAAATTTTTTTTTCATCAAACCCATACGTGTGGGGTATCTATGGATAGGTCTTCAAAAATGATATTGAGGTTTCTAATATCATTGTTTTCTAAACTGAATAGTTTGCGCGAGAGACACTTCCAAAGTGGTAAAATGTGTGTCCCCCCCCCTGTAACTTCTAAAATAAGGGAATGATAAAACTACAAAAAATATATGATGTACATTACCAAGCAAACTTCCAACGAAAATTGGTTTGAACGAGATCTAGTAAGTAGTTTTTTTTAATACGTCATAAATCGTAAACCGCAATTTACCTCGATCAAAGTTACAACGAACTACAAGAACTTTTATATTATGTTACTTGCTGCTGCGGAACCCTTTATGGGCGAGTCCGACTCGCACTTGGCGGCTTTTTTTTATTTATGAATGCCTACTAAACCATGTAAAGATTTCTAGCCTGATCTTAAAAATACAAATAAATGTCGTCATAAAGATACTCAAAGGATTGTGGTGAATTCCTACATATAGTAATTTTATTGGTTTCAATTTTTCCACACATCCGATAGCTATTCTTTGGCATCAGAACTTTGGACACCAAACATACTTCATAAATACGCTCCATTCTTTTTGAATCTGAGCATGCCAGTACAGGACAGGCTTACGTTTTAAAAACAGGCTGTAATGGCGGTCCCACTCCCGCTCAAGCTGTGGCCCCACGTTTCCACGGCCTACCGCGAGTCGCCAGTCGCCACCTCTAGCCATCAGCGTTATGAAACCCATGCAATCCCACTAATCTCTAACGTTACATAAAATTACGCCATACAATGGTCTTTGTAACCGCGGGCGGATACCTCCCGGGGACGTGTGCAATCCTCGAAATGGTCTCACCGTGTGAAAGTCTGCTAATTGCAGAATGAATCAGTACCTAAGTGTTTCTCAAGCATCGTTGACAGATTTGTCTTGTCATTGTATTGGGTAGATTTTTATTCCTAGGTTACGGAATCCCACCTTGAGGGGGGGTAACTTAACCTGCGAGTCAGCGGGCAGGAAGCTTGGGGGTTATGATTATCACAGCCACCTCTGCTCGTGTCACACCGAGCGGAATTACTTAAAACTAACCTGAACTGAATAACTTCAGTTACCAAAAAATTTAGTAACTACTGGCATTACTTATCAGGCTACCATCAAAAAGAAGAGAGTATGGACAGTTGAACAAAAGATATTACGATACGTATGGTAATAGTTTTAAGATCTTGGCCATCCATTACGAAGTATTTATGACTATGTACTTACTTCTTGATATAATTGATATATTTATATGTATCTAAAAGTATAATGGTTTGAATATTATAATCGGTGCTTTAGTTTTGTAACGGGCTAATCGTCAGTCACTCTTGACTGATATGAGTGACGGACGACTTATTATAATTTTTTTATATTTATCTACACTTGTCTCCACAGGCGATACCGATTTCATCAAGCTTATAAATACATACAATGTACATCGATCTCAATAAAATGATCGATAACAAAACATGAAAGAAACACAAACGGTATGCGAAAAATATTTATTTCCGTCCAATTTAAATCATCACGTTTAGATCACATTACAAAAACATGTTTCAGTAAAACAATACTTAGTTAAACATGAACACAACAATAGTTTGTGTCGTCCAATTGTCTACTTAGCACTAGGTATTGGCACTTTCTGAGCACAAAGTGTTTAGGGCGTCTATATTTACACAACTTATTTTATACGTATTATGACGAAAATAAAAGTAGATTCATATTACGTCGGACGGACAAAACTGTCTGCCGATAGTCGCCGGATAAGTTGTCGGTATCCTATTAGCACCATTAACATATTTTATTGTCCAATAAAACTATCGCCTACTGCTCATTTATTAATCATATAGATGTACGAGTAATACGACGATAATAACAATAATATGATGTCTAGACTTGTGTATAATTAATTGTATGTAATAAATACGTATTGCATGTATAATACATACAATCAATATGCATCCGATTATGATAGTTCATTTCTAAACTTCGTCATCCAGTTTTTTAAACAATTACATCCCAACTCAGAGTCACTAACGGTTACTTAAATCGCTCCTTAAAACAGAATTTGTATGGTGATTCGTTACTAAGGAGAGATTTAAGTAACCGTTAGTGACTCTGAGTTGGAGCGTTAGGTACCTAAGCTCAGATCAATAAAAAGGTAGATAACGAATTCCGAATAAAAAAGTGACGAAAGTTTTTGCGTAACCATGTGTGCGTAAGTGATCATGTGTGCGTAAATGAAATGTTGCCAAAGCCAAGTTCAGTTAAATCTCCCTACAAAATGTTAGGAATAAGTATAGAATGTTAAATATATGTTCGTGTTAATTTTTTTTTTTTCAAAGCGATGCAATTCGATGTAACTCATTGCAGTTTTTATCTCTCACGCTCAATGAAAATAAAATGTTATTAATAAAGTGAGTTGGTACTGGGTACATTTATTCTATGATGATACCTAGCAGCATGAGTTTGTGAGGAAAAAATAAAATAATATTTAATTGGAGTCGTAAACTTATATTAAGAATAAACGTCACAGGGGAGCTCAATTAGGAGGCAGTAGGTAGGTACTTTGGTTTTTAGAATTGACAATTTAATTACTTTAACGATTACAAAGTCTTACAATTTCGATTTATTGTGAAAATTTCTTTGATGAACCGATTTTTTTGCACATCTCTAGTGTCACTGTGATGACAAAAAAGGGCCTATTATTTTCCGATGACTATAATACTAATAGTAAATTACGCCAAGAACAAAACGCGAGATGACTAGTAGTTACCTTAGAAAATCAAACATACATAATGACAATGTGGCATATCTGTGAAAAAATGCACTTTTAATTAGAAATTAATTAAAACACCTTTTTAATTAATTTCGTAATAAAAGATTTTCTATGGAGTCCACATTTTGTTTTGTACATAGCAGTGTCATCAAAATGGTCTAAACAAACTATACTTGACAAAGATGGCTGCCAGTGAGGTTTATTTCGACTTCGTCTTATGGCAGATTCCCATTATTCTCTTTATCAAAACATTTTTCGGAAACCTATAATAACAACATGGATAGCAAAACAAGTATTTTACCTACTAATATTATTTATTTTTGAATTAACTTTATTGTAACATAATGTTTGTCTTAAATTTTATATAAAAAAAATTACTTTGATAAATAATGCTTACATAAATATCTGCCCCACTTTAAGTTGCAATTATTTCCCTACATTTCAGGCAGTTCTAATTAACAAATACACTGGCAACACTTTTCTGTTACGTCAAGTGTCAACTGATAGTTTTTTTAATTTTATTTTAACCTCATAATGTGTTCGTAAATTATTTAAAAATATAGTTAAAAGTTCACTAACAAGTGAAATGTTATTCCTCCGGCCTTTTTACTTGATGTTGTATTGTTTTTACACGACTTCCCTACACAGGGTGGCATTTTTTCGTGTAAGTTATAGCACGAACGGTCCGAGAGGTACTGGCAGAAATCGGCTTGGTTTTAACGTATGTGTGGGCGTGATTGCTATTAAATACACGAATTGCATAAACCGGCTTGGTATTTTTCTTCCTCACTCAAATACAAGGCGGTGAGTTATCTCCTTTTTTTATTAATATGAGTACCTAAATTATTTCTACTGTCTTCTTTAAGATCGTTCTTTGTTAAGGCTTTTTGTTGTTTGCTCTAGCACCGACGCTACCGACATCCGACTAACGACAAAGTGTTTGTGCGAAGTGTCCAACGTAATGTGAACCGATTTAACGCTAAAGCGGATTTCGATCTCTATGCGCATTTACAGATGATTTGATCATCATTGATCGCTGACTACTTTATAATGATGACTGTGCAATTTGCCAACAGTTACGAATAGGTATTATTCTTCCTAGCAAACCCTGCACAATTGTCATTTTATTCTCACTACCAACTTTGTTTCGAGACATAAAAATACAAGTAAATGAATATAATTTCAAAATATTTGATCTTATGAATTCTTTTACTTTCTATAAATATTTCACTTTTAAATAGATACATTGTGTCGACATTTATACGGATAGTTTATAATAAAATTATACTATTAGTAACTACTTACTACAGACCATTGTAACGGTATTTATGCAATAGTTTCGACATTCATAGATCGGACTGCATATGTATATGACAAATTGTCCATGACTACATTTACAGACTCAACTTGCTTGTCCAATTACGTACGATTCGATACGATAACGATACATACATACATCGATAAAGATACATACATCAATCACGAATGCTAAAAGTGATTTTTATTGAACAGACAAGTAAAAGAGACTGACCCCGAGGTCCCAGTAGATATTCAAAATCAACACTTGGCTAAGTAAGAAACCAATGCTATTTCTCAGTGCGTTCGTTATGGCAGGCCTTCTGTTTCACAGTTGACGCTTTAGGTGCTTGGCTGAGTGGACTTTACCGATTTCGGCAGCTACTTTACTGATTTTGAGAAACGTATAACGTATATCTCTCAAGTATTGTTTAATGTATTTAATGTATGTAACATGCACAAAATTTCTTTCAAATCTAATTTTGTTTCTCACAATTTAAAGTTGGTAAGTTTCTTAAGCATAATTTTGACAGCGAAAGAAGCTTTTTAAATACCGTTACATAGCGAATAATATTTCTTTTTCAAAAGCGGGCAACTGCAAATCAAATAACCATTAAACATTGCCAACTATTACAATTCAATACTGAAAACCGAAAATTGAGCTAAGTAACGAAATCGAAATTTATGCACCAAATAATAAATGTTCTTTTGATAAAACATAATAGAGAATAATAAATAACAATCTTAATATAACTACTTACTATCTACCAAATGAGTTCTGCGGTGTCAGCCGTCGAGTCCAGATACCCCTCAAATGAGGACTGATTTCACGGAATTCATAAACGCATCTCCCAACGAAAATTAATAGTCACTTGACTTAGCTAACCACCCCATACCTCATAGAACACAACACCTAAGATATGATAAGGAAATATTATTAATCGAAACATATTCTAGACACTGTACACTAGGAACATTATTGCAAAAATATATTAAAAATAAGTATTTATAAATGCATCCAAATATGGACTTACAATTCAAATTGGTCAATGCAGTGTATATAAAATAAATTAACATTATGCACTCGAATAGGAAGGTCATAATAAAATGCATTCCTTACATCTACATCTTAAGGTACAATTTACAATTAACAACAAGTAGGATAGGTAACACATCACTGTACAGTGTACACTCTGTACAGTCGAGAGCAGTTCTCATCACATTAAAACGTAACATTATGTACAAAAATATTTCGACGACCCCACCGAACAAAGACCATTCCTTGACCTAAATATCTTCACGTCATTGAATTTTCAGATTGTAGATTATTTGATGATGATGTTTTTTTAGATCTGTTTGTTTTTTTCAGGTTTATGTCAATACAATATTTAATATTGATTTCTTTGATTCTTTCCCTTTCTTCTAAAGTTCCAAGTCTGATATTCAGTTTGTTCGGCTGACACGTCGACATTTCTATAAGTATTTATCAATAAAAATAGTAAAATGACAATTTAACATTTCTTTCCAGTGCAAGGAAGTGTATCTCTGCTATTAATATTGGTAGCTATACAAATTAATATAGTTATTTAAAAATATGTGTAGAATTCCGTACTAATTAAAATGTTTAATAAAGATAGGTAAACATGATCATTTTCAACATTAAAACAACGTTATTAAATTTCAGGGCTACATTTCCTTGCAGTGTACGATAATAAGAATTTCAAAAAAGGCAGATTTCCATTCCATTGCTGTAAAGACCCCCGATATTATTTTTTGTTAAAATCTTTAATAAACAGACATCGACCAGTTATAATTTTATTATATAATTTTAGATAATCAGATAATCGACACTAGACTTTCAACAGTTCAACCAGTGCATTTTGAAGTCACTCTGATTGTCACATATTACCTGGACTTTCTCCCGAGTAAATAACAATTACAAATTCCTCTAGTTTTTGGGAAAACAAAGTTCTCCTCATTTTCATTTATCCTATCACCAATTCCAGTACATCTTGTTTATAATTCTAGCGACACAAAAGTTGAAAATATCAAAATAGTTATATAGAGAAAAGCGTCTTCACAGTGTATTAGTATAATATAATATACAAAATAGTTACAATCCGCCCATAGATTTTAAAAATCTCTTAACACTACCATTTATAAACAATTTGGCAACATTGAATATATACATCACGACTCAAATCTACCGACTCTTTCACACCGTTGAATAGAATTTATTGTCACAGCAAAATCTCTTCGAATTTCAATTTTAAAACCTACGTTTAACCCTGTACTAGCTGGCACCCTTCTCCTTCTGCGGCCACAGCACCTCGGGATGGTTCAGCATGTAGTACGCCATGTGCCTGTCGCTGCCGTACGTGGACGCCTTCGTTCCCAAGCACATGAGGAACTGACTCTTCTCCAAACTCTTATCACAGGCCACCGAGTGGAACTTATGCACCAAGCTATCGTCCGCGATCCTGTACACTGTCAAATTTGATTTTATCAACGTTTCGAACAGCTGAACGTCCTCCATGCCCCACCCCTTTATACTTAAGTCAAACCCACCCACTCGCACGAGATCGCACTTATAAATACCGAGAATGCCGAAGCCGTACTGTCTGAAGTAACCGTAATCGTCATGGATGTCTTTACTATACTTTAAATTAGCTAATTCCACGTCCGATTTGGGAGCACCACTCGCGTCGTCCATAGGTTGGTCTTCGTCTGCACCCTCGTCAAGAGTATCATCCTTAAACTTATTGTAGTCGCTACCGAGAACCACTTCTGGATTATATTCACTAAACACTATCGGAAAGTAAACTTGATAGTACTTCACTGTATTAATCCTAATTCTCCTAAGAGTTATGTGGTTGAACATCATGTCTACGTCTATGAAGAACACTAGGTCATCATCCGAACACATTTTGAGCCCCTCCGTCAGGGCCGCGCCCCTGGAGAACACCGTGGACCCCATGTTTATCACTTTTATTTCCTTCCCGTACAAGTCCTTGTAGTACTCGATGAGGGACTCCGCGTTTTTGTAATCCAAGGGACTCTTACTATCTAAGTAAAGTACGATTATGAGCGTCACAGCCTCGTCGCTTTTTAGGACGATATCTTCGTAATTCCTCATGAACCGTCCGAATATTTCTTGTCTGCCCGCAAGAGGCAGGATGAAGTGTATCCTTCTGTCGTAGATAGGGTACTCGTAATCGTTGTCGTACCCCTGCAGGACCTTCGGCAGATTGTTCTGTATCTTCATGAGGCCGGTCTCGAACGCCTCCCTCACGTTTAGCTTGTCAAGGAAGCTCTGCTGCTGATTTGACTCATCGAAGTCATCGTATTCGCTTTGATCCACTTTCCCATTGTTTTCTAATTGTTCCAAAATGGCTGGATCTTCAAACGGCGGTGCTTCTCCCATGGGTAGTTCTCGTAAATCAGTACCTGAAAAAGGTACAAGGTAAATTACTTATACCAGGTCTTGTAACTCATCGTTAGCTGAATTACGAAGAAACGAAGATTGTCGAAACCCGATCGTTTGATTCCTGGCCAGAAGATATTTATGTGACAGATAAATGTTTGCTCTGGGATCGTAGGTGTTTGTCTCTTTTGTTTTTGTCCAGGACAAACTACAATTAAATGGATGTCCTATACAATTATCACAACTTATATTATGTTTTCTATGCCTCCCACGGCAGGGAATCCTAGTGCGTGGACAATGTACCAACAATACGTATATTAACTCACCAGTGAAAGACTGCTGGAGGTACGCATGTCTCCGCACCGCCGCGGTCATCTTGCGGCCGCGGTACCGGCGGTACTTGAGCAGCAGGTCCAGCACCAGGTCCACGCCGTGAAGCGGCTGCAGCCGCATGTACCCGTACAGCAGCTCGTTGAAGTCGATCACCCGCCCGCGCTGCCGCGACGGCGCGTTGATTATCTCCATCACCTGGAACGAGCAGGGTAAATGTAAGTTTGGTGAGTGACTTGAGGTCGCCAACAAGCAAAAATAATCTTCATTTATAAAGCTGTAAGGATGGTATAACATATTGTAGGCTGATTGTGGATATCCCATGCAAAAGGAAGAGATCGTAAAAATATAATGCATAATTATTGAAGTTAGGGTTTCCAGAAGGTCGAATTTTGGATAAATTGTCGAGATTAAATTTATGGATACACGGTAACGTTACACTCAACAACAGCCACGCTATTGAAGTTTTCTTCAAGCGCTAGTATGTACTTGTATAAGTTCCGAAATAGAATAGTCGGAGCGTGGTCACTCCCCAGCCGTGACACCTGGCAGAATTATCTCCCTTTACTAAACTGGTGAACCTCGGACAATAACACGAACCTTCTGAGTACCAATAGTGACAACCCTCTTACATTTCCTAAATAATGAAAAAAGTAAATAGGAAAACGTGACTCTAAAGATATTTCAATGTGTGTAAAGGAAACGGCCTTTCCTCGATAAACAAAGCTGTCTCTAGTCGACAAACTTGTTCTCTTGGTAGGCCTTATTGGCCTAGCTAGCTCAAAAGTAAGGCCAGTTCATTGAACTTCCTTCCGTTTACGGAAGATCCGGCACAAAGACCTACCTTGAGATAATTTTGATGCATGAAATTGGCCAAAAATAACTAATAGTGTTAAAATAACCAACACCATACAAACAGCTATAGAATAATAAATAGGTAGTTCTTACTTCTCGAATGACGTCATCCAAGGCTTCTTTCAGGGGGCCCTCTATTCTTCTCTTGGGATTCAAGTGGCTGACTGAGTAGATGGACTTGCTGATGAAGTCAAACGGTACTATGTCTTCCACTGTGTTCGCCTTGAACCGGTTCAGGTCTATTGGTGCTCCTGAAATTCACAAATAGTTTTAAATATTGATAGGACTAAGTTTTATCTTGACATTATTTTTCCATAACGTTTCACAAATGCGCATGGATAGGGGGCTAATTACCCAAGTACTGAAAGATTTTAAGCCATTCGAAAACCTAATGATTAATTGACAACTTAACCCAACCTCTAGGGGTCTAGGGCATGGAAACGCTTAAGCCATCGGTGAAACGACCACGCCGATGTTTATTTTCAGTAGATCGTTCGCTTCGTTCACTCACCCAGTATCTTGTTGTTCCCCAAGTATCCTGGCTCTCCCATCTTGACCGGGAAGAGCGGGACATCCCCGGGCAGTGTGTAGTCGGCCACCAGCTGCTCCTCCACGCCCAGCTCTCGCAGGGAGTTCGCGATGTCCCGGTGCAGGTCTAGAGAACGCTCTCGGAGCTCTTGGATGCGAAGGTTCTAGAACCGAAAACATGCAAATAAAACAACTTTTTAACTGTGACATAGTCACACAGTTTTGAATACTAAAGTGCTTTCCCTATACCTAATTGAGTTTCGGCGTTTGACTGTCCAAATTAGCCTCTCAAGGTTTGACCGAAAATACATCAATCGAAGGTCGGAATAGAAATCTATTTCGGGATTTGCCTAAATGCGTTGGTAAATCCTGAGGTTTGACTAACAAACCTAGGAGTGCTGAAGCTTGGAAAAATGTTCCATTCTGTTTTTGACATGATCGTCCTCAAGAACACAACCTCGAATTTGGTTGACATAAACTATGAACACCAACAACATCGCATACAAAAAAGGATAAGAAATTTAAATTACAGTATGCATTAAATTACATAGGACTAGATCCTTTCCATCCATCCGGTACACCATCCATTTGATATCGCGCTTACCTCAAAAGGTTAACAAATATTCTTCATCTTTTTAGTGCAGAGCCGCATTTTTCACGGACCAGTCTAAATTTTATATGCACAAGTGTTTAAATATTTGAAATGGTTTGGTCTCGCATCAACGTGACCTCATATAGAACGCCGGTAGCCGATCCGCTCGTTGAGTTGGTGGTTCCTCACGAAAGAAGGTTTTGGGTTCTGGGTTTCTTTTCCTACCAGTATATATTGCGTTTCATTACATTGCGTCAAAAATAAATCTTTATTCTTGATTTTTACTGCTTGCAATTCTTAAAATATGTCCTAGTGCAAGATAGCGTATAAATGTCTATTTATCTAAATTGTATACTAACAAAAATCTATTTCTGTTCTATAACAAAGTTAAGAAATTATTCAATTAAGGAAAACTAGTAAGGTCACAGACCAAAAAACTCATACAAAAACAAAAAATACCTAGAATTTAATTTTAAGGAAACAAACAGTCGTATGTGTCAGCAGGGCATGGATGACTTTGCAAAGGACGCACTCAGCTTAGCTGATAACGTTGACCCATCGCCGTTCAATGCTCCGGCTTATCTGATGGTGCATGCATTCAGCATGTTGCATTATTATGTCCTGCAATTATTGACTCGCTTCAAAAAGAACCGCGGGAGAGCGAAATTTTATTCATTGATATGATAATTGCTATTGGGTAAGCTTATTGCTGGACTTCATTTTTTATGACATTTTTTTATTTATACGAAAATGACCATGGACCTAAAAATGGAAAAAAGTATCGAAAATTAAAGTTAGTTTGAAAATAAATCCCTCGGGAAATTACAGCAAACGTACTTACTTAATTTTTATGATTTAAGGTACCGATAAATTATTATCATGTACATATACATACCCTATATGTAAAAGCAAGTTATCTGTTTAATATTAACGGTGTTGTTGACCTGTTCACAACAGAGAAAGGATATTCCCATACCAATTGGCTTAAACAATCAAGGAACAATTATCTCGAGAGGACAGAGATCAAACAACGAATTAATTACATAGGTCAGCGGCTTCGGATGATCTCATGCCGTGTGTGTGTATATATATGTGCGTCTATGTGTTGTTTCGACATGCGACAGGCCGCTTTATCTGTTTGTTTACTTATTGAGGAGTTGCAGTCATTCATTTTCTACTAATTAATGCATGATTCGGTGTTCGAACACAGAAAGGGTTATTTTTCATTATTATGACGGAAGCCGATAGGTATTTTTAAGATGAATAATCTTGGTCAAAACCCTTTATTTACCTTCACTGTTGATTTCAGCTCTACATTGCTGGTAAAGAGCAGATTGACACAAGTCGACGTACAGCTCAAGAAAACGATATTTAAATCAATATGCTATTGCTCCATATACTTAACAGTTTAGTATTAATAGAAGATCAAGATCATTTCGACCATAATATAATCGTCAGTTCGTTTGCCGAATATTTCCATTAAAAAAACGCAGGTATGGCAGAGACACAGAGAGATAAGAATTAAGGAGCTTAGCGAACCTTGAAGTAGGAGTGCAGGCGGTACATGTGCCGGTAGTCCTTGACGGGGTGCAGCGTGATGGCGCGGTGCACCTCGCGCTTCTTCAGCCGCCCGGTGTACGCCGCCGCGCCGCTGCTGTTGTGGTGCAGGATCGTCTGCATCTGGAACCGAAGGACAACACTGTTAGACAGATACAACAGGAAGTTTTAATATCAGCGTTGTTTTCCGTTCAAAGATTTTTTTCATGGAAATGGACAGCTACAGCTACACCAAAGACATCACTAATGCGTTGCCCGACAAGAAAAAGGATAGAAAGAACTGGCTCTCAAGCCAATTGGTATTCTGGATTCTAAGATTTCTAAGAGGGTACATTCATCCTTGAGTTGAAGCCAACTTGTAGCTAGGGTGCACCCTGCCGAACAACGATCGAGCAAGGGGCCTATTGGAAGTGTCCCTCCTAAAATCTACCGTGAATTGTTTTACCAGTAGATACGTTATTTCGTTTCACGTTGATTATTTACAATCAAAGGGCTTCTCACATTAAATTATTTAATCTGAAAGGGCTTAATATCATTAGATCCTTTTCCTATTAAATTTACTGTCATTTATCTGACAAAGTTAAGTCAATTAGCATCAAATATCAGATAAACAAATTAACCCTATGCTCTGTGATAAATATAATTAAACTAAATGTTCGCTGACTGATTGAACTTTTATCAGATCACGTTCGATGCGGGAGCTAATTGATAACAGACGATATTGATTAAATTTAATTAAATACAGAGTTGTCGATGATTGTGGCCTTATTATGCACATTTTAATCTTTGTAACTGTTAATTAGTAAACCGGTATCGCTGTATGATATCTGACTTCAACTCATTAGAAGCCCGCTGCAGACTGCTCTCATCGTAATGAGACCAACCCAAGTGTTGGATATTTTTATACTGTCCGAGGACCTCCGACAAGTCACAGACTACTAATATAAATCCAAGGTAGGAAAACATGCCCTCAGAAGTACGAAAGCGTTCAATAGGTTGTCACTCATTTTTATGGTAAAAATCAATTCACTGAAAAATTAAATCAGGGAGGAAAATTAATTAAATAAAAAATAAATAAGAAATAGGTTGTCACTAGCGATGATCAAAACAATCAGTCAGTGCCATGCGCTTAAAATAAATAATGTATGATCTTTATGATACACGAGTAACCGCCCTCGCTTTGCTTCGGTTTTCTTATTTTTTACACCTTGGGTTGCATTATTGGAGTTTTATTAAGGATCCCTAATTTTTAAAAAAATATAATATAGCCTATGTTACGCGGGGATAGTGTAGCTTCCCAACAGTGAAAGAATTATTTAAATCGGTTCAGTAGTTTAGGAGCCTATTCAATGCAAACAAAAAATCAAATCTTTCCTCTTTATATATTAGTATAGATAAGTTAAAAAAATTACGTCAATTTCGATCGAAGTAAGGAGATATATTTTGTTCATATATTCAGGCTGAGGGATACAAAATAGGTAGGTACTTATCAAACACGAGTGTTCAAAGGTGACTGTTCAAACGTTTTCAAGAGTGAGTGACGCACTTGAGTGAAATTATTTTTATTTATGCTTCGCCTTTTTCGGGTTTCATTTATACGCAAACAAATGATCTAACTTTACTTACGTTTAAGATCCTTGGAAAAGCTTTTTCCTAGCAATAGGGCTTACTTATACCATAGTACTTAAGGCGCTGCCGCGCCCGTTTGGTTGATTTTCTTTTGGATATATTTCGTAAAGTGTATACGCTATTAGCGTAATACTTAGGTATATGTTTTTTGACTATGTACTTTAAATCTGCTCGAAAATGAAAACACGATAACGTGAAATTTTCTCGATAGAAAAAAATCATGAAGTTGGCTCTAATTATTTACATTATAGCTTGCCACCGCGATATTTAAAGAAATTTGTGCATGGAATTATTTTTAAAACATAGTACATTATCACATCTAAATCCATGTGTTTTTTTGTGAAAAAACATGAAGTAGTTTTTAAAAACCAAATAAAAACGTTGTTTGGCGCTTATGTCGGTCAGTTTCGAGCGCACGCTCAGTATAGCTGTCTCACAATTTTCATACAAGAACTCATTCCCACACTGTCTTTATGATGTGCGTTCAGTCGACTGCGGTCTTCATCGACGTCGGACGTATGTCTCTCTGCGCTATTTTTTACACGCTTTTTATTAAAGAATTTGAAGTAGCGTATAAAGTTTTGACTTTTGCTTATGATTGTCAAAACGTTAAATGGGGAAAACTAAACAGCACAGGGAAATGGAGTAGTTTTGTTTTATTATTTATATTTTATTATTTGTACTTAAATAAAAATGTTTGATGATACGTAAGAGAATGAATAATTAAATTACTGTTGCGTAATACATTATCTATATATATAAAAGCAAAAGGAGACTCGCCGCTTTTTATTCGGTTCGGTAGTTTCTTACATAATGAATAAAATGAAATTTTTCAAGGAGATTGCCGGGAAGACGTCAGCTAAGAACGGATTTTTCGAAATTTATCTCCTAAGGGGTAAAAATAGGGGTTGCAAGTCACTTTCATACAAACCAACTCCGTCAGTTTTAGAGTAATAAATATATTTTTTATGTAAGTTTATCGTTATGAACAAAAGTTAACTTTGACCCATTTTTTTTGAAAATCCTAACTTAAAGGGAAGTCAATACATTATTTATGAAGATTTAAAACATACACCCACACTCAGATTGTAAATATACGTGTATATAGTATTAGTAGAAACTAGCCAAGTTAAATGTAGAGCTTGAATTACATGTTGTTGTGACTAAAATTTTAGGATTTTCTACACAGAACTTGGCACCCATTTAGATGTCAATTCTTTTTTTTTTATTGAACTTGGCTCTCATTTCACATTTATGTTTTTGATGAGATAGTATCCTACATAAAGTAAGACCAAGCAAAAAATGAGTTTTTTTCTGTCAAGTTCCTACTTACTATTTTCACGTATGCACAGATTTATTCTTCGACTAAATTCACTTCGTGTCGCCTTTTATATCGAATTATGATGGATATCATCAGTGTCCAAGGAGTGAATTTGAATCAAGTTATTTCATGTACTGTATTGGTCTGACCTTTTTAAATAGGTTTCGCTTAAATTTAACTACGTTCCGTTAAATTAATAACGTAATGAATATTAAAAAATATGATAATTTTGAAATTATTACAGATATTTCTTTGATGTAATGATGCAGTTTTAGTTTTCATCAAAATCGGCCCCGAGACTCCTTTCAGCATTGTTCGCTATTCCTCATACTTTCAGAGTTGGCCATCCACGCACTTTTTGAAAATTCAACCTTTATATAATTTGTATACATAAAATAATCTGTTTTCTATTAAATTGTGTTTTACCTATTGCCTATTTTAAAACAAATTGATACATTACTTAACACTATGCGAGTTTTATTAATGAATAATGTATTAGGGAATTTAAGAGTAACGTATCCCATCAAAAACATAAATGTAAAGTGAGAACTAATTTAAGAAAATTGAGATCTAAATGGGTGCCAAGTTCTGTGTAGAAAAGCCTAAAATCTTAGTCACCTATGCACTTAGTCATCTATGCACCTTTTTCAGGAAAAGAAAAATATTTGTTATTTTGCAACCAGATACCCTAATCGACTATGTGTACCATGGTACCTTCTTCTCGATCAGGGATACATTCAAAAAATTAGACTTCGAAAACGATATAATTATAATAAAATCCTTGAAAACATAAAAATCTTAACTTTCACTAAATTTAAAATAGAGTTACTTAAATGGTTAACTGACAAATGCTACTATTCAATGAAAGAATTTAAATGACGATTTTTTTATTTTATGGAAATAGCCGGCAAACGAGCTGACAATCCACCTGATAGTAAGTAACTATCGTTGCCCATGGACATCAGCAACACCAAAGGCATCACTGATGCGTTGTCAGCCAAGAAATAGAGGAGAAAAAAAAAAACAGAAATTATTAATAATTATTGTTTTCCCTTGACATTTGAAATTAAAATTTACATTTACATTTATTTAAAATTATGATGTAAATAATGTAAATTCACATATATTT
The DNA here is from genome assembly GCA_951805285.1 of Thymelicus acteon. Classification (NCBI taxonomy): domain Eukaryota; kingdom Metazoa; phylum Arthropoda; class Insecta; order Lepidoptera; family Hesperiidae; genus Thymelicus; species Thymelicus acteon. Next base: position 16,524,821 of record OX638229.1, read on the forward strand.
TTGTGAAAATCCATAAAGTAGTTTTAAAAACCAAATAAAAAAATAGTTTGGCGCTTATGCTGTTCGCTTCCGAGCGCAGGCTCAGTAGGTATAGCTGTCTGACAAATTTTATACAAGAAGTCATTACATTACTGTACTATCCTTGATTCGCAATTGTTTGTTTTTTCATCTGTTTGGCACCGCCTCATAATTATTTATTTACTGTTAATAATTTAGGATCTTAAATTATAATACTAAATGATTTATTTTATTTTTCATTTTCAATTTTTTTTTCGTTGGTTCAATTTTTTGTTAAAAAATAATTGTTTTATAATAAAATTTTTAGATGCAATAAAAATTAATGAATAAGTACTACTCCGTAGTTTTTCTGTGCTGTGCTTGTGAAGTGAGTGACATGACGGAAAGAAGAACATCGAGGACAAAAGATAGTGGCCACGCCCACTTTCAGCATAAATTCCCATCACGGCCTCCTCTTAATAATTTATAATACTGAGAATAACAATAAGAACTTACAAATATTAAACTATAAATTAATTTATGGAGATATAGACGAATCCATTAATAACAGAAAGCTGAAGCCAATGAGAACCGACACCAGAAGTCCAGTTATTATTTGTGGAATCTCATTCCTACCCTGGTGTTGTGGTAGTAAAAGAGACCAGTTCCTCCAGTCCTTCGGGAAACTAACCATAAATGGTGATAACCAGTTGGAAGCGATCGCATTTGACGGACAAAGATGTGACGTGTTGTGAGGCAAGCTTGCCTACAATCATTGTATACAGCCTCTTTTTGGGCAGGGTCGAGGACAAAAATAACTAAAGAGGACATAAATAACTATTCAAACCAAAGTCCTAAAGAGAAAGTGATAAAAGAATTTGTGTGTGTGAAAAATCGAGAATGGACTTGAAGAACTCCGAAACTTGTCAGAATAGTCCCCAAATGATATTCGAAATCAAAAAAGAAAAGAATAATGAAAAAATGAAGCTTTCCCACGCTTAACACAATGTTATTATGGCACGTAGTAGGTACAGAGGACCCCGGTTGTTATCGTTTAATGATATCAATTCAGTTAAAGATCTACTTTACCTGAAAACCTATCAGCTCATCTACCTTTCAGCTCCGACGAATTCTTTTCACATAGCACAATATTAAGATATTGTAACACACAACAAAACAAAGTTAACAATATCAGTGGACAGATAGACGATTTTACTAGCGGTACACGCGGATATTATTCCTGTGTATTCATGAACCCTCAGTTGTGGATGTGGAGGTGCTACCGTCTGGCGGTAACTGAAAAATGTCTGTTTATGAATCTGTTTCGTAGTACTCGAGAGTCGATACCGCGCAGCACGTCAATGGAAGAGCCTACTTTATAGCAAACCTTAAATTAGGGCTGCCAATTTTTCAAAATTTTATATTTTTGGATAATTAAATTAAAAAAATATATATATAAATAATAAAATATGAGTACGGTGATTATTAGGTATGTGAAGTATCCTGTTCTGAATGGCAATAATTTCATATTTCTTAATTTTTAAATTTATTGGTTTCATTCTTTCTGTATTTTCATACATGTAGGTTCATTCATCGCTGTCGCTGCTAATAACAATTAACAAGCTACAATTTCAACATAGGAAATAAAAAATCCTTCAAACTTTGACTGACAAAACTAATTAAAACTCACATTGTTGTCTACAAAATAATAATAGATAGCTCTATCTGTATCAACCATTTGGCTCAAGTAGTTAAGTGCGTTACGTGGAACGCAGAACGAAGAACTCGTATCAGAAGACAGAACGGCTGAACTCTTTCTCTCTGCGCGGGCTCTAACAAAGCACATTAGGAAGAACGCCTTTTCAAAAAATTTTATTTGTGTTAAATCCCGAAATGTGCTGTTTACATTAAATTCTTCAACATCGGTGTTTAACTTATAGTTCAGTCAATAAAGTAGTTGTAGAGTGCGTGAGCGGGAACCTAAGCGATTTCTTCAGAAACTTATTTAAGGTGTTTAGGGAGAAAACATACTAAAAGTCCTGACGTCTAGGAGGCGAGCCGGAGGGGGGAGGGGGGGACAAAGGTCTCAATTTTAGGTTTTTTGCCAATATCTCAAAAATGGTGCATTGTAGCGAAAAATGTTCTATAATGAAATGAAAGCTCATAAAATTTTCTATAACATTGATTCTATACAGTTTTTCCATATTCCCAACCGTTTTCGAGCTACACGCTCTGGAAAAATGAAAATTAAAATTTTTTTTTTTTTTCAAATATTCGTTTCCAAATCCAATTCTGTGACTTATAGGTATTCTTAGCCTCTTAGATTGTGAGGGTCCTGGCAAATCTTCGTTTTCTGTGGTATCTTCTTCTTCCTCTTCACCCTCCTCAGTGGTGAGTGGTTGACCCCTGGTGTGATCAGTATTCGATCCCCAATTCCCCATATTTATTTTCCAACTCGGCTTTGGCACCGGTTACAACACCGAGTATGTCATCGTGGGAAAACTGAGTATCAGAGCTTCCCTCCATGTAAGCAAAATTTCTTCCATAGCCTCTACGAGTTACGACATCTCTAGGGATCTCAGCTTTCTGGAGTTTTGGGTAACTGATAGGCTTCACAAGTGAGTAATAGCAGTCTTTACTCTTTATAATATTTTGCTTCTTCAGAAAATTACCTTAAAATTTATTGTAACACAAGCTGGGAGTACCTCCACGTGGTGAAGGCGGCACTCTACACCCTCCTTTGAGTCATTCCTTGACTGGACTATTATAGAAATGCTACAGGATCTCAACAGCGTGATTCAGTTTTATGAACAGCGTCATCTATGTGCAACTTGAGTAACTTTTAAGAAAAATAACGCCTGGGATACATATGGCATAGACTTGAAGTACGTTTTGACAACGCGTTGCCAGTCCTATCCATGGAGGATTACCAATAAAAACAAATTAAACCCTGCTAATGGCCTGCAGGTGCGAATGGGCTCGTAGAATGTTTTATAAGCGGAAATGTTTAGATAACCTCCAAAATGTAACACTACACAATGTACACACATAATGCGGCCACGCGGAAACTAGCCAGGTGTTACAGATATCCATTAAAATAATAATAGGACGATCAAAATATACAATTTACTTAAACATACACATTCTCAGCCTGCAGACTTTTCTTCAGAATTTCATCCTCTAAGAGTCATTTTCAAACTCAGAAATATGAAAATTTGTATGTAAGCTTATAGTGAGAAATAAAAATTTTGTGTAGAGGACAGACGGGAGGGGGAGGGTAGAGGGAAAGAAAGCGAGAAGGGCGAGAGGAGCGTGAGAGTGAGAGGTACAGGGAGCAGGAGAGGGAGGGGCAAAGCGGGAGAGGGTGAGGGAGCGGGACAAAAAGCGGGAGAGGGATCGGGTGCGGGAGAGGGACTAGGAGCGGGAGAGGGAGAGGGACAGGGAACGGGAGAGGAGAGGGTGGGGGAGAGGAGGAGAGAGAGGGAAAAGGAACGGGAGAGGGAGTGTTACAGAATTCCATTAAAATAATAATAGGACGATCAAAATATATAATTTACTTAAACGTAGACATTCTCAGCCAGCAGACTTTTCTATGTATATTACGCAAAGAATGAGAACGAGTGTGAGTTTCAACTGAGATAATATATACATAATTCATAATATTTTGTTACAGTTTGTTCATTGTTGTTGTGTTATCATTTGAATAAAATAATTTCTTTCTTTATTCACGGATGAAACATAGCAAATGCAAAAGCATAGCAAACGACGAATAACACAGGAACAATAAAAAGCTAAATAGGTATAAGGTGAAACTGGTTCGCATCACAAGAGCCCAACTTTCGCACAAATAAGGAGCGGGCTGATAAAGAGATGATTGTTGACAAAGATAGCCAGCCGGTAGGGTTGCCACAGGACCGGTCATACGGGAATGCCCCGGTATTTTCTATTTCGAACACCTACTTGTTGTAGTAAATCGAGTTTTTGATGTGTTTTAGGTAGGTAACGTTAACAAAAAGAGTGTAAGGATTCCAACATTACTGACGTTTTATTTTATTTTTATAAGTAAAATCATAGCCGAAATATAGTTAAATACCTAAATATTTTCTTATAACTATTTATTAAATGGGTGATATGTTTGGTGCTGCTGATGTCCATGGATGTCAGTGACCACTTACAATTACTCGTCTGCCCGTATCTTGGCAGCTGACATAAAAAAAACCTAACTACGACAGGAGTACCCCAGAAATACTAAACCTGGGGTAACCCTACTGCTTCAGTGACCCACAGCGGCCGAACGACGCGCCATGTTTTTGCAACGTGTGGCGTCCATTGTGTGCTAATGACATAATCTGCCCGAGTGCCGGCTCCTACTGCTCTATATACGGCGGGGATCACATACTAATAGCGGAATACGTGATACATGCCCGTGCGTAAACACTAAACAACGCATGTCTAACGCTTACCAAGTAGGTAAGCTTACTTACCTAGGATTGCATAGGATCAACTACGATTATAATTTCCTCGTTTATACCTACAAATGAAGACAGTTCAGACAACTAGGTGCTTGGAAAAATTGTTTGAATTTTGGTTTTATTTCAATCTGAATTTCAAATTTCAAACCATTCTCCAGACATTTCTTGGTTTCATTTTACTAACAAAATGTTCATATTATATAGTTCCCGTGCCGGCCGATTGATTATGCGCTAACTTGTTTCGACTTAACGTATACCTCTACCTAACACTTGTAATATCATATCAATCTCGTTGCATTAACAACAGCTCATCTTGTCAGGAGTAAATCTACAGACCGATACTTGAGATTATCCGACCAGCAGATATTAAATGTTATCGAACGATAACTTACATTTTGGTAGGATTTCGATGTGTCGTAAACTGTAGCACTGATTGTGAAGGGTTTATTGTTACACCTGCACTTTTTGTTGCTACCAGGTAAAATTAAGATGTGATAGTCGTTATCTGTGATAAATGATAATAATGTCAAAATTTAGAACATATTGCAAGTTTGAACGTAAACGAATATACCCACAGAGGTATACATATCTGTGAATATACCTAATAATTGCTAGATCGAAACCTATGTAGCTCAATTGGTATAGTCCCTATACCTACATAGTATCAAATTCGTGAAATTAAGAAAAATATCCTCAATCCCGTACTTCGTTTAAATCATTCTCCGTTCTTAATAAAATGCTAACGTGTACTCACGATTTTTCAGTAACAGCTATCATTGTCACTACGAGCTCTTTTATTTAATTGAATACTTCTTTCTACTTCAAGTTTGAACTCTTTGTTAACATGCGATTGACAACCCTAAACTTAAGGACCAGTGAAAAGCTATAAGCGAAATTCGCTAACCACAAGTGAATAGTTTACGTGCACCAGTAGGCCGATCTAAGATTAAGACTTTCGCGAAACGATTTCACATTGCCTAGGTCATCCGACCGGTCTCCGCGCCGAGCCGTGGGCCGCACTACCCACCTGAGCAAAGTGCTTCTATTTTAATAATATCCCTCGGAAGTTTTAAACTACATACTTTAAAATTATGTGAAAATATTACCCGCAAAACGAGTATTTTCGTTTACGTCGAGCATCTATCTATACATGTACCTATATCCCCTAACATCGTTAGAATAAAAATAACCAGATAATAAAGCCTTTCAGATAATAATCTGGGGGCACGGCAGTGCCCCCGCCAAGTCGAGCAAAAAAGCGGCACGGCCGTACCATCCTTTTCTCGAAGCAATTCAGGCCATTTTCGACCCCCTATAACTTCGTTGTGGATAAAGCTAGAAGCCTGAATTTCACTAATCCTGAATCGCACTAAACAATAAAATTTAATATAATATGTAGGTATTAATTGTGAGATACATTGTGTTTTCATGCGATGGTCAAGTCGATCTATTTATTTAAAACATAAAAGATTTTTAATATTGATAATATGGTCACTATAAGATGTTGTTACTTGTTAGGTTAGCTAATTACGTAATAACTTAAGACAGATGGACCCTTAAGTAGGAATTGAATAAATTAACCGACTTGGTATTACATGGATCTCACAACTTTTTACGGTAGAAGAACTGAGTTGCGAGACTTGGTTTTTTTACAAGTTTTGTTTTAGATGGCATATAGGTTACCACAGAAGAAATAATAGTACTTATAATGGTGTACCAAAATCTAATGGCAAAATGGGGTAATTAAAATTGGAGACGCAACACTCCATAGCGTTCGGGAAATTGGAATAAAACTTGTTGATATTTTTATCATATTGTTAGTTTCATATTAGGTAACAATTTATGTCTGGTTTATTAACTTCAGATGTAATTAATAGAAGACAATGTTTTATTATTCTTTGTTCTCCCACTGCCCTAGGGTTGAGTCGCAGAGAAGGCTTTTAGCATTAAATTCGCCTTTTATATCCTTTATATTTTAAGGTGCAAAAAAGAATAAATAAATAAATAATTATTATGCACATATTTTTATTATAAGAGTGACTATACTTTTATACGTAATTATTGTAATTGCAATTTAAAATTTTCCATCTGTAAAGGTATATTGGTATTTTTTATTCATTTGATGAAGAGAATAAATAGATAATAATAATGAATTGCTTCTCCACCATTTAAATTACGTGACCTTGCATGATGTTAATTTTCATATCATATTCACAACATTTTTGCAAGCTTTAATTTGTAACGTTTGTATTATTAATTTTTGTATTTATTTAATTTAATTTAATTTAATTTCATTCATAATAATTTAGTACTTTTAGTTTAAGTTCCTCATGTAAGTGATATTTATATTCTATCTCAATGAGAAATAAAGATATTTAAACCGAAAATAATCATCATTTTTAGAAAAAGAAAAAAATCCATATAACTCTTTTTTGACTTGACAATTGTTATGCGTGCTCCACATTCACACGAGATCCTCGCCGAAAATCTCGGCAAGGATCTCAGCGACAATCTCGGCAGCTTCCTTGGGTACACAGTACACACTCGCAAGGTTCTCAATACAGTTCTCACGCTCGATGACGATGGACGCAGAAGTAACTTTATAATCTTTTAAATTATTTGTGTTCCACAAAATCGGTTCTGCTTGAAAATATTCTAGGAATGTCAATTCTAGACCGTTCGTCCAAATCCGACTCATATTTTTGCTCAGTAAATACCACAATGACAACTCTTCTAATCGGCGAGTCGCTCCCTAATAAGAAACATGTGGACCAGTGTTGCCAATGAAAATTTTTGGAAGGCCCTGTACATTAGATAAAAAAGCCGTGTTTCTATGGAAAAAGATCAACTGTGGGCCGTGTCCACAGCTGCCAATATATGTATTATGCTATCCAATTATGCCAATACCATCGGTTCAGCGCTCGGACTAAAAAAAAAGGTCGTCGGCAGTGAATTTGATGTCCACAAAACAAGGGACACTTCATATTAGCCTATTGGCGCTGTTTTAAGGGTTGTAACATTCGTTAAATGTGTGAAAAAATAATAAATAACAAAAAGATCGTAGAATTCGCGAAAAGCCGTAGAATTTGCTACCGCGGCCCTAGGGTTCGGGCCGTAGACCGTAGATTTTGTGATTTTTTGGCCTTTAAGCCGTAGAACACGGTAATTGCCGTAGCATTGGCAACACTGGTGTGGAGTCAATACAAGTTCTCGTCAGTTCGCGCGATCTCATTGCCATATTAAAAACACATTTTTCTGCTTGTCAAAAATGCCATGTGGCATTTTTGACAAGTCTGGTACACCTGTAATAAGTTTTTCATTATTATTTATTCGTAATCTTAAAATATTCCTTACCAATAAACTAATACCAATAAATTAATTTACCTTATTCGATTACGTATTTGTCAAGGACATCAACCTGATCGTATATCTGATAAGTTTTATATCAGTAATAATATGACTTTTGTATTAAAGTGCGATTTTAAAGTTCAACGCACTGCGATACGCATAATGCAGAAAACCAGTTTAGGTACGGTCAAAAAGTACAAATGAGGCGAGTAATAAATGGCTCACATTTCACACACGTGCGCAATATGAATCCCTGTTTCACGGGTAATATGGAGCTACAGAAATGAGACAATACCAACACACATGATCTGAGAACGATCATAATAATGTCACGTAATGTCCGACAAGAGTCGAACTGGGATAAAGAGATGACAGGTTTTTTTTTCAAATTTTTGAAGTTTCGACCCACAGAACATCTAATAATTAGTTAGAAAGGAGTTGTGGGCGGGGCAGGCGCGCCAAGACTATGAGCAAACGTGCATACTTCACAAAAACACGCGATCGCGCTGTTTAGTGACTCGCGACCTCCAACGGAGAAAAGTACTGCGAAACACTGCGACTAAATTACGTAAAAATGCCTTCATGTGCGGTAATTACTTGCCGTGCACGAAGCCAAGTGCTTAACATAAACAAAGGAAGCGTTTCTTTTCATCGGTAAGTAAAAAAACTACGATATTTTAGTTTAAATCCTTCAAAATGTCCTTCAAATAATTCTTTTACCAAAAAATATACATTGCGGGCTGCATGCGCTCGTCATTTTTATCACATCAATTCGAACGCGTAATGTATTGCGTAGAAGTAGCTCTAGTGTTGGTCGTAGTAAAAGATGACATCGATATTCGATAGATTCTTTCGAAGTTATAATAAAAACAACGTTCTTAAGTAATGTGAATGTGGCCAGATAAATTTAATATTTTATGTATTGAAATATAGTTTGAAAGAACATTGACGTATTTTACACGTAGTAACACTGGTTTATATTATATTTTTCAGTTAGATTTTTGGCAGGATATTGTTGTTTGAAGCAGTTACTTCTTGTTTATTATTTTGTTAAAATCTATATCTAATCTAGCGTTCATGAGTACCGTCATTGAACCTAGGTGGCATGCCTATGAGTACCGCCATTTTGAAAATCGGCAGTTGGTTTGATCACACGGTGGTTCAAATTGTTAGTGCAGCGCCACGTTACACTAGGGGTCCTAGGTTCAAATTCCATATCTGTAAAATTTTTGGAATCCACATTTTCATGTTTTATTCTAATAAAATTTAATGAATTTTAGTTTCCCGAAAGATTCAGTTATACGAGCTCAGTGGATCGCTGCAACAGGCAACCTGACTGGATTCCTACTAAATGTTATTTTTTATGGATTTAAGGTAAACCTTTATTTTACACATCTGTCGACCTTACGAAAATAAATACCGATAAAAGTTTATCGTCAGTCAATCCTTAAGCTACAGTGCCACGCCTCTCACGCACACATAACAACCCTCGTGCGTATTTGTTCATTTTCGTAGTAGTAAGCAAATGGAGGGGATCGAAACGGCGACAGCGGTTCTCGTACAAATTACGCGCTATGCCCTTTCTAACTAATTATTAGATGTTCTGTGTTTCGACCCTTTCAATTCAATCATTGACAAAATTCATCATGGTATGAAATAATTCAAAATAAAAATCAATGATAATTAAAATGCATAATGATATCCGATAGGTCTACGATAGATCTAAAACATTATGGTTATAATAACGTATTATAACCCCTGTAATTGAATAAGGTTGTATATACAATTACCGGAACTAGTGAAGCAATAATACGATACAGATACAATATTAACATTATCTACATAAGTTGTAAATGTAAACACATGTTTTTCTTTTTGCTAGCTTTGATGAAGCCGCCAGACGCGGCTAGACGTCAATTATACATCAAACGATGTCCTCGTCACATAACGTACTTGACATACAACTTGATATATGACTAATGGATACATCAATGACGCGGACGCCTCTATTATTACAACTCTTCGATATTAACTAGATAAGGATAGATTACACTAGAACATCAATTTAGTTTATTGCGTAACGAGACGCCATCGCGTCACTTCGCGAAGTCGATACAACACAGATTTGTGAGTAGGAAAATGATAATGACGATTATGACGAGAATTATTACGAAAATTATAACGACAACCACGAGGGTGACAACAACAAAGATGATGACGACATTGAGGAAAAGAAAGAGTGGAAAGAGAAGCAGAGTAAGTATATTTTGAAGTGAAAACTTCTGTAGGCACGTTGGGCATGAGACCATACAGTTCGCGACACCGTCATCATTTTAATCGACTCCTACCTGTGGCGCCATCTCTGAGAGAAGTACAGAACTATGGTTACTTAATTTACAGCTTGATTTAAAAATCAACATTTTAGTTTAGATATCTTTACGAAGCGTTGGTACGTTGCGCGGCATACCTCGACTACCCAGGATACACATTAGAGCATAATTTTCGCCCTCGCGCCGGAGTCTGTGTGTATGCCCGCAACGACATCTGCTGCCAGCGTCTCCGCCATCTTGAAGACCCCACTCTCTCCACAATTTGGGTTTTGGTAGACACAGGTGCGGACAAGATCCTATATTCCTGTGTCTACCGATCGCACAGTGGTGACCAGGAGACAACTCGTCTGTTCCAACATCTCAGCGAGGCAGCTGATATGGCTTTACATCGGCACCCCATAGCGCAGCTGGTTTTTCTGGGGGACTTTAACGCCTGTCATCAAAACTGGCTGTTCCCATACCAGAAAACCGACCATGCTGGGAGAGAAGCGTGGAATTTTGCCTTGACGCTTGGACTCTCTCAGCTGGTAAGGCAAGCGACACGGGTGCCCGATATCGATAGCCACACGGCCAACTGCCTAGACCTTCTGCTGACAACTGATCCAGACAGGTATGATATTCAGGTTTCCTCCCCGTTGGGAACTTCTGATCACTGTCTGGTGAAATCTGTATCGACATATTCCCTTCCGGACTGCGAGCCCCGTGGTAACCGACGAATGTGGCGATACAAGTCAGCAGATTGGGATGAGATGCGACACTTCTTCGCGTCTTATCCTTGGCGGCAGCTTTGCTTCTCTTCTGACGATCCGTCGAGCTGCGCGGATGCTATAACCGATGTGGTACGTCAAGCGATGGAGTATTTCATCCCTTTTTCTGATGTACCCATCGGTGGCAAAGCTCGCCCATGGTTTACCGCTGAATGTGAGCAAGCTGAGCAACGCAAACATTCAGCGTACTTAGCCTGGGTGGATGCTCGAAGCCGCAAAGCTCCGGACGTCAGCGCTAAGAAGAAAGCTTTTAATCAAGCCGCCAAGTCATACAAAAAGGCACTACAGAAGGCAAATTCCGTCCGCATTACTAACATCGGCGAAAAACTCTGTACCCAACCGTCCGGTAGTAGAGTTTTTTGGTCTCTCGCCAAAGCGGTCGAGAATAATTTCTGTCGGCCTACGCTGCCTCCGCTGCTAAAACCGGATGGTTCCCTGGCTCATACGGCTAAGGAGAAAGCGAACTTATTCGCATTTCTTTTTGCTGAGAATTCGCGTCTGGATGTCAGCAATAACGTACCACCTCAGTTGACTCATTGCGGTATCTCTATGCCGGAGATCCGTATTACAAACAAAGAAGTCCTTAAAACCTTGCGGTGTCTGGACGTGAATAAAGCCAGCGGACCGGATGGTATTCCAGCGTTAGTGATCAAGAAATGTGCACCCGAGTTGTCTCCTGTATTGACACGTCTGTTCCGCCTCTCAATTGAGACTGGATCAGTGCCTAAATCCTGGAAGCTTGCCAACGTGCAGCCCGTGCCCAAAAAAGGTAGCCGTGCTGACCCCGCCAACTATCGGCCTATCTCAATTACCTCCATACTCTGCAAGATTATGGAACGTATATTGAATAGGCGCCTCATGGCATACCTTGAACAGAATGATCTCCTTAGCGATCGGCAGTACGGGTTCCGCCGAAACCGATCAACAGGAGATCTTCTAGCGTATGCCACACATATATGGGGCGAGGCCCTCGACAAAAATGGGGAGGCACTTGCTGTCTCCCTTGACGTCTCGAAGGCCTTTGATAAGGTCTGGCACGCTAGCCTTCTAAGCAAGCTTCCAACTTACGGCATATCCCCTGGCCTTATCGACTGGGTAAAAGACTTCCTGAGCGACCGGTCTTTCCGCGTTGTAGTCGATGGTTGTTCATCGGAGACGATGACTACAAATGCTGGAGTTCCTCAGGGGTCCGTTCTCTCCGCCACTCTATTTCTGCTACATATAAATGACCTGCTGATGCCCGGTATCTATGGGTACGCAGACGATAGCACAGTGGTAGAGAGATACGTACCAAGTTCCAGGGCCAGTCGGGACGAAATTCAGTCTGAAAGAGAGGCCATGGTGGCTCGTGTGAATCTCACACTTCGGGCTGTGTCCGAATGGGGCGAAGCCAATCTTGTGAGATTCAACGCCACTAAAACGCAGACGTGTCTATTTACCGCCAAGAAGAGCCCGTTCACCTTGGCTCCTACTTTTCGGGATGTGTCCTTGGATTATACCGACTGCCTTCAGTTATTAGGAGTAGAGATATCCTCGAAACTCAACTTTGGGCGGTTCATCGAGACCAAGGCTAAGGCTGCTGCAAGGAAACTTGGTGTCCTTGCAAAGGTACAACGGTACTTCACACCTAGGCAACTCTTAACCTTGTACAAAGCTCAGGTTCGGCCGTGTGTGGAGTACTGTTCGCACATTTGGGCAGGCGCAGCCAAATGTCACCTTTCTGCTTTGGACTCGATGGAGAGACGTGCGAAGAGGCTCATTGGTGACCCAGTTTTGGTTGAGACCAATCTTCAAAGCCTCGAGCACAGGCGCAGAGTAGCCAGTCTCTCGGTTTTCTACAGGGCACATTTCGGAGAGTGTGCGCAGGAATTGTTTGAGATAATTCCCCCATCTCCGTTTCTCCATCGAACGACACGACGCACGGCGGGTATCCATCCTTTTGTCGTGAACATCCCGCCGGTACGAACGACGCGGTTTGCCTCGTCATTCGTTATACGCACCGCGAAGGACTGGAATAACTTGCCTGCGTCGGCGTTCCCGCCAACCTATGACGTGGATGTCTTCAAGAAAAGAGTGAATAGGCTTTTACTAAGTTAATGTGCTCACCATCTTGGACCACATCTCCACTTACCATCAGGTGGGATTGTGGTCAAGCATTAACTTATTAGTGTAAAAAAAAAACCCATTCATTAAAAATGTAATGAATAGAAAACACTTCATTTAAAAGTATTTCCTGCACAATAAAATATTTCCTGACGATTCAAAAAATACAGAATGTCAAACAACTATGCAATTGTTCAAGTTTTCACTTCTGTCGGCATTTCCCTTTTTCCTTTTACAATGTGAATAGCTGCCACACGACCAGACGAACCACCAGACAGTAAGTGGTAATTTTCTTCCATTGACATCAGTAATAAAAAAGGCGTGATGCCGAGATGCCGATGCTGCAATGTGTTGCCGAAAGAGATAGAAGACAGAAGAAAGAAAGACGAAGGTAACAAGGATATGAACGAGGACAAAGACGACGACAAAAAACGACAAAAGAAAGTATGCAAAACTTATCGTCGATCAACTTCGTAACCATAAATTAAGGTCACTGACAAGTAGACGAGTTAGACGACGCTGGTTTTCATTAAATGATGAATATCAATACATTTAATTTGATGTCTAGCCGAGTCTGGCGGGCTCAGACTGAACACGTGTTCAGATCTATCACATTTTTACCCTTGCGGTAAATACTAATTAAGGGGTCTGACCATCTGAAGCGTAATCCTCTTCATCCGTACTGCTTCCAAGTAGACTGAAGGAGCGACTATTATAGGAGCTGAACTACATAAATGTCGGAAGTTTTAAAATCGCTCGAAATCCGACATTATCATATTTATCATATTCAACACTAGTTGACCCGGCGAACTTCGTATCACCTAAAAAACTATTTTTTTTTCTAAAATAAAAGTGGCCTAAGTTATCCTTGTTACATCAGATATCTGCCAGTGAAAGTCCCGTCAAAATCGGTCTAGCTATTTCAGAGATTAGCCGGAACAAACAGACAGACAGACAGACAAAAATTGTAAAAAATGTCGTTTTGGTATAGGTATGTAACGTGTATATCCAAACGCACTTAGTAAAAAGCGGTTATTTTTATTATATTTAATATTACAAACAGACACTCCAATTTTATTTATTTGTATAGATGTATAGACAACCGAAACGTGGTCCGCGTAAAAGCAACGTGGCCATTATTAATATGTTCGTCATTCGTAACTTAATTCTACATTTGTAGCAAATTTTAACCAGTATATAAATTTGAAAAATAGACTGGGACGACGAAATAGAAGAAGGATGTGCTTCGTGGATGTAACAGACGACAGATCTATTAAATTCGGCCGAATAAAGAAGTTGTAATCATTCAAATTCGAATTCTCAATACAATTTTAGCTTGGGGTCCCTAAATGAGCCTGAATGAACAAAACGTCACTGCACATTAACCAAACGTAAGACGCGGAAGTTCAAATCAACGTGGCGTCTTATTAGGGTCTTATGTCGAGGTCGTATTAAAAATAGGAAGCGTGACAGTTTCGTGCTTCGTGCAAGATTGACGTTTCCTCGCGTGCCGGTCGCCTGGCGGTGGCCGCCTGGTCTGCATGTCCTGAGCGAGGGCCGCGCCGCTAGGTGGACGGGGGAGGCAGGGGGAGGCAGGGGGAGGAGGGGGGCAAGTGGGTGCTTCCTCACTTGTTCTTATGATTGATATAGCCGGTTTAAATAGTCTACCGACTGCGCTCAACGCATGCAACACTACACGTGTTCAGAGAAAACTAATCTTTGTGGTCAGATTCTGCCCATAATCTTGAATAATTAATCAATTGAGTAGCAAATATGTTGCTCTATCTTAATATATATAAATTAAGTGTCACGTTGTTTGTCCGCGATGGACTCCTAAACTACTTAACCGATTTTAATCAAATTTGCACACCATATGCAGTTTAATCCAACTTGAAAGATAGGATAGCTTACATCTCCCTTATAGCACACGGAAGATTTTAATAAAAAAAACTATTGACAGAACTGAGCACTGACAATTTTTAAAATAGGCACAATATTGTAGGCTCATAGCTTGTACTACAGAAAATTATAAATGAAAACTTAAAGAGTGATTAGACATAGTTCTTAAACAAAATGAATATTTTGATATATAGGAATTTAATTAAATTTTACGTAAATGAACTATGTCAAGAGTCAATAAACGATGTACTATTGCATAATTATAAAATAATAGAATAAATCGGTTCGCTCACGCTATATATTGCTATACCCTATAAGGGTTATATGTGACACTAATGTATAAGGCAAATTGTCCATAAATGTAAGATCTAAATGTACCACATATATTGCAATAAAATACTGAATACTGAATACTGAATACAATACAATGTTTTAAACAAATTAATATTAATATCATTATAGTTCAGAAAATACTGAAGGGTGAATCAATGACCTAATACAAGCATATCTCAGCGTAATCGATATCTCTTTGTAACAAGAGTAAACTGCTTGCCCTTTCACAAAACACACTATGCGAAAATTGATCCTTGCTGGTGGCCAATGTACTTGTTTGAAAAGATTCTTGTGAAAAACGTTTTAATGAAGCCCGCATTGTCAGTACATTATTGAATCAAGGGGGACAATTAGCGCACAAAACTAGAACCCTCGGCAAGCCGCGCCGTTGAAGCTATTCAAATCTAATATATAAAATTCTCGTGTCACGCTTTTTTGAAGTTGAACTCCTCCGAAATGGCTCGACCGATTTTCGCGAATCTTTGCGTGCATATCGGCTAGGGTGAAGAATCGGACAACATCTATTTTTCATCCCCCTACCCCTAAACACTTTTTGGCAGAACAACGTTTGCTCGGTCAGCTAGTTAAAAAAATAAAAATTCATACACTCATATCCCTGTATTAGGATTTCAATGTAACCCGGTAGCCTGACGACCCTGTAGCCTAGTTGGTAGCGACCCTGCCTGTGAAGCGAGAGATCCCGGGTTCGATTCCCGGCCGAAGCAGATATTTATGTGGCAGATAAATATTTGTACTCGAGTCATGTGTTGTTGTGATGTTTTATATGTGTAGTCCATGCCACCCGCGACACGGGTAACAACCTACTGCGGGGGTGTGAGTGTGTAATGGTTTATTTATTTATTTAACGGATGTCATAGACAAACACGAACGAGACATCGAGAAGGGTCCTGAAAAATGGGCATACAAGATAATTTTATCATGATAATCAAGTCTTCAAAGTTCCAACACGTACTGGGCCAGTATGGTTAACCAGAGAAGTTTGAAATAATTTATATTTCCAAGTAGACTACGCAAGTTTTGATTTAATTCAACCATTTAAAGGGCTTCCAACATTTTTGTATGGAGCCTGGCATACCTACAAGTCCGCCATTTTGAAAAAAACTCGATTCGGCGGCTAGTAATGAAAATGTGTCAATCGATAGAATAAATGATTGTGATCAAAAAGTATTCAGTGATGAAATGTCGTAAGTGGTATACTTTCTGAGATATTTGAGTTCAAAACCGTAGGAAAATAAAGCGAAAAACATCGTTTCGGCCGATATTGATAAAACATGTGTCAGTCGATAGTCTACGTGATTACGATCAAAAAGTATTCAGTGATAAAATGTCGTAAGTGATATGCTTTCTGAGATATTTGAGTTCAAAACCGTACAAAAATAAAACATTTGTAATTGTCTTTTTATTTCTAGTGGATCTGTAACTGCATCAGTGTAATGCCAGATAAGAAATATTATGAATATTTAGAATAATTACTATATACATATAAAATCACAATATACATAAACAAAATTAAATTAATACAGTTTTATTCATATTTACATATAAACATCTTATATTTTAAGTAAATAAATGTTTAAAAATACATATATAACATCTGGTTGAAGACCACGGGCGACAACATTCTAATTGCTTTAGGTAGTGCTGCCGGACTTCTTGAAGGAGCTTTTGGTAGTCTATGATTTTTTGATGTCTACAAGCAAGGAGTTCCAGAACAGTATGAACTGTTTTGTGAAGTAATTCCCGAAATAAGCAATGCTATGGGTTTCCTTTAAATAAACAGAAGAAGACACATTATTCAAAATAGCTTAAAATGTTGAGAGAATTCTGGAGTTTCAAATGGAACTGGGAAATGTGGTCATACTGACGTAAGCCGAAGATATATCTAATACAGTTATTAAGAAGGCGCTCCAATTTATTCAGAAGTTCCTCTGACAAATCTGTACAACAAACATCAGCATAATCAAGGTGAGGGATGACCAGAGTGTTTATGGCTTATTTATGGTTAAGTGTTTATGGCGATACAGCAATTGAAGTGTACCGGTCACTTTTTTCCTTACCTCAGTTACGTTATGTATTATAAAAATTAAACAAATTCGTCAAACAAACAACTTAAGGGTAGAGATAAAATCGCGGGATGGTACTGCTCATGCATAGTGGGAAAGAGAACCTTGTCCTGTTGTTCCCATATACCTAATGTGTATTATATTGTTCTTGGCATGGGCTCAAATATCTCAGAAATTATATCACTTACAACATTTCATCACTGAATACTTTTTAATCGTTATTATTTAGCCTATCGAATGACATATGATTTATCAATGTCCGCCGAAACGAAGTTTTTTGCTTTATTTTTCTACAGTTTTGAACTCACTTATCTCAGAAAGTATATCACTTACGACATTTCATCACTGAATACTTTTTGATCATAATCATTTAGTCTATCGATTAACACATGTTTCATCACTGGCCGCCGAATCGAGGTTTTTTCAAAATGGCGGACTTGTAGGTGTGCCAATTAGGTTCGATGCCCTTTTGCACTTAATGTGTTATGTTCGACAATTGTTTGAAATTAGTTATAGCAGCTAATGGACTGCATTGTTCATTATATCGTGTACAAAAAAGTTATTTATTTATTTATTTAATCTTTTTTGCACCTTACATTATATATAGGAACAAAAGGCGGACTTAACGCTAAAAGCATTCTCTCCCAGTCAACCTTTTTTACATCGATTAAAACGAGCCAGTAAAGGATTCCACCATCCGCGTTCGCCATGTGGCCGTATCTACGGATTACCACTATCTGCATAGCGGTTCCCTTGATGCTGAACATCTGAGCACGGATCAGCAATTAAAACGCGATAATATTGATTACACAGCAATAGATTGTTATCGCTTACGTTTTCTCTGTTTCAATTAGGAACCGAATGTATGAAACATTGTAAGCTTGGCGTACTATCATTTTACACATACGATGACGTGAATGGTTTTGTTACTTTTATTATCTAATCTGTGCTTTGGTAAAAATGTATAAAAAAACTACCTGAATTTGGGGGAGGGGGGTGATGGAGGGGTGGGGGGGGGATGCAAGGAACCCCCCCTACTATTTTTTTTTCGCAGGAAACGAATACTTTTACCTACGCAGCTTCGGCTTTTTGGTCGCCTGCGGCGACCAGCCTCAGCCGCTTCGGCTCACATGGTGCCTGCAGTCTGTTACAGCGGGCGGGGGCTGCTCTCCCTCCGCGCCTCCGGGGTTTACATTCACTCTACGGGTAGGGCAGACTAGTACCACGTGGGGTCGGGGTTGACTAAGTCGGTTTTGTAACCATTTCTAAAATGTAATGGTGGTGGGTAGATACGAAATCTATTCATTTAAAAATCCTAACGAAATCATACAATTATGAAAATACGCCGATTCTGCATTAGTATTTACAAAATACAATACTAATAGAATTATTCGATAGGTAATGAAAATATTTCGATTAAAAGCATTAGGTACAAATTTTTAATTTGTAGTATTATGTTTGTCACGTAGTACCATACGATTACGATTCAATTCGATGATTATTTCGATTCTGATTGGTATAATTGCCTTCATAGCTCTAGTAGTGTTTGAATACTCTATGACAGTTCTGACATTGTCAAAATGGCGGTATGAATGTTTATAATATGTCGTGTGAAAAGGAAAGTATTTTAGTTCATTTTAAATATTTTGGTGTCTACCGCTTCAAAAATTAGGCATCAAGGTGTTTGCATGGGTCCCCGTATTCACAGTGATAGTTATAATAGTGACAAAATAGTGATATTTCATGTTTACATAATGTATTATGTTATTTTAAATTAAGAGATTTAATATATTTCGGCTTTTCTTGGTGTGAAAAAAATTGCGTCTCCGCGCGCAAAAATTGCATCATACCTTTTATGTACCCCTGGGTAAGATAACACACATATATCAAGTAAAATTCAGGTAGCCACCATTAAAATTTTACCCTGTGCTTTTAGTCGATGTGCACTTGTATGTTAATGAAAATTCAAAATTTGAAATCAGTTATTTGAAATAAGTATCACTGATACACTTATGAATGTAATTTTTTTATTCTACAACCATTTCGGAAATGTGTAGAAAATATGGTGAAAGAAAAAGCGGCCAAGTGCGAGTCGGACTCGCCCATGAAGGGTTCCGTAGCAGCAAGTAACATAATATAAAAGTTCTTGTAGTTCGTTGTAACTTTAATCAATGTTTTTTGCGGTTTACGATTTATGACGTATTAAAAAAAAACTACTTACTAGATCTCATTCAAACCAATTTTCGTTGGAAGTTTGCTTGGTAATGTACATCATAAATTTTTTCAGTTTTATCATTCCCTTATTTTAGAAGTTACAGGGGGGGGACACACATTTTACCACTTTGGAAGTGTCTCTCGCGCAAACTATTCAGTTTAGAAAAAAATGATACTAGAAACCTCAATATCATTTTTAAAGACCTATCCATAAATACCCCACACGTATGGGTTTGATGAAAAAAACATTTTTGAGTTTCAGTTCTAAGTATGGGGAACCCCCAAAATTTATTGTTTTTTTTCTATTTTTGTGAGAAAATCTTAATGCGGTTCACAGAATACATCTATTTACCAAGTTTCAATGGTATAGCTCTTATAGTTTCGGAAAAAAGTGGCTGTGACATACGGACGGACAGACAGACAGACAGACAGACAGACAGACAGAGAGACAGACAGACAGACAGACAGACATGACGAATCCATAAGGGTTCCGTTTTTTGCCATTCGGCTACGGAACCCTAAAAATGATAGCACACTTTGGAAAATTAAAGTTTTAGTTAACGTCAAGAGTTAGAGCTTGTCCACATCTCCACGTCACGACGTCGTCAACGTGGAACGGTGCGGTAACGTGCCACGTTACGTTGCCGCAACGTGCAAGTTTACGTTGACGTAACGTAAAAATGTACGTCGCGGCGCAGCAACGTTACACGTCGCGGCGTCGCCGTGGCTTTTAAAATTCTGGTACATTCTTTAATAGGGTTACGCAAAATTTCAAAAGTATCGATACTTTACTCGATACCAGTATCATATCAAAAGTATCAATACCAAAAAAGTATCGAAACAAAAGTATCGATACCTCCAGGTATCGAGTACTTTTTAATACATTTATAAAAAACCTGAATGGAATGTTGTGCGCGTTGCAAAGTTTCGCAAAAAAATCTAGCAGGAACGTGTCTCATAAAATAGTCACTGATATCCAATCTATACATATACACATATATATACACTAGCTGTTGCCCGCAGCTTCGCATGCGGAAATTATGCTTATCATATTTGTACCCCTTGCAGAAAAAAATTTAAAAACAGGTTAATTTATATGGAAGTACTTATATTTAGGAATTTATATACTGAAACGTACGATATAATCACAAATCATTCCTCCGGGAACGAATTTTAAAAAATAAACAACATTAGTTAACATTAGTTTTTTCTTTTTCATGAAAAAAATTGAAAAACTGGAAAACATGTATTTCATCAATTAAATGAGGAATTTTTGTTGCAAATTTAAAGCAAATCGTTGATATTTCAAAATATTCCACACTAAGTTTCATCTTGTTTCCGGTGAAAACTTTTAATTTTATCGGGACGAAAAGTTTTTTAAAACGTGATCCAAAGTATGAGGAACAACATAACTAATTTCCGTCGAAATCAGTTCAAGGGTTTTTATGTAATGCCCGAACATATAAACAGACAAACAGAGAATAATTTTAAAAACAAAATTTTTGGTGTTCTAACACGTTATTGAAGTGCCCCTAATTTTGCCCCTAATAACCGAAATTTTGAAAAATATTATATGTACAGAAAAACTGGCTCTTGAGTTTCATTAGAAAAAAAAACAAAAAGGTCCCGTTATTTCCATCCATCCAGGAGTTACATATCTTGTCTCGAAGTAACACCACCAGATCCTAAATGAATCAATGATGAACTGGTTTTACGATGTCAACATGAAAAGTAAAAATATTTTTAAAAACGGTTCTGTTGTTTCCATCTGGACACTCCTTCTCCCTCTCCCGCTCCCACTCCCTCTCCCACTCAAACTCTCTCTCTCTCTCTCTCCCTCTCCCTCTCCCGCTCCCTGTCCCTTTCCTTCGCCCGTTCACGGTCCCTCTCTCGCTTTCTGTCCCTCTCCCACTTCCAGTTCCTCTCTCGCACTCGGTCCCTCTCCCGCTTTCTGTCCCGCTCCCTCTCCCGCTTCCTGCCGCTGTCCCTCTCATTCCTTTCCCGCTCCCTGTCCCTCCCCTCTCCTTCTCCCGCTCCCCGGCCCTCTCCCGCTCCCTGTTCCTCTCCCGTTCCCGGTCCCTCTCTCGCTTCCTGTCCCTCTCTCCTCCCCCTACCGTCCATAAAGTCCTCTACACAATTTTTTTGTTTCTCACTATAAGCTTACATATTAATTTTCGTATTTCTGAGTTCGAAAATGACAAAGTTCTGGAAAAACTTGCAACCTCTTTATTTACCTCTTAGGGATGAAATTCCAAAACACCTGTTGCAGTTAATTTTTGATTTATTTTCACATTTCTGTGTTCGATATTGACGAAGTTTCGTACAAATTTACATCCCCTTTTACCCCTTAGTGGATGACTTTCCAAAAAAAAACTGTTACAATTAATTTTTGTTTCTAATTATAAGTTAACATATCCATTTTCACATTACTGAGTTTAAAATGACATAGTTTCTTAAATAGATATTTACAACCCCTTAGTATTACTCTTTATGGGGATGAATTTCGAGAAAACAGTGATATAGTTATTTTTTGTGTCTAACTGTAAGCTTATATACAAATTTTCACCCTTCTTACTTCAAAACTGACGAAGTTCCCATACTAACTTCCACAACCTTTTTCAACCCTTTAGGGGTTGATTTTCCCAATAAACACATAACCTTTAAATTTTGTTTCTAATTTTGCACTAATATATAAATTTTCATGTTTTTAACTTCAAAAATGACGAAGTTGCGGACTAAGTTCCATCCAAGAAATTAACCCTTTAAGGGATGATTTTCCAAAAAAAATTGTTGAAGTTAACTTTTGTTTATAAACATACATAAAAAATTTCGTATTTATAACTCTAAAACTGACGAAGCTGATTTATATGTAAAATCCTTCCAACCCCTATTTTTAGGGGATGAATTTCGAGAAAACAGTAATGCAGTTATTTTTTTTGTCTAACTATAAGCTTATATACAAATTTTCACCCTTCTTACTTCAAAACTGTCGAAGTTCCCATACTAAATTGCACAACCTTATTCAACCCTTTAGGGGTTGATTTTCCAAAAAAACACATAACTTTTAAATTTCGTTTTTAATCTTGAACTAATATATAAATTTTCATGTTTTTAACTTCAAAAATGACGAAGTTGCGTACTAAGTTAAATTGAAGAAATTAACCCTTTAAGGGATGATTTTCCAAAAAAATGTGTTAAAGTTAACTTTTGTTTATTACTATAAACTTACATAAAAAATTTCAAATTTATAAATCTAAAACTGACAAAGTTGGTTTGTATGAAAGTGACTTCTAACCCGTATTTTTACCCCTTAGGGGATGAATTTCCAAAAATCCGTTCTTAGTGGACGTCTCCTTAGCAGAAACTATCTCCCTGCCAAATTTCATCTTAATCGGTTCGGTAGTTTCTGAGATTTTTTGTTTAATCAGCGGTGTGTCGCTTTTCAATTTTATATATATAGACTAGCTGTTGCCCGCAGCTTCGCATGCGGAAATTATGCTTATCATATTTGTACCCCTTGCAGAAAAAAAATTAAAAACAGGTTAATTTATATGGAAGTACTTATATTTAGGAATTTATATACTGAAATGTACGATATAATCACAAATCATTCCTCCGGGAACGAATTTTAAAAAATAAACAACATTAGTTAACATTAGTTTTTTCTTTTTCATGAAAAAATTTGAAAAACTCAAAAACATGTATTTCATCAATTAAATGAGGAATTTTTGTTGCAAATTTAAAGCAAATCGTTGATATTTCAAAATATTCCACACTAAGTTTCATCTTGTTTCCGGTGAAAACTTTTAATTTTATCGGGACGAAAAGTTTTTTAAAACGTGATCCAAAGTATGAGGAACAACATAACTAATTTCCGTCGAAATCAGTTCAAGGATTTTCATGTAATGCCCGAACATACAAACAGACAAACAGAGAATAATTTTAAAAACAAAATTTTTGGTGTTCTAACACGTTATTGAAGTGCCCCTAACCGAAATTTTGAAAAATATTATATGTACAGAAAAACTGGCTCTTGAGTTTCATTAGAAAAAAAACAAAAAGGTCCCGTTATTTCCATCCATCCAGGAGTTACATATCTTGTCTCGAAGTAACACCACCAGATCCTAAATGGATCAATGATGAACTGGTTTTACGATGTCAACATGAACAGTACAAATATTAAAAACGGTTCTGTTGTTTCCATCTGGATACTCCTTCTCCCTCTCCCGCTCCCACTCCCTCTCCCGCTCGCACTCCCTCTCCCACTCAAACTCTCTCTCTCTCTCCCACTCCCTATCCCGCTCCCTATCCCTTTCCTTCGCCCGTTCACGGTCCTTCTCTCGCTTCCTGTCCCTCTCCCACTTCCAGTTCCTCTCTCGCACTCGGTCCCTCTCCCGCTTTCTGTCCCGCTCCCTCTCCCGCTTCCTGCCCCTGTCCCTCTCATTCCTCTCCCGCTCTCTGTCCCTCCCCTCTCCTTCTCCCGCTCCCGGGTCCTCTCCCGTTTCCTGTCCCTCTCCCTCTCCCGCTCCCTAGCCCTCTCCCGCTCCCTGTTCCTCTCCCGTTCCCGGTCCCTCTCTCGCTTCCTGTCCCTCTCTCCTCCCCCTACCGTCCGTAAGGTCCTCTACACAATTTTTTTGTTTCTCACTATAAGCTTACATATTCATTTTCATATTTCTGAGTTCGAAAATGACAAAGTTCTGGAAAAACTTGCAACCTCTTTATTTACCTCTTAGGGGATGAAATTCCTCAAAACCTGTTACAGTGAATTTTTGATTTATTTTCACATTTCTGAGTTCGATATTGACGAAGTTTCGTACAAATTTACATCCCCTTTTACCCCTTAGTGGATGAATTTCCAAAAAAAAAACTGTTACAATTAATTTTTGTTTCTAATTATAAGTTAACATATACATTTTCACATTACTGAGTTTAAAATGACATAGTTTCTTAAATAGATATTTACAACCCCTTAGTATTACTCTTTATGGGGATGAATTTCGAGAAAACTGTGATACAATTAGTTTTTGTGTACTTCAAAACTGACGAAGTTGCCATACTAACTTCCACAACCTTATTCAACCCTTTAGGGGTTGATTTTCCCAAAGAACACATAACCTTTAAATTTTGCTTCTAATTTTGAACTAATATATAAATTTTCATGTTTTTAACTTCAAAAATGACGAAGTTGCTTACTAAGTTCCATCCAAGAAATTAACCCTTTAAGGGATGATTTTCCAAAAAAATGTGTTGAAGTTAACTTTTGTTTACTATAAACATACATAAAAAATTTCATATTTATAACTCTAAAACTGACGAAGCTGATTTATATGTAAAAGACTTCTAACCCCTATTTTTAGGGGATGAATTTCGAGAAAACAGTGAAACAGTTATTTTTTGTGTCTAACTATAAGCTTTTATACAAATTTTCACCCTTCTTACTTCAAAACTGACGAAGTTCCGATACAAATTTGAACAACCTTATTCAACCCTTTAGGGGTTAATTTTCCAAAAAACATAACCATTAAATTTTGTTTCTAATTTTAAACTAATATATAAATTTTCATGTTTTTAACTTCAAAAATGACGAAGTTACCTACTAAGTTCCATCCAAGAAATTAACCCTTTAAGGGATGATTTTCCAAAAAAACGTGTTGAAGTTAACTTTTGTTTATTACTATAAACATACATAAAAAAATTCATACTTATAACTCTAAAACTGACGAAGCTGATTTATATGTAAAAGACTTCCAACCCCTATTTTTAGGGGATGAATTTCGAGAAAACAGTGATACATTTATTTTTTGTGTCTAACTATAAGCTTATATATAATTTTTCACCCTTCTAACTTCAAAACTGACGAAGTTCCCATACAAACTTGAACAACCTTATTCGACCCTTTAGGGGTTGATTTTCCAAAAAAACACATGACCCTTAAATTTTGTTTCTAATTTTGAACTAATATATAAATTTTCATGTTCTTAACTTCAAAAATGACGAAGTTGCGTACTAAGTTAAATTGAAGAAATTAACCCTTTAAGGGATGATTTTCGAAAAAAATGTGTTAAAGTTAACTTTTGTTTATTACTATAAACTTACATAAAAAAATTCAAATTTATAAATCTAAAACTGACAAAGTTGGTTTGTATGAAAGTGACTTCTAACCCGTATTTTTACCCCTTAGGGGATGAATTTCCAAAAATCCGTTCTTAGTGGACGTCTCCTTAGCAGAAACTATCCCCCTGCCAAATTTCATCTTAATCGGTTCGGTAGTTTCTGAGATTTTTTGTTTAATCAGCGGTGTGTCGCTTTTCAATTTTATATATATAGATAATATTAAACAAAAATGTTTGTACGGAGGTCCTATATAGACACTGAAACCATTCAACCCATATCACTCAAAATGGTTTCATTTGAAAGGCAATAATCCGAAGATGGTTTGAGAGCATTATAGCAATGCATTAAGCACATTCAGTCCATTGATAAAGTCGATTTTCTACTTTTACAGTACAACAATTTGATTGTAACGATGGTGCATCAACGTCAACACAAAAACACTTATCTGTCATATTTGTCAGAAAATAATTTATCGTAGTGGAACATGCCGAGTATCCAATTGTAGATATATATTATGAAACTGTCAGATAGAAATCAGAAATCACAAACAAATTAATAACATCAGAAATTATCGATATCAGACATATTTTATCGTTAAAAAAATAAATTAGAAGAATAAAATTATCACTTCGCCAGGATTTGAACTCAGGTTATAGTTCCGACAACATCCCAATAAAATAGCTCACCGTTTCTTGTTTTGAAGTTTCGAATTTGTCGTACCCTATGCTACAGCCTATCAAACCAAGTTGATTTATGATTACTTACATTGTATTATTATATTTTTTTTCATATTGCCGGCGATGCGTCGCCACGGCCTATATCACCATGGCAAAAATCAGGTTTACTCCTCGCGTAAAGATGTTTCACATCAAAATATCGATATATATATCGTAAATCCGATATGTTAAAAAACATCAACAGCCTTCACCGAGCAAGCGCATCGTGCCACGTCAGACGACGGTGCGACGGCCGACGCGTCGTCCCACTGAGACGTCGCCGTAACGTGCACTAGCACGTTGCGGCAACGTAACGTTGCACGTTGCCGCACAGTTCCACGTTGACGATGTCGTGACGTGGAGATGTGGACAAGCTCTAGGGAACAATAAGGCTAGTAGCTTTGCAGGATCTGTCAACGCAATTGACTAATAACAGATGTTTCCACTACGCAGTTCAAGAGCTGAACCTTGATCACCTCAATCATCAGGGGAAGGGCTCAGTAGGCAAGCGGCCATCCAAAAACGTCACACATTAGGGGGAAGGGGGGGGGGGTCGATTTAGTGTGACATTGTGCGACAAGGGGCGGGAAGGGGTCCTAAATTTCGTGACGTCACATTTCAAAATCGAATAATTGGTATGTATATGTAAATATTAAAAAAACAATGGAAATAAAAGTTATTTCGGAACTGCTGTTTTAATCTAATAATTTCTAAGTGTAATATTTATATGTGACATCACACTGGGGGGGGGGGGGGAGATCTCATAAATGTGACCAGCTGTGACAAGGAGGGAGGAGGGGTCAAGAAGTCATGAAATTAGTGTGACGTAATTTATGGATGGCCCCCAATCAGAAATGGACGCATAAACCTAAAAATCCAAAGAGGTAGGTATATTTCCCAAATTCTGCCAGACTTGATGTGTATTTCTAACATGATATTTATGGTGCACAATCAGTAAAGAGTTTATAATAATAATACTTAATATCAGGTACGCACCCTACTTCGGTGCCCTAACGCTTGATAACACTTTTATCAACGACTGCCGATTGCAGCTGAACACCTGATTCAGCTAAACAAGTAAATAGAAATTTACGTTTAAATCAAAGCAGCAAAATGACCTAGAACTGGAGAATATCACCAACTAGCTGACCCGGCTAACATCGTACCGCCTAACAACTCCCTCCTCTTCCTCTCAATCTTGTGTTATACACATAAGAACCTTCCTCGTGATTCACTCTGTCTATTGATGATCCACATTAAAATCCGTTGCGTTTGAAAGATCTATGCGTGCAGACACGCGAAGCGATTTCATCTATGTAAAGATTGAACAGTTCTATTCACTACTTAGGTTTAAGATCAGATCAGCGCAAAAAACGATTAAATTATAACATAGAAGCTCCTATCCCATCCCCTATAATTATGTCTGAACTATTTTATGTATTAAAATAAGTTAAATCTTTGACCATTACACACTGCTAATCGACAAAAGCTCATAATATTATGCTGTAGGCACTACGAGATATTATTAATATACATGGACATAATAAGCACTTATCACGCTACCGACAGACTGACAAAAAAGTTGTAGCTAAACGTTTTGTTGCGATCATTTTGTGCGCATGTTGGCGCCTAAAAAAGATGTGCCAATGAACCAGAGGAAAGCAAGGCTGAAGAGAAGCGATGTAAAGTTTCACACGTGATGAATAACTGTTTTATTTCTTCCTTCATGCAAATACGACACTTAAATCTAATTTTAAAATATATTTTTTATGACCTTAATGAAAATAAGTGCCATTGTTTTAAGGCGGTTGTATAAGCTGAGTGAGAAAGCTCCTTAGATTAAAAAAAAGAACCGTGTATGTGTCGGATACGTAACTTTTCATGAGTATGAATGAAGTCTATACAAGTGTTTATGAGTATAAATGTAAGAACATATTCTCTCTCCCTCTCTCTCAGTCTATGTGTATGTGTGTCACGCGCGTTTATCTGTAGGTGTGTCTGAATTTTAAACTCCACTGTACCAACACGCAAATAAACAGCTTGGCTTATCAACAGCTGTAGCAGCCACCTAATCAAACGGTCAGTGCAGTTTCGAGAATTACTTTTTTTAATAAGCCATGTCAATGCCCCGGGAGCAACGACCGCCGTCAATCAGTTGGCGAATTGTCACCAGTCACCAGTCACCATGGTTCTCGACTGACACAACACCATACAATTGGAAGTGTAAACCCCAGTCCATAGACGTGTTAATAACCTGAATGATTGTTCGTGTATCGCTAAAATAAAAGTCGAAAAATAAAAATTGAAAGTAGTTTATTTAATAGGTACCATGAATAGATCGCGGAATGAGTGTGCGGCTTCGCAGCTTCGGTATAAGACTTCAAGTTTCATCTAGAATTTTACCACATCAGAACAATTTATTAAGAACTTGTTTTGATCAACCGAACACACTACAGACCAATTTCATATTTACTCCGTCTTACAGTTTTAATTGTGAAAACTTCGTAAATGTCATTTAAACAATCAATTGCAACAATCGCCCATCGCTTTATAAGATGTAAGTTCTTGTGTGTATTTAGTCTGAATAAAACAGTTTTCTTTCTTTCTTCTTTCTTTCTTAAATTGTTACAAAAGTTTGAAGTTTTAATTAGGTACTTCGTTTACTACTTACAATAAATCGCTAATGAGTTAATGACTATCATAAAAAGTACAGTTTTTATTCAAATAAATATTCAAGGTTTTCCTTAACACCAAAAGACGGAACCATATACACAAAGGTTAATGTATAAACTAACTATAACTTAATAATAAAAAACAAGTTTTAAATAGTTCTTCGACATCAAAGTCGAAGCCCGAAATAAAAAAGAAATACGCTAAAACACATTTAATGAGTACCAAATGTTTGCACACACTGACCAACATAAAACAAAACTAAATAAACAACGCGACAACGTCCAATGTTTTTCTCAAAAATGGCGTAGCTGCGGTTGCAACTCTCTTTCAGAAATTAAATGAGATAGCACTAATTATTACCGAGAACGAGAACAGCTCCTGCCTAAATTTCGATCGGGAATCGAACCCCGGGCCTGACTCAACAAGTGCTACCAACTGAACTGAGATTGTACGATTGTAGATCATCTTGAAAACAAAGATATTTTACATACTTCCAGAATGTTTCCAAAAGACTCTTAAGAAAGTGCTTAAAAAAGATGGTTTTTAGTGATAGTGCTTTACTAGACTTGATTGTGAATGCAGGCAGGAACCATGGCCAAATCATGTTTCTTTTATGACACCAATAAATGGGTGCATCTTGGAATATCGAGCTATTAACATAAAGACACCGGATGTAGCGACTAGCGACCGGGTGTACCTGTACCGAGAACGTAGGAGTATTCTTCCACATGTGTCGTAACTTCGTAAGGCGTGACTTCAAAGAACTGATTCAAATACGACAGACTATACATATCGCGGCATGAAACGGAAGTATCGGAGATATAAGTAATAATTTTTTTCATTGTTTTCACTCCCCTAGCAACTTATCAAGGACACCTATGGTAATTAAATAAAAAAAATATTACTTGTACCTATGTTTACACAAGTAAAAACTAGATGGCGTTGTTCATGAAACTGAATCACCCTGTTGAGACTCTGTGAGATTTTTATAAGTAATCCAGTGCTTTCATACCCCTCCAAGGTAGCGCAAACGTTAAACGCAACCTTTTTGCAAGTCGCATAAGAAGTATAATTTCAAAAATAAACGCTAACTCGGAACTCCTCATTGTGCATGTATGACATGATAATGCTCTAGGTGTAACCGTACATGTCTGTGGCCCACTATTACATTGTAGCTTGAAAAAAATAATTCATCACTTCCAAACATTCCAAACATCGCTGATCGTGAACATGTGCAAGCATTAATAATGTAATGTAACAATCGCATACAATAAATAAGGAATGATTAGCCATTCTCTAGCTAACTAACGCTGATTCTCTGTGTCATCGAACAATGGAAAATAAAATGTTAATATCACAATTCACAATACAACCTACGAAACACGTTGTGAAATGATTCCGGCCGCGGCACGCAAAGAGAACTTCTATTCTCTTGGTCATAAAAGTTAAAGTTGTTCAAAAGCTAAGAGTAAGCTATGTATATTAATTTAACTAATCTGTTGACTAATATAAGGCTTCGAAACGAAGTTTATGTTAAGAGGGATAAAGGATTATGAAATAGTTAAGTTTAGCAAAGTTGAAACAGTTTCTGAGAACTATAATTTGCCGATTAAATTATTACAATTGCATGATTAAACGTAGCTACTCGTATATTGTTTAATACCTGTTCAAGGAGCCCTAGGCCTAAGAGACCTAGGATTCTGAAAGTGTTGCATCTTGGTTTCAATAAATAAATAAAATCTGCTTATTAAATTCAAACACTAACTGAAAACGCAATTCACTAGAAGAAGTAGACCACCTAGAAACATTAAACAATGCCAGTATTTATTGACGCAATGTTACCATGCCGGATCTCCGCGCCAAGGGTCCTGGGTTCGTTTCCCAGCGAGGCGGTTTGAACGATAAGTCTGAATTTCTGTTCTCGGTCTGGGTGTGAATGTCCTTGTCTTGTGTGTTGTCCATGGCACCCACGACACAGGGAATCCTAGTGTGGGGCTAAGAGCGTGAAGCGTTATTATGTATTTTTTTATTTTATCTTGTTTTTGATAAAGGCAGGTTTTACTGAAACATGTATTCGCGCATGCAGCTCTACAAATTAATGAAGCGATGGAAATTATATACCAACACATATTAATAACCACATCACGATCTGCTTAAGATAATAAACACGACGAGCTTATAAGCACAAACAAAAATAACATCTCTGTTCTAAACTATTCATAGATCAGATAATCATCTTAGCTTGTTTAGGATCAAGTGGCACAAGTTAGAGATACAGCTTCCCGCTTCAGCGAACTGAGAGTAACAGACCGCGAGCCAGTTCCCACGTCCCACGACCGCTGGGATACACCCACAGGCCACAACTAACTGATTGTTATTAGACAAGGTCCTTGCAGATGTAGACCCGGTCAAATAGGTCAAGAGGCAAATCTTTTTAACGGACTTCAAAAAAGGAACAAGTTCTGTCTAATAGGCCAAGAGGTGTAAGCCTTCGAGCCCTTTTAGGGCATACGTATGGTGATTTTCATAACTCAGTGGTCCTCATCGAACGACAATCGTTGAAGTCGATTAACACGCTTTGTATGTTAGTATGTGCCTATGTAACGGAAACTTTGAACATGATTTTGACCTTCTTAAAAACGTCGGATTAAATTGAAAGGCATACTTATTAAGGACCGATGACAACTCAATATAAAAAAAAAGAAAAAAAAAACGCAGAGCACTTAAGTTACATTAAAAAAAATTAAAACAGGCTTTTATAGAAAATCCAACTAAAAAATAGAAAATAAATTTGAATTAAGATTATTGTAAATAATTTTAATAATATAAATCAATAATAGTGTAAATGCACCCCACGCTTTTTTACAATAAAATATTTTTTTCTTATTTAATAGGTACAATTCTTAATTTATTTATTTTTTTACACTTCTTAATTCTAATTTATTAAAATTTATTTTTTAGTTGGATTTTCTATAAAAGCTTGTTTTTTTAGTTTTTAATATTATTATTTTTTATGATCATTCCATTCTTTTAATTTTTTCTTTTCTTTCTTGGCCGACGATAGAGATATACATACTCGTATATGCTGCCTTTGGTATTGCTGATGTCCGTGGGCGATGGTGACAACTTACCATACCATCAGACTATTCTACTATTTTCGGCTGAGTCTCTCCAGGCTCGCCCAACTGTCCGCATGAAGCTGTAAAGACCGCCCGGCCGCCGGCCAACAGCAACTATTGATCCGAAAAAGCTATTCTGGTCATTTGCCGCCTTTTTACATTAAAAAAACAAAGTAAATAAAAATCCCTTCATAAGAATTATGTAGACCATCCCAGGCTACAAGCTCTACGATCAAACAATTTCTTCTCATAAACAACTTTCTATTCTTAGCACGCTCAACACTTGCACTTATACGTGTTGAGAAATGAGCGATATTATTATTGTATAACGTAATTCGTCCTATTAAGGCCAATCGGAGGCAAGTGCCCAATGTACGGCCCAGATGCAACTGCTGAACTCAGCTGCGCCACTTTCGTATTGGTGTCAACGAAGGACGTTTGTTTATATTGCCCTGATTGGAGCCACTCGCCAAATTTATGGATGGACCTCGATGGTTCAAAGGTTCACACGCAGAGTTGGCATCGAGCGACTAACCTTGTTCTTTCTTACACTGTCTTTGTTCAAACCTCATAGGACACACGAACACGACTAACAAGATGGGTGGTTGGTGACAAGACTGGTCTGTTATCAGGTGAGAAAAGTTAATTCATCTCATTAATGTATTACTTAAGTAAGTACTTCATTATTTTCATTATTATTGATTAAAATTATTTAAGTACCTTCAAATCAAATCAAATCAAAATCTGTTTCATATAGGCATGACTAATACACTTGCACGTCATTTTTTTAATCTACCAGGCTAGGCTACCAAATCCTGCAATTGTTTTTTGGTATGAAATACAACTCATAAAATTACAAACGCTTTACAAAAATCCGTATCTAAATCGATAGAGTAGTTTTGAAGATAAATGACAACATTAGTGTGCACAAACAAACAAACTAACACAAAACAACCAACCTTTCACGTCAAACGCATAAACCTCAACGCATTAATCTCCACATGTTATGAAGGTGTAATCTGACGGGTGCGCGTTGTGTGTCATAGAAAGTACCACTCTCACCTAATTAGCACACAAATTACCAACTTGTTTCGCCCGAGCGTTCGGGCGCCCTACAAACCCTGAAAGAAATTTACAAGTGCCCGCTGTTTGTCACGCAATCACAACATGCATCGTAATGTAGCATAACAGATTCATTTATGATTATGAATCATTCCAGTTCGGTTAATCGTATACTCAAAATTTATGATTATATTTTATTGATAGCCGCTTCTAAATAATCGCCATTCCTGGTATTCAAACCGATAACACTTTTTTGTGAACAGGATGCAACATCCTACTTCATACGTTACGTGGGTTTAAAATCAACTCCTTTCCGAAAAATTATAAGCTTTATTGAGGTGGCTTAAAACACTGACCCTAACCCAATTCCGGCACAAAAAGCCGGCCACTTGATAAAGCTTTAAATATGGCTTCTTATTATTATTAAGTGCGCAGAAATTATTTGAATTAATTCCCCCTTCCCCGTTCCTCCATCGAACGACACGATGCACGGCGGGTATCCTTACGTCGCGTCGTGAATATTCCGCCATACAATATGAAAGCAGCATGTAATTATCAACAATTACGGCACGTCTTAATAGGACAAAGTCAGACAAACCGCCTACTACAACGAATCCAATTGCGACATACATAAATAGAAATTCGTACTATAGAAATGTTTATGCTGCAGACATTATAATAATAAACGTCAAAGCTCAGCATCAAACATAATAGTTTTTTGTTAACGATCAATCGCATCGATTGCAAAAGGTTGTCGGCATACCCGGCATCACTAGTTCAATCACTAGGGTTGCCACAAGTCCGAGTTTCCCGGAATCGTGGTAGTTTAGAGTGCGTCCGGGAGCCATTGCATGATCAGAATAAATAGACTTTTAAAGTTTCCTTGTAAACCCGTCAGGGGAAGCCCGATTTACAGAACAAGTAGAAAAAAAATTAAAAGCAGTAAGTAGTTAAAAATAATTTGTTATCCGATACGAATAGACTGATATATTCTCGGGTCGTTGATGTCGTATATTTTGTGTTGTACATGCAACTAAATTAGGAAATCCTAATGCGAGATAATAGAGTGTAAACTTTTTATTTATCAAGTATTTGTCCGGCGCCGGTGCTTCGTCGACAATATGTACAGTCGTCAATGCAGGTGACAGCAGGAACCCTATCAATGAAGGAACACTACTCGCTAATGTACTCAAAACTGCTGACGTAAGAGACAATAATAGTTGCGATCATATTGGGGAAGATGTATGCTTTGTTGATGGATGTATCAACTCCGTTTATACACGTGCCAAGGCCGTCCGCGGACAGTATGTAGGTACAGTTATTGTTTTAGACTACTCTAGGGCTTTGGCGTTTCCGTGCTACGCGTGAGCTTATGAATAAACAGTGTGGGTACCAATTGATATTATTATACTACGGTAAGTGGATACCATTAGCCTAATAATGTAATCTTTGCCGCTAGCCATGGACGTCCGTAACACAGAAGGGCAAAGCAGAGTACCAATTTCTGTATTTAAGTCTGGAGCTAATCCAGGTAATGAGAGTTTGGTGTAGTACGAGCCTAATAACGAGATATTTGAATAGGTATGCAACATTTCATGACTAATGTCGAGGAGTTCCCTCGTCGGGTGCCAAGCTTGAGCGTAGTATCCGGTCTCCTTATCACAAAAATACATTGTGAAATATATCAATCATGATCGTCATTTTCTTACGTGCCAACATGCCCTGGTCTGCTTCAAAAGATATAGCAGCATATAATATTGTATCTTGATACAAAATATAATTTTAAATTAATAGCATTACAATATTTACAATGTTACATAAAGCTGACGGGTCGTATTACAGCGGCTAGCTAGCACTGACGGCTGACGGGTCAACAGTCTAGATATTATTGTACCGACGCGTGTGGGTCAAATGGCGTGATAAATTCAACTTCTAATAAAAACGTTACTACATTAGATATTGTACTCTTATACGTAATTATGCTGATTTATCGTGTTATCATTTTTTTACGTTCAATTAAATGAAACGGATCTGCGTCAACGCCCTTAGCGTATTCATTCATAAAGAATTTCATACTAGCGTTTGGATTTACATCTTCAAAAGCTCGATTCGCATCTTGCGGGCATCCAATTTCTACAAATATGTACTGCGTACTACTGATAAAACACGCGTAATTATTAGTTTTCCATAAACTCGTAACTACCACTTGTTATCTACGTTACTTATATCTCGAACTCCCAACAAAAAACATCAAAAGACGTCACAGCATACGTTCGCCGCACAAACATCATGCGGATTTATGCGTCAGTGTGTCCATCCATAGTTTTGGCACGGTACATGACAGCGACAAAACAAATAAAACCGGCCACTATATTTTCATTGAAAATAATTTATTAATTTATTAACCGTGTAGTACGGACGTAAAAAAAAGAAGGACGTAATCCCAAGAACAAATTCAGTGAAGCACCCATAGTAATACCAACTCTCTATTCGTACAAGCGGTACAAGTATACACACCCACACATTGACACCATACTGCTATGACAATGACACCATCGCGAATCAAAAATTACAAAATTACGCACACATGGTAAGCGAGCTGTCATTGCTATGCTTCACTCTCGATTAGACAAGGTTGCGTCCGTTCTTTTTTTACGTGCCAAATAGATATTTTTCTATTCTCAAATGCCCACTAGGCCACTACTCGTTTTTGAGACAAACAAATTACCATTGAAATTGACCGCGTTGAGGTTTCTTTTCCACTTAAATTTGTATTTATTTTTTATTATTAACTATGATATTTATGAGGTAAGTAGTTATAGTGATTAACCTGATTCTATTTTCATAAAATTATTGTACCTTAATTAAGTACGGTGTATAATTTAATTTATTACCATAATAACCGATTCGATGTTGCCGGGGAAACGTCGCGGACCAATCCATAAATTATCCGTGTAGGTATTATGATTTATAAGTAATGCGTATTCTAAACTAGCAAAACAATTTTACAGATTTTCCCAAATTTGTCAATAGCGACTGGATTGGGTGGTAATTTTAGTTGATAGGCAGAGGCGTAGCTAGGCCTATTAGCCAATGAATAATTTTTTATTCATCGCGTCGCGTACCCTGTAGTGTGAGATATCACTAAAAATGTCTTTCAAAAATATTTTGGGTTTTCTAAGACCATTTTTGGAATTAGGGGTCCGTTTGCGAAATATTTGGCTATAAAGTAGTAATTTTGGTTAGAGTCAAGTGCTATAGCGTTGTAGTTGGAAAAATTCTCAAAAAAACGGATGTATGATGAATTTACAAGGCTATAAAACTATCACGGCTATGTTAGCATAAGTATTTAATGAGTAATAGTCGATGAACTAACTACTTGGGAACCCTACATTGCTCGTGGCCTGACACGCACTTGCCCGGTTATTAAATCTGGACATGGTCTGTCAGTGTGCGAAGTTTCATCTTGATCCGTACAATGGTTAGCGCGTGTTGCTAACCCAGATGCTTGGGTTCTACATCTTTACAATATTTCGCATTTAGGTAGGTTAGGGTTGCCACAAAATGTCCCGACAATTCACTCGATTCAACAGAACGCGTTTGCTGCCGCGGCGGCGCACAGTGCGGCCTAGGGATTGCAATCCGGTGTCATTTTCAATCCGGCCGGATTTTACCGGATTTTCGCCAATCGGATTGGTCAGGTGATCAGAATTTTCCTTTTCATTCCAATATAGATTGTTTTTATGGTAATCAAAAAAAGTGCTTTGTATTAAAAAAAATGCAAATGCATTAAGACAAAAGTAAATACAAGTAAGACGCAATAAATACTCGCACGGGTCAAGTCAGGTAATGTTGATAGCTTCTAATCATGATTATCTATACTTATTATTAGGAGGAAAGTTTTGATTTTTTTAGTTAAAAGTAGAACAGATTATCAATATAACTTATCTTCTAAAAAATTTATCAATATGTATACTTTTTCTCTTTATTTTCTTTAAGGATGGAGCCAATAACAAGCATACATGTATACAATTACACATCTTTAGATGTATAAGGGGGGGTTTTTCTGTTGTCATGACACATCAATTGAAGTACACCTATAGCTTAGTACCGGTATATCGAGGTGTTGAAGTGTGTATACAAATCGGCTACCATGTCAGTTCGATTACAGGACTGAAACACGAACCCCTTCCAATGCAGAGGGGGGTCAGACAAGGGGATGTTAATTCCCCGAAACTGTTCACCGCTGCTTTGGAAGATGTGTTCAAGTTAATGGAGTGGAAAGGGCTCGGCGTTAACATCAATGGTTAACACCTCACACACCTTCGATTTGCCGACGATATAGTGATCCTGGCGGGATCGCTGGAGGACCTCAGTACTATGCTAGCGGACCTGAACAGTGCCTCACAACGGGTGGGTCTTAAGATGAACATGGACAAGACAAAAATCATATCTAATGTCCACGTCACACTCGTACCAATAGTTGTTGACGACACTGCTCACGAAGTTGTCGACGAGTACATGATAACCTGGGACAAATGATCTAGATGGGTAAGTCCAACTTCGAGAAAGAGGTCACTCGGAGAATCCAACTTGACTGGGCAGCGTTCGGGAAATTACGACATATCTTTTTAACCAAAATTCCTCAGTGCCTGAATTCGAAAGTGTTCGATCAATCTGTGTTGACAGTGTTAACATATGGATCCAAGACGTAGTCTTTTACTGTTGGCTTCATTCGAAGGCTCAAAGTCACACAGCGCGCTATGGAACGAGCTATTTTAGGTATTTCACTACGAGATAATATTCGTAACGGTGAAGTCCGTAGGCAAACAAAAGTTACCGACATAGCTCGCAGAGTTAGCCGGCTGAAGTGGCAATGGGCAGGCCACGTCGTTCGAAGTCCCAATAAAAGGAGCACTGGTCACATCCCGACCAGGTGGACTTAAAGAAGACCTAAAGAAGACAGTGGGAAGCCGCTGGATTCAGAGAGCCCAGGACCGGTCCGAATGGCGCAAGTTAGGGGAGGCCTATGCATATCCAGCAGTGAACTTCTAAGGGCTGTTAGATAGATAGATATAACTTACACCTACATACATTAAGGGCAAATATTACTGATTATAGACAAGAAGTATATATTAATCGTTATTTATAATATTATATTAACGAAAATATTATAATTTCACGCTTTTATAACTTGCTTTTAATTTTTTATCCATTTAGTAAGTGTTGTACTTAGTACTCACATTACATCCCTAATACGTTACTAATACCCGATTGCAATACTAGATTAATTGCAACATCTATACCAGGCATTCAAAGCATCTACACTAGCAACAGGGTGATTATTTTGCCAAAAATTTGCGTAACCGGATCCGGTCACCGGATCCGGCAATTTCCACCGGATCCGGTATGCGTAAAAAACGCCGGATCCGGCCGGATTATCGGATCCGGTTTTCCGGATTGCAATCCCTAGTGCGGCCAGAATCCGTCATTAAAATTACGAAATTTCACACACACACAGAGAGAGAGAGAGAGAGAGAGAGAGAGAGAGAGACAGACACACGCAGAGACACAGACACACATAGAGAGAGAGAGAGAGAGAGAGAGAGAGACACAGACACACACAAATGTATACATCGAAATTCTACTAAAAGTTACGTTCCTACTATAAGTTGACCCCTGTTTACTGTATAGGCTCTTCTCTCTCTTTTTCTCATTCTCCTTCTTTCTACTTTTATACCTACATATGTAGTTCCTACTTTCTCTTTCGATGATTTTTCTTTTCTTTTATTCTATTTATTTTTCTATTTTCAAGCTTCCTTTCTTTAACTTTTTATTAATCGTTATATTTGCGTTAACGAATATTCAATTTCTTTTATACAAAAAGTTGCATAAAAAGTAAAGTAGCAGAAGGTAGCAGCTAAATCTTGTTTTATTCAGTAACTAATACTTTTGCGAGTTACCTCTAACAGGTTTTAAGGCAGCATTCGATGGCGTTTTATTACTTACTATACGGTTTGAAAACTCAAATTTTATGTAAAAAAATACGAAAAATATATCCTCTTATTTCTACTGCAAAAAATTTTTTATTAAGGTATTGATATTTACTAAAGTTTTTACGTATTTTATTAACCTTTATGGTTTTGTTACATTTCCTTTACTCCAAGAACTTTCACACGTGTATAACTTTCCCTGTGTATCTACAATAATATGATGTTTGGGTAAAGGCCACGTTGCGACTTTAAGAAAACAGGGGACTTAGAGTATAGGACGTTATTACGAACGGTTTTCACTTCTTAAAGGATTACTTCAACCATCTCAACAATGAAAAAACTCTATCTAGAAAGTTTTTTTTTTTTCGAACTTTGGCCGCAAAATGAACCTTCGGCCGCTTAGTGCGCGCTGCAAGCGCTCTAGCCGTTTTTTTCATCGTCAGCTCGTTTGCCGGCTATTTTCAAAAAAAATTAGTTTGTCCCGACAAATCCCGACATTTTGAAGTTTGGTCCAGATATACAGTCTTGCCAGCTGGCAACCCTAAGGTAGGTATAATACCTAGGCATTAGTAGGAAGAAGGATAGCACCACATACTTGTGCAAGTGTGTATGCTAGGTAACGTTAGTCGCACTGCTCACACACAGTGACATTACATCAGGGTAGGTAAGGTATATGTGTGTGACTGGTGACGTGAGAGATACCACAGACGGAACATCGTCTATCTGCATTCCGTGATCAGTTTATTTAGTTATCACAATCTCGAGATAGTGTAAAAATAACAAATGGCAGTTTATAGAGCGAAATGAGTCACAAAGCGTTGATCGTGAACTAATTCCGCTAGTTCAATGAACCGGCGGATGTAGGTGAGGTCTCCTGTGACTGGCGACCGCGCACCACTTGCTTGACCCTCAATTATAATTGCAGAAGAATGAGCTTAATTGTCATTAACGTAAAGTTTAGATCAGTTTGTTTAAAGCCGTATCGTGTCTCAGATGTGTCGCTTCCTAGGCTAGGCTAAAAGCGCCGAAGTACTTCCTTGTTACAAAATTATATTTTAATCCTAGACATTGGACGTTTTATTCTTAACTTTTAAAATATAAAACATTTTTTATCCATTGCTCGCTTTGGGAAACAATCTTGTTCACAAATAGTAACCCCATCTGAAGCAATTTCTACGACTAAATTGGTAAGTTTGTTTGTTTGATGATTAAGTATTTAAGTCTACGTGATTAAGATATAAAGTGCCAATGGACATCAGCGACACCGACGCCATCACTGACGCGTTGCCCGCCAAGAAAGCAAGAAGAAAAACGAAGAAAAAAACTGGCTCTCAACCCCATTTTTTCTAACCCTCACACCTGGAGCGGCTGCAAATGAAGCTGCTCAAGTAACGTTGAATGAAAGTTAGATGGGGACATTGTAACTGCTATTGAAGGTCAACCAGTTCTGATTGTTTTGCATACTGGCCGCGGGGCCGG
This sequence comes from Thymelicus acteon, assembly GCA_951805285.1. Taxonomy (NCBI): domain Eukaryota; kingdom Metazoa; phylum Arthropoda; class Insecta; order Lepidoptera; family Hesperiidae; genus Thymelicus; species Thymelicus acteon. Next base: position 16,565,524 of record OX638229.1, read on the forward strand.
TAGTTGGTAGGTTACTGGTAGAGACTTAGAGAGAGGAGTGACGCATTTGACAAAACGTCGTAACGGGTCTGTGGTCGTGACGTGACGCTATCGTTTGACGAATTTCGAATATTTGATTGTTGAATTTCGAATTTTGTTGTTTAGACGCATGCACGTCTAACCCCCGTATTCAAGAACAACACTGTGAGGTCTCACAGTGTTTGCGAGTGCAAAGTGGCATTAAAACCATTTCGTAAACAATACTTGATTGAAGTCCTTCGCTGTGCGTTTGTCAAAATCGATAAAGTAGCTGCCGAGCTACTTTACCGAACGCATAGTGTTGGTTTGACTTCTATCAAAATAGAAAGAAAGGAAGAATTATTTGTATTGTTATCTTTGTCTTTTGCCTGTGTCAAATGACTAGAGTGAAGTTTGCCGCATCAAATGGACTAATAAGAGGGCTGTATACAGCTCTGTGCGTCCGCACAGCCAAGTGATACTTAAGGGTCGACTGTGAAACAGAAGGCTTGCCATGACGAACGCACTGAGAAATGCCTTACTTCGCATAGTATTGCTTCTTTACTGACACAAGTATTGTTCTTGAATACGGGGGTAAATTGCAGAGCAGCGATTGAGAAATTAATATATAATACCAAATTTGAAATACATAGGTACATAATTTTGAAATCTCGGATAACCTATTTACTCCATTAACTCACGTACGACCGTATAAAGATTTACTCTCAGATAGACAGTTACTCTTGGAATTAAAGTTTGGTAAAAAGAAAAGTTCAGAGTGATTTTATTCGCATGATAAACTTAATAATGTATACTTATAACTTTTTCTTGAATTCGATTTCAACGAATAATAGGCCAGAGGAAAAATAGTACAGCTAATTATTACAATGTAGATCAGCTACTTGTTACATGACAAAAAATTACGGACTTTTTTTAAAAGTCAACCCAAAACTTATCCCCCTGCGTCACTCTGGCTATTGTTATAACAACAACAGCATTCTTATGGCTTCCATGGAACTGGGCATACTTTCGCTACCTGGAATACTTACAATAACAAATTGTTCTTACAGGACCTTGACGGGGCTAGGGCTAGTCCTGGCCGAAACCCCTTATTCACAGCTGCCGGGAGTTGAAGGAAATCGCCTCTTACGATAACAACAGAAATTAGGGTTGGCAATACTTTTTTACTATTTAATTTCATTTACCACTTCAAAAAAAACCGGCCAAGTGCGTGTCAGGCCACGCGCGATGTGGGGTTCCGAAGGTCTAAGTTTATCGACTTTTAGTCTATTACTCATTAACTACTTAAGCTAACACAGTCGTGATAGTTTTTCTTGTAAATTCATCATATAACCTATTTTTGTGAATTTTTCAGTAGTCCATCTCCGACTGTGTAGCATGTGTGTGTGACATGGAGGGACACTTGACTCTAAGCAAAATTGTCGCAAACGGATTGAAAAGCGGTTTTAGCAGACTCAATATTTTTGAAATACCTTTACAACGATACCCCACACTATTTGGTACGCGACAAAAAAAAAATCATCCCCATGTTACCTATATAAGAAGGTACCCTCAAAAAAAATATTTTTCAATATTTTATGCTATGATTATGGCGTTTTAATAAATATGTATATTCATGCTAAATTACAGCTTTCTAGCATTAAGGGTCTAGGCGCTATACGGACGGACAGATATGAACATGACGAAACTATAAGGGTTCCAATTTTTCTTAGGAACCCTAAAAATGAAGAGATTATTTCCCAAACTATTTAAGGTCTCCTAAATTTCGTATTCGTGTGAACGTAACTTTTAACCCCCGACCTAAACAGAGGGGTGTTATAAGATTCACGTGTCCGTGTGTCTGTGGATCTTTATGTCTGTCTGACTGTCTGTGCCATCGTAGCTCCCAAACGGATGAACGATTTTGATCAATATTTTAAGCTATTGCATAGCTTTTATCGCGGGCTTTGAGCGCGGCGACCGAATCAAGAAATTCCGTAACGAAAATAAAACCTGACACCCCCCATTTTGTTTGTTAAGTAAGAATAAAGCTGTCGGAGTTTTTTTAACTAAAGATTATATTTAAATCAGACGATTATTGCTAAAATAATTCCATCTTATGTAAGCTATTATTCTATTGGAATCGGTATGCACTACAAAATCGTGCTTCGTTGGGGTGATTTATAAGCTAGGCTTATAAGTACAGGCATATAACGAGCTCTGACTGCTTAGTTCATAGTTATAAAATTTTATTTGCGTATTAACTTCTTAACCACAGCAATATAATGCGAAGACTCAGAAAAACATTCCGAGTTAGTGTAGTGTATTTAAGTGCAATGCATTAAATTTTATTTCTACTTAATAAAACGCTAATTACTGATTGACATATAAAGGACATTAAAGTTCTTGCTGGAGATAATAAAATATAAATCCATTGAAATTTATGTTAACAGAATCCTTCAATAAAAAAAAAACTCTGTACCACGGATGGCATGGACGTCTAAAAACAAGCTGCTCAATAATCGAGTTCAATACTTTATAACACGCAGTAAAAATTAATTTTGAATTTAGTAACACGAATGATCTCAAATAGTGAGTACAGTCGAAAACGTAGATAAAAAATAATAAACACATCGTAGGATACAGGAGAACGTGCGAACATTGCGTTGCGTGAGTCAAGGCAAGCTGTTAGACAAACAAACGCCAGTAGCTGTGGAGATTAACTCACATACTCTGTAGTAGTTTTCAGTTATTACAGTTTCTGTCTAGTTATACGCTTCTTCTTCGCTCGTTGTATTACGTTTTGCTTTGGTTACTTTTTTGTTTTTAATTAAAAATCAAACAGTGATGTCCTTGCTGGTATAATTGTTATGAGTACTGGTTTCAAAGAATTTATATTTATTTTTATTTTTTAATGGAGGCTCCATTTTTTAGCTTCCGGAAGCCATTATTACTAATAAACTGAATTAATTACTGTTACTTATACCTACTGGGATTTATTCGTGTTGCAATTTTTTTTATCTGGATGACAATTAACTCGGCAGGAGGCGCTACCGGGTAAAATTTACCACATAGTGCATAAATTCATAAATATTTATTTTTCTATTTAATTTTGTGCCGCGCCGCTTTAGGTACCTTTTGAGAAACGTGCGACAGTCCGCCTTTTTGACTAAGCAGCCAGTGTACGCACGGTGTTCAGACACAACAGATGTCTAAGGTGCGTACGGGTATTTTTTACCCAGTAGCGACTATTTGTGTCTTATTATTTTTATTAGTCTACATTTTTTTGTTGTTTTGTTTTAGACTATCAAGATGCTTTATTTTCCTCTTAATGATGAACAAATGCTTTTAGAATATAGTGATGATGAACATATTTCTGAAATTGAAGATAATGAAGATTTTAGTGAGCATGATAGCAATTCAGAGCAAGAAGCAGGGGATACTAGAGTGCAATCAGGTTGAAATGCGAAAACGGAATTATTTATCTCTCTTCCTTTTGTAAATATAAAAAAGGGTGGCACTTGAGGTTTTTTTTTGTCTAGCGGTTCCTAACACAGTCAATAATCCTTGAGTAATTCGTCCATGAGCGGAAAACTGGTGAACCGATTGTCCATCACAACATTCCTATTAGATTTTTTTATAGGCTCCACCAAACGCTTTAGCACATCAGCCGCAGAGTTACTTTGATTTGATTTTTTCCCACATATATTTCAATATTCGCAGTGTAAAACGCTGTCTGTAGACAAAAGGTCTTTAGTGTTAAGGTGTCCGCTTCGAAGCCTGCCAATAATAGAGTAATCCCAAAAGACCTCTAATTTTTGGAATATCTGCAGACTTACAATCTCTCTCTCTCTCTGATATATTTTGATCTCAGATTTTCTATGTATACCTATGTATATTAGTGAAGTCAACAATTTTTTGTAACATACTATTATCATCGATTATCATTATCGATTGATTGGGTGATTATTTTTAGGTTATACTTTGAACGATGTTTTTTCAAAAAAATGCCAAATTAATACATGTTACAATTATTGTTATAAGTAACAATATATTATGTTCAATTGGTATTGATCTCGTTTTTTTAATTTTTTAATATGTTCAGAGCCTAATTTTTGTATCTTGGTAAGCCATGTGCAAAAAACATTTAATTGTATGCTGTGATTTCATTAAAAAAATAGAAGATTACATTATCAGATAAATACTTCATTCACACATTGTTTCATGACAAATATATTAAAATATAACATAAAAATTTGTTTCAGTAAAATACCCATAAAAACCCCCCATTTTTACAATAAATTCATTGTGGTATTTTTTACCCGGTAGCGACAGTTCGTGTTGCATTATGGGGTGCGCCTCCCGCCGAGTTAAAATGGAATTCCTAACATATTAACTAGTAATGTAAAGTGTTGGCAGCGAACGCAGGAGGAAATTATAGGAAGTGAAATAATCTAGGACAGAACAGAGATAACGCAGCAAAACGCATAATACAGGTTAAATTATGCAATCTATTACGATTATACTACAACTGCATTTCATGCTTCTATTACGCCCAGCAAATTTACGAATTTGCATTGCTCCACAATCCACATTCTTGTATTTCTGTCTTACCCATGTATGTTTCTATATTGCTGTCCTTGTTGTCGATCTTGTTGTACTAACTGTGTTGTTGCACTAACTGTGCAGATTTCGGCGTGATTTTAATGTTATCGTCAAAGAATATCAGACAAAATACTGGAGCAGTTTAATACCTAAACGCATGATGCTCCAATTAAATTATTCCTATTCATCAAATGTTTTGAAAGTATCATGCTCGATCTTTACAATACAATACAATACAATACAATACAATACAATAACTCTTTATTCATCTCCACACAAAAAATTACAATCAAGATGTTCTTATGATCTAAAATTACATAGGTATATTTTGGTAATTTGTTATGTGGGAGATCTGGTGTCCAAGCTAAGCCGAAGCCTGTATTTTGGTACACCAGGAATCCCCTTTACAAACGTGGAACATATTTAAGAATATACTTTTGACAATAAATATGAATAAACAGTGTAGACTTAAAGAAAACATCTAGACATTCCTAAAATATCTTAGAGTTGGTGTGCGTGAGTGAGTATGTTCAAGGTGCCTGTGTGCAAGTGTGTGTGTGTGTGTTTTTCCTACGGTAGTGTCTGTTTGTGTATGTGTGCCCGTTTGTGTTTTGTGCATATTATGTGTCAGTATTTATATATATATTTCATAATCTCATGTACTAATACTAGTACAGTTGATAATCATAATTTAAACTAGATGTTAAGACAACGGGAAAGCTCTATAATATGAATATTGTACACCAAAATATACAGGGCTTCTCTGGCAAAGAATTAGAAATTGAATTATTTATTAGGCATTTTAACATACATGTTTTATGTTTAACTGAGCATTGGCTATCCAGCACTCAGAATATTGTAAATTACCATAATTACAGATTGTCAAGTGCATTCTTCAGAGAGACCGCAATTCATGGCGGATCATTAATTTTAGTGCACAATGATGTGTCTTGCAAGGATAGAAAAGATATTGTTAATCTCTCTATTGAGCGCGCTATTGAGCTGGCCTGTGTGGAACTGGAGCGGTTTATTATCGTATGCATATATCGCCCCCCTTCTGGAGATTTTAGTGTTTTTGAGGATACATTGGAGGATATATTAAGACGATTATGCACATCAAAAAAGACAGTAATTATATGCGGTGATTTTAATGTAGATATCTTATTGGATACACCTCGGTCTGCTAGGTTAATAGATTTGTTTCGGTGTTTCAATTTAAATCCTCAATTTACTGAACCTACCAGAATATCACCGACGTCATCTACTTGTATAGATAATATATTCTGTAACTGTAAAGTAACAAATAAAGAAATAATTAGTAAATTAAGGTCCGACCACTGTGGTCAACGCATCTCGGTTAGTACTGACTTTATTGCAAATAAACAATTAATAAAATATAGACCTATAACTAAAAGCAAAATGACACGCTTTAAAGTAGGAGTCGCAGCCCGAATCCACAATACCTTATCACTAAAACAGACTGATCCCCATAACTTATATAGGGCCCTCTTCGATACTACAAATAATGAATTTAATAAAATCTTTAAATATAAGCAGGTTCAACTAAATAAAAATTTGAATTTTAGTGATTGGGCCACAAGAGGTATTTTTAAAAGTAGGGATAGATTATTTGAGCTATATGGAGAAAAACAATATAACCATTCCCCATCTTTCCTTGAACATGTAAAAAGTTATTCAAAAATTTTTAAAGCCGTGTGTATTATGGCTAAGTCTATGCATATCAAGGAAAAAATTGTCAAATCAAGCAATAAGATAAAAACCACTTGGAGTATTATTGGAAACGAGATTGGTAGTAATAATTTACGCGATTCTAAATATGAATTATTAGTTAATGAAAATAAAATAACCTCTGATAAAGAGGTGGCTAATGCATTTGAAAATTTCTTTCAAAATATTCCGGTTAGGTTGACTAAATCGCTGACTTCATCCCCGGCAGCAGCACATTCTATTTTAAAAGATACCGTTGATGAATGTAGTGTTTCGTTTCAATTTAAATATACTTCCTCATTGGAAATAGTTCGAACTTTTCAAGCATTGCACATTAAAAATACGGGTGATTTGTGGGGAATGTCTGTCAAAGTTATAAATAATATAATAGATGTGATAGCCCCTTATTTAGCTAGGTTATTCAATAAATGTGTAGATTTAGGTACTTTCCCAAATCTTATGAAGTATAGTAAGATTATACCGATTTTTAAATCTGGGGATAAAACAGACGTTAATAATTTCAGACCTATTTCTATTTTACCAACTCTTAGTAAAGTATTCGAAAAAATTATATTAAATCAAATGCTGATGCACTTCAACACTTGTAATTTACTCCACCCTGATCAATACGGCTTTACCAAAGGCCGTAGTACAACAGATGCTGGTGCTAGGCTTCTCAAACACATCTTTGAGGCCTGGGAGAATTCACAAAATGCCATAGGGGTATTCTGTGACCTGTCTAAAGCATTTGACTGTGTTGAACACGAAACACTTCTACTTAAGCTCAGCCACTACGGTATCAAGAATAACTCACTTAACTTGATTGCGTCGTACTTAAAGGGTAGAATCCAATGTGTTAGCATAAATGATACCAAGTCATCGGGATCTCAATCTGTTATGGGTGTACCTCAGGGCTCGATTTTGGGCCCCTTCCTTTTTCTAGTATACATAAATGATCTGCCGTATTATATTAAGAAACATGCAGAGATTGTCCTGTTTGCTGATGACACTTCCCTTATATTTAAGACGAATAGAAATAAAATGAATTTTGACGACGTAAACAGTGCTCTATCTCGTTTATCACACTGGTTTACAACAAACAATTTGCTACTTAATGCTAAAAAAACTAAGTGTGTTGAATTTACACTACCTAATGTACGGAATATTAGTAAAAGCCTGAAATTAAATAATGAAATTCTAACTATGGAAAAATCCACAGTTTTCTTGGGTGTCACCTTAGATTCTAAACTACAATGGGGCACCCATATAACGGCTCTCGCGAGTAAGCTAAGTAGGTCAGTTTATGCGATTAGAAAGATAAGACAGTTTACCGATGTAGAAACTGCGAAACTTGTTTATTTTGCATACTTTCATAGCCTCATGTCCTATGGTATATTGATGTGGGGTTCAGCGGCTAACATTGGTTCTATATTTGTTTTGCAGAAAAGGGCAATCAGAGCCATTTATAAATTGAAATCACGTGATTCTCTGCGTGAGAAATTTAAAGATATAGGCATATTAACAGTAGCCTCTCAATTTATTTACACCAATATTATGTTTGTAAAAAACAACTTAGGTATGTTCAAGCAGAATAGTGATACGCATAATCATCTAACTAGAAACAGACATAATTTGGTGACGTCATCTTTTCGCTTAAGTAGGGTACAACGCTCTTATATGGGGCTCGGTGTACGTTTTTTCAATAAATTACCCAAGTCAATACGTGATTTACCTATCCAAATGTTTAAGAGATATGTTAAATCTCAGCTACTAGGCAAAGGATACTATAGCATAAATGAATATATTAATGACAAAGACGCCTGGAAGTTAGTGCCGCATCCAGTTCCGCGTAGGTTAGAAGATATTATGTAACTTTTCATGATTTTAAAAGATGTGCGAGGAGTTTCTTTCGGTTTTTCTTCTCCTCTATGACAAAGCACCTTTCCGAAAAACTGGTAGATTAAAAAATGACGTGCATAAGTGTATCAGTGATACCTATATGAATAAAAGATTTTGATTTGAAAAAAATGTAAGTGTGTGTAAATGGTAGGGTATTTATATTGTTTGTCTTATTATACATTTCTGTCATTCACTATATGTTTATTTTTTGTATTAATTTTTCAGTTTCTTTGTAATCCAGTGTAAGGAGCCATTTAGTTAATTTATTTTTGCATTCATACCTGTGATAATTTGATATTTTAAGTTTTTTATTTATATTATTGTATAATGAACAGCTGCGATATTCAAAGAATTTTTTTGCAAAGGATGTATTAACCCTAGGAATATCACATATTGCAAAGTGTCTTCTAGTTTTTGTTATGTTGTCTATCATCTCCGGTGTAATAGTAGAATGTGTGCGTAATATTGTAGATAAAATGTACAGTTGGCGTACTGTTAGTAAACTGGCTTCCGTATATAATTCATGAGTTGGAAAAAGTCGTGGCTTAAATTGGCTTAATTTAATAATCATCCTTTGTGCTCTTTCAATTTCTATAATTTTCGATATGTCTGTCCCGCCCCACGTAGTAATGCCATAGGTAATAATTGACTGTACCAATGCCTGATACACCAATTTGATTGTATTAAAATCTGCTACATGCCGGAGTTGTTTAAAAAAGTAACTTAGTTTTCGTATTCTTTGTGAGACGGAATTAGTTGTACATACCTTATTAAAAATAGTCATAGCTACTATTATTGGTTTTCACATCTTTAGCAACGTTGTGAGCAATTTTACTTTATCAGGTAAATCGTATGAGTAGATTGTGTTGTTTTAAAAATCGATAACAGGAAGTGAGATTTAAAATACTTTGATAGTCCGAGAGTGACGCGTTGCATTTAGATAAGTTTGAGATATTTTCGCCATATCAGAATAACACGACAGTTAAATATGATAAGACTTCCATTGCTTGAATAAAAGATACCGTTTATACCATTATCGACAAAATTTAAGTGCATACATTATGCTTATTACATGTATTTGTAATTTGTACTAGTTGTAAACAAGTTAATTTAAAACCCGCTCATAATATTACACATTTTTTTCTGTTTAATTAATAGCGCAAAGGGTATAATAGATCAAAGAACCAGTTTAAAATAATTATGTTTATATTAACGACATTAGATTATGCGGCAAACAAAGAGCGATTAGAGAAACTTCTTATCTTGGAGCCAAAAAATAAAGTGCAAATTGAAATTATGTACTTATATTCAAGTACATAATAATCTCGTTTGTATTAAAGATTAAATTAAGTTACAAATAGCTCGTAAAATAAAAAGGGTGTAAAACGTAAAGCTGCTAATAAGATACAGTTGTTTACGATGACATCCTTGAACCTGTATGACGGCTCTGACATTACTGCATAATCTATGCACGCACGGACACCTCACTAACACTAGGGTTGCTGATACATTAAAATGGAATACAAGGAGAACCCCTACCTGCAGAGTCAAGTTAGAGGATGGTAGCCAGGCAGGCTTCACGGAAAGATAGATTATATTAATAATAATATTACCACCTAGTGGGCCGGTTTAGCCGGCTTCCGTCGCCTCTTACGGCACCATAATATTCCGTATGGAATTGGGAATTCCAATGCACATAATTATTAAAAATTAACTGCATCATCTTTAGTTGTAGTGGCGTCTGAAAATTGTGCTGTAGTTTTAGATCATATTAGATTAAACATTAAAATAGCTCCTTGGGGCTTGGAGTACTTACTGGTGATTCTCGAATTTTGCGGAACAAAATCACTGCTTACTTTAAAGTAAATAAATTCTCAGTTGAACCATATTATGTAAAATACATGTAAAATTTAAGTGAAGATGCCAATGCGTTTGACAAATTGAACTGTCTACGTAGAAAATTACAAATATTTAGATACAGTCCAGCACACACAATAGTCAAACTACCGATAACTTTATCGTCTACTAGCTGACCCGGCGAACTTCGTATCGCCTAACAAACTTTTTTTTTCTAAAATAAAAGTCGCCTAAGTTACTCCTTGTTACATCAGCGAAAAATGTTGTTTTGGTATATGTACCGTACATACATGCAAATGCGTTATTTGGTGTGCGAGATTCGCGAATCACACACGGGTTTCGTTGCTGAAGACACCAAAAAGCTGCCAGTGGCAACCCTACGCATAAAATCAGAATAAGTTCGTTTCAGAACCGGTCTGACCGTCCGCCATTCTGCAGCTAAATTTGCGCAAAAGACATTGAACCTAATGTAACGGATAATTTCTTTCAATATTCATTACTTGCTATCGATCCCGTTGTCCCGCTGCACCGCCAGGCCTCGGGTGACATTGCTCATTTACGATTTTAAATTAGTTAACTGTGCAATTCGACGACGGATCGGAAAATTATTTTCATTACACCTAACTGAGTCGGCTGTCAAACTCGTGTTCCGACAAAAGACAGTCGGATCTTTCTTCTTTCTTGTCTTGGTCGGCAAGACATCGCTAAAGCTTTTAGTGATGCTCTGTGGTGACTGGTGATGCTGATGGCCATGTTCAACGGTGACTACACTGACCACTTAACATTATGTAGGTGGCTCGAACGCGACTTGTTGGCATTCACATAAAAATACCTACTTCCTTAATCTACAGAAAACGTAAGGGTTTCAATAAACATAATGTTTACGACAAAAAATCCAATTCAGTTTCTTTATGATTACGGCATCGGGTAATACAGTCATATACTCGTAACTAGTTCGACCGGTTTGTAGAACAGGGCAAAGAGGATTTGAGCATTTATAAATAACATGTGGAATTACATAATGAATTCATTTAATTTACCACGCTTCTTCTACCGTGTCTACCGGCACCGGTAAGGTCTTGAGAACAACTTTGACTCTTTATGGTTTTACAATAGGTCCCGGTGCCATAATTGAAATAAGGAAGCCACCCGACCAGGTGGACTGAGACCTGAAGAAGACAGCGGGCATCCGCTGGATTCAAAAGGCTCAGGACCAGACAGAGTGGCGCAAGTTAGGGGAGGCGTATGTCCAGCAGTGGACCTACAAAGGCTGATGGATGGATGGATGATTATACGCATTTATCCTTTTAAAGTTTAATAATCGCAAATAACGTAAATAGCTGACGAGCTAGCAGACAGCCACCAGCCACCTGATATTTAACGACACAAAAAGCGTCACTGATACGTTATCGGCCAAGAGAGGTTCCCCTTGTTACTTCATTTTATTAAATGTTAATAATAATGTTATATTAAATACATTTAATAACATTTTTCAACTCCACAACTACAGACGGCATCAGGCGACACTGCAGGGCGATGACAACAACGCGTGTCGATTACCAGAACCAGCAGTTTTTGAGTTGTTTACTTAGCAGTAAACAGAAAACTAGGCCACCTGTTGGAAACATGACACTTGCAGCTTGTAGAAAACATAGCCGTGCAATAATAACTATTTACACACCTACCACTTTGAAGTAATTAATTGTTTTGTTATTTTCTAATTATATGCATACGATTCTAAATTACTAACAAGGCTCTTTCAACTGCGTTAGAAACTAATACAAACACTTACGTATGTTTATTATTTCCATCTTTAAAATTATTGTCGACGTTATTTTCAACGTTTAAATGCTTCTGGAGAATTGAGAAAAAATCTGGACATATTTTCGAATACTGACAATTATGGATAGATAGGTAGAAAGTTAACGTTTATAACTATAGATACATGGCTCTATGATAACCTGTTGTGAAATTTGGAAGCTAAGTAACATAAAACAATCGTTTATAAACATAAACATTGTTATGTTTATCCAGTAGTTAGCGCCGTTGTTAAATTCGTCAGACGATGACGATTTCCTTGACATTTGAACGACGCGTTAGGTTTTACTGCCAACAACACCGACAGAATTTTATTGATCCCTCGTAAATCATATTATTATCTCTATTGTCGTCTCACAATCCTGAGGTTTCAAATCACCAATTAAGTCAGCTTAGCTAAAAGCTGCACGTCGAATGCTAGAGGAAAATTTACATAAATATGCTTCGATCACTAATACTTAACAGAACTTGTGATCGAAGTAAATATGTTTATATGAAAACGACCTTGAATTTTTTATCAATGTCTTCTACAATTTTTACGTGTCATTGTCATAGATAAGTGAAAAATTATATCTATAAATAGCCTAAGTCATAACATGAATATAATTGAATTGTTTTGGTGGTCATTTCTTTCCTCAATCCTCCTCCTCTCCTTCTCTTTTCAACGATAGTAGTTTTTTTATATAATTTATTCTTTAATCTGACTAACTAACCGACAAAGGAGCTGACTGACGATCCACAAGATGGTAAGTGGCCACTGTAGTTAGTCTGTACATGGAACATTATACGAAGCAGACACCCTACCACCCCTGCGGCCCTGGTAACTCAGTGGAAGAGAAACTGTCCATTTGAAGAATGATTTTATACTAATTTTTTGTCTATTTGACTGTACGTTTGTTAATCACAGAAACGACTAAATCAATTTGTGATTTTCAATTGATTACCTCAATTGTGGGCAAAGCCGTGGGGACCATTACATCTGCAACGATACTGCAAGACAATCCATCAGCGGATCAGTGGATCGGGGTAAACGTGATTATTGCGTTATTATTGCGGCCAAGCCCTCATTGTGAAGGAAGTATTGGTTTCTCGGTTGAAGCGTCAGATGACGTAGGCCTCAGCATCAATAAAAACACATAAAATTAAGTGAAAAATGAGCATTCCAACAAGTTAGTGTTCGCACTCACGGCTTAAGTTGACCCCTGGAGCCACGGCCAGACACAATCGTTAGAAGTAAGTGAATTATGTAACGTGTTTTGCGTCGTATGTCGTATCGTATTCGACATTTTTAAAAGCAAGTCTATTTAAATTTGGTTTAGCATAAACGTTTTGTTGTCCTTTTGTAATAGGTAAGCATGTATTTCCTTATTTTTAGGGTTCCGTAGTTAAGGGTGGTTACCCTTATAGTTTTGTCATCATGTCCATCTGTCCGTCTATGATGGACTATGGTTTCAGCCACTCTCCTTGTGAGAGAAAACTCACGCCCAGTGCAGCAGTGGAACAGTGAAAAAAATATTTTAAAATATACTACTCAATATCTCTTTGATAACCATAGAAATGAAGAAGAAGTACCTAATACTTTTATGTCAACTCAATAAATAGATAGGGAACCGCTTAATATTTTAATGCCATTTATAATTTATTGAATACATAAGGGTTATCAGGTGACACTAGCGAGCCACAGATAAATGTACAAAATAAAACAACATTCATACCTCTATATCTACTTACATTACATTTCGTCAAAAGCGCCGGTTTAGTTTACTTATGATTTATTGTAGTAAAATTGCCAGCAGCTTCGCCAACGATCAATCGGTAGTATGTGTACATACAGTTTGAACATCATAACCATTTATGTCCTGTCCTTGTCCGTAAATGCATCAGTGATGCCAAAAACATTACAGTCTGACATTGAAGTATAAAGTCATAGAACAGACATCTCGAACAAAATGCCGCCGGGAGGTTCTATTTTCAAAATTGAGCCCCCGTTCTCCTTTCAAAATCGAACGAATCCATTGAAAATTGAAGCCAGTCGGCGCCAATTCATTGGGACATACATTGTGTTCGTGGTGTCGGTTCTATATGCTAGTAATAATACTTCAATGCAGTCTGAATACTTTGTTATCTGCAATTTGAGTAGTTATACAAAGTTTTAGATTAAACTTGGACATCTTGTATGTAATGTTGTATGGATGTAAGTTAATTTCAAAGACATTACCTCCATAGGCATACAAAAGGTGGTAAAGAGCGTGAAAAAACTATATTTTCTACTCGTCAAACCTCTGTTCTCAAGGAAACGATCCGCTAAGGGACGGACGGCGAAAGTATTCTGAACGCGGAGGTTGCCCAATGGGCCAATGATAAATTTCCCCACACATCAACCGCAGACGCTTGGCCATTACCGTCACTACCGTTAGCCAACAGCCAACAGGCAACACGAAGGATTTCACGACGAATCGTGGTTATAAACACGAAGGGTGAATGCAACCTGCCGAATTGCACAAACTCTGCACCTACTTGGTTTTCTTATCAGTGATCTTCTTTTAAACTTCATTATTTCTCAACTTAATCACTTTTTGTAAACAAAATCAACTCTTATGATCAATTTGACAACCTATACAAAGCTACAGCTTAGTAGAAATGGTACCTAATGAAATGAGTTAAAGATTATGCCTGCGAAGTCAGGGGTCCCCAATTCAATGCCCAGGCAGGGTAGATATTTATATTTATGTGACATAAAATATATTTGTATTCGAGAGTTATGGTTCGTTGGGTATTAAAGTGATGTCTTACTTAATATAATGTTATCCATGCCACCAGCCACCTACCACCCACAACACATGGAATCCTACTACCGTACGAGAGGGTAGTAGTTACTTAGTGTGCAATTATTTATTACATACTAGTTGACCCGGCGAACTTCGTATCGCCTAACAAACTATTTTTTTTCTAAAATAAAAGTAGCCTGAGTTATTCCTTGTTACATCAGCTATCTGCCAATGAAAGTCCCGTCAAAATCGGTCCAGCCATTTCAGAGATTAGCCGAAACAGACAGACAGACAAAAATTGTAAAAAATGTTGTTTTGGTATATGTGCCGTGTATACATCTAAATGCACTTAGTAAAAAGCGGTTATTTTAATATTACAAACAGACACTTCAATTTTATTTTTTTGTATGTAAAGATAATGTATTTATCAATGTTTACTTCAGTCTTCCTGTTTTCCAGACTCTAAGCTAGAGACCAAAGCCCAGTAGGAGCACTAGATGGGTTATCTTGATGATATCTTCATTTATCTAGACAAGATACAAGCTACAGCAATCTGTAATACAGTTAAACTAAGTGTCGCTATCTAGAAAACACGAGGCGAGTTCTGGGTATAATATTTTGCAATATCTATTAAGTAACACAGGGGAATGAGGGGGAAACCTTTCAAGTACTAATCCGGTTTGCTGTTTGAACAGAGGCACAGTTTTACCTGTACACCGTAGTTTTAGCGAAAACTACTGATGCTACTACAGTTACTTTAGTGGTTATTTATAGTAATCGCAGTTACAATCCAAAGGCTAACGACGCGAACAGATCGTTGAAATCGATCAATTAAATCACCTTTTTTATTTTTAGGGTTTCGTACGAAATAACGAAAAACCCGACCACAGCCAATTTACTCCGAAACTACTGGACCAATGTGTTGAAATTTGGTACTCATGTACTTTTTTGTGACCCAAAGACAAAAGTATAAACAACAAAATTTTGAAACAAAATTAACGAAATCAAAATTAAACAAAAACAGCTGTTTTGCAAACCGTATCGTGTCTATGTCAAATGAAAGGGCTTGTTGTAAGGATCTCAAATATAGTTGTGTTATAGTTTTACAATGGATAGTTTTAAAGTTATTAACGAAAGAACGAAAATTAAAGCCAAAAATTGACCATTCCCTCCTTATCTCCGAAACTACAGACGCTAGAATTTTGAAAAAATACAGGGAATAGTAATTTAATTAAACAATACAGGAAAACCTATAATAAGGCTATGATCTTAAAAAAAGGGCAAAAATAAATAAAATAGAAAAATAACGGTAAATACATAATCAACGTACGGAACCGTCTCCAAGCGAGTTTAACTCGCACTTATAAAGTTTATTTTTATTATTTTCATTCATGCAATTTATTCACCAATTAGATTATGGTGCGGGAATGTAAAGAATCATCGGTATTACTTTATCGTTATGCAAATTGCAATCAGGCACATTGTATATTACATTTACAATGAGCGTTAAATCGCAATAAAATAATATTACTATCATAATTTAATATAAGGTTATTTTTTTATTGGCGTCATTTTGTCGCTTGATAGATGTATCTGCGTATTTAATAATGATTTTATGTCGTTCATTATGTCCTTAAGTATTAAAGAGTACGAGTACTCTAAGGCCAAAGGCAATAGCGAGTAAGCAGACACAATACCAGTCCCAAAGATGTTAAAAAAAAGAAGAATGGAAGATCAAAAGATCCTCCAAGGAATCAGTCGTTAACAAAATACAACAACCTTTTCTACGTAACAACATATAACGTTAGAACTCTCCCAAAGATATTATTTAATGGTAATTATCAGTAATAAAAGTTACTTTTGCGAAGCAAGTTGTCTTAAATCCGTATTAATAAACCGATCTTAAAATCTCTGTGATCTAAAGATTTAATCTTAGATGCTGAAATATGTCAAATCGTATTGTAATGACATTTGTTTGTAACATTTGAGATCGCGTTCTTGAGCCGCGATCGGTTTACATATTAATAAAGGCGGCAGCAGGTTCTTCCAAATTAATAACACCAAATAGCTACGAGGGGGTATTCTTCTTCTTCTGCTTGAAAAGCTTACCTTTAAATCTAAATTTTACTAACAAAAAATAACCGACTTCAATATTACTCAAAAACTACTAATCAGATCTCCTTCAAATTTTTGTGGGACCACATGACAAGTACCAGCTTTCGATTAATAAAAGAATCATCAAAATCGGTTCACCCAGTCAAAAGTTCTGAGGTAACAAACATAAAAAATACAGTCGAATTGAGAACTTCCTCCTTTTTTTGAAGTCGGTTACAAAATCAACCGTAAGATTTCAGTTAGCTCGGTAACATCCGGGTTCATCGCTTCCGCCGGCTAATGTTTAGTGACGGACTGACGGTAGTCGGTACGGACACTATGTTATGACAGTCCTCATGCTGAAGTGGTCATGTGTGGCAGTGGTCACTGACCATCAGGTAGTCAGCCACTTAGCCAGAATACTTTTTCTTAAATACAAAAAAGTTTAATTCTAAATTTTTAACCGATTTCAAAAAGGAGGAGGTTATCCATTCGTCGCGTAGGGTCAGGTGGTAAACAGTGGCTCAGTAGTACACAGTGCACCACCACTCATATCCCGAAAACGCGTCGTTGCCAAACCGTACTGCAAACGCGAAACAATTTGCCTTCAACCACCTCCCGCACTCCCCAATCGACAGCGGGCTCCCGCCCGTAACGGTCGTATAATACATGGTTTTGTCCTTGGAGCCAAAAAAAGTAAGTACACGTGTTTTCATTTATTTTCTTTATAGAATCGTTGTATATTTAGTTACATTATATAGCACTATTTCCATGTGTAAATTAACTATTCCTTAATAACTTAGATACATAAATATCCTTTGAATTTGGTATGTTTAATAGTTATGTAACCATATAGGTTAAAAAGTGGTGTCTGCACACAGTGGATCAAAATCATACGGTACACAGTGAACCATCGTTCACTGTGTACCAATCACTTTATTAATTATGTTCGATACAATTTATGCATAAACTTTTCAACTGTGATTGTAATAAACAAGAAAGGCGTTAATAGAAGATATAGTAATAATAATAATAATATTTTTGTTTTAGAATGGGTCGAACTACAACAGAAACCGTAAAATGGACATGATGCAAAAGATATGAACAAAGCTGTAGATCTTGTAAAGAACGGAATGAGTATAGATAGGTACACAAAGCAGCACAAGATTGTAATTTAAAATATTTAATGTGAGAAGATATGTGAAAATAAAACACGAGACCCAAGATAATGTTGGATTACATTACAAGGGGTCATATAATTTTTGTTTTTTTATTTGGTGGTAACTGTTATAAGAAGCTTTAATTCTTTTGAAATTTGATTAATAGGTTGGTAATACTCTTAAAAACTGTTAATTGTAATGTAGAATATGAAGAGCCAAGCTTTAACTAATATAGTCAGTGTTCCTAATTTGATTTATAAGTTTAATTTGTACACACTAGTTTGTTTTGTACTGTTTTTATGTGGTTGTTGCTGACGAATACAAATATTAAATTATTAAATACTACATTACTGTTTTATTTAACGACATTTCTATCAATAAATCTTTTTAAATATGCGATAAAGGTAGGTAATTAAAGTGAAGGTTCACTGTATACACATTGGTCCACTGTCGACTCACCCCCCAATTCACTGTGTACTTACACTGGTACACAGTGAACCATTCGTCATCTTTTAAAAAAACCAATATTACCAATAAACTATTAGAATTGGTGCTGAAATTGATATGCAAAACACAAGTTTAATAAATTTCCTTTCGTTTAAAGTCAATAGTTCTTAATTACATTCACATACGGTGGATTTATAAATGTTTAAACTTTTAGTGGTTCACTGTTTACCATGTCACCCTATACTATGTTTTATATACATTTATTTATCACTGATAAACTTATGCACGTAATATTTTGCGAAAGAGGAATATTTCATAATCATACATAATATATTCACGTCTTCAATGTACAGTTATTGCAGTAATAGGTTAGCAGATAATGTTGTCAAAAATGGCGGTAACGAATATTTTAAGAAAGATAACAAACACGTCTTCAATGTTATCAGTTTTATCAAGACCGCCACAGCCGTTTCGGTGCGATTATCACAATGCCGACGTATTTTTATAAATAGGTTACAATATTTTAAGTATTCGTGTCAATTAAGTATGTGAATGTTCTATGAATGGGTTCATACTAGATAGTAATTTTTACGTATTTCCTACTGCTAACCCGTTCTCAGAAATCTTAATTGCAAAATAAGCCCGAAACAAAATTTTGAAACGGTAAATTTTATTGCTCTTTTTTAGGATTCCGTACCTCGAAAGGAAAAGAACGGAACACTTAGGATTACTTTGTTGTCCGTCCGTCCGTTCGTCTGCTAACCAAGTGTCATTAAGACTCTTTTTCTCAGGTCTGCAGTCCTTAGGAGCTGAAAAAAAGTCAAGCTTCTAAGTCAACGCAATAAAAAAATACGGCTGTTCTTGCCGTATATTTTTTCACATGAACTAGAAATGAAATTTGACAAAAAGTAATTGTCACTACAAATAATAAAGAAAATAAATTCAAAAACCTTAAATTCGTAGTAAAGAACAAAGATGCTCATTGAGCGAAAAAACGGCTCACAACTTGTGGCATCTATTAAAAGTCCACATATCTTGCTGTTGTTGTTATTGTGTTGAAGTTCTTGCTGGGGCTTGTGGGTTGAGGCCCCTGTGGCCTGTGTACTCTGTGTAGCCCTCATTGAAACGCGCACAACACATTGCGCTTATCACAGGAAGATCACATCAGAGTAAGAGTATTTTAAAACGTAAAATTTAAGTTGTTATTATCGAATGTACTCCGATAATCAATTTCGTTATAAAAAAAGTCCTTTAGCTAACAGCGATTTTCTGAGAAATTCGATCAATTTATTAAACGCAAGTCACTACTTGGACCCATGCTAGGGTTGCCAGATGATCGGGATCCGTCTGGATTGTCCCGACATTTCACATGATGTCCAGACAAGTCCCGACAAAATACAAAATGTCCCGACAATTCCAATACAAAATTATTTGTCCCGATAAATCCCGACAGTTGAAGTTTTGTCCAGATATGATATGACAACCCTAGCCCATGCGCATTCTTTAAAAATAAGTTCAGTAAATAGTTCGGTGTAAACGAACCCGAAACTAATCAGGTAGTTACCTACTCAGCCGAATGTAAATAAAAAATACATTCAACTTTCCACAGGTGGCACTTGGCAGAATTTTTTGAATAGACTGCCGATTGAATAAGATAAGTACAGATACCTACAAATTATAACATCTGCTTGTCGCTTTATTTTGTATGTAGTATTAGTAAATTAAAAATATAAAAACTGAAATCATTTTTCCTCTCATAAAAATAAATTTTTAAACACGTGTGTTTAAAATGTTAAATCTCTCCATTGGAATAAAAAACAGGTACCCACTACCTACATACTATGTACTACCTACATACATTTATTAACTAATTCAAATGAATATCAGAAGTGGGATTGATAAATGTAATACTGGCAAAATATTAATCATCAATACACTCTACCTAGGGCTTGTAATATCGGAAGGTTTTCAGTTCCGTACAGGTTTGCTTTTTCTGATGTAACCGATTGTGTATATCTCGAAAACAGTTTTTTTATTATATATTTATCTGCAGAAGATAATTAAATTATTAACTTACATCCTGAAAGTAATTTTCTCGTATTTTAAGAATAGAGTGAATAAAGTCATTAAGTTTAGGTTAGATTTTCTTCCGCATCTTAAACTACAATAATACTAATCTTATTCTAATTCCGATATTACTGATATTGAAGACTCAGTATCGGAATTTATAATATCGGAAAAGTAGTCCGAGATTCCGATATTTCGAGATTCCGAGATTCCAATATTCTAGCCCTAAATCTACCTAATAGGTATGACACAAAAAAATAGATATGTCATTATGGGCATAAATGTCTATGTCTCTATAAATGATAAAGTGCAATGCGAAAAAAATATTATAGGTACCTTCGATCAATAATAGTCCTAGATCGATGATAGGTACATAATCGGCAAACGTCCCGTGCGGTTCCGAGCTCGTGGCGTGCAAATCGTGAAATGTTTATATTTATTTCATTAAATCAAAGAAACTTAAAGTTGACAGGAATTTGAGAGTAAATAAATAAGTATAATTTCTTTATTAAATATTTATCAACCCTAACCAAACTTAATGTTTATTTCTGAAGAATCGCAAATTTTTTGTTTTGTAGTAGAATTCTGCACAGAGAAAACAAGATCGTTAGCTGCGCCGCGAGGCATAATCTTTGAAAATTATACACCCGCATTACTATATTTAATGTAGCCTACGATTAAGAAAAACGCCTTTTAAAAACTATCATAAAGTCGAGAATAAACGTTCCCAGGAACATACGTTGTACACGACACAGGTTATAATACAGCGAATCGAATGATATCGTAATCGTAACTCCATTCGGAACACAATCATCAAAGCTATCAGTGTATCTGTAACAATTACGAAATCCGTGTCAGACGTGTTAGTAAAAGTGAAAACCATACCATACACGGACAATTTAATAAAGTAGAAACAGAACTGAACGTTCCAGATTTTGCCTTTGCAACTAGAAAACGTTTTAACGATTGGGTTACACGGAAGATATTCGTGTGATTATATGATCCAGGTGTTTCAACTCGAAGTGAACTGCATTACTGTACTCACATCATAGCTCCAGGTGCAGGAGACGCCGGCGAACTTGGCGACGCAGCGGCCGAGCTCCACGTCCTCGTGCGTGGTGTACAGGTGCTTCAGGCAGTACTTGACGTGCGGCGCCACCCGCCGGAGCGTCTCCCGCGAGATCAGCACGCCCGGCCCGCCCATGCAGAAGTTCTCGTTGTAGTCCAGCGCGAGCGCGTCCCGCTCGTTGTTCGTGCCGCGCCCCGCCTGCCCGATGAACTGCGGCTTGCGGCTGTCCACCGACCGCAGGAACTCCTCCAGCTTGTCCCCCCGCACGTACACGTCGTCGTCCGCCCGCATGAACCACTCGAACTTCTCCCCGAACTTCTCGTACATGTAGAGTAGCATCAGGAACGACTTCTTCTGCGGCGGGTAGCTGTCGTCCACCGTCCGCAGCGGGATGAGCGGCAGGCCCGGCGCGCGCGACACCTCCGAGCTGAAGAACGCAAGCTTTCCCGGCAGGTCGTGCGCCCATGTGTCCAGCACCGCCCGCGCGCGCGTCTCCAGGTACTGCTCCGCCGTCATCACCCCCACGAACACTAGAGTTCTATTAGAATTGTGCACCGTCTCGTCCGGCCTCAAGTCTATCACCGCCATCGGATCGGGCGGCACGAACAGCTTCCCGGCCTCGGGGCACGCCTCGATGCTGGTCCTGGCCGAGGTCCTCAAGCAGAGTTTGAGGAAGACGCCGAGCGTGAGACCGGCCACCACGCCGGCGACCAGATGCATCCACTTGCTCCTACGCGGCATCTCGACGGAACTGTCTCAATAAATGCGCCCACTGTTACCCGACGTCCACATGTGTGCATTCCAGGAATAGCCTTTTTATCCCTTTTTTGTCGGGGGTAGATGTCGGCGGGTGTCCGCTGCCGGGTCACATGGCTGTCGAGCTGTCGCGTCACACGAAATCGAACGCCACTATCACGGTGTCACGAGCTAAATATCGGATTTGCAGATGTTATCGGAGCGAGCGCGGCGAGACCCGGCGCGTGTCGAAACGCGAGCCGTTCATTTTACACTGTCGTAAAATCGCGCGGAACTCCCTAAATACGTAAACGTCGCGCGCCGTCCGCCGTGCAACTGGTCGCCTTCGCCTGGCTCAAAACAAAAGTGCAGCGGTAATTCTGTCTGTCCGCGGCAGACCACTCCGGGCCTCTCGCTCGCTCTCACCGGCACACTTATTCTCCGTTCCTGTCTCGGCTAATGTGTGCCGGAATCGTAGAACTTGTCCCATTCATCGGACCGGTCGGCGTCAACAAAAGATAGACAATACGGTCCGAGCAATACGGAGATCCGAGTCCGAGGCGGTGTTGTCTGTTGAGTCGCGGAAACGCCGGCTTTCGCGAAAGACCGTGGCGCCCGTCCGTGGCGGCCGAAACACGTCACGAGCCAAAGCCCTCATTAAAGCAGTAGATCGCAAGCGGCCGGTCACTCGCTATTTGCATACTATCTGACGTCGCAAATTGCAATAAGCGCGCCACCCTCTCCAATTACACGATCAATCATATTCTGTCCACTACGTGCCAATAATCTAATTGAAAACTCATCAATTTACAATTTTACATTACCTTTTAATTACGTAGGTAGGTACATGTGTGGTGGAAGTACCTACTACTCCTCAGGACTATGTACATACAAGTTCTTTGGTACTGATCATAGATCTGTGATACTGATAGAATAGACACGTGGTCGGCTGATGATTGTCGCCAATGAGATACCTACATATTTAATATGTGATAGGTTTAATAACTGTCAACACTACGGGTACGGCTGCAAGTACGGGTGATCTCTGGGGTATTTCAGTAAAAATAATACGCCACATAATAGATATTATTACACCCGGAGTAATACGGTTTTACTAAAGGTCGTAGTACAACTGATGCCGGAGCCAGGCTCTTAAAGCATATGTATATGAAGCATGGGAGTCATCACAAAACGGTGTATTTTGTGATTTATCAAAGGCATTTGATTGTGTTGAGCACGATACATTACTATCTAAACTTAGTCACTATGGCGTGAAAAACAAGGCCCTTAGCCTGCTCGCTTCTTATTTAAATAATAGGATACAAAAGGTTAATATAAATGATGTAAAGTCATCAGGGTCACCTGCGGTGATGGGTGCACCGCAAGGCTCGATCTTGGGCCCTTTTCTTTGCCTGGTGTATGTATATAAATGATTTATCACATTATGTAAAAACCATGCGAATTAATATTTAAGATTGATAGGAATAAAAATAATTTTAATAATGTAAATAGTGCTCTGTCGCATGTCTGTCTCACATTGGTTCACTATAAATAATTTACTTTTAAATGCAAAGAAAACCAAATGCTTAGAATTCGTGCTACCAAAGGTAAAAAAGTCAATAAATCGCTTAAATTAAATAATAAAACATTAAGCATAGAGGAATCCAGTCTTTTTAGGGCTGACCTCGGATAGTAAACTGCAATGGGGCCCGCATGTAGCATCTCTCTCAAATAAACTCGCTAGGGCTGCTTATGCTGTTAGAAAAATAAGACAGCTCAGTGACGTCGATACTACGAAGCTTGTTTATTTTACATATTTCCATAGTGTTAGTTCTTATGGCATTTTGCTGTGGGGCAAAGTAGCCGATATAGAACAAATTTTTGTACTACAGAAGAGAGCCATTAAAGCTATTTATAAACTAAAATCAAGGGAGTCCTTACGTGCCAAATTTAAAGAAATAGGTATACTTACAGTAGCTTCCCAATATATTTATAATAATTTAGTCTTTTTGGAATAACATAACTGCATACAAACAAAATTGTGACTTTTCAAATCGGCAAACAAGAAGCTTGCATCAATTGGCTACCTCTTCGTACCGTCTTTCTAATCTAAAGTGCAGCGTTCTTATAAGTGGCTCGGTGTAAAATTTTATAATAAAGTCCCAAAGCAAATACGTGACCTGCCGGTGGAATCTTTCAAGAAACGTGTAAAATCTCAACTTGTAGGCAAGGGTTATTATAACATAGATGAATATTTAAATGATAAGGATGTATGGAAATGACTAGCTAGGCAACCAGTTCTGCTCAGGTTAGAGAATATCTATTTTTGTAATAAATATAAGTTTTTTTTTTTAAAGATGTGCTGAGGAGTTTCTTTACGGCTTTTCTTCTCCTCCATGACAAAGCACCTTTGAGAAAAGCTGGTAAATTAAAAAAATGACGTGCATAAGTGTATTAGTAATACCTACATGAATAAAAGATTATTTCATTTCATTTCATTTCTCATATTTACGGTGTTCACTACTCACATACAATGCTATCACATACAATCTAGAAGCATCTGTTCTGGAGACATAATTGAACCCAATTAATTAAGCGATCATCATCAAATTCAATTATTTTAAATGTAAAATCATCGGGTAAACCTAACGTAATGGCATCCCCATATTCCCCATACACACAGTCCTACATACGAGTAGCCTGTTGTAAAGCAAGGTTTATCTCTGGAGAACATCTTCATCAAAAGGTAATTAGCACACTACCTAGTATACCAACACCTCTAAGCATACCTGACCCCAATCGGCCCATTCCATGGCAGACCGTGTTGTAAGAGGCGATAGAAGCCAGCGGCACTGCTTGGTGTAATCATAATATTATCAATATTAAAGTAATGTTAAGTAATAATTATCTTTCCGTGAAGCTTAGCTGGCTAGCTACCACGGTAGTGCGGTACCACCCTCTTGCTTGAGTTGAGTCAACCGCTAAATGTCCCGTCGCACGGTGTTCCTGCTGGGGCTTGAGAGGCAGTTCTTTATTTTCTCCTATCCTTCTCCCTCCTTTCTGAACGGCAACGCATAGGTATGCCATAGCCATTACGAGTGTCCACGGGCGATGATAATTGATAACCACTTACCACCAAGTGGCTCGTCAGCTGTTTTTTCGGCTAGTTAGATACATAATAATCTGAATTTTACCAAGAAAAAAATAACCGAATTCAAAATAAGTCAAAAACTACTCGTCTGATCTAGCTCAAATTTAAGTAGGACCACATGACAAGAACCAGCTTTCGATTAAAAAAAGAATCATCATAATCGGTTCACCCAGTCGAAAGTTCTGAGGTAACAACCATAAAAAATAGTCGAATTGAATACCTTTTTTTAAATCGGTTAAAAATACGTGATTGGATACGTCATAGAAAAATGTTATCTACACATCAAACAAAACCTTTCTTTTTGAAGTCTATTAAAATTCGTGTAAGTATTTTTTTATGTACACACCTAAATTAAATTAGTTCTGAGAACAACAAATAGCTGTATTGAAAAAAACTGTTTTCGTAAGTGCTGTGGATAAATATTATTCAACTACCGGAAAGATGAAAGCCTAGATTTAATGAAAGCATTATCAAACTTGGTTTAAGACTTAACAAAGCGTGTATTATATTGTTTTATTTATCGTCTGAGCGGATCAAATAACTGTAACGTTTAACATGATCTACCAATTTACCTTCTTATCATAGCTAATTGGTGGATCACGTACTCGCACGCCGAAAGAGGTAAATGGTAATGTATTTTATATGTGCTTAGTTATGTTCTTATAAGTGACTTTGTAATACAACACTGATTCAAATAAACTTCAAATAAACAAATAAATAAAATTCGAGTGTCTGTTTGTAATATTTAAATAACAGCTTTTTACTAAGTGCATTTTGATGTATGTATACACGGTACATATACGTATATGTACCAAAACAACATTTTTCACAATTTTTGTCTGTTTGTCTGTCTGTTTGTTCCGGCTAATCTCTGAAATGGCTGGACCGATTTTTACGGGACTTTCACTGGCAGATAGCTGATGTAACAAGGTTTAACTTAGGATACTTTTATTTTAGAAAAAAAAGTTTGTTAGGCGACACGAACTTCGCCGGGTCAGCTAGTATGTAATATAATTTAATATGTATTGATGTGATCTAGGGCGCAAGGTGCAAGTGCCCGAACCATCTTTGAGTCAAGTTCAATGCTGTAATGACGATAAGTCTATTCTATTGTAGATCATTGGACTCAGTAATCTCAGTATCGCCCAATTTAATTAAGGACGAGATTCTTCAACTGCAATGGTAACCGCGACAACTTATTCCCTTCAAAAATCACGAGAAAAAAAATCGTAGTTCGCTTGCAAACTTGAAATGCCGCGATGAATAAAAAAATTCATCCTCACGTTAC
Source organism: Thymelicus acteon (assembly GCA_951805285.1). NCBI lineage: Eukaryota > Metazoa > Arthropoda > Insecta > Lepidoptera > Hesperiidae > Thymelicus > Thymelicus acteon. The sequence goes on from OX638229.1 coordinate 16,592,207, forward strand.
CTGTAGGGGAGGTACTCTGAAAAAAAAATATTTTTCAATATTTCTACGATCCTGGAGTTTTAATAAATATATTATAATGCCAAATTACAGCTTTCTAGCAAGGGTCTCGGCGCTTTGCTTCGGACAGACGGACGGATAGACAGACGGACGGACGGACATAACGAAACTACAAGGGTACCGTAAGATTTCATAAATTATGATGACCCTGCCGGTTACTTGAGTTCGATGGCGAAATGCTTGGGTTCGATTCTCTGGCGAAGCATTTATTATGTATGTAAAGGGTGTCTCAGTAAGAGTGCACTTTTTCATTTTAAAATAAAAAAACAAATATTTTATGACAGAGTTGTGATATTTTTATTGTGTTGTAAAGACGACATGTTCCGATTAAGTATGGAATAAAATATCCGGCAAATGACCCCCACGGCTCCGATGACAGGCCATTACTCTTTTCATGAAATTTTGCATGACTTTTTCACAGAGATGTGGTTGTATCTCACCGATGACGCGTTGGATTTCCGATTTGAATTCAGGAATTGTTTCGGGTTTATTCGCATAAACCCTAAAGAAAAAAATCGCACGGCGTTAAATCGCACGATCTTGGTGGCCAGTTGACATCAGAATTTCGTGAGATAATGTGTTCTGGAAATCGTTGCTGCAATAAGTCGATTGTTTCATGCGCGGTGTGGCAAGTGGCGCCGTCCTGCTGAAACCACATGTTGTCCAGATTCATCCCATCCAGTTGAAGCCACAAGAAGTCCGTTATCATATTCCTGTAACGAATGCCGTTCACAGTCACTGCAATTTCGGCCTCATTTTCAAAAAAGTAAGGTCCAATCACTGAACGAGTCAACCACCAGTTCGACCAAGTCGAACCAAAGTCCGAACCAGACAGTTACTCGTTGTGGGTGCATTTGTTTCTCATGGATTGCATGAGGATTTTCTGAGTCCCAAATTCGACAATTTTGTGTATTCACGAAGCCATTCATATGGAAATGCGCTTCATCGGAGAAAATGACTTTTTTCGAAAAATTGGCATCAACTTCACTTTGCTCCTGAGTTAACTGAATCTTGTACGCATGAAGGTGGAGGTCTTTAGTCAAAATTCGCTGCTTTGTGAAATTTGAAGTTGTTGAGAACGATGTCGAATTGATTTTTTCGGGTTTTCGGCGACACTCTCGTTTAGAGCAGCAATGTTTTCAAGAGACCGACCGGTACGTTGAAGCAAAGGATTCTTCTTATCCATAATTGACCCAGTTTCTTCAAATTTTTTGACCACTCTTCGAATGGTTGACACATTAGGTGCACTTTCTCGGCTGAAAATTTGGCGAAGTTTGCGAGCGGTTTCAGCGTAACTTTCCCCATTTTTGTAATGAGTTTTCACAATTATAACGCGTTGTTCTTTCGAAAAGCGCTCCATTTTTAATGATCGGAATAAACAGAGGTGACAACTGTCAAATTTCAGAGTTGCCACTTGCATGAAAAAAAAAGTTATTCCAATTTTAAAAAATGCACTCTTAAAGCTGCAAACATACTAGGTATAAGCCGCCGTCCGAGCGGACGCGGCTGAAGGATGTGACGTAATAGGTATCTAGATAATGAATATACACTGAGCTGTGCAAACTATCGGAGGTAAGTCGCGGACGTGACCTTGAGGCACCTTGAGGCGTTCGGACATCCGAGAGCTATCTGGCGCGCTGGATATTTTCGTCAGCCGAAAACGTCCGCGGACGGTATTTCATAGTATGCACGGGGTGCGGGACGCGTCCATGCTTCAGAAGGCATTAGTACTCTGTGTCTGAAGGTAGAACGTAAAGCCGGATTTATATTTTTCTGACGTGTCGTGTTGTGATGCGTCAGAATGGTATGGGTTTCATACATTTATTATGGTGAGATTTATGTGCGTGAGATTTATGCGCGTGAGATGGCTTATGTTGTGTCGCATCAGAAGCGATTCCGATCGTGACAGAGTGCCGAGGGTGGGGGAGGCGAGGGAGGTGGAAACGTGGTGGCGTCAGAGCAGTGTGCACGCGCCTCGCTGTTGTGACGTGTTGTTGTTATTGAAATTTTTTGAAAGTATAGACGACCTGATCGAAATAGTACGACGAGTGATTTATGATACAAAATGAAAAGAATACAGAATGTAAAATGTAAATATAAAGAATTCTTTCTTTCTTTTTTTTAGACGATTTGCTAGCACTAAAAAGTGAATATCTTCAAAATCTGGATCAGAATCCGTGGATTTGTCGAAAAACATTTCAAATGTGTAATCTCTCCGAGAGCTACGAAAGTCCTGTGTCAGAAGGCATCAGTTCCGCGACATATAGATGTGAACGCTACCCATTTCGTCAGAGTCCATCACAACACGACACGTCAGACAAATTTAAATCCGGCGTACGTATCTATTAAAAATGGACGAACGAATTATTGAGTATGTTCGCAACAGGGAATTACTATATAATTATGAATTAAAATTAAATTAAACTGTCTTAATTCTTTTTCAATGTCATTTTCGATTAAACTTAGCAAAAAATTAAATCGGTCCTCATTCATTCTTAAATAAGTCAGTTTATACCGACGTTCATCTCATAACAGATGTGGATACAAAGTGTGGAATTCACTAGACTCTGTCCTTTCTTTATTTATCTCATGGACCCAAACGCTTCTTTTTATTTTCTTTTTGGGTGGACAACATAAAGCAGCCGCCGCTAATTCAAGAAAATCGTTCTCACTTTCACTACTCGACATGTTTTTTCGTCAACAGTTCTTTGTGGAATAAGCACAGAACACATATACTCCTGGTGGAGGGAATAAGCGTGATTTAAGTATTCTGTGGAATAGGCGTTGAACGCGGCCGCAAGCCACGTCCGAAAAGACTGTGCACATTATCAGTCGCGGCTGTCAGCCGCGTCCGGTCGGACGCGGCTTATAGTATGTTTGCAGCTTTACTGAGACACCCTATATGTATTTACGTGAAAAATTTTATTTTTTCTCAGTTCTGGGCTGTCTAAGGAAATACTTACATTGTGCGCTAATTATTTATCACTTATAAAAAAAAACAATTAGGCCTCATCCATAAATTACGTCACACTAATTTCATGACTTTTTGACCATTCCCCCCCCCCTTGTCACAGCTGGTCACATTTGAGAGACCTCCCCCCCTAGTGTGACGTCACATATTATGAAATTTTACACCTAGAAATTATTAAATTAAAACAGCAGTTCCGAAATAAGTTTTATTTCCATTATTTTTTTTTATATTTACCTATACATACCAATTATTCGATTTTGAAATGTGACGTCACGAAATTTCGGACCCCCTCCCACCCCTTGTCACACAATGTCACACTTCATCGACCCCCCCCCCTCCCCCCTAACGTGTGACGTAATTTATGGATGGCCCCTTAGGTACATCGATGACTAATGATTTTGTTGTATGTTATTATTATCTTCAGCTAAATTGAATACTTGAACTTGTACTAATGCACTTCAGTCTCCAGCTCGTTACCCTAAGTAGTAAGTGCCATACCGCTAATGCCGCCCATACCATAAGCCATAACCCTTACAATCGATCGTTATCAGCTGAAGAGCACGGCAACGCAGATCTTATTACCACAGTATAAAGCACTCTAAGGCTAAGAACTCACGGAGCGATTTTCACCCGCGCCCGCCGCGGTAGCGGGCCCGCAGCTCCTGTAATACATACTGGCTCCTGTAATACATAATGGAATACATACTGGCTTTAAAATGCTTGTCTGATGTCTCTGCAAACAATGAGACCATCTCCAAAAGACATTCTGTGGCATCCGGCCTAGGTGCCACAGAACCATTGACATACGAGGACGCACCAGTGTGTGAGCCATTAATCTCAAAAAATTGTAACACATTAGAAGTAGCACACAACAATAATTCCTTTGTGCAAAACAATTGTATTAAAAATGTTATATTTAGTGATGAAATTGGAAGGAATTTTGGCCAATTAATAAACATTTATTCGGGGCTCAGCTGTGTTAACCATTGTTTTCCTGGATTATCATTAAATGATATTTTTGAAAAAATTCTATGCAGTAAATTTGACAGTACTACAAACTTAATTATTTTTGTTGGAAATAGAGGTAAAATAAACAGAAAAATGTTAATATATTATTATAATAAACTATGCACACTAAAAGCTAAAAGTATTGTAATGTTTACTTTACCTTACAGTGAGTGTTTGCCACAAGAAGAAAATAACATTAGGTATAATGTAAATTTAGCAATGTACACTATGTCTTTACACAGTGATAAATATTTAGAAATATTTGACATTAATAAATTAATTTCTAGAAGTTATATGACTAAAGATAATTACTATCTGTCTAAGTATAATAAAAGACAAATAGCATGTTCGCTATCATATTTTTTTGACAATTTAGCCAAGAATTTGGCTGGTACTCCTGCTTTTATTGAGCAGTCACTTAATGACATTCAGCATGCATCGTTGGAATACGTTCCAAGTAATTTAAATTAGTCTGTAAGACAACAGAGAACTACTCTAGCAATGTAGTGACAAAAGGAAAGCACTATAATTTAAATATTGTGCACCAAAATATACAAGGCTTTTCTGGCAAAGACTTAGAATTAACTTTATTATTAAATGAGATGAATATTGACATTATATGTGTTACAGAGCACTGGCTAAAAAAATCTGAATTAATTGTATCTATAGATAATTACAGCATAGGCAGTTCATTCTGTAGGCAAAAATTGATTAGGGGAGGGTCATTAATAATTATACATAATAGTTTGAATTATAAGGAACGTAAAGACATAGTATCCCTCTCTATTGAGCATAATATAGAACTTTCATGTATAGAGCTTGCAAGGGTTATAATTGTATGTGTATATAGACCACCTGCAGGCAACTACCCATTGTTTGAATCCGCTATGGAAGATGCTCTGAAAATTTTATGTAAAAGAAATAAAAAAGTAGTTGTTTGTGGAGACTTCAATATTGATATTTTAGTTTCAAATTCTACCTCAATAAGGTTCATTAATTTGTTTAAATCATTTAATTTGGGTTATGTATTTTTTGAACCGACAAGGGTTACTCCATCATCGGCTACTTGCTTAGATAACATCTTTTGTGATTGTAATGTTATCAATAAGTCTATATTAAATTGTATTTGTTCAGACCATAGCGGACAATTAGCCACCATTGAGTACCATCATGACCTATCACAATATACTATATCTTGTAGACCAATCACACAAAGACGTGTTAGTGATTTTACAAACAATATTGCTAGAAAAATTCCGTTCCTACAAATTTCTGATGATGATACAACGGATCAAGCATACAGTAATGTGTCTGGATTAATTAATAGTGAATTTAATAACATTTTTAAGCAAAAACAGATTAAATGTGAGAACCTTAAAACTAAATTTAGTGATTGGGCAACTCCTGGTATATACAAAAGCAGAATTAAACTTTTTGAACTTTATGCAGATAAATCGACTTCCACAGACCCTGAATTTTTAAATCATGTTAAAATTTATTCAAAAACGTTTAAACTAGTCTGTGCGAAAGCTAAATCAATTTATATTGCTAATAAGATTAAGAATTCTGATAACAAAATCAAAACTACCTGGAACATTATTAATAAAGAAACAGGTAAAGAAAAATTTAAGGATCATGAGTATACTTTAAAGGTCAATGATAAAAATGTTACTACTGATAGCGCAGTTGCTTGCGCATTTGAGGATTTCTTCTCGAAAATACCACATGAAATAACAAAAAACTTAAACGCGAGCCCTCAGCTTGCTATGACTTTAATGGAATCATGTGTTGAAAAATGCCTGACTTCATTTAGCTTCAAATACATTAATTCGGATACAATTATAAAGACTTTTAAGTCTATAAAGATCAAGAAATCAGGTGATCTCTGGGGTCTTTCTACTATGATAATAAAACCAATAATTAATTCCATAGCGCCACATCTAAGTCACATTTTCAATAAATGTATTGACGATGGTAGCTTCCCCAATCTAATGAAACATGGTAAATTAATCCCTTTATTTAAATCTGGAGATAAAAGCGACCCAACTAATTTCAGACCCATCTCAATGTTACCAGTTCTTAGTAAAAATCTTTGAAAAAGTTATTTATAACCAGCTGCTGTCTCATTTCTACTTAAACAATTTGTTTCATGTTAATCAGTTCGGTTTTTCGAGAGGTAAAAATACCACTGATGCAGGTATAGCACTCCTTAAGCAAATTTTTGATGCTTGGGAGTGTAAGCAGGATGCCATTGGTATATTTTGTGATCTCTCAAAGGCGTTCGATTGCGTTGATCACAATATACTGATAAATAAACTTAGGCATTATGGTGTCTCAACACAATCAGTTGGCCTTATAAAATCGTACCTATCCGACCGTATTCAAAAAGTAGTTATTAATGGCAAGGAGTCCCCAGGAGCACACATTACTATGGGAGTGCCCCAAGGATCAATATTAGGACCACTGTTATTTTTAATATATATCAATGATCTTCCTTATTTCACAAAGGACTTGTGTGAAACTGTATTATTTGCAGATGACACCTCATTACTTTTTAAAGTTGATAGGAGAAAAACATGTTTTGACGATGTAAATAATACTGTTTCCCAAGTGTTGCAATGGTTTACATGTAACAACCTTATGTTAAATGCTAGTAAAACGAAATGTATGAAATTCACTTTACCAAATGTAAAACAGGTACCAACTCAAATAGTTATAAATAAGGAAGTACTTGACCTTGTAAATTCAACGAAATTCCTTGGCATTACTATAGATTCACGGCTACAATGGAGTCCTCATATTGAAGCCTTGTCTGGGAGGCTGAGTTCAGCTGCTTACGCGGTTAAGAAAGTAAGGCTCTTAACTGACGTAGAAACAGCACGGTTAGTTTATTTTAGCTACTTTCATAGTGTCATGTCTTATGGTCTGTTGTTGTGGGGCTCAGCTGCAGATATTGAGTCTATATTTATTTTACAGAAAAGAGCAGTCCGTGCCATTTACAACCTCAGGCCTAGGGACTCGCTTAAGGATCTCTTTAAGGAAATTAATATTTTAACTGTGGTGTCACAATATATATTGGATAATATTTTGTATGTTAAGAAATATTACGATAGTTTTCTTAAGAAGAGTGACATCCACAATATTAATACGAGAAATAAGGCTAAACTGATTGTACCAAATTTTAGACTCTGTAAAACTGGTGGCTCGTTCATGGGTACATGTGTAAAGATTTATAATAAAATTCCATCGAAATTTACAGAAATGCCTTACCTTAAATTTAAAACTCATATTAAAAGCATTCTTATGACGAAAGGATATTACAAATTAGATGATTATTTTAAAGACAAGACTGCTTGGACATGAGTTTTATGAATATAGATTGTAGTAGATGATAAGTGCTATCTGTAACTGTGAGCAGGAAAAAAACAAACCCGGGAGTTTCTTGCTGCTTCTTCTCCCGGGCCCTCTCACAGTAGGGCCTTGCCTGAAGCATTGGCATAACTTGCATGACTTTCAAAAAGTGTTTGTAAACCAAACCAATTTTGAATAAAAACATTTGATTTGATTTGATTTGTAGAATGCAGATTTGTATGTAAAACCGAGCGGCATATTTCACGACACGATTTACGCCCGCGGCGGGCGCGGTTTACTCGCGGCGCCCGCTGCACCGGCGCGCCTTGTAGAACCGCGCGGGTCGCGGTCAGCCGCAGCCTCGGCGGGTTGCTCCCGCACGCTCTGCGGTCAGTTGGCGGGCGACCGCGGTGGGCACCGAGGGGTAGGGGGGGTACAGATCGTAAATACCACCCGTCTTGCGATATTCGCCCGCCAGGTTTGCGGGCGATAATCGCAACCGCGGCGGCTGCGCTACCGCACAAAACTTCGGTCTCGTGAGTTTTGAAACTTTTTAAAATTTTCGCCACCGCAGCGGGCGCGGGTGAAAATCGCTCCGTGAGTTCTTAGCCTAAAACGCATGTTGGAGGCATAAAAAGTTAAAAGAAATTAGAAACACATGTCGCCGTCATCACGTCTACATTTGGGTGAATTTCCCAAGTGCATTTTTGAGACGGCGAGGTTGAAAATGAATGTGTGGAGGTAAATAACAATTATGCATAATTTTATATAGGTAGTTTAAATAGTGATCTACACGATAGTAAAGTATTCAGAGGTATTTAATAAATAGATTCTTAATAAAAAAACATCTAAGACCTAAAATCTAATTCCGGTGTACTGTCCGAACTCCATTTATTTACATATTTTATTAATTTAATTTTTTTTGGTAAATAAATTTCATTGAAAAGGAATGTTTTTTAGAAATACATTAGATAACACAACTAATATATATTTACGGAGCAATTTAAGATAGTGCAACAGCTCTTAAAACATCTCTTAAAAATGTCCTACAAAAAAAAGCAATACCGGTGGCGCATTTTGTATACTTCATTACTTGTTACAACACGATTTGGAAGACACCTAACTGGCTCTCCCCGCACCGTTCAGTTGTGCTCTTGCAAACTGCGTGTTAGGATAATCAACTTGCTGCGTAATTTTCCAGTCAAACACGTTAGTACTCACTGCGGTGGCGCAGGAATACAAAATCATCCAATTCCGATGTCATGTATATTAGTAAAAGTACAAAGCAGATTATCAAGAAATTTTATTGAGGCTTCCATTAAAGGTTTTTAGCCATAATTGTGAAATAAAAGTTAACCTGTGAATAACGGTGTTCTTTAAAATTCAAGTTTTGACTCTAATTCTAAGCCCGGTGGCCTAATCTCGGTGGCTCCGGTGGCAAACCAAAGCGCACAGGGACGTGTATAGACCAGTGCCGATAATTTTTGAAACGAAAAGAATAATCGTAGGATGAAACCCATTGCAAAAGGAAGAGAATATAACGAAAATTAAAGGAAACATCATTTACGGGCGATCTGAGATCGGAAAGTGGGGGAGGGGGGGTTCAAGGGTAAAAAATAGTTTATCTCAATTTCCGGCAAAACCACAAGTCCCATAGAAAAAAGTTAAATAGCAATGTTGTAAGTAATAAAAAGATCTACAACTTTTTTATTTACCCCTTTTTTCATTACCTCAAAATTTATGTAAAAAATTCAAATAACCAAGTTTTTTGTTCATTATTTTTATCTTTTACAAAAAAAAATTTTTTTTCACGAAATTTGGTGAAAATGAAACGACAACTTTTTTCGCAAAAAAATTTTCGGATTCGAGTTTTTAATTATTTGTCATTCATTGTGTACAATTTTGAGCTATTTATTAATATTTACACTTTAATTAATCGAAAAACGTAAGATTCCATGTTACTTTGTTTGACAAAAAAATTACAAATCCATAAAACATAAAGATTGCAAAAAACATGCGAAAATAGTTGTCGTTTCATTGCATTTTCGGAGAACATTTACCATAGTAGTTTATAGTTAGTAGTAAGTAGTAGTAGTAGTAGTTAGTAGTTCATAGTTTTTTTATATACCGTTAGAAAGTAGAGATTCCAACGAACAAAAATCTCCCCGATTTTTTTAAAAAGTAGATATTTTGACGTGAGAATTTTCGATTGTAAATTAGGTTGCTTTTTCAATATTATGTCAAAATAAGGTGAAAAAAGAAATATTTTAAATCAAAATATTACAGTATGTTAAGGACATACAAAGGTAAGTTTTCACTAAATTTCGTGAATTTTTTTTTATAAAAGATAAAAATAAAAAACCAAAAACTTGGTTATTTGAATTTTTCACATAAATTTTGAGGTTATGTAAAAAAGTGTAAATACAAAAGTTGTAGATCTTTTTATTACCTACAACTTTGCCCCTTAACTTTTTCCATAGGACTTGTAGCGTTGCTGGAAATCGAGATAAACCATTTTTTACCCTTAAACGTAAATAATTTTTCCTTTAATTTTTGTTATATCCTCTTCCTTTTGCAAGGGGTTTCATCCTACTATATTTTTTTCACTTTTTACCGTTTTAGAAGCTATCGGCACTGGTCTAATAGGCCACAGAAACACAAGCCTGTCTAATCACCGCTTAAAAGAGTCCGTTCATCTAGACTCCTACTCTTCAAAATGTATCTTTAAAGTATTAAAATATGATCTCGCCTTTATTATTTCTCATTGGCATAATCAATTTCGGTGGATCAGATTCTAATTCCAGTGGTCCTAATTTTGGTGGCATTTGATAATGTAATTTCAAAATATCTCCGGAACTAATAAATTTTTTTCGATCTCTACTATGTGACTAATTATTACTACTATTTACATATTATTTATGCCAAATAAAATGTATTAGAAACAGCAGATTTAAATTTAATCAATTTCGGTGGCTCGGATTTTAATTCCGGTGGTCCTTTAATAATTTCGATGGCATTTGATAATTTCAAATGGAAATATCTCATGAACTAACAAAAATTTTTCGATCTCTAGTATATGATTAAGTAGTACTAATATTTACCTATTATTTAAGCCAAAAAAAATTATCAGAAACAGCAAATTTAAATTCGCCACTGTAATTAGGCAAAATTCGTGTTTGTTGAAATTGACCCATTTGCTTGACAGATGGGAAGGGATGTTTAATATTGTGGATGCATTTAATTTTGTAAGATTGAAACGACGCGCAACGTGATCAAATAAATCGAAGTCTCGAAATTAAACCAGTTTAATTAATTAATATCGACATTAATTTGAAACCCCACAACCTAATGTCAAACCTAACCAGCGAGGAGCTACAGGTTTGAGTCTCGGCCGGGCCGGCCCGTTTTTGTATTTTTATTACGAGTATGTAAAAAGCCAACAAACCTTCGATCACTAATAACAGAACTGTTCTGTTAGGAGTGATCGAAGCAATAAACGATGAAACGAGTAGAGGAGACTGATTGTAAGTGGTCGCCGTCGTCTGGACTTCATGGACATCAGTAACGGCGCGGCGTAGAAAGCAACGGGGACCACTAATTGTTTTTGGGTCTACCACAGTGCTAGCAAAACACATACATATACCTACATCAAATCTAATCATCGTATGAATCTAATTGAGGAGGGTCTTTTCAAAACGGGATATGTCCAAAATATGATTTTTTTAAACTGAGTATGAGGTCTTCTTACCTATGCTAAAATACATCGTTTTACACTTCAAATGAATGTAAGTAAACATGATATGCTTCGGAACAAAACAGGATATTAACTCAAAAGAAAATCGCCATAGTTCACGATCTATTGATTTCGAAACGAAAGAGGATATTTTACACAAGGGTGTCGGTTACTTATCAGATTGATCTCTTCAAAAGGACATTTTCTTACACAGAATATTCATCGATGCATTTATTTTTTCATAGTTTTAAGCATATTTTGGAATCAATAACTTTGTAAAATGGATCGCAACACATTGATTGAGGCCTATAGGTTTCTGAGCGCATATTTTTTCATTATTTAATTTAATAAAAACAATATAAGCCTGTTTTTACTATACTCCTAAATTCAGAAGGAGATAAGTGTATAATCTGTACTTTGCAAAAGGGGATATTTCCATGAAAGATGCAACAAAAGGGGATATTTTAATTTTTCATGTCCTTATTATCACTAAACCAGAAGGAATTTAAATAAAAAAAGGTATTTTTATTAAGCAGTTCTTTGTATAGTAACATTAATTTTCTGCGCACTAACAGATTTTCCTATAATCAGTTTTTCTATTTTCTGAAAAATAAGTTAACATGCACATATTATTATCCCGTTTTGAAAAGACCCTCCTCAATTAACTTAGCCGTATTGGGGCTGCTTAGAATACTAACCCCAATCCCACGCTGGATGGGTGTCGTAAGAGGCGACTAAATCCGACCCACTGGTGTTAGGACCCCTCGAGGGATTATATTGGTAATATTGATTTTAATTGTTAATTAATGCCATTATTATTATTTATCCATGAGTTTCGCCTGGATAGCTACCACCCTTGAGCATGAGTCAGTCGGCAAACGATTCGTCGTGTTCCGGCTGGGGGCTTGAGAGCCAGTTCTTTCTTTCTTTTTCTTCTCTTTTTGTTGGCCGGCAACGCATCAGTGATGTCTTTGGTGTTGCTGATGTTCATGGGCGAAAATAGCCACTTAGGTACCATCAAGTGGATCGTCAGCTCATCTGCCGGCTATTTTCATAAAAAAAATGAAAAGAGTAAGATAAGACTAATAAATGATCACTGGAGATTAAACATTTATTTTATTAGGTATTAGGTACATAAAAGGTTTTAAAACCGGCCAAGTGCGTGTCAGGCCACGCGCAATGTAGGGTTCCGAAGGTGTAAGTATATCGACTACTAGCTGACCCGGCGAACTTCGTATTGCCTAACAATCCCCAATAACCTCTCCCGCTCCCTCTCAAAAATGACGAAGTTGTGTACTAAGTTCCATCCCCTGAATTAACCTTTTGTACAATGATTTCAAAAAAAATTTGTTAGTTAACTTTTGCATAACATAACATAACTATAAACTTACATAAAAATGTCATATTTATATCTCTATTAATTTAATACCGTCGCCCATGGACACTCGCAACACCAGAGGCAGAGGCGTCACCAGTGCGCTGCCGGCCAAGAAGGAAGCGATGGACCCGCTTCTTGAAGGTCCCCATATCGTAGCACTGTGGGAATACTGTCGGTATTAGTTTGTTCCACAGTATACACGTGCGCGGTAGGAAAGGTCGTGTAAATCTTACCGTGGACGGATGCCAGGTATATGTAATATAGGTAATACGGCACGTTGAACGATGGTGGAAATTGGCCGCCGGTATTAAAGTAAGCAGTTCTTCAGAACCTTTCCCAATTTTTCAATATTTTATTCTACGATTTTGGAGTTTTAATAAATATGTATACTCATGCCAATTTACAGATTCTAGCACTAGGGTCTAGGCGGCTATGCTTCGGACAGACGGACGGACGGACGGACATGATGAAACTGTAAGGGTACCGATTTTATTTCGGAACCTTAAAAAGGGAAGACTGATATTGCAACTGTTCCGTATTTTACTCCATCAAGAACTCTTTAGATTACTAAATATTTTTTCAAATAGAAAACAAGTCATACGAAGTACGAAGGCGGGGCGGGTTGCTGGTAAATAATAAACTGATGATAAGATATCTTAAAAGGTATTTAATCGACGTAAAAAGATACTAGGTATATCTTTTGTTACGGTTTGCCATTTATCACTCACAGATAGAAATAACTTATAGTTTTTAAAACCATCCTTTCAATAGATTAGTCGAAATGTACAGCTTATATAAATCATTATATTCATTTGCAAATTAAAATCTAAATACATGTTTTATTTATTTACTAATATTATATTTATCCACAAACATACTTATGAACCTTTAATTTTAATTAATTACCCAACTTACTTATTTCAAGACATGTTAAAAATTACAATTACTTAGGTAAGTACATAAAATAATCCACACATTTTGAAGTCAATCGGCAACATTCAGCAAATAAATCGGACATTCGCATTACATTAACAACTCTTAACTAATTTCAATCTATAATTTGTGTAAGTCACTACGAATTTAGAGTATTTCATCAGAGTTGCTATGTTGCTAATATGATAAATCTACAAAACCTCACTGGAAAAATAAACATTAAAAATCTGTAGCATTTCATTTGTGATGTTGCATTAATCAAGTATTTTTTAACCGACTTCAAAAAAAGGAGGAGGTTCTCAATTCGACTGTATTTTATTTTTTATTTTTTTATGTTCGTTACCTCAGAACTTTGGACTGGGCGAACCGATTTTGATGATTCTTTTTTAATCGAAAGCTGGTGGCTGTCATGTGTTCCCATATAATTTTTATTGAGATCTGACAATGGCATCCATGATAAAACCATATAAGTCTTAAATTTGTATTGATTAAGTGCGACAAATGGACGAATAACTCAATATCACGCCAACCGATTTCGATGATTATTTTTTTAATCGAAAGCAGGGGCTTGTCACGTAATCCCACATAAAGAACGAGATCTGACAAGTAGTTTTAGAGTAACTTTGAAGTCGGTTATTTTTTGTTAATAAAATTTAGATTATTTGTTTATTGATTAAAACTGGCGTGGCATCCGTATTTTAGGGACCAAAATAGATCGAAATCAGTCCAGTACACAGAACTGAAGACTGGTCAAATATTGAAAAATTGGCCACTGACTATAAAATAACTACTTGCAACCCGTTTCACTGTAAGTTGGGCTTCGCCTTCGGTGAGGTGTGCAATAGTTAGTCTACCAAGGCCTCTAGATGAGCATCTTGAACATACACACCTAATTGGTATTTAATATTTATATATTCTGCCTAATTAATACTTATAAATATTACATGCCACCTCAGTTGTTTTAAACTTTATAATAAAGTTATGTATGCCATTGTGTTATTTAATAAACACTTACCTAATACCTATTACATATAAGTACTATCATTTCTTCTGTGCTAATACCATACTAGGTAATAAGACTCGATTAACTTATGTAAGTACCTAATTCAATTGAGTAAGACATAATATAAAATATATTACTAAATAATTTGCCACACGACTGTCCAAAGGGTTCATAAATGAACTTTTTTTAATGCACCATAACTTCTAAATGCCTTCTCAGGCATGATCATTAAATCATGCAAAATGAAACTGGTATTTTTTTAATAAAATCACATTTTGAAATGTGAGTTTTTTCTTCCTATAATAATAATGATATTTAAAAAATATAGATACGTTATGCCTTTATAAATCAACCAAAAAATATGTTCCGAAAAGAGCAACAACACACACGTTTATCTTTTGGTTCATTAAACCGTGGTACAGTACAGCCGCTGTATCTTGGCGCGTCTGAACTTCGCGCAGAAGGCTGCGCAGTAACATAATTCACCAATACTCGATACGCGGTGTATTGTGTCTCAGTCATACGTTAGCATGTTCGTGTTGCCATCTCCGTCTTACATGCGCTAAAGTTCGCAAAGCCTATGTTCAGACGCGCCAAGATACAGCGGCCGAATTGTACACGAAAGCATTTTAATGCTGTCAAATGTCAAGCACTTTTGACAGCAACAAAAGCGTGCGTATCGTCTTGTATTGACAGAGCGACTACGAGCAGAACGGTCAACTGTGGTCAATTAGCCTATTTTGTTGTTATGTGTATCAATTTATCAATTAACTATGGTCTTGATAAGCACATTCTCCAAATTAAATTGGATTTTTGGCAGGGCAGTAATGTTCTTTACTTTTATAAGTGTCATTATTATATAGCGGCTAAGTAGCATACGTGGTAACAATTTATTTCTGTGGGTATTACAAAGATGTCTCTAAATGTTAAAAGGGTTCGTTTAACTTCTATTATTTATTTGCGTGCTTGATATTATGGTAAAATTTAAAAGTAGGTACATTTAATTATTTCTTTACTCTTTACGCAGTTCAGGAACTGATAGACGCTAGTAATTTGAACAGCAGGACCGCAGGACAGAACTGTTAAATTTCGAATCCTGTGCATAAGAAAGAATATTTTAGTTTTCGCTCTTCGCGTGTAATATGAAATCATCGTGCTTATTCAGTTATTACTATCTTACATTAGGTACATGGAATATGAAAATCTGATACATATAGTTTAAAACTAACTTCAGTTAGGTATATTTTCATTAAATTATACATCCACAACTAACCTAACACAATAAATAGTTGCACTCGTGGCTAAGTCATTTAGTTACTATTTTTAGTTACTAACTAACATCTGCATGAAACATTTATATTGATAGGCACACAAAATGCAAAAAACTCATGTTAAACAATCCACAGTATGAGCACAATTTAGATTATTGTGAAAAGTAGACAAGGTAACTAATAAGACAAAAGGTGTAGCTATATAATATACATACAAAAATTTGTACATCAATTAACAGGAATAAAAAATACTCACTGCTCAGTTACTTGACACAGCCTGACAAATGATTCTACATAATCTAAATAAACACTTCTTCAGCCCACTTGTGCTTATTTTGATATACTGATAGTAAGATACTGTCGTATACCTATAGTTTATAATTCTTGCTTTTAAGCTTCATACTATTTACACAAATACATTAAATATGTATCAGAATTACATACAGATACATTTAAAATCACTTTAAAATTTAAGCAGGGTATTTAAAATTATATTTTTTTAACTCTTTTATAACATATTACTCTCGCCCTAGTTAAAATAATTATTTTTATATCCTACATTTCGATAAGTAAACTATTTATTTGATATTATTCCTAAATTGAAAATAACAAAGAATTTAAAACAACGCATTAAAAACAAAGAAATAAATTAAATTTGCCGGATGAAGTACGTACCTATATAGTCCTACATCTATATCGAGCTAATTCGGCAACATTACAGCTAAGGGGTCGTCGTAACTAATCACATCTCATCAAATTCATTCAAAAGGGATAACTGTAAAAAGTAGAATTTGCTTTACCCAAATCAGATCACGCAATGCCAAAATCGACAAAAACTTTTAACTCAATGCATCAAAGAAATAATTTCAGTGAGCTGTAAAATTATGCCTAAAATCTTTTACACCAAAACAAAAAGCCAGCACATCAAGATCACATATAAGTACTATTATGTCTTCTGTGATCATATCCAAAACAAATGTAATAAATTAATCAACATAATATCACATTCAATGTTAACAAACTGACCCCTTTACTTACACAATCATTTTGCAAAAATAACATATTATATTATGTATATCATGTATTATTATCATTTTAAAATGCAATCAGCTTCTTAAATATATAGGTACCTACGTGCTAAATCAGAAGTATCAGAACCAGCCGCGAACCAAGTACTTGCAATAGTGATTTCAAGAATCTCAAGAATAACCTGGCAGTAAAAAAAATTTTCGCCAGATATAACTAGAACGGATCATGTACTGATAAGATGTATATGAGTAGGTATATGGTGTAGATAGGGTTGCCAGATGGTCGGGATTCGTCTGGATTGTCCCGACATTTCACATGATGTCCAAAGTCGCGACAAAATACAAAATGTCCCGACAATTATATTTCCAAAAAAAAAAATTTTGTCCCGACAAATCCCGACTTTTAAGTTTTGTCCAGATATTTCAGTCTTGCCATCTGGCAACCCTAGGTGTATACGAGACTCAAAGCGACTAGTTCCGCATAGAGTATATGCGTATACTCGCACAGATACCGAAGCGCTTAATACACGACTGAGCATGTGAAGTGTGAACCTACAAGAACGCGAAGGTATAAAATTACAGCTCATAACTTGGTATAATGCTCTACTTTTCTGCTTATATCGTCTTTACGCTATTAAATCATCCAAAGCCTTATCCTTGTCGAAGTCGTGCTTCTTCAGCGCTTCGGTAGCCCTGCTCTCTGTGAAGCCGAGGTCCATGAGTTCTCCCAGGGTTAAAAGACATTCTATTACCTGAAACAGCAAAACAACTATATTGAGATTTTTTCCAATCAATTTTATGTTTATATATTATGGGATACACATGAACAGTATTAAATCAGACGAAGCTCTACCGTGGCGTAGCTAGCCCTAAGGAGGCCCCATATCAATATTTGTTGTGGGGCCCCCTCAACGTCAGCTGTCAAATATAAAAGGAGTGCCAGCTGTAGTGGTTGTAGGCCGCTGGCGAGCTTTTTCTTGGAAGTGTAAGTGGGGGCCCCGTATAATTGATACGGCGGTAGCTATGCCCGTGAAGCTCTATAAAATTTCGGCAGTCATTGCTCTGTCTTAAGGTCAATTATAGAATAGCAGTTTCTGCGTGACCCTATTACATTTGTTCTTCTTTTTTCGTTCATTTGTTTTTATAGCACGCTGATTAATAAACACAAACTGTACCCTGCCTGTAGATGTTACTAATGTCTACCGGGTGAGGGGTCTCTGGTTCAATCCCCTCCAAAAACATTTAAGGCACAGTATGTTTTCAGTGGTTGTAATGCCTCAGGTCATGGGCCATGGCACGACATGACCACTTCCCATCAGAATATATATATTTTTTTTTATGTAAAACAAAGAAATAAGGAATTTTTACTCACCCTCTTGTCATTGTCACCTATCATACTAAACATTCTTGCTACCCTGTCGAGTGGAAAGCCCATGCTGTGTATGTTCTGACACATCCTTTGCTGAATAGGAGACAAAGACTGAAGTGGGTTCGGCAGACGTTCTATTTTCTTCCAGTACCCCTTCTCTATTCTCCTTTCACGACTCGGTCCAGATCTTTGGTGTGTAGGACTCGTGGATGTATCTAAAGCCCGCAGTTCCACCGCAGCTAATTCCTCGTTCAATTCTTGGATAATATCTGACACACTTCGAGATCTGGACTTCACTGTGTTCTGCGTGCCAGCTAGTGAATTTCGGTTTTGATCTTCCACATTATTAGGCCCTGTTACTGCAGGATTATAAGAAGGTGCTACATAGTGCAATGGAACATGGGGATAATGAAAGTAATAAGGCTGTGGAATGTATGAGGTTCCATTTGGTACTTGTGGTACTTCTCCAGAAGTAGTCGGTAGCGGGTTATAATATGGGTCAGTTACCGGAAATGGGGTAGCAGGAACTAAGTAATGATAATTGGGCATGTATACATTCTCTATTGGCATGGGGTTCTCACACACATGCTCTGGAATGTAGTAGCCGTTGGTAATGGGGTAGGGGGTCGGCGCTGCGTAGATGATGCCTGGAGTCGCTACCGGTTGATTAAGGTATGCATTGGGTACATATGCGACACCTTCCATCTGAGCTTGTGAGGCACAGTTAGAATATGCAGGATATGTTTGTTCATATTGTTGTTGTGGCTGGCAACTGGCTGCCGACTCCCGTTGACTCTGCAGCACCTGGGCCAGCACGTCCATATCGTTTATTGTCTTCAATTCCACATTATCAAATGGACTAGATGTATCATTTTCAAAGTCCTTAAATGTTAATGTTTCTACATTTCGATTGCCGTGCGGTACCCTAGCTGCTGTCGAGTTGAGCTTGAGATGCAGGAGGGGATCAGGATCATCTAACAAGTTGTTCTGTTGGAAGTTCGACTGGACCTGCACCGGCTGTAGAATGTTGGGCTGAGACTCTGAAGTTGTCGCTGTATATGTATAGTTGACATCAGGAGCTACATCAGCCTCAGGGCTTTCGTCTTGAGTTGGGGATGTATCACAGGTTCTCTCAACTTTATCATCAGGTGATATTGCACTTATTTCATCAGTGCTAGGATAGGAGACTTCGGAGACGCTCAACTGCTTCAATTTCTCCTCGGCTTCCGCGGCGGCGATGGCATCTAGCTTCTTCTGCTTAGCCTCCTCTAGCAGTTGCAAACGATGACGTCTTTCACTTTTCTTGATTTCCTTCGCGCTTCGAAGCTCTTTTATTTTAGCAGCTACGTTTTTCTCGAAAACCGTGCAATATCTGGCAGTTTCGACCACTCTCTTTGCTCGCGCAGGACACTCGGTGACGCTGTAAGGCAGGTCTATACGCGGCGGCCGCTTATAGTTTTCCGAGATCTTTACGGGAACATCGTCCATGTAATCACCGAAATGTGACATATCAACGTATCTCCACCGCGGAGATAGCGATAGTAATCAAATAATGAGATGACAAAGTTTGTTTCTTTATATTTTTTGCACTAAGTTACATTGTCCTCATCCAACGTCATCACTTAAAGGAATAACTTGGAGATTACACAACTGAGACCGCATGAATACTATTCGTTTCCATAACTACTAAAAACCAATTTTAAACTATGCACAAATATTTTTTTAGTAATTTCTAAAATAAATTTCCGATTTGACAATATCATTCAGCGACGTTTGAAGTTTAATCAAATGTCAAATTAATCGGGAAAGGTAAAAGGCATGGATATATTACTCTAACTGGATACATAACTTCGTAGAGGTACCTGAACTTCAGGTCCTGCCTGAAGACGGATGACGTCACAACGGATTATCATTTTTCTATCGTGTCCATGTTATTTGTAGTCACAGGATATATAATTTGATTGTGTTAATTTTTTGATGTGAAACATCTTTAAGCGAGGGGTAAACCTGATTTTAGACTTGGTGATCGTGGCGACGCATTTCAATGTTTCACATCTGCCAGCCGTGACAGCCATGACAGCTGTTCTTTTTTTTATAAGTGCGTTGCTTTTAATATAAAATAAACATAGCGTAATAAATAATGTTCTCTCATTTAATTATCACTTTACATAAAAATAATCATATAAATACATCAGTTTTCATGACATAAGGATAATTTTGAAGAAATGTTAATAAATGTGTTAATTCTATATTGTAAGTTTTTACCTCCAGAAAAATGATTAGAAATCATTTTGAAAAACCATAGCATAATAGGATATAATTTTTCTAAGTGTGGACACCCTACAATTACGAAGGAAACCTCAATCCAGCCTGTGATTGGTCGAATAGTCATTCCGTTGTGACTTCATCCGTCTTCACGTACCTCTGCGAAGTTATCTATCTAGTTAGAGTAATATATCCATGGTAAACGGCAAGACCAAACCAAGATAAAATCACATGACATTTTGTTAAGATACTCGTACCGACATTTACATTTTAAATGCAAATTTATTGATTTACTTGTAAATTCATTCATAATATACATTTCTGAATATCGTAGCAATAATAGAGTTTAATATAAATAAAAAAGTGTGTTCGAAATAGAATTCAGCTTTACTAAAATCAAAAATCACTGGCTTAAAATGGAATGCTGGAAATTTTAAAATAAAAAAATAGCAACAATCACGTGTACATTTCCCTAAACGTCGTCAGATGTCGCTAATGTTACTCGCAAAAGTCATGGCGGATTTTATTCAGTCTTGACTTGAAGAAAATACAATTCTAATCGTGGGTAGATTTATTATTACAGCGTCGAAATATTAATAGCTCATTCTGTTCGTACGGTGGAAGCCCAGCGACAAGCACGCCTGACTGACTACGGCATCATTATCAACGCTAAACACTATCGACGACGTTTGACGGTTCGTCTCGGATTTCGGTAGGACAGAAATTTGGGAGAAAAATAGTTAAATTTCGACGTCACGCCGTACTATTAAAATATTACGTCTAGCATGACGCAATAACTGACCGTAAACCGCACGTCATCACATTATTAACGGTCGGAGTACAGGTTGGTATTACTCGCTCCCGTCGGAATTAACCGGTGAGCAACTCGTGATCGGAGGTTTGTTCGCAGATATCGCTATCGCTATGAACGAAGGTGCGCCCATAATGTATCACGGGAGCAACGGGCTGAGCGGGCCGGGCCCGGTGTACATGGTCCAGGGGCAGGTGGAGAGGCAGCCCGCCCGGTATCCGCTCGAGGTGTTACAAATGATGGGCGGCGTGAGCGCGCGCGGAGGCGGCTCGCCGGGCCAGGGCACGCCACGCCGCTGGCAGCCGCGCAGAGACCGACAACCACACACCAAAGCCGAAAGCAGTGCCTTTGGATATGATTCAGATGACTCCAGCCTGTCTAGTAATGCTTCTGGTTCAAATAAATCTAGTGAAAAAGGTATGTTAAGCATAAATATCATAGGATTTAGTTTAGCAATTACTATGATGTATGAGGAGTCTAATACAAAACATCATTTTAGGGGTTTTTTTCAATATACCCTCGTAATTCAAAATTATGAAAGTAAATAATTAATTTGAGTAGCATATTCACTAATATGATAAACTGTGTAAAATTTACTCATAAGTCATAGGTACATAAATCATTTTTTAACTTGTACCTATAAAAGTTAGAATTATTGAATTACTAATCTAACTTGCCTCATAACACTTATTAATACTTAATATGTCCTATATTAAAACTAAAAATGTCGATAAAGGTTCACCTTAGTTTCATTTATTCATAAATATTTAGTGTAATCTATTAACATTGATTGGTACACAATGTATACCGATTATTACAACTGTTCCAAAGGAATTTTAATAATAAATTTTAACAATTTTTAAAATATGAATGAGACAGGCGATTTTGTTGATGAAATCAGGTAGTTGTGAATGAATGTTTTGATATGAACTTTATGTACAGTAGCAAACCTCAAAAGTGAACTAATTACTCTAGGCTTCTACTCTATGCTTTATCTCTAGCAGACATGAATGGGGCAGAACGGTCATGTCTTTTGTCGTGGTTTTTTTGATGTACGATTATGAATATTCATATGAGAATAGGTGTAACTTGTTAGTATGGTCCATCTTAGTGGTGGATTAGATTTATTATTTAATAAATAAGGATAAAATAATGGCCAATGAATAAAAATCAAACTTTCAGTAATATAATATTTAGCTTGATTATCACATCTAGTTCCATTTTTTTATCTTCTTGTTATTTTAACAAATGACATAGTAACAGTTAATGGATGCTATAATTTGTTATGAATGTAGTAGGTGGTGTCTCCCCCCTAACGTGTGACGTAATTTATGGATGGCCCCTAAGCAGTGAGTACAGATATCACATAAGATCAAATTGTAAATATTATGTGGTATCTAAATGATTTGGCCTTGTCACCTTTTGAGATAACTTGTTGTGTGTTTGTGAGATACATGACAAAAAGTATGTGATCCTTGAGTCTACAGTCTTAATTTATGTTGTTTTGTCTAATTTTAGTATTTAGTCTTTGAACTTTTTGTTTCTTTGACTATAGTTTCATGAGGATCATTTCATATTGTAATTTAACTAAATTTTAACACTAATTAGTTTGACTTTAAATATTATTCTTGTATGCTACTGAGAAAAACATTAATAAGAAATTATAAGTAGAATCCTATTCCATCTATAACAATTTTGAAATAAAGGCTGATTACATATTTCGTTTTCACAAAATACCCATTCGCAAATGGTCCCACTATCACAAAATATCCTATTTGCATAAGGTCCCATTTGCAAAAAGTCTCATCTCAAAATTAGTCTCATTCTCAAATGAACCCATTCACATAATGTCTCATTATTATTAACACTAGCTGACCTGGCAGACATTGTTTTGCAACATGTTTTAAATTTGGCTTCAACACATTAACGGCCCACTACTGAGCACGGGTCTCTCCTCTTGAGGAGGCCTAGAGCATACTCCACCACGCTGCTCCAGTGCGGATTTGTGGAGGGGTTAGTGGCCAACCCAATTGTCGGAAGTTTTCATGCCGCCCGGGGGCCTCCGACATAGCTTAACGACTGTTATTTTACAATAACAACCGGGACCAACGGCTTTACGTGCCCTCTGAAGCACGGAAGCGCTCAAGAAATTTTTGCCACTAGCGATCACCCATCCAACTACCGACCGCGCTCGCTGTTGCCTAACTTTGCCGATCGCTTAGGATCGACGTAAGCCGCCGGGCTATGAGCGTTTTAAATTTATACAACATTAATCATAATCAAATATGGGCTATATTACTCAAAAATAATGCAGTTTTCTAATTGTCAAATTTTTGAAATTGGTCTCGTAGTGTTCGAGTTTATCCATTACTAATAAAAAATCAAAACTTTCCTCTTTATAATTTTATCATTAGTATAGATAATGTAGGACATCCATTGTCTCCAGGTCACTATGAGAAGCACGAGGAGGTTGGCCGCCGCGAGGGGGCGCCGGTGAGCCGCGAGTGGCGCGGCCGCACGCGCCGCGACCCGCGCCCCCGCCGCGTGGCGCCCGAGCGGTACCTGCACTCCACGTACCCCTTCCAAGTGAAGTTCACACCGGACGACTTGTTGAATGGTAAACACTTGTTACTACATCATCATCAGAAGTCTTTCTTACAGAAATAGCCACCATAGATGACGATACCACGACTTACCACTTGATGGTAAGTGGCTATCGTTGCCGATGGACATCAGCAACATCAAAGGCATGCGTTGCCAGCCAAGAAACAGAACAAAAATAAAGAAAGAAAAAAGAAACTCTTCACCATCCCAACATTATGCATTTCTATTGCATAAGGCGACCACGTTGTCTGTGGATTGGCACTCACACGTCTTTGAGAACGGCTTTAATTACGGAAAACTCAGCTTTGCTTTCCTCACATTGCTTCTTTTTAATGGTGCATGAATTCAATCTTGGATATCTCATTAAGGATTGTGTATACATACAATCAGGATCACCTAAATTATTCTTTTCTTTACAAAATATTACCTCTCGTTGCCTTGCACGAAAATTCCTAGGGGCGTCACCGACACATTTCAAGTCAAAAAGGGTGTTAGCAGATAGATGACCGTTAATGTGTATTGTGGTATAGTCGGGACACGGAGCAGGAAGAAATTCGTACAATGACCTCTTTGCCTTGACAGTGGTTTCAAACATTTTTGTATTAAGTGTGGTTTATCTATACTAATATTATAAAGCTGAAGAGTTTGTTTGTTTGTTTGGTGACAGAGACAGGTAATAACAGGTCAATGTACGAATTTCTTCCTGCGTCGTGTCCCGACTTTAATATGTTAATGTGTGATGCATTACCCGCAGGTTCCGAGTGGGACACGCTGTCGCAGGAGATATGGGACAAGTTCATCAAGTCGCAGCAGACTGAAGACACGTTTAGGAAGAAGATGAATCTCTGGAAGTATCTCTTTGTTACCATCAGGGTATGTTACTCGTATCGACTTTGTTTCGACTCATCTAATGTCTAAATTAGCTACGCTAGATCATCATTCAACAAACAGCTTTTAAAACCCTTTAAATTAATATTATATACGTATTATGTAGTTGATGGATTGATGGTATGTTTAATTTGTCCCACACCCTTGTGTTGGATTGAGCTAACATATTGCATTCATAAAATAATATAGATAAAGAATATTGGGGCTGGTTATAATTTTTAGTTTCATAAGAGCTGAGACAAAAAATATGCAGTCGTAATTAACTTATATTACGATTGAGTCTACATAAAGTATACTCCATTTTTTTAGAGGAAATATTACTTTTAATTAACTTTAAAAATGAATGGTAATTTTTGGCATTAAATGTCTATCCATCTTTAAAATATTATCATTTTGCGTCTGTCTTATTAAATTACAAATAATGATAAAAAGAGAGTAAATTTGTTTACTGAATAGGGGCCATTCGTAAATTACGTCACACAAATTTCATGACTTTTTGACCCCTCCCCCTCCTTGTCACAGCTGGTCACATTTGTGATACCGGGTTGGCTTTAGAAACCTGCGGCATCGGTATCTGGGTGATTTTAGCTTTAATCGATAGGCAGTGATGCCCCTAATCATAATCTAGTTGGTTTTTGTGAGGTAATGCGTCGTTTTTTAAAAATCTTAATTTTAATTTTTGAGGTTATTTCTCAAAAATACAACACGAATTATGTTACTTATTTATAATTTTTATGTTATTAGGTATATTTTATTGTATTATATAATATAATTATAATAATTAGGAGTTCATTGGAAAGATTGGTGGCCCGGGGAAGGTGGTCAAGCTAGATGAAATTTGAAATTAGGAAATACAAGAAAGGTTTTTTTATATTTAATAAAAGGTTAATATACATAATGTAATATATCAATTTTACTGTTTATGTCATACTCTATTAAATTTATTTATTACATTCTAGTTAAATTTTTCAAAATTGGTGACAGAACCGACTTAGTCAACCCCGACCCCACGTGGTACTAGTCTGCCCTACCCCTAGAGTGAATGTAAACCCCGGAGGCGCGGAGGGAGAGCAGCCCCCGCCCGCTGTAACAAAAAGCGACCAAAAAGCCGAAGCTGCGTAGGCGAGCATGGAGTGCCTGCAGTTTGTTACGCAAGGGCGGAGGGGCTGCACTTCCCGCAGCGCCGGAGACGTTTGGAAGCCTGTTTGTGTATCAAAAACCCCTAAATTCTCCCTAAAAGTGCATATACTATAAATTTGTAATTATAATGATTTGTAATTTTTTTTATAAAATTGGTGCGTTTTGTGTGCCTCCCCATAGGGAGGTCGTAATTTTATTTCTTCCTCAACCACCTGACAGTAATTTAGACTAATTTAAGACAAATATTGAGCAGTTTTCACACATTTAACCTCAAAATAAAAATAAAAAAAACTCAATAACTATGTGTTTCCTCACTTAGCCCCTTTAAGGGGGGGGTCCTTACACCACCCCCTCACCTCCCCCCCTAACTCCACCCCCCTCCCGGTGCCGCAGGTTTCTAAAGAAATACCGTGATACCTCCCCCCTTAGTGTGACGTCACATATTATGAAATTATTAAATTAAAACAGCAATTCCGAAATAAGTTTGATTTCCATTAATTGTTTTTTAATATTTACCTATACATACCAATTATTCGATTTTGAAATGTGACGTCACGAAATTTAGGACCCCCTCCCACCCACACTGCATCGACCCCCTCCTTCCCCCTAACGTGTGACGATTTATGGATGGCCTCATAGGACTCACGAAAAACGGAGTACAGGGTCGCGTCGAGACGTTTTGAATAATATCCTCGAGTATTTACCGCGTGTTATTCCCGTCGTGTTGTTCCCCCACAGTCGCTGTTCCCGCGCTACAGCCTGTACGTGGTGGGGTCCACGATGTCGGGCTTCGGGCTGGACTCGTCCGACATGGACCTGTGCCTGCACGTGCGCGCGCTGGCCGGCGTGGAGCCGCGCGCGCATGCGCTGCTGCACCTCAACTATATACTGGGGTATATCAGGAGCTTTGATCCGAGTGAGTTGCAAGCTGTATGCTCTTAGTCTTTACTAGTATTCAAATCTAATCTAATGTTTTAATCATTTGTTTTAACAAACACTTTAAAGCTGTAAACATTTATAGTCCATTTTTTTAGTCTGATTTGATAAACAATCTTGGCACAGCTTTGTATACAGATATTGATTTAAATTACTTTAAAAATATTACATATTGAATAATATAAATAATACCTTTTAGCTGCTTTCGCATCGTGAATCTAAATAGTTTGTTTGCTTACAATACCTATTGAATATTCTTTATTGCACAACACATTCTCTTTCTCTATTACTGTGCAATCCATAATTCTCAATCATCAATCAATCCATAATTAACCACCAATCATGACTAAAATGATCATAAAACAATCATAAGTAAAATAAATAAGCCAATCGTGTCCGTGATGTGTGTGTTGTAGACGCGGAGCTGATCCAGGCGAAGGTGCCGATCCTGAAGTTCCGCGACGCGCGCAACGGGCTGCAGGTGGACCTCAACTGCAACAACCTGGTCGGCATCCGCAACACCAACCTGCTCTACTGCTACTCCAGGAGTGAGTACTCAGTGTACATATACACCACTAGCAAACCCAGGTGGGGTCCTACGGCAGAACATTAGCATGCCCATGCCCAATCTTTCAAATGTCGTTTGACCTTAAAAATAAAATTTGCGGCCATTTTGCCTCTGCAATTTTTTTATCAGCGCGTCTAAATACATAGGTATAGCAAAATTCAGATAAATCGGAGGTGTGTGGGCTGCAGCACGTACATTTTGTAGCGTCAGCAGTTTACGCTATTATGATACAATAATGCATTTTGACTCAGTGCGCTAATTGAGCCACGCAATACCGGTCACGCGTGCTCACTCTATCATTTCGCATCTATCATTTAATGATTCAGTTGGTTCTATCAATAAACTATCAATTATCAACTATGGGCTATTCAGAAGTTTATCCACTTACTGATGAACTTACCATACTTAGCAATAGCAAATGTAAACGCTCTTTTTGAGTAGCGTATCTTAATTTAGTACTTGTATATTCTTGCGACAGTTACTTGCTTCAGTTTTACAGAAGCAACTTACAAGTGTGATATCGGCCTAATAGTGGTGCAACGGTAAATGGTGACGGTGTGATGGTGTTGTGTTTGTTTGCAGCGGACTGGCGCGTGCGGCCGCTGGTGGCGGCGGCCAAGCTGTGGGCGCGCGCGCACCGCATCAACGACGCGCGCCGTCGCACGCTCTCCTCGTACGCGCTCACGCTCATGGTCATACACTTCCTGCAGTGTGAGTACACCCCACTCTCTCTCACACACAGACACACTCGTACTACACTCGCTGCATACAATGATAGGGTCCCTCGGGTTACAGGGGCCACCGGGATGGACGCTGGATGGTAAGAGATGCCAATACCCCGTAGGGCGGTTTTCTAGAGAAGCGCCATTTTAAAAATTCAAGTGAAAACATCTCTGTTCCTTGTTACACATAAATTATATTGCCAACAGTTACCGCGCTAAAGGCGTTTTTTCGAAACATCAAAGGATTTTAATTCTGTTGGCCACATCTGAGGCCTAACGCCGAACGCGCTGATACAAGTATAACGTTGCAATAAATATGTTTAACCAAGTAGTACACGTGTTGTATAATGATATGTGTGTGTGTGCGTGCAGGCGGCACGAGCCCGGCGGTGCTGGCGCGCGCGAGCGAGGCGGCGGGCGGGCGGGCGCGCGCGCACAACCGCGCCACGCTCGGCGAGCTCTTCCTCAACCTGCTCAAGTACTACGCTGAGTTCCCGTGAGTACACTGCACTACTGACTAGCACCTACTGAGATATAGTTTAGTCGCAAAACATCCTATGCTCATAACATTCCATTCAGTAATGTGATTGATTGCTGTAAATTTTTTATATTTTTTTATATAAATGAAAATATTTTTTTTTAATAAAAATTTACTCACTTAAGCTAAAAAAAAATTCAAGGTTTTGGAACAATTCCTAAAATCGGACACAGACTCCAGCGTCTCAACCAAATTAACTTAAAAATTAAGATCCCAATTAGACATCTTTTTCTACTCTGAGTTCAAATCAACATTTTTTACTGAAGTGTTAAATCATTTTGTGTCGTACATGTTGCAGCTACGAGCAGATGTGTGTGTCGGTGCGCGAGGGGCGTCGCGTGCCGCTGGCCGACAGTCGCGCGCCCTGCTGCACGCTGCTCTGCGTTGAGGGTGAGCTAAATCACGCTATCGCAGTTTGCTACAATGCTTACATAATGTACAGTACGGCCGCTGTATCTTGGCGCGTCTGAACTTCGCGCAGAAGGCTGCGCAGAGTAACATATGTCGCCAATACTCGGTACGCGGTGTATTGTCTCAGTCATACGTTGGCATGTTCGTGTTGCTATCTGTCTTATATGCGCTAAAGTTCGCAAAGCCTATGTTCAGACGGCCCAGATACAGCAGCCGTACTGTACATCCACGTGTACAACATACTTAAGAAAGACTTAAACAAGAAGTCTTCTAAATAAACTAGCTCTGACCATAGCTCTGACACACGTATTTTGCTCGTCCGAGAGATCGCCAACCTATCTTGACTCAACCAAACATCAATACCAACAAACTTGATTCTTATTAGAATTACCACTATCCATTTGTGTACATTGAAAATGATGCTAACATTGGTGTCAATTCCAGAGCCATTCGACCTATCGAACACGGCGCGTTCGGTGTACGATCCCGAGACGTTCGAGAAGATCGTGAGCACCTTCCGCGAGAGCTACAAGCGGCTGGCGGCCGGCCTGCGCCTCGCCGACGCCTGGCCCGCGCCCGAGCGATGATACCGGCCGCCGACGTGGTGCTAGTGATCTAGGGAACAAGTGAACCAGTGACTAGTGAACTGTTTGTGAACCTGTGACGTGTGACGTGTGCTGTCTGTGACGGCGACCGCAGCGACTGCGAACGAGGAGGTACGTCTCCGCCAAATTTGTTGTATTTCAGTGTCACCGCGTTCACGGAACGATATCGTGTGATTTTGTACATAAATCACAGGCAGATGGAAGTCTGGTACCGGGGGACGATGCTACGCCAAGCAGTTAGGGTGCAGTCTGATGGAGCCGCTATGTGTTAAATATACGATAAACCTCATGGGCTGTGATATGTGACTGATTCCCCTGTAAATATTACCTAGATGTAGTGTAGTCTGGTCCGACGTACTTAGGCATGTCTGAAGTGATCGGGGACTCAACTTGGGGCTTCGATCGGTGAAATAGTCCACGCCGATTGAACGCTAAAATTACCTAACGCCCCACAGTACAAAATGATGCTGCCGTATTCTACCTAAATTATACATACTATTCTACACCTAAGTTCATTTATGATGAAATTTAAATGGGCCCCGTCCAATGTGGAATCTGGCCCTATACTTAGTCTAAATGCCTAGTCGCAACAGTTACATGAACTGAACTATTTTTGCATTTAGTTCCTGTATACAAACCTATTTTGATTGTTAATTATAATAGTAATAATTGATGATGAGTGAGCCCATATTACACTTGCAAATATGTTAAGTGACGTAAAAATATCAAAAGTTATGTTGCTTCAATTATAATACCAAAAACTGTAAGAGGCCATTGAAAATAAATGTATCAATTATTACTATGTAATTTCATGGATAATAATATATATCTTCACTAAGTCACCTTTACATGTTGCATGTTAAGCATAGATTAAATATATTATTATTTATTACATAGAACAAAATAAATGCCACTATGAAAATTATATGTTTAAATCCCCATAGTGCCATATTGTCTTTATTCATTATATTTATATATGTCTACATGTCAGGTTTGAATATTGTATTTTATGGTAAATATCTTTTAGATGATTAATTTTCTATTTACTCAGAACTGCAAATATGTGGTTTTTCGAAAAATGTTTAACCAATACAAAGCCGCTTAAATCACACTAGAAATATTGTATTGTCTAAAAGATGCCTGACAGTATTTTTATTTTATTTTAATGGAAATATGAAATTGACATCAATGTTCAATTCAAATGTGCTTGCTGGTACATCAAAATCTTGCAAATAGATATGACCATTTACTGTTGATTGCCTCTAATGATAAATTGTAAGTTAAAACCTATACTGAAGTTAACATACACACTTGATAGACATGGGGCACATTTTAATAACACTGTTAGGTCGTCTGGTCAAGTGACTGTAGTTAATGGTGTTGATCATCAATCAACAAGACTGACTTATTTGAATGACTCGCTTCACAAAAACTATGAACTATGTTTAAACAGTTGCTTTTGAGATAACAAATTTGATTTTCAGATTTTAGATTGATTTATGCATTTTCCATTGGCATAAAATATTATTGTAATTCGAAAGTGATGCTCCGTGGAAAGGTGTTGCACACTTTCTTTTTTAATATTTATATTCTTTACATAAGTTATTTAATTGTGTACATATTAGGAATGGAAAAAGGAATAAAAACATTATTGGAGTGTTTTAGGATGATATGTTTTATGTAAATAGTATTTTTGTGATGTGTAAAGAGTAAATGACAAAAAAATGTATAGTGTTATGCGATTGAAGATTTAAATATGCTTGTAATTGTATGGGTCGCTGAAATAAGTAAATAATGCGTTGTGTGGGCTTTAACATAAGGGTAAGGTAACGCTAGGTTACATGGCAATGGGACACAAAGGGCTTCCAACATTTTTGTATGGAGCCTGGCATACCTACAAGTCCGCCATTTTGAAAAAACCTCGATTCGGCGGCCAGTGATGAAACATGTGTCAATCGATAGACTAAATGATTATGATCAAAAAGTATTCCGTGATCAAATGTCGTAAGTGGTATACTTTCTGAGATATATGAGTTCAAAACCGTAGAAAAATAAAGTACAAAACTTTGTTTCGGCGGATATTGATGAAACATGTGTCAATCGATAGACTAAATGATTATGATCAAAAAGTATTCCGTGATGAAATGTCGTAAGTGGTATACTTTCTGAGATATATGAGTTCAAAACCGTAGAAAAATAAAGTACAAAACTTTGTTTCGGCGGATATTGATGAAACATATGTCAATCGATAGACTAAGTGATTACGATCAAAAAGTATTTAGCGATAAAATGTCGTAAGTGATATGCTTTATAAGATATTTGAGATCAAACCAGTACAAACATAAAACATTTGTAATTATTTGTCCTTTTTTATTTTTTTGTGGATCAAAACTATAACTATATACATATAAAATATCACAATATCTTTAACAAAACTAAATAAATACATATTTATTCATATTTACATATATACATATTATGTTATATATTAAGTACATAAATATTTATAAATACGTATATATAACATCTGGTTGAAGACCACGGGCGACGACATTCTAAATGCTTCAGGTAGTGCTGCCGGACATGATTCTTGAAGGAGCTTTTGGTAGACTATGATTTTTTGATGTCTACAAGCAAGGAGTTCCAGAACAGTATTAACTGTATTGTGAAGGAATTTCCGAAATAAGCAGTGCTATGGGTTTCCTTTCAATAAACAGGAGAAGACACATTATTCAAAATAGCATAAAATGTTGAGGGAATTCTGAAGTTTCGCCTGTGTCGAATGGGTAGCCATTTAAGTTAGGAATGGAACTGGGAAATGTGGTCATACTTACAGTTATTAAGAAGGCGCTCCAATTTATTCAGAAGTTCCTCTGACAAATCTGTACAACACACATCAGCATAATCAAGTTGAGGGATGACCAGAGCCTGCACCAACATAATTTTGGTCTTGAACGGTAAGAAGTGCTTATGGCGATACAGCAATTGAAGTGTAGCGGTCACGTTTTTTCCTTACCTCAGTTACGTTATGTATTATAAAAATTAAACAAATTCGTCAAATAAACAACGTAAGGGTAGAGATAAAATCGCGGGATGGTACTGCTCATGCATAGTGGGAAAAAGAACCTTGTCCTGTTGTTCCCATATAATGTGTGTTATATGGTTCTTGGCATGAGCTCGACACCAGGAAACATTGTCTTTATCACCAGCAGAATTTTAAGATTCAGTGATTGTTAGACATGATATAGAAAACGAAGCCAATAATGAATTTTACCTTTTGGGTTAGAGTTGCCAAAGTTGTAGCCGCTGGTGGCAAATAAATTATTTATAAAACAACCTAGTAGTTTGCTTTGCTTTTTTAAATTCAAACCTACCCGTTATTAATAAATCAAGTACCTATGCAGCGCATACACATATGGCATAATATACTTATTTTTCATTATTGACCCAATAAATTCAAAATAAGTATATGATAATTTTTAATGCATTATTTTTGTACGGTTTTGAACTCAAATATCTCAGGAAGTATATCACTTACAACATTTCATCACTGAATACTTTTTAATCGTAATCATTTAGCCTATCGATTGACATATGTTTCATCAATGTCCGCCGTACCGAAGTTTTTTGGCTTTATATTTCTACGGTTTTGAACTCAAATATCTCAGAAATTATATCACTTACAACATTTCATCACTGAATACTTTTTAATCGTAATTATTTAGCCTATCGAATGACATATGATTTATCAATGTCCGCCGAAACGAAGTTTTTTGCTTTATTTTTCTACAGTTTTGAACTCACTTATCTCAGAAAGTATATCACTTACGACATTTCATCACTGAATACTTTTTGATCATAATCATTTAGTCTATCGATTGACACATGTTTCATCACTGGCCGCTAAATCGAGGTTTTTTCAAAATGGCGGACTTGTAGGTGTGCCAATTAGGTTCGATGCCCTTTATCATTTTTATTATGTACTGGCAAATTATTGGTTTTAAAGTAAAATTTTATGAAATTGTATTTTATGATTCATATCTTGCACATTCCATACAGGAGTCAAAAATCTTATAGTTTTAAATTTTATTTACTTTGAAATCAAAAGTTCATAATTCAAACAGTGATGTCTGAATATCAAGTCCGAGTTAGCTAGGGTTGGTTTTAAATTTAATTTTAATGTACATAAGTTTGACAGTACATACAATAGTTTGCCAGTATGTGGTAACTGGCAATGAGGGGCTAGTGAAGCTAAAGCTAAGTGCCTTGTTACTATAAGTTACATAATTTGACATGCCTGAATAACTTACATGATGATAAGCTTGGCAACTTACACCTTTGTGACTTTGCCGAATGTCGACAATATTTTAAATATCGCCACAACGAAACTGAGGTGCTATTGTTAAATGCTTATGAGGTTCCTGCTAATGTTGTAGTCTGTACTTAATGATATCATGAAAACTGTTATGCTTTATTGATATAATATGATACAGAATATCTTACAAGATGCATAGTATGCAGATTTGTCCATTATAATAATTTTTTTATATTTGTAACTGCTAGCACTTTGAATTCATGTAAACTTGATTATGGGACATTATAAATATAGGCAGCTCTGAAACAGATACGAGATCCTGAATGTTATCAAAATCACTCAAGCCAACATGCATTTCCTGAGAATGTTAATCTTTAAACAATATTTATTACCAAAGAGTTACAGCTTGATTATTTATGGAAGAGCTCCATAACACTCAGTATTATTTGTGTTTGACCATCTTATATTATGTTGTATGTTGGACCTTAAGGTATTTAGATAGCAGTGAAACTAGTTACTGGGATTTTTCTATATTTATCATGTTACATATTCCAATTGCATTAAATTTACATTTCCAAATT
This sequence comes from Thymelicus acteon, assembly GCA_951805285.1. Classification (NCBI taxonomy): domain Eukaryota; kingdom Metazoa; phylum Arthropoda; class Insecta; order Lepidoptera; family Hesperiidae; genus Thymelicus; species Thymelicus acteon. Next base: position 16,626,693 of record OX638229.1, read on the forward strand.
TGGTTATTAATCATTTTTATTGCCTGTTTTAACATGTTTTCAGTATGATCAGCACAATTTTAATTTAAGCAAATCTAACCATATGCAGTTTTAACATAATAATTTACCTAATAATAATGAGTAACTGATGGTGCCATATTATTATTCCTAAATTTATGTTGCTCTATAGATATATACTATGAGGAGGTTATGCTATGTGCTAATTACATAATAATATATTTATAGTTATACACAGATGTAAATCTAAATATATCATTCGGAGGCTTATTGAAGCATATCTTCATTGTTGTTGAATTAATATTGTTGGGTCTGTTCCACTACATTAAATATTGTTATTAGAATGTTAATTGTTAAAACAATTGGTGTCTTATTATATGAGCCGTGTTAGGGCACAATCTAAATCCTACCTGCGGGATTCGAAAATTCCATGTCATCAATCATACCCTTCAAATACTTTTTATTTAATACCTACTACCTATTTTTGATGTTACAACATTTTATAACTTGCTCTCCAGTTTAGCAAAATATATCACCAAAATGTTTTAGCTTGTGTTATTGTTTAAATTTATAATTTATTTCTGTTAATTATATATATATTTTTTTATTTGAATACAGCACCTTGAGCCCACAAACGCACTACCCTTGCATTTAAACTATGATCGCTTAGCAATTCTGTAAATGTCAGACGAATATGAATAAAACTTTTTTATCAATTTTATATAAGAGGCACTTTGCCACTTTAAATAAAAGTACAATGAATAATTTTTAAATGTGTAATCTATAAGAAAACTGTATAAGAATAAAAAGTGTCTCAAAAACTGTTTAATTTACAAAAAAATATATTTAAAAAAAAGATACTTGAAGCAGATAAAAAACACATACTTAATAAAAAAATACCAAAAAAATATATAAAATGTAAAAAAAAAAACAAAAAAAAAACAAAACTTCTAAAAAATAAGAAAAAAGCATTTTTATTTTGACTGATCATCAAGGTCCAGTTCACGCATGTTTGTATGTATTTACTCATTATACTCTGTGGCCATCTACCTGAGTTATATTGTAATGTTGCCTCAGTTACGTGAAATAATTTTTTGCTGAATGTAATATTCATCATGTAATGTCCAAACAGATATAAAGGAACTTGTTATATTCATAAAACATTACACAACCTTATGTGTTTGGTTATATCATGAATGAAGTCTTCTATATTGGTATAACTGTATTGAGGAAAAACCTGAATATTCATATATCAGTTTTATGTAAAGTGTTAGAATAAAATTACTTTGTTAACATTGGTGCTAAAGGTATCTTAATTTCAGAACCTGTTCTGTGCTCTTTTCATTCAATTGTAAAAATCCTGAGGCTCACTTAAGTCATTTTTCGTTTTGAAATATTCAATTATGTAAAATTACTCAATGAATCACTGCCACTCTTGGTACTGACCTCATTTGCACATTTTCCAGGCTAAATTAGGCAGTTTTGTAAATGATATTTTTGGTTTAAAATCGATTTATAAAGTCCATAATTATATAGGTTCAAAAAAATAAAATGCAGACAAGATAATTGTATGTATACTATACAAGGAGAGCAAGATCATGGAAATTATATAATTTGTTTATGTAGATAAAATTACACATTTCATAATTTGTAATATAGTTTCATTGTCATCATAATTAAATTATATTTTACCTCTGAAAGATCACTTTTTCTGTTTTTGATAACTTTAGCTTTGCATTTTATTTTTATTGAACATTAAAATATTTTCACTGTTGTACAAATTGTAAAGATTATTCTGTAATACTCAAATAAACAAAATACAAACTGCCAGAGAGATGTTTCATTTATATTAATTTAATGTGAATATAGTCTGATAATGTTGCAAATGAAAATATAAATCTTTTTCTGTACCTTAAAAATGCCACCGTATATGGGGTAGAGATACTCGAAATAAGGGTTTCATTCCTGAAAGCCAACAAGTCCCCACTGGTGGGGTGAGGGGTTTGTTCCTGAAACCCCACCAAGCTGTCTGCATTGGTGGGGGGGGCTATGATTCCACATGCTACCTGTGGCAATAAAATCGGGGTGTCAAGCATAGTGTTACAACTCACAGAACTAGTGGGAATAAACGCCCAGTGTGATGTTATATTATGAAATTTTACATAGAAATTATTAAATTAAAACAGCAGTTCCGAAATAAGTTTTATTTTCATTATTTTTGAGTATTTACCTATACATACCAAGTATTCGATTTTGAAATGTGATGTCACGAAATTTAGGACCCCTCCCACCCCTTGCTACACTATATCGACCCCCCCTCCCTCCCCCTTACGTGTAAGTTTATGGATGGCACCTAACCCAGTTGACCATATTTTTTTATAGACCCTAGCCAGGGTGGGCCGGCTCATCGTAATGGAGAATTAAGAATGAGGGGCAAACTACATATTTTTTTGGTGTTTAATTTCAAAATGCAAATATAGGATTGGTTGGTAAAAAAAACTCCTTAAATATAAAAATATTTTATATAAAGAAGATAATATTGCAATGATACTTAGAAAATAACAAGACATAATTTTACCATAGTAACTGCTTGTAATAAAAACTTATGAGAGGGTCTTGTTATCCTAGTAGCAGCTTAAATATTATTGTAAGTATATTGAGTAATATTAATGGAACTGAAAAAGAAAAAGAACAATTAGTTATTAAAATAGAAAGGCAACTACATTGACAGTAAGAGGTTATTTTACTTATTTACTGTTATCCATCATGTACACAGATATTAAAATAGAAAGGCCATAAAAATAAACAATATGGCCGACTTGACGGATCTTGGAGAGTCTGAACTTTGCCCAGAAGGCTGCACAGTAACTTAACATTAGGCAATGCTCGGTATGTGGTATTATGTCTCAGTCACACGTTAGCATTTGTGTCGTGTTTATGTCAATATCACTGTCTTACATGCGCTAAAGTTCCCAGAGCCTATGTTCAGACTCGCCATAATATGTTGGCCATATTGTACATGACAGTAAACCTCTTACTTTATTTAAAATATTTACTGATATCTATGGACACAGAGACCTGTATTTACATAACAAAAAACAAACCCTACTCTTAATTTTTCAACTAAGTTACTTACTTCTAGTAACAGTTCGTATGGATCGCACCAAATTCAATATTTGAAATTTTATTGATGACTGATCCTCATATCCTTGATTTTGTGAGTTGGCTCCCCAGCCCACTGAAATAAATTCATGTTACATGGTAGGATTTTCTGTGTCATGAGTATACATACATAAAAGACACAAAAATAGGAAGCAAATATACTTATATTATTGTATATACATATGTTACCGGCAAAACCCGATTTCAGGTTAAACTAGTTTGGCCTAGGCCAAACTAGTTTGGCGCGACACGATTAGGCAAAACTAGTTTCTCGTCAATAAGTTTGGCTTATGTTTAACTTACCACCAAATAAATCATTGTTAACCCAAAAGTAGTAAATGATCACCAAAATTAAAACAGCATTTTAATGTAAAATTATAACCAAAGATGGTAATTCATTTTTTGATTCACAAACAGGCTTCCGAACGTCTCCGGCGCTGCGGGAAGTGCAGCCCCTCCGCCCTTGCGTAACAAACTGCAGGCACTCCATGCTCGCCTACGCAGCTTCGGCTTTTTGGTCGCCTGCGGCGACCAGCCTCAGCCGCTTCGGCTCACATGGTGCCTGTAGTTGGTTACAGCGGGCGGGGGCTGCTCTCCCTACGTGCCTCCGGGGTTTACATTCACTCTAGGGGTAGGGCAGACTAGTACCACGTGGGGTCGGGGTTGACTAAGTCGGTTTTGTAACCATTTTGACCTACATCTGGAAATTAAAAAAATCCAAAAGAAACAAACGCGAGCAGTTAATTTAGTGATCATTTACTACATTTGGTGTTCGAATACAATTTGAAGTGCAGTCGTGACTAAAATAGCTGTAATTTAAGAGGTTTAAAGTACAAAGATTTGTCGAATAAATATAAATCCATAACAATTCAGTTCTAATCAGTTTTAGACTGACGAGAAACTAGTTTTGCCTAATCGTGTCGCGCCAAACTAGTCTGGCCTAGGCCAAACTAGTTTAACCTGAAATCGGGTTTTGCCGGTAACACATATATTAACCTATCCATATTTGTAATCCTATCCATATGTAAACTATGCAGTTTACATTATGATGAAATGATAGGCCAACAATTTTGCCTATTTTGTGCACTAAATGAAATGGACTAAACTATATTTTATAACTATACTAGCTGCCCGGACAGACTTCGTTCTGTCAAGTTTTTTTTATTATAACCCGTCTGTCCTATCTTTTAAATTGGATCAAACTGCACACAGTGTGCAAAGATTAAAATCGGTTAAGTAGTTTAGTGTTATTGCCAATACAATTACTGTTGCTTTGCCATTCCACTTGTTAAAAAATAGCTTCTAATAAGATACGCCATACGAGTCGTTATTTTTTTATTGGTTGTCTAGATAAAATCATCAGACCAATAAACCTTTAATTAATAATCATGTTATGTGTTAATCATAGGTGATATTAAGCAGAATCCTAAATAAGAGGTTATAAACGATAACTTACTTTTCTGCATAAATCTTTCTTCATGCAATACACAGACTGCATTCAGGCAGAGCAACGTTGCCTCAAATAAATTCCATAAAGTCAGCATCTTTAATTTTAATTATGCACTATTTAAATCTGAAAAAACAACATTTCAACGAAAAGAAAATGCAATGAATCCTTTATTTTGATTTTTGACAGTTCAAATCAAATCAAATCGATGACATGGGCATATTAATGTCAGACTTGTCAGTTGTCAGTATTGTCACTTGTCAATAGCACCTGTTGCCAATTCCGATTTTTAATCTAGAACGTACAGTGCGCCCAACTTATCTGTGAAATGGCGAAAATTGGAACTAATGCTGCCCCATTCTTAAGGTCTTTGTGTTAATGTCAACGAATGACATTGACATTTACTACGTCTCGAATTGCGTCCCAGTGATTGGTCCAATGCGTTCGACAGCGCCCTCCCTCAGTTCACAGATAAGTTGGTCGCACTGTAGAACGTTGATGGATGTAAAATACCATAGACATAATACTACTAGACTAGACAAGCGGGCCTTCTTTGTGTCACGCTATTAGAAAGAGAAAGAGACCAAGGAGACTCGCGTAACTCGTAAGTAAGACAAGGATAGGTTTACCTCCTGCCTTTCTTCGCAGCGTGACGGTTTCACTTACATATGCTCAGATACCTTACCTAGTCTAGTGGTATTATGTCTATGTAAAACACATAGTCTACAGTGCCACTGCCACCAAGTTATCTGTGAAATGGTGAAAATTGGAACTAATGCCGCGCCGTTCTTATGTTCTTTGTGTTCATTCATTTGACATTTACTGCCTCTCAAATTGCGTCCAATGATTATGCGTCCGACTGTCCGACAGCGCCCACCTCCAATTCCATAGTCCAATTCACAGATATGTTGATGGCGTGCTGTAAGTGGATAGCATGGATATTTATTAAATAATATTTGTATATCCATGAGAGCATACTAAACCGTAGATGGAGAAATCCAATGACATTTCGGATACTATAAGTTCTGTTTTCCACAAAATATAAGAATTAAAATTATACAAATTTTATTTGTGAATTTTTTTTTAATGAAAATAGCCGGCATACAAGCTGACGATCCACCTGATGGTAAGTGGCTATCGTCGCCCATGGACATCAGCAACACCAAAGGCATCACCGATGCGTTGCCGGCCAAGAAAGAGAGAAGAAAAAGAAAGAAAGAACTGGCTCTCAAGCCCCCAGCCGGAACACGACGAGTCGTTTGGCGGCTGACTCATGCTCAAGGGGGTAGCTATCCAGGCGAACCCCATGCAGAAATAATAATAGTAATAATGGTATTAATTAATAATTAAAATATGGATAATATGGATGCAATAGATAGGTTATACGCGCACCAAAATATGCACGCCAATGGGCTAATTAGCACAGTTGAGCTCAGTCGTACGTACGTCAGATGATTGGTGTAGGAAAACAAATGTGCCTGGATAAACAACATTCCCTTGATTGATTTATCCAGAAAATCTGAAGATCCGTATATAAATGAGACCTAAAATCCGTAGATTTGAGGATAAATCCAGAAATCTACGGATAAATCCGGAGATCTGGCATCACTGGTCGTAAGGAAAAGAAATCATGGCGAAAGGGAAAAGTTAAAATTGGAGACAGCAACACTCGGGAAATTGGATTAAAACGTCTTGATCATTGATATTTTTGCGTTAATATTAATTTTATTATTGGTAACACGTGTGGCTCATTAACAATGATAAATATTTCACATATTTTTATAAAATTAACTATGTACATTTAAAATTTTAATTATTAATCTATAGTCCCAAGACATAATTAAAATTCGATTGTGATTTGTGTAGAAAACATAGGTACGAAAACAGCAAGTAACTCACCGGGCGGTGGAATGTATAATACACTTTATGATATTCATTTATTTGGATAAATGAATGATTGAAAGGTGTAATTTTTAATTCAATATTTTTTTACCTTACTGCCAAAGAAGGGTTAATGAAGAAATTGTAATAACAAATATTACAATATTTTTCTTACCACTAGAAAAAATATTTATAAAATGTTTACTATTTTAAAATCGTAGAATTAGGACTTATATTGGTCTGAGTAATATTATAGACACTGATTGATAGATTCTGATTTCTGAAGGTCAACCTCAATTTGATTGGCCTGCGGTTGGTTGAAAATATTTATCCAATGTCCGTCTTCAACTCTTCAAAACTTTGTGCTTAGTGCGAATTTTACTAAAATTTGTATGGCTGGCTAAAATTTGTATGGGACCGAAATTTTTCTTATCACTGCACCTAGATGGCTCTGCTTCGGTAATATCAGCTTTGGTTATACTCGTATCAAGTAAAACTCGCACAAGCACACTTGTATAACAGCTTAATGAAATATCTATGCATTATTCTCCACGCGATTTGCAGCCGAAACAAATGTAAACAAACCATTAAAATCATTTTCTAGTGTTTTCACCAACTGACTTGAATTTGTACACCAAATGCGTTTTATTTAGACAAACTACTCATTAAGACAAAATAGTACGTTATGTTAAAAGCTTCAAATCGCTTTTTGGAAATAAGATTGTCATTGCAAAATGTTCGAATGATGACAGTGTTATTTATTTTTGTTTGTTTCCACATTTACTGGGAATTTATAATTATTTTGTTATCGATCAATATGTATTTATTTAAGAATTCACAAGTATCTTATTGAGTAGTTTGTCTAAATAAAATGCATTTGGTGTACAAATTCATGTCAGTTGGTAAAAAACCATATAAAACGATTTTATTGGTTTGTTTACACTTGTTTCGGCTGCAAATCGCATGGAGTATAGATTCTGTTACACATATTAGCAACACTAAGCAACGATCTGTTTCCGGTTTGTTAAAAACTTTGTAGCTTCTCTATGAAAATCAGCGGCCATTTTGTTTTGTCATAGACAAAACGCCGGTCTTTTTATTTCCCGTTTTCCGCCCCGTAGAAGCGTGTATATTGTTTCTACGAGGAGAATTGGTAAATGATGGCAGCAAATAACTATTTTGGGTTTACTCACGGTGGAACCCAATATGGGTAAGTGAAAGATTCCATTTCGAAAGTATAAATATTGATGGAAAGTGCGTAGTGAGTGAAAAGTTCCTACGCAGCCTTGTGGTCGTAATACCGTGATAGTCAAAATGGCGTCTTGTGTGTATTGATCGTGGAATCCTGGTTGAAAAGGGTGTCGTTTGGATCGTAAAAGTCACGTATGATGTGATTTTAGCGCGGCGACAGCCGGAGCGGCTTACGGCGGACAGACCGGGTACGCCGTAGCGCCCGCAGCGACGGCGGCGACGTACGGCACCCAGCGCGCAGCGGCCACCGGTTATGATACTGCGTACCAAGCCGCTGCTGCTACACAAGGTAACGTTTGATTGCATCTACTCTATTACTTAGAAAATGTTTAACATTCGATTGTTTTCTTGCTAATCTGATTATATCTAATCTCCACCTTAAATGAACCCAGCGTGACTTAATACAGATCGATATCCGATGCTCTCCTGATTTCGACCTCTGTGAAAACCTATTTTTCATTTTGTTTAGTTTGTTAAAATTGCTTTTCTGCACTTATTTCTGTGTATTGCTTTTCAAGGTCATCTTATTGTCAGGGAAACTACTATAGTCAACACGAACTAAGAGGCCCAATTTGTCGTTTGTCATCACAGTAACTCTAGATATGTACAAAAAAATCGGTTCACGAAAGAAACCAATTTTTGTAAAAAATCGATTCAAAATTGTTAGACCTAATTGATTCGACAATTTAATTGTAAACTAAAACCGTAACATTTAGGTACCTACCTTGATTGAGCTATCTCGTACAGCATATTCTCAATATGTACTTATGACTCCAATAAAATATTATTTTATTGTTTCTTCCTTACAACTCATGCTGCTAGGTATGCATGGAAATAGCCGAGCCGGTAAACGAGCTGATGATCCACCTGATGGTAAGTGGCTGTCGTCGCCCATGAACATCGGCAACACCAAGGCATCACTGATGCTTTGCCGGCCAAGAAAGAGAGAAGAAAAAGAAAGAGATAATGATAGACTGAACTCATCCGCTCAGTTCCATAATAATATTTTGACATAATATGGGTGTCAGGGAAAAAACTACAGTGAATAAATTCTTGTTTATCTCGTAAGACACATTCATGTAAACATAATTATTATTTTGTTGAAAAAAAAGTTTAGCGCTAAAAGGTTTACCTTAGCTACTTAATTACATATAATATATTATCTGCAGTTACTGTTCATGGATGGATGGATGGCGAAGCCCCATACATAATGGAAAATGTCCTTTGTTAGCATCCAATTCGTTGTGGTATTCTTGGGTACCTAATATTAAATTCAAATGCAAGTAAATCATTTTTAACAATGTAATTATATTAATCAATTTTCATTGTTAAATTTTGATTATAGTAATGTATCGATTATGATTGGTTTTATAAACGGTTTCAAGCAATCACATCACTTTACGTCAGTTTAGATTACATCAGATTAGATTTAGGCCTCTTCATATAACATTGTTTCGACTTCAAATATTTTTATTAAATTTTGCATAAATTATGATGTGATGGGATTTTTACTAGATTATAACGTTTACTATGATTTATAATCAACACCAATGAAAATGAGTAGGGATTTTTAACAAATTTTGGCAAAATCCTTTGTCCGTAAGTATCCAACTATTCATATCAAGTAAATGATTATTCCATTTCGCTCATTCCTCTACAAGGTTAGTTCGTATTAATAAATGGCAGGTATCATTATGGGCATCTTAGATAATTTTGAGTATAGTAGTCACTTGAAAACAAGTAACACATTGAGTTTTGTATAAATTCTATAAAGGTAAATAAAGAAGTAGTAATACATGAAAAATTAAACGATGCTTTATTCAAGCAGAACTTGAAAAAAATTACATGAACACTAGACTGTAATATCCCTAGTATTTTTCCGAATAGAAACAACAAAAGTAGAATTTTAATTATTAGTAAAAAATTGAGTAATGGCTACCATAAAAGACTTAATTATTATTACATCTTACTCTATCAAGTGTATATCATCTTATAAATAGTCTTATCCTGTTTATATAATTCTTGCATAATATACATATTAAAAATTCAAATTATTTTAGTGTTTTTGGTGGCAAATGGTGTGCAAAATGTAAATACGCACTTCTAATTCGATCTTGTAAACTCATATCTAAAATGAGATGATGCTATGAAACTTAAAGTAACTAACTTAACTGCAGTTTGTATTAATTTTTAATGCATGTATCGTGAGTTTATTATTACTTTAGTAGGAAAATCAAATTCATTTTGTCAGCAAAAATGTTACTGAGGCGTTAAGTGGAACGGCCATGTGTCACTCACATATTTTAATGCCATAACCTCCTTTTATTTTTAATTGACACCCATTGGCTTTCACGAGTCTTGCTCTTGTGTTCCTTCATTTTTATTTTACAAAACACAATTTAGCATTTGTGAAAAATTATCTGGAAATTGGTTATTGGAAAAAATCAGTAACTGATAATTTTCTGTTGCCGTAGCTCGCTGTCTCAGGCAAGCAGGTAGGTTCCATCATTCTCACGGACCAAATTGATTTAGACAACTAATGCATTCTATTGTAAACCCCAGCTTTCCGTTGATTATTTGTTTCATGCGGATCATCACTGTAGCATGGCAACACTGCTTTTGGACTCTCAGCATGCATGGTCTCGTTGTCTAGCTCAATACTTGTCTCTGTCCCTCGGTGTCGTGTAGCCGTGCCGTATGTTGCGTAGATTGTGGCCAGGGTTGTACCTGGTGGTGAAAATTATTAATTGCCTGGTTGGCTAGGAGCCCCATGGAAGAGAATTGTGAAAATTTTGAATCGGCTGGAGCATTGGGGTGTCGGTCAACGCCTTACGGGCAGATTTTGCTATTGCGTTGACCATAGATAATGAGTGGTCGTTGTGGACAGTAGCCGCTCACGCGCACGCGCACGCGGCGGCGGCAGCGGCCTCGGCGTACGACGCGAGCAAGAGCGCCTACTACCAGCAGGCGGCGGCGGCCTACCCCACGGCCGCGCCGCCGCAGCCGCAGCCCACGTACGACGCGGCCGCCGCCAAGCCCGCGTACTCTACGCCGGCGACGTACGCGCAGGTCGGTCCGCACTACTCGTACACGCAGGTTCGATATCACTTTTTAGTTTGCATCGCACGTTCGCAGGTGCACTTGGACTTTAATCAGTGGTAGATTGGTGTGATTTTTTAAGTAGTATAGAATCAAAATTAGCGAAATTTCCTTTTGTTTTTAAAACATTAAACACCTAGTTTTTAAATTATTTTATTATAAGTTGCCAGCTGATATCAAGTACAGACTGGTAACTTCAAATAAAATTGTAGTACTGCATGCTTATTGGTAATTTAAAAAGTGATTAAAGATCCAAGTGTGCTCTGTTGTGTATATTGTAAGTGTTGTACATGTTACATGGCCTTATTATTATTTATCATTACTTTAAACATGTCATGTAAAATAATTTAGTAAGTGTTTACAGCTATGCTTCATTATCATACATTTCTAGTTTATATTGCATGATTGTGATGTTGATTTCCGTAGTAGTCATGTGAGATGTATATAAGTTATTATATTAGCATTAGATGTTCAGTATATGCATATAATGTCCCTCCAGCATGGTTAATTTATATTAGTATATATCAAACTCACAGCTGATGATTCCATGGGTGAGATTCTAAATGGTGAAAATGGTCAAATACTGTACTGTCGGTAGCATTAACTATAGTAATGCATTTTATCTAATTAGGAATCAACTGAATTTGAGTAGATACTAGGTTCAGAATTACCGTAACTGGCAGATATTGGTCGGTACCGCATTAGTAAATGCCTTTGGTTTTGCTGATGTCTGGGCGACGATAGCCGCTTACTATCAGGTGGATCGTCAGCTCGTTTATCGACTATTTCCATAAAAAAGATAGGATCAATCCGCAGGCGAATGATTTAACTAAATTTAATAAACATTGTTGACTATAAGTTTAAAACCCCCTGACAGTTTTATTTTTACCAAAATAAAAATAAAAAGATTTAAAACTACGATCAGGTCTGCTTTTAAATAAAAAAACCCACATCAAAATCAGTCCATTTATTTAGGAGCTACGATGCTACAGACAGACACTGACACACACGGAGACACACGTCAAACTTAATAACATCCGGTTTTTGCGTCTGGGATTAAAAATGAAATCATTATACCAGATAAGTCTTAAAAAGTGTAAAGTAAAACGTTAAATCCAATGTTATCTATCGGGTCCATCGTGGAGGAGGCTCGAATACACTTGACTCATGAGAACGTGCTCAATGACGCAGGGCCGTGTGAAGTGGCCATTGACGGCTCGGTAGGTGAGGGAGCGCTGGACTCGCCCTCGGTCAGTCGAACCGAGAGCCCCGCTCCGAAGGGCGGCGTCCCAACCGGGGATCCATTACATACAGTTTTTACTTTTTGTCGTTCGCGATTAACTCCTGCCACAATTCACGCCGTTGGTGTTGTCTCGATCTTAAACTTACTATACATATTTTTCTGTACTAAAATTTTTGGTCGTGTCTCGTTTTAAATAATTCTACGTACTATTATACTTCATTAATTTTGTACTTGATTCGCTTCGTTTGTCTGCTATTAAAAAAAGTGAAAATAAAAGCACACATCTACTTGTAAAAACTGTAACTGTAATTACAACAAAAATATCATTTGACTTGACAAAAATTCTCATCTTAGAATACTTATGCGGTAATGTTGGTTGCATGATATAAGAAGAGTGACTACTATAGTTAGTGGATACCGTTTTTTCATTGGACGACACGATTACGACAAGACTCTAGATTTGCATTGTTTCTGAAAATATAAGATGTTTTAACACAAAAATTCACTAAAGGCAGCACCTTCAAACTCCACGCCATTCACACGCACCCATGGAGGTTTGCGCGTGTAGTCAGCAAAATAATTTGGTGTGCAGGGAATGATTTTAAAACCTTTTGTAATGGTTGATATAAATATTGTTTACGTTATTAGCATAGTTAAATCGTGCTCTTGGATACAGGTATCATTTAACATTAATAATAACACAAAATTCAGTAATAATAATAATTACAAGAGGTTTTAGAATCATGCCCTGTATACTTAATTCTTTTGCTGAGTGTACACGGGTGTTGTCGTATCGTCCAATGGGAGCGTCCAGTGCGAGCTGGCGATGTCGGTGTAAGAGGGGTGCGAGATGAAGCGTTAGGTGTCGGTGTTGCAGGGCGGGGCGCGCGCCGGCGGGGGCGCTAAGGCGGCGTACGGCGGAGTGTACACGGCCACCACCGCCGCCGCCTCCTACCCCACGCAGGCCTACACCGCGCCCGCCGCGCAGCCCGCCAAACGTGAGTGTCGCACGAACAGACGGACACGCATACATTCGAATGCACTTATTATAACTAGTCATGTACTGTCTCACATTATGACATCTTGCTCCTAAAATTACACTGTTGTAATCATTTTAGTTCTGATTAAGGCTGCATGATTAAATGATGTCAGCATGTTCCTTTAAAGAATCCCAAACCATATTTTTCCTTGTATTGTATGCTACACAACAAGCATTGTCCAACACTTGACTACAACTTGTACTATTATTAAAGTTATACAGACACTGAAATATAAATTTTATGCCTAGATTTTATTATAATTTATCTACAGCCCCGTGCGATTTTCTTGCTAACCAATAAGAAGTTTAATATCTGCAAAGTCAGCAGGGTACAATGCCTGGTTCCATTGTCGTGTTGTCTGTAAGTGTATAAACATAACACAGCGCGAACGATCTCACAGCGGCGCCACTCGGCCCATCTCCCGCGTCTAAATATAGCAGCGGGGCCTATTGTGTCCCGCGAGTCGCGACCTCTCGAGCTACTCACCTGCCACCTACCGCTCCTACTGCTGTACCTCTTGTGTATTTCTAATGTAACGTCGCCTTCACACGTACAGAGTTAAAGTTCGCTACCGAATACGTATTTAGTTTACAGCACTTAAATGTTATGAGAAATGATACAAGTTACATACAATCAACTTTTTTGATTGATGTTTGTACTGAAAAAGTCCTAGTTTAATTGTGCGGTTCAGAACACAAATTATCACTGCAATACTGCGAGTTACTGTTACTGAACTGTGAGTTAGGGCGATACCTGTGAAATGTATGAAGTGAGTTAGATAGGCGGTCGTGTAAGTGACGTCGGTCCGAGTGTCCGAGTGGCGCCACTCGCCAGTGAGCGTGCGTGTTGTGTTGTGTTGTAGAGCCGGCTAACAGGGGCACCTCTGCTTATGATACAGCTCTCTACAACGCGGCTACCATGTACGTGGCTCAGCAAAACAAGACCGCGCCGGGGGGGTGAGTACACGCATTGTTTTAATACCATACATTAATTTTTACATACTAACAATTGCTTTTACGTAACTTCATATTTGCCATTCTTTACTAACACCTACAATTCATTTGAAAATCATAATTTAAATTGGCTTTTTTGGACAAGTTTTCGATTTGACTTTTAAATTTATGGATCAGTTTCTAAATGCTAAACTTGTATATAAGTAATTGACATAACTTCATACAGTAATATGTTATATTGAACTTGAAGGGGATAAAACTAACAAACAAATAATATTTTGCATGCTCATAGTGGCTTGTAGTCTAACATATAGTTGCGTGATATCGATCGCTCACCCGCTGCCCGTGTAAACTGTTTAGCGCATTGATGAGTGTGGTTGTGCAAAGCAGTGGATGGAAGAACTACAACAAGAGCGGTGTAGGCGCCGGCCAGCAGAGGCGCCCCAAGCCGCCCCCGAAGGCGCAGCAGCTGCACTACTGCGATGTGTGTCGCATCTCGTGCGCTGGACCGCAGGTCAGTACGCATAACACACACACACAGTCAGACATTTTGTCATAAATCAGTCATATTTTAGGATTAAGAAAAAACCCCGATAGTTTTATTTTTATCAAACGGCCATCTCGATCACGTCAGCGTTCAAACAAAAATTCGTCAAAGCGTCAAGATGTAATTAATACTTTTAACATTTTTTTGTCTCTGGGGTTAAAAAATACCGCGGTTTCCTAACGGACCAACTACATACGCACAACTAGTGGTACGGCACTATACGTGGACTATGTACAACTAAGCACAACTATTTTACTATAACCATTCCTTTTGATACAACTAAGTACAATCGGATAAATACGATTAATAAGAACAGTGTGAATCATTCTGTCTTAGAAATACAATATGTCTGGAAGCATCTAAATATGTAATTTCTTGTGAGTCGTTTACGAGCACATGTGATAGGTAACGATACACTCAAAACTCACGATGTCACTCACGTTCCGTCACAGACGTACAAGGAGCACCTGGAGGGCCAGAAGCACAAGAAGAAGGAGGCGGCGGTGAAGCTGGCGGCGGCGGGCGCGGGCGGCGGCGGCGGCGCGCGCGCGTGCGGCGGCTCGGCGCTGCGCTGCGAGCTGTGCGACGTGACGTGCACGGGCGCGGACGCGTACGCCGCGCACGTGCGGGGCATCAAGCACCAGAAGGTGGTGAAGCTGCACACCATGTTGGGCAAGCCGATACCCTCCACGGAGCCCACTAAGTTGGCGGCAGGTAAATATGTAGCTGTGTTTCATAGAAGAGTATTACTGCACTTGTAGGTTGTCAATGGAAAATATCTATTTTGTAGTGTACACAAAACTATTGAAGCAAATCTGGTGATCTGCTTTTTTTGTTGAATGTCACATTTTTTTGTAAATGTGCTCCCTGCAATGCCTGCTCCTGGAAATGTATTTATTCTTGTTTCCTAAATACAAATGTAGTGAAATGTAATTTTTATGCTTTTCACAGAAAAAATACATTTCTTAAATTTTTTAATTGGGCTGACCAGTTGAAAATGATATTATTTAAATGTTGTGTAAAACAAAATATGCTCTCCAATATGTCCGTAAGTATGGAAAGCATATTTCGGCGGCCGCCGCCGCGCGCTGCGCCCGATGCCACAGCCATATCTGTATTGCGACCGCGACGTTTTCACGGTTTACAATTTTAAAAGTCAAATTTCCCTGTCGAATGCTGCCTCCAGCGCAGACACGGTACAGATGTGTGCGTCGCGTTGGCCTCTTCGTTGTTGTACGGAACGTATTTCAATGTTATTTTACTTGTAAGCATGGTGACCTGTTTTTTTTAAAG
This sequence comes from Thymelicus acteon, assembly GCA_951805285.1. Classification (NCBI taxonomy): domain Eukaryota; kingdom Metazoa; phylum Arthropoda; class Insecta; order Lepidoptera; family Hesperiidae; genus Thymelicus; species Thymelicus acteon. Next base: position 16,642,606 of record OX638229.1, read on the forward strand.
AAGAAACCTTTGTATGTTGCTAGCATATACAAGAGTTAGCAATGTTTGTGTTCCTATTTAATTTCTTTTTGGAGTCTTTTTCCTTCTATACTATAAATTGAACGCGCGTAACATGCCAGTATTCTTATCTACATCGCGGTCACTATCTTTTCAATTATAATTCATCATCAATATAAGCAACCTATTGTTAATTACAAAGATCACATCAAATCGTACTAAGAGCGCCAACGCACGAGCCCAACACAGTACCCAAGGGAGAATTTGCCTTTTTGGTTGTATAGCCGGTAAGACGGTCGCTGGCGCGGCGGTGGTGTCGTTCGTGGCGAGCGGGGGGCTGAGCACGGTGGGGGGCGCAGGAGGCGCAGACAAGGAGAAGGACGAGGAGAAGGACGAGGGCGAGGGCGAGGCCGAGCCCGAGGTGCAGCCCGTGGGCCAGGACTACATCGAGGAGATCCGCGCCGACGACGGCAAGGCGCTCAGCTTCAACTGCAAGCTCTGCGACTGCAAGTTCAACGACCCCAACGCTAAGGAGATGCACATGAAGGGCCGCCGCCATCGGCTGCAGTATAAGAAGAAGGTTAGTTTTGTTGTTTGTAAAGATTCGAGCTTGGTTGGTTGTGTCATTTTATCTGACAGATTTGATCAGGCTTTTAGTTAAGATTTTCAGGATGGTTCCATCCTTTTTAAAACAGGCAATGTCAATTTCAAAACAGAAAGAGGTTTTAAAGCATTAGGTACACTACAAAATACAAGTACAGCTAAAACAATTTTGGTAGAGTAACAACATATCCAGTCCAGTGTGCTTAGATTGTAGGGATAGTGGTTTATTATTTAATAAAAATAGTCTCAGTAAGATAATATTCTGAGAGGGTACAATTGGATTCACGGTTCAATTACTTGACGGTGGAGCCACTGCTGATATTGATAGGATCATCCAATGATTAATTAGTAAAAGGTTTGAGGCGGCCGTAGAACGTGGCGGGCTCCTGTCAGCCGCTAGTATTGGCCGTCAAATGATTACACGGCGTGATGAGGATGATCGAAGGTTTCTTTATTGGACTCCCTTGAGGAATAAACTAAAAGTTATAATATTGTACTGTATATCGACAAATTCAATAAAGATAACGAAGTTACAGTTTAACATCAATTATAATAGAACACCTTTCTGTATTAAATACATAACATAAAATTACATGATTTTAAACTTATTGAGGTTAAAATCCTCATTGTAGACTGAACACATTTTACTATAATAAAGGTATTCAATACTTATTTTGTACACCTTACACCAGTTAAACCATATTATAGTAAAATTAATGATAATTATAACGAAGAAGAAAAATGTTGATTTAACAGTTTACAACATACACATTACAACAACACGAAGAGCACATATTGTTGATGTTGTTAACACTCATGTTGTTGTATGTGGTGTCAGGTGCAACCGGACCTGGAGGTGAAGGTGAAGCCGTCCATGCACCAGCGCAAGCTGGCCGAGGCCAAGGCGCAGCGCATGATGGTGCGCGACGAGATCTGGTCGCGCCGCCGCATGCACGACGTTAGTACACTCAACACTACTTGCTATTTTGGTACTGTGTGAAGTATACACGGCTAGGATAAAAGATGTACTGAAGAGTTTCTTTTGCTATTTCTTCTCCTTTCCAAAATAGTGGTAGATTAAAGAAAACGACGTTAAAAAACGACGACTAAAAAAACGAAAAAAAAAGCCCAGTAGTTTAGAATGTTGCTAAAAGTAAACCATACCATACTAAACAAGTAAACCATAGAAAGATTACCAGTTGGATTTGTATGACCCTGTAGCCTAGTTGGTAGCGAACTTGCCTGCGAAGCGAAGGGTTCCGGGTTCGACTACCGGCCGGGGCAGATATTTATGTGACAGATAAATATTTGTACTCGGGTCATGTGTGTTATTGTGATGTGTTATATGTGTTGACAATGCCACCCGCGACACAGGTGAAAACCTACTGCGGGAGTATGAGTGTGTAATTGTTTTTTATTATTTATTATCTTAATTATATAAATACGTTCAGGGGTAGGCATAGGAAATTCTTTTGGATTTTGGTAAAAACTGCATCTAGTTACTGCGTAGTTTGAAGGTAAATCTATTCAGCAAAATACAAAACAGAGAGGTTTATTTAATAACGTGGGGGATTACTTACACTTGAGTCAAACTCGTATCATAATACTTGTCAACAAATCATAAAAATTCCTTTATAGGGTTTTCACAAACTGATTTGTATTTCGCACACCAAATAACTATTAAAGAACTAAACAATCATTATAACGTTTGTGACATCTTCATTATTTTACTATTGACCTATAACAACAACACACTAAGAGAAAACGACGTAAAAACCAACATCTTAAAACAATTTTCATCATTGAATAACTCACGCTCGCACATCCTTAATTTCGTGAAGCGACTTGTAACCTTTGCAAAAAAATATTATTTACGGTCCGCATGCCTATGACTATAAATAGAAATGACTACGAAAACCTCACAGCTATAATGGCGCTTACATGCTTTGCAACTTGGTCGTATTATATTTCGAAATACAGTGAAATCAACTTATCTGTGACCTTAAGGAGGGCGCTGCCGGACGCATTGGACCAATCATAGTGCGGCTATTATTAAATTATGAATGGGATGGCATTAGTTCCAATTTTCGCCACGGCACAAATAAGTTCTTCAGAGATGGCACTGTACAGATTATACAGATATTTCATTCTACTCAATATGCATGAGCATAAAGTTATTTATAAGTTAAATTTCATTAAACAAAGCCGAATAACATTTTATATTTATGTTTATGTATTTTAAAACAGTCTATATCGATTTTATGCGTAACTATTCCGTGTTATTTTAAACTTTTGCAAAATAAATATTATGTTTAAAAAGAAATTAAATTATAAAGAGTGGAATGGAACGCGACTTGCGAACTCCAGATTTAGTTCAAACGCACTTTATACGACCAAAAGTTTCATGCACCTGTTTGTTTGTGGTTGCTAGGCAACACAGTGATTACGTAAATTCTGATACGAATGTGAATATAGTGTAGAAAGGATTTTGACTTTTAAGACTTACGGGAGTTAAATTTTGTACAAGTATGAAAATAATTTTGGTCCGAATTACTTAAAAGTTGGAGTGAAGTACAAACGTGTGTTTGTGTTGTTTGCGTAGGGCGAGGAGGACGAGCGCGTGTACTGGGAGGGCGGCGCCGACGCGTGGTGGCCGCGCGGCCCGCTGCCGCCGCACCTGCACCACCACCACCACGTGAGTACCACAACACCTACACAGTACGTACGGACGACCCTGTAACCTAGTTGGTGCCCCTGCCTGCGAAGCGAGGGGTCCCGGGTTTGATTCCCGGCCGGGGTAGATATTTATATGACAGATAAATATTTTGACGCTTAAAAGGCAAAAATTACCAAGCGACTTGTCGACAACTTTACACTAAAGCATTTTAAAGTTAAAATTTTAGAAAAGAAATCGTAAAAAATCGCCTATTACTATTTCAATGAATTTTACATGCAGTTTAAATGCGTAATAAAGCGATTTTTACGAATTTTTTTTCTAAAATAAAAACTTTAAAATGCTCTAGTGTAAAGTTTTCAACATGTCGCTTGGTAATTTTTGCCTTTCAAGCGTCGATTTGTACTCAAGTCATTGTGATGTGTTTGTTATATGTGTCGTCCATGCCACCCGCGACACAGGTAAAGACCTACTGTGTGAGTGTTTAAGCGTTTAGCTTTATGTGAGTAAACTGTAAATGTTGGTATCGTGTCCCCAGGGCATGGGCATGGGCTACGGCGTGGCGCGGCGGCCGGAGACGTCGGACGACCGGCACGTGCTGGCGCGCCACGGCGAGATCTACCCCACGGACGCGCAGCTGCAGGAGATCCAGCGCGCCGTGTCGCACACCGAGCGCGCGCTCAAGTCGCTGTCCGACGCGCTCGCCGACAACGCCAAGCCCAAGGTCGGTAACACTGGCATCACCAGTGAGAAGAGATGATACCTCTAAGGGGCCATCCATAAGTTACGTTACCACTTATTCCATGACTTTTTGACCCCTCCCCCGTCCTTGTCACAGCTGGTCATTTGTAAGACCTCCCCCCCTAGTGTGACGTCACATATTCTGAAATTTTATACCTAGAAATTATTAAATTAAAACAGCAGTTCCGAAATAAGTTTTATTTCCATTCATTGTTTTTTAATATTTACCAATACATACCAATTATTCGATTTTGAAATGTGACGCCACGAAATTTAGGACCCCCTCCCACCCCTTGTCACACTACATCGACCTCCCCCCTCACCCCTATCGTGTGACGTAATTTATGGATGGCCCCTAACTGTTACATCATCTTTCATGTAGATAGTTCGTTTAAAAGACGAAATAATAAACGTAATGGCGTCTGTCTATCGTATGCAATGAAAACAAGCCAACTCTATACACAACAGTTTCGCTATAATGTCAAATTGTTGATGACGTCAGACATGTGCCGTGTCTGCCATATTGTCAAACTGTGACTTATGCACGAGTCAAACTGTGACTTATGACTAATTTATTAAGGTAATAATTTACTAAAAACCCAATTTGACTGAGGTAATGTCAAAGTCACGTCAAAGTGGACGTTAGCAGGAGCTAAACCGCCATTTTTAGTTGCATGAGTATGCACATTTTTTTCATAGGTATGGCAGTTCAATTAGTTTCCTTTCGTTTAGTTCAGAGGATACAAGTATATGAATACGAGTCAAACGACTCGCGGCTGGCTCTAGCAAAAGGGTTCTAGATTGTAATTTCAAAATGAATCAAGTTATATTAATGATTAATTATTAATGAATAATTTGCTCCTTATCAGGGTCAAGCTAAACCTAAAGTGGACGACAAAAAAGATGACAAACCAGATGGGAAAGAAGATGGCCGCGATAATCAGTTGTAAGTATTCGTTTGTGTATCACAGAAATTTAAAATACTAACACATTCCAAGTAAAAATTACTGAAATTCGCAAGATGGCACATTTTGTACCACAAAATCTAAGTAAATCATGATTAAAATTCACTATTGATCTCAATTTATACTTTCATACAATTGACCCAGTTTAATGCTCTGTTTCATTGGTGAATGGATTAATATATCAGTAAAAATGTCAAGACTTGTGTACCTAATAAGATTCGTCTAAAGAAGATCTCTCCAACACAAATCCGCACTGAACTGCAGCGTGGTGGAGTATGCTCTAGGCCTCAAGAGGAGCGACCCGTACCATACTCCCATACTCTTCAATACGCGTACCAGTACGCATTGATACGCTGGAACCATAAAAAGATGTACAGTCAGCAAAATAATTAGGTGTGCAGGATTCTGAAATCCTATGTAATGTTTAATTTTACTAATTGTTAACGTTATTATCAATGGTAAATCATACATTACGTATACAGGTATCATTTAACATTGTTAACATTGATAATAACACAAACAATGTGTAATATCAATAATTACAGAAGGTTTTAGAATCATGTCCTGCATACCTAAATCTATTACCGACTAGACAACGCAAGTCGTGTTCGCCTGGTAACTGTTCAACCGTCATCAGGTTCTCGTTCGCGGGCGAGGGCGAGGGCGCGGGCGGCGGCGCCGGCGCGACGGGCGGCGCGGCGGGCGAGGCGGGCGCGGCGCGCGCGCTGAAGGGCGTCATGCGCGTGGGGCTGCTGGCCAAGGGGCTGCTGCTGCGCGGCGACCGCGACGTACGCCTCGTGGTGCTCTGCCACGACAGGCCCACGATCACGCTGCTGAAGAGGGTTGCTGCTGATCTGCCGCATCACCTCGCCAGGGTCAAGGTAAGTTGATATGTAGTGCGTCGGCTTCTTAAATAGTGTGTGTTGGGGCACAATATGAAGTTTATATGACATTTGTAGTAGTACATATTTCCTTATTTCTCATATTTTGCCCTGATTTACCCTATGACAGATAAGAGTGCTGCTCCATTTCGTACATTTATCCAACAAACTATACTTTAGTTGAGGAACATATAAATTGCAGTCAATTCCTCGAAAACACTTTTTTTTAAGTACTGCTGATTCAAATGTCACTGCTACAAGTGGTTGCGATGTAGTTGTTGTTGTGCTCTTCTTTGTGCCTGCATATAGGACTGAGACTGTCTGTGTTGTCAGGGCCCCGGCGACGAGCCCAAGTACAAGGTGGAGCTGCAGCCGGCCGAGGGCGCGGTGCAGGTGTCGGACGGCACTGTCAACGTGCTCGTCAGCCTCACGTCCGCCGTCATGCGCGAGCCCGCAGGTAACACGCACACACACGCACTGTCGCACACTGTCACACACACACACCCGACCAACGACCGCGCCAATTTCACAACCACCCCCCACCTCCCGACCCCCCCTCCACCGATATTACACGGTTTCTTCTGTAGATACAAAGTTGAAGCTATCTAATGAATCGTTCAATGAAAGATGCTGATTGCTGGCCCAATACTTTCACCTTTCCTTCAATGTAAATGAGGAGGTGTGCGCGAGCTCCTCGCATTGATCGAAATCGTGATGCATGCTCCGTCGCTGACAGACGTCTAATTGGAATAAGTGTTTTTGGCCTGGAGTTGGTATACATGGTTATAAGAGTAGATAATGTGTGAAGATGAGACTTGACGTCCTGTGAGCGACATGTGAACGGTGTGTATGTTCATTGAATAATTCACCCCTTTATTTGCATGTGAATCAGATATCTTTATTTTTGTACGTTGCCGCCGAAGCATCGGTTCGGTTGAATCGTGTAATATCGGCAGTTAATTGGTTAAGTGGTAAACGACCATGATTATGTTGCTGTAAATGAATATTTGATTGTACTCAGTTAGTGATGGCCGCTGAAATTGGTCGTTGTCGTCGTTGGCACGATGGTCCGACCCCGCTCCCCAGCCGACTTCATCGAACAAACTATCTAATAACGATAACTGTGAACTTATATTACTTTATTCGTATATTCATAATGTTGCATTGCTATGTATTTTATAATGGAATTTTGCTGTGTTGTAATGATTGTGCAGAAAAAAAAAGATAATTTGTTCTAAGTTTACCACATGTTGGATGCTTATTTTTAGGTGTGAGTAGGATAAGAGCGGCGGGAAGAAAGGATTTTTGATCATCCCGGTATATCACATGCGAGTTGCACGCGTACGCGCCCCCCGCAGTGGTATATTCATGTCTACTGAAACGGAGCAAACATACATACAATACGTACATACGTGCAGTGTGGTAACACTGTCGCTATACCTCCATCTGGCATCCTTACACCATTATCTGTACTTGTATGTGAACTGGCGTGCGTTTCTGTGTACAAGTGTCACAAGATGTAACATGTAGCGGGTGGGCCGCCGCTCGCATGCTCCCTGCCCGCCACTCTATAGCAATGTTTGCCCCGTTTTCGTCGATCTGTTGATGGTCAAACACCCTTTGTGTTGTTGTCGCTAGAGGGTGGCGACATAAAGCGAGACGACAAGGATGTGCTCCCGCGGCAGAAGTGTTTGGACGCGTTGGCCGCCCTTCGGCACGCCAAGTGGTTCCAGGTACATTCGCCCACATTACCAAACGTGTGCGCACTCCACCATCCCGCCCCCTCCCCCCGAATCGCTCATGTCTAACTTTACGACCCCTTATACAAGCTACAGACATATTTTATTTGTGTAGTCAAAAGTTGTTCATTCTTATTAGGCCGAGCAACGTCGCAGTCGGTGTGATTCGCTGTAAGATTTTAAACGATTAATTTTATTCGCACTCGCCGCGACGTATTCTTCTTCACTGAAGAATCTAAAGAATAAACAAATTTTCGTGTTCGTAGTAGCCGAATATGGAATCCCCCGTCCCTCCCCCCTAACTTATTTTGACACGAGTGGGAGTGCGCACGTATTCTTAGTCACATGTTTATTTTTATTTTTACAAATCAATTAAGTAAAGTAGCTAATGGACCTTCAGTCACGAGATATTTTTTTTGATCGAAAACAAAAATATAAAGTTTCCGCTCCCGTGAACATGTGGCTACACGTGCTCGTCGTATCGAAAGCTGCGTTTCCGTGCGTAGCGTGTCAGCCAGACGGGAGTCAGTTCGATGGATCGAGGAAACGCAGTTTGAGTCACGCTAGTGGCGATGGCCTCAGCTATTGCTCTCGCTCCCGCTCGCGGAGTGCGACAGAGAGAGCAACGGGTGTGCGTGCTGACGGCGTTGTGCGTGTGTTTAGGCTAGGGCGGCCAACCTGCAGTCGTGCGTCATCATCATCCGGATCATGCGGGACCTGTGCCGCCGCATCCCCAACTGGACGCCGCTCAACCCATATGTGAGTATGGAACACTTCTCTCTTACCAGTACCACACATCACAATTATAATGTCAAACAACAAATTTTAGAAGTCTGCGTCGAATCGACTCATTGCAACATATGTTTTTTAAATGATCATTCTCAACATTGAATTTTTTGACAAAAACTAATTTCTCGTTGTAGTTTTGTTTGTGATATAAAAACATAATGCATTAAAATTATTTAAATACTAATGTGCAATATACAGTAAATCATAGTATAATAAAGAGAAGGAAATTATTTTGTTAATTTCTCCAGTCATACTATCAACTTGTATCAATTATAAAGGATAAATGAACTTTAACTTAAAGTGCACATAATTATATATTTGCGTGTATCTGTGTACATCCAACAAAACAGTTAGGTATGCAGGGCATCTAACACCTTTAAAATGAGCAATTCTTGTATATAATTATGTTACCGGCAAAACCCGATTTCAGGTTTAACTAGTTTGGCCTAGGCCAGACTAGTTTGGCGCGACACGATTAGGCAAAACTAGTTTCTCGTCTAAAATAAAATCGTCTCTCTTAAATTACAGCTATTTTAGTCACGACTGCACTTCAAATTCTATTCGAACACCAAATGTAGTAAATGATCACCAAATTAACTGCTCGCGTATATATTGTTTCTTTTGGATTCTTTTAATTTCCAGATGTAGGTCAAAATGGTTACAAAACCGACTTAGTCAACCCTGACCCCACGTGGTACTAGTCTGCCCTACCCCTAGAGTGAATGTAAACCCCGGAGGCGCGGAGGGAGAGCAGCCCCCGCCCGCTGTAACCAACTGCTGGCACCATGTGAGCCGAAGCGGCTTAAGCTGGTCGCCGCAGGCGATCAAAAAGCCGAAGCTGCGTAGGCGAGCATGGAGTGCCTGCAGTTTGTTACGCAAGGGCGGAGGGGCTGCACTTCCCGCAACGCCGGAGACGTTCGGAAGCCTGTTTGTGAATCAAAATATGAATTACCATCTTTGGTTATAATTTTACATTAAAATGCTGTTTTAATTTTGGTGATCATTTACTACTTTTGGGTTAACAATGATTTATTTGGTGGTAAGTTAAAATAAGCCAAACTTATTGACGAGAAACTAGTTTTGCCTAATCGTGTCGCGCCAAACTAGTTTGGCCGCCAAACTAGTTTAACCTGAAATCGGGTTTTGCCGGTAACATATACATAATCTGAGTCTCAGAGACTGCTCCAACGCTTTTCATAAAATTTAGTATGCAGGGGGTTTCGGGGTAGATAAATCGATCTAGCTGGGATTCATTTTCAGAAAATGTCGTTTTCAGGCAGTGAAAAACTTCTACAATAGACTTTTCCTGACATCTATTGGCGAGTAGCAACACTAAAGCTACTTTAGTAAATGGTGTTAAGCAACACTAACCCAATGATTTCCAAAAAACGATTTACCAAAAAAATACCAAGCAAAGCTCGGTCATCCGGGTACTAATATTAAAATGATCCATAATGTTTTAAATTACAGAATGTTTGTGTTATTTATAAATTATCAATGTTAAATGCTACCATATTATGTAAGGTATGATTTAACTTTGCTAATAGCGTAAACAATTTGTAATATTAAACATTACTGAGTATTTGTAAAACGCCCTGCAAATCTCTTGCTGTGTGTACAACGCGTGTGGTGTGTGCGCGGCAGGCGATGGAGCTGCTGGTGTCGGGCGTGATGCAGTCGGCGGGCGCGGCGCTGTCGCCGGGCGAGGCGCTGCGCCGCGTCATGGAGGCGGTGGCGGGCGGCCTGCTGCTGGAGCACGGGCCCGGCCTGCGCGACCCCTGCGAGAAGGAGCTCGTCGTGAGTACACTGTACACTACACTGCACTATACTGTACGAGCGTTGCTGTAACCGGCGCGATCATAGGGACAAATACACTATAATTATTTCAACCAGGATTATTACTACAGCCAATATTATTACTCCAACCACCTTCAATAGCACCATAGTAAGCAAATTCGGTCAATGCTTTTTGAATATCTTCCATCAGATAAATTCCAAAGTTTTCCTAACGGGAAACTTATATAATTTGCTTTATCACAGGACGCGCTGGGTAACCTGCCGCCACAGAAGCGAGAAGACTTGACGGCGTCGGCGCAACAGTTCCTCAGACAAATCGCATTTAGACAAATCCACAAGGTGAGCGACTATTAATTATTTGTACAAGTATGTATATAAAATATTAAAAATCAGATATATGACACTACTACTACAAATGTTATATTTAATACCTTTACACGAGCAATTCTTCTGTACCGTATATATAATAAATCTGCATCTCGGAAACGGCTTCAACGATTTTCATGAAATTCAGTATGCGGGGGGTTTCGGGGGCGATAAATCTATCTAGCTAGGATTAATTTTAGAAAATGACGTTTTATCGGTGTTTTCAGGCAATGAAAAACTTTTATAATAGACTCTTCATGGCATCTATTGGCGAGTAGCAACACTAAGGCTTTTTCAGTAGATGGCGTTGTTAAGCAACACTAATAATTTCCAAAAAACCCGATTTACCAAATAAAAAAATATATCGAGCAAAGTTCGGTCATCCGGGTACTAATACAATAGGCATGATGACTGATTTTGAAATACTGTTCTATATTGTTGGGAAATATATTATAATTACAACGTATATCATATTTCCGCAAAAAAATAAGGTTTAGTATAAAATAAATACATTTCTTTTAAGTTTAAAATTCGCACCAAAACGCTTCAAACTGTCAGGGCGTGGTGTTGACGTCATGCCTCAGGAAAACAAAAGACGATACGTGTGATTTTTAGTATGGTGAAATTCATTTGTTTTAATTCTTAAAGATCCGCGTGATCGCGGTACCTTTGAGTTCGAACGTGCTGGAACGTTCCCGGTAACCGACGGGTTAAGACGTGTGACGTAATTCGCACTAATTGAGACTACGTGGCGTTTTAGCCAAGATGGCGGCTTGCCGTATTTTGTAGTTTTATTTTATCAATAATATTGTTTATCTCGCTAATAATAATACGATAAATGCGTGTTTTGTAATCCATTAATAGGGTTTCATTAAATAAATAAATAATTTTAGTGATTTTTACTTACTGTCACCATGCCAATTATTATTATATTATAATTATGTCGTATTGTGCCCCACCTTACTCTTTTAACAGAACACGAGTTTTGCCGTATCTGATTTTTAAGAGTTTATTTAAATTTGACGTTATTCACATTTATCTGAAAAACTAATAATATTTTGTATGAGGTTTTTTTAATGATCTATTAAATAAAAATTACCTTCCTATATATGTATTATGTACCTACCTATGAATGTATACCTATAAATATACATTCACGTATGTTGTTACGTATTTGCCAGCGATTTAGTAAACTTTATAAATTTCTTTTGTGTATATTTCTTTATATTTCCTTTTATGACTGTCTATAGAGCATGATGTACTATGTACTACAACATAATAATATGTTGTATTCTGAATGTTTGCAATGTAAATGTGTGTGGCAGGTACTGGACATGGAGCCCCTGCCGAAGCTGAAGCACGCGGCGGGCGGCTGGAAGTTCCCCCGCAAGCGCAGGCGCTCCAACACCGATGCCGAGGCTGACCAGCCCAATGGTAACCATTCTTCATATCCTCTCACCACTGTCACCAGCTAGCAGAACAATGTATACTGGTGGTAATGTGGTAACCACCTTGCCTTGTCCTGTCACCACCTCGCAGACCAATGTATACTGGTGGTTGTCACATCAGAAAACTGTAGCTGGGATAACTTTATAGATGTTGAAGGATATCTCAGAACCAAGAAACAAATGATCTGCTATCGAGAAAAATAAGTAAATAATCAGAAGCTGATGAATAGTGGATGTAGTATTGACCTACCAAGTTGAGAGTGATGAGCATCGGTTGGTTATCTAGGAAAACTAGGTGTTATATGTATAACAATATAACTATTAATGACAGTTATTATAGAGATTGTAGCTTCCTTATAAAGTTTCTGGTCTCCATGCTTGAAATGGATTATGGGGCTAAATTTAGTTACACAGTTGTAATGTGATTATGTGAATATTAACTTTGTAGTAAATAGATTAGGTCCAGTTTGTGGACTAATATTTTTTTTCTCAAATTTGGAAATGATGAGACTTGATGACGAGTCGTAGCGGAGGCACTGGGTCCGGGGCGGCTCGCGAGCGGAGAGTTATTCCCCGCTGCGCGCCGCCTCGCGACCTCACGCCTCTGCATTGACGATTTGGCACTCTGATCCACCTGTTTTATCCGGATTTTCATCAGATTCAACCAAATAGCCGATATTTCAAGATTAACTAAAAGTATAATGTGTTAATGTTTCAAGTCTGATAAATATTTTATACACTACTAGCTGCCCGGACAGACTTCGTTCTGTCAAAAGTTTTTTTTTATCAAAACCTTCCATTTGCCCTAAGGGAGATGTAAGCTATCCTATCTTTCAAGTTGGATTAAACTGCACACGGTGTGCAAGTTTGATTAAAATTCGTTAAGTAGTTTAGGAAGTCCATCGCGGACAAACAACATGACACGTAATTTATATATATTAAGATATTGGTAATCTAGGATTAATTTATCGGACGCTCAATCATGACGTTATTTACAGGAGAAGGGAAGGTAGTGAAGACAGAAGAGAAGATGGACGCATCGGAGAATGCGAGCGCCGCGAAGAAGTAGACCGAGCGCCGCGGCTGCCAGAGCACAGACTACATGAGATTACCACGTCACACGTCACACGCTCCAACCTACTACTCTATCTAAAGAAGAACACTGGCTAAAGTCGTCCAACGAGATGAGCAGATTCTAATCTAAGTGTAAGGTTTACTTTCCGATTTGAATAATATATTTTGTGTAAGCATTGTACACGATACACGTTATTTTTACAATTGTCACACGAATATTATTTTTGTGGCGTCAATCGATCTGTCCAATAGCAACTCGTTATATTTAGTCCGAGAGATAATCGTAGCGTTTCGAATTGGGTAGTTCTAGGATATATTGTAATTATTTAGGATACGATAATTAGTGATCTATTTTGAAGATTGACAGGGATAGACGACGTTCTGAAGGGCGACGTGAGGTCCGAGTTGGTTCGTAGCACTCCATGGTACCGTATCACCGTCCCGAGCTGGCAGTGTTAGAGAAAATAATATGATGCGCTTTATATACAATAGACGCTTTATTTAAACCGATGTAAATTTGTAGGAAATTGAATAATAAACTCGCTATGATTAAATCGGACCTCGCGTATGAGGACTGTTGATGCAGTCGCCGGTAGGGCTGAATAGCAGACAGTTGGTGTTAGCGTTAAGATATTTTATTGATAGGGTCCCCAGTATTGACTATAATACAGTTAGTTCCTTTGCTCGCGGAAGGAGGCCGTGACTTGCTTGCAAAAGCGTTTTTTTATTTTTAATTTTATGACCAGGTTGGTTTTATTCATGTACTAGATAGATGTACCTATAAAGGTAAGATGGAAAAACTTGGACCATAGATTTAGTGATAAGATTGAAGATATGGGAAACCTGGAATAATCCTACTGTCATACCGCATTGCGTTGTCAAAATCTCTAGGACAAGCAAATCACAAAGTGGTTGAATAAATGTCACAATTGATAAAAACATTCCTTTGCATAACACGACGCGCTCACGTAACTTCCCATCTACGAGTGGGCGCGTCAGCAAGACGTCATCTAAATCTATGGTAATTCCAGGTCCACTTAGTATTTCTTTGTCTCATTGTTTGTTACACCTAAGTAAATTCCTGGTTTTAAAATTCTAACCAAATGTTTTCGACTAATTTCGTGGTTTGGGTTGTAAGTGTCGGCCCACAATTTGGCGGAACTTCCACAAAACTCCAAAAGTAAATATTAAATAGAATGGGTGTGATGGTATTATATTATTTCATTAAAAAAGGTTTTCATGATCGACAAAACCTTTTATAGATAGCTTAAAAAATTGAATCAGAACTGTTTTACGTGATGTGCGTATTATTTTTCGCCTCTAAGGAGATACTTTCGTTTTTTATTGTACGAAAATGTACTTTTGAATATTAATGTCAATAAAGAAATATAAATTATATTTCGTAGTTTTATTTATTTATTTATTTATTTGTTTATATGTTTTATTGTAATTTCTTCACACGTTGTCACAGTTCACAGCCCCGCACACTTCGAGAGATTATTCCTGAAATCCCACAGAGGTGTTCCTGAAGGCTCTGAAGGCCCAATTAGCAAAATAACGAAGCCGTGGCACCAACGCAATTCACTGCTGTTAGTAAAACGGATTTTTATTTGCTTAGCACTGCAGTATTAAAATAACATACTTGATCTAAGGGGCCATCCATAAATTACGTCACACGTTAGGGGGGAGGGGGGGGGTCGATGAAGTGTGACAAGGGGTGGGAGGGGGTCCTAAATTTCGTGACGTCACATTTCAAAATCGAATAATTATTGCTATGTATAGGTAAATTAAAAAAAAAATGGAAATAAAACCTATTTCGGAACTGGTTTTAATTTCATAATTTCTAGGTGAAAAATTTATAATATGTGACGTCACAGTAGGGGGGGAGGTCTCACAAATGTGACCAGCTGTGACAAGGGGGGGGGGGAGGGGTCAAAAAGTCATGAAATTAGTGTGACGTAATTTATGGATGGCCCCTAATAGATGTGTTCAGACCAATATGTATATATGGTTCAGATGGGATAAGCCTTATCCGATAAGGGGTTCCTATATAGGGTTGCCAGATGGCAAGACATCTGGACAAAACTTCAAAAAGTCGGGACCAAAAATTTTGTATTGGACTTGTCTGGACATCATGTTTAATGTCGGGACAATCCCGACCGTCTGGCAACCCTATTCCTATCAGATAGACATGGGCGGTATAAAATATCCATGGTATAAACTATACAGTTCTGAAGGTATAGATACAATTATATTCCTATAAAATAAAAACCTATTTTTTTACTAATTCGTATTATTTATGTATTTTAGGTTCAAAAACTAGCTTAAGATGAAATATCACAGTTTCAACACCACAGTCCAATACCCTATATGAGCTATCGGAGATGCCTGAAGACTGATCGAGTGACATTGGATTGGATGAATATTTTGCTATGTTGTCCTTGTCATCTATAATTACGGGATATGTAATTCGATTCTGCTCCAAATTCGGTCAAAATAAGTGCAGTGTACGTCAATGAAAAGAAATAATTATTCCGGAATAATTTAACTGGTTCATTTCAATATCACCT
The DNA here is from genome assembly GCA_951805285.1 of Thymelicus acteon. NCBI lineage: Eukaryota > Metazoa > Arthropoda > Insecta > Lepidoptera > Hesperiidae > Thymelicus > Thymelicus acteon. The sequence continues at coordinate 16,658,250 of OX638229.1, forward strand.
TGTAAAAAAATATTTAAAGACATCATTTTTCATTACATCAAGATAAAAAAGAAAAATATAGAAAAAAGAATGTTTCAGTACAAAAATTTTACCACTATACTCCAGGCATATTCGGTTAGACTAGATGTAAACAAACCATTAACATTCTTTTGTAGGGTTTTCATCAACCGATTCGTATCACACACACCAAATAACGGAACGCGGTTTAACGGTCTTGCCCTGGTCTTGCCAGGTGGTCTTATTTCGATGCTACTTTATTACGACAAAAAGTTTCATGCACCTGTTTGTGATTGCCTGGTGAATGTGCTTGGAGCATTGTAAAAAATATATGCATCAATACAAAACACTGAACACTTTCAAGAACTTATCAATTTAGGACTATGTACATAATAAATATGTGTTATTATGGATACCCTACGATTCTGAAGGTCAACCTCAATCAGGCTTGTGATTGGTCGAAAATATTCATCCAATGTTACGTGATCCGTCTTCACGTATACATACATACCTCCTCGAAGCTTGGGATCCAGTGTTTATTTAATAAAGTTCTTGTCTATGACGTAACGTCATGTACTGTGATCTGTCAACATGTCATGGTCACGGTCCACCGGCTGAATCATGGAGGATAGAGTAGAAGGTGGGCCATCTCTGTTAATGAAATGTGTCCGTAAAACGGATCCAATTACGGGTAGGATCCAATTACGCTATGTTCGAATATCTATTTTTCAGACACTAGCGCCATTGATTACGGTTGACGCTGCGGATGCACTAGGCATAACTCGGCAATCTTCACTCCGTCTACAACAGCTATGTTCGTAGACATTCCGACGACAACGCTATAGTCATAGGATGGTGGTAGGTACTGGAACATCTTTAAAGAAATAACCAACAGACCAATTTCCGCTTGGTTTTAGCGCACTTTTGAAACAAAATATATAGTCTGAGCAGACTCATATGATATAATATAAAACTTCTAATTTTGCATGAAATCATAAAGGGAATAGAAATTTAAAATTAAAAAAGCGTCGTTTCAACCACCTTTATCACTTGGGGGTATGAAAAATAGTTAAAGTCCTATTCTCAGACCTACTCAATATGCACACAAAATTTCATAAGGATCGATCAAGCCGTTTCGGAGGAGCTTTGTTACAAAAACTGCGACACAAGAATTTTATATATTAGAGATTCACTTTGCATGGATTGAATTATTTTTAAATCGATTTCTCAATCAGGGTGTCGTTAATTAAAAAAATAATTCAAAATAAATTACTCAACATACAGTAGGTCAGTAAAAAGAATGAAGCTGAGGCGAACCATTTTTTGTAGTTTTTAGTTTCCGTCCACTTGGACAACTTTTCACAATACAAGATTTTTCTCCCTATTAATGTTCAATTATTTTATAAAGTTTTATAACTCTAAACATTGTACAACCACTAATAACTAATAAAAAAAAATCACACTACTAAAAATCACGTTTCCGCAGATAACATTTGACTAACATTACATTTGACTACGTAAATAGTTGAGGTTTTGTATACTGGCATTATGGAGGGTACCAGGAATTTTTTTTAATATTTGAACTACGCAAACTTCACTCCCTCTACAACAGCTTTGTTCATGGTTCATATTGCTATTTGTCAAACACTAGCGCCATACTGGAATGGTTAATAACGGAACCTCTATTTTCTGTAAAGAGCTGGCTGGACACTTTTTCAACTTTCCCTTCATATGAGATGAGATGGCCCTCCTTCTACGTCAATACTCCATAAATAAGCATGACAGGATGACAGATTGACAGATGTCAGATTATTATTAATTTGCCATTTTTGTGCGTTTATGATTTTCTGTGATTTATTGATTTTGTTGTATTTAAACACAGTTGACTTGAGTTGAAAAAAATCTGAAAAATAAAATTCTTACACATTGGTTCACAAATGAACAATTCACATTTCTAGTCTCTGCTTATATATTCCAATGGAATCCGAACAATCTGAAAATGCGTTATCTTTCAACGAAAAGGACGATTCGATTACTTCGACTATTAAAATCGAACTTGAAAGAGTTACTGATGATACGACGTCGTCGGTCGCCGGCAATAATGATTCAAGTCAAGTAAACGTGGGTAGGGATAAGGATATGGTTACAGCGAGTAACCTGGAAAGTACAGGATCAGAGGTGCAAGAGAAACCGCATGAAAATCCTACCTTGGAAGTCTCAGTGACTGGAATAAGATACTTTAAAGGTATTGGTCAAGATGCACCAGAGAGCACTAGCATCAGTCCACCGGTTGACAAGACTTCAATGCCAGTGTCAGTATCGGGTAACATTGAATTCATTAAACCTGTGGAACCGTACTCTGTCAGCATTGCCCACCAGAAAGCCGCTGGTGCAGCTGGTGAATCTCGTCCGATAATTAATACCCCAATGGACAAAGATATGGCATATGGTACGTTTGAGTTGTATGCCCAGGACACAGGTCCAAGAATATACAATGTGAAGGGGAACATCATATCACGGCCGATTATAACCAAGAATCTCCCAAAAGCATTTAGGGCACAACCTGTCCACGGTAAAGCGGAAAGCAAAGCAGCCTTGGATGACTTCTATGAACAGAAAATAAGAGACTACATAGGCTATGGCATAAGCGATAGTGAATTTGGGAAGCTACAGAAATACATGCAGTAAAGTATATAATAATAATTATAATCTGAGATTTTTTTTCTTACTAAATTTGTATTTTCACAACTTTGCAAAAGACTTTAAATTGCTTGTAATTGATTTTATTTTATGTTTGATAAGCCACTGCCAGATTGTTCATATTAGGTAAGCTGATTTCTATGTGCATGTGTGTTTGTTAAATTAATGTTTGTTCCCTTAACTCATTATAAATTTTCTAATCTACTGAATTTTTAAGTAAATGTCTTGGTATTCCTGCTGTTACAGTGGTGACTTCCTAAGGACTGGACTGGAATGTACAACTCCCTACAGCTTTCCTTCTCAAGGCCCTTTGTCCATTGACCTCAAGTCAAATCCACCAGAAAATGGCCCAGGGAAAAACCTCTGTATAGTGAAAAAGCTACAGCTCCGTCTAAAGAAGGATTCACAAAACCATTACCCAAAGAAGCTGAAGTACAGAGGATTGAGAATGCGTCCGTTGTCGTTGGGGGTGATGTTCCATTACTGGTTTTTAACATGTGGTCAGAGACCAGAGACACTGAACAATGAGGTGTTTTCATCTATATCCTAAATTATCACAAGCTGATGTAGGGCTTGACTATTTGGCTTGGCATTCCAAAGCTATTAAGGATGTGCCGTACCCATGATTCAAATACTCTTTAAATCCCATGATTATAAAAAACTTTGTTACCCCATTTACACGCGCGCGCGATCCACGAGACAATCCGCGAGAAGCGCGCGTGCGCGCGCGTGTGAACAGGGCGCTCGCGGACAAGTCCGCGGCGCGTCTCGTGGCTCGCAGGCTCGCGTCGGGAGCGGTTTTTTAGGCGCGCGCCAAAGGGGCTCGCGCGAGCGCTCGCGCGGTGTTCACACGCGCGTAGGGGGCGTGGCTTACAGACGCGCCAAGAGACGGTCCGACACACGCGCGTGTAAATGAGCGGTGTGAGGTTTATCTGCATGTGATGTAGATGAGACAACTTATTTGTTAGTGTCGCTGGCAACCGCACCAAACTTAAAACACATTATTGCTTATGGTAGAATAAGTAGCTATGATTGTGGTACTAAAGTCTAAAGGCAGCTACAACCTGTCTATTGCATACTAACTGTTGTTTTTGTTATCTAGTAACTAACTAATGACTTATTGTAGGATGATGACCATATTAAGGAAACACCAGTATCGACCGCTGGTGCTTTGGATGGATCAGAAGATGGCCCTCTGGAGCCAGGCAGGGATCTAATATTCCGAGCCCGCATTTACCGCCCCCACTCCTATGGGGCAAAAGATCCTAGAGATCACAAGGTAAATAATTGAGAGACAAATATCTTCACAATTGAGTTGTTCATTTAAAAAAAAATATATTTTTTTTAAATGCATTTTAAATCTTAAACACAAATTATATTAATTGGCATTGTTAAAAACGCTTAAAAACTATTTTTAATATTAATAATAATGAATTCAAAATTGATAAAAGTTCAAAAAAAATCACGTGACTACAAACGCGCCAGATTTGGTCGCCATGTTAGTGACGTCATTTTGTTAAAGCAATTACACAGTGTTAGAAGCTTCTACGTGAATTGAGTAAAAATATCCGGAATTTAGTGCAAAAAGATATTCATAACACGTAATTTTATTGTAAATTTAAATGTTAAATGATTTCTTCATTAATCTATACTAATATATAAAGAGGAAAGATTTGATTTTTTGTTTGCATTGAATAGGCTCCGAAACTACTGAACCGATTTCAAAAATTCTTTCACTGTTGGGAAGCTAAACTATCCCCGAGTAACATAGGCTATAAGATATTTTCAAAAAAAAATAGGGATCCTTAATAAAACTCGAATAATGTAATCCAAGGTGTAAAAAAATAAGAAAACCGAAGCAAAGCGAGGGCGGTTACTCGTATTATAATAAAACTCTCTATTGATTGTACACACTTAATAAATTTAGATACCTAAGGTTACACTGTTTACTGGTAAATCGTGTCTGGGAGAAATCAGGGCAGGGTGTTAGGGGTATAAATCAGGGTTGTATGATAAAATTATATTTCATTTATCATACAACTAGCTTCTACCCGCGACTTCGTCTACCTAAATTTCAGATATGGATCCTGAGAGAAGTGAAGAATGTGATTAATAAAAAAATGCAAAATGCAATACTACAGAAATTCTATGCTAGTAGTAGATACATACATATGATGACTCTATAGCCTAGTTGATAGCGATTCGATCCAGCCTGCGAAGTGAGCGTCCCAGGTTCAATTCCCGGCCATATCTAATAAAATGTGACAAATAATTATTTGTACTCAGGTCTTGGGTGTTATAGTGACGTGTTATTTGTGTTGACCATGCCACCCGCGACACAAGGAAACCTACTGCGGTGGTATGGGTCTGTACGCGCTTTGTACATTAAACTGGTACAATATATAATTTTTTTTGTCTCCGAAATACGCCAAGTTGGTCAATGATCACGACTCGTGTGGCGAATCGTTACCACTCAAGGGTCCTGGGTTCGATTCGATGCGAGGTGGATGCTGCGAGATGGTTTGAATGATTAGTTTGTATTTCTGTTCTTGGTCTGAGTGTGTGTCCTTGTGTTGTCTATGGCACCCACGACACTGGGTATCCTAGTATGGGGCTATGAGTGTGAAGCGTTTATTTATTTATTTATGTACCTACTGGTTTTACAATGTTAACGATAATAATAACTAATATCTTCAAACACGGTTCCGTTTTACTCTACCATTGTTCTACCACGTGTTCCACTTTGTAGCCCCAGGACCCATCATCAGATCCTCATTGAATTTGAGCAGGATCAACGTTGCAAAATTCCTAACCTAATAAAATAAAACCATGAGTTGTTTCATAAAAAACGGACATGTGCATTGTGCGTGTCAGGCCACGGGCAATGTAAGGTTCCGAAGTAAATAGTAAGTTTATCGACTATGACTCATACTTATGTTTAAATACATAGCCGTGATAGTTTTCCTTGTAAATTCATCATATACCCTATTTTTGAGAATTTTTTCACTTGCCTAACTCCAACCATTTAGTCAACTGTCAGTCACTGACTGTAACCAAAATTAGCACTTTAAAGCCAAACATTTTGCCAACGGACCCCTAATTCCAAAAATGGTCCATGCTAAATTACAGCTTTCTAGCACTAAGGGTCTGGGCGCTTTACTTCGGACAGACGGACAGACGGACAGACGGACAGACGGACAGACGGACGGACAGACGGACGGACGGACGGACATGACGAAACTATAAGGATTCCGATTTTACTTCGGAACCCTAAAAACGAATCTATGAACGAAAACTAAAATTTTACCTCTTACTCCTCGGGAAAACCGAAAAGGTCACAGGTACATATTTAACACTATCTTTGGGGTGTTTTTTTTTGTAGTATTCACACGTAATGGTACAAAACAAGCACGATAACTTTTAAGGTTTAGCATTTTTGATATATTTATCAATATATTGACGATAATATCAAGATTTTATCAGTTAAAAGTCAAATCACAGTATCAGCTGTATGCTGCAATGAATAGCAATTAACAAAGTGACGTCACACGCGCGCTCGGGTCTATTCGGAAATTGTCGGCGTGTTTTCGGTACTGGATTCAAAAACGTATTTTTGATTTGATGTAACTTTTAAATTATAGCGAATAAAAAAAAACTAAAATAACTTTGTTATAAAACTTATATATGAACTTTCCATTTAAAACAAAAAAAAATTTTAGGAAACAACTCAATTGTGTTCCAAGGTTTTTATTGTGTGACTAATTTTTTAATTAACTAACTTAAAAAAAGGAGGAGTAATTCAATTCGACTTAATTTTTTTTGATGTTTGTCACCTCAGAACTTTCGACTGGGTGAACTGATTTGATGATTTTTTTTTAATCAAAAGCTGGTGCTTGTGGTCCCACATTTTGTGCGAGATCTGATGAGTAGTTTTTGAGTTATCCCTAATTTTGAAGTTGGTTATTTTTTGTCAAGAATCATTGCTTTGCAATTCCTTACTCTTCCATAAGATTTTAAACAATCTTTACTGCAAGCCAATTGTCTGAATTATCATTACCATTGAAACTAATTAGCATGCAGTAATTATATTGTTCTGCTTGTTCTAAAGTAGAGATCAGAGTAATCACCCACTTATTTGATTGCCATATCTTTTGATTTAATAATAATAATGCTATACACTCATATCATTAGGATTGCTTGTCTCATGGTGTCATGAACAAGAACAAAGACAAGAAGACATCCAGACCGAGAATAGAAATTTAAACTCATAATTAAAATTTTTATTTTGCTGGGAATTGAACCCAGAACACTTGGTACGGTGTCCCAACACGGTAATCATTACGCCACATGGTTCGTCTTATGGGGCGTTTGGAAAAAAATCTTTTCTTCTTTCTTTCTTTTTCTTCTCTCTTTCTTGGCCGGCAACGCATCGGTGATGCCTTTGGTGTTGCTAATGTCCATGGGCGACGATTGCCACTTACCATCAGGCGGATCGTCAGCTCGTTTGCCGGCTATTTCCATAAAAAAAAAATATAAGAGTAAAATTTTCACAATGTGACATCCAAAAAGCAAAATGATGAAGGTGCGTGATACTAGGCGCACAGCATTCGCTGGAGTTGTTTTGGATTGCTAGCGCTCTAGGCGTGGGTGCGAGCGAGAGGTACTTATATGTAAGAGGTAAGTATTACTTGTTACGTGCGGACATAATTACACACACGTGTTTTTGAACCGATCGCTGGGCGTTGCAGCCGACGCGGCACTCGGTGTTCAACAACGACCTGGTGGCACTGGGCCGGCAGCGGCTGACGGCCTTCCGCGACCGCATCACCTGCGCCAACGACATCGGCATGCGGGTCGACGTGTCCGACAACCCCGACTGCTACACCACCGAGAGCGCTAAGGTTTGTTCTGTGTTGCTTGATAGGTTTACATTGATCGAGCTAAGGATTTATAAATTAACTAGCTGCTCGAACAGACTTCGTTCTGTCAAAAGTTTTTTATTTATTTATTTTGAGATGTAAGCTATCCTATCTTTCAAGTTGGATCAAACTGCACACGGTGTGCAAATTTGATTAAAATCGGTTAAGCAGTTTAGGAGTCCATCGCGGACAAACAACTTGACACGTAATTATATTAAGATTTATCAAATAATCGAATCGGTCGATGTATCAAACCACCAACATAACAAACAGTCAGTGAAGTTGATGATATAACAGTGTGGTGGCATTTAAAGAAAAAGAAAAGCCTGATAAATGAGTAGACGAGTTACCATTGCCCATTCACTCAACAACACAAAAGTCACCGATGCGTTGCCGGAAAAGAAAGTAACAACTGGCTCTCAAGCCATCAGCCGGAATACGCAGAGTCGTTTGGCACCGGCTCCAGCAAGAGGCTAGTAGCTAACCAGTAGGTAATAATAATAATAGAAGCAATTCTAAGTGATCACCTGAGTTAAGCAACATCGGGCGCGGTCGGTAGTTCGACGGGTGACCGCTAGTGGCAAGAAATTCTTGAGCGCTTCCGTGCTTCGGAGGGCACTGTTATTGTCGTAACAGTTGTTAAGCCATGAATAAAAGTAAGAATAAGAAAATATTTATTTTCACATCACAATAGCAACACACGGTACACAAATATTAATGAGAAAAAGAGGCTTATTTTAATACATAAATACAATTGAATACACCAACAAAAAGAAAGAAAGAAAAAATATCAAAAATACAATAAAATGAAGACATTTTGATCACCAGAATAGTCTGTGTGTGCTGCAGTGCAATATGGGGAAGACTCCCCACGTCGAAAACGTCGACACTTGGGCAAATAACACCAATCCGCAGTGGAGCAGCGTGTTGGAGTACGTTCTAGGTCCTCCTCACGAAGAGAGAGTGTTCAGTAGTTGATATGGTTGCAGGCGTTGCAGCCAATACTAATAATAATGATAATAATGTTGTGTCGGACAGCAAATCTTCCCATCGGGCTTCCTGTTCATCAACAACGTGTTCTACGTGGACCGGCGCGCGGGCTGCCGCGACCAGAGCGCGGTAATCCGGGAGTGGGCGCGGCGGCGCGGGCTCGGGGACTTCCCCGTGCGGGACATGGCCGACGTGCGGCTCGACGACGTCGTGCTGCGGCTGGGGCATCCCGAGGTTAGCGATAGCCCAATAGCAGTTCTAATGCGGTCCCTACACGATGCGTTTACGTTCAGAGCTGGATACTTCTTCACTGTATACATATTTAGTACTTCAATGTATATTTAGTGATTTAATTTCCTAGTAAGAATTGTATTAAAATTAAATTTTACTTGATGTTGCATGCTCACGAAAGCCAAATATGTATGAACGATTAACTATTTTATGACATCCTTTGTAACCATATTTGAAGCAATGAATAAATGATTTGATTTGATTTGTACTATTAAGGCGTGCATGTCGGACCATCATGCAGCAAGATGGACCATCGTGAATAAGCCGTGATGAAATAAAATATAACTGATATAATAAAATAAAAGTGATGCCATTCAGAGGGATTTGAGTTTAGTTAGCCAATAATAATTAAGTGTTTTCTTTCAATATTAAGTGTAGTATATTCGCCTTTAAAGTTTTACAGTGACGCAACACATTGTATATCCGCTAAATGTTTACATTCAAAATTCAAAATCGTTTTATTTATATAGGTATTACTGATTCACTTATGCACGTATTTTATTTTAATCTACCACCATTCGGAAAGGTGTTTTGTCATGGAGGAGAACAAATCCTCAGAAACTCCTCAGCACTTCTTTTTATTTGTTGGAACGAAGTTCCTTATCGCGCGTTGCGAAAGGGGGCTAGGCGGAAAATTTTGTAACGAAAAGTTGTAACGACACTTTTTGCCGTCGTAGTTTTTTTACATAGAAAGCAAGCCAGATTTTCGTTTCTTGCAGTCAGTACTAGGATAGCAAAAACATGCAAGCGAGTGTGCCAAAACAAATCTGGGGTATTATTTCTCATCGGCTAGTAGCAAGCTACTAGGTGAACAAAGCCGATGAGAAATTTAATACCCGAAATTTGTTTTGGCACACTTGCTGCATGTTTTTGCTATCCTAGTACTGACTGCAAGGAACTTCGTTCCATCCGGGTGTCCCTTGACACCTCTCAAGTTTTTTAAAGTAAGGTATTTCTGTTCGTCAGGTGTACATGCACCAGGGCAAGTGCGAGCACCTGTTCACGTTCTCGGAGGTGCGGCTGCTGGGCGCGCGCGACCCGCTGCGGCCCGCGCACTACCCGTGCTTCACGCGCATCGCGCAGAACCAGTCCGTGTACTGCACCACGTGCGCCGAGTTCAGCGCCAAGTGGATCGTGGTCGGCTGCACGCGCGTGCCCTTCGACCCCGCCTTCTTCTGCGACACCTGCTTCAGGTAACACTTTTTTTAAACCCCGACAAAAAGAGGGGTGTTAAAAGTTTGATGTGTCCGTGTATCTGTGTATATCTATCTGTCTGTGGCATCGTATCTGGATCTAGTTTATCTATCGTGTCATATCATAGTCTATCGTGTTTTTTTTTGTTTCATAGGTGACGGTTCGAGTGTTCTTAGCTATGTTTAGGGCTTGTTTCACAATCTTCAAGTAGAGTCTTCGAGTAAGCTATTCGCCGGTTAAAGTGACGTTAAAGTGTCATTTTACATACACGAAATGTCAACTTAACCAACGAATAGCTTACTTCGGACTTACTTGAAGATTGTGAAACAAGCCCTTAGGGCTTATTTCACAATCTTCAAGTAAGTCCGAAGTAAGCTATTCGTTGGTAACAAGCCCTTAGGGCTTATTTCACAATCTTCAAGTAAGTCCGAAGTAAGCTATTCGTTGGTTAAGTTGACATTTCGTGTATGTAAAATGACACTTTAACGTCACTTTAACCGGCGAATAGCTTATTCAGGACTCTACTTGAAGATGGTGAAACAAGCCCTTAATATAATAAAACTGTTGGGGATTTTTTAAATGTTAAATTTGGAAATAGCCGGCAAACGAGCTGACGGTCCACCTGATGGTAAGTGGCTATCGTCGCTCGTTGCCCAAGGACATAAACGACACTAAAGGTATCACTGATGCGTTGCCGGCCAAGAAACAAGACAAATAAATAGTTTAATGAATATACTATATTCATATAATATACATGGTATGAAATGTGACTATAAATTGTAATTTCTATTGATTCCTATTTTAGTACGAATGCTGTTACATCTGCAAATTATGTGACATTTATGAATACTTCTTGATTATAATTATTATGTTCTTGACAGTTCTATTGTCCACTTGGTAAATAAATAAAAAAAAAATCCATATAAATAAATAAAAAAAACATTATCCATTTTATAGTTTCCATGGTCCCAGAATAACAAAATCAGGAGTAATTAATAACAAAAAAAAATACTTCAGGTTCTATCTGTACGATGGAGATGGAAAGAAGATCGGCGACTTCAAGGCTTACTCGTACAAGGGGAACGCGGTGAACTTCATGAAGCCCATCGCTGGGAAGCTCGCGGCGGACGAGGACAGCAATGATAATGATGATGATTCCGAGTAACTGTATAGTTACAGTGCTGCCAAGTTATCTGTGAAATGGCGAAAATTGGAACTAATGCCGCGCCATTCATAAGTTCTTTGTGCTCATTCATTTGACATTTATTACGTCTCGAATTGCGTCCAATGATTGGTCCAATGCGTACGACAGGGCCCTCCTCCAATTCACAGATAAGGGGCCATCCATAAATTACGTCACACTAATTTCATGACTTTTTGACCCCTCCCCCCCCCTTGTCACAGCTGGTCACATTAGTGAGACCTCCCCCCCCCCTAGTGTGACGTCACACATGAAATTTTACACCTAAAAATTATTAAATTAAAACAGCAGTTCCGAAATAAGTTTTATTTCCGTTAATTGTTTTTTAATATTTATCTATACATACCAATTATTCGAGTTTAAAATGTGACGTCACGAAATTTAGGACCCCCTCCCACCCCTTGTCACACAATGTCACACTTCATCGACCCCCTCCCTCCCCCCTAACGTGTGACGTAATTTATGGATGGCCCCTAAGTTGGAGGCACTGTACAGTTGACGACTAGGATTTTAGTGACTCGAGTTTTGAGGACTATTTGTGTTATAGTGGGTGTAAGTAATTTTTAATTCCCATCATAATAATTATATGGATGAGGATGTGATCCTGAATATTATGTTGATATGATCAAAATATCGATTCGGTAAATTGATAAGTCGATCGCTGCAACTTTAAAGTTTTTATTAGTTTTACGTAACATTCTTATGTATGTATGTAATTCAAGAAGTGAAAAGAGCGTTCTAAAGAAAACGCATACTCGTTGTAAGTTTCAAATTGATTCAAATGGGATAATTTCAGTCTTGTATAGATTTCTAGGCGAGTGATTTTTATAAATGCGCATTTGCTCAAGAATTGTAATGTAAAATATGAGTAAGTTTTGATTTTTATATAAATGAATACATAATTGTATACTTTAAAATAAAATTGTATACCTACTTAAATCATTTTGTATATTCCTAACATTAAGTTCCTCGTGATTATAAAATTAAAATTGATTAAATAATATTTTGAATTCTTTTCGTCTTTTTTTTCCGTAAAGTGCCGATTTATTTCCTAATTTGTATAATGGCTCTTAATAGTAAAGAGAGCTTTTTGGGAAAAGAAATACCATTTCATAAGGTGCTAAATTGGTCGTGCAATCTGCGGATTATAATACACATAAAATAAAAGAACCTATGTTCTTAGAGATAATGCGCTGTAACACAAGATAACTATAGGTACTTATTATTATAGATGACAACGAGTGGCAACATTAAAGCAAGTAGGTAAGTGTTATGTGATTTCCCGCAAGCTGTTGTTATTAGCGTGACGTCAGCTCGCGTGTCCCGTCTCGTGATGGGTATCGCATCAGCTGCTGATTGGACAATCAAGTGTTTGCGCGCCCCTGGAACGTAAATTGCTACTGATTCCACTGATATCGCTCGTGATCTATCATAGGCTCTTAGAACATTATATATGTACGTAGGCCAGTACATAAGTTTTGTCGTATGCGAAATAAATGTAAGATATTGTTTAGTTGAGGGTAGATTTAGAAAGGCAAACTAATATCAACAATAACAGTACAAGTTTCGTGCCATGAAGTAGATTTGTAGATTTATTGCGATTTTTTGAAAATTAAACATGACTGAGTTTACTCGTCGCGATATTCGTGTAATAATGTTATATAATTTCAAGCGTGGCTTGACTAAACAACAGTGTTTTGAAGAAATGATTGGTGTAATAGAACAAACGTGTCCTTCCTTAAGGACTATAGAAAGATGGTTTATTCAGTTTAATCGCGGCAATTTTAGCTTGGAGGACGATTCGAGGCCGGGTAGGCCAATAGAGGTAACTACCGATAGAAACATTAAGGCAGTGCGAAAACTACTGGAAGAAGACCGGCATGTGACATATCGACAGATCGAGGAAACCCTGAATTTAAATGCACCAACTGTTCATCGAATTCTTCACGAACATCTAAAAGTTAGGAAGCTTTGTTCACTTTGGGTACCACTTTCGATGACTGACGAGTTAAGGGAACAGCGTATGAATTGGTGTCATGAGATGTTAAAAAAATTTGACGGCGGCAAATCTAAGTACGTCAATTCAATCATTACATGTAATGAAACTTGGCTTTACTATTTTGATGTCCCAACTAAATCCCAAAGCAAAGTATGGGTGTTTCAAGATGAAGATGCGCCAACGTTTGTCAAAATGTCTCGATCTGTTAAAAAAAGAATGATGGCTGTATTTTTCTCAAAACGCGGAATATTGTCGACTATCGTGCTTGATAAACAGAAGACGGTTACTGCAAGTTGGTACACGGAAGAATGTTTGCCTCGAGTTTAGAAGCGTTGAAAAACGAGCGACCAAACTCAAGACTCGACACATGGTTTCTGCATCAGGACAACGCTCCCGCACGTCGGGCTGGCAAAACTATAGACTATTTGCGTGAAGTTGGAGTGAAATTACTGGGACATCCTCCTTATAGTCCAGACTTAGCGCTATGCGACTTTGCATTTTTTCCTTATGCAAAAAAAGCACTAAAAGGACGCAAGTTTTCTAATGACGAAGAGCTTTATAGGCGCATTTGAAGAGATATGTGGTAGTGTTCCAGATGGTTTCTGGGGCGACGTATTTAATACATTCGACCGTATGAGAGCATACAATGTATCAGTGCTACGACAAAAGTACGACAAAATTTATGTAGGGACCTACGTATAAGCACTGATAAGCAGACAAACCACCTTGAGGATAGGAACCAGGTGCGTAGCTACCGCCGTATCAGCCGTATCAATTATACGGGGCCCCCAGCGCATAGGGGCCCCCACTAACACTCCCAAAAAAAAAGCTTGACAGTGGCCTACGACCGCTACGGTTAGCACTCCTTTTATATTTGACAGATGACGTTGAGGGGGCCCCACAACAAATATTGATATGGGGCCTCCTTAGCCACCGATAGGAACTCAATGAAAATTAGTAACACCATAGACATCCTCGTGCCTACCAAGAAACAAGAGAGGAGAAAGAAAGGCGTGAAAAACAAGGCCCTTAAGTTGCTCGCTTGTTATTTGAATAATATGATACAAAGGGTTTGTAGCTGCCTGACGCAGCTATCATTATACCTACCGAATACCTCCTATGAATACTTACGCAGTTACCAATACCTTCTCAATACCTACATATTTACCTTACCACAACAATACCTGGATACCAATAGGAAAGAATAATACAACAGCCTAACTTATATTTCAAGCTAAGTAAAACAAAACACCTCAAGGGAAATATATTTATTTGCTTTGACGTTCTGTTAAGAAACGAATGAAGTCTGTTTAAGAAACAAGATAAGCGCAGTCCGTCAGCATCTTCCTCGTTCCTCTTCATCAGTCTTCAAGCCACAAGATCTCATCTTCGAAGCACCCGGCACCCGGCAGTTATCTTCATAGGTATATATCTTCACGCCCGTGTCATGTGTCCGCGCTCGCAGCTTGCCGTGAAATGTACACCCATTTGAGCCTCGCGCAATATTTATAACATCGCCTCGCCGTGCGAAGGAGAGCGGCGATGTTAGAACGAGATGGCAATACAGAGCGACAGATATATCGTTATTGTTACAGGAGTGAACGAGACGGCATGCAAATAATCATTGTTAATTTTATTACCCTTTACACGTGTTTTATAATCCTCTTTCTCATTGGTGTTTATTTTTCTTGTAAATTAATGTAGCTATTTTTATTGGTCATTCTTCTTTACAATTTCTGTATATAAACCAGTTCATTTTTACCAAAAATATATTCCTCCGATAACCAGCAGAAGTATTACTTGAAGCAACCTTCCTGATAAAACATTAGTAGACCTTCAACCGAAGATCCTCTACATTGGTGACCCGACGAAGAACATCTGCACTCTGGAAGAAGACCTCCTTCTCAGAAGAATCCCTGCTGGACCAACCTACGCCGGTGACTCTCAAGCAAGTCATCCGACACGAGGAATCCCTGCTCGACGAATCCCTCGTCACTCGTCGAAGCACTGCAAACGACACCCTGCTGATCCGTCCCTGCTGAAGTCACGCTTCACACTAGGCCTACCTACCTACCGCAACCTGTCGTTAACCCATCGCCATGGAGAAGCACGCACAGCACGCCGAAGCCACTTCCCAGCCACAGACCCAATCAGCATGTCCACAGCCGCAGCAACCCGAAATCGCTGGAATAGCTCTTTCCATGCGTATTCCGCCATTCTGGAGAGACAAGCCACGACTATGGTTTATTACTTTTGAGGCAGCGACCAGCGAACTCAAAAGAGGACAAAACCAACTCGCCCAGATGGTAATTGCACAGCTGGAGAAACAGGATATTGAACAGATTTCCGACCTGCTATACGACCCGCCAGCTACAGAACAATACACCTCGTTGAAGAATCGACTCATATCGGCTTACGAAGAATCAGACAACCGCCAACTTCAAAAATTATTATCGGAAGTCGAGTTAGGTGACCAAAAGCCTACTCAATTACTACGACGAATGCGAAGCCTGGCTCGAGACAAAGTCCCAGATTCAACTCTCCGACTCATGTGGTCAAACCATTTGCCGCCACACGTCCGTTCAGTCCTTACCGTCAGCGAATCATTCTCCACGAAGACATCGCTCGACGAACAAGCACTTCTTGCCGACAAAATGATGGAGAACACGAACAATAACATCTCAGCCGTCGATTCATCAAAAAATCCTGAAACGCAATTTTTAATTGAAGAAATTCGAAAACTATCAATTGAAGTTGCCGCTATCACCGCCGTTGTTTTTTTCGTCTACCCTCGCTTAAATAGTGCACTTGTGTTTCGAGACGCGTATCATATTTAATTGAAAATTATTCGTTTTGTGTTTGTTTTTAATCCTAAAGTGTGTGTTTCGTGTAAATCTTGGTCCAAAATAAAAGTGAAAGTGTTATCTCGCAACCATTTTCGTGATTTAAATTACTGTGATAATAATCGTTTCGTCAACTTAACCCTACAAGTTTTATTAACTTTCGTTTCTTCAAAAACTTTAAGGACTAGTTGAAATGGCTGTTTGTATGAAATGTGATAAAGATATACCGAAAGTTGATGATAAAAATCCCAGAATTAAGTGTCATGGTTGTGAAAGGCAAATATGTGTGAAGTGTAGTGGGTTGCTTGCGACGGAGTTAAGGGTGATAATATTACAGTCTCCTACTTTGAAATATTTGTGTCCCGACTGTGAGTTAGGTGTCCGACAACTCCCGGCGCTAAGAAAGACGGTGGCGCAATTAAAAACTGAAGTTGAACAACTTCAATCCAAAGCAAGTCAGACCATAAACATGGAAAGCATTCTCGCCGAATTAGCGGATCGGAAAAAGCGTAGTACTAATATTATTATGTTTGGTGTCAGTGAATGTCAGCTTCAATCGGGGGATCATGCTCGTGATAAAGAGGTACGAATTCAACATGATAAAACTCAAGTCCAGCAGGCGTTGAGCAACATTCCTGAATCCGAGCCACCAGTTGCTGTCGTCCGCCTCGGTAAGCCCAAACAAGGTTCACTCCCACGCCCACTGAAAGTAATCTTCTCCCACAAAAAGCCAGCGATAACAGTTTTGAAAAACAATAAAAACTTGCCACCTAATATCAAGGTAAAAAATGATCTAACGCCTTATCAACGCGAATACTTAAAAAAGTTGCGGGAGGAGCTGAGTCGTAGGATTGATAACGGCGAAACTAATTTAACGATCAAGTACGTGAACGGTAGCCCCACAATTCAACAACAAGGCAGTTCAAAAAACCAATAACACGTGGTCACCCTCTTGTTGAATTTACGTTTTTCTACACAAACCTGGCATCCATAATAGCTAAAAGAGATTTGCTTATTACCGAGATAGATAAGATAAAACCAACTTGTATTATTATAACAGAAACACATCTTAAACCTTGTATTCCTGATAGTTTAGTGACTATTAATGGCTATGCGCTATTTAGACATGATAGGTTAAAAGGAACCGGGTGGGGTGGAGTGGCCATATATGTAGCACATAAGCTGTGCGGAGTGCCTATACAGGCTACTCTTCATCCAACTTACAACAGCAACTCACAGGTGGAAGCTCTCTGGTTGAATTTAAAATATGGTCACTTCGAGATCACAGTTGCAGGTGTATATCGACCTACTCATTACAACTTTGAAGATACTGATAGATTACTGTTTGAAACTATAAAAGTAGCTTCTGAAGGGACAAAGCCCTTGTTAATTATGGGAGATTTTAATCTACCAGACCTAAAGTGGCCACTGGTAAATGTAGATGTTGATCGTTATAACACTCTTCATAAAAACTTTGTGGAAATGTTTGTCGATACTAACCTCAATCAACTGGTTACATGTATAACAAGAAAGAGGAAAGATGAGGAATCCTTATTAGACTTAATACTATGTAACGAAGAAAATCTCTGTACGAAGATTGAATATCTACCGAATATAGGAAAAAGTGACCACATAGTACTAACAGCTACATTGCAAATAGAAAATCAGCTGTACAAAAATTATCACAATCTCTCACCAAGACGAAACTTTTTTAAGGCCAATTATGAAGGGATAAAAAAAATGCTTTTAGAAAATATACCTATGGATTTAGAATTCTCCGATGTTAATCTTGCCTGGAGGAACTTTTTAGCAATATCTCATAAGGCTATTGAAGTCCATGTTCCCCTCTCAGTTAAAAATTGTAGACACAACATAAAAAAGCCTTGGATTAATCAGCAAGTGTTAGCCATGACTAATGATAAAATGCGTCTGTGGAAAATATATTTACTGAAAAAAACTCCTGAATCTTATAAAAATTATCGCATCGTTAATAATAAAATTTTAACTGTAGTAAGAAACCTACGGAAAGAATTCGAAAGAGGGATTGTTAATAGTGGACCAAAATCCTTTTACTCATATATACGGCAGCAGCTATCCTCAAAAGTATCAGTACCTACATCCCTTAAGGATGAGATGAACAATATTACTAATGACCAAGTGAATGTAGCTAACCTTTTTGCTAAACAATTTGAAAAATCATTTGTTATTGAGCCACCATACAGTCAAGCGCCTACTATTCAACTGCCACGTGTTGTCAATTCAATAGAAACTGTAACTATATCAGCTAATATTGTTTGTAAGACTTTGTTGACATTTAACGATACAACTTCAATGGGACCAGATGAATTGCCCTCTAAATTACTTAAAGAATGCAGCTACATACTAAGTCATCAGTTGGCACATATAATGAGGTTGTCCCTACAAACAGGAAAACTCCCACAAGAATGGAAGGAAGCTCATGTTACTCCGATATACAAAAAAGGCGATAAATTAAATGCAGCTAACTACCGACCAATTAGCCTCACAAGTATAGTTTGTAAAACTATGGAAAAAATTATTGCAGCAGAATTGAGGAAATTTATGGCAACCGAGAACATAATTATTGATGAGCAGCACGGGTTTGTACCAAAGAGATCAACTGTCACCAATCTTCTTAGTTGCCTCGACAAATGGACTTTAAACTGGGATAAACATTGGCCAACAGACACCATATACCTAGATTTTGAAAAAGCTTTTGATCGGGTCCCCTTTAAGAGATTGATAGCAAAACTTGAACATTTTGGAATTCGTGGACAATTGCTCCAGTGGATATCTGACTTCTTAACAAACAGAAAATTCAAAGTCAGAGTGGGAGACGCCTTCTCTGTACCTTGTGATGTACACAGTGGTGTACCACAGGGATCGGTGCTTGGACCAATCCTTTATGGTATCTACATTACAGATCTGAAAAATTCAGTAAAATCCCATTTGTCTATATTTGCTGATGATACTAAAATCATAGGAAACCCTCTCATCAGTCATAATATTATACAGCAGGACTTAGATCGAATCGTACAATGGACTCAAGACTGGCTTATCTCATTAAATGCAGCCAAATGTACAGTATTACACATGGGCAGAAATAACCCAAAAATTTCATATAATATTAACTCTGTACCACTTATACCTGTTAATAATCAAAGGGATCTTGGTGTCATCATAACGCACAACCTAAAGTGGGATGTTCACATTGCAAATATAACAAAAAAAGCGAACTCAATGCTATATGTTGTAAGAAAGGCTTTCAGTATTATCACAAAAGATTTGTTTATCAAACTTTACAAAACCTATATTCGACCGCTCTTGGAGTATGCTTTCCAAATCTGGAACCCTTACTTTAAAAAAGACATTGAACTACTTGAAAAAGTACAGCGTAGAGCTACAAAAATGGTAACATCGCTAAGACACAAATCATATGAGGAGCGTCTTACTGAGCTGAAATTAACCAGTTTGGAACACCGGCGGCAAAGAGGAGATCTGATAGAAACTTTCAAAATCCTAAATGGACACTACAGCGTCAGAAATATTGCAGATCTTTATTTACTAAAAACAAATACCCAGCTACGAGGACACAAAATGAAATTAAACCGACACCCTAGCTCCAGCAACCCAAGATATCACTTTTTACCTAATCGTGTAGTACAGCAGTGGAATAGACTACCTGAATTAGTGATAAGTGCACCAACAGTGAACATTTTTAAAAACAGACTTGATGAACATATTCAGAATACATAACAAATATATATGTATATATATTAAGTCGAACACAAGTGCAGTGATATGCACGCATCAGCTCGAGGAGCTGCTAGTGCATAATAAAATAATAATAATAATAATAATAATATCAAGAATTCACAGAATAATTTCCATTCATTCAAAAATTACAACTCGTTACAAAATAGTACTACGCCGCACGCCTACAATAATAATAGTCGAAGACCATTCGCCCGCCAAAATCGACATCGATCTACGAGTCGCGACAGATCAATACCTACACGCCAGCGAAGCGAGTCAAGATCGACGTATTGCTATTATCATCGACGTTTTGGTTCAGAAGCCCGAAAATGTACGAAGCCATGTACTTATAAGCAAGAAAGTACCAAGTCGGAAAACTGAATCATACGTTAGCCACGGCGGAACCTAGCGTATCAGATATTAATTACCGCCTATTTATTACCGACAAGAAAAACAACATGACGTTTTTAATCGACACAGGAGCCAACATATCGGTAATACCTCCGTACAAAGGTCAACAACAAAGCCCTTTGAATTTTCAACTTTACGCGGCAAATAACACTGTCATACCTACCTACGGAGAGAAAACATTGGAACTCGATTTTAACCTACGTCGATTATTTAAATGGAAATTCATCGTCGCGAAAGTGAGCAAGCCTATCATTGGAGCCGATTTCCTACGACATCACCAACTCATCGTCGACTTGAAAAATAAAAAACTAATAGATGGTATTACCAAACTATCATCGCAGTCATACGTAGAAGCATCAAACATACCTACTATTCGAAGCGTCGATATTCAAGATAAATACCACAACATTTTATCGGAATTCCCCGGTACTACAAGAATTTCATCAATGAAACTTACATCCATTCATAACGTCGAACACTATATTGAAACTACGGGAGCCCCGTTACATTGTCGTGCGCGCCCAATCGCCCCACATCGTTATGAAATAGTACGAAAAGAATTCGAGAATATGATTGAACAAGGTATTTGCCGTCCAAGCAAGAGCCCTTGGTCATCACCACTTCATATCGTACCCAAAAAGAACGGTGACATCAGAGTTTGCGGTGATTACAGAAGATTAAACGCAATCACAACGCCTGACAGATACCCAATACCGCGTATCAAAGATTTCACGTATCAATTGTCACAAAAAAATATCTTTTCAACAATTGATCTCAACCGAGCGTATCAGCAAATCAATGTTCGCGAAGAAGATATACAAAAGACCGCTATCATCACTCCGATGGGACTATTTGAATTTCCCAAGATGCCACCTGGACTACGGAATGCAGCTCAAACTTTTCAACGTTTTATTCACGAAGTTTTACAAGGACTGGATTTCGTTTATGCATTTATTGACGATCTTTTAATCGCAAGTTCCGACGAAAAAACGCACGAACAACACTTACGTACGGTGTTACGTCGATTGGAAGATAATGGAATCACCATTAATCCATCTAAATGTGTATTTGGACAACCTGAAGTCAAGTTTTTGGGTTACTCAGTCAACAGCCAAGGAATCAAACCACCTGTCGAAAAAGTAAAGGCAATATCACAGTTTCCGAAACCGTGCTCTATAGAAGAGCTTAGGCGCTTTCTCGGAATTATCAATTTCTACCGTGACCACATTCCGAAAGCCGCTGAACTTCAAGCTCCACTCCATGCCTACCTCCATAATTCAAAGAAGCGTGATAAAACTATCATTCAATGGACCGAAGACTCAACTAAGTCATTTGAAGCGTGTAAAACTGCTATTTCAAACGCTACTTTACTCGCACATCCATCTCATCACGCAAAACTCGCTATCTTCACCGACGCATCTGATCTATCCGCTGGAGCCGTTTTACAACAGTACATCGATAACAAATGGCAACCACTGGGATATTTTTCGAAAAAGTTTTCAAATACACAGCGAAACTATAGTACATTCGATCGAGAACTACTCGCCATCTACATGTCTATAAAGCATTTTCGAAAAACTTTTGAAGGACGAAGCCTCATCATCTTCACTGATCACAAACCGTTAACTTACGTACTTCAAAAACCTCCTTCAACTTCAGAGACACCGCGCCGAGCGAGACAACTTATCTTCATTACGGAATTTACTACGGATATTCGACACGTCAGCGGAAAAGATAACGTAGTTGCCGACGCATTGAGCCGAATACCTATCGAGAGTATCACATGCCCTACCGCTATTGATTTCGAGAAGATCGCAGAAGCTCAACAACAAGAGAAAAGTACCATAGATCAACTTTCAAAACAGAGTAATCTATCACTCAAACTAGTTACTCTACCACATTCACAAAAATCTGTTTATTGCGAGACATCAACATCGTTCATTCGACCATACGTACCAGAAAAATATCGACAACTCGTTTTCAACGCGCTACATAATGTCAGCCATCCTGCACCCTAATTCACGTAATTTAAGAAGTTCGATTGCAGTGCAGTTGCAGTGACGTTCCGATCAAAATAACACTTTCGTTATTCTCTTAGCTTTCGCGAGCGCTGTCAAACATGCTCGCGTCAAGCGAGCGCTAGTCAAACACGCTCACGTCACAAATAGGTATTCTGTTGATGCTCGTCAAAATATCGTGTTTCGTGTGTTGAAATAACATCTCGGTACGAGTTTTTAAGCAGTTTTGTTGACGCTTTCTTTAAGTTAGAAGTGATTCATTGCTTACTTTTGTCAATTAGACGTAGATTGAATTGAAGCACAAATCATTACTTTTTTTTTTACAAAAAGTTTCACAAAAATCATTATTGGGATAATAAATAAATATTCTTCAACGGTTTTTAATGGAAACATAATAAATTGTATTTTATTAATTAAAATAAGTTTATTTGTTCTCTCATATGACAACACTAACAGAGAGTACTAAATAGCCGAAGAAAAGTTTGGCAGGCGCGCACGGCGCAGGATGCGTGCAGGAGAAGTGAAGTTCACGCGCAGTTTTCGTGCAGTCGACGCGCAGTTCAAAAATTACGAGAATACGGTTTAGACACTAAACGTCAACCAACGTCAACTTGATTGCGCGTGACTGCAACTTGATTGCAGCGTCACTGCAACTCAATCGATGCGTCTTAAAGTTACGTGAATTAGGCTGCTGGTATACGAACAACTCGAAAACTGATAACGCAAAAATTTTTTTGGCCGTCAATGAACACAGATGTCGCAACGTGGGCAAAACAGTGTATTCCATGTCAACAATGTAAAGTACAGCGCCATACAACGAGCAACGTTACATCGTTTCCATCAGCTGATCGTTTTCAACACGTCCACATCGACGTAGTTGGACCGCTTCCACCATCACCCGAAGGCTACAGATACCTGGTTACAATGATCGACCGAGTAACTAGATGGCCAGAAGCCTTACCAACTGATGACATGTCAGCCGACTCAATCGCTAAAATATTTTATGAGCACTGGATTATACGTTTTGGTTCACCGAAGTTGATAACAACCGATCAAGGAAGAAACTTTGAAAGTCGCCTTTTCAACAAACTACTTAATATCATGGGAACTCAACGAATACGTACAAGTCCGTATCACCCTCAGTCAAACGGTATGGTAGAAAGATGGCACCGAAGTTTGAAAACCGCACTGAAAACTCGTCTATCAGAACGTACTAAGTGAATAGACGAATTACCTACAGTACTTATGGGTTTACGCGCAATACCTCGTTCCGACTCAGGTGTTAGCGCCGCAGAACTTACCTACGGTTACAACTTACGTTTACCATCCGATTTCTTCACTACTACTATAGATAAGGAACAAAATCTCGACTATGATTACGTCACACAGCTACGTAATACAATAAACTCGACGAAGCCATCCTTACCTACAATCGCACATAGTAACAAGAAACCTATTTTCATTCACAAGGATCTACAAAACTGCGAGTATGTTTTTATCAGAATAGACGCCGTAAAAACGCCTTTAATGCCTACTTACGAAGGTCCATACAAAGTATTAGAGCGTAATAACAAAACTTTTAAACTGTTGTTACCCGAGAGGCGATCTGCAGTTATTTCGATCGACCGTCACAAGCCTGCCTACACAATCAGTACTCCAGAGGACTCAACATCTGAAGCAAGCACCCAGGATACCTCAGCTACATACTCACAGACACCAGCGAAAACTAACGATGGAACTACAAGTACCTACTCAAGCTCCAGTACATCGTCAAGCCCAGTTAAGTCATCAATTCTGAAGACCACTAGACTTGGACGCACCAGCAAGCTTCCGGTACGCTTTCGCTAGGGGGAGAGTCATGTAGCTGCCTGACGCAGCTATCATTATACCTACCGAATACCTCCTATGAATACTTACGCAGTTACCAATACCTTCTCAATACCTACATATTTACCTTACCACAACAATACCTGGATACCAATAGGAAAGAATAATACAACAGCCTAACTTATATTTCAAGCTAAGTAAAACAAAACACCTCAAGGGAAATATATTTATTTGCTTTGACGTTCTGTTAAGAAACGAATGAAGTCTGTTTAAGAAACAAGATAAGCGCAGTCCGTCAGCATCTTCCTCGTTCCTCTTCATCAGTCTTCAAGCCACAAGATCTCATCTTCGAAGCACCCGGCACCCGGCAGTTATCTTCATAGGTATATATCTTCACGCCCGTGTCATGTGTCCGCGCTCGCAGCTTGCCGTGAAATGTACACCCATTTGAGCCTCGCGCAATATTTATAACATCGCCTCGCCGTGCGAAGGAGAGCGGCGATGTTAGAACGAGATGGCAATACAGAGCGACAGATATATCGTTATTGTTACAGGAGTGAACGAGACGGCATGCAAATAATCATTGTTAATTTTATTACCCTTTACACGTGTTTTATAATCCTCTTTCTCATTGGTGTTTATTTTTCTTGTAAATTAATGTAGCTATTTTTATTGGTCATTCTTCTTTACAATTTCTGTATATAAACCAGTTCATTTTTACCAAAAATATATTCCTCCGATAACCAGCAGAAGTATTACTTGAAGCAACCTTCCTGATAAAACATTAGTAGACCTTCAACCGAAGATCCTCTACAGGTTAATATAAACGATGAAAAGTCATCAGGGTCATCTACTGTTACGCAAGGCTCGATCTTAGGCCCTTTCTTTTTCTTGTGTATATAAATGATTTACCATATTATGTAAATAACCATGCGAATATTGTGCTGTTTGCAGATGATACATCATTAATATTTAAGACTGATAGGAATAAAAATAATTTTGACGATGTTAATAGTGCTCTGTCGCATGTCTCACATCTATAAATAATTCACTTTAAATGCAAAGAAAACCAAATGCTTAGAATTCATGCTACCAAATGTAAAAAAAGTCCATAAATCTCTTAAATTAAATAATGAAATATTAAATATAGAGGAATCCACAGTCTTTTTAGGGGTAACCTTACATAGTAAACTGCAATGGGTCCCGCACGTAGCATCTCTCACAACTAAACTCGCTAGGGCTGCTTATGCTGTTAGAAAAATAAGACAACTCACTGACGTCGACACTGCTAGGCTTGTTTATTTTGCATATTTACATAGTGTTGTGTCTTATGGCATTTTGCTGTGGGGCAAAGCAGCCGAAATAGAACAAATTTTTGTACTACAGAAAAGAGCCATTAGAGCTATTTATAAACTAAAATCAAGGGAGTCCTTGCGTGTCAAATTTAAAGAAATAGGTATACTTACAGTAGCTTCCCAATATATTTTATATATTTATAGTAATTTAGTCTTTATAAGGAATAACATAACTTAACTGCATATAAACAAAATTGTGACTTATCAAATCGGCAAACAAGAAGGATGCATCAATTGGCTACCTCTTCGTACCGTCTTGCTAAAGTGCAGCGTTCTTTTATGGGACTCGGTGTAAAATTCTATAATAAAGTCCCAAAGCCAATTCGTGACTTGCCGGTGGAATCTTTTAAGAAACGTGTAAAAATTCAACTAGTAGGCAAGGGTTATTATTGTTGTATTTTTGTATTAAAAATAGTAAAGAGAAGGGAAAAACGTTGTTGATGATTTAAAGTTTATTTTTGAAGTGTAAAAAACATAAAAATAAAGTAGACAAGTTTTGATTAAATATAGAACGAAATACCTATAACAAACCAGTATTACAACATCCACCCTTAATCAAAACTCTACTTAAATCTTATTCAAAAAATAAAAAAAATCTAAGTTTACACTAAGCCTATATCGCTGATACATTTCAAATGTGCGGTCTTACCTAGGCACTTGGTTAAAACATCAGCTAACATATTACTGGACTTAGTATACTTAAGGTTTATCACATTATCAGATACTTTTTCTCGAATAAAATGATATTTCGTATCAATGTGCTTAGTTCTCCCATGATGTATGGGGTTATAGGCCAAGTTTTGTGCACTCTGACTATCGCTATGTATTGTAACGCTAGTTAACTGGTTGTTGCATACCTCAAAGATAAACCGTCGCAAATAAATTGCTTCTTTCGCAGCATCAGTTAAAGCCATGTACTCAGCTTCCGTCGAAGATAGTGCAACTGTGGGTTGTTTCCTAGATGCCCACGACAATGGACCATCAGCAAACTTGAAACAATATCCCGTATACGATCGTCTATCTTCAGTGCAATTCGCCCAATCCGCATCAGTATACCCGACAAGGGGTTTTCCGGTCTTCCTATAAGTAACGGAATAATCAATAGTGCCCTTAAGATATTGCAATACTCGCTTAGCTGCCACCCAATGACAATGGTCAAATTTATTATTAAATTGACTTAGATAGCTTACAGCAAACGAAATATCCGGTCGAGTATATATAGCAAGATACATTAAACATCCTATGAGATTCTGGTAAGGATATTCCATCGATTTATTACCTGTAGAATTTGTAGCGTTCATTTTACTGTGTGCGAGAGGCGTATTGTACTTTTTGCATTTTCCATGTTGAACTTTTTCAGTAAATATTCGATATAGGAACGTTGGTTTATACGAATTTCTCCTTCACTGCGAGTAATATTTAAACCTAAATAATAGTTTAAAATTCCTAAATCTTTCAACGAAAAATGCTTTTCCAAATCCGATTTGACACTGTCAAATGTCATATCATTTGAGAAAAATATTATAATATCGTCAACATATACAGTCATTATAACCAACTCGGAACCAAAAAGTTTTTTATAAACACATGGTTCTGTAGGCAATCTATTGAAACCTATTTTACATAAAGTTTCATTTAATTTCATATTCCATGCCCGAGGAGCTTGTTTGAGTCCATAAAGCGATCTTTGCAGTAAACACACCTTATCTTCATGGCCTTTTTTCACAAACCCTTGAGGCTGGTACATGTAGACCTCCTCTTGAATATCACCATATAGGAATGCGGTGTTTACATCCAAATGACGCATTTTTAAATTCATTTCCGCAGCAATGGCAAACAAAGTACGTAGAGACGAATGCCTGACCACCGGAGAAAAGGTTTCATGGTAATCTACACCAGCTACTTGGTTAAAACCTTTTATCACAAGTCTAGCCTTGTATTTTGTAACGTTGCCATGTGCGTCCGTCTTCAGTTTGTAAACCCATTTGCATGGAATAATCTTCTTATTAGGTTTATCAACAAGTTTCCACGTATTCAAACTCGTCAGCGAATCGTACTCGTCTTGCATAGCCAACTTCCATTTGTCAGCATCATCAGCTCGACATGCTTCCGCATACGTTTTAGGCTCATTTTCTTCAGTCAAAGTATGATAAGAGAAATAATCAGGAGGTTTCCGCTCTCTCACAGGATATCTTCGATCTTCCATTATCTGTTCATCCATTACAGGTGAATCTGAACTTTCAGGCAGAACATCTGTAGAAGCATCTTGAAAATCTTCTACTGTATCCATTTCCATAGTCTGCAGAGGTAACTCAGTCTCTTTATCAATTTGTTCACTTTCCTGACTTACATTATCCAACAACAGTAACGTAGGAGGTGCAGGGACTGGAACAGCTCTAGATGTACTGGGTTCCTCACAAGATTTATTTATGTTTAAACTATTGAAGCAATCTTCGAAAAAAGTTACGTCACGTGCTTTAATTAATCGCTTCGGGCATTGAGGATCCCTAAACAAATAATTATTTGGTTGATCCGAGTAACCAACAAAAATAGACTGTATCGCTTTCATATCTAATTTCTTCCTTTGACAGTCAGCAACATAAATCAAAGCTCTACATCCGAAAACTCTAAGATGGCTTAAATTAGGCTTAAAGCCATACCATTTTTCGAAAGGTGTTAAACAGCCTAAGGCACGGTGCGGGGACCTATTTTTCAAATAAACAGACGTTTGTAAGGCGTCTTCCCAATACGCTTTGGAAAGCGAACACTCTGCCAACATAGAGCGACATTTTTCGACAACTGACCGAATAGTCCTTTCTGCCACACCATTTTGTTGTGGACTATATGGGACTGTAGTCTGGTGTACTATACCTTTTGATAATAAATAATCATTTAATTCTTTGTTGACAAACTCGCCTCCGTTATCCGTCCTAATAGCTTTAATTTGAGCTCCAGTTTGTCTTTCCACTAATGATTGAAAAACACAAAATTTTTCTTTGACTTGACTTTTCGAAGAAATAAAATATATGAATATAAAACGTGTAAAGTCGTCTACAAATAATAAAGCATATTTATTACTTTGCATGGACGTTTGTGACATTGGTCCACAGACGTCACTATGCACCAACTCTAGTATTGAAGTCGCAGGAGAATAGGTTATCTTTTTGAACGGTTTTCGAGCTTGTTTCCCTTGTAAACATGCTATGCAACTGTGTTTATCTATTTCTTTATAATCTATACCTAGACGACAATCTCTTAGCTGGTTCATACCGATGCGACACAGATGACCCAAACGCTTGTGCCATAACTGGTACCTAGTCAGAGCGGAGTCAGAGTGCACATCACAAGCCAATTCGCGAGGAATATTGACAGTACAATCTAATTTGTACAGTCCTCTATGGGGCGAACCGTGAAGAATAGAGTCACCTACAAAAGAAAAAGTATCAGTATGAAAGAAATTACAACCGTTTTTATCAAAAAGTACAGTTAAACCTTTCTCAACAGCATTTTAAACAGAAATTAAATTACAATTTAAAGAAGGAACATACATTACGTTATTAATACTATTTACAGTGGACGCAGTGTTTATAGAAACATCTCCTATTCCGCCACAGTCAACTTCATTTCCATTCGCAACTGTAATCTTTTTATTAGATTCATACGGTCTAATGTTCTGAAACCATTCCAACTTCGAAGACATATGTTTAGTGGCTCCCGAATCAATGATCCAACAATCATCGCTGGAATCAACTTTAGTACCGAGTGCAACTAGTGACTCCTCAGTCTTCTTTTTGCTCTTCTTCAAAGGGCAATCAGGCCGTTTATGTCCTGGCTCATTACAATCATAGCAAATTATGGGTTTCTTCTTCTTAGTTTTATTTTTAACTACTTTGGACCGTAAAGCAGAATCATTATTTGTCGTTTCGTTTAATTTCGACATTTCATTAAGAAATTTAGACTTCACCAACTCCGTTGTCACTTCAATATTGCTATTTTCAAGTGCCATAATCAAAGCATCATACCTTGAAGTGAGACCTCCGAGTAAAATAGCAGCTATAGAGGCATCTTCCACATTTTTACCAATATCCGCCAAATGTTGTACTGTAGACATCACGGAATTAATGTAGGCTTCTATATTGTCAAAGTCACTGAGGCTCAGCCTATACAACTTCCTCTCTAAGTTAAGACGACGACCCATGCCTCTGTCCTCATATGCATTCCGTAATGCTATCCAAGCCTCTGACGCTGTTTTAGCATTTCTTACATGCGTAATAGCAGAACCTTCTAATGTGAGACATATCTTGGTCAATGCCTTTTTATCATTTTTTATCAGGGTTGCACTAGATATCGTGTGGCCTTGGGGATACCCGTCAACAGCTTCCCATAAGTCTTCATGCATCAGATAATTACGCATTTTAAATTTCCATATACTGTAACCATCTCGACTGCTAAGACTAAATGAGGGCAGGGAGGAACTATAGCCTCTTACCGTAGCAGTATCTCCACTTTGAAGTGCCATACCAAAATCTGACGTACACGGAAACTAATGATATTTTCACTTCCCGATAAAATGTTTTTCAAAAATCACATCAATACATTAATCCACTTTCACTTTAGCTATTATTTTCGTGCTGATAACGATTTTGTTGTATTTTTGTATTAAAAATAGTAAAGAGAAGGGAAAAACGTTGTTGATGATTTAAAGTTTATTTTTGAAGTGTAAAAAACATAAAAATAAAGTAGACAAGTTTTGATTAAATATAGAACGAAATACCTATAACAAACCAGTATTACAACAATTATAACATAGATGATTATTTAAATGATAAAGATGCTTGGAAATGACCAGCTAGGCAACCAGTTCTGCTCAGGTTAGAGAATACCTATTTTTGTAATAAATATAAGTTTTATTTTTAAAAGATGTGCTGAGGAGTTTCTTTACGGCTTTTCTTCTCCTCCATGACAAAGCACCTTTGCGAAAAGCTGGTAAATTAAAAAAATGACGTGCATAAGTGTATCAGTGATACCTACATGAATAAAAGATTATTTCATTTCATTTCATTTCATTTCATTTCATGGTAGGTAGTAGTGTTACGCTGTAAAGAACAAAAGTTTTTTCATCTTGACTACACATAAATGAAACTGGACTAAAGAAGATAACTTATATGAGTGTATTTTAATTTAAAACTAACGATGTTGATTTATCCGCTGCTAGATCTGATGAGCCGAGTCTAAGAATCGTTCAGAGTCCATTAGGGTGGCTTGTCAGATAGGGTCAGTGGCTCACTGGGTCTTGGCCGTTGCTATCAACTATTACAGCATAATCTATCTGATGATGAACATGAGTATGTAAGTCCACTGTTCAAACTTTGAAAAGCTGTGTTATGAACACGAGTGTTTGATTTTTTGTTAGTAGCTAATAAACGAGCCGACGAGTTATCTTATGGTCATTGCCGCACACATATATCAGTAACGTCAGAAGTATATATCACTGATGATATCGTATTACAGATGCGTTGCTCACCAAAAAATGCGAGATGATGAAAAACCTGCACTATTATTGGGCTGGGAACCTGAACGGTACACGCAGCACTGAACGTTACACGCAAATCACGGTCGATTTTAAAAAGGAAACGGTTAGAGAGGCTTGTAATAGTCCCAATCATACAGCATACTTGAGTACCCTATGTTTAGTATTAAATTGGGCGATAAAGAACATACAGCCCAGCGACCTCCAACACGGAGGAGCTGAAGCCTGGCATGGCCTCCATCATTGTTCAGCCAGGTGCACCGCGAGCAGGGAAGGTAGGCTTGCATTCGCGATGGATGGAGCCCTTTACACCCCACCTCTGGTCATTGTTTGTTATTCATGAGTTGTAAAGTCTCATATCACTAAAAATCAGAGCGGTACCCATTGAGGTATAAGTATACATAGAGAAGACATCTCAAACAAAATGTGTGTCCCCGCCGGGAGGTTCTATTTTCAAAATTAAGCCCCTGTTCTCCTTTCAAAATCGAACGAATCCATTGGACATTGAAGCCGCGCGGCGCCAATTCATTGGAACATACATTGCGTTCGCGGTGTCTGCTCTATACGCTAGTAATAATACTTCAAAGGCGGTACCTGATATTTTAATGATAGCAAAGACGTCAATGAAAAAATTTGCGCACGCGTCTTTTAATCCACACATAAAGACTGTAAGGTAGCATCCGTTTCTTCAGTTACATTGTAACCGTTTGAGATATTAAAAATAACTGCTCCGTAGGTGTAGGTAGCTCGCAGTGACTGAGCGGTGACAATTGAGAAGTTAAGATAGCGGGTAATGAGACAGGTGCAATGTGCATGCTTCCGCGGGGGCGACGACGCGACGCTTCCTCGATGCGCCATCGCCATCGGGAACCACGCCGCGACGCCGCGACGGTTGTACAGGTAGTACTGCTCGTCTGAGTTCCTACGGGTCGTTATCAAATCTATGTTCTGTTCGTGGACACGAAGGTCAGGTTTGTAGGTAGCTTAGCTATTGACCCCAAGTCTCAAATAAAGATTAGGCACCTATAATTATTGATTCCTGCTGATGTAAAATATTGATGAGGTAGGTATATTGAAAAATAAGAATATAAATAAAAAAACTAAAAACAGGCTTTTATAGAAAATCCAACTAAAAAAAATATAAAATAAATTTGAATTAAAAATCGTGTGATTATAAAAAAAGCATGGGGAGCTTTTAAAGATATTATCCCTTCTACTCATTGACACCATGCACCCCATGCTTATTACAATTACACGATTTTTAATTCAAATTTATTTTCTATTTTTTTTAGTTGGATTTTCTATAAAAGCGTGTCTTTTAGTTTTTTTAACTATTATTTATTTTTTCATTTTTTAGTTAGATTTTTTGAAATGAAGTTTAGTTTTTTTTTCTGTCTTTCTTTCTTTTTTTCTTTAAATATTGAATTGTCATCGGTCCTCAATAATCAAGTTCAAAGAGAAGTAACAAACAAACAAAGAAACAAACATACATACATACATACATACATACATACATACATACATACATACATACATACATACATACATACATACATACATACATACATACATACATACATACATACATACATACATACATACATACAGGTGAAGTTAATATAAAGCGTGTAATAAAATGTGTGCTGGGACACATAGAAGTGAAACTTCAAAAAAAAATTAAATATATTTAAAAACAAATATTAAAAAAAAAATATTTCAACAAAAAATATTAAAAAAAATCCAAAATACTCGGCCGCTGCCCCGCCTCTCACCACGTGATATATCGTCTACCCCCCCCCCCCAAGCGGCCGTAACGCTTTTTCGTGACAGAAAAATCTTAGTACCCCCCTGTCTATAAAGAAGTTTCACTTCAAAAACTTACTAGTACTTAGTCCATCCGCGGAAAATTAATAGAAAACATTTCATCGAATTACAATTCGCCGAATTCAATAGATCGAGAAAACGTTTATTCGAATAACAAAACGTAGAACAATCAAGTCATCGAATAACATTTCTTCGAATAGCATTATGTAGAAAAACCATTTCATCGAAAGAATATTCATCGAATTACGTTTTACGAATGGCGATTTATGAATGCGATATAATATTTTCAGAGTTTGGAAGAGCGGAATTAATAATATGATGGGCGGAACAACAAAAATAGCGCTTTGTCTCGATTTTGGGCAACGCAGATTTTGAATCCGATGTACAATTTTATTTTGATCCAGTTAAGATTAACACCAAGAAATTGTTATTCGTCGAAACGAATTCTATGGAAAACACGAATTTGTCAAAACGTTTACGTTAGTGACAGAAACGAATCGCTGCAAAATCAACTCCACGTAGTCTTGTTTGCCCTACTCCTAGAGTGTAATGTAAGCCCGTAGCGCTGTAGCCGTGACAGAAACTGTGCTTGCTGCATGCTGCATGCTGCTTACGTCTTACTGCTGCCTTTCAAGGATGTGTGACGTTTGAAATAATAAAAAATATTTATTAATGATCATACGAAAATTGTCATTCGATGAACTGTTTTCGATGAAATGTTGATTCGATTAATTGTAATTCGGCGAATTGTTATTCGATTAATTGTGTTTTCGGTAAAATGTTGATTCGATGAATTGTAATTCGATGAATTGTAATTCGATGAAATGTGTGCGATGAAATGTAATTCGATGAAATGTTTTCGATGAATTTTCCGCAAATCACCTAGTCCACTAGTTCCTTATACCACTGATTGAATGGAGTGAGGGGGTAATTCCCCAATATGTAGCAACGTGTAGGCTACCTACCTACTTGTTCAATTCCACACCTGTTTGATGAATATCATGAATACTTACCGAGTAGTTAAATTGTTCAAGATCCTGTCCGACAGAGCTAAAAAGCTGTAAATTTTCACCGAGGTTTCCTTTATAATGTAAGCAGGTATTGGTTGAATTTTTTGAAATTTCCACAGGATAGGAAATAAAGGGAAGTTTATTTTTTGCTTCAGTTTCCGTGTCAAAAATGCGGAAATTTCCACGCGTAGCCGCAACCATTTGCCAGTAAACATAAAAAGAGAAATCATTATGTATAGGTCACCTACCTATACATAATGATTTGTCTCTTTTTATATATATGTATCTATATGTATACTAGACTCCTGATCTCTATAGCAGATCGATTCAACACTAACAATAGCTTCCGCTGGTTAATTGTTTAGCATTGCGAGCCAATTACTGCAGCAGCGGTAATTACTGGCCAGTGGTCGACTGCACTGCACCGGGGCGCCGCGCCGGGTCGGAGACCGGTAATTAAAGTTAAAACTATCATTCATACTCGAGCATACAATACTTGAGATAATTATGATTCTTCTTCTTTTATGTTCTTTTTACCCGATGACACTTTTTAATCGAATATTGTAATATGGATATTAAATTAAAGAGCTTACTGAAAGGATTTCAAAAAGGTACCTATGTAATGTTTTTTTGCAGTCCAGTTTTTGATTTTTTTAGTTTATACCGACTAGTTGTAAGTATGTAAACAATCGATATAACATTTTATGTTCACCAAATGTTTAAGTAACAGGCATATAGATGAGATAAATTCGATACAAATCTTGTAGTTACCTATATTTATACTACGCGTTCACTCTAAGTTTGCCCTTACCTCCCGTCCCGCTCCTCATAAATAAAAAAAAAAAAATAAAAAAAAGCCTTTTATTTCTTGCGTCATTTCATTACAGTTTTTTGACTAAAATTTGGTTGATTTGAAAATTGAATTTAAATTTTTTTAACAATAAGAATATAATAACATTATCTGACTAAAAAATTAATTATAAAATTATGACAAATTAATAATATATTTTTAATGTCAATAGCCGGACACCACCATTGGATTTTGTAACATACAAGAGATTACCGTAGAATAGTTGGATTTGCCAGTCTAAAAAGAAAGCGAGGAATTTCGCGGCTACGAAGATGTCGAATAAGGGATGAATTATGCTACACCGAGCCGGGCACGAGTCGTGCCCCGTACGAGGCACGGACGAGGCACGGCACTAACATTTTATATGACGCGGACATCGAGTGTTTATGCTACACTGTGCGACGCCCGCGCGCCCGTGTCCGCGCCTCGTAAAACAATGTTAGTAATATTGCTCGTGTCCTTCACGGTGTAGCATAATTCATCCCTTAAAGACCTACTATAAAACTATACATTATTATTATTATTATTATTATTATTAGGATTGTGTGAAAAAATCTGTCAAGACATGAAGGATTCGAGTGCAGTGGTGGTACTAGTTCAAAGGAGAATGTGGGTCGCATTCCGGCCAAATGTATCTGTTTGCCATCACTTATCTCTGCGCCGGCGCACTGCACGTAATATTTGTCGTGTGCTGAATTACTTTATGCACCTACGTATCTTATTATGTACTGCAACGTAGACGACCTAAGCATCTAGTAAGTACATAAGTTAGGTAGTAGTTAGGCCTATGTTTTAAATATGGCTCCACATATTGTACCGTCGGGGTTAAGAAGCACAGTGACTTCTAACAGCAGGAAGCCGTCGATTATCCAACTGGGGCAGGGTGCAGCAGGAGCCGGGAGCTGGACTTGGCCTCAAGGTGAAAGATGCAGATAAGCATAACACCCTATAAAATGTACGATCAATAATCCAATCAGTCTAATAGGGCAGTAACTTGACTCTACTGCTACGTACGGAGATCATCGGGACAAAAAAGGATGGTAGAGATGTAACAGACGAAGCATTGAAAGCTACGACTTCCCAAAGGAGTCCATTGTCCAGCAGGACACGACCCCAGCGCTTTGCTCGGACAGAACTATTGACGGAGCCTCTTACACTTCATGATATACAAAATAGAGATAGAAAAGGCTATAAAGTAGGTAGGTAGGTAGGTACTGTGATGAAATATACACTATACAACAGAAGCTTGTTATACTCAGGATCAGCACCGGTAGCCGGCCGCCGGCACCACGGCATGCACGGTGATGTCACCAGCGACACCGGCACACGTCACCCTGCGAGCTGCGATATTATTCAGTCAATATTATCTCATGGGTCTGCTTATTTGTCTTACGTTTTACATAACTTAGCCACTGTGACAGTTCGTAAATATTTAATGACAAGTTTTTATGGCTTGTTCAATGTTGAATAATAGGTAATATCTTGAAGGTACTTTTGTAGGTGTAGGCACAACTCTTGCTAATTAGCAATCGTCATAATTAGCCCATAGCAGGACTCGTGCAACGGGTCTTCTTCACTCTTCATACACTCAGTCGGCTACATGACCCAGTTGAAATTAAGCCTGCGGCATCTACCTGATGCTCCTGTGCTCCATTCTCACCCAGAACACTGCTCCCACCTTTGGGCTGGTGCCCCAGCTAGCCAAGTGGATCCGTTCAATCGAATTCAACGGCGAGCTATTCGTCTTGTCGACGATCCCATGCTTACAGACGGACTAGAATCACTCGAGTTGAGGAGAGATGTAGGCTCTCTCTGCGTATTCTACCGTCTGTACAATGGGGAATGTTCTGAAGAACTATATGGCTTAATACCTGCAGTTGGTTTTCGACACCGCACATCACGGGGTTCCAGGTTCCACCAACATCACCTGGATACTTGGCATTCGTCCACAGTTCGGTTCTCATGTAATTTTCTACCTCGTACGTGTAAACTGTGGAACAAACTTCCTGCATCGGTGTTCCCTCTAAGCTATGACATAGGGTCCTTCAAGAAGCGGGTCAATCGTCATCTTTTTGGCCGGCAACGCGTTGGTGACGCCCCCGGTGTTGCTAATGTCCATGGGCGGCGGTGATCACTTACCATCAGGTGACCCGTCTGCTCGTTTGCCTGCTAAAAGCATAAAAAAAAATCTAAATTTTACTAACAAAAAATAACCGACTTCAAAATTACTCAAAAACCACTTGTCAGATCTCGTTCAAATTTATGCGGGACCATGTGACAAGCACCTGCTTTCGATTAAAAAAAGAATCATCAAAATCGGTTGGCATGATATTGAATTATTCATCCATTTGTCGCGCACATACTTAATGCTAATTTAACACTTATATGGTTTTCTCATGGATGCCATTGTCAGATCTCAATAAAATATAAGTGGGACCACATGACAAGCACCAGCTTCCGTTTAAAAAAACAATCATCAAAATCGGTTCACCCAGTCGAAAGTTCTGAGGTAACAAACATAAAAAAAATACAGTCGAATTGAGAACCTCCCCTTTTTATGAAGTCGGTTAAAAAAAGAACAGACACACGAGAGAAGAAAAAAAAATATGATTTTAATTGTGCCTTTGAAGTTTGAATCCGTCATTCGGTTGAATAATTAAATTAAATTACGATTGCTAGCTAAATTCCTGCCGAATTTAATACTTGGCTATAACTCATTAATATGTATTATACTCAGTACAGCGCACGGGTCTTTCCTAATTAATGAGGAGGCCTAGAGCTCTGCCCGCTACAGCGCGGGTTGATGAAGGCAGACTTTTTCAAGTTCCATTGCGCCAGCTTGCTTGACTTTTTACACGCTTTATATTAGCTTCAACTGTATGTTTGTTTGTTTGTTTGTAACTTATAACAGATTCCTTTGGACTTGATTTTGACCCACTTCAAACGGTCAGGTCAAATAAATAATAGTTAAAAAAAAAACTAAAAAACACGCTTTTATAGAAAATCCAACTAAAAAAAATAGAAAATTAATTTGAATTAAGAATCGTGTAATTGTAATAAAAGCGTGGGGTGCATGGTGTCAATGAGTAGAAGAGATTATATCTTAAAAAGCACCCCACACTTTTTTTTACAATTTATTTATTATTATTATTATTTTTTAGTTGGATTTTCTATAAAAGCGTGTTTTTAGTTTTTTTAATTACTTCGTGTTTTGGTCGATGGCTTAGGGCAATGAGCGCATGAAACTAGGATTTTTTCAAATTGCAAGCCAAGATACTAAATAGTACCTAAAAATGCCGTGAATCAGTGTATCATTATAACTGAATCAAAATGAATTATTTTTAATGTAGGTAGGTAGGTTGAATGTAGGTAGGCAGTATATAGACCTACTCTAGATCCCAGAGCACGTAATTTAACACCAATAAAGACAATCATCTAAATGTGTCTGTTATTTACTACAGAAACGTGATAAAGAATGAATAAATAATTAGTATTTATATACATATTTACCACTGTCAGTACTTGACATAGAACAAACTCATCACGAAAGCTTTCCACAACACGAACGCACAAATGGATGTACTTGTCTGAGTACACCAGCAGCCGGCACCAGGCGGCAACAGGCAACAGCACCGCCCAAGGCCAGCGATAAGCCAATAAGTTTTACGATCAGCTCACATCATAACAATTGTTCAGCGTAAGGAGATAGATAACTGCAATTGATTCAATCAACAGCCGCATTCCGCCATGTTTGATTACCTAATCGCTTTAAATATGGTAACGTTTGCACGCGTGCAGCAAGTGGCATGGAGCCTCCTTAATCTCTAATTTAATTATTTTCTTTTAAACTGCGATTAAGTTGAACCTTGCAGAGCTTCGACTAATGACATGACACACTTTTTAACCTGTCACGCAATGCGCAATAAAATGGCCAAGCTATTTTTTTAGCCAAAATGTAGAGTTTGTATAATTGAGGTTATAGAGCTAGAGAGCCCTTGTAGAGTCAGGTGCGACGTGCGAGGCTCTTTTATTCTTTATGTAACTCACCGAAAAAAGAACTTAAGATCCATCTGGTGAAAAGTGGCCATTGAATCTCATGAATATCAGTAAAACCAAAGGGATCACCGACGCGTTGCTGAACAAGGAAGAATAAGAGACAGAAAGAAAGGAAGAACTGGCACTCGGGCCGCCAATCGGAACACGACAAGTGGTTTGGCAGCAAAATGGTGGTAACTAGCCAGGCAGGCTTCACAGGAAGATAATAGCACCCGTAAATATATTGCTAACATAATCCTAAATCCTTGATGGGAAAGCGGGCCGGATTCTGTCGCCTCTATGTCTCTGCAGGTTGCACCAAGAGAGAGGACCCAAGGCTAATTATAGAAGCTGAAAATCGGTTCCTGACGACTCCGTTCATCTTTACTGTGACGCCTGAACTCTGAAGTTTCCTAAACAAATCCGTTTGCTAAAGTAAAAAAGTTATTATAATCTTAAATCCACAACAAATTGGGTCGTTCTAAAAGTATAGTTTTCATATATAAATTGTTTGTTTGCGTGTTTGTTCCGCTGAGCGGATTATAACCTGGTTTTCGTTTGTTTGCGTTGCTCTAAGATTTGGGTTACACATTCCATTTTTATGTTGTTGTTGCACGACAAGTAGCTGTGAAAACACTTATTGAAATTCAGTGTTCAATAATAATTATATTGTACGAGTACGTTAATGTTATTTAGTAAATATTACACGAGTAGATATATAGTCTGTTCATACATTGATAACATTTGAGCAATGGAAAAAAAAGTTTTAGCTATCTGCAATAGGACGAAGCTTCTTTACCATCAGATTGGATGAAAAAGTAATCATTACCTATATTTTTTATTTATATGTTGTGCTTAATTACTTGTCGAACATAATGGTTACAATTTGAAACGACTGGCCTATAGCCGGGTGTTGAATGGTTACAACTACAGAGAAAATTGGTTTGAAAGATGGACATTAGATTAAGAGGTCTAAAGACTCTGAAGAATCGTATTGGTAGATGGTCTAGCCATAATGTCCTGTGTCCTCGTATAATGCACACCCTGCATGTCTTGGTATGCAGTCATCTATTTAGAATTGTCGCAGCACCATACAGGACGCGACTACACGATTTCTACGGTCTCATTACTTCAAACATAATAATATTCATTGTAAAAATGGACGCCTTGTTAAAATATAATAAATAGGTAAGGATTTTATTGAGGAAGATATTACTTATAATAATATGTAAATGGCTGTTACAATGTAGAGTTTATGTTAGCATTTATAAAAAGGATATTGCATTTTTTTATTAATATATAAGTAGCGAACGAGTATGCAGTTGTCATAGTTATTTATGGTTACCATCAGATTACTAGCTATAGGTCACTCTTAAAAAGAAGCTTCTCATTTTGGAAACTGATGCATAGAAAAACAAAATGTTTTAGGGCAGGTTATTGTAACGTTAAGATTGGAACTGGTTCACGAGAAGTTGAATGATGAGGCACCACTAATTGGGTCACGTTGCACAGCGGCGAGGAGGCTGCAAACAATAGATTAGATATCGTTCTCAAACGGTGAGATACTGTTTGCGGAGCAGACACCGCCCCGACACCGCCGCCAGCGATAAATGATAATTATTAGCTCATTTCGAAACCGAAGCCTGAAGGCAATGCGTTGTGAATGCACGCGATACGACTATGCCACTGCAGGAGTACTACCTTTAAACGGTTTTCTCTATCAAAAGTCCTAAATCCTGAAGAAATTGGGATTTAATCAAAATGCTGACATCTTTAACCTACCTCAAATTGAACTCGACAGTCTTATTTGTGGTCGGTAACAGATGATATTTCGCTCCTCGAAGGTGAATCGTCTCTTTTCTGAGCATCGCTGAATACTCAACCCAGCGCTGCTCCTGCTGAAATTGACGACGCTGATTTCTTTGCCGCGAAGTTTCAATCTCGTTATACAACTTACGGCCGGTCTCAATAATGTACTAACAGATGGAAGACTGTGGATAGGGCTACCATTAGTATGTTATCTGTCATACTTGTCAATTTTTCAGACGCAAAAATTGACAAATATGACAGATAACATACTAATGGTAGCCCTATCCACAGTCTTCCATCT
The DNA here is from genome assembly GCA_951805285.1 of Thymelicus acteon. Taxonomy (NCBI): domain Eukaryota; kingdom Metazoa; phylum Arthropoda; class Insecta; order Lepidoptera; family Hesperiidae; genus Thymelicus; species Thymelicus acteon. Next base: position 16,699,128 of record OX638229.1, read on the forward strand.
GTTACGGCCGGTCTCAATAATGTACTAACAGTTATAAAAATGTAGATAAGGCTACCATTAATACGTCATCTGTCATATTTGTCAATTTTTGCGTCTCAATAACCTTCAGTGGATCGAAAATATCTATCGATGACATTGATCTACCGTTCGGAGGGCCAAGTCATACCGTAGGTATGTTGGTCCATACAAAAATAAATACTTGCGTCTCAATAACGCTTTGACAGCTAACTGTCGGTAATAAAAGTTACCAACTATCGGAAATTTTCACATCGCTCGATTTCGACGGATAATTGGTAGATTTCTCATATAGTAAAGAAAATTTATCAAAACATATTATTTCAAAACAGATATTAATCAGTGATGAATGATAATGAATTTTGTGAAGCCGGCTTACTTGATTCCGCCTTTTTTATACGGTACCAAGATCGCCGAAATTGTCCTCGTATAAAATATATGACTACATATTATTATGACTGAATTGTGTGAATCCAATTTTGTTTATAACTACCTAGATTCAGATTAAACAATCCATAATCTAAATTTTACTAACAAAAAATAACCGACTTCAAAATTACTCAAAAACTACTTGTCAGATCTCGTTCTTTATGTGGGACCACATGACAAACACCAGCTTTCGACTAAAAAAAGAATCATCAAAATCGGTTCGCCCAGTCCAAAGTTCTGAGGTAACAAACATAAAAAAATACAGTCGAATTGAGAATCTCCTCCTTTTTTTGAAGTCGGTTAAAAACGGCAGTGAATGAGAATTGATAACAATTCCTATCTTAAAGTTTTAGGTAAGTAGGTATTTTAATAAAACAAGAACACTAAGCTTTTTAAGTTAGATTTATTTTGAAATTATAACAAAAACATTTCGCCTTTTCAGAAATAATGGTGTATCCCTGCTACCTCAATAGCTATTGGCTACTATTTTGGCCTTATGAAGAAAGGTACTTCATCTTTTGTGAAGGGTCTGGACATCATCTGAAAAGAAACTTCCTTTAGTACATTTGGCAACATTTTTTTGTTTAAAAGCAAAAACCTCTCGCAATGTGAGGGGTATTAGGCCATAGTCTACCACGCTGGCCAAGTGCAGATTGGTAGACTTCAAACACCTTTAAGAACTTTATGGAGAACTCTCCGGTGTGCAGGTTTCCTCGCGATGTTCATTGTTTTCCTTCACCGAAGCTAGTGATACTTAACTTCTAATAACTTTGAAAATTAGCGTGCCAGGATTTGAACTCGGGCCCCGGACATGTGGGAATAAACACTTCGTTCGGGAGACCAACGTTCTAACCGCTAGGCTATCACTGCTACAATTACAACAATTTACAATTACTACAATTTTTTGTTTACTAAACATAATAATAAATTTTATTTTATTAACAAATAAAGTCTATACTCACGGTAATTGTTGAGCTATGTGTTTCATTATATAATCCTAGTTTATTCATAAAACTAATTAATATTAAGTACTAAAATTATGAGAAAATACACGTTGTTTATATTTTGAGCAACCAAGCGACATAAACGAATGTCAAATGACAATAACATGTCATCGTCGTCCGGGATACCCATGAGTGATAAACGTCAAATGCTGCGTTTTGTTACTAGTAAAGCATTGTTCCAGGTTACACATAACATTATTTTATTAACTTCATCCGCGAAATTCACAGTACATTTGGAACAAATTATCATTTTAATATTAAAATGAAATAAGTTTATAATCAAAAACACTGAGGTCCTTTTTATGATAAAAAGTATAAAAAAAGTATAAAAGTATAAAAAAAATATTGATATGCGAAAACGAAATTTTCAGAGGGACTTAAAAACCAGAGACAGAAATGTCACTGAAATATTATCTACCGATGATCTTACTTCTCTTTGCTTACTTTTGATTTGTGAGACGGCAGTTGCCGGGAGATCAATCTTTACTTTTTATCTCTGGTGTGTACCAGAGTTCAACTGACAGTATAATATTGAGACCGGCCGTTAATCACTAACGGCCGGTCTCAATAATGTACTAACGGCCGGTCTCAATATTATACTGTCAGTGGAACTCTGGTACGTATCAGAGATAAAAAGTAAACATTGATCTCCCGCTAACTGCCGTCTCACAAATCAAAAGTAAGCAAAAAAAAGTAAGATCATCGGTAGATAATATTTCAGTGACATTTCTGCCTCTGGTTTTTAAGTCCCTCTGAAAATTTCGTTTTTGCATAACAATAATTTTTTTTTATACTTTTATACTTTTTATTAAAACAAGGAACTCAGTGTTTTTGATTATAAACTTATTTCATTTTAATATTAAAAATGATAATTTGTTCCAAATGAACTGTGAATTCCGCGGATGATGTTAATAAAATAATGTTATATGTAACCTGGAACAATGCTTCACTAGTAACAAAACGCAGCTTTTGACGTTTAGCACTGATAGGTATCCTTGACGACGATGACATGTTATTACGAGTATCATTTGACATTCGTTTATGTCGCTTGGATAACAAAATATAAACAAAGTGTATGTTCTCATAATTTTAGTAATATTAATTAGTTTTATGAATAAATGAAACACATAGCTCAACAATTACCGTGAGTATAGACTTTATTTGTTAATAAAATAAAATATATTATTATGTTTAGTAAACAAAAAATTGTTGCAAAATGTACTAATGGAAATTTCTTTTCAGATGAAGTCCAGACCCTTTACAAAAGATGAAGTGCCTTTCTTCACAAGGCCAATAGCTATTACTGTAGCAGGGATACACCATTATTTCTCAAAAGGCGAAATGTTTTTGTTATAATTTCAAAATATATCTAACTTACAAAGCTTAGTGTTCTTGTTTATGACTACGATTTTATTTTACGATTAGAACATTAGTCTCCTGAACGAAGGGGCCCGAGTTCAAATCCTGGCACGCACCTCTAATTTTTAAACATTATGTGCGTATTAAAAGTTAATTATCACTAGCTTCGGTGAAGAAAAACATCGTGAGGAAACCTGCACACCGGAGAGTTCTCCACAAAGTTCTTAAAGGTGTGTGAAGTCTACCAATCCGCACTTGGCCAGCGTGGTAGACTATCGCCTAATATCCCTCACATTGTGAGAGGAGACCCCAAGCCCAGCAGTGGGACAATTATGGGTTGTTGCTTTTTTTTTGCTTTTAAACAAAAAATTGTTGCCATATATATATACCTACTAAAGGAAATTTCTTTTCAGATGAAATCCAGACCCTTCACAAAAGATGAAGTGCCTTTCTTTATAAGGTCAATACCTATTGATGTAACAGGGATACACCATTATTTCTAAAAAGGCGAAATGTTTTTGTTACAATTTCAAAATATATCTAACTTATAAAGCTTAGTGTTATTGTTTTATTAAAATACCTACTTATCTACAACTTCAAAGAAAGGAATTGTCCTCAATTCTTATTCACTGCCGTTTTGTTTAATCTGAATCTAGGTAAGTACTAATAAATAAAATTAGATTCCCACAATTCAGTCATATATTTTATACGAGGATAATTTCGGTGATCTTGGTATTAAAAAATGTGGAATGAAATACACAGGCATCACAAAATTGATTATCACTCATCACTGATTAATAAACTCATGATTTTTTGATAAATTTTCTTTACAATACGAGAAATCTACAAATTATCCGTCGAAATCGGGCCATATGAAAAGCTCCGATAGTTGGTAACTTCTATTACCGACAGTTAGCTGTCAAAGCGTTATTGAGACGCAAGTATTTATTTTTGTATGGACCAACATATCTACGGTATGATTTGGCCCTCCAAACGGTAGATCAATGTCATCGATAGATATTTTCTATCCACCGAAGGTTATTGAGACGCAAAAATTGACAGATATGACAGATGACATACTAATGGTAGCCCTATCTACAGTTTTTTAACTGTTAGTACATTATTGAGACCGGCCGTAAATCCGCGATGGCATCACTGCCTGTTCTGCATGCTGTTCTGCCTGCTCTGCATTGCACCTGAAACATAGATAATCCCCTAATTTATATATATTCCGTGAATATGCCAACATGACTTTTTTTCCAAAATGCAAGGCACGCGGTATAGTTTGCGTTTATATTTGTGAATTTCATGCCGCTTATTCTTTCAAGTATGTTGTCAAGTTATATTGCATAGTTTTTGAAATTCATGAATTTATTTGATTGACACTTATTAGAATTTATTTTTGTTCCAAAAAAGTTGTGAAATATTTATTATCAAGAAATATTATCACTTTTTTTCAAGAAATATTAAACTACTGATTAAGACCTTTAGGCTTGAAAAAACCTATTGCCTTGATAATTCCCTGAAACTTCTTGGAGAGTTTCCCAGATAGAAGAAATCTCTATCCTAAATCTGTAAAGATGAACAATTGCACAATGATTCCAAAAACGGGTTCAAATAACCCTTGCCTCTGTTTTGAAAGGCTCAGCACCCAGCAGCAAGCAGCCAACAGACAGCAGCCAGCACCCACGTAGCAACAGCATTCGCAATCTTATCAGCCGCATTCCCCAATTAATCCTCGTTCTTAGATGAACGAATTCTTAACGTTCTACGTAATCGAGTGTTGATGTTTGTATTGTAAATACTTTAATTTACTTTAATACCTTGTTGTTTCAGCAGTACGGATCCATTCGCTAAAACGGCTGAACACTTATTGTTTCTATTAAATCTTTACAAGGCGTGGTGTCTGATTCGTTTATGTCTTGCCGAGTTTTGGATACTTTTAAGAAAGTTGGAGATTTTATCAGTTCAATGGTTGAGCTGTGACTAGTCCTGCATCGTAACTCCTAATAAGCAAAATGTTAATCTAGTTTCAAAGAAGAATTAATTATTTAACTAATTAATCACTTTGGGTAAGTTTACTGAGCTTATGTAGCATTTCTTACGTTGGAGTGCGACCTCATAATTAGGTACTACGAGTATAACATATCAGATTATTTCAATTTAGTTGGTGCTCACATAGATAATTTAGTCATATTCGTCTAGCAGAATTTACAGAGTTTAGATGGGTATTAAGTATCTAATAAAGATTTCGCCCTCACAAACAAGCTATCATAGTATAGTTCAGAAAATTCATTTAAAATAGCTTGATTAGGGAGACCATTCACGCTCCACGAGGCGATCGTCCAACGACCCAGTTCGAGGCTTATTGTCATCGATTTATTCATGAGCCAACCGTATGAAAATCGATAGTTTATTTGTGCGAGCCGATGTAGCCGATGTAGCCGATGTAGCTGATGTAGGTGAGTAGCGCACCTGAACATGTGTTAGCGAGACACATCGTCAACATTGACTGTGGCATCATGGCACGGCAATACGGTCTATATGGGACATTCAATACGGTCGCTAAAGATTAAAACAATGCGATTGGGAAAGTATTGTACAGTAACAATATCGTTTTAGTATAATACGTGTAATATGTAATTGCGATTTATATTTGAACACTGTCATAATAATTATGGTTAATAATGCCTAGTTAAACATTATCTCTTAACAATGACACTAAATTATAGAACAGCATATTCACATTTTAAATTACAGTCCTTTTCAACGATACCCCACACTATGGGGGACGCAACGAAAAAAAAAAAAAAAATTCATCCTCACGTTACCTGTAGTAGGGGAGGTACCCTGAAAAAAAAAATTACTTATTCAATAATTTATTCTACGATTTTGGAGTTTCAATTAATATGTATATTATTGTATATCCATGCCAAATTACAGCTTTCTAGCACTCAGGGTCTCGGCGCTATGCCTCGGACAGACGGACGGACAGACGGACGGACAGACGGACAGACAGACAGACGGACGGACGGATGGATATGACAAAACTATAAGGGTGCCGATTTTATTGATTTATTGATGGAACACGTATTTTTCAGTTTTTCAAAATTTTGCAAAAAAAAAAGAAAAATACAAATTGATGTGAATATTGCTTATTTTTCAAAAGTCCCTCCTGGAGGAATCCTTGGTGGTTTTATCGTGGGTTGCAGTATATAAATTACTACATATAAGTACTTCAATATAAATTCACCGTTTTTTATATTTTCTTCTGCAAGAGGTACAAATAAGGTAAAACATAATTTCTGTATGCGAAGCTGCGGGCAACAGCTAGTAGAAAATATTTATAGGTACTCAGTGTAGTCTGCGACTACACAAAAATCTGCGGATTTTTGTTACATTGTATGAATATAATATTATGTATTGCATGTTATTACGGAGATGACATTAAGACAAGCAGTGGCCAGTGGACATCATTGGGATTGTGTCATTGTAAGCGCGTGCTATGGTTACCATGCCGGATCGCCGTGCCAAGGGTCCTGGGTTCGATTCCCAGCGAGGGGCAGACTTGAATGATGAGTTTGAATTTCTGTTCTCGGTCTGGGTGAGTGTGTTCTTCTCTATGGGTTGTACATGGTACCCACAATAATCAAAATTTTACTAACAAAAAATAACCGACTTCAAAGTCTCAAAAACTACTTTTCAGATCTCGTTCAAATTTATGTGGGACCACATGACAAGCACCTGCTTTCGATTAAAAAAAGAATCATCGAAATCGGTTGGCGTGATATTGAGTTATTTGTCAATTTGTCGCGCACATATTAACACAAATTTACGACTTATGTGGTTTTCTCATGGATGCTATTGTCAGATCTCAATAAAATTTATGTGGGATCACATGACAGCCACCAGCTTTCGATTAAAAAAACAATCATCAAAATTGGTTCGCCCAGTCCAAAGTTCTGAGGTAACAAACATAAAAAAAATACAGTCGAATTGAGAACCTCCTCCTTTTTTTGAAGTCGGTTAAAAACAAGACCAGTCGTAAAAATGTACACGGTGTAATGTTTGCCTGTCCCCTACAACACATTTCCAAAGATAATAATCGCATCTGACGCAAGTCTGGATTACACATGCTTAAAGAATGTACGAAGGCCGCCCCAGGGTCGATTCGGAAAATTGTTCATCACAAGTGTATCACCAAAGACTAATATTTGTTATTCTTTTGTAATTAAGTTAATCGCATTTATCAAGGTCTTGAAGGAATTAAATGGTAAAATTTTTGTTTTTGTCAATATGACTGCTCAGTATTGACAAAGATCAGTATTTGATAGCTGCTTTGTGGTGCTACTTAGTTGTGAGTGTTGACCAGTTCACCAGCTAATTCATTGCAAGGTAAAGCGCGTAGGAGCAAGATATGCCTATCGAAAAAAAAAGTATCATTTCAGTATCCAGGAACAATGTTACATTTGGAACACTACTTCTGGTCAGAACTTTACAGTCTGCAGACGAACAACGACAACCTGATGCATGATGGTAAATGGTCATCGCGTCCACGGACATCAGGAACCTCACAGCCACCGCCGGCACGTGGCCGGCCACAACACTCCGCTGGCACTCCGACACTGAAAAAGTTATAAACCTTCATGGTCGCTTTAAAAGTGCCCTGCATGACAACGCATGATAGCATTAATCGTGAAAGAGAATTAATAATAATAATAAGATAATAAAAAAAAACGTGTATCACTTTTAATTATTATCTTTCAAAAACTATTTTTGTAATAAATAAAAATAAACAAGTACAAACTGTAGATGGCGTTGTCCATGAACCTGAATCACGCTGTTGAAACTCTGTGAGATTTGTATAAGTAATAACATTAAATTTTAAAAGAGGTAAAAATAATAAGAAGCTAGGCTAGGGCCATCTATCCAGTGCTTTCATACCAATTTTGCAAGTCGCATAAGAAGTATAACTTTAAAAACATATCGTAAGTTACGATTCGTAACCAGAAATCGTAGGAGTAGCGAGTTCCCAAGTTCAGTTCATTCTCATTACGTATTTCCTACATGCACAAGAATTGACGCCTTTACAACTTTTTGTCGCATTATGCATGCACTTGACGTATGCTTGGCGTCCTTGTGTTCGAGCCTCGTCCCCGCGCTCCGCAGGAGATAAAAACTATGAGTTACAATGACATAATGTGTGTAGCCTCTAGCCTGTGAGGTGTGAGGACTCTGATGAGGCTTTTGATGTGCCGTTAATGACACTAGTTCTTCTGCCTTATGCTCTAAGGGGCCTTCCTAACCTCAGTTTATTGATGAAATGCGTAAATCTCGAACCAAATCTTTGTAGGATATATTTTGTTGATAATTTAATTTCTATTTAATATCTAAATTAATAGTATAAAATGTGCCACTGAGCATTGTGATATACGAGTAGGTTTCTGAGTGAGTACGAAGACTTTTTGTGCGAAATGTATGAAAGTTTGATATTTTCCTCTTGTAACGCCCAAATAAAACTTGTTTAATCCTAACAATATTTTGTAATAAAAATAGGGAAAGAAAATTTTGGATCAATTTGTAAGCGAAATCTTTTTGAGTCGAATAAAATATTTAGCTTCTTGACAACTGCTGTGAACGGAAAAAAAAACAGTTTTCTTGAAATGAATCGACGACGAGCCAGAGCCACATAAGTTTGTGATGTAGTATTGGAATGTAGACATGTTGCGTTGACTGACGTTCTACACTCAAGTCTTCAAGTGATGGCAATTTGCTTTTCAATCGCGATTTAGGTAGGTACATACTCAGACAAGATCGCACTTATGCAGAGCATTTCTGCAGTTGAGTGATTTGATCTGCAAATTCCAGCCATTGCAGATCTGTTGCAGAATAATCCAAAAACGAAACTTTCCACATCCGCCTCAACCCAGAGCCACTAACGGTTACTTTAATTGCTCCTTAGCAAAAAAAGAATCACCATACAAATTCTGTACTAAGGAGCGATTTAAGTAACCATTAGTGACTCTGTGTTGGGGCGTTAGTGTTTGAAGTTCAGCATTATGTTTCAGTGGTAATTTAGTTTTTCATGGCATTTTTAATTTATTGGGGTGGCCCAGAATATTGACTCTAATCCCTCGTCCTAAGAATTGATAGAAGCCGACGAGTTGGTAAGGTCGAAGAGCTTTAATAAGGGTTATATCACCGATACGATACGACTCGTTGAGCTGAGGGCTTGAGCTTCTACACTGGTATTTTATTATTTTATTTCTCGGCTGCAAATTATGATGATGTTCACCTGATAGTCAGTTACTTACATTACCTTAGATGAAAGATTATCCTATACGCACTTGGCTAGCGCCACCAAGCTAGCCGAGCTCTTTTCAAATGAGTCTCTAATATGAAGTTTAATCAAGTGTTGATCGGTTGTGATAAATTTACAAATGAAATTTTATTCGAACTAGATCCAATTATTGATCCGATGTACATAAACTTAATATTTTGTACACTTACCATACGAAATAAGTATCAAACATAGGCGGAGAGCGCCACTAACCGTAACGGAAGCACCATAGATCTAAGTGGCAGAGCATACGTGCGCGCGCGCCGTTTCCAATGTTTGCCCATTGATAAAGCTCGCAATTTTGCTGTCAGTTTGGAACGTGCCGCCGAGCGCAGTGCACGTGTCCCGCGCACCGCGACCTCCGCGGTTCATGCTCTCGTCCTCGCGAGCTTCATTCGACCAGTACCACCACCGCACCGACAGTACGGTGCCCGCAACCTAGGAAACCAGTGGCATGGTAATTGGTGAATTTGTACAAAATCAAAAGGATACATTATCGTTTCGCTGTCCAAATTTTTGACTGAACGGAACCCGCGCGCTAGCCGCCCATTGTCTCGTAGAGCTAGTAATAGGTATCGTATTACGTAATGTGTAATATTTCAATTATTTAATTTAATTTAGTCATATTTTTAATATAACATTTTCTACTAGAACAGGGTAAATTAAAATTATACCTTAAACTACCGATCATAATGTTTACTTGTTACGGCAACAGATCAATTTTATAGCTTGAACATCTTGCGATAATAAACCAACTATTTATAATTTTAATGTGGTGTAAAGTTCGTCAATATGTTATTTTATCTCCTGTCATTGATATTTTAATTAAGGGAAGTTCATTTATTGATTTACGCAACGTCCAGTTGTCGCTATAGCGACATGTCAATAGGGCGATCAGTAATACTCGTTATCGTAGCTTTTGCAAATCTTATCGATTTGTTTGTGATCGTCTCTGTAAACATGTCTTCTTGTGATGATTTATCGCCATTCATATCGTTTAAACACGTGCCTTAAACCCTTAAAAATTCTCCATTCAATATATTCACAGAATGTCCATTGGTTGCTCGTGAAATCGATATCAATAAGAGATGAGCTTTTGTGCTATCCTTTTGTTAGAAATCGCTTCGACCAGGAACGCTTGCAGTGAATAACACTTTATTTTTTAAATCCACGACATAACGTTGAAACAAATTTTATGTGATTTTTTAGGAAAATGATAACAAACATAACAAATGAGTCCTAAATATTGGCTGCCTACATCCTCAGCGAATCGGGCCAGGGTTACATTCTGGTGGGTGCTGGTGCTTTATCAGTATAGGAACCGTCCGAAGGCTAATAATTTGCGCAACCGCGTCAATCGTATCACGTCCGCTGGTAAACTCAGTTGTGTGGGAATCTGTTATTTCTCTACACGCATATACTTGACAGTTTTATATTAAAAAATCCAAAAGGTAACGAAGTGAATGACGAAAGAAAACAAGGCAGATAAAATTAATGAACGAACTTTCTTTGCAAATATTATGCCCTTAATTAAAACAGTACATGCAATAGAAGTAGTACTATGTCTTAAAACCCGTCTTAAAAAGTTCACAACGCTGAGATAAATAAAGATGTACGTATCGTTAAAGACAAAGCTTTTGTTTCAGTGTTGACTAATAGATAATTTTATTAAAACCGTGATACAAAATATCAAAAAAGTAAAACGTTGACCTTATTGAATCAATTCAAGCAAAATATTTTCTCAACTGAAAAATTGACTGGAAACTATTGAATTAATATATGCGTTGGAGATAATTTAATCAATGTTATTTAGTCTATTTAATTCGGCATTGGCTAAATTTGTTATTATTAGAATTATCTAAGCAATTAATTACTTGATAAGAAAGAACATTATGTATCATTTGAAGGGTACTTTTCAAAATATTTAATTCATCTTTATCTTCAAAGTTCATAGTAGTTTAAAAATTAGTAGTAAACCCATTTGTCGTAGCGTCTTAAGTCTAGTGTTCCACGCTCGTCATCGTTGGTATAAAAGCGTTGGGTTTCTGGGAAGAAACATCTTTAGTGATGTAACTATCGGCTTTTTTTGGAAGCCAAGGCCAAGTTGGCCTTTAAAAAGCTTTTAATCCTGGAAACCAGGAAAAGCAGTATTTTACTGCGAGGCACCTGCCCATGCTTTATAAAGTTCAAGTCAGGTCTTACGTGGTGTACAGTTCCAAGTTGTTACCTGTGTCTCAGAAGAGACACAGAAACACACACATTTTCTACAGAAATTGCTTGAGACTGCTTCATTTTTCCATTATGCACCACTTTGTATAAGATTGAAATTCCACATTGATTGGACTCTTGGAGAACTAGAGTCTAGGGTTTGTTTCTCGCAATCCTTTTTGCTACGCAGGTGCTTGCTGTGGAATGAGTTTCCTTCCGATGTGTTCCAAGAGCGCTATGGCATGCGGTTCTTACAAAAAGGTGTAAGAAGAGTTCTCGTTCAAGTTTGTTCGTTTGCGTTGGTAATTTCTCTGGTATTGGTCAAGTCCATAGGCAATGGTAACAACTTACCATCAGGTGGTCCGTCTACTTTTTCATCAGTCTTTCAGGCAATAAAAAAATAATAAAAGCAAAGATAGCCACATTGGCAAATTCGAATTTCTTTGCTTTACTTTGATTCATTTGTATAAAATTGCAAAATAATTATCTACGTCTATCATAATAACATTGCTTAGTTTTAATGTACTCTAACCTCGATATCTGTTTATTAAATCATATTATCAAACACATTAAAAATGATTACTGTCATGTTAGAAGTTCGAATGACTTCTTCCGCCGATATCTTTAATCATGTCGTTCGTAAAGTAGCCGGGCCCAAACGAATCGTGAGATTTTAATGATCCATCGTCAAATTCATGTAGAACAAATTCACCGTCGTTATTTTATTAATGGTTCTTTCACGCTCCCTAGACAGCTTTGACTCATTAGGAGCTTATAAAAATCAAAAGAAATTAGTTGGGTAAATATTTCATCTTTGTTGGTTCGTACCAGTTGATCGTGTCTTATTTTTCTTGACTGGATTCATCTGCGGCTGTTCTCAATATTCTGTCTATTCATAATCCTCAAGTCAGTTGCTTAGCAATTGTAGGCTTAGAAACTTATTGTGTGAGTTGCTGTGAAATAACCCTGAAGTTTTAGCATGATTGTATTGCACAACGAACCGGAATTATTTCAAAGTTGATATTAATTTATTTTATGAAATTGTAAATAATAGAATATTATTCATTAAAAACACAGATTTTATTGCTAATCTATTTGTAGGACGACACAAACGGAAACATTATCGGACCGCACTGATTTTTTAAAATAAAGTGTCCATCCATGTTAACACATGCGCTACTTATCTTCGTGACTCATAATTCAAACATTAAAATTTTATATTTTATATGCAGCCCATGTTTCATAAATACATAGGTCGTGCAGTGTTTAACTTTTAGTGCCTAGATCTAGTTAAATAGGAATGTCGTCATTGGCCCTTAATGCCATTCAAAGGAACCTAATTCGCTATTGTATTCATAATTACACTAGTTCAGTTCACATATTTGACTTATTTGCACAACCGTTGAGTTTGAAATGTGAATCGTATGCGTGGACGAGGGAAGCTTATTTTGTTTTGGCACAAATTTGTTAGATACGACCTACTATTTTATGGACTTAGCTGTTGTAGTTATGAATTACAGCTTGTCGTTAAAATTGTCACTAGTTGTATTACCACTATAGTATAAATTTTAAGAATTGTGAAGGTGTTAGAGTTACGACATAAGCTAAAATTTATGTTCAATCCTTATATTTCATTTCATTGTCTGTTTTTCTCATAGTTTTAAGTTTATTTGAACTGGTTGAAGTTTAAATAAGTTTAAATAAATGATTGGGATTGATTTATTGGTTATTTAAGTTTTATTAACTTCAATAAAAATAAAAATAAAACTAATGGCGAGCTTAATAGAAATGCAGCAATGATTATAAAAGTAATTTTGTTAGGTTTTATTTGTGGCTACACAATTTGTTCTTCTTTGAATATTATGTGTTTTGTCTTTAGTGAATTTTTTTTAGTCATACCGAAAAATATTTTTTCCAAATTAAAATATCTCCTGCTCTCCTCTCCACGAAGCTAAAACCTTTAGTTTTATACTTAGCTCACTTAGTATGGTAAAGAACTATTGTATAGACACGTGATTTCTAAGAGATTTTATGATGTTCTTAGCATACAAGAGAAGTATTTATGAAGCGTGTGATAGCGGCACTTATCATTGTTTGAGTTGCAAATAGCATAACGTAAATTTCTGTTTTCATTACGTCAAATGGTAAAACATTGTAGGTTTTGATGGAGTTTAATGTTAATGTTTCATATACTGACGTCTCTACATTTTAATTATCCATTAAAACATCAAAGATTTTATGTTAACAATTACCATAGGTAACAAGAAAGAATAGCAATGAAGCGTAAAATATTATTACTTTTTAGACGACTTCAAAAAAAGGAGGAGATTCTCAATTCAGTCGTATTTCTTAATGTTTGTTCTCAGAACTCTGTCATTTATAAACCAATTTGGGAAATCTGGGATCCATGAGGAATTGAGCGACTTCTCAAATATTATAATAATGTGATAGTAGCTTTATGTGTATGTTTAGCGATAATTTAGTGGGATTTATTCCAAGACTATTTCATTTTCTTCGATCATTATTTATGGTAAAATTTGATTATCACACAATCAAAATTAGAAACGGAATCAATAATACAACTTGTTTCCCTACAGATGCGACATCAAAGCTGTAATCTCCTTATAAACAGAGGCATGATCAAAAGCATGCGAGGCGATTACAATAACAATCTACGCATATCGAGTCATTTTTCATAACAAGTTGCAGACCATTTCTATTGCATTGCGTGCTGTCTGTCGGCTGCGGCGATGCGGTGCGTCCACTAAGTAGCCCTTTGATCTAACGCAGCGCTTCCTCGTTCCACAATGCTTGCTCTGTTGAGGCTCTCTCTGCGCCTGTTATGATATGCGATACGCCACCAATATTGCTCTATTATAGTTCCTAGTTCCTTGATGTGCACTGAAGGGATACCTGTTTTAAAGCTACCTTTGTTTCTGATGTTGCATCAATAATATGGGATCAATATTTGTTTATGTAGCCTGCAGTAGGGATTGCGGGCACCATCTCTAAAAGATATTGGTGACATCAAATTCATCACGAGGTTTTTCGGCCAGAAAGTTAATTCAGGATTTTTGTAGTGCGTTAGTCTCTATGGCATCGTTCGTTGAACATTTGCGTTTTAGGGATTAGGGAAGATTGTCTTGAATTTACAGAAGCATGGAGATGTATACCTACCAATAAATTGCTACTACCACCCTTCGTTGCTTTTATATGTTATGCTTTTTTTGGGCACCAAAGTCAAGATTTATATTTTTTTATTACAGTTGAATATTTCCTTTGCTAATTTAACCATAATATTAGCTATCCATAACTTGGGAGTTCTGTACATCTACTATCCAAAGTAGTGTGATCCAAAGTAGAGGATTCCAAAGTAGGTGTTTAATTATTTTCATGAAAGTGAATCACTTTCGTTGAGCCAGGTAATGATATATATTTGTACGGAATCCTGGGTCGAGGGTGAGGTATTAGAGCCGATCAGGATTGACCTCCGTCTCGCGCGCCGTTGACAGGAATCCGTACAAACGAAATCAACGTTAAACTCTGCTTCGCTCGCACCGATATTACCGATAGCCGATATTACGATTGCCGTGTCGCGTGTTGCGTGTGGATCCATCCAATCGTGCTTCGATTCATTTAACGTCTTCTTACAATTGCTCATCGTCTGTTCTTCTGTTTGGTCGTTTTAACATATTGTTTTAGGATGTGGATTCTTAACTGCAACTCAAATTAACGACTCGAATTAAATTAACCGTGACACAGTGCTTTTATTTAAAATTTTTTAAGAATCAGCAATAGATTAAATTATTCACCACTAGAAGAATGGAGGGTTTATAAAAAAAGTAAGTGCATTTTTTGAGTTAATATTTTCTGAGGATATTTATGAGTGGTTGCGGTATCTAATTTTGATTGACTTGGGTGTATTGAGCCTTTGAGTCTAAGTCAACATCTTCTCATGCAGCCTGCTGAACAGCCTAGATAACCGAGGAAGTTGTGCCGGTCCCTTTTAGGTATTAGAACTGAATCCTCTAGGTACCATGTTGTATCACGATGACACTCGTATAGAGTTTGATCCCCTGCCTGGCAATATTATCCTTTTTCCAATCAACCATATTCTTACGTGTTTCGGTTGCAGTCTCTAAGCCAGTAAACGAATCCCCTTCCATCTTGGTCATGAACGCGTTCTTCATGGCTTCGGTGTCACGGGCGTCTAAAGCTAGGTGTGAAGTTGGCTGCACTCTTAGGTACTTAGTAGTATTCACATACTTACATAATTAATAAAAGAATTCTAATAACTTCATAAGACAAGTAGTCAGTAAATTACTACTAATGTGGAAAAATAACAATTTATACATGTGCTGTAAAGGGCCTTTGTATTTTTGATTATTTTATATGTAAATTCCTTCTTAGTTTTCTAAGAAATGTACGAGTATTAGGCCGTTTTAACACAGAAGCGAGTTATGAGAAACAAACAGTCATTCAATGTAAAATTTTGTTCGGAACATTTCTAGAAAACCATATTCGTTAAAATTGAATTAACCGTGACACAATTTGGTGCACTGTGAATTGGAGCTTATTGATAAGACAGTACTTACGCTACGATAGTTGTATTTGGATCAACACCTATCCTTGATTCTGC
Organism: Thymelicus acteon; assembly: GCA_951805285.1. Lineage (NCBI taxonomy): Eukaryota > Metazoa > Arthropoda > Insecta > Lepidoptera > Hesperiidae > Thymelicus > Thymelicus acteon. Next base: position 16,715,122 of record OX638229.1, read on the forward strand.
ATCGGGTGACAAGCGATAACCCCAAAATTGCATATTATGACATATTATACACTGATTGTTTTCCATCCTTAAACCGCTCCTACTTACATAAAAATTATGCTTAATGATAAAATTGTTTAGATTTTATTAGGCTGACGGCTCGTATCAATGGTGACTGCTTTCTGGAATTGGATTTTTATAAGTATAGCGCTAACGTGCTTCAGAGGGCACATGTCGGTGATGTGATGACTATTGTTAATTAGATTAATCATACATCGTCAATCATCAGGTACATGGGGGTAGCTCACAGCTGAAACTAACATAAAATTTTATCAAATTCAAAATCATTTGATTATGTGGGTAGGTAGGTATTTTGTCAATATACGTATGAACGTATTTTTATTTGCTTCTGCCATCGTTTCGGGGGAGAAAAACGGCTTAAGAAGTATTTAAATTTCTACTGTAATAGAATAGAGTATATTATCTTCTAATACAGCGTGACTAGGGTTATTGTACCAGTAGAGTCACCTGTTTACCGACAGGGTGTGTACATAACCCGCTATCAATCTTGTTGATTGACGTTTGCGCGACACTTTTTCACTTTTATTTTGCAAACCTAATGAGGTTAAATTAGTTTTATCATAATCATGCGGCGGATTCTCTGCGTCAAGGTGTTCTTTGCTACCCAGTTTAACTAGTTTAAGGGCGCTGTTGTCAGAAGAGACATGTGGCCTTATATTTTTTATGTTAATCGTGTTTCACATCAAACGTCGAATTTAAGGTTTTTCAACACTTAATTTGTAATTACCTCACAATGGGTTCGCCTCTCACATTGAGAACAATAAGGCAAACGCTGGTCACTTTTACATCCTACATTTTTAGCTTTGAATAATAGCGTGTTCAAATTTAGGTTCCTTGAGCAATAAATTTATTTAACAAAACCAGTCAATATCAGGAATGCTTTGCCAATTTTCTCCAGCTCGCTTCTAGCTTACCCTAATGTTTGTTGAGCAATGGGATGTTAAAATGTTGTATTGATGAAGCGAAAGCTTCTGTAGAGTTGTTTCCAAACAGTAATTGTTAAACCGAACGCATGTTACGACAGCATTACCGAATCTTACATTTTCTTTTCGATCAATACCGTCATGCCGTGCTATTACATCAGCTCGGCTAGCGGCTAGTGGTGGCCTGCGACCGGTTCCAACACCCGAAAGATCATCGGATTATCGATCCATCAATCACTGATGTCAATGTCAAAATGTCGACCGTGCGGCGCCTAGCTGTCTACATTTATGTTAAAGTTCATTGACTTCCCAAGTTTTGTTTGTTTTTTTATTTATTTTTTGACTGACGACTGCACACTTTACTTGTCGCCATAATGCATCGGCCTGTGTTTATAGTGATCAATAAAATTACGTAACTTTGCGTAGATAGGTACAGTTACCTACTTCTTAAAAATATTATGCAAAAAGCGATTATATAAATATTTCTAATATTTTTATATACTGTGCAACTTTTAAAAGTAAAAGGCAAATTAGATTTAAAATTGTGTTTAAAATTATATGTTTTATAAAGAGTAAATTCATCTGGCACCTTAAAGCAGAATATAGAAAATACAGAGCTTTGCTAATAACATGACTATCATCTTTCAATTTTGTACCATCACAATTTGTCCGAAAAATAACATACGGAAAAGGGAAAATTATCTGATTTGACAAGCAGAAGAGATCCACTTTCCAGTTGAGTCACCTCACCAGGCATTGCATTGGGAACCAGAACCGAACCTGGGAGCCAGTCTGAAGGACCGCTACCGACTATGCTACAGGATTGTAATTCGAAGAACCTGTTTCGAAGCACGCTACCCCTAATCTCGACGCCTTTACGACAGCACAGCCGAACATTTGATACTTAAATTATTAAGATTCTCATTAAAGACCGCGTTATTAATTGCCACCAAAGCGTTTACGTTAATAGCTGAGATTAATTATTGTTCTACAAAATCGGGCGGCAACCGTTTTAAATGAAGCTGGTTGCTTGTTTGTTTTTTATTACATGATTTTTTATACATACAGGTGAATGGCCCTTGGGTCTCGCTGTAAAAAAACAATAGTAGGAAGAGTAATATTTATGAATGTTCACGAATTAACGAGTATTCCATGGTTTCTGTATGAGTCATTGTGACTACAAGATAATGAAATCATTCATTCATTTTGTTGTTTTGGCTGTTGTTAGTGATCTATAGGGGAAGGAATCTTAGTAAGATTGCCGGGATGATGATGATAATAATTATGATAATAAGATGATAATATGATAATAAAATGATGATAATAAAGATATTTTTATATTACGCTCTCTTAATGTAATCCTGCTCCCGCGGATAACAGTCTGCCAACTGGGTTCCTTATTTGATCCTTATCAGCTCAGGCCTGTCTGATAAATCAACCAGGTTACCATAAGACATTTCAAACTGTACCGACAAAATGCAGTCCCAGATCGAGTGCGGTCGTGCAGTCTGCAGGCCAGCGCCCAGTACACTTTCTGTCAACAAAATTGGCCCGCGGTGATGTATCGCGGCTGCGGCCTTCCGCTAATCACGTTTCCAGTATTACGGCCTCTAGCCATTACAGATACCTCTTAGAGTCTTACAATTTATTTTATTCGGTAAATAGGTTGTATACTTGCTTTGAGAAAGGAAAACTAAGTTTAATAGTTTTTCATAATGTTTTCAAAGGTATGTGAAGCCTACTAATCTGCATTACGCCAGCGTACCCTAGTTACTGGCTAATGTTAATTAAATTCTCTCAGTATAAAAATGGATTCGACGATTAAATAAAATATCATCTCTAATCAAATTGCTATCTCTTACGACTGTAATATCAGTCACTATTATTTAACAAAGTAAGTGAGTACAAGATCGGAACATAATCAACTATTATTAATTTTTTGTGAGATACAATTCGTACAATTTTAGCTCGTTTTATTCAGTGATGATAACCGAAAATACCGCGATACATCGGCCGTACACAGTGGCCTCTGATAAGATTTACGAACGCGAGTTCACACGACGCCGCGGCGCCGGTGGCTCCCTGACCCGCTGATGTAGGCCACTGCCCAACTGTTGGGAGATTACGAGAACATTTTTAATTTCTTTATTCATGTAACGTTTATGAATGAACGATGATGTCCATATCAAGGGGCGCGGGAGTGCCTGGATGAGTGGCACAAAGTACAGTCAAAATGTATGGCCGTTTTCAGAAGCAAGCGATAACATTAATTGCGCAAAAGACCATAGCATTCCACCTCACTGGTCACCGAGGTCCATCACACTGATACATGATTCCTATTTCTACAGAACTAGCGTGACAACGGCAACACCTCAATTCTTTAATTCGCTCAATTCTTGAGCGCAACACATATAATTTCAGTCTTATGTCATTTTCATATGAAATTACGTCAGGTATCTATGATAATATTATTTAGAAAGGTTATAATAATATTTGAATGTTTAGATCATGAAATATTTTTGTTATGTATTGTTATAATTTATATTATTATTTTGTTATTTCTTACCTTACCTTACCTTACCTTACTTCTTACCTTCTTATTTCTTACCTTACCTTATTTACTAATGGCCAGACATTTCCGAAAAACAATAAATAAATTGTTAATTTTGTTAGTTTCAGTGTCAGCCGAAACGGTTGTATGTCGTATCGTCAGAATCTAGTAGGAATTTACAAATTATACGACATGTGTTAAATATTGCGGCTTTTTGAACTGGATTTTAAATTTAGGGACGATAATATTTTTAACCTTTGGAGGTGCAGTTGTGGTTTTACAACCTTTGTAGTGATTACCTAGTTAGGAATGATTGCTTTATGCCTTTTTCATTAGAGCGTCTTTAATATGAGGTTTTAATCATGAGCCGACACCGTCAGTAACAGTATTGACTGTATTCGTTTAATATTTTCATATTATGATAAAAAAAAACATAGATTCTGATAAATTTTTTAAGTCGAGTTCGGCGCACGGACAGATCATTTACAATGTCATAATATTAAAGAAAATAAGATTTGTTGTTATAGCGGGTGAGTGTTGTATTGGGGTAGGACCACATGTGGCGGGACAGATAAAATGAATTATCGCGCGTTCGATTCGACGGTTCAGTAATTTAACTTATTTCTTTTGTTTTTGATAATATTTCTCATACATATGATTAATATTAGATAATATGTATAATGCAGCTAAGACAAGTATTGTACCTAAGATAGTCAGTTTTTATAATAAAATATTCAATTTAAGTATATCTTAGTATTTCACGTTTTATTTTTAAAATGGACAAACATGCATTAAGTATGCGTTACAGGGGTTACGGGGCCAATTACAAAGTTCCAGGTTCCACCTTTTACATTAAATATTTTTAATAAGTATGAATATTGCATCCTTAAAACAAGCTACAAAATAATCCCTATTTTCTAGAATATAAAGCCCTTTTACGCAAGACGTTTCAAACGAAAGCGGCGAGTGTACTAATTTATACCTCGGCTGAGATACAACCATTGACTTGTTACAGCTACCTAGCAAAAGAAGAAGAAACATTTATTCCGTCAAAGGCATAGCAACAAAGTTTACAAATTGGTGGTATATTTGTATACAATTAGTTTGATTCATGGAGCATTGATATATAGAAGGAGCGCCATCTCTATGAAGGGAAAGTTGAAAAAGTGTCCAGCTGTTTACAGAAAATAGAGGTTCCAATAATGGTCATTTCTGAATGGCGCTAGTGTGATACAAATAGCGAACCATGAATATAGCTGTTGTAGACGGAGTGAAGTTTGCTGAGTTATGCCTAGTGCATCCGCAGCGTCGCCGTAATGAATGGCGCTAGTGCCGCTAGATGCTAGTGTAATTTTACGCATTTTCACGGACACTTTTAAGATACAGAGATGGCATTCCTTCTCCTCTATTTTCCATGGTTTGATTGAGTCCGGAGTTGGAGCTACCAACATAGCGGAAAAGGGTTACACTCAAAATATGGTGTAAATGGTCGATCGGTCGCTATGTGGCGTGTCCATTAGCTGTTTGTTCAACGCGAGGAGTGTGGAGTCCCGTGGTCGTGCTCTCCCGCGCGCGGTGGCTCGGTGGCTCGTTAGGGGGAAAGTTCGTTAGGATCCATTATTACCCACTCCATTCCAATACTGCCTCCTTGTTTATTTGTTTAGGATACGGATGTCAAAATAATCTTTGTTGATTATTTAGATAACATAGCCCTGGATTTATTTTATTTTTGGGTATGTTTGTAACGCAAAAAATTGTAATGTGTAACCTATTGCTACTCAGTGTGGATTTTTTTTAATTATTTTGGATTCTGTTGATTAGTTGGTGAGGCTGTCTACCAAACGAAAGATTTGGGTTTAAGAAAAGAAAGAAAGAAATATATGATTTATTTTGCTAAGCATTGCAACAAGATATAAATTATCACTTAATAAAGTAATTATAAAAAATATCAGTTACATAAACATATAGCAGGGCTTCTCAACTGAATACATCTTTTTTTGTTATAATATTTTTACGTGTATGTAAAAATATGTTAAAGTTAGTAAGTAGTTTAGTACTACCGCCTAACGTCGGTGATTTCATATCGGTGGGTCCCACTTTCATCTGGCGTCGTGACTTGTGAGTCAGTGGGTTAAGGTTAGCCTCCTATTTATACGAGTATGTCCTATTACTGTATTAATTTTCGGATACGGATACAAAGAGTACAGTCATATCCTTGCGAGTGAGGAATGCGAGGGAGGCAGACCGATGAGGAATCTTTTATTGTGGCATGCTTATTTAAATACTAGCTGACCCGGCGAACTTCGTATCGACTAACAAACTATTTTTTTTGTAAAATAAAATAGCCTAAGTTACTCCTTGTTACATCAGCTATCTGGCAGTGAATGTCCCGTCAAAATCGGTCTAGCCATTTCAGAGATTAGCTGGAATGAACAGACAGACAGACAGACAAAAATTGTGAAAAATGTTGTTTGGCATATGCACCGTGTATAAATCCAAATGCACTTAGTAAAAAGCGGTTATTTTGATATTACAAACAGACACTCCAATTTATTTGTATAGAAGATTAAATACTAGCGCTAAGCTAAGCTTTGCCCGCGTTTTCCAGAATAATAGGTATCCTAGCTATGTCTTATTCCAGATCACCAGAAGACAGATGGTGTACCGTGTGCTAATGCTAAGTTTCATGAAAATTAATTCAGTAGTATTTGCGTGAAAGATTAAGAAATATCCATACATCCATCCTCACAATAATTCCCATTTATAATTTAACTACGAGTGTTACCAAAATTTACCGCAGGTTGGATTGGTTACAGATAATAATCTAACCCATGCCGGACAATGATATTTAAAAAATATAGATTCGTTATAAATCAACCAAAAAATCTGTTTCGAAAAGAGCTACAACACACACAAACACGTTTATCTTGTATTTCACTACACTACACCAATCACATTGGTATAATACACGAAGGCATTTTAACGCTGTATATCAAATGTCAAGCACTTCTGACAAAAACAAAAGCGTGCGTATCGTCTCGTATTGACAGAGCGACTACGAGCAGAACGGTCAATTAGCTGTTCTTACGCTCTTCATCGTCGGCGCGTTAGTGACATATCGTTGATGCCGGAAGCCAAATCCATAAAAATCCAAAAATCCAATCGGTTCACACTCTCACCAGTATGACCGTATCATCGAATCCCCGTGTATGTCGTGGGTATTCCAATTCCATAGCCCATCACGTCTGATTCCGATCCCGGGAACAACAGTTTGATAAGGTAATGCAGCTTGTTACTGCGATCGGTAAGTCGGTGTCGCTAGGACCACAGTGTACAACAATACAGTGGACCGACATCCTTGATATGATATGGTAACGCTGCATTGCAAGTCGAAAACATTTTTCTTCTCTCTTTCTTGGCCGGCAACACACCAATGATGCCTTTGGTGTTGTTGATGTCCATGGGCGCCGATAGCCACTACCACAGGTGGATCGTCGGCTCGTTTGCTGGCTATTTCCATTAATAAAAGTATCAAGTAGTAATGTACGTGAGTGAGCAGCTCGGTACTGCTGTACACCCCCCCCCCCTCCCTCACCGCGCACACCGTATTGCTCTAACTAGGGGTGTTCGTTGACCGACTGCATGGAACACGGACTGTGGTGGAGGTGGGCGGCGTGACTCACGCAGCTGACCACCGCAGCTCTCGTATTGCTCCACATAAAGACATTAACAACTATGAATAACTAGTATAAATTTAAAAATAAAATAAACGTGATAAGTGCGAGTTAAAATTTTTTAACGACTTTTCAACGATACCCCACACTATAGGGTACGCGACGAAAAAAATTCATCCTCACGTTAGCTGTAGGGGAGGTACCCTGAAAAAAAAAATGTTTTTCAATATTTTATTCTACGATTCTGGAGTTTTGATAAATATGTACATCCATGCCAAATTACAGCTTTCTAGCACTAAGGGTCTCGGCGCTTTGCTTCGGACAGACGGACGGACAGACGGACATGACGAAACTATAAGGGTTCCGATTTCACTTCGGAACCCTAAAAAGGTCATACCATTTTTCTGTTCGCACAAAGTAAGTACTAGCACGCCAGCACCGAATTAGTAAAACAGTAGGGCGTTAGACAGGCGACGTCACTTATGACGTCACTATTACTCACTATCCTGTTTAAGCGTTCAATAAAATAATAATAAAGATAGGAATCAATGCAACAAACCAACAAAGCTATTGTAAGCTGTACGAGACGGGGCGAGGAGGCAGGGTCCAAGCAATCTGTGCCGAAATGATAACGGCGGACGACGACCCGCACGCCAGTGCGGGAGCGGGCGATCACTCACTATATTTAGTAAACAATCACATAAAAAACTAAAACCACTGCAGGAAGCTATTAACGAAAACATCATCCCACTTCTGATGATTCTTAGATTATTGTCATTCTTCTCGCTCTAGGAAACCTTTCATATTATTATCTCATTTCTGATAATTATTATCGGTGTTGTCATTGTTTTCGTCCTAGGAGACCTTTTGTATCATCTCATTTCTGATGATCACTGATTAGTTGGTCAATCGTTGGTCTTCCTCGCTCTAGGAGTCCTTTATTCAACTACGCCGCGTATGATAGCATCTGGAATAAGGTTGTTCCAAGCTTCGTAAACAGTATTGGTAGAGCGGTCCAGAGACCTGTTTGAGTTTCGCGTCTTGAGAATAGTGGGCGTAATTGGGCTCTTCTTGTAGTTTAATGATTTGTGCAACGGGAACCGACTATTGATTGCACTTGGTATTATCGTTGTATGGCTCGCGGTAACACATATTAATAAACACACTACATAACATTCAACCAACTTTATGTTTGTTGAGAAGCCAGTTATAGCAGCGATCCTATACAGCCAGTATCAGTTAATATAGAACTCCGTAAATTAATTTCCTAGACAGTACGTTCTCCCAGGTGATTCATCTCAAACTTGAACATACGAATTCATTAGAGATCGTATTCGGTATTAGGGTATTGGGCAAAATTATAAACCGACTGACTGATTTATCATCGTAGAGCTTAAAGTATGTACTGAATATAGAAATGAATTATGGACAATGGGTTCCTTTTATAATGTAAGCAACTTAGAAAGTCTTCTTAGGGAGGTTTTTTGATATTCTATTCTTAGGAGGTGAATAAGAGAAGTAAGTTCGTGTGAAAATCCGCCGAAGGTGAAACTTAATTAGTATTTAGTTTTTGAGAAACCATCTCCACAGGGGGTAAAGTAAGGGATGAAAGTCTGATAAAACCAGTTAAAATTTCTTCCGCGTCGCTGACTGATTTACATAAACAGCTTAAGTTATTGTTTAAACCTGAGAAAAGTTTTCTCAAGACTGAACTCCATACACAATGCCTCGCTAGAAGGAGCACAGGACGTCCCCTGACCAATCTGGTCAACAACCCGAAGAATCTGCTGGAGGAGAGGAGGCAGGCTCAGGATCGGTCAGAGTGTCGCATGTTAGGGGAGGGGGGACCACTAACGGCTGTTGGTTGGATGGATAAATATTTGTAAAATCTGTCTAAATTCACTTGTTATAAACTTCAACTTGTCATCAACGAGTGCTGTTTGTCCAGGGTGATGGTGTCGCGATGCCGCGGCTGGTGACGCTGGCCCTGCTGCTGGGCGCGCTGCTGGCGGCGCTGCCGGCGGCGGCGGCGGACCCGCGGCTCAACGGCACGCGCGCGCGGCACTGGCAGCGCGGCGTGCGCACGCTCGCAGACAGATCGCCCACGCAGTTTGTCGGGTCAGTATTTGAGGACCTGAACGCATTCAAAAATTATTTATCATATACGTTTGATTAATGTCCCTGATCCACCTGCGTTCTAACGCGTAAGAATGAAACTACGCAGGTGTGTCAGCAATCAGACCAAGGTGTCGTAAGAGGACACAGAAGCCGGCTTGGTGGTAGGGCTCCGCGTAAGATTTATGCTATCAATACTATTATTAAAGTTTGCCTGGCTAGCTATACAGCCACCACTTGCTGAAGTCAGCCACCAAACGACCCGTGTTCCGGCTGGAGGCTTTGATGGAGGAAAATTATATTGTACTTTAAGGTGAGGGCTATCCATAAATTCCGTCAATCGTTAGGGAGGGTCGATGTAGTGTGACATTGTGTGACAAGGGGTGGGAGGGGGTCCTATAATAAATTTCGCGACGTCACATTTCAAATTCGAATAATTGGTATGTATAGGAAAATATTAAAAAACAATTAATGGAAATAAACCTTAGTTCGGATCTGCTGTTTTAATTTAACTAATGTGACCAGCTGTGACAAGAAGGGGGGAGGGGTCAAAAAGTCATGAAATTAGTGTGACGTAATTTATGGATGGCCCCTAAGTACTTACATCAGGTAAGCTTTCTTAAATCAAATTAACAAAGATAAACACAACTAAGGCTTAAGAATAAGTACTTTCCTAGTTATCTGTTCTTTCTTGGTCGGTAGCGCTGATGTCTTTGCTGTTTTTTGTTGCTGATGGTTAGCAATTGGATGACTCGTTTGCTTGATTGTCGATCATTTACATGAAACAAACGTTGCTTTACACTGTAGGACCTGTAGGTTGTAACTATATTACCAGGACCTATCTCATAGTACGTATTTACTCTGTCCATCATTCGTCAATCTCTTGCAATTATTACTCAAGTGTATGATTAGATCAGGTAGGCTAAGTTGAATGGGCGTCCTGTTGGAGATTGGTAATGTGGTTGGTCTACTGCATTCCAATCCGATGTAATGGGTTCCATAGGAATCAATTATATCATTTATACCTATTTCTTATCAATTCTGTGAAAACAACCAATACAAAAATTGTACAATATTTTTCTGCACCCTTTTGTTGAAAACCAATCCGTCAATCCACTCTGAAAATGAAAATCTCCACCAATCCGCACTGGAGCAGCGTGGTGGAGTATGCTCTAGGCCTCCTCACGAGGAGAGATCCCTGCCCAGTAGTGGGCCATTAATGGGTTTAAGCCTTGTTGAAAAAGTTTTAGAAACATAAACTTGTAATTATTGTCTTGATCTCTCTGCAATGGGGAAGTACGGTACAAACGGCTAAATGATTTAATTTTCACAAAGAGAGGATTCACTGGACTTTAGTAAATCTGCTGAAATCCAAATCAGTTTGAAGGATTAAAGATAGGCACCAAATACTTATTAGGGTTTTTTACTGCGAAAGGAGAAGAGAGGAATGTCGGAATGCTAACAATCCAAGAAGGATAATGCGTGCGGGCTGCGCTCTGGCCTAATCGCGAGTGCATCGCTCGCGCCGCGCGATGCATGCTAACACATCGTATTTACATGCCCGGCTCCATTGATGTACAAATTGTGCTCAGGTGGGCTTTACGGGGAATCGTAAGAATAGCATGAGGATATGTGGAAAAGTGCTCATTGCCTGGCGCCTTGTGTCGAGCCTACGTGATCAATCAAGTTAAACATTGGTGGGGTCGGTAGTTGGGAGGGTGACCGATGGTTGCAAAAATTTCTTCAGCGTGCCGTCAAAGTCGTCGGGCCTGGTTGTTTCCGTCAGATGAAAGTCGTTAAGTCATATCTTATGGAGGCCTTCGGACGGCATGAAAATATCCGACACTTGGATTGGCCAATTATACAATATTATGCAAAGGAGCAGCGTGGTGGAGTATCCTGTATGACTATGGAGGGATTATTCGCAAAAAGATAGATTCGCATAACAACAGACTGGCAAAATAACGGAAATGTGGAGAACTCCTAACAAACTGTCCGTAGTAACTTAGCTGGTAAGAATTGAATACTACATTTAAGCTCATTTTCAAAGTGATTAAGTTATCAGTTTCAATTTTATTGAGAAGGAAAATATTGTGAAATTCAATTTATGCAATTCTCGGGACCGCGTCTCTATTAGGTTGATCGCTTATGATTGACACTAAGTACTAATAAGTAGGGGTAACAAGTATTAAGCCAGTCAGTACTGGTATGGTGCCAACTGCCAGTGATAAATAAGAGTAAATGATTTATTTTACACATTCGTCTAATTACATTATTACGAGAATATAGTTTCCTTTTCGTAGTGAAAAATTGAGTAGGTGTTTTCTTACAAGTTTTTATGAACACTATTCGCCAAATCATCTAATGTACAGTCACCTGCATAGAAAAGTAACCCATCTGTTTACAATGCAATAGGAAACGGAAACGTTGCTGTTCGTATATTTATAAACAGATAGGTTACTTTTCTCTGCAGGTCATACAAATTAGAGTTCTCCGTAGTTTGAATAATTTCTGTCGTAGCCAATAAAAATGATGGAGTAGAAAATTTAACCCTGGTAATTACCAAATATTAAGCATCATATTTAAATCAACAGACAATTAAGTAAAACACCTGCTCCCTGACAACACAAAAAGATGTCAATGTACCCGTGGAATCCATGACCCCGTCTGCCGCAGCTAAGCCCCATTCAATTTTGGCAAACCCGACACCATCGGCTGGGGACTGCGGAACGCGACACTATTGTGTGGGCGGTTACGCGTTCATGAGTTTCACGCCTGTTATTCGGGAGAGAAATTTGGTCAGGCTGGGCCAGAGCGGGTTACGTGAGTCAGCCAAGGACGTACAGCTCACTGCATTTCCTGATAATGCTAATTTAGCGTTTCTATAAAAAAACTAAAAGGCGCTTCGACACTGGAGACTAGAGGCTAATTTTTATAATAGCTTCTGTAATTTGAAGCACGTAGTCCTTCCCGACAATATTTTTAAATTGACTAAGGATTCAGTTTTTTAGCACGATTAAATTTGTTCCCTTAAGCACTTCACACTTTTGCGCGCGATTAAGTGAATAAGTTTAGTATCGAATGCTCTCAAAGCTCTTTGGTAAAGGAAATACAAAATCAGAATGTATATAGACAATAAGAGACATTATTCATATACCCCTTTGATTCCGTTAATGTTTTGATGTCTTTGCATTTATTCGGGAAAAAAGGTAAAAAAGCTCATAAAGGGAGAAACTGCACTTGGCACTGGAATGACATTAAACTATAGCCAAATTTCGCAACAACCGTGACTGCTCATCATCCTAAAAGATTCTGACGTCAGTTTAATCAAATACAACCTTAAAATAATTGTCGAATCCAATTCCATTAAACGGAAGGTGTTAAGTGCATCGCAGACCTCTGACCTAAAAACGGAGCGTTAGCTTAAAAGGCTTGACAAATCGTTCCAGTGGTCAGCTGACAATTACAAGGATACAGGCATTAAGCCTGTGGGAACTAGTTAAACTATCAACACACGTGAAGGTCCGGAGTTGATTGCTTATGCTCTATCAGGAAACTGACACCTTGAGCGCAATCACTTGTGCCGGATACATAGGACTTTTGGGGTAGAAAACATTGAAGTATTATTACTAGCATATAGAACCTTCAATTTTCAATGGATTCGTTCGATTTTGAAAGGAGAACGGGGGCTCAATTTTGAAAATAGAACCTCCCGGCGGGACACACATTTTGTTCGAGACGTCTGTTCTATGACATTATACTTCAATGGTAGAAAAGGATAATTTTACTGCTAACTATTTACGCATTTATTCATATCTGTGTATGGTTGTCCATGAATCTGATATCCCCAAATCTCCAGAATTTTGTACCTGAGAAAAAGCAACTTCGTCCATGGACAATGTTCTGTACCCAGGATCATGACCATGTCGTGTGGTGTGTATGAATCATAACATGTTTACATACATCAATAAGTACGTTACATAACGTTGGTCTCGTTATAGCCATCACGTAATCACAGCTCGGCACCTGCTTTGAATTATGGAAATGCCATCACTCACGGAGGACAACAAAAGACATCCGTCACCGGCTGATAATTAATTCTGCTGACTATTGGAATAAATAATAGTTTTGGTCGGCGGCTCACTTTGATCCAGTTGAGATGTAGGTGTGGGTCGAAGGCGCCAATAATCACTCAATTAATTTTATGCTCGTAACAAAAACTCTTCAACCTTGTTAGGAGTTTGTTACAATTAACTATGTGAGTAACTAGTTATTTTGGTTTGTAGGATACCGTTTAACCAGTTAATATTTATCTCGCTCTGAAACGGTGTTCGTAATAATATTATACGAGTAGATCATAGTACATCCAAATAGATACGTATTATGTATATTAAGCACATACCTATCCAGTATATTTTGAAATTCTTAAAGGTTTAATTAAATGAAATTTTAAATAGTTTAAACGAAAATTTTCCTTTCCCTATTCCATGACGAAATTTCCTTTCCATTCCTTTAACAAGGAATTCAAATAAAAAATATGCTTACACCTGGCTTAAAGGATTTACACTGGATACAATAAATTATTTAACTTACTTACCTGAAGTTGGTCGCGTTCAAAGTTGACCGGCTTAACGTGAATCATTCAGCACGAATTTTGAGTAAGGAATCCAAACTTTGGACACTACATTTCGTATGCCCCAGGGACGACCGGGTCTGGTCGCTTTCGTTTTGTTGGACGTTTCTGTTTCATTATCTTACCTACTGTTGTGGGTTTGGTTGCAGGCCCCACGTGTGCCGCAGCAGGAACAGCACGCATTGCTGCCCCGGCTGGACCTCGCGCCCCAATTCCTTGCTGTGTATAGTCCGTGAGTATTCTGTTTTCTATTACCTACCATTAAATATTAGCATGACAGCGAAGAAAACTCTAAAGTGAAACGCGCTATAACGAGAGATTCCAGGTGCGGATTTCGGCTGGACTTAGGGTTGCCAAATGGTCGGGATTCGTTTGGATTGTCCCGATATTTCACATAATGTCCAGAGTCCCGACAAAATACAAAATGTCCCGACAATTCACTCGATTCAACAGAACGCGTCTGCCGCACGCGCGCTAGCCGTTATTTTCGTCGTCAGCTCGTTTGCCAGCTATTACCAAAAAAATTTTTTGTCCCGACAAATCCCGACTTTTTGAAGTTTTGTCCGGATATTTCAGTCTTGCCTTCTGGCAACCCTAGCTGGGGTACACATTTATGCAGTGACAGATAAGGATCGAGGGTGTTTGTGATGTGACATTTGTTCTCCACCAGCTACACTGGGAATCCTGTTGCTAGGGCGTGAGTTGACGATCATTTATTGGCGACCCGTATGGCGTAAGCCGTGCCAAGCGTCCTGGGTTCGATTCCCAGCGAGGCGGAAGTTTGAAGGATGTGTTTAAATTCATGTTCTCGGTCTGGATGTTAGTTCTTGTCTTTGCGTGTTTAATTATTTTAATGTAAGACAATCCATGGCACCAAGGGAATCATTTGCGAAAGCGTGAGTTGGTAATCGATTGTTTATTTATAAATATCGTTACAATAATTGTAATGTTGTTTGTCAGCGTTATGCCGGCCGGACTGCGGCGGGCCGGGCGACTGCATCGCGCCCAACATGTGCCGCTGCCCGGGCGGCGTGGAGGCGCCCTCGTGTGGGCCCGGCGGCGCCCGCTACCCCTACTCTGGTGAGTCTCATTCGGTACACAATCTTGGCAACACTTTTTAATGAAATATTAGTTAAAATTAGTTTTAAAAAATAATATAATTAATAGTAAACAGATTTTTTTTAATTATTTTCATTTGTGTCAGCCTTATTAATGAAGTAGATAATATTATATGTTTTTTTTAAGACACTGTAAGACTGTTTAGCTAATAGGACTCTTCTGAAAAAATAAACTATAGTAAAGTATCATACTAATGATAAAATTGTCAGGTCGCACGCGCGGCGGGTGCCGTCGGATCTGCATGAACGGCGGAACCTGCACCAACGGCACCTGCGCCTGCGCGCCCGGCTGGAGCGGCGAGTTCTGCACCGAACGTGAGTTACAAGTTACAATTACTGACAGTACCTACCTACTGATCACATCGACAATATTGTACTGTACCGTGCCTATGTGGTAGCGGCTGGTAATGTAAACCTCCATTATGGCTTGTTTCATCACAGATTCATAGGTCGCTGGATCAAATCCGGCTCGAAGGACCAAAATAATTTACGGTTCACACCATACAAAATGTAATAGAGTTTGCAATTAAAGGCGTTCCTTTCGCACTGAATTTAATTGAACCTAAGTGATAATCATAACTGCGAATGATCATGAAAGTGAGTACGTCGCGTTACACCCAGCGAAGGCGGCAAAGCTAAGACACTACATTAAGCTTTGTAAGACAATGTACAGTAGTCTTGTTACCTTCATTCTTCACCGTGGAATGACACCATCCATCAGCCCTTTGAGAATAAAGCCCTCTTGATGAAATAGCATATTGTTTGTTGTAATAAAAATGTAACTTTACAGCGATATGTCGGGAGCCATGCCTGCACGGCGGTAGGTGCATAGCTCCGGACCGGTGTGTGTGCTTCCACGGGCTCTCGGGGCCCCGCTGCGAGATCGACAGGAGAACGGGTAAGTTGGATTTGAACTCTGTAGTTAGGTCATATAGACTTAGGTAGAAGATGCTAAAATTGTTATCCATTGATACAAGGAACAAATGTTTTGCCCATCATGATTCCGTCTCTGATAAATTAAGTAGATATGGGGTCAATGTATAGTGAAAAGAACAACCTTTCTGACCTGACAGAAAAACTGCTTAGTATTTTAATAAAAAATTCATCTGCAAGCCAAAGAACGAGGTACTATTACATCTCAATATAAAACGGTTCTATTCCTCATCATAATAATAAAGTGCAATTCATCTTACTCCCAGGCCCTTGCTACACGGATACGCGCGGCGCACTGTGCACGGGCGCGCTGGAAGGCGTGGTGTGCACCAAGCAGCTGTGCTGCGCCACCGTGGGCGTGGCGTGGGGGCACCCGTGCGAGCGCTGCGGGGACCTCGACTGCCCCGCGGGGCATCTGCGGAACTTGGCCACTAAGGAGTGTCAGGTGAGAGACTGGCTTTATGGAAGAGGTCTAAAAATGATAATGGCAGAAAGTTCTACACTCATCTTGAAAAATAATCTATAGCAGCTTGTCCATGACATTATGACCCGTACTATCTATTACATTCTCAAAGTCGTTGTCCTGGTTAATCTTCTGATATCTGATATCACATAGAGGATGGTCTCGATCAGATTCGGAACATAATATGCTAATCCCGGTTAAAATAACGTGAATAATCTTCTAATGGTCCTCTTCCACAGGATATAGACGAGTGTGCGGCAGTGCCGGGACTGTGCGAGGGTGGCAAGTGCGTCAACTCGGTGGGCTCGTTCGCGTGCGAGTGTCCCCCCGGCCAGCGACGGCATCGCGTCTCCAACAACTGCGAGGATATTGACGAATGTGAAGACCCCGATATCTGTCCCGTGAGTAATCGCTGAGGGAAGTTCACGTAGTATGTAGAAAGGAATGGCCCAAGGCCCAAGGTGCTATAATTTTCAGATTGTGGGGTCGAGGCATACCCCTACGAGGGTATTTTATTTCTAACTTATTGGTTGTCAAGCAGAAGAACCGGGCTAAGGTGTTTTGACACATGTTTAAAAAGGTATTGGCATCTGTCACCGGATCTTTACTTGCTTTACCAATTCTCATTCGCTCCGACTCTGTAAACCATCACTTACTTGTCAGGTCACCCGGAATTTCTGTATATCTAAAGTTTTATCGCTGACCTTAATAGTTCTCATGCTTCATCTTGCAGCTTTGTGAAAAAATTAAAAAATTGACATAAAATTTGTCTTGTACATTTCAGAATGGGAAATGCGTTAATACAGAAGGCGACTATTACTGTCTCTGCAATCCTCATTTCATACCCAGTCCCGACAAGAAGATTTGTATCGGTAAGTCTCAGTTTCAATGATGGTTAGTTTTACTCCGGTCCTGTGAACAATCTGTTTAGTCTGTTATAATTACTAACATTCTGATTAAATGGAATCCCAATTTAATTGAAACTTCTGCTGCAGAAAGTCTGCTAAGGAAAATCGGATTTTACGCAGCTTTGAATCTTACTTTTAATTTAATAGCCAGTAGGCACGGCCCTCTCTTCCTAAAAGACTTATACTCCACCATGCTGCTCAAATGCGGATAGGTAAAGCATTAGACAAGACGAGCCATCACAATCACGGAATTCACGGAATTCTGCTAAATCTCATCAAACTGTGTGTCGTATTCCAGATGGTCGCGTGGGCAGCTGCTTCGCGTACCTGGGCGAGACGGGCGAGTGCAGCGACCGGCTGCCCATGCCGCTGTCCAACCGCGACTGCTGCTGCGGACACAACATCGGCCGCGCCTGGGGCGACCTGTGCGCGCCCTGTCCCCCCAGGGGATCCAGTACGTATTGTTTTCAGATGGCAATCTCCACAAATCTTATCTAAGGTTTTTTTTTGTGATGAGGATAGCACATGCACTTGCAGTGTCCCGATTTCCTGCCTTCCATGGACATGAAAAGAACCTGCATTGGACTCTTTAAAATATTTTAGGGAACGTGAAATTTTCTTTATCAGACTTAAAAAAAGAAAGAATGGTGATTTAATGACTGACCTGGAGAAAAATATCCTGAAAAAATCAGTGTGTACATTAGGTTCTGGCAAATGCCAGGTTGTCTGTTAAACAATGAGTCCAAAGATTTACTTAATATGCTAATGTATTTTTCTATTTAAGCAGACAAATTTATAAGGTACCTACAAAATAATCATGGCCCTACTTTATAAAACATCTGCCTGATGAGTAATGTGAATGTTCAGCGGAATGGAGTCACTTGTGCGGCGGCGGCGGGATCATCCCGGCGGACTGGCCGCGCAAGGACGGTGGCGGCGGCGGGGGCGGGGGCGCAGGGGGCGCGGGTGGCGACGGGGGACGCGGGCTCGAGCCGGCGCCCATCGCCAAGATCAACGAGTGTATGCTGAGGAACGGCATCTGCGGCCTGGGAGACTGCACCGACAAGGATATCGGGTGAGAGTTGCTTAGAACTGATGAGGACGTGGCTGGTCTACTCAGGGACTGAATACAATTACCGAAGTAAGTGTTAAACAGGTGTCAGGTTGCAAAATCCACTCGGCATCAGTAAAAGTCAAGTACTGATGCTGAGCGGATTTTGCAACTTTAACCCTTTTTAACACTTACTCACTGTCTTTCGCGGTCTTTAGCGGTAACAGTATGCGTAAGCTACTTTTACAGAAAAAATGCCTGAGAAGCGTTATTGTTCTCCTGTATGACGTGCGATGTATGATTGTGTTGTGTGTGTGTGCAGATACCAGTGCGAGTGCTGGGACGGCGCGGAGCTGACGGAGCAGGATGGGAACCCCACCTGCATCGACATCGACGAGTGCGCGCTGCAGTACTGCCGCGGCGGCACCTGCGTCAACAAGCCCGGCGGCTTCGAGTGCAGGTCAGTCACTAGTCAGTAACAGTGGCCAGGTGGACTTACGACTGGCTTGGCTTCATCCCATTAATGGCTGACTACTGAGCACGGTCCCCTTTTGAGGAGGCCTAGAGCATACTCCACCACGTTGCTTCAGTGCGGATTGATGGAGGAGTTAGTAGCCAATCCAAGTGTCAGAAGTTTTCATGCTGCCCAAAGGCTTCCGACATCGTTTCTAGTGACTCATTATCATGATTAGTGGAACAACTTTTTTACAGAGAAAAATCTAAGAAATAATCTTTAAGAGTTTTCACTCTTAAGAACTCTAAAGCTGACATTGGTCCTAAAGTTCCTAAACTTAGGATAAAATTATATGTAGGTAATGCGTGTTTCAATGATGTAAATGCAATATAATTTGTCTTGATTTTTTAAATGTTTCCATAGATGTCCTCCTGGATTCGACCCGGTGGAGAACGGGTTGCGCTGCAGCGACAAGAACGAGTGTGAGATGACCAACGGCGGCATGTGCACTAACGGAGTGTGCACTAACATTGACGGAGGGTAACTTTTGTTACTTTACTTATCAGCGTTATTTTGAGGTCCGGTTCGCCCAAAAAGGCATAAAAACTCGATCTGGCTGTGTCAAATAAATTGTTTTTTATGTAACTAGCCGACAAAAGGGCTGACGATCCACCTGATGGTAAGTGGCTGTAATACTAAAGACATCGCCGATGCATTACCAACCAACAAAGAAGAGAGATAAAGATAGAACGAACTGGCACCCAACTACTCCCAAGCCCCCAGCTGTAACACGATGAGTCGTTTGACGGCAGACTAACGCAAGAGCGTGGTAGCTAGCCAGGTGGGCTTCACTTGACCTTTTACGCTGTATCTGCTATTATCTATTATTGCTGTTGCGTCGGTACTTCCGTCCGAGTATAATGCGAGTGTCTCCAATAAAGGAGTACTCATACTTTAGTAAGTGCGCTGTAACACCCTAGACTACATCTAGCACTAGCTTATAAAGGGTAAAACAATCTCCAATCATGTCCCCAGCTACCAGTGCACATGCAACCCGGGCTACGAGCCGACCGCCACGGGCCAGGCGTGCCGCGACGTGGACGAGTGCGCGGACAACCCCCGCGTGTGCCGGCGCGGCCGCTGCCGCAACACGCCCGGCTCGTACGACTGCAGCTGCGAGCCCGGCTTCGCGCCCTCGGCGGGCGGCTATTGCGCTGACGTTGATGAGTGCGCTGATCGCTCGCTGTGCCAGGTCCGTTACTGGGAGTGATTGACAATACAATGTGATTTCTCGGTGTTAAGATGATGCAGAAAATTTTAGTAATACGCAGTGGCGTAGTTAGCCCTATGGAGGCCCCATATCAATATTCGTTGTGGTCGTAGGCCGCTGGCGAGCTTTTTTGGGAGTGTTAGTGGGGGCCCCTATACGCTGTGGGCCCTGTATAATTGATACGATTGATGCGGCGGTAGCTACGCCCCTGGTAATACACGAAATTACCTTAATAACTGTACATTTTAAAATTTGTAAATCCCCCGATCCTTTTATTTCCACCAGAAAACAGCTAATAACTTTGAAACGCCTGAATATTCATAAAGTGACCATCTTATTCACGTTAGCTTTTAAACAAAAAAACTGCATTATAATTGGTCTATTTGTTTAGAAGCTACGATTTCACAAACAGACACACACATACACAGATACGTCAAACTTACAACACCCCTGTTTTTGCGTCGGGGGTTAAAAATAAAACGTGTCCTTTGTACTTCTGAAATATATCTGGTATTTCATTATTTTAATTTTGA
Organism: Thymelicus acteon; assembly: GCA_951805285.1. Lineage (NCBI taxonomy): Eukaryota > Metazoa > Arthropoda > Insecta > Lepidoptera > Hesperiidae > Thymelicus > Thymelicus acteon. Next base: position 16,735,808 of record OX638229.1, read on the forward strand.
TATATGCGATCTGTACATGTGCCCTCAACAACGTGTACACGTCTCCCACAGGGCGGTCGCTGCGTGAACGGCGAGGGCTCGTTCCAGTGCGTGTGCGAGGCGGGCTACCGGCCCGCGCCCGGCCGCGGCGCCTGCGTGGACGTGGACGAGTGCGCGGAGCTGCGCGTCTGCCGCAACGGCCGCTGCCACAACACGCCCGGCTCCTTCCGCTGCGAGTGTCTGCCCGGGTTCTCGCTCAGTAACGACGGCAGGACTTGTCTCGGTAATTAGAACTAAAACCCTAAGACCGTTATAACTTGTAATGCTTCTAGACAAAGCGAGAAAGATAAGACTTCGTCATGTAAATAGAACTGTTCGAGCTTACTCGTGCATGTATTTTGAGACGTACACATGATAGAAATGTTAAACACCAAGGTTTTATAAAACACCATGTTAATGGTTAAATATTTTGTCTTTTGCAGATGAAGTGCAAGATTTATGTTATGAGAAATACGAAGAAGATCACTGCAGTGGCCCCGGCACCACCCCCGTCACTAGGTCGCAGTGCTGCTGCAGCTCTAGCAAAGGTAATATTTTTTAATATTAGAGAAAAGTAAAAAAGTATACCTACGACTACCCCGGTTCGTGACTGACAACTGTTGTCTATGAACGCAGTGTTGCAGTTTTACCGCTTTACAGACTTTTACAGCGTTTCATTAGCTTATTTTTTGTTTGAAAAATTACATTACATTGGTAAATAAGAAAAAGAGTTAATTATTCAGGTTTGAATTTGGGATGGGGTGTATCCTGCAAGCCGTGCCCCAAGTCCGGCAGCAAGGAATACGACATCCTGTGCCCCGAGGGCTCCAGCAAGGACAACGGCGGCGTGGACATCAACGAGTGCACCATGATCCCCGGGGTCTGCCCGCACGGCACCTGCGAGAACCTGGAGCCGGGGTACAAGTGCATCTGCGACCCTGGCTACCATCCCGACGCTGATGGGATCTGCAGGGATATCGACGAGTGCGATATGCATCAGTCGGTAAGTTTCCCTTGTATTGTCGCACATACGAGTAATATTACATTCATACTTTAAAAATAACAAACATATGTTAAACGTCCCTAACCTTGGCCATTTCTTGGTGGTCATACTATCATGTCATACTGATATGACCAACAAGAATAGTTTGTATCGGTGGCCAGGGGATCATATAACCGGGATGACCAGTTTATTGTATTTCCTTACCGGACATGGACTATATGTGTGCTTAGCTTTATCTTAATCCGTGTAACGGTTCGCGCGTGATGAAAAGACAAAAATCCAGACATAACGTTCAAATTTATAATTTTAGTAGGATAAGTGGTAGGAAGGGATAGGATGATTATAATTGTTTTTTTTCTTTTAGTACTTATATTGTTTTGCTACCATAAACAATTTTGGTGAATTTATTTATTTAAACGTAATTAAGATCTAATTTTCAAATATTATGTGCGTATTACAAGTTAATTATCACTTGCTTCGGTGAAGGAAAACATCGAGAGGAAACCTGCACACCGGAGAGTTCTCCATAAAGTTCTGAAAGGTGTGTGAAGTCTACCAATCCGCACTTGGCCAGCGTGGTACACTATGGCCTGTACCCTCATACTGTGAGAGGAGACCAGGAGTGGGACGATTATGGGTTGTTGCTTTAAGATTTACTTGCGTGAGTCATCGTTTCCTAGCGACTTACAGCAGACGTAATGTTCCAGTACTGCACCGGGGGGCAGTGCCGCAACACGCTGGGCAGCTTCGCGTGCGTGTGCCCCCCCGGCACGCGCCACGAGCCCGACGAGCAGCTCTGCCGCGACATCGACGAGTGCGAGGGTGAGGTTCTTTTCATCGAAAAGGATAACGAACGCGGCGACATCCCGCCCTTGTTCCGTATACCCGCAGGTTATCTACTTGTGTGACTCGCATATGCCTCACACTGACCCTCATTGGCATTCTAACTACCGAGTCTCCATATCTCTAAATTATTTTCGATTTATACTTCGTCTGTAAGTCATATCTTAATCGACATCTGCATACACTAAACGATTTCAGATTGGCTTTAGCATACATACAATTTTCTTATCTTCTGATATTGAAAGGGTTTTGTAAAACAATAAAAAGTTTAACCATCTTATTTAACTTACATTTGTCACGCAATCGTTATCATTGCACTGCTTTATCAAACTATCATAGATAAATAAATTACTGAATTAACAAAATTATTATTTATTAATAGCAAATTGTCTAATTGGTACTAAAGTTGATGCAGTATTAAATGAAATGTGGCTCCAATATTCCACCTTGTGAAACACCCTTATATAATAGGAAGAAAGATAAAGTACACGCACTGAAAAGGCCAGAAGGAAAACGTTAAAGGACGAACAAGTGACGGATTTATAATTACACATCTTATGTCGAAAGCCTCGTTAAGTTCAAGATAATCTTTCTTTAGATTAGACTTTACCTTACATTGTTAAAAACTCGTTATTGTAGTAGAATAATTGTTTAGTTATGTACTTCCAGAACAATCGAACCCTTGCGATAACGGCCGTTGCATCAACACGCACGGTAGCTACGAATGTGAATGTGAACATGGATTTGTCTTGGACGCTACGGCGCAGCACTGTGTTGGTGAGTGATTCGTTAATGGAACCCATTGGATCTTGTCGTTGTGACAAACATGTATATTGTGTTAATCGAGTATACCTATCCCTTTTTAAACCCTCTTCAGATCAAAACTTAGGATTGAGAAAAGGATTGCTACTAGGAATGAAATATTAAAGCAAAAATCTCTATCAAGGGATCGCCACTGGTGGAGATTTTCAGTTTTTTTCCAGAGACCTCTGGCAGTCTGGCTAGAGGTTTTTTTTAATCTATTGGGAATTTATCGAAAATTCTTGACTGGCTGTCTCTAAAGTACTTAAAATAATTTACAGCTTACAGCTAGGGTCTCAGCGCTCAGGCATGATAGAACTATAAGGGTTCCGTTTTGATTACGGAACCCTAAGAAGATCAATAGAACCTACGTCTTCAATTACGTTAATTATACATACTTTTCGTGTCGGTCTTCGATGTAAAGTAAGTACACCACATGTATGCTGTGTGCTGTGTGGCAGACAACCGGCGCGGCTCGTGCTGGCGGCGCGTGGTGGACGGGCAGTGCGAGGCGGCGGCGCCGCGCACGCTGCTGCGCCAGGAGTGCTGCTGCAGCGTGGGGCTCGCCTGGGGGTCGCCCTGCGAGCCCTGCGAGCCTGACTCCTGCCCCTGCGCTAAGGGGTTCGCTAAGGTAAGATTGGGATATGAGGTGGTTGTTTTATTGGCTAACCTTTTTTAATCCTTCGTGTTGGAGTTCCTTGTTCTTTGTTTCAACAGGAGATGATGACATAAGTTGTATGTCGTTGTAAGTTCGTGTTGAACTATATTATCTCATTGGTAGATGAATGAATGAACTATTAATTTGGAAGGTGTGAAACAGCTTACAAATGCTAAAACGAAAAAAAATTAAGAGACTACAATAATTTAACTGGGGGAGGGAAAATTTTATTTAGTACGAGTAACTGCCCTCGCTTTGCTTCGGTTTTCTTATTTTTTTACACCTTGGGTTACATTATTGGAGTTTTATTAAGGATCCCAAATTTTTTTGAAAATATAATATAGCCTATATTACTTGGGGATAGTGTAGCTTCCTAACAGTGAAAGAATTTTTCAAATCGGTTCAGTAGTTTCGGAGCCTATTCAATGCAAACAAAAATCAAATCTTTCCTCTTTATATATTATATATTATATTTAGTATAAGAGGGACGTAACATTTAAGAATATGTGAATAAGTTCCGTAAAGATCATCAAAAATAACTTAGCCCAGTATAGAGTATCCTATTTTTTCTTGGCCGGCAATAAATCTGAGATATTTTTGCTTACGGATATCCATAAGACACGTTGTTCACTAGGGATTAGGTGCTTTATCTATGTTTGTGACCTACTTCATAAAGAAGAAACTTCTTTTGACAACATTAGTGTTAACGGAAACTCACTTACACTTCATAAACAACTTTATTCGACACTACACTTGTACATATAATTCACTGAATATTCTCAATTAACTTTTATTAAATTCAGAGTAATTAATTAATCGTTCAATAACACACGGGAGCCAAGTTATATAACAATATTAACTTTATCTACGAACAATCCGGCAGCGTAACGCCTTACTCGTGGTATGATCGCGAATCATCCTCGTAGATTCCGTCACGCGCTTTTATAACAGCAGCCCAGTTTCATAGATGGCGGCACTGTCATCCGTGGTGGAGTCAGTTGCAGCCCTTTAATTACGGAAGTTGCCAACATTGGTATCTGGTGCATGTTCTAGCTGGATGGCGCGACGTGCCGCGACGTGGACGAGTGCGCGCTGGACCCCGAGCTGTGCGCGGGCGGCTCGTGCGTCAACACGGACGGCTCCTACCGCTGCGAGTGTCCGCCCGGACTCACGTTGGATGCCGCTGGTATGTCACCCGCACTGCGAGGAGATCATCTTATTGTGGATGTCGGTTATTGTCATTGTCAGTCGTCTATTGTAGTAACAGAAGCTACGACAAATAGAGCACGTAACGCTCGCGATTGACGCCTTCCATTTGACGCCATTGACGTCTTCACGTTTACTCAAACCTTAACATGTGCCAATGGATTTGAGGCAGAATAACCGCAGCTTATAGCACAATTTGTTCCTAAAGCGTCCGTTGCTTTACATCGTAGTATAAAACATTGTGATATAATTTTCATTTATTACAGTCACCTCCTCTCTCAAGGTCCAATTGGCAGCGAGTCCACACAATTACATTGAATGATTTACTAGTGTCTTGTTACGGGCCAGATCACTTATCAGACAAGGGTCACGTTGCTTAGGTGGGCACCGGGCCTAACTTTTGTATAAATTATGATAATTATTTTTTGTTTTGACGACCCGCGTAGCGTATTGGTTACTATACTGGACCACCTTTCGAAGGGCCCTGGGCTCGATTCCCAGCGAGGCACAAATTTGAATAATGTGTTAGAATTTCTGTTTTCGGTCTGGGTTTTTGTGTTCTTGTTTATTGTACTGTATTGCATTGTGTTGTGTTGTATGTCAGGCAACCGTTGCGTGGACACGCGGCGCGAGTACTGCTACACGGAGTACATGGGCGGGCGCTGCTCGCAGCCGCTGGCGCACGAGGTGCACCGCGCCGTGTGCTGCTGCTCGGCGCTCGGCAAGGCGTGGGGCGACAGCCGCTGCGAGCCCTGCCCTAAGAAGGGTAAGTAATGGACCTATCCACGATACTGTTCTTTATAAAAAAAGCAAGCATTTTTGATTGTTACAATAAAAATCCTGAATCCTTTGCATTTTACAAGTACCTATACACAGGTCCAGGGACCTGTAGGTTTAACATCTCCGTGAAATGTGCATGTGCAAAGTATTAAAATATCGTTAGTAATTACGTCATATCTTTTGATTCTTTGAAATGAATTTGATATAGGTACCAATCTAGACTCTAATAAATCTTAGCTAAAAAATAATCAAACAATAGCCTTAAGTCTTGGAAGTCGCGTCATATTTTTTCTAAATTTTGAAGTTAATGTCACCTGTCCCGTGTAGTAACAATGTTACTTTCATAAACTAGGTACTGATGCGCACCGTAACCTTTGCATACTGGAGGGGCACGGTCCAGTCGAGACTTGGGATCGGCCGTATCCTGGCGGGCCTAACGCGACGGACATCTGGAGCCACAAGGGGCCTGGTGGCGGGCCGGGTGGCGGTCCCTGGGACTCGGAGACCGGCCGACACTGGGGGAATGGCAGCGGGGACCAGTGGGGCCCGGAAGGACCAGGTGGAACGGTTGGACCAGGCGGACCGGGGGTAGAGGGTGGCCCAGGCCTGGTGCCCGGACAAATGGAGGTCAACGAGTGCGCGGCCTTTCCCGGACTTTGTGGACACGGCAGATGCAGGAACATGCTGGGAAGCTTCACTTGCGACTGTTTCCCGGGATATGAGAAGGTCAGTTACCTATGCCTATGAGCTTTGGAAATATTAATTAAGTCAGTTGACGAACAAGCTATACGGGTCAATTTCAACAAACACGAATTTTGCCTAATTACAGTGGCGAATTTAAATTTGCTGTTTCTGATAAATTTTTTTGGCTTAAATAATAGGTAAATATTAGTACTACTTAATCATGTACTAGAGATCGAAAAAAAAATATTAGTTCATGAGATATTTCCATTTGAAATTATCAAATGCCACCGATATTATTAAAGGACCACCGGAATTAAAATCTGAGCCACCGAAATTGATTAGATTTAAACCTGCTGTTTCTAATACATTTTATTTGGCATAAATAATATGTAAATAGTAGTAATAATTAGTCACATAGTAGAGATCGAAAAAAAATTATTAGTTCCGGAGATATTTTCAAATTACATTATCAAATGCCACCAAAATTAGGACCACTGGAATTAGAATCTGATCCACCGAAATTGATTATGCCAATGAGAAATAATAAAGGCAAGATCATCTAATACTTTAAAGATACATTTTGAAGAGTAGGAGTCTAGATGAACGGACTCCTTTAAGCGGTGATTAGACACGCTTGTGTTTCTGTGGCCTATTAGACCAGTGCCGATAGCTTCAAAAACGGTAAAAAGTGAAAAAAAATATTGTAGGATGAAACCCATTACAAAAGGAAGAGGATATAACAAAAATTAAAGGAAAAATAATTTACGGGCGATCTGAGGTTGGGAGGGGGGGGGGTTAAGGGTAAAAAACAGTTTATCTCGATTTCCAACAAAACTACATGTCCTATGGAAAAAAGTTAAATGGCAAAGTTGTAGGTAATAAAAGATCTACAACTTTTGTATTTACACTTTTTTACATAACCTCAAAATTTATGTGAAAAATTTAAATAACCAATTTTTTGGTTTTTATTTTTATCTTTTACAAAAAAAAAATATTTTTTTTTTCATGAAATTTAGTGAAAATTTACCTTTGTATGTCCTTAACATACTGTATTTTTTTTTGATTTAAAATATTTCTTTTGTCACCTAATTTTTACTTAATATCGAAAAAGCAACCTAATTTTCGTCCGAAAATTCTCACGTCAAAATGTCTACTTTAAAAAAAAATCGGTGTGATTTTTGTTCGTGCGAATCTCTACTTTCTAATGGTGTATAAAAAACTATAAACTACTAACTACTAACTATAAACTACTATGGTAAATGTTCTCCAAAAATACAATGAAACGACAACTATTTTCGCATGTTTTTTTCAATTTTTATGTTTTATGGATTTGTAATTTTTTTTTCTAACAAAGTAACATGGAATCTTACGTTTTTCGATTAATTAAAGTGTAAATTTTAATAAATAGCTCAAAATTGTACACAATGATTAAAAAAAAATTAAAAACTCGAATCCGAAATTTTTTTGCGAATATAGTTGTCGTTTCATTTTCCCCCAAATTTCGTGAAAATATTTTTTTTTTAAAGATAAAAATAAAAAACCAAAAACTTGATTATTTGAATTTTTCACATAAATTTTGAGGTTATGTAAAAAAAGTATAAATAAAAAAGTTCTAGATCTTTTTATTACTTACAACATTGCTATTTAGCTTTTTTCTATAGGACTTGTAGTTTTGCCGGAAATTGAGATAAACTATTTTTTACCCTTAAACCCCCCCTTCCCGACCTCAGCTCGCCCGTAAATAATTTTTCCCTTAATTTTCGTTATATTCTCTTCCTTTTGCAATGGGTTTCATCCTACGATTATTTTTTTCGTTTCAAAAATTATCGGCACTGGTCTATACACGTCCCTATGCGCTTTGATTTGCCACCGGAGCCACCGAGATTAGGCCACCGGACTTAGAATTAGAGTCAAAACTTGAATTTTAAAGAACACCGTTATTCACAGGTTAACTTTTATTTTACAACGAGTAACCGCCCTCGCTTTGCTTCGGTTTTCTTATTTTTTTTACACCTTGGGTTACATTATTGGAGTTTTATTAAGGATCCCTAATTTTTTTTAAATATAATATAGCCTATGTTACTCGGGGATAGTGTAGCTTCCCAACAGTGAAAGATTTTTTCAAATCGGTTCAGTAGTTTCGGAGCCTATTCAATGCAAACAAAAAATCAAATCTTTCCTCTTTATATATTAGTATAGATTATGGCTGAAAACCTTTAATGGAAGCCTCCATAAAATTTCTTGAAAATCTGCTTTGTACTTTTACTAATATACATGACATCGGAATTGGATGATTTTGTATTCCTGCGCCACCGCAGTGAGTACTTACGTGTTTGGCAGGAAAATTACGCAGCCAGTCGGTCGTCCTAATACGCAGTTTGCAAGAGCACAACTGAACGGTGCGGGGAGACCCAGTAAGGTGTCTTCCAAATCGTGTCGTAACAAGTAATGAAGGATACAAAATGCGCCACCGGTATTGCTTTTTTTTGTAGGACATTTTTAAAAGATGTTTTAAGAGCTGTTGCACTTTCTTAAATTACTCCGTAAATATATATTAGTTGTGTTATTTAATGTATTTCTAAAAAACATTCCTTTTTAATAAAATGTATTTACCAAAAAAGAAAAAAATTATAAAATATGTAAATAAATGGAGGTCGGACAGTACACCGGAATTAGATTTTAGGTCTTAGATATTTTTTTATTAAGAATCTATGTATTAAATACATCTGAATACTTTACTATCATGTAGATCACTACTTAAACTACCTATATAAAATTATGCATATTTGTAGTTTACCTCCACACATTAATTTTCAACCTCGCCGTCTCAAAAATGCACTTGGGAAATTCACCCATACGTTGTCTCTGTCTCGAGTTTCCCGACAAGTTGTCCACTTAACCTTTGTGTCAAGTTTGTCAATAGGTACATATTTTTTTGTTTCCATGTACCAGGACTCCAAGAACCACACATGCGTGGACGTGAACGAGTGCGAGATCGTGGACGGCGTGTGCGGCGCGGGCGAGTGCCGCAACACGGAGGGCGGGTTCACCTGCGTCTGCCGCGCGGGGTACGTCACCGACGAACTCACCAAGGTTTGCGTTGGTGAGTACTGCACCTTGTTCTCCAGTCTATCTTCAGAAATCTACTGGTTCTCGTAGTTTGTATGATGAAGACAATTTTTACAATCGGACGACAACTTCTTCATCGGCCATTCGGGTAGTAAAAGACATCCAGAAAAATTTTAGAGGCTATCTTAACACGTTTTTTCTATCACCATGGTTCATCATAAATGATGTAGAGTTAAGTCGGTGCTTTAATTGAAAAGCACACATTTTGTACTTTATTTTAACCGTAACCAGTACTGTCGGCGTTTTCGTCACGACGCCGTGATCACCCATGTGATGGGGTCAAATTACCGGTATAAAATACAAAAATGTTTAGTCATCCGTTTATGTTTGTTCCTCGTTCCTAGACATCGACGAGTGCGCAGAGAACCGGGCGCTGTGCCGCGGCGGGCGCTGCGTCAACGTGCCGGGCTCGTTCCGCTGCGAGTGCGGCGCCGGCATGGAGCTCGCGCCCGACCGCCTCTCCTGCAAGGACATCGACGAGTGCTCCATCACGTCCGGTGAGATGTTGTGTCTGTTTATGGTATCCTGGTACCGAATGTATAGCCGGCTTTGGCTGTGGAAAGGAAATATTTTTTAAGCCTAGCGGTGATACTAGCTTTGATTTATGTTATCCTGGTACTGAATGTGGTCGACTTCGTGAACTAGGTTACTTTTTGGAAAGAAATATTGTTGATTATAACTGCTCTTGATGCTCTCACATCATTAAGAGGAACTGACAAATATTTACTTTAACTTATATTATGCAAAAATGCTGCTGGCTATGCAAGAAGGATTGCTTTTGGTTTCCAGCCACTCTACATTATTCTCTAGAACTTAGTTAAGACTTTACCATCTCATCCAGGTATATGCAGCAACGGTGCATGCGAGAACCTGATGGGCACGTACCAGTGCGTGTGCGACGAGGGCTACGCGCAGTCGACGGTGAAGTCGCACTGCGAGGACATCGACGAGTGCGCGGAGGACGCGTCGCGCTGCCAGCACCAGTGCGTCAACACACCTGGCTCCTACCACTGCAAGTGCAAGTGAGTGTGGAGAGTTACAGTTCTACTGGCATGCATGTCTTCTTTTAGTTAGGCGTTTGCAGTTCGAAGGATAGGTGTATGTACATATGTAGGTCGGACGTTACTTCAGGTACAATATCTGTAATTAATTGTTACTTTAGTACCTACTATTAAATGCGTGTTTGCTTGACTTACTAAAGTATATCAATACTTTATCATACCGACATCAACTATCCTGTCTGAACAGTAAGCAAATACTTCAAAAGTAAAAATAGGCTCATCGGTACATTCTATACAAAATGATCTTGATACGAGCAAAAATTTGCGCCATCTATTATAAAACTTATGAACTACGTAAGATCAGCGTTGCTGCTGCCATGATGATATGATAGATGCCATGATAGACCTTGGATTTTTCTAATTTCTTTTGGTAAATAATAAGTCATGTCATGTAAACATAACGTCAAATAGACATAGCGTCATGTAAACCTAACGTCATGTTGCAGCGACGGCTGGCACCTGCGCGCGGACGGGCGCACCTGCCGCGACATCGACGAGTGCGCGGGCGGCGCGCGCGCGTGCGGCGGCGGCACCTGCCGCAACACGCCCGGCGGGTACCGCTGCGAGTGCGGCGACGGGCTCCTGCCGTCGCTTGATGAGGCTAAGCCGACGTGTCTGGATATCGACGAGTGTAGTGATGTGTGTAATTCTTAAGTGTTAACAAAATATTGTTGAATTGGTAGTTTTGAAAAGGAGAGGTTTTGCGAGTTGATGTTTTGCGAATGAGACTTTTGTGGACTTTTCGCGATGGGGTCATTTTGCGAATGGAAAAAATCACGATTGGGACCTTTTGCTAATGGCGTATTTTGCGAATAGGATCTTAAGCAAATGTAATGTTTTACTACTTGTGAACGGGACGACTGGGGTGTAAACCATTTTAATCCAAACAAGTCATGGATGATGGTGTGGCATCATGTAAGGAATTTGAGTGCCGAAGATATCCTGTGTCAGACTTGTGTGTTTGATAATTATGAATCATGAGTAATATTAAGAGTGACTTGGGAAATGCATCTCTGATGTCTCTGAAGACCTGTCGTAGCCACCTAAATCTTCCACTCGGCCCAGTTTGAATGAACCTGCCTACAAGCTCCTCAGTATAGCTATGTCCTACCGTCCCAGATCCCGGAGCTGTGCGGCGCGGGCGAGTGCCGCAATACGATCGGCAGCTTCGTGTGCCGCTGCCCCGACGGGTACAGCGTGAAGCCGGAGCAGGGCCCCGCGTGCACCGACGACGACGAGTGCGAGCTCGGCACCTGCGACTGTCATCCTGCTGCTGATTGTATCAACTTGCCGGTCAGTACACTGACTCACCTAACCTCATACCGATTTCAGGTCATGCAAATGTAAAATGATAACGTGAGGGCTGATGGCAATCTTTGCTTACGATCTTCGCGAACTTCATAATGTTATTGTCCTAATAGGATTCATCACGAACTCCATGAAGCTCTGTAAAAGTTTGCCGGCCAAATACTTTATCCGTTTCTCGGTTGACTTTAAAAAGTGGGATCTACCGAGACAGGTACACGAGACAGCACACGTACTCAGTTTGAAGGTTGATGCAAATTACAGGACCAAACCTTTTCTATTGTTTGGAGGACGCTCTCCAATCCAATAAGCAATAACTGTAAGTATCTGGTGCAGGGTTCATTCCAATGCCGCTGCCGCGACGGCTGGCGCGGCGACGGCGCCGAGTGCGAGGACGTGGACGAGTGCCTGGCCAACAACGGCGGCTGCCACCCGCGCGCCACCTGCCGGAACACCGACGGCTCCTTCGTGTGTCTGTGCGACACGGGCTATAAGGGAGACGGGTCAGTATTGACAAGGGTTGATCAGCATGTCCAATGTTAGGTGTTAGCTTGCGTTGTGTTATCTGATTGGAATCCTACACGGATCTATTTTTTTTAGTTACTTTTAAGAACGAGTTACAAATTTATTATCACTTGTTTTAGTTAAGTAATACTTAAAAAATATCCTTCTCAGTGTATAATGTAAAGTTGTCCATTGTCAATAACTTAGTATTTCAAAGGTGTATGATGTTTACCGATCTCTTCATGTCTATAGCGATAGTGTCATCTAACACGTCTTCAGAGATCCGAGTCTAGTGATAATGATAACATTTTGCAGATACTCATGCGTGGACATTGACGAGTGCGGGAACGACCCGACGCTGTGCGAGAACGGGCACTGCACCAACACGCCGGGCGGGTACGAGTGCGACTGCGACGTGGGCTTCACCAAGTCGCCGGACGGACGATCCTGTCTCGGTGCGTAGATACACACTAACATTTATGCACCTTGCACCTGGGAAGGACGCAAATGAAGCTTGATTTACCATTCCATACCATAACCAACGAGAAGCCAACAATAAACATATATTATAAAATAAATATCTACAAATTAAGTTCGTTAGCTAGTCCAGCTAGCAAAGTTGGTATGGCCATTAACAAATGAATTTCAAGGTCTTTATTATTTCAATGGTCGCATGTTAATGGAGAAGTTAAGGACAATTTTCTCATCTCCATCAATCTGTTTGAGTAGCGCATTATATGCTGTTTTTAATAAGCTATGGTTATTGCAAAGCTGGTGAAATTCTGGCCAAAACGCTGTAGTGACGTGAAGTATCAAAGTGGTGAATACTTGCAGACATGGACGAGTGCGCGACGTTCGACAACGTGTGCGTGTTCGGGCGCTGCGTCAACACGTATGGCATGTTCAAGTGCATCTGCGACAAGGGCTACCAGTCCGACAGCGTCGACGACCGTGAGTATCTTCTGATAGACGGTAGACAGTAGACGGTGGGGATTGGCTGCGTTGGGGAACAACTATTGATACAATGATACTCTACATTATGTTATGTTCAAAATTATTTGCAACTAAAAATATAGGGCTAGTCTAGACTATATATTACTATAATATGGTTGAACTATGTATTTTACAATATTATCTGTGGTCATATTTAGCGATATAATATTTATCGAATATATTTTTTGTATTTTATTTAGTTTTATGTCAAATAAAATGGAATGAAATGTTATTTAAAACATATAATTTTCGAGCATCGAGCTACACAGTAGTGTCTAGCTATTAGCGATACTGAAAGAAGAACAATGCTTCTTCTTTCAACCACCATAGTGTGTTCGTACTGTAACTAAATCTTCTAATTCAAGTAAACACCGCTTAATCTATTGCTTCTGATGCAAAATGTCCCCCCAGTGATGCCGGGTTTCAACTGCACGGACGTGGACGAGTGCAAGTCGCCGCAGTCGTGCCAGTACGGGCAGTGCGTCAACACGCAGGGCTCGTACGTGTGCCGCTGCCCGCCCAACTACGACCTCGTGTCCGACGGCACCGCTTGCTACGGTTAGACAACATTACCTACATACGTTGTCATGTACAGTCAGCAAAAGAGTTCATTATATCTTACGTATATTGGTAGCATTTAACATCCATACATTCGGTAATATTACAAATAGTTTAAGTATCATGCCCTGCATACCCTAACATGCTCTTTTGCTGACTGTACTTTTTATTTCAAACTTATATAAAAGAACTAGTTTAAATGTTTTTAGTAATAATTTTTTTGTGATAACAATTTTCGATATTTAACTTTTTTTTTAAATTTCAATGTATGTTTAGAATAGAACGTTTCCAACACTACTGCAAAAAGGGTTAGAGTCAAATCGTGCCGTAATATGTGAACCATTCGCATAAGCCACGACAGGAAGGCTATCCTCATGTTGCAGCCGAAATTCAACCTAACTATTACAGTATTAGTGTCAAAAATGTTAAGTTGATGTGTTGTGTGCAGACTCCCGGCGTGCGCGGTGCTACGGCAAGGTGGACCTGCGCTCGGGCGGCGAGACCTGCCGCGACAGCGACCAGCTCTCCGAGGACGGCACCATGGCCGCCTGCTGCTGCTCCGTCGGTGAGTCACACTAGCATGTCACACGTCCCTAGCATATCACTTAGATATGTTGGAAATAAGGTGCGTCGCTTGGAGACATAGTGGCATCGCTTAGTCGGGAGGTAAATAAGAAGTGCCCTTTGAACGAGTCGTAAATACGAGTAATTAAGTAGCATTATATTTTGTTGGTACCAATTTTTGGCTCCGCTCTGTATTTGCGGCTCAGTCTCTTTGTAGAACTGATATTTAATACGATAAAAGCTTTATTAACTTTGATATTGCTCATGCTCTATTGTCGATGTGACCTGCTAATTTAAATGTAGTGAAAAAACTGACGAAGTTGGTTTGTATGAAAGTGACTTCCAACCCTTATTTTTACCCCTTTGGGGATGAATTTTCAAAAATCCGTTCTCGGCTGACGTCTCCTTAGTATAAATTATTTTTCTGCCAAATTTAATCTTAATCGGTTCGGTAGTTTCTGAGATTAAGTGTACCTAATTTAATTGGATCTCCAATAATAATAACACCTAATCGTCATCGTGTTTTTAAAATTTTTTAATCAATTTCAGTAATATCGGTTACAAGCCTTTACCGGAAATAATGTTAAGATACTAAGCTGTTAACTTATAGTAGAATCCATAATTCGACGGACCACTTTGACTATTACAGTGTTGCTATATAATGAAGTAAATTAATAGTATCGGGTAAGTGTCAATATTTCAGAATCGACGCTCCATCCACCGAGAAAGTATATTAAAGGGCGAAAAAACATTTTATCTCTGCGTGCAGTGAAAAACCATGCCTTACGTCAAAATAGTGTTCGAGTAGTGTGTTTGCACTTCTTATGTAATAAAAATGTCTTCCATACAATTATTTAATGCCGGCTAAAATCGATAGAATTAATTTGTATAAAGTTGTATTGAATGTAAACAAAATGCAGTCGCATTATTATTAAGAAAATAACAATATGTAAGAGTTCATTTATTTTAAAAGTCATGTAAAAATATTATGTAACTTTTCATATCGATAAGAACAGCATGTAAGGTCGTGGCAACATTTATATATTTGGATTGTCAAAGTGGTCCGTTAAATTATGGATTCTATAAATCATGTATCTACTGAAGTCGATACATATCCATAGGTCGCTGGTTCATATCCGGCTCGAAAGACCACTAGACGCATGTATATTAAAAATTATGCGTATTTGAAAGTGAACTGTATTTTATTGTGATTTTATTGGACACTGATACAGCAACAACACATTTATTACGATTTGGTTCTAGACAGGAAGAAGCGGAAGTGACCAGGTGACAACTGCCAATCAAAAACTATCAATCTATGGACGCAGCCACAGAATCAAAATGTTGCCAGTGGCAAACAGACTATTAAATAAAGTTAATATTTGTAAATTAACCTTATATGTTTAAAATTATTCTTAAACAATACGGATGGCCCATGTTGCAGGCGCGGCGTGGGGCAACTACTGCGACCTGTGTCCGGAGCCGGGCTCGGAGGCCTACCGCCAGCTGTGCCCCGGCGGCTCCGGCTACCAGCCCGTGCTCGAACCTGTACGTACTTTTACTTATTTGTTTTACATTTTAGTACCCGGATATCATCGTAACATAGAATTTGTTATTATTTTCTTAGAGTAAGCAAACTTGGAAGTACTTAAATTGCTATTTTTAAATAGTCGACAAGCGACCTGATAGTAAGAGGTTATCGTCACCTATAGAAATCAGCAATAAAGGCATCACCAAGAAACAGAGAAGAAAAAGAAAGAAAGAAAGCTATAAATAAACCATCAAGAAAGGTTGGGTCAATCACTTTACGTTCCTCGCTTCTGAGTCTGGAACACGGAACTGTTCATAAATTGTCACCGAGTCTTTGATCGGGAAATCGTTTCCGATCAGTATCTATGATCAGTTTTCACCAATCCATCAATAGAGACCCGTGCCCAGTAGTTAGCCGTTAATTGATTGAAACCACAACCAGTCATAGAGTAACAGTTAGAGAGTAACCCCCATCGTCTACCAACAGCCATCCTACGTAGTAACCCTCGCGGACATCGACGAGTGCGCGCAGCACCCGCAGCTCTGCGAGCATGGCACGTGCACCAACACGTTCGGCTCGTTCGTGTGCACGTGCGGGCCCGGCTGGCGGCTCGCGCCCGACGAGGTGCGCTGCGAGGACGTCGACGAGTGCGCGCGCCCCGGCGTCTGCGGGCCCGGCATCTGCCGCAACCTGCCCGGGGAGTACGTGTGTCTCTGCCCTGAGGGGTACGTTGCTATGCCCAGTGGGAGTGAGTATGCACTGTTTTTTGTTTGCTTTCTGAATTAAGTTGCTGTTGGCTTTAAAACTGCACGCAATGACATACTGCTGCGGACTTTACAGCTTCATGAGGACAGAGAGACGAGCCCGATGCCCTACATGCAACGTTCGAATGAAAACATTAGTTGTATTTCAGGAGTAGAGCTCATGATGTACGCAACTAGTAATTTTCATACCGTTTGGTTACTGGCAAGGGTTGAAACAGAAGGACTAAAGTACGCCTGCACTAAATGTTATGCCTTTATTAAAACCATTTAGGTGTATTCGTTTTCATTGTGTTTCGATTAGATTTCTCTATTTTTAATTCGTTTTTCGAACATGAAACTGTTCAATTGTACATTTTAGAAACAAATACAAGGGTGACCGTAAAGCAATAAGTTCCAAAGTCAGTAATTCCATCCATATTTCCCAGAGGAATGTGTGGACGTGCGGCAGCGGCAGTGCTACATGGACTGGGACCCAGACACGGGGCGCTGCACGGCGGCCGTGGGGGTCCCGCAGACCAAGTATCTGTGTTGCTGCTCCGTGGGCAAGGCGTGGGGCGCACCGTGCGAGGCCTGCCCCGACAAGGGGTCCCAGGAGCACATGGCGCTGTGCGGCGAGAAGCCCGGCGAGTACATCAACCCCATGACCAACGAGACGCGCCCCATCGACGAGTGCGAGATCATGCCGCAGCTCTGCAAGCCCGGGAGCTGCCACGACACGCCCACTGGATTCCAGTGCGGATGTGATCACGGGTGAGCTTTTCGACTCATAACCGTAGATGCTTATGGTAGCTCCAGAAACAGTGGTTAATTTAACTGGTAAGAGAAAATCGAATTAGAAATTAAGTACCGGATTTGTTACAAACTTCACTTCGCATCGATTTCTTCAGACATCATTAGTGGCAGATCTGTGATTTTTGATTAGAAGGGGGCGCTTGAACCAATTGAGGTTATGGACCTTATTTAAATTTAGTCACGGAAAAACGTATGGGGAAGGGTGATTATTTGTGGTTTATTCGACCCTGGACATATCTCTCAATACAACCTGCAGATACGAGCACGACAACACATCTCACCTATGCCGCGACATCGACGAGTGCGCGTCGTCCCGCTCGCCGTGCCGCGGGCTGGCGCAGTGCGTGAACCTGCCCGGCGCGTTCGAGTGCCGCTGCCCCGCCGGGTACCGCCTGTCCGCCTCGCTGGACGAGTGCGAGGACGTGGACGAGTGCGCCGACCAGCGGCTGTGTGAGCACGGCGAGTGTCGGAACACTATTGGATCTTACAGGTGAGTTGTTGCCGACTGATGATTCAATATTGTATTTCTGTGACACCATGACCGTTTAAAGTATTTGTTGGATAGGAAATATAGAATTGAACTGTCTGCAGTACAGATATTTCTGTCGTCCTATTTGTACGAGAGTTACGAGTTGACTCAAGTTGGATTCTCGTTGGATAGGAATGATAAAATAAGCCCATTCCAGTGCCGATTTTCTGATTCTTCTGTCATACTAGTTGGACAAGAGCCAGGGTTCACTGAAGCTGGTTGAAAATAACTGTATTATATGATCAAAGTTAATACTTTAAAAGTTTAAATATATATTTCCTCCTGATGTAAACTTAAACTGGAGTGAAAGGGCGAAGCGAAGCTTATACTCTTAGTAAAGGCAAAATCTCTCTTATGAACTACGTGAGATCAGCGCTTGACCAATTGGTCCAATGATCAATTTAAGGCTCGCATTTTGCGCGTTGGCCTTGTTCTTTCACAACAATATACAAGTAAATGTGTGTGTGCGTGTGCGTGTATGTCAGATGCGAGTGCGCGCCCGGCTACACGCTGCGCGAGAACGCGTGCCGCGACGTGGACGAGTGCGCGCGGCCGCGGCCGCTGTGCCGCAACGGCACGTGCGAGAACCGGCCCGGCTCCTACATGTGCCACTGCGACGAGGGGTTCAAGCCCGGCGCCAACAACGATTGTATCGGTACGTCGTCTCATTCAACTACCTTGTTGTATTACAACTACAGATTACTGATACTGATACAGACACAGACAGCGACATAAACAGCTACAGATACTAATACTACTCATGAACCATGACTGCGACGCGTCTTGACAAATACACTTTCATCCCAACACTTGTATGGCGTAGTGCTAAAGAAGCTTTAGGGCAGACAAATCGAATAAAGGAGCCACGTATCATTACTACGTCGCACATGGATACCGTGCTGGGGACAGGAGATTTTCTGTGTTCGATTTTCATATTACTATCGCTTTATTCCAGTACTCATAATTATATCATGAAAAATTACACGTCTATAACGTTCCTCAACCAACAATTCCCCAGACATAAACGAGTGTCGCGAGGGCGGCATGGTGTGCCGCAACGGGCGCTGCCGCAACACGGCGGGCTCGTTCCGCTGCGAGTGCGCGCCGGGGTACGCGCTCACCGGCGACGGACGCAACTGCCGCGACGTGGACGAGTGCACGGAGCTGCCCGCGCCGTGCGGGCGGGATGGCTCGCCGTCGTGTACTAACACTAATGGAGGGTTAGTTTACACTGTGGAAAACATTCACCAGCCTCACACAAATCTATCTAATTAATAGGGTTCTACAGTGCGTCCTAACGACGGGTGTACTTACTGACACACTGTGGGAAATAGTAATCAGTCTCAGGCAAAGTTATCTAACTAACGGAGTTCTACAGATTTCTACTAACGGGTGAGTATACAGTTACATACTGTGGAAAACACTAATCAGCCTCTAGACTAAGATTTCTAAGGTCCACCTAAGCAACATAAGACGTGATCTGAAAAGTGATCTGATACGTAGCTTGCCATTAGTATGAACCACAGGTATCAATCAACATTCAACTTGTTTTATGGAGTAGCGCCCATTTGTGTGGTGTGGCGTGTAGGGTGGCAGGACATTATGTGCCACTCAGCGTGTTACTAGGAGCACAATAAATCACGTACAAGGTGATTTATGATTGACGTATTTATACAATGTTCTATAATACATCAACAAAACATCGAACTGATTCCAGGTACGAATGTTCGTGCGGCGTCGGCTGGAAGCTGGTGGGGCGGCGCTGCGTGGACCGCGACGAGTGCAAGGAGCTGCAGTACGTGTGCGCCGGCGGGGAGTGCCACAACTTCAACGGAGGGTGAGACAGGGAACATTTACTACAGCTACAAAAATAGTATTATTAAATGGTATAGCGATAGGTCTTTTTAGTCCGTCCGTCCCTCTATCCGTCTGTCTGTCCGAAGCAAAGCGCCGAGACCCTTAGTGCTAGAAAGCTGTAATTTGGCATGGATATACGTATTATGTATGTTACCATTATAAACTGGTGCGTGTTGTCAGGTACCGCTGCGACTGCCCGCCCGGCTGGCGGTTCGACAAGGCGGCGGCGATCTGCGTGGACGAGCGCAAGGAGCTCTGCTACGACGAGTGGGAGAACGGGCGCTGCCACCGCGCGCGCCCGCTGCAGCTCGGACGCCCTGATTGTTGCTGTTCTGAAGGTTACTGCACTTTGGCACAGTTTAGAGTCTAACTATAGACAAACTATGATAGTTCACTACAGTGGAAACTCGATTATACGGCCCTCAGGTATACGGATTCGTCATTATCCGGACTACCAACCCCAAATCAAATGACAATAACCAAAATATACTTTACCCCGTTAAGTTTTTAGTAATTGTTCTGTTTTTATATACATTGTAATCTGTCGTGTACCAAAACCGCTTTTATTCATACATTCGATTATTTGGATTTTCGATTATCGGAATGCCTAACGACAATAATTTAGTCCGGTTAATCGAGTCTCTACTGTATTTTACCATTTTGCCCATAGAACACAGAGACAAATGTAAATTTTACTCTTCGTAACCCCCGACCGACGTCGATGTGTGACAGAACTGTTTCTGTTAGTCGCTGTGCCTACTTACTATTTCTATCTGTCTCCTATGATTTTCTCAAACTGTTTCCATAGTTCATCTACTATAGTTTCAACTACTTTAAAATGCCGTTCGAGGAGCTTACCAAATGGTTTTGTCATCGTATTTCTGCTGAGGGCTTGAAGCCAGTTCTTTTTCTTCTTTCTTGGCCAGCAAAGCACGATCTCAAACCAATTTCGAGTATGACTAGGTCCTGTTCCCTAATATTCCTTTATAAAGGTTGTCTAAAGTTTCGATCACATTATAGGTGCAGCATGGGGTAGATATTGCGAGCGTTGTCCATCACCGGACTCAGCCGAGTTCCTGAGAATATGTCAAGGAGGAATGGGAAGACCAAACTTAACACAGGTAATCATTATTACAGTAGCGCAATAGTTTCCTATAGTTTAATGTGTTAGTATGTTTAGAAATTGAATTGATGACTATCAGTTCAGGACTAAAGAATGTCTGTTCTGAATTTCTGTTATCAATAGAGCCATCAATAAAGTATATAGCGACATTATAATCTAAAATATTTGTCAAACATTACTGCAAATATCGTACATATATAGCTTGAGCAACACTAACTTGAACATGTTATATGTAAAGGATTTGGACGAATGCAAAGTCCGCCCGGACGTGTGTCGCGGGGGCCGCTGCGTCAACACGGACGGCTCGTTCCGCTGCGAGTGCCCTGCAGGGTACGTGCTGGACGCGAGCGGGCTGGCGTGCGAGGACGCGGACGAGTGCGCCGCCGACCCACGGATCTGCGGCAACGGGACGTGCACCAACACGCCCGGCGGGTACGAGTGTGCGTGCAACTTCGGCTTTACGCAGGGACCTGAGCAGGTTGGTCTTAGTCATCATTATTATTTTGCTTTCCTTGACTTAATACTAACCTAGTAGATAGAGTTGATAAATCATTAAATAGTACGGACACAGACATGTATACTAGAGTACATGTCTGTGAGTACGGATAATTATTAGTTCATTCACCTTTTAGCTTGCCTCCTTCCACATGAACTGCAAATCGTCGTTGCGACTTTAAGACATCTTATGTGCAAAAATCAGCTTTAAGAGGGAATCGATGATTTTGAGTTTTGAATTTGGTGAATATATTACGATAGAAACGTCGTACACACATGAGAATTTTTGAATTCGATAGTGCTTCAAAATGCAGAATTATTTGACGTCAAGAAGTGATTTTGCCAAAAGTGGGACCATAACACATAAGAGGTCTTAAAGTCGCAACGACGAAATGCAATCCTCATCGCGCATGATTTTGTATCAGAAACTAGCATGTACCACTCCACCAACTCTGTTCCAGACATGCGTAGACATAGACGAGTGCTCGGAGGGCCGCGCGTCATGTTCGTTCCGCTGCCACAACACGGCGGGCTCGTTCCGCTGCACGTGCCCGTTCGGGTACACGCTGGCGGCGGACGGCGCGCACTGCCGCGACGTGGACGAGTGCGCCGCGAGCCCCGCGCCGTGCCCGCACGCGTGCGAGAATGTCGTGGGCTCGTATGTCTGCAAGTGTCCTGTGGGTAAGTTTGTTTTGAGTACTTTTGTGTATGTTTTTGGGGTGCGAGGTGCATCCATCTACAGTCTAAGCGACTAGGGGAGTTGTCATGGCGCATCTTACTCTAGCACTCAGCTTAATTTGTGGTTGGATATTTCACCTGCCTCTTGTCATCCTCTTTCTCAAATTGACCGTGAAATGTTTTACAAATAATACGGGTCCTGCTTCTTATTTTTGGCAATGGATCCGCGACACTTTTGGTGTTATAGATGTCCATGGGTGACAGTGCCTATTTTTAATTAGGTGGATCGTCTAATCATACTTACATATCAAACATAAGACTATAATAATAGTTACTTTCGAGTCTTTCAAAGAAGAAATTGCCTTGCGATTTTTCTGACTATACAATTAATTACGACGAACAACGTACAACACTACGGTCGCATCGATACTTTCCCTTTTGCAGCGCAAACTTGGCAACGGTCTTGCCGCGCTTTAGTTGGAATTCGAAGTTGTTAAAATTAAAGTGGTCAATAACATCTAAATATTGTTCTTGCTACAAACTAGCTGACCCGGCGAACGTCGTATCGACTAATAAACTATTTTTTTCTAAAATATAAGTAGCGTAAGTTACTCTTTGTTACATCAGCTATCTGCCAGTGAAAGTCCCGTCAAAATCACACACAGACAGAGAGACAGACAAAAATTGTAAAAAATGTTGTCTAGCTATATGTACCGTGTATACATCCAAATGCACTTAGTAAAAAGCGGTTATTTTAATATTACAAACAGACACTCCAATTTTATTTATTTGTATAGAGTAAAGAGTATAGATGAATAGTATTGTGAAGCATACGACGTCACTGGTTACTGTGCACAGGCTACAAGCGCACGTCCGCGCCGCACGACGCGGCGGACGCGTGCGAGGACGTGGACGAGTGCGCTGCGGGCGGCGAGCGGTGCGCGCCCGGCGTGTGCATCAACACGGACGGCGGGTACGCGTGCGACTGCGACGCCGGGTACGAGCCCAGCGAGGACGGACAGGCCTGCATTGGTGAGATAGAGCTGCAATAGGACATACCATTACACGAAAGGGAGAAATATGAAACTCCAAACATAACTAAAGTAATGTTAGGATACGTAAAGTGTTTGGCGGATATATTATATGAACCTAAAGTACCTTAACGGTGAGATTTCTCCTTTTCTTTGAAAATTACTTGAGATATTATTTGTCACTGAGAGACTGACGCCCCAACTCAGAGTCACTAACGGTTACTTAAATAGCTCTTTAGCACAGAGTTTGTATGGTTATTCTTTACTAAGGAGAGATTTAAGTAACCATTAGCGACTCTGAGTTGGGACGTGAGACAATGAAAATAAGCGAGGAGATTAAAAAGTATAATTGTGTGTGTGTGTGTGTGTTGCAGACCGTCGCACGGGCATGTGCCACCGCTCGCTGGTGGCGGGGCGCTGCGTGCCGGAGCCGTGGCCGCGCGCCGTCGTGTCCACGCCCGCGCCGCCCTCGCAGGTCACCAAGTGAGTACCCTCCTCTCATGTACACACAGGTTTTTTTTATGATGGTTTTAGGATTTATTACGGGTAATTTTACGTGATTCTAATTATCTCCTTATTGTTTCAATACTGTTTCCCCTCCAGAGATCAGATGCAGCTAAACTGTGAGCGAGGTCGACTAAGTTAAACTATTTGACAGTTTCCACAGTTACGCTAACTACGAACTAAGTATATAGTGTGCTTTGGACAAAACTACACCAGTCGCGGATACCTAGCTCGCATCCGTAGCTTAAATCTTTGACTCGCTTTCCGCCATTTAAAAAAGTAGCTTTGATGAACCCCTTTCTAATCTAATGGAAGCAACGAAAATCAAGCGATTTTACAGGCGTATTCGACACACATTCTTAGCTTAGCTACGTTTCATCTCTGGTTGACTAGCAGTCTTATTCTTAGTCCAGCAAGGCTATTCTGTTTTGTAACTCGATAGCGGAATCCGCGATGAGTTTCAAAATTGAAGTTCGATTTCGAGACTCACTTCACTTCGCAAGTGCGTATTAGATGATTAGAGAATGACATATCAAGATGATGCAAGTTCGCTTTCGAGTCTCACTTGAGTGAGATTCGATTTCGAGTTTGTATTTTAGAGAATAGTCCTCCTGGAATTGTTAATCACACCACATTGTTTTCATTACCCGCAGAGCACAGTGTTGTTGCACTCTGGGCGTGGCTTGGGGCCCGGAGTGCGAGCTGTGCCCCGCGCCGGGGACTCCCGAGCGGCTGGAGCTGTGCTCGCGGGGGAACCTGGTGGGGGTCGACGGCGGCGGGGGGATCCTCGGCGGGGGGGACATCAGCATGGGCGGGGACCTCTTCGGCGATGTCGACGAGTGCGCCGCCATGCCCGGCCTGTGCACGCCTGGCAGATGCGTTAACACTATCGGCAGGTAAGGACGTAAAGACGTTCTCATGTTTCTTGATCGGTGATGCCTTTATTTATTTTCATGAGCGACGGTGACTGTAACAAACACCCATGTTTGTGAGTATGACTTTATGTGTAATTAGATGTGCAAACGTGATTCGATGTGCTGTTCAGTTCAACTGGAGAGCTTCGTGAACTTAAAAATAATCAATATTCAATTGAGTCAAATTAAATTCAATTAAGTAATTACTTCTGCTCAATCTCAAAATTTGTCACCAGCTTCCGTTGCGTGTGCCCGCGAGGGTACAAGCCAGCGGGCGACATCTGCGCGGACGTGGACGAGTGCAGCGCCCGCCCGGCGCCATGCGAGCAGCTGTGCCGCAACACGGACGGGTCCTACGAGTGTCTGTGTCGCGCGGGGTACGAAGTCGACGAGGACGGTGCCAACTGTAGAGATGTGGATGAATGCGAGCGCGGAACCCACACCTGCCAGCAGATCTGCTCCAACACGAAGGGATCGTTCGAGTGCTCGTGTCAAGAAGGATACGAGAAGCGGGGTGATGCTTGTGTTGGTTAGTTGATTGTTTATGGTCTATTTTAACTGCCTTCAAATAGGAGATTGCCATATTTATCAAAAATTGTGCTTCAAATTGTGTTCTGATGATGGGATGCATAGAAAATTGAGAAAACTCCTCAAATTTATGATTTTAATTATTACGAGTATGTTCAGTTGTCAGCTGAAATGATTTATCTGAACTTGGGCTGAACGTCTGTACAGTCGTGACCACGATCCATGCAACTGGGTTGAAATATCGGTGTGCAAAATAAATATCGTGAATACCCGTACGAGTATTATAGTAAAATGTGTGTAGTCCACAAGGAGATAAGTTTAAAATCTTGATTTATTGGAAGTTGGTTATCACTTTAACTAAATTCTGCATAACAATGTCCTTACAGACAGCTCAGCAGTACAAAATAGTTTTCCGTTGAAAACTTCTTCTTGAAAACAATTCCCAATTCCACTTGTATCGTTGTTCCAGACATCAACGAATGCCACGAGGAGGAGCTGTGCCCCGCGCCGGGCAAGTGCGTGAACCTGCTGGGCTCGTTCCGCTGCGTGTGCCCGCGCGGCTACCGGCTGGACGCGGCGGGCGCGCGCTGCCTGGACCGCGACGAGTGCGAGGACGGCCGCTGCCAGTCGCCCTGCCGGAACTACGCCGGGGGGTACCGCTGCGACTGTCCCACTGGTGAGTAGGGACAACGACGAGAACGATGTGGGACAGCCTTTAGTATGCAGTCAGTGGAGCCATGAAGAACAACGATCCATTTCAGTCTCAACCAGGAACTTTTCAATTCAGTTATAGGTAGTATGTGGATAGCAGAAGAGAAAGACTCGAAACTTTTCGAAGGAATGTAATGCGAAAATATTTACAGGTTTACAAATTCTTTGAAAACTGCGTACATCGAGTGATTTGTAATGCGCATAGGATTGCGTGTAAGATGCGTATGAAAGACGCGTATGAAAGATTCCGAATAAAACGCAACGTGCGTAGATTAGACGGAGGAGTCCATAAGTCGCCACACGATTGGCTGCCGATGACGTGATAAATGGCCCCTATTGGTGATGGTACAGCATGACGAGACAAGACGAGATAAGTCCAAATTGTGCATAGGAGTGACCTCTGGTGTTGAGTAGCTTGAATATCCATATATCAGCAATTCCCTTGCTTTGACTTGACCATCATGTAGCTCAGTCTTCACGTTTTCTCATCGATAGTTCTTATACCTAGAAACCTGTCAGACCTGACAGTGTTGGATTATCAATAAGTCAATATTGAGTGGACCTCCTCAGGCACGATCCGGTCAGCAGGCGGTATCTGCGTGCCGCAGGACGCGTGCGCGGCGGCACCGTGCGGCGGCTCGCCGTGCTTCCCGGTGGGCGGGGCCTACCGCTGCGGCTGTCCCAACGGCTACGGCTGGGACGCGGGACACGGCGTCTGCTTGCAGGTACTACGGGTGGTTTGTAAAGGGACAGGTACAAATTCCTCGGAGCCGGATCAGGCGACCAGTGTTGAACAAGTTCAAAGAGGATGAGGACTTACCATCATGGTTAAGGTGATTCAGCCAGTTTGCTTTTCTGTTGACTATTTTCTCTCTTTCTTGACTGGTTTTTTGAAACACCTCCGGCCGGTCGGTGGGAAGCGTTTTTGCAGTTGAACAGCTGCTGTCGAGACTATTAGTGTTTCTTACTAGGCATTTACTAGGCTTCTACCAAGCTTAGCAAGGGTAATAACGGCTCCGGTACAGAATAATTACTGAAATAGTCAAACTTGGGTGAAATTGCACTAAACGTGAGGCTGACCTGAAACCACTATCAAATCGAATGTATACGAGTATATGTATACGAGTTCCAAGTATGAATGATCAGAGCATAGCTTCCTCAGGCATGATCATGCCTGGCGGGAGATCTCCTTTCCCAAACAACATTACTCTGTATACAATCTGACCTAGCTACTGTAACTATCCAGCTGGCGGGCGGCTGCGCCTCCGCGAGCTGCCTGTTCGGCTGCACGTCGTTCGGGGACTCGTACCAGTGCGGCTGCCCCGCCGGCTACATGCTGGTGGGCGCCGGGCACTGCCTCACGGCGCGGGACGGCGCGCTGCCGCCCGACGACATCGGCGACGCGCCCGTCTTCCCCGTGCGGGACCAGTACAAGGTCGGCGGGAAGAACGAGCTTATATCTACTGAGGGCTGCTTCAGTTGCAAGGTGCGTACCGGTTTTTACGGTGTGACAAACACACACCCAAGAAACGGTTGTCAACGGTAGTTGGTTGTGCTTATCCTCATAAACATACACGGTTGACTGAGGATTAAACATTGGCATATAAAATTCACGTGAAAGTGACACCTTTCATTTAAAATATTGCATTTTGTATGGTGTCATTGATACAGGTAGTTCTATTTTTGTGGTAGTTGAGTAGCGAATACTTAATAATTAATAAGTTGGACATCGTTCGCAGGTGAACGGCAGGCGCAGGAGAGCGAACGAGGAAGGTATTATCTTCGCGAATGGAACGACCCTCGTGAGGAAGCGCAGGCGACGCAGCAGACGTAAGTATTGTTGACGTTTAAATCTTCCTGTTAGAACACCTGGACATTTCACACTAATTTACTCTCAGTCTATCATAAAATGACCTAACCTATTTATGTACTGAATAACCCGACACCTCATTGGCAGGTCGTCGGTCGGTGTTCGAATCGGAAGCCGAGTTGATAGTGGTGACGGCGACGCCCAAGCAGACCTGGGGCCGGGCGCCCCTGCTCCGTCTGATACCAGCGGAGGGCGGCGCGCGCCCCCACTACAGGATCGCGTACGGGGACGACGAGAAGAACTTCCTCCTGTCCAAGCGAGACGGGGCCTGGGCGTTACGGATGAGGAGGCACCTCAAGGCCAAGGAGACGCTGGACCGGCAGCTGGAGCTGGAGGCGAGGTTCGTGCCGGTGCCGGAGCTCGGCAGGAGGAGGGCGCGGCGCAGCGTGGAGGACGTGCCGGCGCCGCTGCGGCTGTACGTGTCCGTGCGCATCGCGCCGTCGAAGCGTTGACGTCATCTTGACGGAGTTGAGGACCCGTGGGGACGGCGAGCTTCACAGGAGCATTAACGAGTTGGTCCTCGCAACCCGAGGTGTGACCACGTATTAAGCGTCGCGTAATGCGCTTATCACGCTCAGAACAGAATCCTATTGCATGTTGCTTTTGCAATGGTCTATGCTTTTGTGAAGCTCGCTCTCCCTACGGTTTCTTTACTCGATTACCTGTAGTGAGACTCGCCTGTTAAATTGTAAATAGCTTCCCAATTCGTTGTCATAACATCACTGCCATTCAAGTCAATTCGCACTGCCATTTTGTAGCTACTTTGGCTGTTGCCGGATGACAGCTGCTGTCATTGTTATCCGTTGGCGCCATTTTTAATTTAAGGTTATGGATTAAGGCAGGTTCAGCGGTTGAGTAAAATGTACGGAAGGTTTGTCTCACTACATGAATTTTATGAGTCGTTGAGCCGAGCGCCTGATACTTTTCAGTGCATTTGCACATTTTTGTATTCAAATTTAAAATTAGATCAACATCGGTACCAGCTTTCGAACTTGCTGATATTAAGATGAATCATTGGTAGATTGTATTGGTAGTCTGTAGGTTTAAAATCTAACTCGGTTTTGGACAATGCTATAAAATATCGTCAGAATATTTAATATTAGAGAGTGTTATGTTTCTTAATCAAATATTGGGAGCGAGCAGTGAACTGAGGAGTATCCGGCGACGGCCGCCCGGGACGATCTCGGCTGCAGTATTAAATTATGTGTGAGATTGAGTGCATTCGATACTGACGTATACCGTACATCGTACGTACACCGTATACAGTATATACCGTATACCGGCATGCTCCACGGTATATCATAGACATCGAGAGAAGGTTCATGTTATGAAATCAAACTGGTTAGGGCTGAACGTTTCGATCACGTTTGCACGTTGTTTTTATTTAATACAAGTTACATCGAAGTTGAAATTATATTTCAAACATTAAAATGCTTTAAAATTGTTATCGGTCATGATAGTGAAATTAACTTAAAGTGTACAACATTGTAAGGTAACTTAAATCTTGGTTGAGAAATATTATTGGGTGTTTCAGTTCTGGGTTTGGTTTCGGTTATATAACATCCGCGGGGCCTCACGATGGAAACTAATTGAACTAACTTATTCAGCTTCGATAGATGTAAGATTTTGTCAATTCATGAACTTCGTTTCAGTAACGTGAATTATCATTAACAGATATTTTAACTACAAACTGATGAATAATACTTATTCCGCCATTGAACTAAGTGCCAGTGAATAGAATTAAGGGTTCTTAATAAATATTATTAATAATAGTCTTAAGGGAAATTATTTATTTTTTATTTCCAATTTAATTTTACACGAAGTCAACATTATTTTTGTATAATGGTGTTCAATATCTATCAATGCAATATGGATGCAATAGTTGTCATTTATTTTGTAAATATGTGTATACAGATGAGTATTGAATAATGGAATCTTATTGTAATGTTTGTACGTTAAGTACGGTTTAACGTACGCTTAGACTATAGGATGGAATGGAGAGAGGAAATAATACATTTTTACTATTATATTGCCTTTTATTTTGTCACCATCTATACTAATATATAAAGAGGAAAGATTTGATTTTTTGTTTGCATTGAATAGGCTCCGAAAATACTGAACCGATTTCAAAAATTCTTTCACTGTTGGGAAGCTACACTATCCCCGAGTAACATAGGCTATATTATATTTTCAATAAAATTAGGGATCCTTAATAAAACTCCAATAAGATGTAAAAAAATAAGAAAACCGAAGCAAAGCGAGGGCGGTTACTCGTAACATATAAATTCAGTTTGCAACTCTACTATCAAGTACGAAAAGTCCATAAAAGGAACCATCTGGAAAGTTTGCGAGGGCCGCACCCTAATCTATCATACCCTGGTCTTGACTTCAAACTTTTTTCACGTTGTCATCCCATAAATAAAACTATATATTTTTTGGATATCTATAGAGTATACTGTACATGCAACCTCATACGGATATACGGTTTACTAATGGTATTTTCTAGTCCAACGAATGTATCGAAAACAGCTTTTTTAGTAAAGTTTTTACTCTACATACGTTAGGGAATGATATCCTCACAGACATACGGGACCATCCATAAATTACGTCACACTATATAATTTCATGACTTTTTGAATCTCCCTCCCTCCTTGTCACAGCTGGTCACATTTGTGAGACCTCCCACCCTATTGTGACGTCACATATTATGAAGTTTTACACCTAGAAATAGTTTTATTTCCATTAATTGTTTTTTAATATTTACCTATACATACCAATTATTCGATTTTGAAATGTGACATCACGAAATTTAGGACCCCCTCCCACCCCTTGTCACACAATGTCACACTACATCGACCCCCCCCTCCCACCTAACCTGTGACGTAATTTATGGATGGTCCCTACTTGGTATACATGTCTGTGGATATCCTCTTATAAGATCTCAGTGTACCGACCTATAACGTCAGTGTCTCTCTTGCGACAAGAAGACAGATGACCGCTGTGACTCTTTTGGCTAGAAAGTGGCAATTTGAAAAAGAATAAATCCTCTGTCACAACAAAATGTCACTCAAACTGCCTCAATCATAGTGTGAAAAATAGTTATACTAAAATTATATCCAGTCGGATCAACCTCCACACTTGTAGTTCTAGTGATCCTTGCATGGTGACACAAAAAGCAGCAAAATGTCGAAGAAGGAGGAATTCTCGTGTGAGATGTACAGCAACAAGTTCTTCATGCTGTGCGCGGCGGGCGGCGCGGTCGCGTGCGGCTCCACGCACACCTTCGTCACGCCGCTCGACCTCGTCAAGTGCCGCTTGCAGGTCGACCCCGCCAAGTACAAGTCCATCTTCAAGGGCTTCGGCGTCTCCCTGAGCGAGGGCGGCGTCTCCAACCTCGTCAAGGGCTGGGCGCCCACCCTCATCGGCTACTCCCTGCAGGGCTCCGCGAAGTTTGCCGGCTACGAGTACTTCAAGTACAAGTTCGCGAACATGGTCGACGAGGAGTCCGCCTACCTGTACCGCACGTACCTGTACCTCGCCGCGTCCGCGTCGGCCGAGCTCATCGCCGACGTCTTCCTCGCGCCCTTCGAGGCCACGAAGGTCCGCATGCAGACCACCCCCGGTTACACGTCGCAGATGCGGAAGGCGATGCCCCACATGATGGCCACGGAGGGCTTCGGCGTGTTCTACCGGGGCCTGACGCCGCTGTGGGGGCGGCAGGTGCCCTACACGATGATGAAGTTCTCCTCGTTCGAGAAGACGCTGGAGTACCTGTATACGAACGTGGTGCCGAAGCCGCGCGAGCAGTGCACGAAGACCGAGCAGCTGGTAGTGACGTTCACGGCGGGGTACATCGCGGGCGTGCTGTGCGCCATCGTGTCGCACCCCTCGGACACGATCGTGTCGAAGCTGAACAAGGACCCGAGCGCGTCCATCGGCGGCATCCTGAGCGAGGTGGGCATGTTCGGCATCTGGCGCGGGCTAGTGGCGCGCATCATCATGATCGGCACGCTCACCGGCCTGCAGTGGTTCGTGTACGACGCCTTCAAGGTGTACACGGGCATGCCGCGGCCGCCGCCCGCGCCCATGCCGGAGTCGCTCAGGAAAAAGTTGGCGGCCAAGAAGTAGCTGAATGATGAGTGCACTGGGACTCTGTCTTCGCGCGCCACGGATGACTGTGCGGTAGTGTACACTGTACATATAGGTACATCCCGTCTCGATGCTACATTTTAGTTTTAGTTACGTAAATTTTATCAGTTTATACATTTTTAGAATAAATATTTAATAGCCTGGCTTTTTTGCGATTCTGTCTTTTATTACTCGCACATAGCGTGGAAGAGGCCCCTACCAAGCAGACTAAAAGATCGTCTAACGTTTGCTATATATACCATGGACTGGATGGGCCCTATTTGTAAGACCATAAAGAAAATTCTTCCCATTTCGTATAATCTAATCTCTTACAATATTCGGTTACTAAACTGCGGTACTCTAGACGGAGTGAGCGCGGCGGGGGCGGGGGCGCGGGGTGCGCGGGCGGGCAATAACAATGATGGGAGGATTTATCGGAACATCGCGGCCCACTTACCGGACTTATCCTCGCGGCCGCTTCTACTGACCCACCGGAGGACACGACCACAGACAATAAACTTATAGAGAGGTACCCGCTAAGAAGAAACAAGAGAATGTAACAAATCAATATAATTAATTTATCCGGTAGACAAAAACTGTTACAAGATAGCATCTTGTCTAATCGTGTATAACATGCCTGTAACAAATTAAGAAATAGGTTTGTATTTCTCTTGAATACCTCACTTAATCATGAGTACCTATAATGTACTCATGATTAAGTGAATATAAACATATAGGTACTGGCTCTACACCTGAGCTGTACACACATGGAAAAGGTTTTGGATGTTAAAGGACACATCAGTGCAGCGATGCCACTCCGACGCCAAGCTGCGTAGGGTCCTCCCAGAGGATTTTGTCAATTTACCCGTATTGTACGATTGCCAGGATCTGCCAAGACATCTGAAAGACTTGCAAATCCCAGATTTTTTTCTAGTTATCCACCAAAATGTTTATAATTTTAACCTGTAATTACAAACACGCGCATCTACAAGATACAGAACATCAGTTATAATCTATTTATCAATCAGAATATTCGATCCAATCCCGAATTTTATTCACGTAAAAGAAATTTGTAGATTCCATCCGCGGCAGTCTATGGCGGGCGGCCGCGCGGCCCCGCCGGGCTATGTTTTATAAGTGGCCGCGGTCGGGCGATCCACAGCGATCCTTGGCTCGCAAACACTCGTCTTCCATTTAACATAATCTTAAGAGTTATCCGAGTGAACCGCTCTTCTGGGGCAGTTCACGAATCTCATAATGTGTTTACGATCAATATGTCGTATGTTGAGTGGGTACCCACTGTTACTACAGTGATGAGTTAAGTTTAGTTCGTACAGAACTCGTATTTGTTAGTAGGCGAATGGTTGGAATTCGTCAAATGGGCGTTCGCGATTTATAAAAACTTAAGTCCGTAATCTTCCTTGCTCATGATCTCACACCTTTAATAATAGTCCAATCAAGGAATGACTCAAAGGAGGGTGTAGAGTGCGTGAGCGGGAACCTAAGCGATTTCTTCAGAAACTTATTCAGGGTGCTTAGGGACACAACATACTAAAAGTCCCCACTTCTAGGAGGCGAGCCGGAGGGGGGAGGGGGGGACAAAGGTCTCAATTTTAGGTTTTTCGCCAATATCTCAAAAACGGTGAGTTGTAGCGAAAAATGTTCTATGATGAAATGAAAGCTTATAAAATTCTCTATAACACTGATTATGTTCAGTTTTTCCATATTCCCAACCATTTTCAAGCTACACGCTCTGGAAAAGTGAAAATTACAATAATCTAAATTTTACTAACAAAAAATAACCGACTTCAAAGTCTCAAAAAATACTTGTCAGATCTCGTTTAAATTTATGTGAGACCACATGACAAGTACCTGCTTTCGAATAAAAAAAGAATTATCGAAATCGATTGGCGTGTTATTGAGTTATTTGTCAATTTGTCGCGCACATCTTAACACAAATTTACGACTTATGTGGTTTTCTCATGGATGCCATTGTCAGATCTCAATAAAATTTATGTGGGACCACATGACAAGTAACTGATTTTGATTAAAAAAAAGATTCATCGAAATCGATTGGCGTGATATTGAGTTATTCGTCAATTTGTCGCGCACATCTTAACACAAATTTACGACTTATGTGGTTTTCTCATAGATGCCATTGTCAGATCTCAATAAAATGTATGTGGGACTACATGACAGCCACCAGCTTTCGATTAAAAAATGAATCATCAAAATCGGTTCGCCCAGTCTAAAGTTCTGAGGTAAAAAAGGAGAAGGTTCACAATTCAACTGTATTTTTTTATGTTTGTTACCTCAGAACTTTGGAATGGGCGAACCGATTTTGATGATTCTTTTTTTAATCGAAAGCTGGTGGCTGTCATGTAGTACCACATAAATTTTATTGAGATCTGACAATGGCATCTATGAGAAAACCACATAAGTCGTAAATTTGTGTTAAGATGTGCGCGACAAATTGACGAATAACTCAATATCACGCCAATCGATTTCGATGAATCTTTTTTTAATCAAAATCAGGTACTTGTCATGTGGTCCCACAAAAATTTTATTGAGATCTGACAATGGCATCCATGAGAAAACCACATAAGTCGTAAATTTGTGTTAAGATGTGCGCGACAAATTGACAAATAACTCAATATCACGCGAATCGATTTCGATGATTCTTTTTTTATTCGAAAGCAGGTGCTTGACATGTGGTCTCACATAAATTTGAACGAGATCTGACAAGTAGTTTTTGAGACTTTGAAGTCAGTTATTTTTTGTTAGTAAAAAGATTATTGTAATTTTCACTTTTCCAGAGCGTGTAGCTCGAAAATGGTTCGGAATATGGAAAAACTGAACATAAACAATGTTATAGAGAATTTTATAAGCTTTCATTTCATCATAGAACATTTTTCGCTACAACGCACCGTTTTTGAGATATTGGCGAAAAACCTAAAATCGAGACCTTTGTCCCCCCCTCCCCCCTCCGGCTCGCCTCCTAGAAGTGGGGACTTTTAGTATGTTGTCTCCCTAAGCACCCTGAATAAGTTTCTGAAGAAATCGCTTAGGTTCCCGCTCACGCACTCTACAACTACTTTATTGACTGAACTATAAATAAATTGGTAGTTTCTTGCTGTTTCTTCTCCCGGGCCCTCTCACAGTAGGGCCTTGTTGAAGCATTGCCGTAGCTTCAATGATTTTCAAAAAGTGTTTGTAAACCAAACCAATCATGAATCAAAGCATTTGATTTGATCTGATTTGATTTAATGGATGAGGAAATGACCCTCCTTCGGCTACTGAAAACGGTAATTATGCATATTAGTGGGGATATCTTCTGAACCTGATTCTGAATTTCTGAAGTATTATTCGATTGGAACGCTGGAGAACTGCTTTTAACTAGTGCATAATGTCGCTTCCTTCATGGTGGTACAATGGTACGTACATTTGTGGTAGTGTAGCGTCGTACTTTAGTGCGAGATACCTATTAGATATTTATAAAAAAATCTTATACGATTTTTATGTACAGAAAGTCTGACGAGAAAATACTACGGGCCCATTGATGGTAAATCATCTTCGCCTATGACGAAGTCGTCCTGTGCAACACCTAGGAAATCGTCAATACAACTTTTTTTCATGGTAAAAAAATATTCAAACTGTCCACCGCGCTGCTGCATTCTCGTATGCTTTTTTTTGCAATTTTCACAAAAGTCCAGATGCGTGTTTTAAAAATAATTGAGAGGTACGTCGGACCAGGCCCCGATGAATGCACGCCATTTTTAAATTCATTCTCGGTACGGCCACCGCCGATGGAGTTGAGCGAAAGTTTCCCGGAGGTACCGATATTTGCTCGTGTAATTCGACTTGGAGCACATTCTCTGACTCAGCGTATGAATATTGTACAGCGCAGCAGATTTTAAAAGTTCCAAAACATGAGCGAGCAAATTCGAAGACATGAAGCGAACGGATAAATATTAACAACGATTTCGCGTTCAAATCCGCTTTTACGCCAAAAACGCCTCTATACTTGCGAGACAAAAGGATATATTGCTGTAATGCAGTGGCAGAACAGTCAGGTCTAAGTTTTAACGTTCGCAAGTTTGGGAGCGAATTTTGCTTGGGCTCCATGCAAAATGCATTCCGCATTTCTATGTTATTACTTTTTCTTATATATTTTTGATCGCTCTGATAAACTACTGCGAACAAAATTATGATTCCCGCCGTAAATAAAAGTTCCAGCATTATTTTACTTTTTCTTCGGTCATGACTCTGAAGCTTTCGGTTGAGGAATGACAGAAAACCCATTTTGTAAATATTAAGGTTTTTAGAGGGATACATAAGAATTTATTATACGGCCAAGCATTCTAATCTAAGGGAAGCTTCTTCTACTACAGCGCGATACAGAGGAGCAGGGTGCTGGGTGTTTCATGTTGTTTGCTTTTTTTAAGCACTAAGCTATATCTACTAAACTAAAACGTGAAGTCCGCCTGGCTTAAGTCGTCTTCCAGCTGGAGGATTAAGAGTCAGTTCTTTCTTTCTTCCCTCTTATTTCTTGACGGTAGTCTATCGCCATCGGTAATACAATATGTGTGTCGGTATGTAACACAGTGATAAACCTGTGTAGGATGGTCAACGGTGAATGACATCAAAATCCAATATTTCAGAAACATTGGCACCAAACTGAACTGAAAATTTAAAAATTCAGCAACTTTGTGATGTATCGGAAAAAGTGGCTAAAATTTGCTACCAGCTCGCGAAATTGCAACAGTTCGGACTCTGTAAATTGTTGGGAGGAGCAGGTTCAACTTGTTATATTGATGCCAAACTATTTGCGTGCTCGACAGACTTAAACACTATGCTTTTAAGGTTTAAAATGTAGTGAACTGAAGACTAGCGTAGCGTTGTCAGTTTTCTGACTTGTGCGGTACGTAGGAAGTTCTGAAATACTGTTTCGCAGAGGTTGAGAAAAGCGGCGAGTGGTGGCATGAGTGGCATAGCTGAGAATTCTGCAGGATGTCTGTTTCGATACATCGCGATCGTGATCTATTGGTTTTTGGTTATCTATTGGTTGTCTTATCTAACTTGTCTGACAGACTGGCAAATAGGATGTATGTCAAACAGCCAGTGTTTATATTATTATTGTTGCTTATGAAGCTTGAAGGCGAAGTGTTTGCGGAATCTTAGGCACTGTATTAAGTTAAACTGAAACGTTTTATGATTTTTTATTATCTCGTGCTAGCTGACATTACGATAAAGATACTTTAAGATAGGAATTATTATTTGTCCCGAATTTATTTAATTTATTAGACGATAGAAGTAATTATATAACTAGCTACTGACATAGGCTTCTATTAATAGGGAGAGCGTGTCTGCATTAAAATATGACAGGAATCTTCGGTGGTTGATATTATTACTATAAGTGAAGTAGTGAATACTATGTAGTGAGAAGTAGTGAATAGACTTATTAAGTAAATGCACTGATTCATCATAATCAGGGAGGATTATGTCCTACATTATCTTCGTGATCTTTCGTAGTTACCAAAATATGAGGGGTCCCGGGTTCGATTCCCGGCAGGGGCAAATATTTATGTGACAGATAAATGTTTGTACTCGGGTCATGGGTGTTATTGTGATGTGTTATGTCCACGCCACCCGCGACACAGGTAAAAATCTACTGCGGGGGTATGAGTGTGTAAGCGTTTGTTTATCATTTTATTTATTTATTTATATGTGGAATCGTGGATGCTTAAATAGGAGAAAGACATAATACCTATTAATCATTATTATTCGACTTATTAATTTTAATTGCTTGTTATTTTTTCCAAGTATAGCCCCTTGTATTTTCCTTGATATCGCCCAAGTGTCTCTTCAGTCGACTTAGATAATCTCTTCAAGGAAAAATGCTCCTACTTTACCTAAACGATATTCAACTTAATACACATATCTTTAACGTTTATTTTCATCTAATCTATCTATATATATAAAAGGGAAAAGTGATTGACTCATGTATCAACGCACAGGTCAAACCCTTAGGGCTAGAAACTTAAAATTTCGCACACGTTTTCCTCTTATGACGTAGGCATCCATTAAGGAAGGATTTTTCAAAATTCAAAGAGAGGTACTCTTTGGTTTTCAAATTAGACAAGTACATTAACAATCTGCCTGTAAAACTTCAAATTAAAATTTTGTTGCGATTCGTTTTGCCACTTATCCGTTGTGATTCGTTTTTCCACTTCTCCGTTGCCATTCGTTTTTCCACTTGTCTGTTGAAGTTTCATTTCTTTTTTTTTAAATATTTCATCCTAATTCCACGTTCGGTCCACGACGTCTTAATGAGGAGAGATGAGCGTAGACCTATTTTTGATATCCTTTCCGCGTAACGTTCACAAAACATGAGTAATAATATCCCGTGGTTATTCAATAGAGCCTTCGGGCCAATTAACCCCGTTTGTGCGACTACAGCCTCTATGACAACGAGATAAGGTTGATATTTGTTCGCTTGTTACCAGTGTAATTACAGCTGTCTAATTCGTGTAACTTTGTGATTAGGAACGTCCTTTGATGTGCTGTAATGATTTTTCGGGACAAACTGTTCTGTGTTGTGTACAGATTATATGTATAACATAATAAAATTTAAAAAGATAAGTATATTAGAACTGCCTTATATGTATAATGATTTCAAAAGTAGCAATTCAATGCATTTCTTTGACCGCTTTTTGACAAGCTTATAAGTTCACAATGTCAAAAAATATTTGTTTGAAAGTGCTATAAATATAATACCGAAAGGCTTAGTTCTCACTTCCCACACGTGAACATTAAATTAAGAATTTAGGGTAATATGAATTAAACACATTAGTTTTTCCGCAAGATGTCACTGGTGGAGCTAGTAACCTCACTGCCAAAATATCATCGAGTCTCATCACCCGAACCACTCAAGCATAAAATTTCTTCAGAGATGGACAGATAAAAAATTCAATCTTCTAATTAAGCTGCTACGCTCGACCTTAAGCACTCCGTCCACGTTACAATAAATTGACGCCCGGGCGCCGTGTGGTAGGCATATTAGATAATAACCTGGTTTTATACACTTAACTTTAGTTGATAATTATTTATTATTAAATACGCGTATTATAGTTTTATTAATAAAAATAAATGTATTTAATTGAATTATTTAAAGTACATAATTAATTTTCCTTAAAGAAGAAGGCCTTTCATATCTGTATTAGGTACGTAGGTACTTGATGCCATCATATTTTTCTGATACTTGATGTACATACATATATTGTACGTATATTAGTGCTGTGCGCTCATACCGAGTACCCTTCGCATAATTATATTGGTCTTGATAATCTTGATCTACTGTAGACGACACCCACTATAACCTGAATAAAGCGACTTCGCTAAAAATTCATAATATAAATTGCTAATTAGCCGAGTCGCGAAACATTTTCGTTAAAACGAGTGTTTTTGCATCTACCACGGATGTATATTATTCTAATTGTATGTAAATGAAAACAATGGAATTAACAACTGTTTGCGCCTGCCCGTAGTGCCCGTGTCTAAATGTATTTAGAGCTCAACATTAACTTCTTGATTTACATAATGGCTCCCGAACGTATTAGGGTGACTGTAATATCACTGTCAACAACTAACTTGTACGACTACCTACTTGGCCATACTGTCTGGAGTCTTGATCAGCTTCGAAGTTACGACATCAATATTGTCATAAACAGCATATCGGTATGTAAATTCTGTCGAGAGTAAGTTTGAGTAACTTTGTCTTCAGTTCACGTATCGGGGTCGTAGAACTTACTACAGCAGGTGTAAAGGTGTTAGTTAAGCTGGAACACTTTATCCATGTTAACAGCACGGTCCTGAGAAAAGACGGACGTAACCTCGTCTAATCGAGAGTGAAGCATAGCAATGGCCGCCCGCTTACCATGTGTGCGTAATTTTTGATTCGCGTTTAAAGCATTATGGTGTCAATGTGTGGGTGTGTGTACTTGTACGAATAGAGAGTTGGTATTACTATGGGTGCTTCGTTGAATTTGTTGTTGGGATTACGTCCGTCTTTTTTTAGGTCCGTGGTTAATAGAATAGAGGCCATCGGACATGATAGTATTAGCTGACAGCTAGTCCTATCAGTCGCTAGAAAACATACGCTTTAAAGAACTTATGCCCCAACTCAGAGTAACTAATGGTTGCTTGAATCGCTCCTTAGTACAGTATTTGTATGGTGATTCTTTAATAAAGAGCGATTAAAGTAACCGTTAGTGACTCTGAGTTGAGGCGTTAATTCTTTAAGGGATCCATCCATCCATCTAGCCTGGCCTCCTCGTGGTTCTTCCGCTGAACAACGAGCAGGGCTGTCGCACCAGAGCCTCTAGGCAAATCTCTTTTCTGTACGCACGACATCCGCTATCTTCATAATGTATGGGAATGACGTTAGATGCGGGAAGTCGCGTGCTCATTTTACCCCGTATTTAATGTCTTTCCCATACATTATGAAGGTAGCGTTTTTTGTGAAAAGAATTATGTCTAGATGTATGAGGTTGCCTTGTGCCACCAGCTACATCCCGACAATACCCTCTATAAGGTAAGATATTTTATATGGTGGAGAGCGGATGATCTTTCTAAAATCAAGCATGTTTATTAAAGTTTCAGCCACGATCGTAGAGCCAATAGTGATAAAAATGAATGATATTGTATTTGTTGTCAGTGATAACGTATTTTAAACACTTGCTACCGCTAACTGGTTACTCGTCTGTTCATTTATACACTACGACTAGTAACAATAGCAGATTGACGGTCTGTAGATCATGCTACGTATATAAAAAATGTCATTTTTGGCATTTTTTTCTTGAGATTATGGCTTTGGATTGCCCATACGCATAAATAAACCTATACGTATGATCGGTGGGAGGATAGATTGCCCCTATATCTGGAAATGCTGTAATAGGCATGTCACATAAGTAGGGTAGCGTGACATGCTTCTTTTAAATCAGTTTCATAGCTTTTTAAATCAATTCATAGCTTTTAAAATTATTGCGAATTAATTTTGAAATTGTTGTTATCCAAGATTTTTATTTTAATATTATGTTATTTCACTAGATATATAAATCGTATAAAAAAAGTATAGAAATTACAAAGAATAGATGCCGTAGATGCTGATGCTTTTATGTTTATGTTAATGTACAATCAGTCTTCTGTCAGGTTTTCAGCAACATATTTAAATAACAGTTTAATCAAAGTTAATTTAATTATAATATTGTTTAGGAAATTTGAGGCGGGATTCGAACTTAGACCTTCTCCTGGGAAGACTGAAACCTCCAGGCGACCACTTGTGTACATTATGGTAATTCTTGGAGGGAGGGTCGGAGCGGATTGAACGGAGGCACCTCGGAGATTCTTGGAGAATTTAATTTCGAATAAAGTCATTGCCGGCCTAAATCCGAGCAAAACTGTGAATAATGAGTGTGGATTATAGCCACTGTGTTTTATAACCCCGATTTGGAATTGTAGGGTTGCCGCAAATAGATAGCAATAAATTTTTTTGAAAGTTGCTAAAAAAAAGTACATACGTCTTGCCGTTACTAATAAGTAAAAAATATATTATTGGAATAATGAATTTTAATATCATTATAATTTTAATAATGTTCATATTACAATCGTTCGTATTATATAATTTTATTAATAAAAAATAAACGCTTACACACTCATTATTTGGTTATTTTCTATGGCAATAAAAGTCGTTTGTGTAATACGACAATTAACTTCAGTAATTTTTATAACCCCGTACTTGATCGTAATTTAGTTTAATGGTAGTTATAATTTGATCAGTATAATTACAGTTAGACAATCGGATACGCATATCAGTTATCATAGATATATCTATAGTGTGGGTATGATATAGATGCAGATGCAAATGTGACGTCTGATATTGTTATTATTATTGTATAGTAATGATAATATTAGGATTGAGCTTGGAGCGCATATCATAGGTGATTACTAATGGCTCACTGCTTTGGAATTCGGTTATCCTTATTTAGGCAATTTATGCTTAAATCATGTTTTCTACATAATTATGATTATCCAAAATTTTGATTGAGCAAGCGGCATTTTTAACATATTCAGGGTAAAAAAGGGCAGGAGGCCGCAGCTACTTTATGCTAGGTTTTGACTAACTTAGTTAAAGTGGATGACTCGGTCGCTTCTAATGGTTCTACTTCTATGGTAAACATACTTTTTAAAACCGTATAAATAAAAGAAGCTCGAAGCACAGCCCTAGCCGCTAAGACTAACGAATTATTCGGAAGATCGGGCCTCTCGAAGAATTCGTGTGTGAAATTGAATTGTTGCTTCCGAAGTATCTCCGCCGCGGTAATTATTTTGTTTGAGTAGCTGCCAACTGCCTACCGACTCCATAATTTATGAGTCGGAATTTCAATGTCTGCTCCAACTTCATAATTGGGGAACAGTAAACGTAGTTCCAATTCTGTCGGCAAGTGGCGTGTCGTGATATTATGTAGGTACAATATTTTATACAATGTATCCGACAGTGGGTGTCGAGTTAAATAAAATCAGTAAATAGGTTCAAGAGAAAATTATGTAAGAAGATACCTTATCTACAGATAAGGTCTATGGTACACCATAGACTTAAATATACAGACGGGCTGTTCCGAACAAAACTGCCCCCGATAATTAAAAAGACGTATCTAACAAAAAGTAAAAACGGAGAAATAAATGTTTTAACGAATGAAACGGGATGTTGTTTGCTGTCTTCGAGTGAATTAAAATATTTACAAACTGGAAGTTGAAAATAATGCCACTAATAATAGGCTTTAACTTGGTTTAGTAATAATATGAATTTATTAAATTATTATAATAAAAATAATGAAAAAACCGATTCATCTTAGCATAAAAAATGAAGAAAAATATTACATACTTAATTGAATAGACGTAAATGGCTAGATGCGTCCTTTAAATTTCAAACGCTTTTGGCTGTACTTTTCTTCTAAGTATTTAGTTTATCTATCTAGTATATGGTTTTAACAGATATGGGCGCATATAGGTATATCCGCCTTTTTTCTTAAGAATTAGAAAGTATGTAGATAACCCTTGGCTTAGACAAAATGTTTTTAAAATTATTTAATAATCCTTTTATCTAAGGTAGTATATCTGAAATAGTACAGTAGGTTCGTGTTTATCTTATAAGCCATAGCCATTAGGATATGGCTTTAATAAATTATTATTATTTGTAAATAAAACACTATTTGTTGCATAAGGCAAATGCGCCTATGCTAAAATAATTTTACGAAGAAAATAGGGCGCAAGTGGTCAGATGTGGCCTTTATTTCTTAATGTGAAACCTGATTTTTAAAAGCGCGTTAGACGCAAATGCTCATTTGCGTCTTATTAACTTCCACTTAGAAATAGGGACAAATATGCGCCATTTATATTACTGAACTAAAAAAAAAACTATAAAGTATAAGGACATTATCTACTTAAATGCGACTTTTTAATTAAGTTTCACATAAATTCGTCTTTTCATCTTCAATCGGATGTAAAAAAATGAACAGAAGCGCCCTATTTTGTTGTGCTAAAACCGCACTGGAGGAAGTTAGAAAAATATTAAAAATACATGCAGATGCGCCTTTTTTTTCTGATTCCGGCAATGTATATAACTCAAATCTGGAAAAAATGTTAGATACGACTTTTTAACTATCGGGGGCAAAAAAGCCGTGTCACATTTTTGTACTCACTGACAGCTTGGTGACAGCGCTTCGTTCGGTCACATTCGGTTCAAGATTGCGGATATCAAAAATTTTGCACTAAATTATTTTTAAAAATTCTAGTAAAAATATAGTTATTTGGCAATTATGATTTAAATAAACTCAAATAAAGTTCAAACGTAAATAATGAAGACGTTTTAACTGTGCACAATAAACAATATGCTTTATTATGTGTTCTTGAACGGTCGGGGTTTTTCAAAAATGACATCTGCTTGTCTCGCTTGCTCGCAGCCGACTAAAATGCATTGGCACCATATGGTGTCAACGTAGGTGTCGAAACTTTTAGTACTGAACAACCTGTCTAGTGTATATGTATGTAACATATAGGTCTATGATCTTTGCGCGTGTCATTGATTTCGTCCACATCGAATTATTGGAGACACCTTACTGAGTGGAAGTTCATCACTCGCTGAAGCGTTTTGTCCAGGTAGTTAGGTAGCGCTCCGCCCGCGGCATCGCCCGCGTTTTCAGATTATGATCTACCTGTGCTCTAAACTTCATGAAAAACGTTCAGTAGTTGCGTGAAAGAGTATCAAACATATATGTGGGAATGCTAATTTTAAGTTGAACTAAAATGTAAAGAATGTAAGGTGCGTGGAAGCGAACATAATGAGTGAGTGTGAATGTAGAACTAGGCTGAATGATAGTTTGCTAAGACGAATGGAATGGAAGGAAGAATGACTGAGTGGACGATATGCTGTGCGACGGTGTTTATTTTGAAGACATCATGCAAATCATGCATGGGATAAAGTTCTTACTAGCTTGGCTGGTTACCATCGTCTTTGTAAAAGTGATATATATGATGATGCCGTTGGGTGAAGGAGACCACTTAATCGTTCTCACTTCAAAGTAGTCAACTGATCTTAGTCGGTAGCAGATTGTGTCACATTCCAGTCCTCCAACTATCGCCACACAAAAAAACACGTCAATGCTTCGCTCTGTTCTGACGTGAAAGAAGGACGAACACCCAAACACAAATTCACATTTATGATATTTTCCACTAACCCTGGAGCAGGGTTGTGGATTATGCTCTAGGCCTCCTCAAGAGGAGAGCCGTGCTTAGTAGTGGGCCATTAATTGGTTGAAGCACGAAGCCAAGTCATCTGGAAACTTACAGGGATCAGTCATGGTTTTGAATACTTTGTATGTAACCCATTTTCAAGATTGGTCACAGATGGCACACATCCATCATAAATCGTTACTATGACATAACAGATGACAACAAGAAGGTATTTAACGTGAGCCAGTCAACACGCTGGCTGCTTATTATTTGGCCGGCGGCCAACGACGCGAGCCGGCCGCCTATTGTAGTCCAATGGACATTTACCACTTTTTACACTTTACCTTTGTTTTTAACCGTCCACCGTTCAGTCTCAAAGTATGAAATGGACTATAATGACGTACGATTGTCAGTTAAGCTCCGCATCCCTCCAAGATGTTAAG
Organism: Thymelicus acteon; assembly: GCA_951805285.1. Classification (NCBI taxonomy): domain Eukaryota; kingdom Metazoa; phylum Arthropoda; class Insecta; order Lepidoptera; family Hesperiidae; genus Thymelicus; species Thymelicus acteon. The sequence continues at coordinate 16,780,602 of OX638229.1, forward strand.
GTTTCTGCGCTATCATACCGAGATAGTTTGGATTAGCAATTGAAGAGCTCTAGTATTTAATATACTAAACGTAGCCACAGCTGGTTTATATCATAAGCTTTTAAAGTGCATCATACTCTGCACGTAACATAACATAACATAATAATTATTAATTACTTACTGGTTAAGTGCTCATCTGATAATCAGCTTTACCTACTTACTCTACTTTTATGTATTCTGCGGCTTTACATGTTTAAATTAATTTTAATTTTAAAACTTAATTGGACTTTGATTAATGTTTAATCACACGGATTGAATACTTGGTTTGGTACATGAATAATCAATTAACCGTGGATTTTTTTTTTCTTGGTAACAACTTTAATGAATGAACGTACCACGTAATGGTAAGTAGTCACCGCCTACATATTTACTACTTGTGGATGTTGGAAGGTAAGAAACGCCTACGAATTCATACCCCGCACTACGATTCCCTGTCGCGGATGGCAGCGACACAAACACCCACAACCCGAGAAAAAAACAGTGGCTCCGGGAGCCGACAGAAGTGAAAACTTGAACAATTACGTGTCTATTTTTTGAATCGTCAGGAAATATTTTACTGTGCAGGAAATACTTTCATTCAAGTGAAGTGTTTTTGATCCATTATCATAACCTACTACCTACTACAAAAAATATATTAATTTTTTTATTTAATGCGCATACAAAAATTGTCAATCTACTGCTTAAAAAGTAAATTTACAAATACATGTAATATGAAATTTAATTAATTGGTATTCTTTGAAATCAATACCAAATTTACAAACAGGTGTCGGTTACGGTAACGGTGTCGCGAGTTCAATGGCTTTTCCCATCTCAAAAATGCCCAATGCCCCTAAAGAAGTTTTCACTTCAATAATATGTATCTGTCATATTATTAATTTTTCCTCCGACAGGGATCGAACCTGGAAACTCTCGTTTTGCAAGTATAGTCACTACTAACCGTGGCAAGGTCGTTAAAGTAGGATAATACTAATGTTTACCAAATCAATGGCTGTCCGGGTGAGTACAGTCCAATCCAAGTGAAGTATCACCCAGTAAACAGTGATTCGTGTAGGAGAAGCGTTAAAGTCAGTGCTTATAATTTGGCCGGCGGCCAGCTGACGCACGACGCGCGACGAAGGCCTGTAATCGCCCATTGTGCCATGAATGCGAGCGTTTACCCTGTTCTAATACCCGCTTTGCCTTAACGATGTAATATGTTTTCTCCACTTTTCTTAGCAACTGCACTGGGCCTTAGTTTTCATTCAATAAAATAAAAATAATTTTGCACCGAAATAAATGCCATAATGTTAAGCGCGCTTAAAGGCACGTCGTACTTGTAAACATAACAAGGTTTTTGAAACAACTCTTTTCCGGGATATAAAGAGGAGGGCGTATGTAATATCGAGTTAAAGATCCCGGGCGGATGGCTCTTTTGAAAAAATTCACAGCCCCCAGGCTCCCGGGCGGACTCGCATCGTCCCCCTCCCCTTCCCCCTTGTGAGCTCGCGCTTCGAAATGTCGGCGCGGAAAATTAAAAATGCCAAACGAAAGTTAGTCCCTCGCTGCATAAACACGGTGCTTGTGCGGGAATGTTTATAACAACTGAAAATTATTTAATAAACTTTCACGAATTTTTCTTTTTGGTAACATAATACCATCACCAGGTATGTGTTGTTGTTTACGGATATTTTCAATGATATTATAAGGTAAAAAAGATGTAGATATGTCACTAGCGCGCCGACGATGAAGAGCGTAAGAACAGGCAATTGACCGTTCTGCTCGTAGTCGCTCTGTCAATACAAGACGATACGCACGCTTTTGTTTTTGTCAGAAGTGCTTGACATTTGACATACAGCGTTAAGATGCCTTAGGGCTTGTTTCACAATCTTCAAGTAAGTCCGAAGTAAGCTATTCGTTGGTTAAGTTGACATTTCGTGTATGTAAAATGACACTTTAACGTCACTTTAACCGGCGAATAGCTTATTCAGGACTCTACTTGAAGATGGTGAAACAAGCCATTAGTGTATTACACCAATGTGATTGGTGTAGTGAAACAAAAGATAAACGTGTGTGTGTTGTAGCTCTTTTCAGAACAGATTTTTTGGTTGATTTGTAAGGGCATAACGTACTTATTTATATTTTTTGAATGTCATTGGATATTTTCGGTTTATTGTGCATTTACCTGTAGGTACCATTTACTGTATGCGGGTTGACTATTCCTACAGTTGACATCAGTTTTAGAAACCTAATCGTATTTGTTTAAAAAGTGTATCTATTTAGCGGTAATACTTTATGTGTATCTCATTGAAAACAGTAACATCTATTATTAGGTACCTGCTCGTAACTACCATAACTAAAAAATAATAATTAAAAAAACAAAAAATCCGACTGCGTAAAAAAATACTAAAAAGAAAAAACAAGCCAGTAGTTCAGAAGTTGTTAAAAGTAATACTGAACAACTATACCATAGAAGGATTACCAGTTGGGAACTGTTCTTCAACCAATAAAATCTTGTTTGTTTTTTCCCAAGCAGCCCTGTAAAATTTAAATGGGTTTTAATTTTTGAATAGATTTCAACGATACCCCACTTGACGTAGTTCGTCGAATGTTTTTATTCATTTAGACAATATGGCGTCTGACTGTCCCAGTGGTGAATTTAAATTATTGTCATGTCTTTAGTGACACTCGCAAGGTTAAAACAAATCGATTGACGTAAGAATCATCCAAATCGGTCAACCCGTTTGCTCTCTACAACCCCACACTTTGTAACTGTACTAATACAGGGCTGCTTTTTGCATTTGACGATTGCAAGCTACGATTGAATTAGACGATGCTGATCCACGGACAGATTTCTACGCAAGATGTAAGCAAGCTGCAAGCAAACGACAATTGACGATATCGTGCGTATATATAATTTTATTTACAATAAATAAATAACGCTAAATAATATTAAACACTCATAGCTAGGGTTGACAGATGGTCGGGATTCGTCTGGATTGTCCCGACATTTCACATGATGTCCAGAGTCCCGACCAAATACAAAAATGTCCCGACAATTCACTCGATTCAACAGAAGGCGATTGCCGCCGTGGCGCCCGCAAGCGCTCTAGCCGTTTTTTTCGTCGTCAACTCGTGTGCCGGCTATTTCCAAAAAAAAAGTTTTTTGTCCCGACAAATTCCGACTTTTTTAAAAGTTTTGTCCAGATATTTCAGTCTGCCATCTTGCAACCCTACTCATAGCCCGTGCATAGTGTCAAACTAGAACTCCCTAAGTTGTGAGCTATGGATAACAAAGACAAGAACACACACATCCAGACGGAAAAACGATGAGTTTAACAGATATTCAAACACATCATTAAAATTTCCATCTCGCTAGGAATCAAAGCCAGGACCGGCACGGGGCGGTCTGGCATGGTAACCATTGCGCCACACGGGTCGACAATGTCCTCGTTGAATGTAGTTCATCATTGAGCGTCCGGCTCCAATCAGCCCTCCACTTGGCTGGGACCACAGAGCACAGAGACAAAGTACTATGGCTGAGACAATGGCTGCAGATGAGGCCGGCGCGGGGCGGTCGTCACCACACTCCGACTGCACCTTCCTTGAAACAAAAACAAGCTTCAATCACATGTGGGTGCTATACGTCAATTGGAAACGGACTTACATTGATGTATGAAAGTTTGTATGGAGTGAGAATGAACATTTACTTAAGCGGAAAAAAGGTTTAACTTTGTATGAAAATGAGCCTTTTCAGGAAAAGTTTAAGCCAACATTATTATTGCCATATTAAAGTCTTCCTGTATTTTGTGGTGTAACTACCAATAGTAGAGTTTATCCATCTATCTATTTACAATAATATGTAGGACCTATGTAATGAGTGTTAGCGCTTGATGTTGAAATAGGACGGAACGTACCGATATTGGGGCGGCTTAGAATACTAATCCCAATCCCACGTCGGATGGGTGTCCTAAGAAGCAAGTAAATCCCAACCGGTGGTGGTAGGGTCCGTTGAAGGGATTATATTGATTATGAGTTCATTAATACCATAATTATTATTATTATTTCTCTATGGGGTTCGCCTGGACCACTCTCTAGCTCGAGTCAGCTTGCCGTGTTCCGGCTGGGGGGGAGGGTGTGTGTGTGTGTGTGGGGGGGTATTGACAGCTACTTTTACACTTTTTCTCTTATTATACAGACATGCATGGACGTTGATGAGTGCATGCCACGTGCACCGGGTCGTTTGCTGGTGTGTCGGATACATAAAAACACTGTACTTGATAAATAAAAATTGCTAAGTTGTTAAGGTCGCTGCATACGTAACGTGGATGGGACGGGGCATAAATATACGTGCGTGCCCCGTTCCTACAACATGCCATAAAACGGTGATGTTTGATGTAAAACAAGAGAAGTCCAGGATCCGGTTCAACTGAATGGCGTTCAATCACTCCCCCTCCCCCTCCCCACCCGCTGAATGAACTGCAGCGATGAGGGAAGCTCATAGCTCATCCAATCAACGTGATCGGTTCGAACCACGTTTTAATTATTCTACTTACAAATGAACAAGGCCGTTCATATCGAGGGAACAGTAATTACGAGGTTTATTCGAGGTGTACGAGGTGTACGACGTACGTACCAACTCCTGTATGAAAATTGAATTTCTTTGTTGTTCTTGTAGTATACAGAGATTCGTAAAGAAGACTAAACTCAGGTTGCATGTGTTGAGGAAATAAGAACTGCTCTGTTTTTGTGAAATGTAAAATAATTGCAATATTCAAATTCAAATTCAAATTCCAATTCAAACTCATTTGTTCATATAGATATAATTGATACACTTATGCACGTCATTTTTTTAATCAACCAGCTTTTTGCAAAGGTGCTAATGAAAGGTGCATATGATTCATAAATGATTTTGCGGTGACGTCATCCAAACTGAGAATTGCCGCCATAAATTGAACAGTTCTTTGGCAGGGCGCATCGGCGACCAATGGAGCAAGTAAAATTGGTTTGGATTTAAGGAGGGAGCTTTTCAACTCTAAATATAATATAATACTCTCTAATATAATATAATATAAACTCTATCTAATAATCTCTATAATCCATATCCATACTCCATTCATACTAATATTATAAATGCAAAAGTGTGTTTGTTTGTCCCTCTTTCACGTCATAACGGAGCGATGTTATGGTATGACTTTAGTATGTGGAGATAGTTAGGAGGCTGGAGAATAACGTAGGCTACTTTTTACCGCGGTAAAATATCTCATTCCCATGGGAAGATCCATTACGATGTGTTAGAATCACTCCATGGCTTCAACCCATTAATAACCTACTACTGGGCACGGGTCTCTCCTCTTGAGGAGGCCTAGAGCATACTCCACCACGCTGCTCCAGTGCGGATTGGTGGAGATGAGGAATGTGTGGAATGGAATCATTCCATACTAAAAATAAATTTTATATAGTAAGTATTTCATTATATTTTACTATAATATATAATATGAATATATATACAATTTTATATTTATAGTTGGAAGATTAAAGAGGGACATAGGTTTTACAGTTGGTTCCTCTTAGTGTCTTCAAAATTTTGGAACTGTTACTAATTTATTCTTGCACCAGGAACGTGCCATGCATGTTAAACAACTCATTGTTAGTTCCCTTCGAACTATTATATATTTTACTATATAGGTACTCGTATATGTTATGTTCATATATTGCAAGGTTCAGTTTTTGGTGACAACTTTAGCCTCAATCACTCAAAGGAAGCATGAAATTCCTACACTTGATAAAATTCGACGGTCTTAATTTCAGCGACCTCTTGGCATATCTACCTCTTTTTATACATACTTACAATCATTGACCTTAGGCCACAAATCTTCCGACAAAACGATGACTAAAGCAAGAATAAGTTGAACCGCTCGTTTCCTGCTTTAATTTTCTAAAACATTAGCGACGGTCAGCCCAAAGTTCTAGACATGAAAGGAATTAAATTCATTCAAGTGGACACTGGGAGCTCCTTTCAGGTCGTCGTAATATGATTGCAGTGCTATACAGCGGCTGCCGGTAGGGTCGGTAGATAACACGCGTTCTTCAGACGTAGCAGGATTATGAGGCATACGTATTTTAAAATTTAAGTTTATTTTTCAAAATATTACGATCCTGTAGTCTGGTTGGTGGTAATTACTATTATTATTTCTCCATGGGGTTCGCCTGGATAGCTACCACCCTTGAGCATGAATCAGCCGCCAAACGACTCGTCGTGTTCCGGCTGGGGGCTTGAGAGCCAGTTCTTTCTTTCTTTTTCTTCTCTCTTTCTTGTCCGGCAACGCATAAGTGATGCCTTTGGTGTTGCTGATGTCCATGGGCGACGATAGCCACTTAACATCAGGTGGATCGTCTGCTCGTTTGCCGGCTATTTCCATAAAAAAAACCCTGGGTTCAATCCCGGCCGGAGCAGACATTTTTGTGATAGATAAATGTTTGTTCTGGGGTTGTGGTGGTTTGTGATGTGTCGTTTATGCCACAAGGAATTCTGGTGTAGAGGTATGAGGTGTAACAGTTGGTGCTGCAATAATGATTTTCATTTGTCAATGTGTGTGGTCAGCTAGTGAGCAAATGACGAATTTTCTTCATCCTGCATCTGATAAAGATACATTAAATACGATTTACACGTGTACACTATTTCAGTGTATCAATTATTTCTATGATTTTTTTATTTGCAGGAAAATATTTGCTAACTTACTAAATACTCAAAAGTAAGTAAACTTCAACGTATGATATATTTCGTCTGGCGACCCTACCAGTTTCGTCGTACTCCAAGTAATCTATTAAAAGCGTGTGGTCTCCGTTTGTAAGCGCTCACGTAACCGCTACGTTCACGGATTTATCTATACAGGTACACGCCGTCGATTTATAACTTGTCTTAACTTTAGAAACAGTTATCAGTTTATGGAATTATAACATTGATAGCAATAAAACAAGTGAAACTATAAGAGCTATATATACTCCGTTCTTTAGACGGGGTTTTTAAATAGTACCAATATTAGTACTATCGTGCTAAACTTTTTATTGAAATGCTAATATAATTGAGTTAAAAAATTACTGTTAAACTTATGTAATATTATTTATATGTATATTCGATGACTCTATAGCCTAGTTGGTAGCGCCCCTGCTTGCGAAGCGAGTTGTCCCGGGTTCGATTTCCGGCCGGGGCAGATATTTATGCGCCAGATAAATATTTGTACTCGGGTCATGGGTGTGATTGTGATGTGTTATAAATACAGACACAGGTAATAACTTACTGCGGTGGTATGAGTGTGTTAGAGTTTATTAAAAAAAGAAAAAAAATATTACGTACGTTTACAATATGTGTGTGTGTGCAGAAATGTTCGTGCAGGGATGTTAATCCTAATGCACCTATACAAGAGCTCTAGAAATTGCCTTCATATTATTGGAGAACAACATAAAACATTTCAAAAGAACTGCATTTAATTTCACAAATTTCACAATAAAAGTAAACCAACGCCTGTCCAAACGAATTAAGTAAGGAAACGTGGAAAAAACTTAGTGAATCGGTTCGGGCAAAGTTGGAGACGTGAATGCCGCTGCATTGGAATGGATAAAACGAGGTATTTAGTCAAAGATCTCGTAAAAGTCCGGGTCTTTAATAGTACATGGACTTCATTTACTGGTAACAATGGCATTTAAAGTTCATTTAATTTGGTGCAACTAAAGTTTCACAAAGGGATGACGGAAATCCAATGACTTTATAAAATACTTTTTTATTATAAGCAGTAGGAACTCGATTTTATGGCATTATTAAATTTTAGCCGTGTTAATTCGGCTAACCCCATTCCCATGTCGGCATGGAATGTCGTAAGAGGCGATAGAAGCCGGTGCGCTTGGTGGTAAGGCTCCACATAAGGATTGTTAGAATTATCAATATCTATTCTATACAAATAAATAAAATTGGAGTGTCTGTTTGTAATATTAAAAGAACCCCTTTTTACTAAGTGCATTTGGATGTATACACGGTATATATAAACAAAAACAACATTTTTTTACATTTGTCTGTCTGTCTGTTTGTTCCGGCTAATCTCTGAAATGGCTGAACCGATTTTGATGTGACTTTCACTGGCAGATAGCTGATGTAACAATGAGTAACTTAGGCTACTTTTATTTTAGAAAAAAAAATAGTTTGTTAGGTGATACGAAGTTCGCCGGGTCAACTAGTTATTATTAAAACATTAATATTATAACTGATTTTACTATCGGTCCGTGAAGCCTGCCTGGCTATCACCTTATTGCTCGAGTCACCAGCCAGAGGACTGATCGTGTTCCGGCTGGGGCATGGGAGCTACCTAGTTCTTTCTCTCTCTACTTTCTTGTCTTTGTTGATGTCGATGGGTTTTGTTGCCATTTATCACCAGGTGGATTATCAGCTCATTTGTTGGTTAGCTACTAAAAAAATTAGTATAGTATATCCAAAAGGTTTAAAGGTATTTATGTACTTTTGACGCGTTAAATTTGATCTTCGCCATTCACCATCAAATTATTTTCAGAATATAACTCTTCTTACAAAAATACTTTTTTTTTCATCCCACCAGGGTGGTACTTACTGTCACTTCGATTATAATAAGGACTGTATAGATTTAAAAATAAGACTGACACAAAACGAAAATAATTAAAGACAAATAAAATTATTATCAAAAGAAAAAAATCCCACCATGCAGAAGAGATTTAAGTTACTAAGGTAATTATTTTCAGATACCTGTAAGTAATGAGGAAGGTCGTTTTATCCCCGCGCCTTTACAATCTCTCGCCGCAATTCGCGACCCAAACATGGAATCCCAGGATTTTTACTTGCGAATTTTCTAGATTAATTTAACTTTTTCGGCGTCACAATTCCCCTTCCTTAACAACTTGTCGCACGGTAACCCGTATAGATACAAGCGATTAACAATAAAAATAACTTCTGAGTACTCCTAACTGAATTATATCCTAGGTGCTATTGATTTATAGTTGTGTTTTTATATTTTTTATATCAACATTTTTTCATGGATTGTTCTACTTTGTCATAAACTCGAAAATCAACAAGCTTAGAATTTCCAATCATAAACTTCTAAAGTTATCATTCAAATGTGTAATTATTCAAAGGTAATCACTCTTTATCCGATTTTAATTAAATTAATTCCGAATTCGACAAGACACATTTATCATTATTTAGGAATGAATATGACAGAACTTGAAGGTAGTAAATAAATCCCAAAAGAAATAGTAATAATACAGTCATTTGATAGTTTTACCTGGAAAGTTGTCCGGGAGTTTTAAAAATTGGTATTTTTATAGATTTTGATGTGCTTCAATGTGATTTAAACTTTGCCACCTCATATCTTTGCCTATCTTTGTATTTTAAGTAATTTCTAGCTTCTTTTTTAAGATTCACGGTCTTACAATACGGCCTTATTCATAAAAGGTTAATAAATCTATTTTAGTTACTGCAATATGTATAAATTTTATCGTTTTACATGTCAGAAAGAAACAAGCCTTCTATAATTTGCTTGTTTTTATGAAACTCTCTGATTTAAGTGTTTGTTTGTGCTTTGGTCCTTCGAATAAATGCTTTCATTCTTCTGCTTCATCGTCAGCGGTGAGACGCGCGCTGCGCTCCGTCCGGGCAGTTTGCGCGATTGTGTCGCGGAAGTAATAAGAAAAACAGGGAAATACAAGACGAGCTCTTTTGAAAGGCTTGTCTTGTAAAAAGCGCTGTTTCGCAGAGATTTTATGGCATAAATCTCGAGCGCGTCTTCTATTTGTATTTATTATTGTATTTGCGTTGTTACTCATTTACATCTCCATTTAAGTAGAATGTTTTTATTTTTATTCTATTATATTTGAAGCCCTAAGATGAAGTGTAGAGTTTACTCTCTTTGTATTAATGCGGTCTGTGAAACAGAGAAAATCTAATTGACTTGCTGTTACTGCTAATAAGCCCATGTTATCGACCTCCCCCCTCTTATCGACCAAAAACTGAAACAATCGAGTGGCATATAAAATGGCATATGAAATATTGCCGTATTGTGGTGGCTTAGTATATTAACCCCAATCCCACGCCGGTGAGAGGCGACTAAACCCTGCCTGCTGGTTGCCTGATGGGCCCTAGCCCATTGGAGGGATTTTTTTATTCTCTTTTTCTTGGCCGGCAACGATGATGCATTTTCAGTGATGCCTTTGGTGTCACTGATGTCCATGGGTGACGACAGTCACTTACCATCAGGTGAATCGTCAGCTCGTTTGCCGGCTATTTCCATAACAAGAATAAGGTGTTGTTACGACTATCAAATTTTATCTCTACCTTCCCTTCCGATAAAACTGAGTTTGACTAAGATTGGACTCACGTACCAAGATTTATGCAACCCCGTAGAAATATCAGCATAATAAATTACCTATCGGCACTACTCTTATTAATCGCTTTCCTTCATTTCCTTCCTTTCGAAACATTGAAAAACATCGTAGTTGAGATAAGTGAGCTGTGATAACGCCAAGCTAGTGTACCGTGTGACATCGGCGTACTAATCCGGGGCCGAAAAGGTTTATCAATATTAATAAATCTAGCATAATCTCAGTTTAATTAGGGCGCGCGCCGACCGCAGCGGCCGGCCGCCGGCCGGCTACATGACATATCAATTTAATGGCCGCAACGCATTCGTTACAGTATTTAATATTGCCTTTGTTATGAATGTACCCGCCACGATTAATGTGCACGAGGTGTCAAATGTTGGGACTCTAAGCCCTTTATTATGAGGTTCGCTTTTAATTAGCTACATGACAGATGGCGCTTTTTGTAAATGAGTTTACATGTTATGTTTAATTAAAGAACATTTTGATGGCAGTTTCATTGATGTGATAATAGCCAAGTAGGTTTACGAGTATTTAATTAAATTTAATTTCTATGGTATTTTACATCATTCAGGTCTTACTCCTAAAGTTTTATCACGATTAGAAACTAAACATTCCTAAGTTGGTTAGGTTAGGTTAGAAGTTAGAACGTAGGCCATAATTATTACAATTTTCTTTTAATTTAATGGGGTTATACTATTATTATGTACCCTGTGGTGTACCGTGTACCCTAGTACCTAATAATATCTTGATATGAACAGATTATATTCGAAAATAATACACTAAATATTTGGATCATAGAAAGTTTATCAAACGTTAGAAAAATAAATTCGACGCCAGAAATTAAAAAATATAGTAATTTACTTAACATCTATCATTAACAATTTCACGATCAAATTACGCCATACTCCATCAGCATTTAATTTTAATTTTCTTCACTTTTTACATCTTATTACTGGGTAATTTTGATATCCGTAGCCTACATTACTAATGTCCCAGCCTCTTCAAGTCAATTGGACGTCGCCGCGTCGCTAGGAAACAGCCCATCATATAGCTGTACGAGTATAGGGGGATCCGTACAAAACTGCTTAGTACCGGTTCAATCCCGTTTATTCAAGTAACAACAGGGACAGCCGGCAGCCGGCTATCCGATTATATACAGTCGGTCGACGCTAATGCGATTTAAGGCGTCATGACGACGACTCCCGCCCGATTTAAGTTGTAGACGAGAGCGATATCAGAAATAAACATAAATAGTAGTAGCCCCTGCTACATCTCCATCCGTATATCCATCCATCAGCCCTTGCAGGTCCACTGCTGGACATGGGCCTCCCCTAATTTGCGCCACTCTGACCGGTCCTGAGCCTAATCCAGCGGATTCCCGCTGTCTTCTCCAGGTCATCAGTCCACCTGGTCAGGGGGCATCCTATACTCCTTTTTCCAAGATGTGGGCGCCATTCTAGGACCTACATCTGCGTTAGTGTTAATGTTAATGGCTGAGCCGGTATGCAACTTAGTGTGGTAGGCGTGGTGGCTAACAGAATTAAAATTCTTTGATGTGTGTGAAGAAAAGACCTGAGTTATCTCTAAATATGGCATTAAAACGGCCACGCCCCTTTTAGGAGCTAACTATCATATCTAATAGCATATTATTATTATCATAATAATATCATAGAAATTGCTACGCATCATCATAGCAATTGCTTGATAGTTGGGAATAAAGAACGTTACATACATCTTGACTCTTTTAATTAAGAAACCTCATTAAACGAACTGAGATAACCAAAATAGTTTCAAGGACTACTAGAATATATTTTCTAAAATGACATGGTGTTGTACATATAAAAGTCTTAACATCCTCGCCTATAACTTGCTCGTCCTGTCAAAATTAAAACCCTGCGACTTAGACGCACTCCCTTACGCAATTTCGTCGAATGAGCCTTTAAGCGCGGCCCTTAGTTGTCTCACTCGAGGACCCTCAGCTCCCTTAATTAGTGCTCACCTGAACTTCACTTCGGCTTGGCTTACGGAAATGTTATGTTGCTCTATGGGATCAACTTTACAGCTTACTAATGGGACATAGTTCCCAGTGTTATATTCATGGTATTAGTATTGTCTTCAAATAGGCATGATGACTGATTTATATTGATGACTAATTACTGTTCTATATTGTTGGGAAATATATTATAATTACAACGTATATCATATTTCCGCAAAAAAATAAGGTTTAGTATAAAATAAATACATTTCAAATCATAAGTTTAAAATTCGCACCAAAACGCTTCAAACTGTCATGGCGTGGTGGTGACGTCATGCCTCAGGAAAACAAAAGACGATACCACATTTTTAGTATGGTGATATTCATTTGTTTTAAGACGTGTGACGTAATTTGCGCTAATTGAGACTGACTGGCGTTTTAGCCAAGATGGCGGCTTGCCGTATTTTGTAGTTTTATTTTATCAATAACATTGTTTATCTCGCTAATAATAATACGATAAATGCGTGTTTTGTAATCCATTAATAGGGTTTCATTAAATAAATACATAATTTTAGTGATTTTTACTTACTGTCATCATGCCTATTCGACATTTTGACGACCCGTGTGGCGCAATGGTTACCATGCCGGATCGCCGCACCAAGGGTCCTGGGTTCGATTCCCAGCGAGGCGGAAATTCGAATGATGAGTTTGAATTTCCGTTCTCGGTCTGGGTGTGAATGTCCTTGTCTAGTGTGTTGTCCATGGCACCCACGACACAGGGAATCCTAGTGTGGGGCTATGAGTGTGAAGCGTTATTTATTATTTATTTATTGTTTCCTTGAGTTTGTAGACCTTGTCTCCGGACACTTATTAGTGGAAAGTTTACTGAAAATATTAAATTATAAAACTATTTTTATTTATTTAAAACTTGTATGTTTTGCAAACAAGAATAAATGAGTACTAAATAAAATAGGTCGTTTTTACCATTCTGTACATTCTATTGTGTAGTAATACTAAAGAGTTGATCTATCTAAAATGTTGACCTAATTAAAAGCAATGACCGCAGTACTATCGCATTATTTTAACATTAATTAATTTTCCTTTTATAGGAAAGGTTTTTATAATACCAACTAGTTATTGCTTAAAAAAAACTGTTAAACAAGAGTAAAAGTTTTAAACATAAACAAACCCAAAATGAGCCATCAGAAGTGGCACACTTTTAGGAAAACGATTTTGAAATAACAATGAGGAAAAAGAAAACATCTAAAGAAATCACAGCAGCGATTGATGGACGAAATGAATAATAAATTTTTATTTGCCTAAGGGATTCAGTCGATACACGTCGAGAATGAAAAGGAGGATAATGGATTAAAAAAATCATCGATCGAAGAAGAAGGAATTAAGTTGTTCTCCTGTAAAGTTGTCACGTACAGAGTCTCCAGGAAATATTAGCTGAGCATTTTAGCTGCTCTTTAATTCCAAACCTGAGATCGTTTTCATGATTAGTTTGTTTTGCTTCACCGATGTTCGAAGAAAACGCTATTTTGGATTCGTTTTTGGATTCATGTTACTTTTCTAAATATGGTTATGATATAAAAAAATATTGGTTTGGTTTTTTACAAGGTAGCGTTAATAGCTTTCTTTTATTTGACAGTAGCATGGCTAACCAGCATAAAATCTCTATTGTAATATTTAATTTGTGACTGTGAAATTTTGCCACGTTACAAATTAATTCCGATTTTATTTGCTAATGAAAAATTAAGTGAGGTTTGGGAACAATCCAACTTTTGCGATCGGAGTGGATTTGTTAAACAACGATTGTTGACATTGAAACAACTTTTTATCGGGAAACAAATGCGCAACTTCTCCGACAAACAACAAAGCGTCCAAGTTGGGAACTCTCGAGAAATTTATATCTGAGATAATTCAATTCACTAATTGTTTGATCTCACGGGACGCAGCATTAATCAATTCTTATACAATTCGACCGTTAACTTTGGATCCATTTGGAAATTTAATTTTTGGCCGCGATCGGACGTCATGCCGCCCACCTTTGCATAATCAGATTCTACTTAAATTATGACTTTCAATGATTTATTCCGTAGACTTGTCGGTGAAAATACGTTTTTTTGCGATCTGAATTCAGAATTCAAGAATTTTATAAGCCAATTTATCATTCTATCACCTAGCGTCTCTATTTAGATAGAAAGATAAGAAAATACTCTTTTCAGTACGAAATATCGTATCTAAGAAGATATTATTGTTATATACGTAGATATGTATGTTGTTGTATCAGAAGGTTGCGTGTTCATATCACGTCGGGGTCACCACTGTGGAGTTGTCTCCTTGTTGAAGGGGGGCCAGAAATTAAGATAGTCTACTGTGCAATTAGTTTCTTTATTGAGGAACTTTAAATTTAGTGAGGACGCGAGGCGGCTATGCACGCCGGGGGCAAGGGGACAACTGACGACATTCGCTGCGCTTAATGCGCTTGAGTTGTCCCTTACATTACCTTGATTTTGTTTTGCTAAAATATGAAAAACCTGGCAAGTACGCGAGTTTGAGTAGTGATTTAACTGGGTCGCTGGATTCAGTAATTTCTAATAGGATAAAAATGATGCCATCGACTTTATTTATTGCCAGCATGATACTCGATAAGAAGAACAACGAAATGGTGAAGGTTGCCTTAGTCAGGGGCATGCTGTATGAAGCACCTTTTACACCCAAATATTAAAACATACAAATCTCAAATATACGAGTGTAAATATAATCTTCCATGTGACCCACTTTTTAAACATTTCTTATAAAGATGTAATACCTCAAAGGTGAAAGCTCGTTACAACGTAACGTCACATGAGTTAAGCTCATTAATAATTTCCACGGAATACGGATTCCAAGGTTTTTCAAAGCGATTGATTGTACCTTTCAGTAATATATTTTTTTCGTATACGAGTAAGTATTTAGTACCGAGGCCTATTTTATTTAAAATTAGAAACCCCCTCCCTTCGATTTGATTTGAGTAACAAGTAAAATAACGGCATTACGAAATAACAAGTTACAGTTAATAACAGGTTACAGTAATTAATAACAATTTACGCCCCAACTCAGAGGCACTAACGGTTACTTTAATCGCTCCTTAGTAAAGAATCACCATACAATTTCTTTACTAAGGAGCGATTTAAGTAACCGTTAGTGACTCTGAGTTGGGGAGTTAGTCTAATTATCAAGAATATCAATATAAATTATATATTGATATTAATATAAATTATCAGTGTAAAGTTGTCATATTACGTCCAATTAATAAATTAATCTTTTATAAAATACGAGTAACCGCCCTCGCTTTGCTTCGGTTTTCTTATTTTTTACACCTTGGGTTACATTATTGGATTTTTATTAAGGATCCCTATTTTTTTTTAAATATAATATAGCCTATGTTACTCGGGGATAATGTAGCTTCCCAACAGTGAAAGCATTTTTCAAATCGGTTCAGTAGTTTCGGAGCCTATTCAATGCAAACAAAAAATCAAATCTTTCCTCTTTATATATTAGTATAGAAATACACCCAGTAGCAGTGATAGCCTAGCGGTTAGAACGTTGGTTTTCCGAACGAAGGGGCCCGAGTTCAAATCCTGGCACGCGCCTCTAATTTTCACTTGCTTCGGTGAAGGAAAATTTCGTGAGGAAACTTGCACACCGGAGAGTTCTCCATAAAGTTCTCAAAGGTGTGTGAAGTCTACCAATCCGCACTTGGCCAGCGTAGTAGACTATGGCCATATAGCCCTCACATTGTGAGAGGAGACCCCGAGCCCAGCAGTGGGATAATTATGGGTTGTTGCTTTGCTGTGCTTTTTTTATAGTGACAATATACTCGCCTGAGACAAACCTGAATGTATCTGTAGTGTCTGGTGGAGCTTATCACAACAACGCACTGTCATCAGAACTGACGCAACCCATCAACTCCATAACATCCGTCAATTATCTGGGATAAGAAGAAGTTAATCTAATTAACGACCCATGTGGCGCAATGGTTACCATGCCGGATCGTCGCACCAAGGGTCCTGGGTTCGATTCCCAGCGAGGTCTCTGTTCTCGGTCTGGGTATGAATGTCCTTGTCTAGTGTGTTGTCCATGGCACCCACGACACAGGGAATCCTAGTGTGGGGCTATGAGTGTGAACCGTTATTATTATTATTATTATTATTATTATTATTATTATTATTATTATTAAGCTTGCGAGATTTAATCTACACAAATGGAGTAAGTGAAATGTAAATACGATGTAATTAAACGTAAAATATGCTTTAAAATATAACTGCAGTGCAATAATTAAGTTGCAATGTACGATCTGATTCAGGAGAAATGGTGTTAGTTAGCTGAAAATGAAAAATAAAATTGGCAGCGATATATTACAGTGTGTAATAGGAGCTAAGCCCCCACATGGCACGGGACGATAATATACCCCGGGAAGGAATAGAATTTTAACAAGGGTCTTTGATGTGGCAATGAATAAACGATTTTGGACATTTTACGAGCTGCGGGCGGATTACGGGCGGGCGGAACAACTTGCCTGCACTGAATGTGTATGGAGAATTTTTTCCAATTTTCTCCATGGAGATTTACCTCAAACGCTTGAATGATTGCCTTAATGAATATTCAATGAGCGACCTATATTTTAAATTATTTCGAATTATTTTTCATGATTGCCTGTTATTAATCTCTCGCATAAAGTGATGCATTATTTATTATTATTATTGACGACCCTGTAGCCTAGTTGGTAGCGACCCTGCCTGCGAAGCGAGGAGTTCCAGATTCGATTCCTGGCCAAAGCAGATATTTATTTGACAGATAAATATTTGTACTTCGGTCATGTGATGTGTTATATTATTTGTAGTCCATGCCAGCCGCGATACAGGTAAAATCTACTACTGCGGGAGTATGAGCGTGTAAGCGTTTATTATTTATTTATTTATTATATGTCAAGTTTTTTCTTAATCTGTCTAACGGTTAGCGCGTGATAAAAAGACATGAAAACATTTTCACAAACATTCACATTTATATTATTAGTAGGATTGACTCTAGTATAAAGCTTCTAAAACAATATTAAACTTCATACAAACGCAGAAACTCCAATGATATTAATTCTAGAATACAAGGGATGTGCAGTTGTGCACACAGCGCAATGTCTCCTAAAATACGTTATGTAAATGTCATGTGTACGAGTATAGTTCATATCAACAGCGGAGTGGCCAGGTTGTGGGGACATACGGCTGTGTATAATGCGCGGGAACGACGTTTTGAGGACGTTAGTCTTTCTTTTGACTGTCAATCGTTTAATTTTCAATATTCGCGTTTAAGTTTTTTTTATCTTCTATTTCCGCATTTGTAAATGCACTGCCACTAACGTAGTTGGTGCTACCTATAACCATAATACTAATAATAACTATAATACTAAATATTTTGTCTGTACTTCTTATAAATTAAAAGTAAGTAACTAAAATCGGACCTGATGGTAAATGGCAATAAAGTCTGTACTCTAGACGATAAAGCGTATGGATTTATACTGCTAAAACCTAAAAACCACATTTACGCATCCATTGTTATTCCGGATGTGTTATTATGAGTTCTAGTTCTAGTTCTAGTTCATTTAAGGGTTTCTAGTTCATATAAGGTTGATATGTATGTTGAGTGTTGTAACAACTGGCAGACCAAAATAAATAAATAAATACCTAGAACCTTCCCACCTCAAGGAATCATCATAAACCCTATTCATATACTTTTTACATTTACATATTCTAAATCCTATTAATACAATTATAAATTTTCACACATTTTACTGTTATCCAATAGAAAGTTATTTATTTTTGTGTGTGACCCAAAAATACACCAAAAACCGACCCAAAAATTGACATGTCTGTGTATATTAGTTTTTTGAAAACGTACGTGATCGAGATGGTTTTTAGTTATGTTTGATGCAAATAAAGCAGTCGGGGTTTTTATTAAATTAAAAATCTATAGTTATGAATACCAAGGCGGATGCAACACAACACAACACCCGTGGGTCGCCGCCGGTAGCGAAGCATCGCTCGGTGTTCTTGGCAGAGCGCAGCCATACTTCTTCTAAAATTGTGATTTATTTGCGACAAAAATGTCGAAATAAAGGTCCCGGTGCTGTATTGCTACACTTTAAATTTGTCTCCAATGGACGACCGTTCTGTTATAAAATACTTCTGTTGTTTGGGGTATAAAGTATGTCTTATTTTGCATAATTGTGTAAATAAACATTGAATACTAACGCCCCAACTCAGAGTCACTAACGGTTACTTAAATCGCTCCTAAGTACAGAATTTGTACAAATTATTTAAGTAACCGTTAGTGACTCTGAGTTGGGGCGTTAGTGAGTGCTTTGTAACATTCTGCTATTTAGAGGACATCCGAGGCATGAATGATGGGGACATGATCTAATAGAGTCTAAATAAATAAAAAAAAACGTGTGTATGACTTATGTACGCACTTAAGAAGTTATATTTACCTCTTACTTATAAGTACCTCTCGCTCGCACCCACGACCCGCGCTAGCAATCCAGAACAACTCCAGCGATTGCTGTGCGCCTAGTATCACGAACCTTCATCATGCTGTTTTTTGGCTGTCACATCGTAAAAATTTTACTCTCATAATTTTTTTCAAACGCCCCATAAGAAGTATAACTTCAATAAATAAACATACTGCGACTATAATTTCAAAATGGGAATAAAGAGTTTCTACGATATAAAGACATTGTGCCCTTTGAAAGGTGCTGTACGGAATTATCGTGCAATTAGTAAATTTTTTTTTATGGAAATAGCCGGCAAACGAGCTGACGATCCACCTGATGGCAAGTGGCTATCGTCGCCCATGGACATCAGCAACACCAAAGGCGAAAATGAAAAAAAAGAAGAAAATGAAAGAAAGAACTGGCTCTCAAGCCTCCAGCCGGAACACGACGAGTCGTTTGGCGGCTGACTCATGCTCAAGGGTGATAGCTATCCAGGCGAACCGCATGGAGAAATAATAATAGTAATAATGGTATTAATTAATAATTAAAATCAATATTACTAATATAATCCCTCGAGGGGTCCTACCACCAGCGCAGCGGGCCGGATTTAGTCGCATTTTACGACACCCATCCGGCGTGGGATTGGTGTTAGTATTTCTAAGCCGCCCCAATACACAAAACAATATACCTGTTGGAAGCTAAATGTAATTCTGGTAGTGTATTAAAGGTTGATAAACTTTTACCTGTAGTCCAGTTCTATTTTTAGCAGGATTAGGCCGTATTTTGTTGGTCTAGAATGCTGACCCCACAGACCGGACAGTGACCGTGACAGAAGCCCAGCTTGGTGAAGCCAAACATTTCCAATGCAGCAATGTCCGTATGGGGTGGCTCAGAATATTGACCCCAATCCTATGCCGGCAGGGTTAATAGTATCAGGCGTTACTTTGCGGAAATCCATTGTGATTAAGTTAGTATTAGCCTACTTTGCAACAATCCGCGGGTAACATGTATGATGATATATACTTTAAGACATGCGTGGCACCTCCCTCCCCCCACAACGGAAACATGCACTACAATAATTAAACGTATATACCAACATACATACCAGCACCAACACGTGTTTTGCCCCGAAACGGAGCATCATCAGGGTAAGTTGACTCTACGATGGTTAGTCGCAAAGTGAACATCGTTCACTGAGCGTGGCGTATTTATACCCTACTTGCCCACTATCAGTGGGCGAGGCATTGGCATTTTGGGATGATACGCTAATCATATAATAATAAGAACTAATAAATAACCTACCTACATGTTTGCAATATAGATAGTCGAAAGTAATATTGACATGTAAACAATCCAGAAGATATGACTGCCGAACATATATATTTCATTATTGACTGCCTGAAACAAAGCTGATTTCCCCTTAAATAAAGCCAATAATGCCGACGTATTGGGCGTTGGTGCAAGAAGTAGGAGCTAGCGTTATTCGCAGCATTTATTTCATTACTCTTACGAGGTGTGAGGGTGTCATTGTCGAGGAGTCAGTAGTAATGCGGGTCCTCCACTTCCTATCAGTCAGCTGTAGGGTGTGTGATGTCTTTGGTGTTGATGATGATGAAAGTGTGCGTGTGGATTGAGGGCTCTTTTTTAAAAATTACTCATATTTTTTCAAAATCAAGGAGTTTAGGAAAAAAATACGAAAACATCGTGGTGAAGTTAAAAAAATTGTGAAACGTATGGTAAGAAAGTTGTGGTCGATTAACTGGAACACTCAACTATCAGGTGGTCTGCTCTTTAGTTATCTAGTTAGCTACAAAAAACCGGCGAAGTGCGTGTGAAAATGAAGAGGGGGCGGCAAGTCACTCGATTTTTAAATAAAAAAATATACATTAAAATTAAATATTTTTTATTTAAATTTTAATGTAAAAATTAATTTTAATGTAATGTTAAAGTGAATATTTAATTCATAATAAAAAATAATAATATGGGGGCGGCAAAGATCATTGGGGGACGGCAAATTTTCAGTCGGCCCCGGGTGGCGGGAACCAATGCTACGCCACTGGCACCCACAAGACAGGGAATCCTAATGTAGAGAAATGAGCATTATTTATTTATTTATAGCAGTTAAAATTGTGTGTGGACCTAACCCTTGGTCGCTTGTACCTCGCACCACCAAGATTCCGCCGCCGGCCGCCGTGGGCGAGGACTGGTTGTTAACTACGACAAACACAATTACCGACCGCACACAGCCGCCCCTTAGTTTTATCTCCTCTTTTATCGAACAACAATCGTAGCTGCAGCGATACGAGGCTTGCGTGTGCTGTGTTGCTAACGGGGCTAAGGCGCCCAAGCTCTAACTCCATGGTTAGAAGTTAGAGCTAAGTTTCTTAGTTTAAAATACAACGAACAGGCTGTTTTTG
The DNA here is from genome assembly GCA_951805285.1 of Thymelicus acteon. NCBI lineage: Eukaryota > Metazoa > Arthropoda > Insecta > Lepidoptera > Hesperiidae > Thymelicus > Thymelicus acteon. Next base: position 16,801,942 of record OX638229.1, read on the forward strand.
ATGTTTTTTATGGCCATGGGCGTAAGACCTGTAATTGTCTTAGATAGATACTACATGCAGATTATTTTAGTCCTGTTTAAGTTGAATGATGCAAAAGTAGTGATAATTATAATTGGTGACACTACTGACAGTGGGATACGGTGATATTTTGCTATTTTTCACACCAAAAAAATGAAATTAAATGTATTTTTCTTTTTTATGGAAATAGCCCGCAAACGAGACAACGATCCACCTGATGGCAAGTGGCTATGGTCGCCCATGGACATCAGCAACACCAAGAGTATCGCTGATGCGTTGCCAGCCAAGAAAGATAGAAGAAAAAGAGAATAACTGAAATACTACCATATACATATTTTATCAACAAATACCTGACCTGAAGACGGCTGACCTGATAAAATTGGCGAGCTTAATTACGAAGTATGTCCGTTCACTTCCAAAAGTTTGGAACTCAACTCAAACTACACAATTCTTCGTTTTTTAAAAATCCTTTCGTCCTGTATGATTAACAAAGTTTTTGAGTTAAGCTCGCTAAAGCTGGAACAAGCGACTTTCAGAAAATTATCTAACAAACTTTATTGTTTACCGACTCTTTGGCACGACGGAAAAGTTACTTAAGTATCATACCATTTTTGAGAAAAATGTTTATTGATTCCACTTAGTAGTGGAGTTAAAGTTTGGCATTAGTAGCTTGAACTACCTTTCAAATTTAGCTTTCTAAGGGTGAGGTCTAATGAGCGTATTTTTTGAGCTGTGAGTCGCGGAAAATGAGTCGCGAAATATCGGTCTCATACTAAAGTCCAAACTCATTTTGCGTCGCCGTGTGGTACAGTCACCTGCAGAGAAAAGTAACCCATCTGTTACTGTGTGTTTATAAACAGATGGGTTACTTTTCTTTGCAGGAGACTGTACAAACAGGACTCCTCATGCTATATCCGTCATGCGTCCTATAGAGAAAAGACTTGTGCTCGGTAATGGGTCATAATGGTTGAAGCCTTGCAGCCATGTGTGGATGTCGCAAGAAAATGAATTACATTGCATGTATTTTTCCTGTAAGATTGTTTACTTACACTATATTCACATTCGGATCAGAATTGATGTAATCACTGTGTTGCCTAGCAACCACAAACAAACAGGTGCATGAAACTTTTGGTCGTATAAAGTACGTTTGAACTAAATCTGGAGTTCGCAAGACACGTTCCGTTCCACTCTTTATAATTTAATTTCTTTTTAAACATAATATTTATTTTGCAAAAGTTTAAAATAACACGGAATAGATATAGACTGTTTTAAAATACATAAACATAAATATAACATGTTATTCGGCTTTGTTTAATGAAATTTAACTTATAAATAACTTTATGCTCATGCATATTGAGTGGAATGAAATATCTGTATAATCTGTACAGTGCCATCTCTGAAGAACTTATTTGTGCCGTGGCGATAATTGGAACTAATGCCATCCCATTCATATATTGTGAGGTTTTCGTAGTCATTTCTATTTATAGTTATAGGCAGGCGGACCGTAAATAATAATTTTGTGCAAAGGTTACAAGTCGCTTCACGAAATTAAGGATGTGCGAGCGTAAGTTATTCAATGATGAAAATTGTTTTAAGATGTTGGTTTTTACGTCGTTTTCTCTTAGTGTGTTGTTGTTATAGGTCAATAGTAAAATAATGAAGATGTCACAAACGTTATAATGATTATTTAGTTCTTTAATAGTTATTTGGTGTGCGAAATACAAATAAGTTTGTGAAAACCCTATAAAGGAATTTTTATGATTTGTTGACAAGTATTATGATACGAGTTTGACTCAAGTGTAGGCCGAGGTTTTCACCCAGTTTCCTGAAAATGCAACACACAATATCCTCCATTCCTTGTTTAAACACGTATAGAGTATAAGTAGGTATAAACACGCATAATACCTCCAACCTAGTGCTCAACAAACAGAATTGTTTGAAGGCTAAACAGCTAAGCACAACGAATGACGATTTCACGGCGTATAGGACCATGGGGATATAACGGGCATCGCTCATAATCCGAGTTTATCTTTATGAAGAGTACACATCTGTATGCCGCGCAGGGAGCAAGCAATCCGTCAGCGAACCCGCGCGCGCGTGACGGGAATGTGTGCAGACTCCCTTATTCCCACTGGAAGAGACATTTTAACACTAGTTTAATAAAATCAATGTACTGTTAAAAGAGTTATGTTGAAATTATTGTCATGTTGAATGTATTATTACAAACAAAAATATTGAAGTGTTTTGGATATAAATTCAAATTCAAATGGAAATTGCTATGCTGAAAAAGTATTTAGTGGTGGTTTGTTCATCTACTTAAGTTAAGCAGATGAGTTACTAGAAGATGCGTTCGAAAATTGAGTACAAACGGCGTACAAGTGTCTTTTTGTCACATAATATAATTTTCTTCCCAGCAATACACAGTATACTTCCTCCTAGTCAAGTCGTTCGAAATTCATCAGCTTCACTCGCGAGGTGCTTCCAGCCTCATCCATATATCCAGGTGGTTATGAAATGTTGGGAACACACAACCGTTATCCCGGGCTATTGACTTAGATTCAATGACGTCATGAGGCAATACGGACCTGCAGGTACGCTGTTTGTGGAACTATTTATATTAGGAATTGTGATTTACGAGCCGCTGAGCTTGTGGAGTGCGTTGTGTGTTGAGTGGAATGAAAAGTTGAATTGATTTGGACTGGAAAGATATTAGGGTTTAGATTAATAATAATGCTACATACTCATAGCCCCACACTAGGATTCCCTGTGTAGTGGGTGCCATCAATCACACACAAAGACAAAAAACACACACCCAGATCAAAAACAGATCCCATCATTCAAATTCTGCCTCGCTGGGAATCGAAAGTTAAATTTATTTGAACTGGTAATTCTTGACAAAAAATAAGCGACTTAAAAAAAACTTGAGAGGTGTCAAGGGACACCCGGATGGAACGAAGTTCCTTGCAGTAAGTACTAGGATAGTAAAAACATGCAGCAAGTGTGCCAAAACAAATCTGGGGTATTAAATTTCTTAAAGAGAGAGAGACAGACAGAGAAACATGCGCACGCCGCACGACATGTAACGACGCCGCACGAGTTGTAACGACTAACGACGGCAAAAAGTGTCGTTACAACTTTTCGTTACCAAATTTTCCGCCTAGCCCCCTTTCGCAACGCGCGATAAGAAACTTTGTTCCAAAAAAACAACTCGTCAGATCCGACTCAAAAAGTGGGATATGACAAGCACCACCTTTCGATTAAAAAAGAATCATCAAAATCAGTTCACTCAGTCGAAAGTTCTGAGGTAACAAACATATATTATAAAAAATACAGTCGAATTGAATACCTCCTCCTTTTTTGAAGTCGGTTAAAATAATAGCTATCAATCGGATCAATTAAGCATTTATTTCTTATAATTTTTGTGGTATAAATGAATCGAAGGCAAATATGCAAAGTTTTTTGTAATTGGCCGTGGATAAGTACGGGGAGACCCCAACTATTCAGCACATTGACTTCAATACCTCGCGGATTATAATAAATATCGATTAGATACGAGTTACGACATGCTGCACATAATACATTATGACCAAAAATCGTTTGTTTCGATACAGACCGGTAATTTCATACGAAAACATTTTATTTCATGTTAAGCTACTTTTAACCAGAATACCCTGTATTTAAATTACCTATACAATAATGAGAAAACACTCCAAAACAAATACGGTGTGTCCGTCGGCCGTTAAATGACCCATCAATTATACATTTCACTGATGCTGGTCGCGTATTTCTACTCGTATACGTATAATAAGACTGAAGAACAATCAGTTCGTTCATTGAATGAAAAATACTTCTGTGAATTCTGTAATGCTATTTAATACGTCCAGTGTTAATTTGCAAATTATCTAGATGACGCTGTTGCTCAGAGTTTAGTGTTCCTGCCAAGCCAGCGGGCCCAGGATCGAATCCCAGTGCAGGCAGATGATAGATATTGATACGAATGATCACATTTTGTTCTCTGGTTGTGGGGTGTTAGATTTCATTTAATTTTGTGTATGTATGTACTATACCCGTATGTTACACACAGATGATCCTAGTATTGAGGTTTAAGTACATGAGCGCTTTTTCTTATGATGAAAGATCGCAGATTTAGCTTTACTCTCGTGTTTTGTTTATAATTAATTATACTGCCATTATTATTTGACACATACCTCTCGGTAGTTTATTTTATTTTATTTATTTATTTAATCCTCCAGCGTGCACCGGAGACCTTATATGCTATTATAATATTCACATTTATCATATTTAAAATGTAATTAAATTCAAACTTATTAATAAATTGTCAATATTCAAATTAAATTACAACTTAAATAACTGTTACAATTTACTTATACATACAAATTTTAAGCCCCTTAATGTTTTGTCAAAATTACACACAAGAGTCAATGGGAACACTTAGTTGTGCCGTACCACTAGTTGTGCGTACGTAGTTGGTCCGTTAGGAAACCGCGATTTTAAAGCCACTTCACCGTGCTTCCATTACACACCTTGTCAGTGATAACTTTACAATCATTTACTAACAGTGTCCTATCGGTAGTAGCTTGCGTGTCTATTAGATGTCCATACCAAGCTGCGAGTAGGACTCTCAGCATTGAGGAATTTAGTTTTAAAAACTGTAGACGAAGTTGCGAGTTCAACTAGTTTGATCAAAGACACCGGTACCACGGAGTTGCCGCGAACAATAACCACTTGGGTGAATAAACCTCATATTTGAACATCTGGTCGCATCTCAATACCACACCCCTCCCCTCCCCCTCCCCTCGCCCTCCGAACACTGCATGTTTTCCCTTTTTCCAATTTCTCGAGCTTCGTATTTATTATTATTTGTTTTCAATTGCAAAGTAATCTACGAACAGCGCAGCTGGTCGGGGGTCGGCAAGATGAGAGTCTTTGCTTCCTGTGTTCTTGGTAACGGGAAATATTAAAAGTTTTCAGCAATTTTCGAGCCTGTGGATTCTTTGTTAAGATTGTTCGGGTAAAAATTCTCTGTTCGCGAGTACTTAAACTGCAACGTGAGGGCTTTCAATTACCTAATCCTACTAGTATTTTTCAGGAATTTACTGAACGGATTTTCATGAAATTTAGCGCACAGGTAGATGATGATACATGATCTGGAATAAGACAAAGAGTGCTTATTATCTCGGAAAATTCGGGCGAAGCCTCGGGCACAGCGCTAGTGTTTAATAACCTATGTCCTCCCTATAAATAAGATTAAATCAGCAAAAGTCAGTATTATGGATTGAATGCGGGTCGGACACTTTTCTCTCGAAACTATTACTACTGGGTATTTTTTGTACATAATCTATAGCATTTTTAAAATATCTTCTGTGAAAGGTGTAAATATTGTTCAGACACTGACACCCTTATGCTAGGATCCTCTTTTTCACACAATACACAATACAGATATCATTTAGGTCCACGAACACATTTGTCTTTAAGTCCCGTATATTTTTTTTAATATTTATGTGAAAACATAACCGGGAATCAACCTCGGACCCAAGGCAAGCATGGCCACCACTTAATGAGCGACAGTGTATAATTTTATTGCCAAAGATATCACTGATAATTGCCTAAAAATTTTACTTCAATTAATTTCGAAATAAAACTGCAAATTCATTAAGGTTTTGTCACATATTTATTGGATGTCCTAGAATGTTAAAGATTTACAGTTAGTCAGTCACTTACAGTTTTCTAGGCTGTTCTTTGTTAGAACTAGTGTAGAATTTGGCGCACAAATTCCGGCTCCTTCCAATCGGTCGTGATTGGGACGAGCGTTGAAACAAAACTTCGTTCGACTTGTTTATTCACTGGCCGGTGCTCAACCACTTGGCTAAATAAAATCTATTTTAGAATTCTCAATACATGTAGTGCTTTTCACTTTTAAAAGTCTCATTTCCGCTTTATCTGATATGACAATATTCCCAGTAAGGCGGAAATTTCAATGATGAGTTTGCAAGTTTTGTTCTCCGTTTGGGTGTGTTCTTTGTGAGTGTGAATTTATAATTATATTTTATTGTTATATTTAATGGCTTACTCTAAAATAATAGTAATGGGTTACTGTAATTGCATTATATGTATAATAATATGCCTTAAATATTTTATATGTGAAGACATTGATTACTTAGTTTTATTAATATGTATAGGTATACAGAAGGTATTATAATAAACGGTTGGTATTATATCTGATCAAGGATCAGATCTCAGATTATAGAGATCAGATATTATCGGCTTTGCTATCTTATGTCGTAATTAAATAAGAAAACATTCCCCCATCATACTTGTTTAAGATTAGAAGATAATGTTACACCTTCGAAAAATTACTTACGAAAAACAAGTTTCCTCGAAGATACGAATCGAATCAATTTTCACGAAAAGATTTTTCATTAACGAGAATTTCAGTAACCCGATACCGATACAGTGATTGACGTGATCCGCCATTTTGTTAATATCACCGAGGCGGCGGCGGCGGTATATCGGCTGATATTGACGTTCTGCCGTGAGCCGTGACGTGACGTATAGACGGAGAATGAAGGCGACAGGGACGGGAATGAAACTCTGTGATTAAAAACAGATGCGCATTTTCTTTGGCGATTCTTTGCGGACTTATTTTTCACGTGTGTCTTCAAATGTTTTCTTGTGTATTTAGCGCGATGCAGATAGAGATTGTGCTAAATATTATTGTGTAACCTATAAGTGTAAATGTTTATTTCTGAGTTTATTTCTATTTATTTAATACAGTATTACTTAATTGGAAATGAAAATAAATATTCATTACATTTTTTTATGGAAATGGCAGGCAAACGAGTTGATGATCCACCTGAGGGTAAGTGACTATAGTCGCTCATGGACATCAGTAACACCAAAGGCATCACATGTGTTGACGGCCAAGAAATGTAAAGAAAAAGAAAGAAAGAAATTACAAATCTATACAAATAAATAAAATTGGAGTGCCTGTTTGTAATATTAAAATAATTGCTTTAAGTGTCTGTCTGTCTATCTGTCTGTCTGTCTGTCTGTTTGTTCCGGCTAATCTCTGAAATGGCTGAACCGATTTTGACGGGACTTTCACTGGCAGATAGCTGATGTAACAAGGTGTAACTTAGGCTACTTTTATTTAAAAATAATAATAATAGGCGATACGAAATTCGCCAGGTCAGCTAGTGTTTCCAAAATATTGCCACTTACACGTTATAACAAGTCCCCACGTTCATATTTAAAGAATACGATATCTATAACACAGCTATACGTATGCAGATATGGTTAAGATTTTAATCTCGTTCACAAGTTCACACTTCACACTTACGAAGCTTCATTTCATCATACAACTTTAAGGAAGTGATATTGTGAGAATCAGCTATTAAAATATACAAAAGTTATTGTTCGGTAATATCTTCGTAGTTCAATTTCCTTCTGGCAATACATTCGCAATTAATATTTTGTTATGCATCGATTTGGGTTCTACCCTCCTATTTTTCGTTCTACGTGGGCAAGCGCCCGCGCCGCCGACCGTTCAGCCGAGTCAAGTTCGATCCTCGGTTCGGTACGCGACAGAGTGCAGTTACATAATTCGGTGTAACGCTGCAATTCATTTCGTTCGTCATCCTTTCGGTAATTCGGCTACAAGGATCTTTCTGCTATACGAGCTCCTGAATGGAGTTGAGGTCGAGCTGGTGTAACGCAGGACAACAGTCAAACCATCTCGGCGCCGAGGTATCGGGCGACGCCACGCGACGGAATAAGGTTGGTGGATTCCCTTTTTGGTGTGTACATCTGTTGATTGTTGTGTATTGCCCAGAAAGGAACACTTAAATCCCTATAATCATTGAAACAAATACAGTCCGCTTTTGATTCGATTTATCACCACCATAATTTAGGTTCAAAACCATTAATACTCTATTCTAAAACCTGATAAACCTGAGCACGTAGGAGGGCAAGAGATTTACAATAAAATCGGTATTATGACTAAAGAACTTCCGCTTAAACAATACGTAATATTATACTAAATAATTTTGGGTCTGTGGGGCAATGTTTTATAAGGTACACGATACGATTTCAATAAGGATATCTCAAGTCTCGATTCAAAAGTCCCAGAACATTATATAATTAAATTTGGAATGCTGCTGGGACTTTGGGACACAAGACGTCCTGCCTGAGCTATTCCTGGGACCTATTGCACAAGAAGTAATTGCGAAATTTTCATCTCGGAGTCCAAATTTCTGCTTTAAAAGTTGAACGATTGTACATAAATTGAGATGAACAACTAGTATAAAACAAGTTTAGTGCTGTTCAACATCGATTGTCACTGGGATGTACGGTTTAATCACTGTTGCCAGTCGCTGGCAGTTACCGAACGATCGATAACTGCGACTGCTCGGATCGGAATTAATCGGTGTCGTAAAACTTTAGTTTGTCATCAAATGAATGTGCTAAATATATGTTTTCAGTTAATACATTTGAATTATTAACCACTAACTTTTAATTCAACAATGAGGAGTTGGAAAGGGCATCGAACCTAATTGGCACACCTACAAGTCCGCCATTTTGAAAAAAACCTCGATTCAGCGGCCAGTGATGAAACATGTGTCAATCGATAGACTAAATGATTATGATCAAAAAGTATTCAGTGATTAAATGTTGTAAGTGATATACTTCCTGAGATATTTGATTTCAAAACCGTACAAAAATAATGCATTAAAAATTATCATTTACTTATTTTGAATTTATTGGGTCAATAATGAAAAATAAGTATATTATGTCATATGTGTATGTGCTGCATAGGTACTTGATTTATTAATAACGGGTAGGTTTGAATTAAAAAAAAGCAAAGCAAAAGCAAACTACTAGGTTGTTTTATAAATAATTTATTTGCCACCAGCGGCTACAGCTTTGGCAATTACTCTAAACCAAAAGTTAAAATTCACTATTGGCTTAGTTTTCTATGTCATGTCTGACAATCACTGAATCTAAAAATTCCGCTGGTGATAAATGCAATGTTTCCTGATGTCAAGCCCATGCCAAGAACCATATAACACACATTATATGGGAACAACATGACAAGGTTCTTTTTCCCACTATGCATGAGCAGTACCATCCCGCGATTTTATCTCTACCCTTAAGTTGTTTGTTTGACGAATATGTTTAATTTTTATAATACATAACGTAACTGAACTAAGGAAAAAAGTGACCGGTACACTTCAATTGCTGTATCGCCATAAAAACTTAACCATAAATACGCCATAAACACTCTGGTCATCCCTCACCTTGATTATGCTGATGTGTGTTGTACAGATTTGTCAGAGGAACTTCTGAATAAATTGGAGCGCCTTCTTAATAACTGTATTAGATATATCTTCGGCTTACGTAAGTATGACCACATTTTCCAGTTCCATTCCTAACTTAAATGGCTATCCATTCGATACAGGCGAAACTTCAGAATTCTCTCAACATTTTATGCCATTTTGAATAATGTGTCTTCTCCTGTTTATTTAAAGGAAACCCATAGCACTGCTTATTTCGGGAATCCCTTCACAATACAGTTCATACTGTTCTGGAACTCCTTGTCTACAAGAGACATCAAAAAATTAAAGACTATCAAAAGCTCCTTCAAGAAGTCCGGCAGCACTACCTGAAGCAATTAGAATGTTGTCGCCCGTGGTCTTCAACCAGATGTTATATATGTATTTATAAATATTTATTTACTTAATATATAAGACGTTTATATGTAAATCTCAATAAAACTGTATTTATTTAATTTAGTTTATGTATATTGTGATTTTATATGTATATAGTAATTATTCTAAATATTCATAATGTTTCTTATCTGGCATAACACTGATACAGCTACAGATACACTAGAAATAAAAAGATAATTAATTACAAATATTTTATTTTTGTACGGTTTTGAACTCAAATATCCCAGAAACCATATCACTTACGACATTTTATCACTGAATACTTTTAGATCGTAATCACTTAGACTATCGACTGACACATGTTTTATCAATATCGGCCGAAACGATGTTTTTTGCTTTATTTTCCTACGGTTTTGAACTCAAATATCTCAGAAAGTATACCACTTACGACATTTCATCACTGAATACTTTTTGATCACAATCATTTAGTCTATCGATTGACACATGTTTCATCACTGGCCGCCGAATCGAGGTTTTTTCAAAATGGCGGACTTGTAGGTATGCCAGGCTCCATACAAAAATGTTGGAAGCCCTTTAATGCTTAATTATTGGTATTGTAGTTGACATCAGATTTGGCTGTATACATTTGGCCACTTTTAAAAAATAATTTATTGCAATGGACGATTACAGTACTTTACTTACATGCGCATGTCTGTAAGTGAGAACTGTTTTTCGCTGAGAATCCGCTTATGCATCCGTAAATAATACAGCATATAGTATAGTGATATGGTTGACACAGCAACGCAAATGGCCCGCTTGGAGAAATCGCTCCAACCCATTGCGATATTCCTGTGAATAACATAAGTACCAAATTTACAGTGACAAATTCTAGTCATTGCCGAATAAATTTCTCGTTGTCTCCTCGGAGACTGCTTGTGGACAGCCAGTATCTGCCTTTATTTCTGGTATTGATGCTCTGTAAAGTAGATACATTGCTACATACTGAGAACAGAGATGTCTCAAATGGAATAGCATGTATATCTTACGACCAATCGTAGCAGTGCTCCACGCAAAAGAAATGCCCCGTAAAGAAGCCTTAAAATGATTATGTTCCTTAGAATGTGGTCGGGAGTTTTAAAAAGGAAACAAAACAATCCGCAGTAGTTTAGCAGCAGAAAACATTTTATAACTGGCGCTCGAAAAGTTTGAACCAGCGAGCGGAGGGTGTACAATTTTGCAAATCCCTCGAAGTTTCAGCAAAATTTTCCCAGAAAAATTTTTAGTTTGGTACATGCTCACATTGGGGCTGTTCTGAATAACCAAAAATACAGCTGTAAAATTGAAAGTTGTCTTAATAATTCGAACGCTCCGAAGTGGAGCAGTGTGGAGGCTTGATTTGAGCTGCATTTTTTTATGACGTCTTATCGAAATTTTGAAGTCAATGTGGCTCGCTACATTTTTAAAAGGCGTTTGACCTCCCTTGCTCACGGTTGACCCATCGGAAAATGGACAAGATAGGGGGAAACGTCAGGTCTCTCTGTTAATGGAGTGAACGTTAGGTTAGTACTTAACACCATTCTTCTAGCATTAATAGTGTTTCTTGTTTCTTATTGTATGTTGAGGTATCGGCGAACCAGCTTAATATTGACGAATTTGATCAATTCAGTATTTACTGCTTTTCTTTTATGCGTTCATGTGTCGTGAATAAAACTTATCTCTCTCTCTACAAGGGAAGATCACCAAAAAAATGTGGTCATTGATTTAGGTGAAGCTTTTGGTGCTACAGAAATCGAGCCCGGATGATCACTCACCATCACCATCAAAAAAATACAAATTACAATACTTGTATTTCTATTTCGGCTCTTTATAAATATTACCTACTTTGAAAAAAAATTTACATTCAGCAATATTGAGAGCAATGTTTTTCTCGTAAAAAACCTCCATAATCCGGACTGGAGGCTGAGTTTTATACACACCTGTTTTGTTCTCGTTGTCAGCTGGCTTTAGTTGATGGAAACAATAAAGTGGAGGCTGACCAGAATATTCCAAGTGATCCAGCCGACATTTTCACCAGGCTATTGGATTATTCTCGCGCGGCGCCGCCAGTAGCGTGTGGGTGTGCTATCGAATCATCTGGTTTTTTTCTATTTGTCTGTACATTGTTGTATTTTAGAAACCATTCTGTTAGTGTGTTGTTGTCTAGTTTGTAGGTAGCTATGTACACGGAGTCATAGTAGCCTAGGTACAATTTGAAGTTTCTGCTTAAAAAGGTACTCTTTCAAAATGGCAGTAGAAACAAGAAATTATGTCCATGTAAGTGATCAGTGGTATCAACAATAGGAAGTAAATTTGAATATAAACGAACCTAACAATACAATCATATTAATGGTAAGTATTGATTTACACGATCCTACAGGATACGTGTCCGAACTTCTCTATAGTAATAATCAACGACTAGCAGCGTAAATACATACAACAGTAACTATTGTATTGTATATTGTTACGGAGTGAAAATGTACCGTGAGCCGCGCTTTTTGCATGCATGTGACTGAAGTAACACAGAGTCAAGCTTGAGAGCTGTTAGGATGTGGTAGGATTAAGCTACATACATACATATGTACATTCATGAATACATACATATACATGTGCATTCAAATAATGCGCTATCAATTTTGATGTATTGTTTGTAGGTATTAAAAGAAAAAAAATTTTAAATGCGAATTCTTCACAACTATACTCATTCATACCTACTTATAAAGTAAATCCTACCAGTAGTAAAACAACAAAATATCTTCCATGTTTTATTTTAGTTTTTAAAACACAATCGGGTTTTTAAGCGTGACGACCCTGTAGCCTAGTTGGTAGTGACCCTGAGTGACCCTGCCTGTGAAGCGAGGGGCCCGGGTTCGATTCCCGGCCGGGGCAGATATACATGTGACAGGTAAATATTTGTACTCGTGTCATGTGTGTTACTTTGAAGTGTTATTATATGTGTCGTCCATGCCATACGCGACACAGGTTAAAACTTACTGCGGGGTATGAGTGTATAAGCGTTTATTTATTTTACGTGCATAGAGGAATTTAATGTAAAATTTGGCTTCTATGTTTCTTGACTAAGAAATCTCAATTACGAGTGCGTACAAACTTTGAAATTAAATATTAAGGTGAAATTTTAACCACTCGTTTGTATTAAACAGTGCGATATAATAGGAGTTGGATGGGGACTTTTCGTTAGGATTTTTTTGGGAATAAATCGATCGCTATTGGTAGCTGTGCTTCGGGAAACCGACGCAAGCAAAAATCGTTAGTACTTACAAATGATACATAAATCCGTTCTGTCGGTTACCTCCTACTCACCACTGCGGGTAAATGCCACCTCCCAGCAGAGTCGCAAAAAGCGGCAACTATTATAATATCTCAGTGGCGCGCGCACTCGCTGCTAATGGCGGTCATATCTCACTGCTGCTAGCTGCTGCGTGCTGCCTGCTGCCTGCTGCCACTCTTCAGCTAGAGGTATGGTTTTAAGGGGACAGTTATTTACGGAGACACCACTTTTGTACTGAAGTGTTTCTTTTTATTCTTATGCCTAAATACACTGTACATGAACTTGTTTCATAAGGAACCCTAAAAAGCGGCCAAGTGCGAGTCGGATTCGCTCATGAAGGGTTCCGTAGCAGCAAGTAACATAATATAAAAGTTCTTGTAGTTCGTTGTAGGTATTTGATTCTACAGGTTAGGTAGGTAGGTTAGTATTTAAGTTGATTGAATGAAAAGTAAATTGCGGTTTACGATTTATGACGTATTAAAAAAAACTACTTACTAGATCTCGTTCAAACCAATTTTCAGTGGAAGTTTACATGGTAATGTATATCATATATTTTTTTTTAGTTTTATCAGTCTCTTATTTTAGAAGTTACGGGGGGGGGGGGGGACACACATTTTACCATTTTGGAAGTGTCTCTCGCGCAAACTATTCAGTTTAGAAATAAATGATATTAGAAACCTCAATATCATTTTTAAAGACCTATCCATAGATACCCCACACGTATGGGTTTGATGAAAAAAAAAAATTTAAGTTTCAGTTCTAAGTATGGGGAACCCCCAAAATTAATTGTTTTTTTTTTCTATTTTTGTGTGAAAATCTTAATGCGGTTCACAGAATACATCTACTTACCAAGTTTCAATTATCCTTATAGTTTCGGAAAAAAGTGGCTGTGACATACGGACGGACAGACAGACAGACAGACATGACGAATCTATAAGGGTTCCTTTTTTGCTATTTGGCTACCGAACCCTAAAAACCGGTAGTTATATCTAATATTTTCATATCTATTACGTTATACATTATACACAGGCTACTTGTATTCTTACTCTGCCATGATAATTGAGTTGTATCCCCCGCAGTCCACGCGTCGGAAACCGGAGACAAGTTGATTAAGGGCATTTACATAAGACAGTGATATTACGCAGGTACTAGGTGTTCGGTATAATTAGCCGACCGCCATAGAAATCATGATCACTATCATGTCATATTCGTAATATACGGAGACACGTGTGATGGGAATAAAGGAGTGATGGACATATTGTTATCGATCAATTATTTTATCTCAGTATTCAGCGATGCCTGATTTAATTCGGGCATAGCCTGTTTACAAGCACATCTTGAGGATAACATTGGATTTATAAATATGAACTCCTGACGATTGACAGTTTAGTTGCATTCGATTGCGAGAATAAGGCTCTAATATGTATGCTTCGCCACGCTGTTCCAGTGAGGATTTATTACAGTGAGGCCAGGAGTATCGGTCACCCAGCCAACTACTGACCTGTGTCTTCTAAGCCGTATAGACCAGAAGTTGTTGTTACCTCACCTTCTTTAATGTAACAAGACGTCGAATTGTCAAAAATACGTCACTATAAATCTCAATGATGATGATGACATCTGATTTTGAAATACTGTTCTATATTATTGGGAAATATATTATAATTAAAACGTATATCATATTACCGCAAAAAATAAGGTTTAGTATAAAATAACTACACTTTAATTTGTAAGCTTAAAATTCGCACTAAAACACTTCAAAGTGTCATGGCGTCGCTTGTGACGTCACCCCTGCGTAAAGTAATAGACAAATGTCATTGTCAGTATTGTCATATTCGTTTGTTTACTGAGGCTTGACGTCATTCGCGCTGATTGAAACTGATTGGCATTCAAGATATGCCGCCGTATTTTGTAGTTTTATTTTATCAAAATATTATTAATCTCGCTCACAATAATACAATAAATGCGTGTTTAATAATTCATTAATAGGGTTTCATTAAAGAAATACATAATTTTAGTGATTTTTACTTACTATCATCATGCTTAGGTATTTAATTCTATATCATAAACACATAGTTCAGTTCCATTTATTAGGTGTAGATACGGATCTCGTTCTTCAAAGAGTCGCAGATTTAATAAAATACGACGTCGTACTTAGAAACGTCGGCAGGTGTTTGGCTTTGATTAGCCGAGCGAGCGAAATAAGATTATCCTTAGGTTTATTTTTTTTAAGCTTTCGTGACAAAATGCGAAGGTAAGCCGCGTTTTGAACACTCGGAGCGTAGCTAAAGAGAAATATGAAAAATGTTTATTTACATTCTATTCTTGAACTTATGGAAATTTACTACAAGAATTAAGCTTTCCCTGACTGGGAATACTCAGACCTGCTTTTTGTTTTTATTTATCTTTTGGTTTAAAAATGGTTGGTTTAAAAATGCGCCGATCTTTCTTTTCTTTCAGGTAAATACAAACGCTCTTTTCTGGCAAACACAATTTAGATGTACCGAACAATTTTTTTATGGAGTTAACTTAATAATTTTTGAAAAGAGACACGACTTTAGGTGTATCATGCGTCTTTACGCATTCAGTTATTAAAATAACCATTTGCGACTAATTAAAATTAATTACGTTTAATTGAAGTGCAAGTTTGAAGTTTAAGTGTGCAGTGCAAGTGTATATCGTCATATTTTATCAATACCTCAGCAAGCACTACATAATTTTTATTCACTTCTCATTTAGATTTAAGAGCCCATTTTAATTCACCTAATTTAAAAGACGTTTAAATATTAGAAAAGTTGCACAAATGCTCTAAAAACATTAAACATTAAATTTTTAGACAGAACCTCATATAACATGCAATTTTATCCCACGGGATAAGATCCTTCACCCGGCAAGAAAAGTAATCTAGATAAAGACCCTTTTTAGGGTTCCGTAGCCGAATGGCAAAAAACGGAACCCTTATAGATTCGTCATGTCTGTCTGTCTGTCTGTCTGTCTGTCTGTCTGTCTGTCTGTCTGTCCGTCCGTATGTCACAGCCACTTTTTTCCGAAACTATAAGAGCTATACTGTTGAAACTTGGTAAGTAGATGTATTCTGTGAACCGCACTAAGATTTTCACACAAAAACCGAAAGAAAACAATAAATTTTGGGGGTTCCCCATACTTAGAACTGAAACTCAAAAATGTTTTTTTCATCAAACCCATACGTGTGGGGTATCTATGGATAGGTCTTCAAAAATGTTATTGAGGTTTCTTATATCATTTTTTTCTAAACTCAATAGTTTGCGCGAGAGACACTTCCAAAGTGGTAAAATGTGTGTCCCCCCCCTGTAACTTCTAAAATAAGAGAATGATAAAACCAAAAAAAATATATGATGTACATTACCATGCAAACTTCCAACGAAAATTAGTTTGAACGAGATCTAGTAAGTAGTTTTTTTTTAATACGTCATAAATCGTAAACCGCAAAAAACATCGATCAAAGTTACAACGAACTACAAGAACTTTTATATTATGTTACTTGCTGCTACGGAACCCTTCATGGGCGAGTCCGACTCGCACTTGGCCGCTTTTTGTAACTTACAAATCTCCAAGCATCATCTAAATCTGTTCAGTATTTTTCGCGTGATGCTGACATGCATACATATACTCTTGAGTAGTCTTGATTTTATTGCTAGTTTTACATATAGGTAAATATAACACCATATCTACATGTGTTATAAGGCGACATGAGCCACTGAGTCAATCGATGTCGATGTTGATGCCGCAACTGTCGTCAACCATCGTGTCCGTCCGTTTGTGAGTCGCATGATTGATTTCATAATAATCAACAGCTGTCGGTCACTCGTGTCCAACATTGAACACGTATCATGTGTGCACAGTGCCTTAGGAAAGGAATACCATCAGTTTCCATTGGTAGTTCTACGTTCAGAGTAATATAGAAATTACTGATGTTCTGTTTTTGTTCGCTTGTGCATAAAAACTTCCCAAATTCTGCGATTCTGGGTCAACGCGGTGCCCTACGTGTTTTTTGTTTGCGACAACTCTAATAATCTATACTAATATATAAAGAGGAAAGATTTGATTTTTTGTTTGCATTGAATAGGCTCCGAAACTACTGAACCGATTTGAAAAATTCTTTCACTGTTGGGAAGCTACACTATCCCCGAGTAACATAGGATATATTATATTTTCAAAAAAATTAGGGATCCTTAATAAAAGACCAATAATGTAATAATGTATGTAATAAAACTCCAATAAAAAAATAAGAAAAACGAAGCAAAGCGAGGGTGGTTACTTGTACGAAAATAAAGACAAAAAGGCAGTGTTTTTGTAATAGACTATAAAGACTATAAAAATAATACCTATGAAGGTTCTAATGCTAAGTTTTAAACTCAATATTATGTTTTTTTTTTATTTACCATCGACACAATCCACTGGATTATTTATAAGCGTTGCAATTCTATAATTATTATATTGTCAGTTACCCATAACAGGGTAAATACGGTTAATATATCTTCTTAAGTAGGAGTCCTCTGTCAAAGGAAGCTCATCCGCCAATTATCCCTGGAGAGCATTCATGATCCGAGTGTTTCAATCTTAGAACTGATTACATTTATGCAATTCATGTGAAGAGGTTTAATTAGTGACATACATCTATTCCGGGGTGTGTAGCGAATTAGATATAATAGGTCGAAAACGGATTACAAAGAAAGGTTTAATGATAAATTAGAAAACACGAACTCATAGCGCTGCACTAGAATTCTCTAATCTGTGTGACTTGGCCACCCACAGACACGCTCACGAGCCGCGGTCAAATATAGCGGCGGCGAATCAAACCCGAAACCTCTCGATCGGCAGAGTCACCACTTACCACCGATTGAGTGGACTAGTAGGGTTAGCATAATTATATGAATTACTAGCTGTTGCCCGCAGCTTCGCACGCGGAAATTATGCTTATCATATTTGTAACCCCTTACAGAAGAAAATTTAAAAACAGGTTAATATAAACAACATTATCATTAATTTGTTTTTTCTTTTTAATGAAAAATTTTGAAAAACTCGAAAACATGTACATATTTCATAAATTAAAGGAGGAACGTTTGTTGCAAAAAAGCAAATAATATTCCATACAAAGTTTCATCTTGTTTCCGGGGAAAACTTTTAATTTTTTCGGGACGAAACACAGACAAACAGATTATAGACAGACAATAATTTTAAAAACAAATTTTTTGGTGCTCTAACACGTGGTTGAAGTGCCCTTAACCGAAATTTTGAAAAATATGTCATGTATAGAAAAACTGGTTCTTGAGTATTATGAAAAAAAATAATAAAAAGTTTCGTTATTTCCATCCATTCAGGAGTTACATATCTTGTCTCCAAGTTACACTATCAGATCCTAAATGGATCAATAATTACTGGTTTTACGATGTCAACATGAACAGTAAAAAATATCTTTAAAAACGGTTCTGTTGTTTCCATCCGTTCAGGATCGTCACTCCCTCTCCCTCTCTGTCTCCCGCTTCCTGCCCCTCCCTCTCTCACCTTATCCCTCTTCCACTCCCTCTTCATCTCTCTCTCCCTGTCCCTCTCCTGTTGCCGATCCCTCTCCCGCTTCCTCTCCCCCTTCCTGTCTATTTGGAGCTAATAATTATATAAATTTTCATATTTTTAACCTCAAAAATGACGAAATTGCCTACTAAGTTTCATCTCCTAAATTAACCCTTTAAGGGATGATTTTCCAATTTTATTCATAACTATAAACTCACATAAAAAATTTCACATTTACAACTAAAACTGACGAAGTTGATTTATATGTAGTTGACTACCAACCCCTATTTTTAAGGGATGAATTTCGAGAAAACCGTGATACAGTAATTTTTTGTGTCTAACTATAAGCTTATATACAAAAATAAACAGACTGATTGTGAAGTTGTTTCGTCCTGTGTTTCCTTTCATGTTAGAAGTGTTGGACTCAGCCTAATAAAACGCTGATATTCAACAGCTATTTTATTATACTTTTCCACAAGATAATTTATTACTAAAATTAGGTTCTAATAAAATAAATACACTTCAATTTATAAGTTTAAAATTCGCACCAAATCACCTCTAAGTGTCATGGCGTCGCGTGTGACGTCACTCCTCAGGAAAGTAATAGACCAGAGATGTCATTGTCAGTATTGTCATATTCGTTTGTTTATTGAGGCGTGACGTAATTCGCGCTGATTGAGAATGATTGACGTTCAAGATATCATGGCGGCTTGCCGTATTTTGTAGTTTTATTTTATCAAAATATTATTGACCTCGCTCATAATAATACAACGAATGCGTGTTTTGTGATCCATTTATAGGATTTCATTAAATAAGTACATAATTTTAGTGATTTTAAGTTACTGTCATAATTTCTTTTATATGCAGGCTAACAGAAGTGTGTAGATTATTTAAATCATCTACGTGCCATTCTCTACGACATCCTGAGCGGAGAAATAAGGCAAGATGTTTCAAAAGTTATTTCTGGTATCTCAATGTGGGGTTCTAATCCAACTTTATGAAGGGTTATATTATAAAATAACTAAAGTTTGACCAAGCAAATACTTCATCAACAATATCAATAATATTTATAGAAACAAATTGATTCAATGATATGTTTATTTCAATCTACAAATTTCTAATCACGGACCTGAAAAAAGACGTGCGTAACCTCGTCTAATCGAGAGTGAAGCATAGCAATGGCCGCCTGCTTACCATGTGTGCGTAATTTTTGATTCGCGATTGAAGCAGTGAAGTGTCAATGTGTGGGTGTGTGTACTTGTACGAATAGAGAGTTGGTATTACTATGGGTGCTTCACTGAATTTGTTCTTGGGATTACGTCCGTCTCTTTTTTAGGTCCGTGTATCTAATCTAATAATCTTATTACCGAATAAAGGACAACTAGCTCAGGATCCATCTAAAACATTGACAAGTGTAAAGTGGGTCAGATTTCTAACAAATGTTCCCCTTTCTAAGTCTTCGCAAGGCGGAGGCTCTAATTCTGTTATAATGAGAGAACTTTTTCCATTCCTTTTGGAAACTTTACAGGAAACTTCTTTTGTGAATTTCTTTGCGTTTTATTTTTGCGTTTGGTGCTTACCGGACTTAGTTAGGTAGACTTACTGTTACACCCAAGTGTAATCCTTCTGACGTGCATCGACTTCCCTTACGTTTCACAAATGGTGTTAGAAGTTCAAAGTTTACGCTTATAGTTCGGAAGGTGTACTAAGTTCCTGACGTCGGATGAGGTTGGTCTTATAGTCTTATGTCTTGTTTAAGCCTGGCCTGAAATAATACATATTGTTACTGGAAAGACAGTAATACTAAAGCGCCATTTTGGCTAAAATGATTTAAATACATCGAATAGTAATGATCATGAGAAAACAACTTTAGTCTCTAAAATCTTCACCACTGAAATCCCTTGCTTAAAGATTTCATTATACATATAAAAGTTTGTATGCGTTTTTACGCAATTATTGTTTATTTTAGTGATGTTCTTGGCATTAAAATTACTTCATCGGTTGAAGTTTTATTCACCTTGTAACATTAAGGTAACAAGAGATACACAATGGTAAATGAATACAATAAATAATAGTAAAAAAAAAACTAAAAAACACGTTTTAATACAAAATCCAACTAAAAAACAGAAAATTAATTTGAATTAAGAATCGTGAATTAGTTTTTTTTTAAACTATTATTAATTTTTAATTTTTTAGTTTGATTTTTTGAAATGAAATTTAGGTTTTTAGGGTTCCGTAGCCAAATGGCAAAAAACGGAACCCTTATAGATTCGTCATGTCTGTCTGTCTGTGCGTCCGTATGTCACAGCCACTTTTTTCCAAAAGTATAAGAACTATACTGTTGAAACTTGGTACCTAAGTAGATGTATTCTGTGAACCGCATTAAGATTTTCACATAAAAATAGAAAAAAAACAATAAATTTTGGAGGCTCCCCATACTTAGAACTAAAATTCAAAAAAATTTTTTTCATCAAACCCATACGTGTGGATAGGTCTTAAAAATGATATTGAGGTTTCTAATATAATTTTTTTCTAAACTGAATAGTTTGCGCGAGAGACACTTCCAAAGTGGTAAAATGTGTGTCCCCCCCCTGTAACTTCTAAAGAATGATAAAACTAAAAAAAATATATGATGTACTTTACCACGCAAACTTCCACTTAAAATTGGTTTGAACTAGATTTAGTAAGTAGTTTTTTTTAATACGTCATAAATCGTACACCGCAATTTACCTCGATCAAAGTTACGACGAACTACAAGAACTTTTATACTATGTTACTTGCTGCTACGGAACCCTTCATGGGCGAGTCCGACTCGCACTTGGCCGCTTTTTTTCTTTCTTTCTTTTTTTCTTTACATATTGAATTGTCATCGGTCCTCGAAAAGTCTACGAAGTTTCAAAGAAACATGACCGTTTGAAGTGGGTCAAAATCAAGTCCAAAGGAGTCGGTTACAAGTTACAAACAAACAAACATACATACATACAGGTGAAGTTAATACAAAGCGTGTAAAAATAAGAATTTATTTCTCATTTTTTTGCAGTACATAGGATTCCTTTACTCAAATAAATACATTGAGTAAAGTTGCTCACTTAGCAAGTCAGTTCACTATTGACCACAAGATGACGACATGAACCAAAGTGAACTGACGGTTTAAACACACGTAAACCATTTTTGGTGCATAGTTACACCGCGTTGTGAAGGCAGCCGCACTACACCGACTCCACGGTAATCCATTACTTATTTCTTCGCTGTATCTCCAGAATTATTACCATCCATCATTTCAACACTATCACTGCCGAGTTCTCACAAATTCGGTTTATTTATTACAAAAGATACTTTATAGGGAGTGGGATATGTGTGTGGTAAATTTATCCATCTGGATGCATACATGTATAAATATCTACTTTTATCTATACATCTATACAAATAAATAAAATTAGAGTGTCTGTTTGCAATATTAAAATAACCGCTTTTTACTAAGTGCATTTGGATGTATACACGGTACATATACCAAAACAACATTTTTCACAATTTTTGTCTGTCTGTCTGTCTGTATGTCTGTCTGTCTATCAGTCTGTTTGTTCCGGCTAATCTCTGAAATGGCTGGACCGATTTTGACGGGACTTCACTGGCAAATAGCTGATGTAACAAGGCGTAACTTAGGCTACTTTAATTTTAGAAAAAAAATAGTTTGTTAGGTGATACGAAGTTAGCCGGTTCAGCTAGTATATTATATGTATGAAATAGATTTGTTGTTTCTTTTCAGATTTAAATTTTGATTCTAATTTTGCTAAAGTATTAATAACCAATAAACACAATTGGATGTATGAATTGACAAGTACCTAAATACAGTGAATAGCTACTTCAAGACATCTTCAAGATAAAAGTGTCGAAACCATAATTGCTAAGAGAACCTATGATCCTGAACGTAATTAATCAAAGCTTTCGGTTTCATGACGAGACGTTATCTACTCAAGATCAGCTGGAGCCACGTCTATAGCGGGAATGCGGGATACTGCGGACGCTAATGAGCTCCACTACACTATCAATTATCAAGGACTCGCGATCGCTATCACTAGATTAATTGATATCTGATAACCCGTAGCCATAACCTAATGACTCCTCGAAACCAATCTCTTAAGGTTTAACGAGTGCCGTGTGAGATAAATTAGATTGTTTTCAATACATTTTCGTTCAATTATTACTAACCTTAACAGGGTTTTACTACAATCATTCTCTTTACAATTTTTTTACTAATACTTATATAAATAACTACTATTATTATATCTTCTGTGGTAATACAGATAACGCTAGAGCGCGTTCACCTTTTTTTATGCAAATCACATCCTTACAATAGTTATTATTTCGTAGAGCAGACCAGTCACATGATGTTACCGTATCAGCTACATCATATGCGTCACCAATGCGTTGTCGGCTAAGAAAAAGAGAAGGAAAGAAAGAAGGTATTCAATGTTTAATAAGCAGTTATATAAGAACAATGTGTCTGAGAAAATTCTTTTTGATATCGTCTCCTAACCACATGGGGTGTAATGTTAACTATTTAAATGAGCGAGCACTCGACTACACGGCATAGTTTGCACTCGGACCAAGAAACGGTGACTTTATTTAATTTTATAGCAACAAGATAAAGATTCCTCGCGCCAAGATTACGAGCAGTTCTTGGCAGGGGAGTGACGAGGGGCTGCCAAGACCCTTAGCTAAATTTTATCAAACCGAGGCTCCGTTGGTGGCTCGGCCCTCAAATTTAGATTTGGCATCTAACGCCAGCTCGGCGAAAACATCTACATTTTCGATTTAGAAAATCACAATGAAATTACACTGTTTTTCGTATTCGTGTTATTGTTTCTTATTTTGTTACTATTTTATCATTATTACTGTTCTCATTTAGAGCAAATAACGATGACCTATTAATTAAACCTACAACTACTATTACTGATTGGATTTTTCAGCTCATCGTTTAGCAGTAATTCCGTTAATTTAATATGGAAAATACCTTAATGGATAGTGTATAATGAAGAAGCTAAATAAATTTTTACACGCAATTCCCATACGGAACATTGTGAATTTTGAGGAGGATTCTTTATGCCCTAGTTAAGTTATCAGGTCTGACAGTATTAGGAATCAACTGGTAATGCTGATGCACATGTAAAAGTGCTCATAGAGATAAAAAGATTAATTAAACTCACTTTACTGCTCTTGGTTGTTCTTAGAATTTAGTCATTCACTGACATTCCTAGTCAGGTCATTCAGACGACACAATATATTCTGCTTCTCCTTCTACTTCCCGAACTTGCACTAAAACAGCGTGATGGTCCATGCTCTAGGTCTTTTTAACTTGGTCCCGTTCGTCCCCGATACCGTTAGTTGTTATTGAGTCGACGCCACATGTTTTAAATCTTTAATTTTTAACGACAATGTATTAAGGCGCGGTATGACTACGATTTAAAAACGTTGAATTCACTCACACAACCGCATATATGCACTAATCTAATGTTACATTTACGTGACGCTGAATAGGGTTCAAAATTGCAGAGCATATTTTTGCTAACAATGTAACTAGACTGCGAATAAATATTTAATTTGAGGGTTTTCCTTAGATAACTCAGAATATACACATTAAATTCAATATCTGTCCGGTTAAAGTTTTAATAAAACCATATACCTTTATATTCTGAAAAAAATATGTCGTTACCGCTGAAAATACAGAGAATTTCGACGCTAAAGTTTATTTTTCTATAGCAAACTGCGATTTTTTATTGGAAATATTAAACAACTATTATATATTCTATTCGGTTGACATTTTTCTTTAGACCTTTTTCTATGCTCTGTATTTTTTGCGTGCGATATTTTCATTGAGTTTCCTCGTACTCGAGCTTCAAAGAAACCCAGTTTTGTGAATATTGAGATCACACCGCGCCTTAAGTTAACCTGTAAACAGTGAACCATTTTCCGACAAAATACTATTACACCATCGGACAGTCAGGTCGTGGTGATGCGGAATTAACTCCAATAACCTACTTTCATGTTCCCAGCTCTGACCCCTCATTAGGGGCTGCGAGTGACCCTAATTGTGTCTCCGTGCGTGAAGGGGCCACTTAGTACCTACGAAGCGCCATTACCACTGGCTTCGGAGTGAATACTGGACAGAACCAAGCTTTATTTGCTACCAATGTAAACATTTTTGTATACATTTAAGGTATTCGTACAAGTTAGGAACTTTAAGAGATGGCATATCGATACGTTATTCGGATTATTCCACGTCTTTTATTGTTAATAGTTCACCTAGGTGTTCCACCTGGGTAAAGCACGGGTTGCTTACATATTTTTATACCGTCTATGCTGGAACTACCCTTATATAGAGTCGTATGCAAGAGTGAAATGTAGTGTGGATTTGAATTTTTCATATAAATTTTGAGGTTATGTAAAAAGTATAAATACAAAAGTTGTAGATCTTTTTATTACCAAGGCGTGTAGTATATTTGTATTTTATACAAGAAGGTAGCCGTAAATTTAAGCGTGCAGATGTACCGCCTTATGACAATAAACAGTTCTGATCGTGCACTTGTCGTTTCACTACATGGTGACAGCGGTGGGATAATTTAAATCACAATATTAAAGTAATCGCGAGTTAGTGTGATTGTTAATTGTGTGGCTTACATCTTTACACCGTATTCATTACCGAGCTGAGCATGGAACACGCGCGGCCTCCAGCTGAGTTAGTTCTGGAGGGTGGGCCGGCATGTCGAGCGGACGCGTGGCGCAAGTGGTACAAGCAATTTTGCGTGTTTTTAAAGGCTTCTGGTGTGGGTAAAGAAACGAAAGAAGTGCAGGCTAGCCTCCTCATAAATTTAATCGGTCCCGACGGCTATGACATATATTCAACTTTTAAATTTCTCAAAGATGAAAATCAAGACGACATCGATGTGTTGGTGAAGAAATTTAATACACACTTCGGATCGAAACAAAATACAACAATGGCTCGATTTCGATTCTTCACTCGTAATCAAGAAATCGGTGAAAATGTGGATACCTACGTGACGGCGTTACGTTTGTTGTGTCAACATTGCGAGTTTGAACATCTTGAAGAAGGATTAATACGAGATCGCATAGTGTGCGGAGTAGCGGACGGTGCCGTTCGCGACAGATTATTACGGACGGACGACCTCACATTGGAGAAAACAATAAAAATTTGTCAAGCCAATGAAATATCTCATGAAGAGAATAAACAAATTGAGGTGGCAAAAAGTTCAGAGGGACTTTCCGGTTCTGGTGTCGCGGTGGACGCGGTGTACGGCACGAGAGGCATACGACGGGCGCCTGGGGGCGCCGCGGGCCAGGCGGGCGCGCGGCTGGGGGCGCGCGGCCAGCAGGCCGCGTCAACCGCGGCGGCGCGCGACGGTTCCCGCGGCGCAGGCGCAGCGTCGCGAACGGTGAGGAGATTCGAGCCGCGGTATGGTGATCGTGATGCAAAGTGTTGTGGTGCGTGCGGAAATAATCATTCTAGTGATTATCAGTGTCCCGCCAAGTTTACAAAGTGCTTTTTGTGCGGTAACAAGGGTCATTTTAAAAAGATGTGTCCGTTACGGTCCGGTAAGCAAGTGTATGAGCTGCGTGAGGAAGACGACACTGATGAGTTGTTTTATGTATCTACCTTGGAGTCATGTACCCGTGATAACCACAATAAATGGTATGAAACTTTAATATTATGTAAAAATTATAAAACGGAAACATTTAAATTAGATTCTGGTTCTGATCTGAATGTGTTGTCAATTAATACATTAAAGTATTTAGGATATTCCTTGTCTGACTTGACACCGTGTGACATACGAGCTCAGTCTTTCTGCGGGAATTACTTGTGTATTCTTGGGTCTATTGAAATGTTATGGCTTTATAAAAATAAAAGATATTTCATTAATTTTGTTATTACTAAAGATAATTGTCAAAGCGTTCTGGGAAAATATTCATGTGAAAATCTAGGTATGATCAAGCGCTTATTTTCTATAGACATAGATACATTTAATGACTTATTTCAGGGTGTAGGTAAATTACCAGGAAAATACAAGATTATAATAGATAAGAACGCATGTCCGTCGGTGTGTCCAGTTAGAAAAATTCCTGTAGGTATAAGGGATAAATTAAAAAGTGAACTAGATCATATGGAGCTAATAGGTGTAATCAGAAAAGTGTCTCATCCGACTGCTTGGGTAAACGCGATCGTATTACCGGTGAAAAAGGACGGCGGGGTGCGCGTGTGCCTCGACCCGCGGCCGCTCAACCGCGCCGTGCGCCGCGCGCACTACCCGCTGCCCACGCTCACCGACATCGCCGCCAAGCTTCACGGCGCCAGGTACTTCAGCAAGCTGGATGCACGCTCGGGGTTTTGGATGATTCAACTGGACGACGAGAGTGCCGATCTCTGCACCTTCGGTACTCCATTCGGTCGGTACCAGTTCTTACGACTTCCGTATGGTATAAGTTGCGCCAGTGAGGTGTTTCATGCAAAGATTACTCAAATTCTCGAGGACCTGGATGGTGTCCACTCCTTCATCGATGATATTATTATTCATGGGCGGACTAGAGAGGAACACGACGCTAGACTGAGGCGGGTACTTGAGAGGGCTCGCGAAGTCGGTATCAGGTTTAACAGGGATAAATGCGAGTTTTGTGTCGAACAAGTGACGTACCTGGGGCATACGTTCAGTAGAATGGGCATGCAAATCGAAACAAATAAATTAAGAGCCATAAAAGATATGCCAAACCCGAACGATCGAGCGTCACTGGAAAGGTTCTTAGGTATGACTAATTACTTGTCGAAATTTATTCCCAATTATGCAAATATTGTTACTCCGTTGCGTTGCTTATTAAAAAAGGGTACCGAGTGGAGCTGGGATAGCGTTCACGAAGGTGTAGTGTCGCAGCTGAAGAGAGCGTTGTGCGGCGCGCCCGTGCTGGCGCTGTACTCGGCCGCGGAGCCCGTGCTGCTGACGGTGGACGCGAGTGCGCGCGCGCTGGGCGCCGCGCTGCTGCAGGCCGGCCGCCCGGTCGAGTTCGCCTCGCTCACGCTAACGGACACGCAGTCGCGGTATGCACAAATCGAAAAGGAGATGCTCGCCATCGTGTTTGCCCTAGAAAGGTTTCATCAATACGTTTACGGGAGGTCAGACGTAACGGTCGAGACGGATCACAAGCCCCTCGAGGTCTTATTCAAAAAACCGTTAGACGCAGTCCCGGCACGTTTACAGCGTATGATGCTGCGTATCCAGTGTTACAGTTTTTCTGTTGTTTATAAACCGGGCAAATATATGTATGTCGCCGATGCGTTGTCTCGCGCCGCCCTACCGGAGTTAATGCACGACAAGCTATCGACTGAAGTCGAGGCGCAAAGCTGTTTTCTCATAAATAATGTACAGTTTAGTGATAGCAAAATTCAACGTGTTAAAGATGAGACGCGTTCGGATAAGGAATGTAAAATCATTATTGAATACGTTCTTCGAGGTTGGCCACGGTATAAGCGCGATACGCATGAACTAGTACGGTCTCACTGGTCATACAGGCAGACGTTTGAATATATAGACGGTATTCTATTCAAGGATAATTTGGTTTTCATCCCGCGCGAATTGAGAGGGGAAATGTTACGTCGTGTACACGAGGGCCACCTGGGCATAGACCGCTGTAAGCGACGCGCGAGGGACGTCATGTTCTGGAGCGGCATGTCCCGGGACGTGGAGCGCACGGTGCGCGCCTGCGCCGCCTGCGCCGAGCACGCCGCGATGCCGCCCAGGGAGCCTATGATTTCACATGCAGTCCCCGATTTACCGTGGAGAAAGGTCGGCTCGGACATATTTGTTTTTCAAAAAAAATACTTCCTAATTTTAGTGGACTATTTTTCAAATTTTATAGAAGTCAACCTATTATCGAATATAGGTTCGAGAGCTGTGATATTGGCAATGAAAGATCAATTTGCGAGGTATGGCATTCCATTGGAACTCATTACTGATAACGGTCCGGCATATTCTTCTAAAGAATTTAAGGAGTTTTGTACAGAGTGGGGTTTCATACATACGACGACTTCGCCTAATTATGCGCAAGCGAACGGCCTGAGCGAGCGCGCGGTGCAGACGGTTAAAAATATTATTAAGAAATCGATTACTTCAGGTTCAGATGTTTATTTAGGATTGTTGAATTTAAGATCGACTCCTCGAGACGGTATAAGTTCACCCGCTCAGCTGTTAATGGGCCGACGACTAAATACTCGATTACCGATTAATGTTAAAAAACTACAGCCGGAACGAAATAATAGTAAAGACTTTGCAAACATTATACGTAATCGTAATCGTAATAAACGGTACTATGATTCGCGTTCAACTAATCTCAGTGAGTTGAAGCCGGGTGAGCGAGTTATAGTAGTCGACTCGGATGGTAAAAACAGAAGACGCATGCACGTGCATGCACCTGCGCCGCAGCCACGCTCTTATTTCCTAACGGACCAATTGGGTAGGAAATACAGACGCAACCGAAGGCATATTATGAGGGCAGAATCTGATGTTCATAAATCACCTTCTATTTTCACGGAGGGAAAAGAGAATGGTGATGATGATGAAGAGCGCATCAGCTTGTATGACGATGCAGAGGAGCTGGAGATAGACGCGGCCACGGGGGGCGTGGGGTCATCAGGTGTACACGGTGAGTCACCTCGCTCGTTGGATATGTCCCCAAAGGGGTCGGATAAGGCACTTCCTAGGTTAGCTGCCCAAAAGGCTCGTGAAAAGCTGGCGTTATTTTTTAAGAAGACTTAATGTTACAAACTTAGTTTAGCATAATATTGTGTGATGTATGTATATATTTTTATCTTTTATATGTATAATGGTGAAGGTTAATAGCTGGTTATAATTTTATTATGTTCATATTATTTTGTTTTCTTTTTTTTAAAGGGATAGTTGTAGTATATTTGTATTTTATACAAGAAGGTAGCCGTAAATTTAAGCGTGCAGATGTACCGCCTTATGACAATAAACAGTTCTGATCGTGCACTTGTCGTTTCACTACAAGGCGTAGGCAAGAAATGTTTGTTAAACGATAACTTAGATTTTTCTCTTAATGATCTCAACTCACATTTCTGTCCTGCTCCTACTCTGTCTTCTGGCGTCAAGTCCAATACCATCCTCGAAATAGCTTCCTTGGCTAAAACTCAATGCAAAACCTTTTCCTTTTCTCCTATCTCCGATGAAATTTGCCGTAAAGCATTATTATCCATTCAGTCTCAAGCAGTTGGCTGTGATGAAGTGAGTCGTGCCATGATATTACCCATTCTTGAACATTTTCTTTCAGTTATTACTCACATACTAAATTCTTCTCTTCTGACAGGGGTTTATCCTTCTCTATGGCGTAAAGCTTTTGTCATTCCTATTCCAAAAGTCACCAACCCCTCACAACTTAATAATTTTAGGCCTATTTCCATTTTACCTTTTCTGTCGAAAGTTTTAGAATCAGTTGTCCACAAGCAAATGACCACATTCATTTACAAAAACAATTTTATCTCCCCGTTTCAATCAGGATTCCGTCCTGGTCATAGTACCACTACGGCACTTCTGAAAATCACTGAAGATATTCGGGATGGCTTGGAGTGTAAAAAGGTCACTATACTTGTTCTGATTGACTTCTCTAATGCCTTTAATCTAGTTGACCATGACATTCTCCTCGCCATGCTCAATTATCTAAACTTTTCTTCTGATGCGGTGAAATGGTTTTCTTCTTACCTCAGCGATCGTCAGCAAGCTGTCAAGCATAAGCATGCGACATCTGACTGGCAGAAAGTCCTAACTGGCGTACCGCAAGGAGGGATTTTATCTCCTGTTCTG
This sequence comes from Thymelicus acteon, assembly GCA_951805285.1. Taxonomy (NCBI): domain Eukaryota; kingdom Metazoa; phylum Arthropoda; class Insecta; order Lepidoptera; family Hesperiidae; genus Thymelicus; species Thymelicus acteon. The sequence continues at coordinate 16,832,400 of OX638229.1, forward strand.
TTCTCCATTTTCATAAATTTTCTTACTTCTCACCTTAGCTGTTCCTACCATCTGTACGCCGACGACCTTCAAATTTACTCCCAAGTTGGCGCTAATTCTATCGATTCTGCTATACACACCATTAACGATAATCTAGCTCATATAAACAATTGGTCAAGTAAATTTGGAATTAAAGTGAACCCTGACAAATGCCAAGCGATTTTGATTGGGAGTACCCGCCAGCTCTCTAAAATTGATCTTAGTTCTGTGGCTCCTCTTATTTTTGACGGTATAACTATTAAGTTTTCCCCGTATGTGAAAAATTTGAGATTCTATATTGACTCTTCTCTTAGTTGGTCAACACAAATCACCATGATCAGTCGATGTGTTTTCGGGAACCTCAGTGCTCTGAATCGTCTTAGAAACTTCCTTCCACACAAGGTTAAGGTTACTCTGGTGCAAACTCTCATTTTACCTATAATTGATTATGCTGATGTGTGTTACCCTGATCTCAACGAAGACCTACTGGATAAGCTAGACCGTCTAGTCAACAACTGCATCCGCTTTATCTTTTGTCTTCGCAAATTCGACCATGTCTCCTTATACCGATCTCAGCTAAAGTGGCTTCCGATTCGCCAACGAAGACATTTGAGGATACTTTCCACCCTGTTTTCTATTCTCTATGATAATATCTCACCGGGCTACCTGAAAGATAAATTTCAATTCCAGTGCGACACCCATAACCGACAGCTCCGCTCTTCTGAGACTCTGGCTCTCTCCACACCCCTCCACCGTACAGGTTTCATGCATTACTCATTTGCTGTTCAAGCCACTAGACTATGGAATGCACTACCCGTAGCATTAAGGCAGCCGTGCAGTAAAGTAACGTTTAAAAAAAGATTTTAGAGTTCTATCAAAGATCATCATCATCCCAATAGTTTTATGTTATATTTATTTATAATATTAGTCATGTCCTATTTTATATATTGTGTAAGTATGTATTTATATTTGTATCTATCATATGTATTATTTATTTATATATATATAATGAGTATATAATTTATGTGTATATTGTATTATATTTGTTGTATTATATATCTTTTTATACCGCCTTCGTAGTATTCCCACTGCCCAAAGGTTGACTGGGAGAGAATGCTTTTAGCATTAAGTCCGCCTTTTGTTCCTATACATAATGTAAGGTGCAAAAAAGATTAAATAAATAAATAAAATAAACTTTGCCATTTAACTTTTTTCCATAAGACTTGTAGTTTTGCCGGAAATTGTGATAAACCGTTTTTTACCCTTAAACCCTTCCTCCCCCCCACTTCCCGACCTCAGATCGCCCGTAAATTATTTTTACGTTTATAAAACGATTGGTGTATGTATATTTGTGTACGTATGGTTCGGATTTTGTGTAACGAGGCGAGGGCTAATATTTTATATTTAATCTTATTACTGAACGTCTATGGTATCGGGTAACGAGTTATAAAATTACAATTTCTTTTCTTCTACGATTGTTTGGTTGTTATAGCATTTGGCGTAAATATTTTTCTGTGAGTGTATGTACATGGGATAAAATGATCTTCCTGAAGTTTGTTAGCAAGCCACATTTTCATAAATGTTTAATACAAATTGTGAAATGTGGTTATCGGAATTTAATTTCGGGGAAATTGAATTTGAAAAGGTCAGTGATGGGATTAATTAATTACATTAAATATTTGAGATGAGGGACTCACAGAGGAAGAAATAATAATGATTGGATCACTATTATCCATAATGGTATCTGGTAAATGAGCAGGCATATTAGTACATGATAAAATTGTGAAGGTAACTTTAGATGCAGTAGGGTTCGGTATAGGAGCTTATTCACATATATTGAGGCACAGGAGTAAGACATCTAAACAGGACATTGAGATGGAAAAAACATTTGTTTTACGAACTAAAAAGTAACTAACTAACTAAGTAACTAAAGTACTATTACTTATTACGACTAGTTTATTATTAAATTAAACATGTGCTGCATCGAAATAGTCCTTTAGTGTTTTTGTCTATTAGCAGATGCGTGTTCTTTAGTAGGATCTTCAGTAATTAAGTCCGGACTGATATATATATATATTTATTTAACTTTCACACATATATATGTCCACACAAACCGAGATAGAGGATCCTCAATCACCAACGCACTACATAATATTAGCAGTTATTATTGAACGACCTGACCGGATGGCATGATGCAAGCGACTCACAAGAACGGAACGGACCTGACGGGCGAGGCAAACGCGTTAATAACTATCGGACATTGTATTGTGAATAAATAAACTGTAACCTGTGAAAATGAGTCTGGGTGGTACCGGTCCCGGCTCCAGTGTAGTTCCTGGCAGCGCAGCTAGTGATGTCGCCATGGTGACGGTGCAAATGAGGATTCCCGAGTTCTGGACAGACATGCCGCGAATGTGGTTCGCCCAATTCGAATCTATTATGGCACCACAAAAGCAGAGTGACAACAACAAATTCGACATGGTTATATCAAAATTAAATAGAGAAGCCTTGCGTCAAGTTAGTGATCTAGTAGAGACACCTCCCGAAACAGGAAAATATACGGCATTGAAGAACCGTTTAATGACTGTGTACGAAGAGAGTGCAGAAACGCAATTCCAGCGGTTAGTTAGCGACATGGACCTTGGAACGCAGAAACCATCACAGTTACTACGCAGAATGACCGAGTTAGCCAAAAACTGTGGCATTACTGACGATCCCCTGCGCACGTCGGGGTCACCAATTTAGTGTTTTTGTCTATTAGCAGATGCGTGTTCTTTAGTAGGATCTTCAATAATTAAGTCCGAACTGATATATATATATTTATTTAACTTTCACACATATATATGTCCACACAAACCGAGATAGAGGATCCTCAATCACCAACGCACTACATAATATTAGCAGTTATTATTGAACGACCTGACCGGATGGCATGATGCAAGCGACTCACAAGAACGGAACGACCTGACGGAATGGCATGATGCAAGCGACTGGTGTGCGCCCTCACCCATCCGGGCCTCTTGCTATTTGCCCGCTCAGCAAGTTACAACTGTGTGGGACACACCGTGTCGCCACATCATAGTCCGGATTCATCCGGGTATTATGATACCCCGTAGCCTGGTTGATAGAGACCTAGCCTACGAAGCGGGTTCGATTCCCGGCGGGGCAGATATTTATGTGACAGATAAATGTTTGTACTCGGGTCATGGGTGTTATAGCGATGTGTTATTTGTGTTTTTCATGCCACCCGCGACACAGGGAAGCCTACTGCGGGGGTATGAGTGTGCAAGCGTTTATTTTTTATCTATTTTATGTCTGTCTGTATTCGACGTTGTAGTTAGGATCACACACATGGTCGGTCACATTGTCTCATCAAAATAATAAGCAAGGTGCATTAAGACTTCTCTCTAATTAAATTGACTAACGATATTAAAATACGCACCAAAACAAAGTTTAAATATAACTCAGCTATAAACAAAAGTTTTCTGGTTGAAGCTTCCCGGACTGCAGTAATGTCTCTGGATAATGAACGGGGACGTAATTAAAATAGCCCGGAGTATTATCATTGCGGCGTTGATTCACTGTCGGTGCGGCACCGCGCCGCGCTGGGGCTGTAGGTCAGACATTGTGAGGGCGCGGTTTATAACACGATACATTATAGAACACAATACTAATACTAACAGATGCACAACACAATATTATTTACAACTTTGCCGAATAAAACCATACTTCACAAATTACTTTCTCATTAGAAGTGTCATTACTTTTGTGTAAGTCTTACGAGAAATAAAGATTCTTTGTATCGGAGATTCGGATGACGTGTCTCCAACTGTACTTGTGCAACGAGGTAGTCAGGGCCAGTACTCTTCTGGCTTCTTTTTCTTTGATCCCCTGTACTTCAGACGTACGGTGATGTCTATGGTGTAACTAACGTCCATGGACGTCGAACACCATTATTGCTTATTGACACCAGAAGTCCAGAGGCATAAACGAGGTGTTGCGATTGAAACACGTATAAAATAATAATAAATGGCCAAATGTGTCATGGACAGCACAAAGACAGAAATTCAAACTCATCATTCTTTCTGCTTCGAAGCCAGTACCTTTCGAACGGCGTTCGGCATGGTAATAGACACCAACGTGCGAGTTGTCGTACTGACAATGATAAAAGCAGGCGTGAAGATTAAATAAATATTTCGTTAAGAGTTCAACAGTCCCCCGTTATCCCTTTAAGAAGAAATCAAACTAGCAAACAGCCCGCTTCATAACAGCGTACGAGTGGTGTGAGGCGGGGACGCAGTATCAATCTACGTGACACGCATTTATTGGAGAACTTTGAATCGCCGTCGACAGTTGATGGTACCTCGTACCTCCATTACGGTTGCGGCCTTCGTCCCATGAAAGGTCAGAGGTTATGTATTGTATTGGGGGAAGAGCGGGGATTAGGAATCTTACCGTATTTGTGTAAGCGTATGAGTGAAATCGTTCATTTCAGCTTAAATTACGTTTACGGCTACGCATCGTTCGGTTAAAAGTAATCCCTAATTTAGTACTTATGTAAATAACGTTTTTGTTGTTTTTATTATTTACATAAAGAAAAGATTTTTATCAGAGTCGAAAATCGTTTCAATTCATTTTCAAAAATAATAATAACATATAACAAAAATTTCATTAATTCATCATTCATTCATCAATTCACGGAATAATGTCAGAGCAAAACCAAATAATACAAAAACGAATGAATAATCAATTCCGAAGCGGCAATTCTGAAGCTTTCATTTGACAATTAATTGAATTAAAATTTTAACAAACGCCAAATAATGAAGTTCAAAGTTGGAGAATGACGGGAATCGGGAACAGACTAGGAAATGTAGTCAGAAATAATAATACGTAGTCGCATCATTATACAACAACATATAAGTTATAATATATACTAACATATAAACTTATAAAGTACGTTTATACATTTGCCGGCAGTGAAATGACATTCGCTCATACTTTACCAAATTATAAAGTCAAACTACGACATACGAGTAGGATGATATAGGTCACGCTGTTCATAGTCAGACAACTTCGCTCTTATTTGATAAAAAACGCTTTCATTACTTTTGCTTTATAATGGGGAACATAAACCAGTCAAATACGAGTCGGTATCGTGTGGTTCCGTATATCATTAATTACTCATAGTCAAAATTATTTTCCCATAGAAATTTGAAAGTGTATACCGATGCATCAATACTTTCAACTTTTATACTATACGTCTTTTAGTAAGGGAATTAGTAAAATGTGTGCTACTGCTTAGTAAACCACCATGGTTTCGCCTACCCGAACTATTATGTGTTCTGTGGTTTCGCTTTAGAAACCTCCTTCGTTCCAAACCCATCAACAGGCATTTAATAAAACTACGCTGTGATGTTATGATAGAAAATGGTCTGTGATAGCCTAATAGATAATAATTACATAGAGTAGTATTAAAAATTCTTCCTAGCGCGGATCGCGCAGTGCTGCAGCGGGTCGAGATGCTCGAATTATCATGAAACAACTTCTAATATAATTCGGTAACAGTCTGAACAACAGTCACTTGCAAGAAATCAACTGCTAGTGTACTTTTCCAGATATAGTTCATGAATCTGAACACCGTCTTCTGGAAATCTGGACTTCCAAATAGTCCACACTGTCCACACAGGCGAAGTCGGGCAGACTCGCCGAAAAAGGCTTCGTATTAGTTAGAATCCGCGTGATCGCGGTACCTTTGAGTTCGAACGTGCTGGAACGTTCCCGGTAACCGACGGGGGAATAGTCACTAAGATGTAAGGAAGTGATATTCATCTACGGTGGACAGTAAAAATTTTTGCTAATAAAGTATTCATTCATTCATTCATTCATTCATTCATTCATTCATTCTATCATTCATTCTATCATTCATTCATTCATTCATTCATTCATTCATTCATTCATTCATTCATTCGTTCATTCATTCATTCGTTCATTCGTTCATTCATTCATTCGTTCATTCATTCGTTCATTCATTCATTCATTCATTCATTCATTCATTCATTCATTCATTCATTCATTCATTCATTCATTCATTCATTCATTCATTCATTCATTCATTCATTCATTCGTTCATTCGTTCATTCGTTCATTCGTTCATTCATTCGTTCATTCATTCATTCATTCATTCATTCATTCATTCATTCATTCATTCATTCATTCATTCATTCATTCATTCATTCACCTGTACGTGTCGAAGGATTGAACTAAACAATATAATACTCGCTTTGCGCTATTCCCGGCCGATGTGACCGATGTGACGCCAACTTCAGCGGCAACGCTGATAATATAACAGGATTGCGTCTGAAATTTCTTAACTTTAAAGTTTTATTATACAAGTTTCGTCGTTGGAAACTTCATAAAGGAAAATGCTTGATGATAATTATTATAATTAATTCGGTATTGCGTCCATAATGAGAAATGCCACGTTTTAATGTATTTGACACTAATAATCTTGGTGAAACTTAATAATTATTTTCCTTACAAAGTCTTCGTTCTATAAAAGCCATTACTAAATTAATTGGAATATTTTAATCACAACATTATTTGATGTCTCACATGTTAGTTGATGAGAATCTGGATAATTTAATCCATGTCCAGCGTGGTGGAGTATGCTCTAGGCCTCCTCAAGAGGAGAGAGAGACCCGTGTCCATTAGTGGGCCATTAATGGGTTGAAGCCAATCCATGTAGGATTTTTGCTGTATAATTATAGCGGAATGTAGCCGAATTAGTTACTATAGGTACCTAAGTGCATAATTAACCCTACTCGTAATAATTACAGTTTTTATGGAAATAGCCTGCAAACGAGCTGAAGATCCACCTGATGGTAAGTGGCTATCGTCGCCCATGCACATCAGCAACACCAAAGGCATCTCTGATGCGTTGCCGGCCAAGAAAGAGAGAAGAAAAAGAAAGAAATAACATGTAAAAATTGTAAACAGACCAACACATTGTTATTAAATTGAATGAGCTTCATGTTTACCGCATCTTTATTTATTGAATTTGTATTGCAAGAGCTGCAGAAATGCGGCCAGTACTTTATTACCCTTTTACTGGAATGTCCAGTAAGACCATACCAACTTTAATATCGTGTACCGCGGCCGCGCGAGTACTCGTACAGAACTGCATTTCCCGGAACGAAAGTATTCGAGATATCTATTAAATAAGTTATAAAAATACAGTAAAATAAAAAGTTTTAGCTTAGTTTACATTGTAACTTTCGTGTGATGCTCTAGCTAGATATACAATGAGGCAAAATATAATATGTTTATATCGAGGTAGCTGCAGCAGCTACAGTGTAGACTGTAGGTGTACGCTTCCCGCCCGCGTCAGTCTTTTTGTAGGACCGATAATCGGGCCGATTTTTCCTGCCATATTATTTCTGACCGACTTTTTGTAGAACGTGTGCGTTGCACTATTGCTATCAGTACGTTCTATTTTTCTCCTTCAAAAAATCGGTCACCGATTATCGGACGTGGGCGGGAAGCGGTAGAGTGTACAATATGTCTCATAAAGTTCAATGATTTTTACACGCTTTATATTAGCTTCACCTGTATGTATGTTTGTTTGTAACTTGTAACCGACTCCTGACTTGGACTTGATTTTGACCCACTTCAAACGGTCAGATTTCTTTCAAACTTCGTAGACTTATCGAGGACGGATGACAATTCAATATTTAAAGAAAAAAGAATGAAAGAAAGAAAAAAACTAAATTTCATTTCAAAAATCAAACTAAAGAATGAAAAATAAATAATAGTTAAAAAAAATAAAAAACACTCTTTTATACAAAATCAAACTAAAAAACAGAAAATAAATTTGAATTAAGCATCGTGAATTAAAAGCGTGGGGTGCATGGTATCTATGAGTAGAAGGGAAAAAGTACCCCACGCTTTTAATTCACGATGCTTAATTCAAATTTATTTTCTATTTTTTTAGTTTGATTTTGTATAAAAGAGTGTTTTTTAATATTTTTTAACTATTATTTATTTTTTAATTTTTTGTTTTCTATTTTTTAGTTGGATTTTGTATAAAAGCGTGTTTTTTAGTTCTTTTTTTATCTATTATTATTATCATTATCTTTATAAATATAATAACTGGTATAAGGTTGACTGGTAGAGAATGCTTCTAGCATTAAGTCCGCCTTTGTACCTCTTACATTGTTGTAAGGTTCAAAAGTTTAAATAAATAAAATAAATAAATAATAGCTGCAGCACCTACAGTATAGAGCTTAGTACCTACAGTATACAGTATAGAGTTAGAGTTTATAAATAAATAAAAAAATATTTTCGTGAGTAACCTTCAAGAGTATGATTTTCGTCTTCGTGCGTAATACATACATATTATATTTTTATGAATACAGTAAAGTAAAAATAAGTAATGTTTTTCCGGAGACGTCTTTCCTCCCACTTAACACGGTCTGGCGATAATACTGCCTTAAAGCGACAACACTTACGGAGATGTTACTAAATTATTAAAAAAAATATAAGAGAGAGAGAGAGTAGAATGAGGGGAGTAAAAATTGGAAGGTGTGGAATTTAAAAATTTAATTTAAATGTTAAGACTCTTAATGAAGCTGTGAATTAATTACTTGATCTTCTAATATGATTAAGTCTGTGATAGCCTCAAAGATGAAATATATGACAGGGACGTTAAAACTTCTGACCGCTTTTTCTTTCGTTTTGGTCTCGCATAGCAATTTTTTTATAATTTTCTCTCACAAAAGATAAATGAATTCAAACCTAGGTCCCCTGAGTGAGAGACCAACTCGAGCTTCTTAGTATTTCTAAGTGCTAAATGTATAAATATAAAAAATTTCAGAAATTATCGTAATGAATTTTAACTTCTTCAATACAAGTCAAAATAAAATTCAAAAATATTTTTTAATGTCAAGTGTTAAAATAAATCTCTTTTGTATTGTTATATTTATTATAGTAGTTATATAAAAAATTGAATAGTTACACATAACGTACAGGAAAAGTTTCTTCTATAAAAATTGGCTTTACTTGGGGGTCCGCTGGCCATTCAAAATAACTTTTTATCAAAACAAGTTCTTCGGAATTCGTCGCCCAAACAACTAATTTAATTTTGTTAAATAAGTTGTTAAATCTTAGCTTGGCAATAAAAAAACGAATTCAATGAACGTTTGTTAAAATAATTATTCTTTGTAATGTTTCTCGGTTTTCGAATTCATTTCTTTCCCAAATCAATTTAAATTAAAAGCCATGTAGGGGGCGGGGCGTACAGCGAGAAATTCATTACAGCGAGCTCTGTTATTCTTAAAATTTGCGTGTACGAACGAAGTTTAATCCGGGCCAAAACACAAACAAATTGCTAACAATCTATGTACGTATCTCGAGCGGTATAATAAATTAATGTGATTTGCATATCCCCAACACATCCATTAGGATTTATTCGAAATGTTTTTAGGATGTACGATCACATCGGTATAATAATATGAAACTCGCATGAATAATGAATATGTAATTCTCATGGTATGTACAAAACTAAAGATGTTCAAAACTAAAGAAGAATAAGACTAGTAACGTGTCATGCCATGCTTTTCATTGTCACAAGAGGTAGCATAACAGCAGTCCATCGGATTTTAATTTTAGCTTGTAAGGAGACATTCTTCCGTGTTGTCCGTTGTTTTAATGTTTATTGGGCATCCTGGTTAAGAGACGAGCAAAAGACAATTCTAGTGCGCTCCTGAATGCTAGTGACTACATTCTGCACCACCAAATTTAGTCTCGCCTGCCTGCGAAGTGAGGAGTAAGTACCGGTTCGATTCCCGGCCGGGCAGATATTTATATGACAGATAAAGATTTGTACTCGGGTCATGGGTGTTATTGTGATGTGTTATATGTGTCGTCCATGCCACCCGTGACACAGGTACCTACTGCGGGGGTATGAGTGTATTCACGTTTATTTTATATTTATTTTATTTCAATAAAGCTGTTTGTTTGTTTACCAATAAAACTGGATTTAATTAACACACAAGTAATTTTGAAAACCGGTTGAAGTTGACGTAGTTAGACTAGGATAAACAATATATTCTGAATCCATTACTGTACTTGAAGGAACTACAATGAAATATTTGTTATTAAAGAAATTACTGACTTATGTGGTTGGAAATAAAGTTGTCGGTTGAACGAACCGCCGAGTGGTGGAAACGACGTTATGTGGGGTAGCTTTAGTGTCGTGAACAAGACAATTTGAACTAATACCCAGACTTAGGTGTTTAGATTTATGGTGTCAGAAATGTTTCTGGTGGATGCAGAAACAGTAAATTCTGATGCAGTAACATCTGCATGTTACATTGAAGACGCTTGTGGAGACATCTTGCGGTAACGAGTGTAACTTTACTGACATCGTGTTTGGTGCAAACACTAGAACAATCAATTTACGTTATGCAATTGTTTTATTTGATTACTAACTAAAACTTAAGACTCGCAAAACTATACTTTAGTCGTTTTGCAGCCGATATAAATGTAAACAAAAGATTAAAATAGTTTTCTAGGGTTTTCACCAACTGACATGAATTTGTACACCAAATGCGTTTATTTAGACAAACTACTCATTAAGGCAAAATAGTACATTATGTTAAACGTTTCAATTCTTGGAAATAAGATTGGCATTGCAAAGTGTTTGAATGATGACGGTGTTATTTAATTTTGTTTATTTCCACATTTACTCTGAGTTTATAATTATTATCGATATCGGTCAATATGTATTTATTGAAGAATTCACAAATACCTTAATGAGAGTTTGTCTAAATAAAACGCATTTGGTGTACAAATTCATGTCAGTTGGTGAAAAACCCTAGAAAACGATTTTAATGGTTCGTTTACATTTGTTTCGGCTGCAAATCGATCCTAGTATAGGTCTGCATACGTCAAATTAATATAGCTATTAATGGAAGGTTAAAAATGGTTATTTTCAGTTTTTAATGCATCTTGTAGTCTTAATTTTTATAATCACACTAATTGTGTGATTTAAATCTCGTACTCAGCATGATCACAGACTGAAACATATTTAAATTAGATAAAATCCTTTGATCAACGAAGGACACATTTGTGAAGAAATCTGTGTTACTAAAAGTTCTTCATAGTATTAATACATAACTGCTCACTGACTCATTCATCAACGCCTGGCCCACTAGCTGAAACTGCAGATTTTGGCAGTAGATGACTTTTATTATAACGTAAACTTCCGTTAAATAGGGATTTCAGAAATTCCACCCCGATGGGTGGGTGGGGATTGGGTTCGTGTGTCATGGATGTTGTGTATAAGTTTGTAGCGGGAATCGAACCCGGTACCCATGTTTAGTATCGTCTCTACCAACTGGGCAATAGGGTTGTCAATTATGATAAAAATTCTATGATGCAATGGTTTAATTAGTATCACGGTAATATAACATACAGTTTCTCGATGGTATTACTACTAAGCAACAATCGTATTACCCATAGAACTTGCACATAGGTAGTTTGTGCAAATAATTTTTTCCCTGATTCCTTTACCCAAGCTCCTAAGCATTAAGATTACGGACAATCAATGAAGAAAAGGCCCTCGAGCCAATGTAGACGATAATCTTGCTCATTGATATGAGCTCGGACAATGATATTTAAAAAATATAGATACGTTATGCCTTTACAAATCAACCAAAAAATCTGTTCCGAAAAGAGCTACAACACACATACGTTTATCTTTTGTTCCACTACACCAATCACATTGGTATATACACGAAGGTATTTTAACGCTGCATGTCGAATATCTTCTGACAACAACAAAAGCGTGCGTACCGTCTTGTACTGACAGAGCGACTACGAGAACGGTCAATTGCCTGTTTTTACGGTCTTCATCGTTGCGTCGGCGCGCTAGTGACATATCTACATTTTTTTACATTATAATATAGTTGAGCTCGGATGACTAGTGGCGCACGGCGCGCCGGGCGTACCATCCCATTCACGGTGCCACGCTAAGCCGGTGTTAGCTCTGACTGTGTTCGGGATCGAGTGATTACACCCTACAAGTAACTAATTAACGTAGGGCAATGTTCGGGGTAACTAACGTAACTTATTAGCGATATATTCCATTATAATATTACTCTTAGCTACAGATATTGTGTTGTTTACTTTCAAAGAAAGAAATTTATATTGTTAATATTAATGTATTAATAATTATGCACATATATTGACAATATGCTTACGCAAAGCCCTACCATCAGGCGGGCCGGCTTCTATCGCCTCTTACGACACCCAGAGTTGCCTGCATGGAATTGGGGTTAGTACTGTAGGCCGGCCCAATACAGCCAAAAGCTTCTTGAACCAGTGGTTCTCAAACTATATTACCTCAGTTGTTATGTATCGTAATTTACTTATAAGTGGTAGCCAATCTAAACGCTATATTAGTATAGTCAGTTATATTAAATAGGTAAATATACATATTGTACTTATAAGTATAAATACGAATCGCTCATAGCCCGGCTGCTTGTGTCGATCTTATGTGATCGACAAAGTTAAGCAACAGCGGGCGGGGTTGGTAGTTGGATGGGTGACCGCTAGTGGCAAAAAATCTTGAGCACTTCCGTGCTTCGGAGGGCACGTAAAGCCATCGGTTCCGGTTGTTATCGTAAGATAACAGTAGGGACAGCCTTCGGGTGGTGGTGAAACCTTCCGACACTTGGGTTAGCCACTAACCCCTCCACCAACCCGCACTGGAGCAGCGTCATGGAGTATGCTCTAGGCCTCCTCAAGAGGAGAAACACGTACTCAGTAGTGGGCCATTAATGGGTTGAAGCCAGCCAGCCACTTATTGTGGACCTAACTATTCCTGCCTAATTCTATATGCAATTTTACTGTCTAACTATCAAGAATTATCTAGATAATTATTATTATTGTACGGTGATTTGCGATAATCAAATAATTTTGGAGTTTTATGTGGTATACCATAAATATGGTTTAAAATATAATATAGAAAAGTAAATTATTTTACATAATAAATCATCATTAATTGATAGACATCAAGACAACAGACATCTACAACTAATAAGCCCTGTATTTATGACCGGGTGCCAGGTACCTACGGTTTGAGAAGCGATGTCTTCCGGGACAATCGAGACACGGTAACCTGGCATCCGTCACATGACCGCTCAGATTAAACATTGACTGGGATGTCGAATCCAATATCGCATTCAGTTTGAGAGGGAATCAGTCACATCGGTTTCGTCTAGGTCTGGGAGTTGAGGATTAAATGTTGTTGATCTCAGTAACTTCATTAGTTATTTCATTAGGAGTGTTAATAGTAATATTCTTTATCTGTAGAATTTATGTTTTTTTTTTAACTTTTTTTTTTATATACGAGTAAGTTAATGGTTGACCACAATCCCACCTGATGGTAAGTGTAGATGTGGTCCAAGATGGTGAGCACATTAACTTAGAAAAAGCCTATTCACTCTTTTCTTGAAGACATCCACGTCGTAGGCCGGCGGGAACGGCTGGAAGAACTTTATATTTAATTTTAGTACCAATAAGAGAGATACCTATTAGATTAAACGGAAGCCGTTTTCCCTAGTCAGTTTAAAAATCGATTAAAGATATGATGTTGTACTAAGATGTTGGATTGTTAATATGAATTCCACTCAAAAAATCTTCAAAGCGATTCCTAAAGCCGACAATAAGAAGCCTCGCAGAAGCAAGCAATTGACAATTGACCTGAAAGCGAATTATTGCTTTGTACCTCTGTACTCTCAGCTCCCAGGTTCTTTGAGACAAAGAAACCATCCCTCTCACTCTTGCGCGATAAGAACGAGACGTGTGTTCGAGCATTTATCGTCGGGAAAGAAATTAAAGTCGCGCCGAATCGAACGGTTTTATCTATGTGTCGATAGCGGTCACAAATTATGTGCTTCCTTCGAGGTAAGGGGTATTTCACAGAAGGCGACTATGCGTTTTTATCGTACTCTATCTTGAAATCGTACCTATCCTATTTACCTACTGGAATAAAAATAACGTATTAAATTACATTACTGTTACTTAATTTGTTGTGCCAGCTTTTTCTGAGAAGTTTCATCTATTATAACCTATTAAAATTGTAGCATTGTGGGAGCAGGTTCAAAAAAATATTTTTTGCATTTTGGAGATGCCTGCCAGAAAGGTACTTTCCTAATTGACTGATAATAAAACATAATAAAAAAATCTAGCTTTGTGGGAAACGGGTTAGTCAGATGGTTCAGTAGCTCTTAGACTATAGTCTTTTAGTAGTAGACTAGGCTCACAGGTAGGCTTTATTACAGAAGGACTGTTTCAGGCGATTACATCTGTACAGATAAACTGTTTCTGGGAGGAGAGGTTAGGCTCCGCTTATTGTATGTCCATGCCACCCGCGACAGGGGACTGACTGTAAATGTTCATAAACCATCGGTTTGAGAAACCACGGCTTGACTGGCTAGTTTCCTTCTAGAAGGAACCATGACGTGTTTCAACGTCGATCTTACTTGGACTAGTTAACAGTCCAGCAACTAATCGACGATATCTTTTATTTATACTAAAGACGTCCGGAGTTAACTTGCTATCAGGTGGTCGGTCTGCTCACCCTCTGGCTATTTTACTGCTAACGGCTTCTGGACACGCGAATGATCTTACTCGCATAAGTGTCGGCTAGGTAAAAAAAACTAGCTGACCCGGCAAACTTCGTATCGCCTAACAAACTATTTTTTTTTCTAAAATAAAGGTAGCCTAAGTTACTCCTTGTTACATCAGCTATCTGCCATTGAAAGTCCCGTCAAAATAGGTCCAGCCATTTCAGAGATTAGCCGGAACAAATCGACAGACAGACAGACAAAAATTGTAAAAAATGTTTTTTTGGTATATGTACCTTGCATACATCCAAATGCACTTAGTAATAACAAAAGCGGCCAAGTGCGAGTCGGACTCGCCCATGAAGGGTTCCGTAGCAGCAAGTAACATAATATAAAAGTTCTTGTAGTTCGTTGTAACTTTGATCAATGTTTTAGCGGTTTACGATTTATGACGTATTAAAAAAAACTACTTACTAGATCTCATTCAAACCAATTTTCGTTGGAAGTTTGCTTGGTAATGTACATCATATATTTTTTTTAGTTTTATCATTCCCTTATTTTAGAAGTTACAGGGGGGGGGGGACACACATTTTACCACTTTGGAAGTGTCTCTCGCGCAAACTATTCAGTTTAGAAAAAAATGATATAAGAAACCTCAATATCATTTTTGAAGACCTATCCATAGATACCCCACACGTATGGGTTTGATGAAAAAAACATTTTTGAGTTTCAATTCTAAGTATGGGGAACCCCCAAAATTTACTGTTTTTTTTCTATTTTTGTGTGAAAATCTTAATGCGGTTCACAGTATACATCTACTTACCAAGTTTCAATGGTATAGCTCTAATAGTTTCGGAAAAAAGTGGCTGTGA
This sequence comes from Thymelicus acteon, assembly GCA_951805285.1. NCBI lineage: Eukaryota > Metazoa > Arthropoda > Insecta > Lepidoptera > Hesperiidae > Thymelicus > Thymelicus acteon. The sequence goes on from OX638229.1 coordinate 16,847,920, forward strand.
CATACGGACGGACAGACAGACAGACAGACAGACAGACAGACAGACAGACAGACAGACAGACAGACATGACGAATCCATAAGGGTTCCGTTTTTTGCCATTCGGCTACGGAACCCTAAAAAGCGGTTATTTTAATATTACAAACAGACACTCCAATTTTATTTCTTTGTATATATAGATATTGGAGAAGTTATTATGTTACTATTGCACGTGTAATTGTTAATTATTTTTTATATTTGATCCACATGATGGTACGTTTACCTCCCTTGTTATCTCTTGTTAACTAATGGTAAGGAAGGAAGGAAGAATCAAGTAAGATACTTGTTTATCAACATAATTATAATACTCCAACATGTTTATTATATTACTGTATACAACAAAATAGTTTTGAGGGAAGTTTATTTGCAAGTAAACACTCCAGGCAAATATTAATTACACATTGAAAACTTACACCACGGCTTGCTAATCACATACCAGCAAACAACTTGCTTATATTTGCCCAATATTTCAGTTGCTCGCGGCTTTCCCTCTAGCGGAATGTTCACAAACTTAGATAAGTATCTAAAATTGAGACACGGAGGATAAAGCGGCAAATTCCGAAAATAAACTTAATTTCATGGAACCGCGGCTTAAGCCTACCCTTTTAAGTGCGCGGTGGACAAAACTAAACTCTATCCCGACCGAACACGGCAGTTTTTTATTAGCAGGACGGTTTTCTTCAGCGTTAGTAGATAAATGAATCGGTACTTATTGACGATCAATCGAGCGTCTGTTATCTCTGTTTTGCCGCCTTATCTATGGGCGGACATGTCTATGGCGGATTTATGGCGTGGTTCAGCTTCGTTATGGATAAGAACGTAGCCCAGTAGCCCAGTCACATCTTAGTGTATTATTATTTATCTGTGGACTGAATCCATGAAGATAGGAGAGAATAGCGTCACTGCTTGCTTGGGTTTTGAGGGGTACTATCACGCCTAGAATCAGAACCAATTTTCCTTACATTACTTACGCCAGTCACTAGAACGATTAGTTACTTTGTAACATTTGTTTTTCACTATTATTACTAAATTCAGTTTATATCAAAATTTTGACATTATATTTAATTATGAGTGAAGATAGTAACCCGATTTCCATTGTTTTGAACGCGCGTTAATCTGTACACATTCCGCGGTGGCGGTTTTATACATCGTGGCTGCCTCAAGCTGTGCGGTTCAAATAAATGTCTTGATATTATAACAAATAACTAGCTTAATTACATAAACTATCACCCAATGAATTTAAAACTATGTTATCATTCGCTATTACCGTCAATCCAATCCATAGTCAACATAACTAAACCTTATCCACACATAAGTTTGATCGATTAAACTGGACTGAGACATACTTTTGAACTAGGGCTTTGTCCTCTTTCCCCGGGATAATAAGTTCCCTATATCCTTCTCTAAATAAAAATATAAGTAGGATTAATTCCCCAGGAAATCCATGACGATTGCTCAAAGTGGAGGTTATAAAGTAGGTGGTGAAATATTTTTAATTTTCTGTCAGTACTTTTTATTTCAAGTAAAGACTGTTCGGTTTTTGCGAAGAATTCGCTTCTCCGGCACTAATTGTGTTCTTTTATCTCTGCTTCTTATCTCAACAGTACGTATGTGCTTAATTAAACGTTCTCCTTTTGTTTCCCAACGAAAATCAATTGCTTTACGGGATCAAATAAAATATATATTTTCATCGGGATCCAGTGTTTGTGGCAAATAAATATATCTTTCGTGTGCGACGTGAGGTCTGAGGTGACGCAGTTACTGCGTATAGATGTAACATTGTAGTGTAATGTTACTGAGACCATGAACAATCTTGGTCATCTATTTCTAAAGAGCCAATTCGTAATGTCAACGCACAACATGAGGACACATTTGGTAAAAAGTCAAATAACCTACGTTAATACTTACGTGTAAATTACGTTTACATTTGAGTCAGCTGCCAATCGACTCTGATTCAGCTTCATGAACAACGCCATCTAGTTTGTACTTATGTAAACATAGGTAGTACACAAGTAATATTTGTTCAGATAATGAATGATTAATGTTTCTTGTTTTTATTTAACACAAAATAGTTTTTGAAAGATAATTAAAACTGATACATGTTATTAAATTAAATATTTATTTAATAATGTCAAAGAAGTTGGTATAACTTCTCACGCGCGTACAAAAGTACACGCACCCTTTTTTTCTTCTTTTTTCTTCTTTGGCCGGCAACGCATCAGTGATGCCTAGCATATGCTAGGCCATGTACAGCAGCAGTAATATACTGCTGCTGTACATGGTCCATGTCATCGTTAGAACACTTGCCGTCAGGTGGTTCACCACCTCGTAACTCGATTATTTACATTAAAAAATCTCATGAATACTTTGTTTAACTTAGTAGGTATGGTAATCAAAAGTAGTACTGCAATGATGAGATTTTTTTAGTTGAATAGACATAATATTGGAAACGACCGTAAATATATTAATAAACGTTCATACTCACGTACCTGCAGCGAGTCTATTTTATGCCGATATGTATTTGGCAATTTTTCTTATTACGTTATAGGAATCACACGAGAACTAAAATACTCACCACTTAGAAAAACGCTAGCCGAGATCCATAAAGTACGTATACATCGGTATTTTAGTTATATTTTCTGTAACGGTGGCGAAATGAAAAGGAATAAAATAAAAAACGACATTACGACCAAGACTTGAACATAAACTATCTCTAATAAACTGGTAGAGTTAATTTCCTTCATGATGATCCGTTTTGAAGTGGAGCAGATGTTTGTAGTACTTTTACTACGGACGAGCAGTGCCGGCGTTAGAGCCACTGACACCCAAGGCAGGAATACTGTGGCCCACATAATAACATCAAAATCGAGCTTTTTTACTCGAAAATTTTTTTGCTGAACCAACGGGAACGTTTATTACGAATTTTATTTTTCCTTTTTTTTTGCTCCGCACCCCAAATATGGCGCCCTAGGCCCACCCCCCCCTTAACGCCGGCCCTGCGGGCGAAAAACCTGTATTAATTGTAGTTGAATATTTCTGAAAGAAAGCGGTAGGGGAATGTGGGGTGACACCGGATAGTTAAGAAAAACACACCATAAATTCGTTATCTATCTATATATATAAAACTAGGTTTTTGCGTGGGGCGCGCGCTGCTAAAGCAGCGCGCGTGCCTTTTTCTTCCGCAAAAGAACAAATAAATAAATAGATTTTTTTGAAAAATATCGTTAATATGTAAGCTTATAATAATAAGTCAATGGTTTTAAATGAGAAATAAAAATGAAGTGTAGAGGACTTTACGGTCGGGAGGGGGAGGGGAGAGGGACAGGAAGCGAGAGATAGAGAGGGAGAGAGAGAGGGAGAGGGAGAAGGACAGGGAGAGGGAGAAGGAAAGGGAGAGGGAGAGAGTGAGGGTGAGGGAGAGGGTAAGGGAGAGGGAGAGGAAAAGGGGGAGAGAGAGAGGGAGAGAGACAGGGAACGGGAGAGGGAGAGAGAGAGAGGAGCAGGGAGCAGGAGAGTGAGAAAGAGCGGGACAGAAAACGAAAGAAGGACTGGGAGCGGGAGAGGGAGCGGGAAAGGGAGAGGGAGAAGGAGAGGGAGAGACATATAATGTGCAGTCTATTTGCACCTATAAACGCTTCAAATCAAAAATTAACTGTTACAGGTTTTTTTGTAATTTCATCCCTTAAGAGGTAAATAAAGGGGTTGCAAGTTTTTTAGAACTTCTCATTTTGAAACTCAGAAATATGAAAATTAATATGTAAGCATATAGTGAGTTTAGTGCAGAGGGCTTTACGGATGGGAAGGGGAGAGGGGAAGAAGGAGAGGGAGTGAGACAGGGAAAGGGACAGGGAGCGGGAGAAGGAGAGGGAGTGGGAGAAGGAGAGGGAGTGGGAGAAGGAGAGGGAGTGGGAGAAGGAGAGGGAGTGGGAGAAGGAGAGGGAGTGGGACAGGGAGAGGGAGTGGGGGAGGGAGTGGGACAGGGAGAGGGAGAGGGGCAGGGAGAGGGAGTGGGACAGGGAGAGGGAGAGGGAGAGAGGTAGAGGGGAAGGGACAGGGAGCGGGAGAGGGAGAAGGAGAAGGAGAGGGAGAGGGAGTGGGAAAGGAGAGGTAGTGGGACAGGGAGAGGGAGAGAGAGAGGGTGTGGGACAGGGAGAGAGAGGGAGTGGGATAGGGAGAGGGAGAGATAGAGTGGGACAGGGAGAAGGAGAGAAAGAGAGGGAGAGGGACAGGGAGAGGGAGAAGGAGGGGGAATTTAATGAACCAACAAAAACTATAAAAGTTTAGTTGAAAGTAACACTATTCGCCGGGTCAGCTAGTAAATAATAATAGTTTCTTCATGTCCATCTCTCCGTCCGTCCGCAGCATAGCGCAAAGATCCTTACCGCTAGAAAGCTGTAATTTGGCAATTGGCATGAATACACACTCATACTTATTTATCAAAAGTGGTAAACTAAAATCTTTATAAATTTTTTCGGGTAGTGCCAGCGAAATGGTAGATGTTGGATGAATGGTACATGTGAATAATATATCCACGGCAGTAGAATATTTAATATGATGAATTTGAAAGGAAAACTCTCATGGCAATGTTAGCTTAATTAGTCCAGTGCCGATAGCTCTAAAAACGGTAAAAAGTGGAAAAAAATTATAGTAGAATGAAACCTATTGCAAAAGGAAGAGAATATAACGAAGATTATAGGAATTATAAATTACGGGTGATCTGAGGTCGGGAAGGGGGGGGGGGAGGGGGGGTTTAAGGGAAAAAAATGGTTTATCTCGATTTCCGGAAAAACTACAAGTCCTATTGAAAAAAGTTGAATGGCAAAGTTGTAGGTAATAAAAAGATCTACAACTTTTGTATTTACACTTTTTTACATAACCTCAAAATTTAAGTGAAAAATTCAAAAAAATACGCTTTTGGTTTTTTATTTTTATCTTTTACAAAAAAACATTTTTGATTCACGAAATTTGGCGAAAACTTACCTATGTATGTCCTAGACATACTGTAATTTTTTTGATTCAAAAATATATTTTTTTTTCACCTTATTTTGACCTTCTATCGAAAAAGCACCCTTATTTTCAGTCGAAAAATCTCACGTCAAAAAATCTGATTTTTTTAAAAATTCGGTGGTCTCTTTGTTCGTTGGAATCTCTACTTTCTAATGGTATATAAAAACTATACACTACTATGGTAAATGTTCTCAGAAAATGCAATGAAACGACAACTATTTTCGCAAAAATATTCGGATTCCATTGATTGCATATGAGATTGCAAAAAATATACGAAAATAGTTGTCGTTTCATTGCATTTTCTGAGAACATTTACCATGGTAGTGTATAGTTTTTTATATACCACTAGCTTCTACCCGCGACTTCGTCTGCGTGGACTTCAGAATTAGATCTTTAGAAGAATGAAGAGTATGATCAATAAAAGAAATGATAAAAAAATATATGCTAGCCATTTTTAATTATACCACTTATCTTGAGGGAACGGTCTATCCCCGATATAAAATTTAAACTTAACTCACCAGTTTTAAACTTTACCACCATGGAACACGATCTATGCAACAGGGTCGAAATATCGGAATACAAAATAAATATCATAAGTACTCGTATTATAGTAAAATCTATCCCCGATATAAAAAGTACCCTATCCTTTAATGCGGGATATTAAATATCTGGGAGCCAAGCTAAAACTAAATTCGTTTAGCAGTTTAAGCGTTAGTGAATAAGAAACATTCACATAATTTCATTTTAAAAATGGTTTAAAAACAACAACAAATAACTTTGAAATAAATTTCATTATTTCCGTTCGTTCAGGTGTTACATAATTATTTGGTCTTCAAGATACACCACCAGGCCCAAAGTTTGGTCAATAATATGCTAGTTTTCCAATGTCAAAGTACAACTATGTAATATTTAAAAAAAGTGTTTCCGTTATTGCCACCCAATCAGGAATTACATATTATTTTATCTCTAAGATCACTATCTGGCCCTAAGTCAATGATGAACTGATTTTGCAATGTGAATGTTACCAACAACAACTGTCACCCATGTAATAACTGCTGTTATTATGTATATTTAGCACGCGCCTCATGGTATATCTAGAATACAATGATGCCGGTCGACGGGAGATCTTCTAGCGTATGCCACTCACATCTGGGACGAGGCCCTCGAGAAAAATAGGGAAGAGCTAGCAGTTTTTCTTGACATCTTGAAGGCCTTCGATTGGGTCTGGCATACCAACTTTGTGAGATTCAACGTCACAAAAAATCAAGCGTGTCAATTCACCGGCAAAAGAAGCCCTTTCATCTTGGCTCTTACTCTTATAATACGGGTGTCTTCAAGTGAAGAGAGAATAGGCTTTAAGTAAGTTAGTGCGCTTTACCACCCATACTTCATTCCCGCTTACCATCAGGTGGCTTTTTGGTCAAGCATTAGCTTATTTCACATAAAAGTTCCATTTTTTTACATAAAATAAGTGCGTGACAACAATCCCACCTGACGGTAAGTGGCGACGGAGTCCAAGATGGTGAATGCACTAACTTAATGAATGCCTATTCACTCTTTTCTTGAAGACACATTGTAGTTGGACGCGAACACCCACGCAGGCAAGCTATTCCAGTCCTTCGCGGCACGCAGTATGAAAGAAGACGTGTATCGCACCGTTCGCAGCGGTAGGATATTGACGACATATGGATGGATGCTTGCCGTACGACGGGTTGTTCGATGGAGGAACGGGGATGGGGGAATTAGTTCGTGCAATTCCTGAGCACAATCTCCAAAACGCATCCTGTAGAATGCCGAGAGGCTGGCTACTCTGCGCCTGTGTGCGAGGCTTTGCACGTTGGTTATCACCAAGTCTGGGTCGTTAATGAGCCTCATTGCACGCCTCTCCATCGAATCTAAGGCTGAAAGGTGACATTTTGCGGCACCGGCCCAAATGTGACAGCAGTACTCCACACATGGGCGAACCTGAACTTTATATACATTGTTAAAATCTGCCTCGGTGAGAAGTACTGGCGCACCCTTGCAAGGACCCCAAGTTTTCTTGCAGCCACTTTAGCTTTGGATTCGATGAACCTTTCATAGTTGCGGTTCGAGGAAACTTCGACTTCCAATAACTGTAGGCGGTCGGCGCATTCCAGGGATACATTCCGGAAAGTGGGAGCCAAGGTGAACAGGCTCCGTTTTGCGGTGAACAGACACGTCTGCGTTTTAGTGGCATGGCATAATTATTTTGTGTACCTACCCAAGATACACCATCAGGCTCAAGTTGCTCAATGATGTATACAGGCTTTGCAATTTCAACGTTACTAACAAAAATATTTTTAAATCTTGTTCAGATATTCCCATCCGTTCGAGATTTACATATTTAGCCTCCAAGATAAGTATACCAGCAGGCCTTAAGTTGGTCATTAATGTACTGATTTTGCAATGCCAACGTTACTAAAAAAATATTTGTTATTCCTGTTAAGTAATTTGCACCCGTTCAGGAGTTAACTATTTGTTCTCCAAGACACGTCATGAGACCCTTAGTTGGTCAATGAAGAACTGATTTCACAATGTCAACGATAACGAAAACAAAATATCTTTAAACACCGTTCTACCTATTTTTTTCTACCATTGAGGAGTTCCTTTATCTCCAGATATTTAGTACTCTTTATCTCCAGATACCATCATCAGCTCCTCACTGAATTTCAAATTTACTTGACAAAATACCCAATGTTATACAAAAAAGCATAATCCAAATTGCTTCTTAAACAAAGAATTAACTCGTATTAACTAAAATCATGGATATATTACTCTGTCTGGATCATAGACTTTGTAGAGGTACCTGAAGATCAATGACGTCATATCGGAATGACCATTCGACCAATCACAGGCCGGATTGAGGTTGTCCTTCATAATTGTACGGTGTACACACTTAGAAAAATTATGTCCTATTTTGATACGGTTCTTCAAAATGTTTTCTATATGTAATTCTTCTGGTGGCAAAAATTGTAATATTGAAATAATATACATTTTATAAGAATTTCTTCAAAATTACCTAATTTAAATAATTGCATTAGGAGTAAATTGAAAATTAAGATACACAATTATGTTACATCTATATTATAATTTCATCTTAGATGTTTTTAAACCATTATAAAAAATCACAATCGAAAGATAATTTTATTATATCCTGGGACTATAGATAACATGGACACAATACAAAAATGGTCATTATTTTATGCCATCATCGATCTTCAGGTACAACTACGAAGTTATGTATCCAGTTAGAGTAATATGTCCATGACTAAAATCAGTGATTCAAAAGTTACTGGCCTAAACGCTTGCACAGCTATAGAAAAATAAAGCAATTTTGACATTAGGCTAAAACCGCACTAGGATTTTAAAGACGTACGCACTCATCCGACATTTTAATAATGACTTGCTTAATCGGTTCAGGAAAATTCATATTTTTTACTATAAAGTAAATATAAAAAATAGAAAGACATTTACGAATGTTAAAAACCAAATTTGATGATCTTTTGCAATCAATTAAACCTGATACGATATCTTATAATACTTCGATAGCACTTCTTATTGAAAGGTAGGAAAAAACTTGATAAGCTACATTGAAGTATTATTACTGGCGTATAAAACCGATACAGCGAATACTATGTTTGGCCAAATAAATTGGCTGCAGTGGGCTTCAATTTTTAATGGATTCGTTCGATTTAAAAACAGAATCTACCGACGCGACACAAATTTTGTTCGCGCTGTCTGTTCTGGTACTTTACTATATTATACTTCAATGATAAGCTACCAGTTATTTTCTTTATCGTAAAATTATTATTTTTTGTAACTCACTGATTGCTCATTAGGTGCATGAAGCGCTTTATAAACGCTAGTATGTAAGCAGCCTTAGTTTTCCACAAAAAATGTTTTGTTGAATTATTTAATTTTACACAAGATCGATGGCTACTAAACCTCGCATTGTATGATAAAAATTATCAGAATGTGCATCTCCGCACAATTGGTATATTGTTAGGTATTAAAAACAATTAACCATATTACAACTTAATCACTTAATCAGCTGATTTAAGTTCGGCCATTTTTATTTCGTTCATCTGTCATGTCAGTGTGACGAAAAACGGCAAACTGTTTTTCTATGACTAAATTGTACCTCTTATCCCTCAGGAACAGGTACATTTTCCGGGATAAAAAGTAGCCTATCTGGTAAGTTAGGTTGAAAGCTATCCGTGTGCCAAATTTTATCCATATCCGTTCAGCCGTTTTTGCGTGATTGAGTCACAAACATCCAAACATCCAAACATCCAAACATCCAAACTTTCACATTTATAATATTAGTAAGATAGTAAGATTACAAAGTAGAGATTCCAGCGAACAAAAAGACTACCAAAGTTTTAAAAAAATCTGATTTTTTGACGTGAGATTTCTCGACTGAAAATAAGGGTGCTTTTTCGATAGAAGGTCAAAATAAGGTGAAAAAAAAATATTTTTGAATCAAAAAAATTACAGTATGTCAAGGACATACAAAGGTAAGATTTCACCAAATTTTGTGAAACAAATTTTTTTTTTGTAAAAGATAAAAATAAAAAACCAAAAACGTGGTTTTTTGAATTTTTCACATAAATTTTGAGGTTATGTAAAAAAGTGTAAATAAAAAAGTTGTAGATCTTTTTATTTCCTACAACTTTGCTATTCAACTTTTTTCAATAGGACTTGTAGTTTTTCCGGAAATCGAGATAAACCATTTTTTTCCATTAAACCCCCCTCCCCCCCTTCCTGACCTCAGATCGCCCGTAATTTATTTTTCCTATAATCTTCGTTATATTCTCTTCCTTTTGCAATAGGTTTCATTCTACTATAATTTTTTTTCGTTTCAAAAATTATCGGCACTGGACTATAATAGTTAATGAGTGATAGTCGATAAACTTAGTACCCTAAATTCTCTACCCGAGTCCTCCTTTATATAGGAAGGATCTGATGACGGGTTCCAGAGATAAAGAGTGGAACACCTCAGTGGTGTGGCATGAATAATAATCCGTTTTTGGAAATGTTACTATTGAACAACCATTCCATAGTTTAACAACTCCATCCATGTGTGATATATTTTGGAGTAGGATCCTTTCTAAGGACCTTTATTAAGACTTAAAAAAGATCAACCCGTAAAATGTAAACAGTCTCACAATAAGTGTATCCTATTCTGTTTTTAAAAGTACTTGTGACTTGTAATTCAACTTATTAATTTTATACGTTTTAAAAAGTAGTTTTATTATCGTAAAATAATTATCACGTACTTGGAGATTATGTAAATCCTACCAATATATTATGGCGAAAATTTGAATGTCTTCATTCAATCACGCTAATACGGCTAAACAGATTAGGATGAAATTTGTCTCACAGATAGTTTATGACCTGCATCTAAAAGTAGGACAGATCTGTTCTATCAGGATAAGAGGTATATTTTAGTATGGATGTTTAATGTATCTGCTAGTAACTTAGTACCCAATTCTTAGGTCTACTGTGCAACCCCTTAGAGTACTGAAAAAATCAAGCTTTTAAAAGTCAACGCAATCATAAAACTCTCTGTTATGACCTATTATTTTTAGTTATTTAGACATTCGCAAGGTAATCAAAGCCCATCCCATGAAGACTTAAGTTTATGTTCCCGTTGATCAAGAGAAATGAAATGTGGTAAGAAGGAATTTCTTAAGAGAAAAACTTGAAGACCGTTTTGTAGTAACATTACATTAGAATTTACAATCAATCGCGCCGAAGCCACTGGGCGCAAGAAGTTGAAATTTAGCATGTATGTTCTTTGGGGAGTGTAGGGGAGCACTAAGAGATAATTTATGTAAAATCCCCCCCCCCCCAGGGGATAAAAAAGGGGGGCATGATACACATAACACTGGACGGATTTCGATAAAATTTGGTAAACGGGTAGAATATAATCTGAAATAGCTCATAGCTTACTTTTTATCACGAAATTCTATGGACTGAACCAATTTTGATAGTACTTTCACTGAAAGGTTCGATAAAACCAAAAAAAAATTGAAAAATGTCATTCAGGCGCGAGCGAAGTTTCGGGCAAAAGCTAGTACAATATATTTTAACCCCCGACGCAAAAAGAGGGGTGTTATAATTTTGATGTGTATCTCCTAAATGAATGAACCGATTATGATGCAGTTTCTTTTAATGCTAAGGTGATTGAGAGGGTTATTAACTACAATCTATGAAGATCTGTTTTGGCGTAAAATAATAAAACGGACTTAAATTGATATTCTGCGTCATGACGTGTTATTTTTTATTACATTTTTAGCTGCAATTTTAGTATGTATGCAAATGCAAAAATATTCACATTTTTTATTTATTTCGCAACATTTGAGGTTTTCTTCATCAGACAAGGATGCGAGATGATTTACAAACAAATCTTACACTGTCGTAGTGTTGAATACTGCTGCTATAGAATAAGTCAATGGCTTAAAATGAGAAATAAAAATTAAGTGAAGAGGACTTTACGGTCGGGAGGGGGAAAGGAGAGGGCAGAAAGCGAGAGGATCCGGGAGCGGGAGAGCGAGAGGGAGAGGGAGAGCAAGAGGGAGAGGGAGAAGGAGAGGAAGTGGGACAGGGAGAGGGAGAGGGAGAGACATATTATGTGCAATCTATTTGCACCTATAAACGCCTCATACATTTTATAGACATCAAATGCAAACAACAGTCGGAAATGTTCAACATAGATTTTTATGAAAAATCCCTTTTTTTGTATGGCAACACTGAAAGTTTCTCATTTTTTATGGCAACACTGAAACACGTTTATACGGATGTGACCGATCTATCAGTAGCAACAAACGTCGTATACATTTTAATGACATCAAAGGAGTCGAAAGCCTGAAATATCACATACAAAAATTAATTTGTATGAAAATTATTATTTTTTGTATGGCATAACTATTTATTGGTTACACCAACGTGTCCGGTCCCTTAGTACCTACAAATGCCTCATACATTGTAAAGACATCAAATGGGGACAACAGCCTCAAACATTCGAAAAAGGAATACATTTGTATGAAAATAATTATTTTTTATATGGCAACACTGAATTTTTTTTCACCCAAATTTACAAAATGTCAGTACCTACAAATGCCCCATACATTATAATAACGAAATATTCGATCCAAAAATAAATTTGTATGAAAATTAATATTTTTTGTATGGCAACACTGAAATTTTATAGTTTTTCTAAAACGAATATATTAATTTAAAAATATCTCTCCTACATTTTCTATACCCTTGATCTATAGTTTCGGCTCAACTACTCGAAAAGTGAAAAAAATTCTGGACTCCAGTGTTGCCAGTTGATTGAGATGAAAATGATCAAATGTCATTACGACGCCCACAAAAAATCTTGTGGTGTAATTTTTTGATTAAAAATATTTCTCCTTCTACTTTTTACATTTTTGAATAGAAAGTTCACAAAAATGTATGAATGACAAAAAAATCAACGTAACCTGGCAATACTTTCAGTCAAGCTACATAACCGCCTCATACAAAGTGACCCCCTCAAATGTTGCTAACCCACAAATTTTTTCCTTTAAAAAATGCAATATTTCGTACATTTTACAAAATGGCCGCCACGGGATCCGCCATCTTGCCGAAAAAAAAAATATACCCAATATGTCAAAATTGAGGACAGACCCAAGCCAACAAGGTAAAAATATCGCAAAAATGTTAAAATACCACCGCGATGCGACCCCGCAAAGACACCTCTAAAATTGAAAAATTTCAAACTAAAATATCTCGGCGGCCATCTTGTTTTTTCAATTTTTTCTAACTTTATCATATTAGTCGCCCCAAGATTAGCCGAAAACGACACCAATATCGGGTAGGTGCTCAGTGTAAACAAAAAGTTGACAATCGCCGAGCGGCCGCCATCTTGAATTTTCGAATGGACGTATTTTTCCTGTAATGACCATAGGTAGTCAAGCATCTTCCAATACATCATTATTACCCCCCACAAATACTTTCGGCTGGGCTACTCGAAATGTGAAAAAACGTGAAAAAAAAATCCAGCAGCCAGTGTTGCCAGTTAATTTTGATGAAAATGGTCAAATGTCATTACGATGACCACGGAAAATTTTTTGGTGAAATTTTTTGATTAAAAATGTTTTTCCTTCTACTTTTTATATTTTTGAATAGGAAGTTCACAAAAATGTATGAATGAAAAAAAAATTAACGTAACCTGGCAATACTTCAGATCAAGCCTCACAACCGCCCAATACAAAGTGACCCCCTCAAATATTGCCAACCTCAAAATTTTTTACCTCAAAAAATGCAATTTTTTGTACATTTTGCAAAATGGCCGCCATAGGATCCGCCATCTTTAAGAAAAAAAAAATATACCCAAATCGTCAAAATTGGGGATAGACCTGAGGCAACAGCGAAAAAAAATCGAAAAAAAGTTGAAACACCAACGCAATCCGACCCCGCAAAGTCACCTCCAAAATTGAAAAATTTTAAAGTAAAATATCTCGGCAGCCATCTTGTTTTTTTATTTTTTTCCAATTTCATCGTAACAAGTTTCCCAACATTAGCCGAAAACGACACCAATCTCGGGTAGGTACATAGTGAAAAAAAAAGTTGGTCATTTCGACTCGGCCGCCATCTTGGATTTTTGAAAGGTCGGATTTTTCCCATAGACATGGAGGCAAACCAAAAATTCCCCCATACATTGTACTCACCCCCCACCACTCCTTCTGGGAGATCAATTCGACTTTTCGTAAAACGAAAAAAAAATTCCAGCAGCCAGTGTTGCCAGTCGACATCGACGAAAATGGTCAAATGTCATTACGACGACCACGACACGCTTGCCCGTGTGACATTTTGATTAAAAATATTGCTCCTTCTACTTTTCATATTTTTGAATAAAAAGTCCAAAAAAATGTACCAACAAAAGAAAAAAAAACTCAACCTGGCAACACTTTGGGTCAAGTTACATAACCGCCTGGAACAAAGACACCCGCTCAAATGTTGCCAACCTGAAGAAAAATTCACCCAAAAAACGTCGTTTTTCGTACATTTTTCAAAATGGCTGCCACTGCGTCCGCCATCTTGTCGAAAAAATAAATATCCCCAAAATATTAAAATTGAGGATACAATCAAACGAACACACAAAAAACATTGCAAAAAAGTTGAAAAACCAATCCGATGCGACCCCGCAAAGTGACCTCTAAAATCGAAAAAATTCAAACTCGAATATCTCGGCGGCCATCTTGGTTTTTCAATTTTTTCTAAAGTTTTCGTATATCGCCCCCAAAACTTGTCGAAACGCCCCAAAAAAATCCCGCAAAAAGCCATAAACAAAAAAGTTGAAAATCACAGAGCGGCCGCCATCTTGAAAATGTGAAATGTCAGATTTTTCCCGAGGTGTCGGGGGGAGAAGGAGAAAACCCACCATAGACAACAAAGTCCCATCTCACCTCCTTCTGGGAGAACAATTATATGGATCACTCCCCGTAAGTCTAGGATTATATAATATAATAACTAGGTTTTTGCGTGGGGCGCGCGCTGCTAAAGCAGCGCGCGTGCCTTTTTCTTCCGTAAAAGAACAAATAAATAAATAGTTTTTTAAAAAATATCGTTAATATGTAAGCTTATAATAATAAAGTCAATGGTTTAAAATCAGAAATAAAAATTAAGTGTCGACTTTACGGTTACTTTACGGGAGAGGGAGAGGAAAGGGGAGCGGGAGTGTGAGAAGGACAGGGAGCGGGAGAGAGGGAGTGGGACAGGGAGAGGGAGATGGAAAGCGAGAGGGAGAGCGAAAGAGAGAGGGAGAGGGAGTGGAAGAGGGAGACAGAGGGAGAAAAACGGGATAGAAAGCGGGAGAGGGACTGGGAGCGGGGGGGAGAGAGGGACGGGAAGCGAGAGAAGGACTGGGAGCGGGAGAGTGAGAGGAACAAGGAGCGGGAGAAGGAGAGGGAGTGGGACAGGGAGAGGGAGAAGGAGAGAGAGAGAGGGAGAGCGAGAGGGACAGGGAGAGGGAGAGAAACAGAAATTGGGAGCGGGAGAGTGAGAGGGACAGGGAGTGGGAGAAGGAGAGGAAGTGGGACAGGGAGAGGGAGACGAACAGGGAGAGAGAGAGAGAGGGAGAGGGAGAGGAAGTGGGAGAGGGAGAGGGACAGGAAGCGGGAGCGGGAGAGTGAGAGGGACAGGGAGCGGGGGAAGGAGAGGGAGTGGGACAGGGAGCGGGAGCGGGAGAGAGAGGGAGAGGGACAGGGAGCGGGCGGAGAGGGAGTGGGACAGGGAAAGAGATAGGGAAAGGGAGAAGGAGAGGGACAGGGAGAGGGAGAGGGTTAATGATCTCTGATTTGTTAAACCTATAAAAACTATAAAAGTTTAGTTGAAAGTAACACTACATTCGGAAATTTGAATGATGAGTTTGAATTTCTGTTCTCGGTCTGGGTGTGAATGTCTTTGTCTAGTGTGTTTGTCCATGACACCCACGACACAAGGAATCCTAGTGTGGGGCTATGAGTGTGAAGCTTTATTCATTACGCGATAATTTATTTAGCATTAGGCGATACGAAGTTGGCCGGGTCAGCTAGTAAATAATAATATTTTCTTCATGTCCGTCTCTCCGTCCGTCCCCAGCATAGCCCCGAGATCCTTAGCGCTAAAAAGCTGTAATTTGGCTACACATACTCATTTATTAAAACTACAAAATCCTAAAATAAAACCTTTATAAGTTTTTTCGAGTAGTGCCAGCGAAATGGTATGTTGGACATGTGAATATATTCACGGCAGTAATTTATTTAATATGATGAATTTAAAAGGAAAACTCTCATGGCAATGTTAGCTTAATAGTTAATGAGTGACAGTCGATAAACTTACAACTACAGTACCTTAAATTCTCTACCCGAGTCCTCCTTTAATATAGGAAGGATCTGATGATGGGTTCCAGAGATAAAGAGTGGAACACCTCAGTGGTGAGGCATAAATAATAATCCGTTTTTGGGAATGTTACTATTGAACAACCAGTTCCTAGTTTAACAACTCCATTCATGTGTGATGTATTTTGGAGTTGAATCGTTTCTAAGGACCTATATTAAGACTAAAAAAAGATCAACATGTAAAATGTAAACAGCCTCACAATAAACGTATTCTATTCTATTCTAAAAAGTACTCAATTATAATGTGACTTGTAATTCAACTTACTTAAAGAACGGCACTTTGATATATAAGTACCTTCATAGTTAAACATATTTCATACATTGTAAAAAGTAATTTTATTATATTGTAATACTTATCACATAGGTACTTCGAGATTATGTAAATCTTACCAATATATTATAGTGAAAAATTGAATGTATTTATTCAGTCACGCTAATACGGCTAAACGGATTCGGATGAATTTTATCTCACAGATAGTTTATGACCTGCATCTAAAGGTAGGACGCTTTTTATAATGGGAATGGATCAGTTCTATCAGAATAAGGGGTATATTTTAGTATGGATGTTTCATGTATCTGCCAGTAGCTTAAATTTTTTTATTATTATCTTAAGGGTCCTTTTTCCGTTTCGTTTTTATTTTTGAGATAAAAGGTCCGTCTGTCTGTATGTGTGTCTATCAAAAACCTTTCACTAAGGAATACGTGGAGGTATTAATTTGAAATTAATATCCAATTCTTACGCCCCAACTCAGAGTCATTAACCCCTTAGTACAGAATCTTGAAACAAATTCTGTACTTAGGAGCGATTTAAGTAACCTTTAGTGACTCTGAGTTGGGGCGTTAGGTCTGCTATTCAATCCCTTAGAGTTGTGAAAAATCAAGCTTTTAAAAATGAACCTAATCATAAAAGTCTTTGTTATGCCCTATTTTTTTTAGTTATTACGAAATTAGCAATGTCATCAAAACCTATCCCCTAAAGACTTAAGTTTATGTTTCCGTTGATCAAGAAAAATGAAATGTAGTGAGAAGCAATGTCGTAAGATACACAAGTAAAAGGAAAAATTTGAAGACCGTTATAGAGTAGGCCGTTACAATTTACAATCAATCGCAAAGCCGAAGCTACTGGGCGCAAGAAACTAAAATTTGGCATGTTTCCGTGAAGAGCTGAACCAATTTTGATAGGATTTTAACTGAAAGGTTCGAAAAAACTAAAAAATGTTGAAATCTGTCATTCAAGCGAGTGAAGCTGCGGGCAAAAGCTAGTACAATATATTTTAACCCCGAAGCATAAAGAGGGGTGTTATAATTTTGATATATATGTGTGTCTGTTTGTGGCATCGTATCTCCTAAATGAATGGAACGATTGTGATGCAGTTTCTTTTAATGCTGAGGTTGAGAGGGTTCTAAACTATAATTTATGAAGATCTGTTTAGGCGTAAAACAATAAAACTGACTTAAACTAATATTCTGCATCATGCATGACATGTTATTTTTTTTAGCTGCAATTTTAGTACGTATGCAAATGCAAAAATGTGAATATTTTTATTTATCTGGCAACACTTGAAATTTTCGTCATCAGACAAAGATGCGAGTCGATTTACAAACAAACCGTACACTGTCGTTGTGTTGAATACTGCTGCTATAGAATAGAATAGGCTTATTCATGGCTTAACCATGTAAAGATTTTCTCACAGTTTAGTTATGATTTAAAAGTAATTACACTTAAAATTAATTTTGTCTATACACAATAACTATTGAAAGGAGTAAAGGGCAGATGACATGACAAAAACGGATTCAAACTAAACTATCGGATAGGAGAGTCAAGAAACGGTCCATCACTTCCAGACCTCCAGACCGTAGGTATTAATAACAACACTATAGTGGTACAACAAATGTCTTGAATGTCTAAAATGTATGAAGTACTAAAAAAATGTTATTGAATTTTTTTTCAACATTTTGAATGTTTTCACGTTAATTTTGTTTTCCAGATTGAACAATAAAATTTTTTCA
The DNA here is from genome assembly GCA_951805285.1 of Thymelicus acteon. Taxonomy (NCBI): domain Eukaryota; kingdom Metazoa; phylum Arthropoda; class Insecta; order Lepidoptera; family Hesperiidae; genus Thymelicus; species Thymelicus acteon. The sequence continues at coordinate 16,865,925 of OX638229.1, forward strand.
CTCATATAATGTGCAGTCTATTTGCACCTATAAACGCCTCATACAACAAATGCAAATACCAGTCCGAAATGTTCGATATAGATTTTTGTGAAAAATACTTGTTTTCGTATGGCAACACTGAAAGTTTCTCATTTTTTATGGCAACAATGAAACACATTTACACGGATGTGACCGATCTTTCGGCAGCAACAAACGTCGTATACATTTTAATGACATAAAAAGGAGACAAAAGCCTGAAACACTACCTACAAAAAATTATTTGTATGAAAATTATTATTTTTTGTATGGCATCACTAAATATTGATTACACCAACATGTCCGGCCCTTTAGTACCTACAAACTCCTCATACATTATAAAGTTATCAAATAGAGACAACAGCCTCAAACATTCGAAAAAGGAATACATTTGTATGAAAATAATTATTTTTTATATGGCAACACTGAATTTTTTTTCACCAAAATTTACAAAATGTCAGTACCTACAAATGCCCCATACATTTTAATAACGAAATATTCGATCCAAAAATAAATTTGTATGAAAATTATTATTTTTTGTATGGCAACACTGAAATTTTATAGTTTTTCTAAAACTAATATATTAATTTAAAAATATCTCCCATACATTTTCTATACCCTTGATCTATAGTTTCGGCTCAACTACTCGAAAATTTAAAAAAATTCTGGACTCCAGTGTTGCCAGTTGATTGAGATGAAAATGATCAAATGTCATTACGATGACCACGAAAAATTTTTTGGTGCAATTTTTTGATTAAAAATGTTTCTCCTTCTACTTTTTATATTTTTGAATAGAAAGTTCACAAAAATGTATGAATGAAAAAAAAATCAACGTAACCTGGCAACACTTTCAGTCAAGCTACACAACCGCCCCTTACAAAGTGACCCCCTCAAATGTTGCCAACCTACAAATTTTTTCTTTCAAAAAATGCAATTTTTCGTACATTTTACAAAATGGCCGCCACGGGATCCGCCATCTTGTCGAAAAAAAAAATATACCCAATATGTCAAAATTGAGGATAGACCCGAGTCAAAAGAGAAAAAATATCGCAAAAATGTTAAAACACCACCGCGATGCGACCCCACAAACACACCTCGAAAATTGAAAAATTTCAAACTAATATATCTCGGCGGCCATCTTGTTTTTTCAATTTTTTCTAACTTCATCATATTAGTCGTCCCAAGATTAGCTGAAAACGACACCAATGTCGGGTAGGTGCTAAAAGTAAACAAAAAGTTGACAATCGCTGAGCGGCGGCCATCTTGAATTTTCAAATGGTCGTATTTTTCCTGTAATCACCATAGGTAGTCAAGCAACTTTCCCATACATCATTATTACCCTCCACCAATACTTTCGGCTGGGCTACTCGAAATGTGAAAAAACGTGAAAAAAAAATCCAGAAGCCAGTGTTGCCAGTTATTTTTGATGAAAATGGTCAAATGTCATTACGACGGCCACGAGAAATTTTTTGGTGCAATTTTTTGATTAAAAATGTTTCTCCTTCTACTTTTTATATTTTTGAATAGAAAGTTCACAAAAATGTATGAATGAAAAAAAAATCAATGTAACCTGGCAATACTTCAAGCTAAGCCCCACAACCGCCTCATACAAAGTGACCCCCTCAAATGTTGCCAAACTGAAAATTTTTTCTTTCAAAAAATGCAATTTTTCGAACATTTTATAAAATGGCTGCCACGGGGTTCGCCATCTTGTCGAAAAAAAAAAATATACCCCAAACGTCAAAATTGGGGATAGACCCGAGGTAATTAAGAAAAAAAATCGGAAAAAAGTTGAAAACCCATTACAATCCGACCCCGCAAAATCAACTCCAAAATTGAAAAATTTCAAAGTAAAATATCTCGGCGGCCATCTTGTTTTTTTATTTTTTTCCATTTTCATCGTAACACATTTCTCAACATTAGCCGGAAACGACACCAATCTCGGGTAGGTGCATAGTGAAAAAAAAAGTTGGTCATTTCGACTCGGCCGCCATCTTGGATTTTTGAAAGATCGGATTTTTCCCATAGACACGGAAGCAAACCAAAAATTCCCTCATACATCGTACCCACCCCCCACCACTCCTTCCGGGAGATCAATTCGACTTTTCGTAAAACGAAAAAAAAAATCCAGCACCCAGTGTTGCCAGTCGATATCGACGAAAATGGTCAAATGTCATTACGACGACCACGACACGTTTGCCCGTGTGACTTTTTGATTAAAAATATTGCTCCTTCTACTTTTCATATTTTTGAATAAAAAGTCCAAAAAATGTAGCAACAAAAGAAAAAAGAACTCAACCTGGCAACACTTTGGGTCAAGTTACATAACCGCCCAGAACAAAGACACCCACTCAAATGTTGCCAACCCGAAGAAAAATTCACCCAAAAAACGTCGTTTTTCGTACATTTTTCAAAATGGCCGCCACCGCGTCCGCCATCTTGTGAAAAAAATAAATATCCCCGAAATATCAAAATTGAGGATACAATCAAACGAACACTCAAAAAACATTTTAAAAAAGTTGAAAAACCACCTCGATGCGACCCCGCAAAGTCACCTCTGAAATCGAAAAAATTCAAACTCGAATATCTCGGCGGCCATCTTGTTTTTTCAATTTTTTCTAAAGTTTTCGTATATCGACCCCAAAACTTGTCGAAACGCCCCAAAAAAATCCTGCAAAAAGCCATAAACAAAAAAGTTGAAAATCACAGAGCGGCCGCCATCTTGAAAATGTGAAATGTCAGATTTTTCCCGAGGTGTCGGGGGGGGATGGAGAAAACCCGCCATAGACAACAAAGTCCCATCTCGACTCTTTCTGGGAGAACAATTATGTCAGTCAGTCAGTGGTAAGTCTAGGATTATATAATATAATAACTAGGTTTTTGCGTGGGGCGCGCGCTGCTAAAGCAGCGCGCGTGCCTTTTTCTTCCGCAAAAGAACAAATAAATAAATAGTTTTTTCAAAAATATTATTGGTCGGAGAATTTCATTTTTCGATTCAGGGGTCTGTTTGCGACATATTCGGCTTCAAAGAACTTTGTCTTTTTTTGTATGGCAACACTGAAATATTTTTTCAAAATCCAAAAAATTGTATGAAAAAAATTGATTGGGAGGGGGAGAGGGGGAGGAGGAAGGGGAGTGAGAGGGGAGAGGGAGAGGGAGCAGGAGAGAGGTTAAAGAGGGAAAGGGAGCGAGAGAGGAAGAGGGAAAAGGACAGAAGGGGCAGGGGCAGGGACAGGGACAGGGGCAGGAACAGGGGCAGGGAAAGGGACAGGGACAAGGATAGGGAATTAAATGATCTCAGAAGAGGGACAGGGAGCGAGAGAGGGAGCAAAAGAGGGAGTAAGAGAGGGATCGAGAGAGGGAGAGGGAGCGAGAGGGAGTGAGAGAGTGAGAGGAAGCGAGAGAGGGAGTGAGAGAGGGAGAGGGAGTGAGAGAGGGAGAGGGTGAAAGAAAGGGGCAGGGGGGCAGGGGCAGAGTTGGCCCTGTGGACAGGACAGGGGCAGGGGCAGGGTCAGGGAGATGGAAAGGGAATTTAATGATCTCCGATTTGTTAAACCTACAAAAACTATAAAAGTTTAGTTAAAAGCAACACTACATTCATTACGAGATAATTTATTTAGCATTAGGCGATACGAAGTTCGCCGGGTCAGTTAGTAAATAATAAAAGTTTCTTTCTGTAATTTGGCATGGATTTAGGTCGGCTATAAGTCTCTTCGCATTTTATATGAAAACTATAGACCTTTTTTATTCAAAGTTTAATAACTTTTAATTATTATAATAGATATGTGCCATTTTGTTTGTTGACTTTTTGATCATGTATCTTGGAGACCAAATATGTAACAATGTAAAATAATGAGCGGGAATGTTACTATTTAAAAACCAGTCCATAGTTTACCAACTCCATCCATGTACTATGTATTTTGTTGTTGAATTCTTTCTAAGGACTTATATTAAGACTTAAAACAGTACTCAATTTAATTATAATGTGACTTGTTATTGTTAAACATACATTGTAAATAGTAGTATTATTATACTGTAATACTTACCACGTTCTTGGAGATTATGTTAATCCTATCAATATATTTATAGTGAAAATTTGGATGTTTTTATTCAATCACGCTTATACAGCTAAACAGATTCGGATGAAACTTGTCTCACAGATAGTTTATGACCTGCATCAAAAGGTAGGGATGCTTTTTATAACGGGAATGGATCTGTTCTATATAAGGGGTATAGTTTAGTATGGATGTTTAATGTATCTGCGAATGGCTTAGATTTTTATATTATTATTTTTAGGGTTCGGTTCCGTTTTTCTTTTTGAAGTAAAAGGCCCGTCTGTCTGTATGTGTGTCTATCAAAAACCTTTGAAATTAATATCCAGTCTTCGGTCTGCTGTGCAATCCCTTAGAGTTGTGAAAAAAACAAGCTTTTTAAAAGTCAACGTAATCAAAATTACGAGTATATATCACTTAAAGACTTAAGTTTACGTTTCCGTTGATCAAGAAAAATGAAATGTGGTGAGAAGTAATGTCGTAGGATACACAAGTAAAGTAAAGGGAAAAATAAAATAGTAACATTACAATACAATTTACAATCAATCGCACAGCCGAAGCTACTGGGCGCAAGAAGCTAAAATTTGGCATGTATTTTCCTTGGGGAGTGTAGGAGCGCACTAAGAGATGATTTTTGTAAATTCCGTCCTCCCCCCAAGGGGGTTAAAAGGGGGGGTATGATGTTACTCTTTATGCAAATCACACTGGACGGATTTCGATGAAATTTGGTAAACGGGTAGAATATAACCTGGAATAGCTTATATAATATTTTTTATCGCGAAATTCCATGGGCTGAACCAATTTTGATAGGACTTTCACTGATATGTTCGTGAAAATTAAAAAATGTTGAAAAATATCATTCAGGCGGGCGAAACTGCGGGCTAAAGCTAGTACAATATATTTTAACCTCCGATGCAAAAGGAGGGGTGTTATAATTTTGATGTGTATGTGTCTGTTTGTGGCATCGTATCTCCTAAATGATTGGACCGATTATGATACAGTTTCTTTTAATGCTGAGGTGATTGAGAGGGTTCTTAACTATTATAATTTATGAAGATCTGTGTAGGCGTAAAACAATAAAACTGACTCTAACTGATATTTTGCGTCCATGCATGTCGTGTTATTTTTTATTATATTTTTAGTTGAAATTTTAGTATATGTATACAAATGAAAATGCAAAAAATGTGCATATTTTTTAGTTGTCTGGAAACATTTGAGATTTTCTTCATCAGAAAAATATGCGAGACGATTTACAAACAAATCGTAGACTGTCGTAGTGTTGAATATTGCTACTATAGAATAGAATTAAAGAAGCGTTTTGCTTCTATTAGTAGGTAAGTAGGTTGGCTTAACCATGTAATGTATTTTTCACAATTTAGTTATGTTTTCAAAATAACACTAAAAATATTTTTTCCTACACAAATAATAATTATTCAAAGCAGTAAAGGGCAGAGATATACCTACATACATGATAAAAACAGGTTCAAACTAAACTATCGGATAAAAGAGTCGAAGAAACAGACAATGACTTCCAGATCAGATCAGTAGGTAATAATAAAAACACTAATGCTACAAATGTCTTTAATGATGTTTAAAATGTATGAAGTACTACATATTAAATTATCTTTCAACGTTTCAAATGTTTACACGTTAATTTTGTTTTCTAGATTAAACAATAAAAAATTTCTTTGTATGCCAACACAGTTTTTTAGGGTTCCATAGCCAAATGGCAAAAATCGGAACCCTTATGGAATTGTCATGTCTGTCTGTCTATCCGTCCGTATGTCACAGCTACTTTTTTCCGAAACTATAAGAAATATATTGTTGAAACTTGGTAAATAGATGTATTCTGTGAACCGCATTAAGATTTTCACACAAAAATAGAAAAAAAAGCAATAAATTTTGGGGTTTCTAAGGTCTTCAAAAATGATAGTGAGATTTCTAATATCATTTTTTTCTAAACTGAATAGTTTGCGCGAGAGACACTTCCAAAGTGGCAAAATGTGTGTCTGTAACTTCTAAAAAGAGAATGATAAAACTAAAAAAAATAAATGATGTACATTACCATGCAAACTTCTACTGCAAATTAGTTTGAACGAGATCTAGTAAGTAAGTTTTTTTAATACGTCATAAATCGTAAACCGCAATTTACCTTTTATACTTGCTGCCACGGAACCCTTCATGGGCGAGTCCGACTCGCACTTGGCAGCTTTTTTTCACTCATATAATGTGCAGTCTATTTGCACCTTTAAACGCCTCATACATTTTACAGACATAAATGCAAGCAGTCCGAAATTTTCAATATAGATTTTTATGAAAAATACTTGTTTTTGTATGGCAACACTGAAAGTTTCTCATTTTTTATGGCAACACTGAAACAGGTTTACAGGGATTTGACCGATCTATCAGTAGCAACAAACGTCGTATACATTTTAATGACATAAAAAGGTGTCGAAAGCCTGAAATATCACATACAAAAATTAATTTGTATGAAAATTATTATTTTTTGTATGGCATCACTAATTATTGGTTACACCAACGTGTCCGGTCCCTTAGTACCTACAAATACCTCATATATTGTAAAGACATCAAATGGGGACAACAGCCTCAAACATTCGAATAAAGAATACATTTGTATGAAAATTATAATTTTTTGTATGGCAACACTGAATTTTTTTTTCACCAAAATTTACAAAATCTCAATACGTACAAACGCCCCATACATTATAGCAACGAAATATTCGATTCAAAAATAAATTTGTATCAAAATTATTATTTTTTGTATGGCAACACTGAAATTTGATAGCTTTTACAAAACGAATATTTTAATTTAAAAATATTTTCCATACATTTTTTATACCCCTGATCTATAGTTTCGGCTCATCTACTCGAAAAGTAAAAAAAATTCTGGACTCCAGTGTTGCCAGTTGATTGAGATGAAAATAGTCAAATGTCATTATGACGAACACAAAAAATCGCGTGGTGCAATTTTTTGATTAAAAATGTTTCTCCTTCTACTTTTTACATTTTTGAATAGAAAGTTGACAAAAATGTATGAATGAAAAAAAAATCAAAGTAACCTGGCAACACTTTCAGTCAAGCTACACAACCGCCCCATACAAAGTGTGCCCCTCAAATGTTGCCAACCTACAAATTTTTTCTTTCAAAAAATGCAATTTTTCGTACATTTTACAAAATGGCCGCCACAGGATCCGCCATCTTGTCGAAAAAAAAATATCCCTAAAATGTCAAAATCAAGGATAGACCAGAGCCAATAGAGGAAAAATATCGCAAAAATGTTAAAACACCACCGCGATGCGACCCCGCAAAGTTACCTCGAAAATTGAAAAATTTTAAAGTAAAATATCTCGGCGGCCATCTTGTTTTTTCAATTTTTTCCAACTTCATCATATTAGTCGTCCCAAGATTAGCCGAAAACGATACCAATGTCGGGTAGGTGCTCAAAGTAAACAAAAAGTTGACAATCGCCGAGCGGCCGCCATCTTGAATTTTCGAATGGTCGTATTTTTCCTATAATAACCATAGATAGTCAAGCAACTTCTCCATACATTATTATTACCCCCCACCAATACTTTCGGCTGGGCTACTCGAAATGTGAAAAAACGTGAAAAAAAAATCCAGCAGCCAGTGTTGCCAGTTAATTTTGATGAAAATGGTCAAATGTCATTACGACAACCACGAAAAATTTTTTGGTGAAATTTTTTGATTAAAAATGTTTCTCCTTCTACTTTTTATATTTTTGAATAGAAAGTTCACAAAAATGTATGAATGAAAAAAAAATTAACGTAACCTGGCAACACGTCAGACCAAGCCCCACAACCGCCCCATACAAAGTCACCCCCTCAAATGTTGCCAACCTCAAGATATTTCACCTCAAAAAATGCAATTTTTTGTACATTTTGCTAAATGGCCGCCATAGGATCCGCCATCTTGTCGAAAAAAAAAATATACCCCAAACGTCAAAATTGGGGATAGACCCGAGGTAATTAAGAAAAAAAATCGGAAAAAAGTTGAAAACCCATTACAATCCGACCCCGCAAAGTGACCTCCAAAATTGAAAAATTTTAAAGTAAAATATCTCGGCGGCCATCTTGTTTTTTTATTTTTTTCCAATTTTATCGTAACACGTTTCCCAACATTAGCCGAAAACGACACCAATCTCGGGTAGGTGCATAGTAAAAAAAAAAGTTGGTCATTTCGACTCGGCCGCCATCTTGGATTTTTGAAAGGTCGGATTTTTCCCATGACACGGAGGCAAACCAAAAATTCTCACATACATTGTACCCACCCCCCACCACTCCTTCCGGGAGATCAATTCGACTTTTCGCAAAACGAAAAAAAAATTCCAGCAGCCAGTGTTGCCAGTCGACATCGACGAAAATGATCAAATGTCATTACGACAACCACGAGACGTTTGCCTGTCTGACATTTTGTTTAAAAATATTGCTCCTTCTACTTTTCATATTTTTGAATAGAAAGTCCAAAAAAATGTACCAACAAAAGAAAAAAAAACTCAACCTGGCAACACTTTGGGTCAAGTTACACAACCGCCTGGAACAAAGACACCCGCTCAAATGTTGCCAACCCGAAGAAAAATTCACCCAAAAAACATCGTTTTTCGTACATTTTTCAAAATGGCCGCCACCGCGTTCGCCATCTTGTCGAAAAAATAAATATCCCCAAAATATCAAAATTGAGGATACATTCGAGACAACACTAAAAAAATATTAAAAAATAGTTGAAAATCCACCCCGATGCGACCCCGCAAAGTGACCTCTAAAATCGAAAAAATTCAAACTCGAATATCTCGGCGGCCATCTTGTTTTTTAAATTTTTTCTAAAGTTTTCGTATATCGCCCGCAAAACTTGTCGAAACGCCCCAAAAAAATCCCGCAAAAAGCCATAAACAAAAAAGTTGAAAATCACAGAGCGGCCGCCATCTTGAAAATGTGAAATGTCAGATTTTTCCCGAGGTGTCGGGGGGGAATGGAGAAAACCCGCCATAGACAACATCATTCTATTTCGACTCTTTCTGGGAGAACAATTATGTCAGTCAGTCAGTGGTAAGTCTAGGATTATATAATATAACTAGGTTTTTGCGTGGGGCGCGCGCTGCTAAAGCAGCGCGCGTGCCTTTTTTTTCCGCAAAAGAACAAATAAATAAGTAGTTTTTTTAAACATATCATTGGTCTACGAAATTCATTTTTGACGGGAGGGGAAGGGCAGAGGGACAAGAAGCGAGAGAGGGACTGGGAGCGGGCGAAGGAAAGGGAGAGGGGCAGGGAGCGGGGAGGGAGAAAAAGCAGGACAGAAAGCGGGAGAGGGACCGGCTACGGGAGAGGGACTGGGAGCGGAAGCCCTGGACGTGAAGCCGGAGAAGGATTGGTAGTGGGAGAGGGAGAGGGATACGAAGCGGGCACGGGACAGGGAGAGGGACAGGGAGCAGAGAGGGAGAGGGAGAGGGAGAGGAAAGGGGAGCGGGAGTGTGAGAAGGATAGGGAGCGGGAGAGAGGGAGTGGGACAGGGAGAGGGAGATGGAAAGCGAGAGGGAGAGCGAGAGGGAGAGTAAGATGGAGAGCGAGAGGGAGAGCGAGAGGGAGAGCGAAAGAGAGAGAGGGAGAGGGAGTGGAAGAGGGAGACAGAGAGAGAAAAACGGGATAGAAAGCGGGAGAGGGACTGGGAGCGGGGGGGAGAGAGGGACGGGAAGCGAGAGAAGGACTGGGAGCGGGAGAGTGAGAGGAACAAGGAGCGGGAGAAGGAGAGGGAGTGGGACAGGGAGAGGGACAGGGAGAGGGAGAGAAACAGAAATTGGGAGCGGGAGAGTGAGAGGGACAGGGAGTGGGAGAAGTAGAGGAAGTGGGACAGGGAGAGGGAGACGAACAGGGAGAGAGAGAGAGGGAGAGGGAGAGGGAGCGGGAGAGGGAGAGGGACAGGAAGCGGGAGCGGGAGAGTGAGAGGGACAGGGAGCGGGGGAAGGAGAGGGAGTGGGACAGGGAGAGAGATAGGGAAAGGGAGAAGGAGAGGGACAGGGAGAGGGAGAGGGAATTTAATAATCTCTGATTTGTTAAACCTACAAAAACTATAAAAGTTTAGTTGAAAGTAACACTACATTCGGAAATTCGAATGATGAGTTTGAATTTCTGTTCTTGGTCTGGGTGTGAATGTCCTTGTCTAGTGTGTTTGTCCATGGCACCCACGACACAAGGAATCCTAGTATGGGGCTATGAGTGTGAAGCGTTATTCATTACGCGATTATTTATTTAGCATTAGGCGATACGAAGTTGGCCGGGTCAGCTAGTAAATAATAATATTTTCTTCATGTCCGTCTCTCCGTCCGTCCCCAGCATAGCCTCGAGATCCTTAGCGCTAAAAAGCTGTAATTTGGCATGGATACACATACTCATTTATTAAAACTACAAAATCCTAAAATAAAATCTTTATAAGTTTTTTCGAGTAGTGCCAGCGAAATGGTATGTTGGACATGTGAATATATTCACGGCAGTAATTTATTTAATATGATGAATTTGAAAGGAAAACTCTCATGGCAATGTTAGCTTAATAGTTAATGAGTGATAGTCGATAAACTTACAACTACAGTACCTTAAATTCTCTACCCGAGTCCTCCTTTAATATAGGAAGGATTTGATGATGGATTCCTGAGATAAAGAGTGGAACACCTCAGTGGTGAGGCATAAATAATAATCCGTTTTTGGGAATGTTACTATTGAACAACCAGTTCCTAGTTTAACAACTCCATCCATGTGTGATGTATTTTGGAGTTGAATCGTTTCTAAGGACCTATATTAAGACTAAAAAAAGATCAACATGTAAAATGTAAACAGCCTCACAATAAACGTATTCTATTCTATTCTAAAAAGTACTCAATTATAATGTAACTTGTAATTCAACTTACTTGAAGAACGGCACTTTGATATATTCATGCACCTTCATAGTTAAACATATTTCATACATTGTAAAAAGTAATTTTATTATACTGCATAATACTTATCACATAGGTACTTGGAGATTATGTAAAAATTACCAATATATTTTAGTGAAAAATTGAATGTATTTATTCAATCACGCTAATACGGCTAAACGGATTCGGATGAATTTTATCTTACAGATAGTTTATGACCTGCATCTAAAGGTAGGACGCTTTTTATAATGGGAATGGATCTGTTCTGATAGAATAAGGGGTATATTTTAGTATGGATGTTTCATGTATCTGCCAGTAGCTTAGATTTTTTTATATTATTATGTTAAGGGTCCTTTTTCCGTTTCGTTTTTATTTTTGAGATAAAAGGTCCGTCTGTCTGTATGTGTGTCTATCAAAAACCTTTCACTAAGGAATACGTGGAGGTATTAATTTGAAATTAATATCCAATTCTTACGCCCCGCCCCAACTCAGAGTCATTAACCCCTTAGTACAGAATCTTGAAACAAATTCTGTACGGAGCGATATAAGTAACCTTTAGTGACTCTGAGATGGGGCGTTAGATCTGCTATTCAATCCCTTAGAGTTGTGAAAAAATCAAGCTTTTAAAAATGAACCTAATCATAAAAGTCTTTGTTATGCCCTATTTTTTTTAGTTATTACGACATTAGCAATGTCATCAAAACCTATCCCCTAAAGACTGAAGTTTATGTTTCCGTGGATCAAGAAAAATGAAATGTAGTGAGAAGCAATGTCGTAAGATACACAAGTAAAAGGAAAAATTTTAAGACCGTTATAGAGTAGGCCGTTACAATTTACAATCAATCGCACAGCCGAAGCTAATGGGCGCAAGAAACTAAAATTTGGCATGTTTTCCGTGGAGAGCTGAACTAATTTTGATAGGATTTTAACTGAAAGGTTCGAAAAAACTAAAAAATGTTGAAAAATGTCATTCAGGCGGATGAAGCTGCGGACAAACGCTAGTACAATATATTTTAAACCCCGACGCAAAAAGAGGGATGTTATAATTTTGATGTGTATGTGTGTCTCTTTCTGGCATGGTATACCTATCCTAAATGAAAGGATCGATTGAGATGCAGTTTCTTTTAATGCTCAGGTGATTGAGAGGGTTTTTTAACTATAATTTATGAAGATCTGTTCAGGCGTAAAATAATAAAACTAACTTAAACTGATATTCTGCGTCATAAATGACGTGTTACTTTCATTATATTATTAGCTGCAATTTTAGTATGTATGCTAATGCAAAAAAATGTGCATATTTTTTATTTATCCGGCAAAACTTGGAATTTTCATCATTAGACAAAGCTGCGAGACGATCTACAAACAAATCGTACACTGTCGTGGTGTTGAATACTGCTGCTATAGAATAGAATTAAAGAAGCTTTTTACTTCTATTAGTAGATAAGTAGGTAGGCTTAACCATGTAAAGTATTTATCACAGTTTAGTTATGATTTAAAATTAATTACACTTAAAATTAATTTTGTCTACACACATAAAAACTATTGAAAGCAGTAAAAGGTAGAGATAAACATGACAAAAACAGGTTCAAACTAAACTATTGGATAGGAGAGTCAAGAAACAGACAATCACCAGATCAAATCAGTAGGTAATAATAACAACACTAATGGTATGATGTCTAAAATGTATGAAGTACTAAATATTAAAATCTTTCAACATTTTAAATGTTTACACGTTAATATTGTTGTCGAAATTGAACAACAAAATATTTTTTTGTATGCCAACACGGTTTTTTTTCACTCATATATTATGCAGTCTATTTGCATCTATAAACGCCTCATACATCATTTTATAGGCATCGAATGCAAACAACAGTTTGAAATGTTCAATATAGATTTTTATGAAAAATTCTTGTATTTGTATGGCAACACTGAAAGTTTCACATTTTTTATGGCAACAATGAAACACATTTACACGGATGTGACCGATCTATTGGCAGCAACAAACGTCGTATACATTTTAATGACATAAAAAGGAGACAAAAGCCTGAAACACTACCTACAAAAATTTATTTGTATGAAAATTATTATTTTTTGTATGGCATCACTAAACAATGGTTACACCAATGCATCCGGCCCTTAAGTACCTACAAACGCCTCATACATTATAAAGCCATCAAATGGAGACAACAGCCTCAAACATCCGAAAAAAGGATACATTTGTATGAAAATTATTATTTTTTATACGGCAACACTGAATTTTTTTTCACCCAAATTTACAAAATGTCAGTACCTACAAATGCCCCATACATTATAATAACGAAATATTCGATCCAAAAATAAATTTGTATGAAAATTAATATTTTTTGTATGGCAACACTGAAATTTTATAGTTTTTCTAAAACGAATATATTAATTTAAAAATATCTCCCCAACATTTTCTATACCCTTGATCTATAGTTTCGGCTCAACTACTCGAAAAGTGAAAAAAATTCTGGACTCCAGTGTTGCCAGTTGATTGAGATGAAAATGGTCAAATGTCATTACGACGCCCACAAAAAATCTTGTGGTGTAATTTTTTGATTAAAAATATTTCTCCTTCTACTTTTTACATTTTTGAATAGAAAGTTCACAAAAATGTATGAATGACAAAAAAATCAACGTAACCTGGCAATACTTTCAGTCAAGCTACACAACCGCCTCATACAAAGTGACCCCCTCAAATGTTGCCAACCCACAAATTTTTTCCTTTAAAAAATGCAATTTTTCGTACATTTTACAAAATGGCCGCCACGGGATCCGCCATCTTGTCGAAAAAAAAAATATACCCAAAATGTCAAAATTGAGGACAGACCCAAGCCAATAAGGTAAAAATATCGCAAAAATGTTAAAATACCACCGCGATGCGACCCCGCAAAGACACCTCTAAAATTGAAAAATTTCAAACTAAAATATCTCGGCGGCCATCTTGTTTTTTCAATTTTTTTCAACTTCATCATATTAGTCGTCCCAAGATTAGTCGAAAACAACACCAATGTCGGGTGGGTGGCAAGAATAAAAAGAAAGTTGACAATCGCCGAGCGGCCGCCATCTTGAATTTTCGAACGGTCGTATTTTTCCTATAATAACCATAGATAGTCAAGCAACTTCTCCATACATTATTATTACCCCCCACCCATACTTTCGGCTGGGCTATTCGAAATGTGAAAAAACGTGAAAAAAAAATCCAGCAGCCAGTGTTGCCAGTTATTTTTGATGAAAATGGTCAAATGTCATTACGACGGCCACGAGAAATTTTTTGGTTCAATTTTTTGATTAAAAATGTTTCTCCTTCTACTTTTTATATTTTTGAATAGAAAGTTCACAAAAATGTATGAATGAAAAAAAAATTAACGTAACCTGGCAACACTTCAGACCAAGCTTCACAACCGCCCAATACAAAGTGACCCCCTCAAATGTTGCCAACTTCAAAATTTTTTACCTCAAAAAATGCTATTTTTTGTACATTTTGCAAAATGGCCGCCATAGGATGCGCCATCTTTAAGAAAAAAAAATATACCCCAATCGTCAAAATTGGGGATAGTCCCGAGGCAACAGCGATAAAAAATCGAAAAAAAGTTGAAAACCCATTACAATCCGACCCCGCAAAGTCACCTCCAAAATTGAAAAATTTTAAAGTAAAATATCTCGGCGGCCATCTTGTTTTTTTTATTTTTTTCCATTTTCATCGTAACACATTTTCCAACATTAGCCGAAAACGACACCAATCTCGGGTAAGTGCATAGTGAAAAAAAAAGTTGGTCATTTCGACTCGGCCGCCATCTTGGATTTTTGAAAGGTCGGATTTTTCCCATAGACACGGAGGAAAACCAAAAATTCCCCCATACATTGTACTCACCCCCCACCACTCCTTCTGGGAGATCAATTCGACTTTTCGTAAAACGAAAAAAAAAATCCAGCACCCAGTGTTGCCAGTCGATATCGACGAAAATGGTCAAATGTCATTACGAGGATCACGACACGCTTGCCCGTGTGACATTTTGATTAAAAATATTGCTCCTTCTACTTTTCATATTTTTGAATAAAAAGTCCAAAAAAATGTACCAACAAAAGAAAAAAAAACTCAACCTGGCAATACTTCGTCCCAAGCCCCACAACCGCCTGGAACAAAGACACCCGCTCAAATGTTGCCAACCCGAAGAAAAATTCACCCAAAAAACGTCGTTTTTCGTACATTTTTCAAAATGGCCGCCACCGCGTCCGCCATCTTGTCGAAAAAATAAATATCCCCAAAATATCAAAATCGAGGATACATTCAAGACAACACTAAAAAAATATTTAAAAAAAGTTGAAAAACCACCCCGATGCGACCCCGCAAAGTGACCTCTAAAATCGAAAAATTTCAAACTCGAATATCTCGGCGGCCATCTTGTTTTTTCAATTTTTTTTAAAGTTTTCGTATATCGCCCCCAAAACTTGTCGAAACGCCCCAAAAAAATCCCGCAAAAAGCCATAAACAAAAAAGTTGAAAATCACATAGCGGCCGCCATCTTGAAAATGTGAAATGTCAGATTTTTCCCGAGGTGTCGGGGGGAGATGGAGAAAACCCGCCATAGACAACAAAGTCCCATCTCGACTCTTTCTGGGAGAACAATTATGTCAGTCAGTCAGTGGTAAGTCTAGGATTATATAATATAATAATAATAAATAAATAATAAATAATAAATAATAAATAATAATTGAAAAGCGACACACCGCTGATTAAACAAAAAATCTCAGAAACTGCCGAACCGATTAAGATGAAATTTGGTAGGTAGATAGTTTCTGCTAAGGAGACGTCCACTAAGAACGGATTTTTGGAAATTCATCCCCTAAGGGGTACAAATAAGGGTTAGAAGTCACTTTCATACAAACCAACTTCGTCAGTTTTAGAGTTATAAATATGAAATTTTTTATGTTAGTTTATAGTAATAAACAAAACTTAACTTTAACACATTTTTTTGGAAAATCATCCCTTAAAGGGTTAATTTCTTCAATTTAACTTAGTACGCAACTTCGTCATTTTTGAAGTTAAAAACATGAAAATTTATATATTAGTTCAAAATTAGAAACAAAATTTAAGGGTCATGTGTTTTTTTGGAAAATCAACCCCTAAAGGGTCGAATAAGGTTGTTCAAGTTTGTATGGGAACTTCGTCAGTTTTGAAGTTAGAAGGGTGAAAATTTATATATAAGCTTATAGTTAGACACAAAAAATAACTGTATCACTGTTTTCTCGAAATTCATCCCCTAAAAATAGGGGTTGGAAGTCTTTTACATCTAAATCAGGTTCGTCAGTTTTAGAGTTATAAATATGAAATTTTTTATGTTAGTTTATAGTAATAAACAAAACTTAACTTTAACACATTTTTTTGGAAAATCATCCCTTAAAGGGTTAATTTCTTCAATTTAACTTAGTACGCAACTTCATCATTTTTGAAGTTAAAAACATGAAAATTTATATATTAGTTCAAAATTAGAAACAAAATTTAAGGGTTATGTGTTTTTTTGGAAAATCAACCCCTAAAGGGTTGAATAAGGTTGTGCAAGTAGTATGGCAACTTCGTCAGTTTTAAAGTAAGAAGGGTGAAAATTTGTATATAAGTTTATAGTTGGGCACAAAAAATAACTGTATCACGGCTTTCTCGAAATTCATCCCCTAAAAATAGGGGTTGGAAGTCTTTTACATATAAATCAGCTTCGTCAGTTTTAGAGTTATAAGTATGAATTTTTTTATGTATGTTTATTAAACAAAAGTTTACTTCAACACATTTTTTGGAAAATCATCCCTTAAAGGGTTAATTTCTTGGATGGAACTTAGTAGGTAACTTCGTCATTTTTGAAGTTAAAAACATGAAAATTTATATATTAGTTCAAAATTAGAAACAAAATTTAATGGTTATGAGTTTTTTGGGAAAATCAACCCCTAAAAGGTTGTATAAGATTGTGGAAGTTAATACAGGAACTTCGTCAGTTTTGAAGTAAGAAGGGTGAAAATTTGTATATAAGCTTATAGTTAGACACAAAAAATAACTGTTTCACTGTTTTCTCGAAATTCATCCCCTAAAAATAGGGGTTAGAAGTATTTTACATATAAATCAGCTTCGTCAGTTTTAGAGTTATAAATATGAAATTTTTTATGTATGTTTATAGTAATAAACAAAAGTTAACTTCAACACATTTTTTTGGAAAATCATCCCTTAAAGGGTTAATTTCTTGGATGAAACTAAGTATGCAACTTCGTCATTTTTGAAGTTAAAAACATGAAAATTTATATATTATTAGTTCAAAATTAGAAGCAAAATTTAAAGGTTATTTGTTCTTTGGGAAAGTCAACCCCTAAAGGGTTGAATAAGGTTGTGGAAGTTAGTATGGCAACTTCGTCAGTTTTGAAGTAAAAAGGATGAAAATTTGTTTATAAGCTTATAGTTAGACGCAAAAACTAACTGTATCACAGTTTTCTCGAAATTCATCCCCATAAATAGTAATACTAAGGGGTTGTAAATATCTATTTAAGAAACTATGTCATTTTAAACTCAGTAATGTGAAAATGTATATGTTAACTTATAATTAGAAACAAAAATTAATTGTAACAGTTTTTTTTTTGGAAATTCATCCACTAAGGGGTAAAAGGGGATGTAAATTTGTACGAAACTTCGTCAATATCGAACTCAGAAATGTGAAAATAAATCAAAAATTAACTGTAACAGGTTTTTTGGAATTTCATCCCCTAAGAGGTAAATAAAGAGGTTGCAAGTTTTTCCAGAACTTTGTCATTTTCGAACTCAGAAATATGAAAATGAATATGTAAGCTTATAGTGAGAAACAAATAAATTGTGTAGAGGACTTTACGGACGGTAAGGTGAGGAGAGAGGGACAGGAAGCGAGAGAGGGACCGGGAACGGGAGAGGAACAGGGAGCGGGAGAGGGCCGGGGAGCGGGAGAGGGAGAGGGACAGGAAACGGGAGAGGACCCGGGAACGGGAGAAGGAGAGGGGAGGGACAGAGAGCGGGAGAGGAATGAGAAGGACAGGGGCAGGAAGCGGGAGAGGGAGCGGGACAGAAAGCGTGAGAGGGACCGAGTGCGAGAGAGGAACTGGAAGTGGGAGAGGGACAGGAAGTGAGAGAGGGACCGTGAACGGGCGAAGGAAAGGGACAGGGAGCGGGATAGGGAGTGGGAGAGAGAGAGAGAGTTTGAGTGGGAGAGGGAGTGGGAGCGGGAGAGGGAGTGGGAGCGGGAGAGGGAGAAGGAGTGTCCAGATTGAAACAACAGAACCGTTTTTAAAAATATTTGTACTGTTCATGTTGACATCGTAAAACCAGTTCATCATTGATCCATTTAGGATCTGGTGGTGTCACTTCGAGACAAGATATGTAACTCTTGGATGGATGGAAATAACGGGACCTTTTTGTTTTTTTTTTCTAATGAAACTCAAGAGCCAGTTTTTCTGTACATATAATATTTTTCAAAATTTCGGTTAAGGGCACATCAATAACGTGTTAGAACACCAAAAATTTTGTTTTTAAAATTATTCTCTGTTTGTCTGTTTGTATGTTCGGGCATTACATGAAAACCCTTGAACTGATTTCGACGGAAATTAATTATGTTGTTCCTCATACTTTGGATCACGTTTTAAAAAACTTTTCGTCCCGATAAAATTAAAAGTTTTCATCGGAAACAAGATGAAACTTAGTGTGGAATATTTTGAAATATCAACGATTTGCTTTAAATTTGCAACAAAAATTCCTCATTTAATTGATGAAATACATGTTTTCGAGTTTTTCAAATTTTTTCATGAAAAAGAAAAAACTAATGTTAACTAATGTTGTTTATTTTTTAAAATTCGCGGAGGAATGATTTGTGATTATATCGTACATTTCAGTTATAAATTCCTAAATATAAGTACTTCCATATAAATTAACCTGTTTTTAATTTTTTTTCTGCAAGGGGTACAAATATGATAAGCATAATTTCCGCATGCGAAGCTGCGGGTAACAGCTAGTAATGTTATATATTTAAAAAATCAACAACAATTCTCAAAGAACATATGTAAGACATTACTTTGGCAAAAAATATCCGAAATCAATAAAGATAAAAAGAAGTAGAAATTTATTTTAATAAAAAACATAAATCCGGATTCACCCCATACCTATGGGTAAAACCGGATACGCGTTTTTAGTCAACGGGGTGAATACGGATATTTTTTTTTATGCCTTAAGCAACAAAACGAGATGACGGGTCACCTGATGGTAAGTGATTACAGCCGCTCATGGACATTAGTAATACCGGGAGCGTCACCAATGCGTTGCCGGCTTCGAAGAATAACAATAGACCTGCTTCTTGAAGGACTCCATGTCAAAGCTTAGTGGGAACACCGATGCAGGAAGTTCGTTCAACAGTTTACATGTGCGTGGGAGGAAATTACATGAACAGCGAACTGTGGACGAACGCCAAGTATTAAGGTGGTGTTGATGGAACCTGATACATCGTGATGCGTGGTGACGGAAATCGATCGCAGGTATTAAACCGAACAGTTCTTCAGAACATTCCCCGTTGTACAGACTGTAGAATACGCACAGGGAGCCTACGTCTCTCTTCAACTCGAGTGATACTGAGGTCCTATAAACATACTTATGAAAAAATAAATAAAGTAAAGGTTTAAGATTTTAAGTAAATAAGCAGACATAACCTATTCAATGATTGGGGGTGACACCGGATACCCGATATCACCCCGTCCGGTCGTACCCCACAGGTGCCACTTTTAAAATACTACTTGCAAAATTTTTATTCTTAGACTCACAGTAACAATTAATGCTGTTTTTTTAACTTAAATAACCAAGATATTATGAAAAGAATGTTACATTATGATTGTACATGGCCAAAACAAATGAGAATACGTCAAAAATTACAAAATATTAGATAACCTACCAATTTTTTCTATTTTGTGGAGTACAAGCACGTGATTAAATTCTATCGTGTCCGCCTTTTGCAAGCAAACTGCCCGAGTGTTCCCAAATAACGTTTGACTATTTAGAACGAGATAGCTATATGCCTACTAGTAAAATAGCAACTATCTGTTTTCACCCCCTGTCCGGTTTCCCCCCACATTCCCCTACTTCTCCAGTCATACCATTCAAACCAGACTAATATCTAATAAAGTAATAACAATGGATTTTCGCAAAGTAACTCTTGATACTATGACTTACTCTACCTTGTAACATCGTCCCCACCAAAAACGTCTGCTCTGAAATCGAATCCGGGACCACTCGGCAAGCAAATGGAATTGCAACCCATGTACGTAGACTTATCGCTTTATCCACAGAGTTAATGGGCAATGCACTACGCTGGCTGGTCTATTAAAAGCTCTTATGGATGTCAATATTTTATTGACCTAATGTTATTGTGTAATTAATGATTACTGTAAGATATCTGAGATTAATTAAAGAATAACGTAAGCTTTGACGCCTCGCGCGGTGTAATGGTTATCATGCCGGACTGCCGTTCTAAGGGTCGTGGGTGCTGTTCCCAGCGAGGCAAAAGTTTCAATGATGATTTTGAATTTCTGTTCTCTGTCTGTGTGTGTTCTTATTTTTGTGTGTTGTCCATGGCACCCACGACACGACCCACGACACGACGCACTACACGACCCACGACACGACCCACGACACAGGGAATCCTAGTGAGGGCTATGAGTGTGAAGCGTTATTTATATATTTAAAAAAATGTCGTTAAGAGGTCTGAAACAACAAAACCTACCCCACCGCAACCGTTACAGCTCCGACATGTATTTATAAAGTTGTTTCGTTTTTCCCGGAACAAATTAAACTGAATTCGTAACATGAATTTGAATTCAATCAAAACTTTGGCTTCGTTATCGCATGGATTTATCAAAGTTTTTGATTTTATTCATATCTACAATCAAATCAAAAATTTTGATGTCGTAATATTTCAATTTCTCCACAGCTAACGTATTTTTTTTTTATAAATTATGCGTAAAATACAAATTTAGTTTTTGAGTTCGTTTGCCGTAAGATTAGTTAATCTGCTATCACCGCTCTTGATTGAATATATATGGTTAACTAGCTGCCCGGACAGACTTCGTTCTGTCAAAAGTTTTTTTGAGATGTAAGCTATCCTATGTTTCAAGTTGGATCAAACTGCACACGGTGTGCAAATTTAGTAAAATCGATTAAGTAGTTTAGGAGTCCATCGGGGACAAACAACGTGACACCTAATTTATATATATTAAGATATACTGAATATGCTGTGTAAGGGACTCTTTCCATCCACCTTCTCTAATTCTTTTTAAGTTTGAAGGTAGGAGGTATTTCTCAGCTTAATCTCGATGTTACTTGTTCATAGTTAGCGCCTGGCTCCTGGCACCTGGAATAGCTACTACTTTAAGGAAATGATCCTTAAGGTAAATTAAATATATTTGTGTTGTAACTTGTAACATTGAAGATAGATAATCAAGCGAATATGCTTCTTCTAATTATACGATCTAGTTATACGATCAAAAACTGTAGCCGACTTCTATACTACAATAAAACTCAAAGGGTAAATTTTCTGTACATTGAATATTTAAAAAAAATTCGATTAGGGGGCACTTCAATAACGTGTTAGAGCACAAAAATATTTTTTTTAGAATTATTGTCTGTCTGTCTGTTTGTCTGTCCGGGCATCACATGAAAACACTTGAACGGATTTTGATGAAAATTGGTAATGTTGTTTACAATATAGCTGTACCATAGTAAAACAAAAGGGTAACAGATCCTGTCGGAAAACTCGCCCATATCGATCACTGTTTGATCAAAATATTGCTAATATTTTTTCCTAAAACAGAAATATTCGTAAAAAGTTATGTTCGAGTTTATTATTAGTCAGTACTGCGTGGGTTGTTTCCACTTCGGACACTCTTTGTTTGGTCCATCGATCAAAAACCCTAATAAAATTAGGGCGGAGTGGTGTTTGCAAATTAGGTGGAGCTCGATTGATTGATGGAGGATTACCTTCGGGTGGAATGTTTTTCGGTTGCTCCAGAAGTTTAGAGGTTTCCGCGCGACCGTAAATTGGCTGAATTTAGATTAGTACTAGAGGATAAACGGATTTCATGACAACTATAGACTTTGACTTCTCTCATTCAAATTAAATCCATTAAAAATCATATCAAATTGATGTTTATACAAATAAATAAAATTGGAGTGTCTGTTTGTAATATGAAAATAACCGCTTTTTACTAAGTGCATTTGGATGTATACACGGTACATATACCAAAACAACATTTATTACAATTTTTGTCTGTCTGTCTGTCTGTTTGTTTCGGCTAATCTCTGAAATGGATTTACCGATTTTGACGGAACTTCACTGGCAGATAGCTGCTGTAACAAGGAGTAACTTAGGCTACTTTTATTTTAGAAAAAAAAATAGTTTGTTAGGCGATATGAAGTTCGCCGGGTCAGCTAGTCTTGTATATGTTAAAAAAAAAGTTAAAAAATGGCATCTGAACGAAAAAAAATGCATTTTTTATCAGACGTCTGTTAAATTTCATTCATTAAAATCGATAATCTAAATTTTACTAACAAAAAATAACCGATTTCAAAATCTCTAAAACTACTTTTCAGATCTCGTTCAAATTTATGTGGGACCACATGACAAGCACCTGTTTTCGATTAAAAAAAGAATCATCGAAATCGGTTGGCGTGATATTGAGTTATTCGTCAATTTGTCGCGCACATCTTAACACAAATTTACGACTTATGTGGTTTTCTCATGGATGCCATTGTCAAATCTCAATAAAATTTATGTGGGACCACATGACAGCCACCAGCTTTCGATTAAAAAAACAATCATCAAAATCGGTTCGTCCAGTCCAAAGTTCTGAGGTAACAAACATAAAAAAAAAATACAGTGGAATTGAGAACCTCTTCCTTTTTTTGAAGTCGGTTAATAATAATGAGTCACTAAATTATTAAACACTAAACTAACTAAAAATATGGATTAAATTGATTTTATCAAAATATTTAGAACACGTCAAAGTTTTGTCAATCGTGGGATTCGTGGGTATGTAGTTTATCGAAGGATTCTTTCTGTTGAAGTGGAAAAATCGACGTTAAACTTTCTTCGCGTACTTCGTGAGAATAGTCGTAACAATAACAATATTATGTGTAGTACCTTTATACATACATTTAGTATTATGTAACGTTTATCGGTCCTGACTGTTCTCAAACGTTGCCATTACGAGAATCTACGTTATAGCACTATTTTTCAAATAATTCAATGATTGTACTACTTTCATGTTGTTATTCGTATGAAACTCAGCACGGTACAGGCACTGTTACCATTAAAGTGGGTCTCTAGTCTCTAGGGGTCTCAAAGACCCCCACTTTGAATCGTATTTTGCACACACGTACCTCTATCCTATTCTTAAGAATTAGGAATTTATTTAACACGAGTAACCACCCTCGCTTTGCTTCGGTTTTCTTATTTTTTTACACCTTGGATTACATTATTGGAGTTTTATTAAGGATCCCTAATTTTTTTGAAAATATAATATAGCCTATGTTACTCGCGGATAGTGTAGCTTCCCAACAGTGAAAGAATTTTTCAAATCGGTTCAGTAGTTTCGGAGCCTATTCAATGCAAACAAAAAATCAAATCTTTCCTCTTTATATATTAGTATAGATGAGTTAAAAATCAATATTTTTTCACGGTTGTATCAAGTATGTATGTGATCCCATTTGGCAACATAGTGGACATGACAGGGTTTAATGTGACATTGTCTTATTCCTCAACCTAAGTCCACGGACATAAAAAAAGAACGGACGTAACTTTTTCTAATCGAGAGTGAAGCTGACAGCTGACAGCTCGCTTACCATGTGTGCGTAATTTTGTAATTTTTGATTCGCGATGGTGTCAATGTCGTAGCCGTATGGTGTCAATGTGTGGGTGTGTGTACTTGTACGAATACAGAGTTGGTATTCCTATGGGTGCTTCACTGAATTTGTTCTTGGGATTACGTCCGTCTTTTTTTACGTCCGTGCCTAAGTCTTATTCCTCAACCTGTGCGCTAAATTTCATAAAAATCCTTTCACTAGTTTTTGCGTGAAAGAGTAACAGACATCCTCACACTCATAAGAACTTTTACATTTATAATATTTGTAGGATTCCATTCCATTATTATGTATTACAATAGTCACGTAACACAACTGTGGTACAACTCCTCCCTCCGATGACATTGAGCGTGACATTGGAATAACCGCTCGAAGGTATCAAATTGAATAAATATTTGGGCCGACAATAAGTGTCTCAAATAGCTCGACGTCTAATATTTACATGGAGCCCGCGATTCGCCCTCGGTAATAATGTATCGTCCCTTTTTATTCATATCCAATACTTGAGAAGGAAGCTTGCTGGAGTGTGGGATACGGCCTGCTTCGAAACATGTAAATAGTATTCCTTTATGTAATTTGTATAGTTATGATGAATAAAAATAAACTTGACAAGTGCGAGTTAAACTCGTTTGGAGAGGGGTCCATACGTTGATTATGTGGTTACCGTTATTTTTCTATTTTTGCTGTTTTTTTAAGACCATAAACTTTTTATAAGTTTTTCTATAATATTTAAGTAAAGAACTATTTTATTTTCAAAATTATAGCGTCAGTAGTTTCGGAGATAAGAGGGGGGGGGGGGGGGATGGTAAATTTTTGGCTTTAATTTTCGTTCTTTCTTTAATTTTAAAACTATCCATTGTAGAATTATAACAAAGATATTATATTTGTGATCCTTACAATAAGCTCTATTATTTGACATACCATTGATATCGTTTGCAAAACGCTTTTTGTTTGATTTTGATTTTGTTTTTTTTTTCCAAAATTCATTATCAGTTGTTTAATTTCACAGTTTAATTTATACTTTCTTCTTTGGCTGTGAAAGGTGGTCGCTCACACATGAGTGATCTTATAAGAGTTCCGTTTTTCGTTTTTTTTTGTAGTTGTAGTTTGTCGTTTTTAGGTCGCAGTATGTCATAAAATATTTACGTTACTGTTCTTTAACGTAATAAAGTTGCTTTTTTGTACTGTGCTGAACAAATACGTTAACTAGTATAACTTAAAAAATTAAAAAGAGAACCCCGAGTGGTATTAAAAAAGCTATCAAGATATACCTTTTTGAATTCCTTATGGTGAGCTCTTTAATTTGATACCCATATTGTGTTATTCGATTTTTTTTTATACTTCACACAATGGCATCTCACAGCCACCATATTTGTTTTTTTTTTAATTCACTTAGAACATTTGGGTTATCAAGGCGAATCTTACGATATCTTCATTATATAAATGTTCAACGGTTTAGAAGATACGAGGTAATCAAGAATATTACATGCATGCAAACATACATACAAAATACGCGCGAAAAAATAACCCTTCCTGGCAGTTGGGTAAAAAATACTTTAATAAAATAATAATAAGCGCTTACACACTCATACCCTCGCAGTAGGTTGTTACCTGCGGGTTTACCTTCGCGGGTGGCGTGGACGATAGTTATAACACATCACATGACACCCATGACCCGAGTACAAATATTTATCTGTCACATTAATATTTGCCCCGGCCGGGAATCAAACCTGGCACCCCTCGCTTCGCAGGCAGGGTCACTACCAACCAGGCTACACGGTCATCAAAGTTATTTCAAAGTGGAAATAATCCTAATAAAATTGAAGAGATGGAAAAACCAGAAAATGCAAAACCAATTATGTAATGCATGGCAAGTGTCGAATACTTTTAGTATTGATGGTTTTTAGTAAGGCACTATTTCGCTACACCCTGTATTTGAATACCGCAGGCGGCTACTAACTTGGAATTTCCATTGTTGGTAAATCTTTACGTATTTACGCTGTTCACTGTTCATATTATCCGGCTGTCCAGAAGATACGCTATTTCAGGTACATTTCCGTAAAATACTGGTATCTCTTCTGTTCCGTTGCATAACGTTTTTATACGTTTTGAGAGCAAGAGATATGTACCTTGTATTGGAAACATTGAGACTAGGGTTGCCACCTTTTTTTGAAGGTAAAGTAGTATTTTTTTCAAAACATTGCAAAAAATATAGTACTATTGGAAAATTCAAGTAAAAAAATAGTACACATTTATTTTTAGTACTTATTTATTTTTCCATGTGTATTTTTATTAGTCTTGGCTTTGGTTAACAAATTCTTATTATTTTTAAAATAATAGATAGTAAATAATGTACAAGAACGGTCAATTTGAAGTTAACGTTTACTTGCCGTGACGAGTGAGTGACGAACGACGTGAATGCGTTTCGTTTTGAAATTCCCAATGCTCCGTTGCGGATGCGTTCCAGTCACAGTTAAAAAAAGCTCAACAACTGAATTACCGATGAAAATATAACATGATTCGTACTATATTATTTTTCTATAACAATTGACTGAAATATAGCACGATACTATATAATATAGTACTCAATTAGGGCTGCCAACCGTTGGCAGCTATATATTTTCAAATTAAATATATAAATAAAATGTATATTGTGGAAAATCTTCAGCATTACACTGAACGAGTTAAATCCAGTGATTCTGACTGGTTTAATATTGTTATCTTAACGTTTATTTCGCATTTATTTGAACCGTACTCATTTCAAGTTTGTAAGTCGGAGTTGTTGATAATTCTGTAACGCCGTCCCAGATTCAAAACGCCTCAAACTTACAGACGGACCGAGTAATACTCACAAAGATTAACTAGCTACTTTCAGTAACTACAATTACAGATATTACGTAAAAAAAATATCATAATATTATAAAATTAATACCAGTCTTGTTATTAAATTAATAATGACACCGTGTGTAATGATAACTTGAAAAAGAAATGAAACTCAATCTTACTCACACTGCACACATAGCACCACACTAGACATGCCTGTTTCGTGTATGTCATGGATAACACTGAACACACAACACAACACAACAAGATAACAACATATACCTACACACACCCAGACCGAGAACACAAATCAGAACTCAACATTTAATTAAGTGTCTCGCCGGGAATCCAGCCCTTTCAAATGGCGATCCGCCATGGTAACCATTAACGCCCCAACTCAGAGTTACTAACGGTTACTTAAGTAGTTCCTTAGTACAGAGTTTGTATGGTGATTCGTTACTAAGGAGCGATTAAAGTAACCGTTAGTGACTCTGAGTTCAGTTGGGGCGTTCTTTTTCTTCTCTCTTTCTTGGCCGGCAACGCATCAATGATGCTTTTGGTGTTGCTGATGTCCATGGGCGACGATAGCCACTGACCATCAGGTGGATCGTCAGTTCGTTTGCCGGCTATTTTCATATAAAAATGTAATTTTAAAGTTAACCCTGTTACTCCGTTTTGATTTTAAAAAGCAAGTCAAGTTTTTATTAATAAACTGAACTTATTTGTAACTCTGTTACTTTATGAACATAAGGAAATTCTGTTACTTAAATTTAGACAGGGCTAGCAAAAACACACCATTGTAACGATTGGTATATATCGGTTGGACCCAAAAATCTGTGAGATATTCGCACATATTGCCCCGATATCTACGATATGAACGGGTCGGCCGGGCGCGGGTCGTAATGAAAAACTCGACAATATGGTGCGGGGCTAATTACATGTCGGACATGTTCACGGGTACACTCCATAATATGAATTCAGACGATTGCTTTTAAAATTTATTTTATTATTTTACTTATTTTATTTTATTGTATTCGGAAAGCATACAGTGATACTTAACTACTTATAAACAACATACTTAAAAATCTAAACACCATTTACTAGCTTTTGCATATTAAATCTATAGCTCGAATGCTTATTAACACAAAATAAAAAATAATCAACATTTTACTAACAATAACTATTGAGGTACCAGTTAATTATCAAATTCATTCAGCTATAATCTTAATTTTACTAAGCAAAAAATAACCGACTTCAAAATTACTCAAAAACTACTTGTCAGGTCTCATTAAAATTTATGTGGGACCACATGACAAGTACCTGCTTTCGATTAAAAAAAGAATCATCGAAATCGGTTGGCGTGATATTGAGTTATTCGTCCATTTGTCGCGCACATACTTAATGCAAATTTAAGACTTATATGGTTTTCTCATGGATGCCATTGTCAGATCTCAATAAAATTTAAGTGGGACCACATGACAAGCACCCACTTTCGATTAAAAAAAGAATCATCAAAATCGGTTCGCCCAGTCCAAAGTTCTGAGGTAAGAAACATAAAAAAAATACCGTCAAATTGAGAAAAAGCAAAGCTTTTTCTCGAATTGAGAACCTCCTCCTTTTTTTGAAGTCGGTTAAAAATAAAAATTTAAAACAAAGAAATCACTAAGTAAATGTATGTTAACTATGAGGATATTAACGATTTCGCGCTAAACCAGTTGGAAGATAATTTGTTCATTATTATATATTAATTTCTGTTAATGTTACTTTTTTATCCAGTTCGGTACCCTGATTTATTTATTTAAGTATTGTTCATTGTACGCCACAAATAGTATTCAACAATTAAAACACATTATGTTACAATGGTAACAGGAGGTGGTCTTATGATATGGTAGCGATCTCTTCCAGATAACCTTTCGGATTGTACATTTTATAGGTATTTGGGTCTCAAATATTGCAGTTGGAACACTTAACGAAAGTAGCTGGCTGAAAAGCTAAGTAGGACCAATGATATTAAATTAAATATGATTTAAATATAGATACGTTATGCCCTTACAAATCAACCAAAAAATCTGTGCCGAAAAGCGCTACAACACACACACGTTTATCTTTTGTTTCACTACACCAGTCACATTGGTTAAAACACGAAGGCATTTTAACGCTGTATGTCATATTGACAAGCACTTCTGACAACAACATAATCTAAATTTTACTAACAAAAAATAACCGACTTCAAAGTCTCAAAAACTACTTTTCAGATCTCGTTCAAATTTATGTGGGACCACATGACAAGCACCTGCTTTCGATTAAAAAAACAATCATCAAAATCGGTTCGCCCAGTCCAAAGTTCTGAGGTAACAAACATAATCAAATCAAATCAAATCAAATCAAATCAAATATTTTATTTGTGAAATAAGGTAAATAATAAGGTGAATAAGGTAAAAAAAAATACAGTCGAATTGAGAACCTCCTCCTTTTTTTGAAGTCGGTTAAAAAGCGTGCGTATCTTCTTGTATTGACAGAGCGAATACGAGCAGAACGGTCAATTACCTGCAGCCTAATTCACGTAACTTTAAGACGCATCGATTGAGTTGCAGTGACGCTACAATCAAGTTGCAGTGACGCGGCAATCAAGTTGACGTTGGTTGACGTTTAGTGTCTAAACCGTATTCTCGTAATTTTTGAACTGCGCGTCGACTGCACGCAAACTGCGCGTGAACTTCACTTCTCCTGCACGCATCCTGCGCCGTGCGCGCCTGCCAAACTTTTCTTCGGCTATTTAGTACACTCTGTTAGTGTTGTCATATGAGAGAACAAATAAACTTATTTTAATTAATAAAATACAATTTATTATATTTCCATTAAAAAAACGTTAAAGAATATTTATTTATTATCCCAATAATGATTTTTGGGAAACTTTTTGTAAAAAAAGTAATGATTTGTGCTTCAATTCACAAAAAAACGTCATAATTATGTAATTATGTTACCTCAATATGGCAGAATGAAGGTCTTTACTTTACCTCGTAATGCAATTAAAAAGTAATAAAAAAGTGTCAAAACAAAATGTGCGCCAAAGTTCGAGCTTGGCGATCTCGTTCATCTATTTCGTTAGCTAAGGCTAACATCCTCCATCCAAAGCGTAAACTCATTTTCACTAGAAAAAATTAAATTAATTAGGTTAGAGGTATTGTATTCAAAAACACGGTAATTAATAATTAAAAATGATAAACGTCTATTAAATAATTAAATTATAATTTACTTACGAAATATAATTTTATTTTCACTGACTTCTACGTCTAATTGACAAAAGTAAGCAATGAGTCACTTCTAACTTAAAGAAAGCGTCAACAAAACTGCTTAAAAACTCGTACCGAGATGTTATTGTAACGTTAAAAGTTTATGAGAATACCCTCAAACTGCGATCAGAAACACGCTATCTTGACGAGCATCAACAGAATACCTATTTGTGACGTGAGCGTGTTTGACTAGCGCTCGCGTGACGCGAGCATGTTTGACAGCGCTCGCGAAAGCTAAGAGAATAACGAAAGTGTTATTTTGATCGGAACGTCACTGCAACTGCACTGCAATCGAACTTCTTAAATTACGTGAATTAGGGTGCTGTTCTTACGCTCTTCACCGTCGCGTGACGGCGCGCTAGTGACATATCTACCTCTTTTTTACATTATAATATCATTGAGTACGATAGGTAAACTTAAGCCTCAGTATTCGATACAAAGCTGAGAAAACTCCCAACAGAAAGAACTAGATGCGTTGGATGGTAGGTTAGACATCAAGTAAAGGTAAAAGGTTGAAGGTAAGGTTTGAACGGTTGAGGTTGAAGGTTTGATAGCGATCTTTTGATGGGGGAGGGAGGATTGATAGCAGCAAGGTAAGCTAGCTCGGTTCTACGTGCACATGAATTGTGTAGCAGGATTATGTGCTACACTGCTACCTGATACCGGACCGAGTGTCGTGTTCATTATTCTCCGCCTGCTTTGACTCTCAGGTGAGCGCTGCCTGGTATTCCAAGAAATAGCTAGCAATTGAATATCTCGGAGAAAGTCACTTGATTTTGAGTTCAGTTACTACTTGAAACTCTACGAAAACGTAACGTTGGTTGTTGGAAATTTAGGTTTCGCTGAATGCTTCTTAATTAAAAAAAAAATAGAAATTGAGTAATACGTTTTTTATGGAACATAATGTGGTTATATGGTTACCTTATTTTATTAATTAAGGGACTCTCCAAACTTATTGTTGCTGAATTGGGCCAAGCCGATTTCACTCAGTGTTATGTCTGTGCTGAAGAGATCACGACTAGCCCGACGACGCGACGCTACGCAATGGTCGCCGCTGATACGAGCCATAGTGTTTTGATTATATCGATAATATCTATCTATATCGCGATGGTCAGTAATTATAAACCTAAAACCTTCATTAAATTTTCGAAATGAACGAATATTACGTACAGCGTACGTTTTATTACTAGAATATGTGATTGCCTATCATTATTTTGTACCTTGTTAATGAGTGGTGCAGAAAATGGAAAATTCACCCTCTTCGTGTATAAGCGATTTAAATACCCGTTTCAATAATGAGATGTTTCCTATTTGTGGTTTATTTTGAGTGAGGCTAACGAACACAGTTTTTAAACCTTTGGCTAACCATTTCTAGGCTTATGCCAGTAAAAATATAGAGCGCATTCCACCACATTGTTCCTCTGCATTTTGTTAGACAACGGTAGAAACATATGGCCACATTGACTCGAAAACAAAAAAAAAAAACTGTTACAGAAGTGACGACCCTGTAGCCTAGTTGGTAGCGACCCTGCCTGCAAAGCGAGGGGTCCCGGGTTCGATTCCCGGCCAGGGCAGATATTTATGTGATAGATTGTATTCGGGTCATGGGTGTTATAGTGTTGTGTTATATGTGTCGTCCATGCCACCCGCGACACAGGTAATAACCTACTGCGGGGGTATAAGAGTTTACGCGTTTTATAAATGTTTGCCCCAGGTACTGAACCCGGGCAAGTGAAGCCACAGAGTTGTCAGGGTAGTCTATAAATAAAACTAAAAGGCTTGTCTGTGAATTACTTCATTAATTAATGATAAAACCATCATCAGCGGCGGCCATTCCAACGCCATTACTCAGTGATACTTTATCCGAAGGAATATATTACGCGGTAGAATCCATTCGACATTTAATTCAATGGGAAATAATAAGCTGTTGGATTGCTCGCCATTTTCATTCAAAGATACAGTCTCTTTTTATTGATAATGGCAGCAGCTATGGCAAAACTTTCTGGAACGTTTCTGTGCTTCAGGGGGCGCGTAGCACTTATAGCCGTCGTGACGTTGATCCTGGTCGTTATCATCAGATAAGTCCCAAAGCCATGTCAGATGCCTTTATGCCTTCGTACGGCATAAAACCTACGGCTTTCTTTCTTTTTCTTCTCTCTTTCTTAGCCGGCATCAGTGATGCCTTTGGTGTTGCTGAAGTCCATGGGCGACGATAGCTACTTACCATCAGGTGGATCGTCAGTTTGTTTGCCTCCTATTTCCATAAAAAAAACTCCCGTCACTTGGATTGGATTTCACCCATCCACCCAACTGCACTGGAATATCGTGGTGTGGTATGCTCTAGGCTTCCTCAGTTATGAGCTGTATATCACTGACTGTATTAATCAATTTACTAGGTGTGCTGAGGAGTTTCTTTCGGCACTTCTTCTCCTTAACAAAATGATGGAAGAAACAAAAGCCTTAAGTGTATCAGTAATTTATGGTATGTACTTCTGACATCGATACAACTTACCCGTGTCCTACATTAAGCTGGAAGTTCCAAATAAAACAATCCCGTACCTGCGCCATCGTTAATCACTGAGCGAACGCCGCATTTATTTTTATTACCGTGTAATGTAAAACAGGATGTAATGAGCTTCTCTCCACCTCTAATTTCTTTTTTTTTAATAACATTTTCGTGAGAAATATGAAAAATGATTCGCACCAGGTATCCCAAATCCCAGACGTCAGGTTTTATTTCGGGATAATTCATATTAATTTCTCCATGTTGGCAAGTGACTGCGCAGCAATTTTGGTTGCACTTAATATCACTAACGTCAAAGAAACGATGAAGTGTAAGACAATGTTGCCACTTAACATTAGGTGGGATTTTATTATTAGTAAAAGATTTTAGGAAACTAATTCTCAAAAGTAGATCAAGTAAGTAAATATCTTAAAACAACGCCGAAGTTGTCCTCTTACACGAAATTGAAAGTGCCTTTTGAGGCACGGAGGCATTAATACTATTATCTATAATTCTTGTAAATGTGAAGGACTTAAATAACATCCTTAATTACATTATCATTTTACTGCCACAGAATAAATGTCGATATGGCTGCAGTCTCTGCTGATTAACGATACGTCACTACTAGCGTAGGGATGTGAACATTTCGTTTTTCAGCGCTGAACTGAACTGTTTCTAACGACAACAGTCGTTAGAAAGCAGTCATTGAACGAGTGAGTTGAGTCGTTGATGGCTTAGGGACTTCCGACATTCGGGTATTAAGTTAGCATGAGCAGGCTGTGTGCTTAAGTTTGAGTCAGAATTAAGCCCTTCAGATACAAAGTAGACTTATCCACTGTCTTCAACAGCGGCTGACATCAACACAAAAAAATTTAATGGGTCTTTTT
This sequence comes from Thymelicus acteon, assembly GCA_951805285.1. Lineage (NCBI taxonomy): Eukaryota > Metazoa > Arthropoda > Insecta > Lepidoptera > Hesperiidae > Thymelicus > Thymelicus acteon. The sequence continues at coordinate 16,899,363 of OX638229.1, forward strand.
ATTGTAATTTGTAATTAAAAAATAAGTCAGGTATAAAGGATAAATTCTCATTTAATGCAAAATGATTGCTACAAGCTACATGGTTCTGTTTGCAATTAATTATTTTTAAAACTAATATTTAGATGAGATGTTTAGATGAAATGATAATATTTATATGAGACTCGTCAAAAAAGTACTAACTGCTCGCTTATTTAATATTTATTTATTTCACATTTCATAAACATGTAGAGTGTACACTCAACACTAAGAGTCCCTGTTGGTGATGGCAAGAGTATTAAAATAAGATTTCATGGCTGGAGAACAATTAATTATCTATCATACAAATGTCTGTTCTTTCCGGGAATCGAACGCTAAATCCCTCGGTTCGTAGACAGGGTCACCAACTAGGCTACGAGATCGTTATTCGGATACTCGATCTTATTATCGCGATATTACAGGCACATCACTACAAGTGTCACAGCACTGAAATTAAATTCACAAATGAAACCGTAAACTTATCGGTTGCTATAAGAAATTGATGGATGGCCTGTGCAACGTTTAATTAAACAGTGCCCGCCGTGATAAATGAGGCCTTTTGTACTACCAATGTTAATATTTAATGGTGATTAAAAGGATTTTATGCTTGCAAATGTAATGACATCGCTGTAGGAGTGGGCCGAGGTGGGAGTTTGGCTCGCGACAGGCGCACGACAGATAAGTAACTTAGTTTTAGTTTGAAGAATTGATAAAAATTACGGGCCATCTAATACGGTATATGGGTCAATTTCAATAAACACGAATTTTGCCTAATTACAGTGGCGAATTTAAATTTGCTGTTTCTGATAAATTTTTTTGGCTTAAATAATAGGTAAATATTAGTACTACTTAATCATATACTAGAGATCGAAAAATTTTTGTTAGTTCATGAGATATTTCCATTTGAAATTATCAAATGCCACCGAAATTATTAAAGGACCACCGGAATTAAAATCCGAGCCACCGAAATAGATTAAATTTAAACCTGCTGTTTCTAATACATTTTATTTGGCATAAATAATTTGTAAATAGTAGTAATAATTAGTCACATAGTAGAGATCGAAAAAAAATTTATTAGTTCCGGAGATATTTTGAAATTACATTATCAAATGCCACCAAAATTAGGACCACTGGAATTAGAATCTGATCCACCGAAATTGATTATGCCAATGAGAAATAATAAAGGCAAGATCATATTTTAATACTTTAAAGATACATTTTGAAGAGTAGGAGTCTAGATGAACGGACTCCTTTAAGTGGTGATTAGACACGCTTGTGTTTCTGTGGCCTATTAGACCAGTGCCGAAATTATAAAAATTATTGTAGGATGAAACCCATTGCAAAAGGAAGAGGATATAACAAAAATTAAAGGAAAAATAATTTACGGGCGATCTGAGGTCGGGAGGGGGGAGGGGGGGTTTTAAGGGTAAAAAATGGTTTATCTCGATTTCCAGCAACACTACAACTCCTATGGAAAAAGTTAAATGGCAAAGTCGTAGGTAATAAAAAGATCTACAACTTTTGTATTTACACTTTTTTACATAACCTCAAAATGTATGTGAAAAATTCAAATAACCAAGTTTTTGGTACCTAATTTTCAATCGAAAATTCTCACGTCAAAATATCTACTTTTTTTAAAAATCGGTGAGATTTTTGTTCATTGTAATCTCTACTTTCTAATGGTATATAAAAACTATAAACTACTATTAACTACTACTAGTACTAACTATAAACTACTATGGTAAATGTTCTCCGAAAATGCAATGAAACGACAAATATTTTCGCATGTTTTTTGCAATCTTTATGTTTTATGGATTTGTAATTTTTTTGTCTAACAAAGTAACATGGAATCTTACGTTTTTCGATTAATTAAAGTGTAAATATTAATAAATAACTCAAAATTGTACACAATGATTGACAAAAAAAAATTAAAAACTCAAATCCGAAATTTTTTTACGAAAATAGTTGTCATTTCATTTTCACCAAATTTCGTGAAAAAATTTTTTTTTGTAAAAGATAAAAATAAAAACCAAAAACTTGGTTATTTGAATTTTTCACATTAATTTTGAGGTAATGTATAAAAAGGGTAAATGTTGTAGATCTTTTTATTACTTACAACATTGCTATTTAACTTTTTTCTATAGGACTTGTAGTTTTGCCGGAAATTGAGATAAACTATTTTGTACCCTTGAACCCCCCCTCCCCCACTTCCCGACCTCAAATCGCCCGTAAATTATTTTTCCTTTCATTTTCGTTATATTCTCTTCCTTTTGCAATGGGTTTCATCCTACGATTATTTTTTTTCGTTTCAAAAATTATCGGCACTAGTCTATACACGTCCCTACGCGCTTTAGTTTGCCACCGGAGCCACCGAGATTAGGCCACCGGACTTAGAATTAGAGTCAAAACTTGAATTTTAAAGAACACCGTTACTCACAGGTTAACTTTTATTTCACAATTATGGCTGAAAACCTTTAATGGAAGCCTTCAAAAAATTTCTTGATAATCTGCTTTGTACTTTTACTAATATACATGACATCGGAATTGGATGATTTTGTATTCCTGCGCCACCGCAGTGAGTACTTACGTGTTTGACAGGAAAATTACGCAGCAAGTCGGTTATCCTAACACGCAGTTTGCAAGAGCACAACTGAATGGTGCGGGGAGAGCCAGTAAGGTGTCTTCCAAATCGTGTTGTAACAAGTTATGAAGTATACAAAATGCGCCACCGGTATTGCTTTTTTTTGTAGGACATTTTTAAGAGATGTTTTAAGAGCTGTTGTACTATCTTAAATTGCTCCGTAAATATATATTAGTTGTGTTATCTAATGTATTTCTAAAAAACATTCCTTTTCAATTAAATTTATTTACCAAAAAAAATTAAATTAATAAAATATGTAAATAAATGGAGTTTGGACAGTACACTGGAATTAGATTTTAGGTCTTAGATATTTTTTTATTAAGAATCTATGTATTAAATACCTCTGAATACTTTACTATCGTGTAGATCACTATTTAAACTACCTATATAAAATTATGCATAATTGTAGTTTACCTCCACACATTAATTTTCAACCTCGCCGTCTCAAAAATGCACTTGGGAAATTCACCCATATGCTGTGACCTATGTGACATGAGCAATACAAGAGAAGTCGTCTTTTTACACCTTTTATGAAGAAAACTTCAGAAGGAAGCTTATCCTACAAATTGGCAGGAAAAAACTATAAGAATCGGACGGTAGGGATAGTGAATTTGTGTTGGTATGGTTATTTAGCCTTGTGTTGCTTTTTTGAGTATTTTTGTATCATCTATACACAGTGACTGATCATCAATTGTGTAAGATAATCGTTTCTTACAATAAAAAATTAATGTAACCTAAGGTATTGTTAACCCGGCGTCATGGGGTGAAAAAGTGTAACACGGACATTGGGGTGGGTCTCACAGACCCGTTCATTAATGTCAAAATTATTCCAATACTTTATAAATAATAAAGTAAATATTTATTCGTGTTTAGTTTATTAGGTATTAATTTAAAGAAATGAAACACAAAAATCATATTATATTATGTTTTAATTATATTTAATAGAATTTTAAAAAAAGAACAACAAATGTCAACAAAATTTTTCTCTTCTACTTAAATGTAACTATACTATTAATTAAAAATCAGTCTTAATGTTCTATTGTCACTTTTTTGGAAGAAACTAAATTAACTTTAGAAAAAAAAAGAATTAATCACTCCGAGTCATTATCTTTGGTACAGTCATCGCAGATAATGATATATATTATATGTACTCAAATTTTGCCTGTCTGATCGGTAAAGACTAGCTAGATAAAGGCTTATAAAAGATTTCAATTCAATCATAGTACATTCTTTTACATGGGTGTACTTAGATAAGCGATCGTTCTGCCTCTTCTCGATCCATTTTTACTAAGTACCTAAAAAAATACAAGTAAAATACATTGAACTAAGTACATATCAGCAATTACAATTGTAAACAATAACATAAAGTTTAAAAAATCAAGTATAAAATAATAAAAATACAGATATTAATTAAAACAATATTTATACAAAATGGCGCGAAATTGTTACACTGACTGCGGGGATGGGTCTCACATACCTTATTCAATTTTGTGCACATGTAACTCCCACTGCGGCTGAGCCACGACCAACGTGTTACTTGTGACGCATCGAACAACTCAACAGCTCCAGCTATTGAGAAGAGCAGCAACATCGCACACATAGTAACCGAACTATAAGCGAAATAAAATTTGACGGGTCGCACAGACCCAACCCCCATGACGCCGGGTTAAGGTACACCCATATGCACACGTCCACGCTTAAGTACAAGTACCATCTTATAATTTTATTGCAATAACAAACCGTCCATAATCCTGGTGCACGTACAATATTGTTGGTTGTTGGTTTCGATCCAACCCAACATTGGCCCAAAATGGCTCCCAAGATACTCTCATTTGAATATGAAAGGGAGCTTCACTCGCGTGAAATTGCCCGCAGCGCCTCACAAGGTTCGAAGCCACTTGGTAGAAGTTCACGCTAATGACTTTGATGACTTTCGACTAAGGGAAAATTTACAGGTTTAACGATATACAGCTGAATGGCTTCTGTCGATCGCAAGTTTGTAGTTCTGGTTCGAGGAGCTCCACTAATCCTCGAGTATAAGCCAACTTAGACAAATTAGTATGTACTTTATTAATATTATAAATGGTATATGTCTTTCCGTGAAGCCTGCCTACCTTGACTCCAGATGATTAACGACTCGTTGTTAACCGGCTGGGGACTTAAGAGTCAATTTTTTTTTTACTGAAAATGTATCAGTGGTGCCTTTGGTATAACAGATGTAACTGGTATAACCGACACTGACCATCAGGAGGCTCATCTACTTGCCTGTCGACTAAACTAATCAAAACTGTCTTTATCCATTGCAGTTCCTTTTGTCAGAGGACACTGGACTATTTATTAATTTATTTAAACTTTACTGACCAAAAAATCATGGTACAATTGGCAAACTTAATGCTTAAATATACTCGTATTATCTACCAGCTAACCATTAGGCCAAACAGATATGCACGAAGAGCGGTTTTAACTACTGTTGGTAAATTAGAAACATAAAGCAAGAAAAAAAAACGTAACGATAGTTTTCAAATACTATTCTACTAATTCTACTGATATTATAATTGAAGAAGTTCATAAGGATGTTTTTTACTCTTTCACGCGAAAACTACTGAACAGATTTTTACGAAATTTAGCAACCAGCTAGACTTATTATCACGAAAAACGTGAGCATAGTCACGGGCAGGGCCGTGTAAATGTTGCAAAGTTTCGTCACTTTAAGCAAATTAAAACATGATTAAAACGTGGTGTGTTTAAAGCTGGATAATCCACTAATGGATTACCACAATTATGTTAATTTAGCAAATGGCATGGCTATCCATGAACTGGTCAAACACACTGCTGATTTCGCGTTGTGTCGGCGAGTCATATTGGTCATATTATTCAGATTAACTGAACCGATCGATATAATAAAGTTATCAAGCTTATTTCCTTTGAGCTTATTTACAGGCTCATATCCACCCCGTACAAAAAATTTCTGTAAGATACACATTTTAGTTCATTCTCAGCACGGACTTGAAAAAAAGACGGACGAAACCTCGTCTAATCGAAAGTGAAGCATAGCAATGGCCGCCCGCTTACCATATGTGCGTAATTTTTGATTCGCGATTGACGCAGTATGGTGTCAATGTGTGGGTGTGTGTACTTGTACGAATAGAGAGTTGGTATTACTATGGGTGCTTCACTGAATTTGTTCTTGGGATTACGTTCGTCTTTTTTTTAGGTCCGTGATTCTCAGTTTCATAAACTATAATTATTCACCTTTTCTTCGCTAGTATTTGTGTATCATTCGATAGACATCTGTATTTCTATTTATATGTAGTTATACCTACATAGATATTCGTAGGATGCAGTCATTAAACACAAGGTGTAGTGCATGCTCGTTTGCAATTTCCATATTAATAGAAAAACAATACAATGTTGGCCAACATTGGCGATTTGGGCCAACGTTCCGCTTTCTAAGCGGCTAGAGTTCCTAATTTGAATAACAAAGGTCGTGCCATGCGCGTGAATAAATCACCTGTACTATCAGTTGCCTTTTGACGGCGGCGAGATGCTGCTGGGATTGTAGACGGGAATTAATTTACGAGACAGGAGAACTTTACTATGAGACCATACACAAAGCTTCGAGGACTAATAACCTAGGTGTAGTGAATGAGTAGGATGGCGTAATAAAAAACATGTAATTATTATATTTCTTATGTTTCCTTATCTCTTGGCATATAATATATGTATCTTCTAAGAATAAAGAGCCATCGTCGAGCCCTTCTTTAATAAATACTCTTGGCAGAGCGGTTGTGGTCATTTGAAGTTGACAATTCATCGTCATTCCTCACAAATTGCATCTTCCTTGTGCTCAGTAGCGTAGCAAGCCCTAAGGAGGCCTCATATCAGTATTTGTTGTGGGGCCCCCTCAACGTCAGCTGTCAAATATAAAAGGATTGCCAACTGTAGTGGTCGTAGGCTACTGGTGAGCTTTTTTTTTGGGAGTGTTTGTTGGGGCCCCTATACGCTGGGGGTCCCGTATAATTGATACGGCTAATATAGCGGTAGCTACGCCCCTGCTCGTGCTATGGATTCTTTCATTGGTAGACTTCACACTCCTTTGAATGGTTGGTGAGTGTATTTTTCACGAAGTTTTTTTTAACGAAACAAATGACAATATCATTAGCCTACTACTACATAAATATTTCATCCTTATGGCATTCGTCATGAAATTACAACAGTTGAAATACGGGAATCGAGTGGCTGAATTACCGAAACAACAGCCCCGCGTAAAAGGAATCATTTCAAAAGTTAATAGTTTTTTAGATTTCGAATTAAATAGCTCAAATGGAGAAGTGTAATCGAATGATCCAAGACTTATTGTTTCACTGCACTGAATGTATAGAACCCAAAAATGAAATAGATTAAAGCCAGTGAAGTATAGAAGGGCAATCGAATAAGCCAAGCCTCATTGTTTCGCTCTGCGCTGACAATTGAACTAATTTTCGTTTCTCGCCATTCACGGCGGAGCTGAACGAATAGAGGTTTGAGTGCACTCACTTCCAATCGGCAAACGGGTTCTGGTTTTGTTTTAGTTTTCCTAGCTCAACCGGTTTTCATTGTCTAACTTCACTGTTCATTTTAATTAAATTATATTGTATTTTATTTTGTTATTTTACTTGTGGATCAAAACCTGCAACTGATGCCGTTGATAAAGTTGAGTTCAGGTTTGTGGAATATTTGTGAATTATTTTTATGAAAATGGTTTTAAATATTTGACCATAAATACGTTTTCAATTTTAATAAATTAAAAAATTGAAAGACCCGCTTGCTGTCAAAAAACCTATCATAATATAGCTCTGACACCCATATTGTAATTATTCGATTTATTTTTATTTTTTGATACTTCAAAAAATGACATCTCACAGCCACCCGCGGACGTAAAAAAAAAGACGGACGTAATCCTAAGAACAAATTCAGTGAAGCACCCATAGTAATACCAACTCTGTATTCGTACAAGTACACACACCCACGCATTGACACCATCTTGATACGACATTGACACCATCGCGAATCAAAAATTACAAAATTACGCACACATGGTAAGCGAGCTGTCAGCTGTCAGCTTTACTCTCGATTAAACAAGGTTACGTCCGTTCTTTTTTTAAGTCCGTGCAGCCACCATATTGGTTTTTTATTTCACTTATCCAAGAACACCTCGGTTATCAAGACAAATCTAACGATATCTTAATTACATAAATCCGTTCAGCGGTTTGGACGATGTAATAAATAATATTACACACATACATACAAACATACATACAAGATACGCACGAAAAACATAACCCTGTCTGGCAGTCGGGTAAAAAACATAACCCTTCCTGGCAGTCGGGTAAAAAACATAACCCTTCTTGGCAGTCGGGTAAAAAACATAACCTTTCCTGGCAGTCGGGTAAAAAACATAACCCTTCCTGGCAGTCGGGTAAAAAACATAACCCTTCCTGGCAGTCGGGTAAAAAACATAACCCTTCCTGGCAGTCGGGTAAAAAACATAACCCTTCCTGGCAGTCGGGTAAAAAACATAACCCTTCCTGGCAGTCGGGTAAAAAACATAACCCTTCCTGGCAGTCGGGTAAAAAACATAACCCTTCCTGGCAGTCGGGTAAAAAACATAACCCTTCCTGGCAGTCGGGTAAAAAACATAACCCTTCCTGGGCAGTCGGGTAAAAAACAGATCTCATGAAAGCCAAGCCTAACTTTACAAGAGTTGACTCTACAAGTCTTCCTGTGCAAATCCTACATCTTGGTAAAAAAGTTTGTCTTGGCCATTCACCCTACAAACTGCAATATAAATAAAAACTTTAAAAGAAGTTGAACCTACTTCAAAATACTAACGTGAAAATATCCTACTAATATTATAAATATGAAAGTTTGTATGTATGTTACTCTTTTATGCAAAAACCACTGAACGAATTTTCATGAAAAACACACAGGTAGACCTTTTTAGGGTTCCGTAGCCGAATGGCAAAAAACGGAACCCTTATAGATTCGTCATGTCTGTCTGTCTGTCTGTCTGTCTGTCTGTCTGTCTGTCCGTCCGTATGTCACAGCCACTTTTTTCCGAAACTATAAGAGCTATACCATTGAAACTTGGTAAGTAGATGTATTCTGTAAACCGCATTAAGATTTTTACACAAAAATAGAAAGAAAACAATAAATTTTGGGGGTTCCCCATACTTAGAACTGAAACTCAAAAATGTTTTTTTCATCAAACCCATACGTGTGGGGTATCTATGGATAGGTCTTCAAAAATGATATTGAGGTTTCTAATATAATTTTTTTCTAAACTGAATAGTTTGCGCGAGAGACACTTCCAAAGTGGTAAAATGTGTGTCCCCCCCCTGTAACTTCTAAAATAAGAGAATGATAAAACTAAAAAAAATATATGATGTACATTACCATGCAAACTTCCAACGAAAATTGGTTTGAACGAGATCTAGTTAGTAGTTTTTTTTTTAATACGTCATAAATCGTAAACTGCAAAAAACATTGATCAAAGTTACAACGAACTACAAGAACTTTTATATTATGTTACTTGCTGCTACGGAACCCTTCATGGGCGAGTCCGACTCGCACTTGGCCGCTTTTTATGGAAACAGCGGGCAAACGAGCTGACGATCCACTTAATGGTAAGTGGCTATCGTCGTCCATGGACATCAGCAACACCAATTACCGATGCGTTGCCGGCCAAGAGAGAAGAAAAAGAAAGAAAAAAGAACTGGCTCTCAAGCCCCCAACCGGAACACCTCGAGTCGTTTGGCGGCTGACTCATGCTCAAGGGTGGTAGCTATCCAGGCGAACCCCATGGAGAAATAATAATAGTAAAAATGGTATTAATTAACAATTAAAATCAATATTACCAATATAATCCCTCAAGGGGCCCTACCACACAGGGAAACCATGACTGGAATAAGGTAATTATTATACCGGAAAATGCGGGTGAATCCGCGAACAGAGCGTTAGTAAAATAATAAATTAAGGATCACGGACATAAAAAAAGACGGACGTAATCTCAAGAACAAATTCAGTGAAGCACACATAGTAAGACCAACTCTATTCATACAAGTACACACACCCACACATTGACACTTCACTGCTTCAATCGCTAATCAAAAATCACGCACACATAGTAAACGGGCGGCCATTGCTATGCTTCACTCTCGATTAGACGAGGTTACGTCTGTCTTTTTTTCAGGTCCGTGTTAGGGATCTACAATTTTTTTGGAGCTCGATGAAGTTACATTCCAAGTATCCGGCTCGAACACAGAACCTCTTTTTTGAAGTCAGTTAAAAACATAAGTGTCTGCGACAGTCCACATGTGAAGTAAAAGTTGTTGCGCGTGTCGGTTTGCCGAGCACACTTAGCCGAAAGTCTCGCAACTATTCACTTAGCGGCGAAGACGGGCTACTTACTCGGACTTTGCGATTCACAGCGCTAACTTCGGATGTGGCATTAATTCTACATCAACTTCGATAAATCTTTGCAATCTTATTTAAGTTTGGCAAAGTTTATTTTAAGATTTGAACAGTTACTCGTATCGGAATGAAAAGGTATTAAAGAGGACGTAGGGCAAAGGAAAATGTTGTAGCATTATAATTAGTAATATTTAATTGCTGTAGGAGACGTTAGGGGTTTTTTCCTTTCTGCTTGCATTTATTTCTGCGGACTAATGGAGGAAGCAAAGGCGATATAAGCTTATGAGATCGCTGTTCATTCCTGACGATTTTTATACATAAGTTTATTAACCTTTTTTCTCAGCTGTGTAATTTTAATATAATCCCGCAGCACTGTTAAAAGCCAGTTAACAAAGTGGCTTCTACGTTGCTATGCTCGTGAGCTAGAAATTGCATTATTAGTTCCCAGCTCGTACCGACACTTACCTGTCTTTGTTGGGTATAAAATTGAGGGTTTTATTTCAAGTTATTTAAAAATTTATAGCTATCAATAATTTATAACAATATTTTTTTTTGTATATAGTCGACAACGAGCCACCTGAGTGCAAATGTTCACCGTCGCCGATGGACCTCAGTAGTACCATAGAAATCACCGATGCATTGGTAGCCAAGAATGAATAGGGAATGGAAGAAAGAACTGGCTCTCAACCACCTAGGCGGAACACGATGACTCGATTGGCGGCTAACTCATGCAAGAGGGTGGCTAGTCAGATTTCACAGAAACGAAAAATAACGATGTAATAAAGTAAAAAATTATTGGAGAGCAGATCTTTTTAAAGATCGACTCTGTGGTACACAATTAACAACATTAGGTTTAATACCATTAAAAAAAAACCAACATGGTAAAAAAAATGTTTTTCAATATATGCACAATGTCAAGTGTTCAATCCTTTATCACTGGTCGGTGTGAAAAGAAAAATAAAAACCCTTCCAAAATTGACACACCAATGTCAATGGAAAATTATCGCGAGTTGCGTCAACTCCGGTGAAAAAAAGCGGATAATTCACGACGTTCGTGGAGTTTCCTTCCATTCAGCAGCCCATAACGTTTATGGTGCTGCTCTCCGGCCGTGCCGTGAAAGAAGAAGCAGTCGAGCGCAGAGCAATCCTGCGACATTGGATGTTAAGGTTGGTTGGAATCTTTTCATACTGATTGTGGTACTGGATTGCTACCTACTGCCTCACATAAACATATATACATACATATATACATTCATATACAGTCCACACTCATATATATATCGAAGGATCGCCCCTGCGATTACCGCACAATTTTTTGTGGCCTTCGAGCCGAACATAGAGTAGGCAATTCATTATTCTTTTATTTTATTTGACATAATATATTTAATTTGCACGTTGCAATGGCTACTAGAAAGGGTCAGAAGGTTCAGGAAGTGTACGAGGAGTGCATCGCTGATGTTGAATTAAACGTTTTAATCAACAAAAAGCAAAGAATTTTTGAACAATTACAAATAATATCTGACATGTCATTAAATGTAACTGACAGCAATATTCGTGAAATGTTTCTATTGCGTGTCACGGATATAGATGAGTTACGTTCATCTTTCGAATTATGTATTTTTGAAATTTATAAATGTCAGTTACAAGCTGGTGTAAAAACCTTATTTCAAAGTCAGGAATTGAATAGTTTTGATGAGTTGTATTACCGTATAAAATTGATTTCTTCAAAATTATTAGCGAATGATAAGAGCGTTAAAACTGAAAAAACACAGTCGTGCATCGAATCTAGACCACGTCTTCCAAAATTGGAGTTGTTTTGTTTCGATGGAAATATTGAGAATTTTAATACCTTTTACGAGACATTCTGTTCGTTGGTTCATAATCAGCCTCAGATACCAAAAATAGATAAATTCCACTATTTACTCTCGTGTATCAAAGGTTCCGCTTTAAACATAGTCAAAAGTATTCCGATATCTTCTAATAATTACGACATAGTTTGGCAAGCTTTACTCGACAGGTATCAAGATAACCGAATGTTAGTTGGGAATTATTTAGATAAAATGTTAAACTTTACACCTATTGCGAAGGAATCATCTTTTCAGTTGAATAATTTCATAGAAACCTTTGATAACTCACACAAAGCTATACAATCTCTTAATATTGAAGATTTGAATAGTTACATTCTGTGTCATATAGCATTACGAGCCTTGGATCCATACACTCGTAGGTCATTTGAACAAAGTATCAATCAGAAGTCGATACCAAAATTCTCTGAATTGATTTCTTACGTAACTAATCAAATAAAAGTGTTGGATCATTCTAGTTCTTATGGTGCAAGTACAAGCAACCAAAACGTCGTACAAAATAAACGTCAACCAGATGTAAGTAGGTTTACGGCGCGAACTAGAAACAGTGCACAGAAAAGCTACGCGCATGCATCGTCATCAAACTCAAAAAATAATTTATCTTGTTTGCATTGCGGAGACAATCACATGATATATCGCTGTGCTCAATTTCGTAAATTGAGTGCTTCGCTACGAATCAGCCGTGCTGATGAGTTGAAGTTATGTCATAATTGTCTTAAACCTAATCACACTGTTGAACAGTGCAGGAGTGAATTTAAATGCATTATTTGTGAGCGACCACATAACTTATTGTTGCATCAGGACGTAACGAAAACGTTTCTCGCTTCCTCTTATGACTCCGGTAATGCATCGGTTCCTGCAAGCGCACCCGTCCAGTCGGGAGGCCCTTCAACTGATAATAGTAATAGTTACAGTACGGTGTTGTTGGGTACCGCGATTGTTTATATTTTAGATAACTTTAATGTCTATCAACCATGTCGCGTATTAATTGATTCCGGTGCACAATCCAATTTTATTTCCGCTGCATGCTTACAACGTTTAGGTTTATCTCAACGTAAATGTCCGTTTAGCATTTGCGGATTAGCTGATGGTTTAGTTAAGAACTACGGTATGACGTCATGTAGCTTAAGGCCACGTCACACTGATAAACCTGTTTTTAATATTGATGCTATTATTCTTCAGAAAGTAACTTCAGATTTACCTACCATTAAAATTCCTGAGCATATAATAAAACAGTACGATAATTTATTTTTAGCTGATCCTCATTTCTATAAGCAATCGCCAATTGATTTAATTCTAGGCGGTGACGTTTTTCCCCATATTTATAGTGGGAAGAAAATTATTATGGGTCCCAATATGCCAGCCGTGCTGGATAGCATATTTGGGTATATTATAACAGGTAAACTAGTTACACCGTCGACTTGTGACGTCACGGACGTGAACGTTGTAGCGTCTACAACGTTGGTGTCGTACACCACTGATGATCATTTAAATGATACTCTTAAGCGATTTTGGGAAATAGAATCCTCGCCGTGCGATGTTCCTTTAAATCCCGATGATGAAATCGCTGAAAAATTATATATTGAGAAACATTATCGTGACGAAAGTGGCCGTTTCACCTATTTTATTAAAGCCAAATCACGAACCGTTAGGTAATTCGTATGACACAGCCTTTAGGAGACTCACGCATGTGGAACGTCGACTTGCGCGCTCACCCGAGTTCCGAAAGGCTTATTCTGATTTTCTGAAGGAGTACGAGTCATTGGGACATATGGAGCTATATCGTGGTACGGAGCCGTCTAAATATTTAATACCACATCACTGTGTGTTACGGCCTTCTAGCTCCACAACACCGTTGCGCGTGGTCTTTGATGGATCACAGAAAACTAGTACTGGGGTGTCACTAAATGACAACCTTCTGACCGGTCGTAAATTACTTCCAAATATTTTACAAATTATTATTAACTTTCGTCTCTACGACGTATGTTTTACTGCGGACGTGTCAAAGATGTATCGAGCCGTGCTCATCGAACCCGCTGATAGGTGTTATCAACACATATTATGGCGTGATACACCGTCAGACCCAGTACAGTTTAAGTTTAGTAGTTTTGTCGTGGTTACAGACTCCGCCATACAAGCTAAAAGTGTTCGTGGCTAACCGTGTTAGCGAGATTGTTGACGTGATTCCGCCCAATTGCTGGTTTCATGTAAACAGTGAGAACAATGCAGCCGACCTCTGTTCTCGAGGCGCGCTGCCTGAACAACTTTTAGCAGTAGCGGACGAATGGTTTAGTGGCCCTGCATGGCTTGCTGGAGATCCGCGTAGTTGGCCAAGAAGTACATTAATTTTAAAAGAAAATGATATCATTCCAGAACTTAAAACTAACGTAGACACATTTACATTTAATTCTTACAATTTAAATAACTTGAATGATCTTGAACATTCCTTTAATAAAATTTCATCGTTTAGTAAACTTGAGCGCGTAACGGCGTGGTGTCTTCGTTTTATAAATAATTTAAAATGTAAAAAATCTGATCGAACATTTGGTTCACTAAAGTCTTGTGAGTTAAAGCAGGGACATGATTTAATTATAAAAGTCATTCAAAACAATTATTTTTATTCTGAAATGCAAATGCTAGCAAAGGGAACTCATGTATCATCCCTTCGCAAACTATCTCCCTTTATAGACCCTGATAATTTCCTCAGGGTGGGGGGTCGAATGCAACAGTCGGATTTACCATATAATATAAAACATCCGGCACTATTACCCAAGAAGTGCCACATAACAAATTTAATAATTGATTATTTTCATAAATTGTACATGCATGTAGGACCGCGCACCTTGCAAGGCATTTTGAATAATAAATACTGGATAATAAACGCTCGTAGTGTTATTCGTTCAGTTTTGTCGAAATGTCGGGCTTGTTTTAAATTTCGTCCATGCTCCACACAGCCTATGATGGGTACGTTACCTGCAACTAGGCTTAAGGCCAACAAGGTGTTTGACCACGTTGGTTGCGATATTGGTGGTCCATTCTTTATTAAAGAAGGTATGCGGCGAAATGCAAAGGTTACTAAGGCATATTTATGTTTATTTGTATGTTTCTCTACAAAAGCAGTGCACCTAGAAGTGCTCTCAGATTTATCTTGCGAATGTTTTCTGGCCACATTTGATCGTTTTGTGGCACGCCGCGGTCTCTGTAGTTGCTTATATTCTGATTGCGGAAAAAACTTTATTGCAGCGGCTAAACATTTAAAAAATGTTACTTATTATTTTAATTCCACGACTAATTCTGATGAAATCCTTTCTGGGCTGTCCTCGCGAGGCGTCGAATGGCGTACGAACCCGCCTAATGCAGCTTCCATGGGTGGTCTGTGGGAGGCAGGTATAAAATCAGCCAAGCATCATCTCTACCGTGTAGTAGGTGATAGGTCCTTGACTTTTGAGGAGTTGAGTACTTTATTTTGTAAAATTGAGGCGATTATGAACTCGCGTCCATTATGCTCCCTTTCAAACAACCCTAATGAATTTGAAGTTCTGACTGCGGGTCATTTTTTAACTGGACAGAATCTCTTAACTGTTCCGGAGTATAATTTTGAAGATGTACAAATGAATCGATTGTCACGTTGGCAATGTATTCAAAAGGCATCACAATCATTTTGGAAGCGATGGTCAAATGATTATTTGCACACTTTACAGCAAAGAGAAAAGTGGTTTACCTCAATTCCAAATGTTAAGAAGGGTGATTTAGTGCTTCTTAAATCTAACTTAACCAAACCATTGCAGTGGCCTCTTGGCAGAATAGAAGAGGTTCACCCGGGATGTGATAACATCGTACGTGTAGTTACTGTACGCACGCAAACCGGGGTTTATAAAAGACCTGTAAATAAAATCTGCCCATTGCCATATGCAAACTAAATATAAAATTAGGTTATTAGGTTAGGACTTAGATTAGGCTCATACACTCAACATTTTTACTTAACACTAACAAGTTTCTTTATTTTATTTTGAAATATTTCGTAAATATTTATTAACACAAATTATTAACACTCATTCTTCACACACCTAAATTATTAGGAAATCATCACACTGATTTCGGTGGGGGGTATGTTCAATCCTTTATCACTGGTCGGTGTGAAAAGAAAAATAAAAACCCTTCCAAAATTGACACACCAATGTCAATGGAAAATTATCGCGAGTTGCGTCAACTCCGGTGAAAAAAAGCGGATAATTCACGACGTTCGTGGAGTTTCCTTCCATTCAGCAGCCCATAACGTTTATGGTGCTGCTCTCCGGCCGTGCCGTGAAAGAAGAAGCAGTCGAGCGCAGCGCAATCCTGCGACATTGGATGTTAAGGTTGGTTGGAATCTTTTCATACTGATTGTGGTACTGGATTGCTACCTACTGCCTCACATAAACATATATACATACATATATACATTCATATACAGTCCACACTCATATATATATCGAAGGATCGCCCCTGCGATTACCGCACATCAAGTCTTCTTAGGAACTTCGTATCCTATTTCAGGTTTGATCCGATCACAGTTGGTTATGACCATCGATAGTTTGCCGTGATCAATGCATCAATTTAGTCTGCACACGACATGCTTTCTATTCTTTCATAGCATGAAAAATAAAACCAGACAAAGAGAGCCCATTCCACAAACAAATGAAATCCACCAATGCTGACCAAATACTGCTGTTATACGATTTGTATCTTACTCGCAAGACGGTAAAAATTTAAATTCCAAGCTACAAAGTGAATGCTACGCAATTATGATCCTTGTTGCTTTGGAATACGAGTACGGGTAGGTTTCGGGTTGTATGTGGAGCTAACATGGCAGTATGGAAATATCACGGCCTTTCATTTCATTGTTTGAATCTATCTAGCGGGGCTTGTTCCATCAGTAGTATGAATATGACTTTTGTAGCTTTCGAGACATGTTTCTTTTATCTCGAGGCGAAAAAAATTCACTATTTGCTAATACTGCGTTAAGGAAAATGCTTAAAACAACCTAGTCTTACATTGCGTAATTCACATTTAATTGGTGGCAATTACAAATTAGTAAAAGGAACTCTAAATACCTAAAGCACCAACTTTGTACCCCTTTTTAATTCTAATTACGCCGGCGAATGAGTATGAAATTTTGCATAAGTAAAATCTACATGAAGAAAGAATGCAGAAAGCTAATATTTTTAAGTAATTTACGCTAGAAACACACAAAACGCATTAAAATAAACATTAGATACACATGCGTTTGAATTTGATATCATCAAATGAATATACAACTGAATTCCCTTTTTTTGAATTGTAATTGGTGAAATTTAGATTTAAAACTTCAAACACATTTTTTGAAACATATCAGGAAGTTTCCAACATTGTATATGAATATTGTCACCGTACCCTCAGATACAAGTGATAGGGTTTCGTTCCGGCTGACAGAGTCGAATGATTCCGCGTTAACCAAGTGATTGCTTTTTGACGTGCCCGTAGTTTCGGTTCGATGGCCCATCGATTATATACCCAGTTACCTATTTCGCTACGTTTGCTGTTTTGTCACTGACCCGAACCTGCGAGTTCACAATTTAAACTGCATCATGATATTTGGCAGCGCTAACCAGAAGTTAATTCTGTATCTGCCATCATAAAACGTGTAAAAACACAAATTGTTAGGCAAGGGGCTATTATAGAATAGACAAGTATTTAAATGACAAAGATGCATGGAAATGACCAGTTCTGCAACCAGTTCCCCTCAGATTAGTAAATATTTTTGTAATATCTTCTTTTCTTGTAATATTTTTTTTAAAAGATGTGCGAGGAGTTTCTTTCGGCTTTTCTTCTCCTCCATGACAAAGCACCCTTCCGAAAAGCTGGTAAATAAAAAAAAATATGACGTGCATAAGTGTATCAGTGATACCTATGACCTATATGAATAAAATATTTTGACTTTGACATATTATTTTTTTGTGTGTCAAATCAAATTGACCAATTAGTGACTCCGCTTGGTGTTCTGATGTTGTCGTGGACTGTGTCTGTGTGAGTGTGTGTGTGATCCAAGAAGTTTATACATATTTAAATCTGAAGGGCAACCTTCGAAGAGGAACCTGGAGACGAATCACGTGACATTGGATGAATATCTGCGCCCTATCATTGGTCGAAGTTACACATCAACACCCTACGAGTGGCCACAAGTTCTAAAGTCAACGTAAGTTATTAGGCTTGTAATTGGTCGAAATTGTTCATCCAATGTCACGTGAGGTACTTCTTGGAAGCTTGCCCTCCAGATGCATATAAAAAACTTCTTGGTCTGCTCCAACTCATAATAAATTTCAGAGAGAAAACTATATTAATTTCTGAAAATACTTTACGAGTTCTTTGAAATGAGGTAAATTATATTTAACGCTAATGAATTCGCGCTCTCTCGTGTCTTCAGTTTATTAGAAAGTTTACCTGTTTAATTATTGTAATGGAAAAGTTTGTTAATTGTCAACCGTGGAAGTTATCAACAAACCGACATGGAGCCAACAATGTGAGAACCGAGCGACTGAATTCAACATGTCAAAGGATGATACTTAAAAGAGCATTTTCCTTTGAATATCAAAACCGCTTGCGGGAACGTTTTCTCTGTTAACTTGAAATATGTTACAAGTTGTTTGTATTTTGCAAGTGCTTTCAAAATAGGCATGTAAGTATCAGAGTATAATATTGTTTCTATGTTTAAATTTATAATTGTCGACCCTGTAGCCTAGTTGGTAGCGACCCTGCCTGCGAAGCGAGGGGTAGGTACTGGTTTGATTCCCGGCCGGGGCAGATATTTATGTGACAGATAAATATTTGTACTCGGGTCATGGGTGTTGTTGTGATGATTGTGTTACATGAGTCGTCAATGCCACCAGCGACACAGGTAAAAACCTACTGCGGGGGTGTGAGTATGTAAGCGTTTATTTTTTTATTTATATAATTTTTGCTTTTATTGTTTTAACTTCTAAAGGCTTGTCTTATCTTTTTACGTGTCATTTTTCAATCTATTATTACATTTGGAAGTTAAGTTCAAATATTCAAAATCCTCTGAAATCTTCTACTAGATTTCTACCTCGACATAAGAAAAATACCACGTGACAGCATTGAAGTATTATTACTAGAGTATAGAACAGACACCGCGAACACAATGTATGTTCCAATGAATTGGCGCCGCGCGGCTTCAATTTCCAATGGATTCGTTCGATTTTGAAAGGAGAACAGGGGCTCAATTTTGAAAATAGAACCTCCCGGCGGGACACACATTTTGTTTGAGATGTCTTCTCTATGTACTTAACTCAATGCGTGAAAGTTTATTTGTGAGAATGTATGAATGTTTGTTACTCTTTCATGAGACTTAGCTACTACCGCTCTGACCGCAGCTTGACCTGCGTGTACCGAGAGTAATCAATACCTTATCCCAGATCATGACTGGGTACTACCACTACCTGTGCTTTTCGTGATAGTTTTTTCGTGAAAGAGTAGCAAGCATCCACCTGAGGGCCAGTTCTGTCTATAAATCTTTCTTTTTCCTCTCTTTCTTGGCCGGCATCCCATCAGTGATGCCTTTGGTGTTGATGTTGTTCATGAGCGACGATGCCACTTACCATCAGGTGACTTGTCAGCTCGTTTACCGGTTATTTCCATAAAAAAATCCATACGTCCTCACAAAAGAAATTGCAAATTTAATATAACTAGTATATAGCGAGGCATGTAGAAGTTGGACGGAGGATTTTCAATCGAATATCCTGTACTAGTAGTCAGTGAAGTAAACAGCGTACGTCCTGTTTGATGTTCAAACATTGCCGTCCAGCTGTAGACAACCTTCGGGTACCTGGAAATGCTTTACTGAATGCCACTGATGTCTCACGTAACGATGCTTAATCACTGACCAATTATAATAATAGATACTTTATGCAAGTTTATATGAATATTGTGACAGATTAATCAATACTAGGAGTTATGGTTTCATTTTCACCAAAATTATTTTTAAGTAAAAATAATGAACAAATCGGTTCTATTTATTTACTGAGAAAGCGGATGTGTTCGCTAATTAAACAATTGCTATTATTTTAACATGCACTAGCGGATACCCTATCCTAACTGCGGGAATTTTTTTTAGGGGAAAAGTCAAAAATCGATTTCATGAATGGACCGAATGTGTCTAATGCATTATAAGGTTGCGTTTTAGGCGAGCGAAGAAAGCAGCCTGACTGAAATGTAGCTTTCCAATTGCCGAATTCCAAAACAATTCCAATGCCGAATTCCAAAACAATTCCAATGCCGAATTCCAAAACGAAAACCGTTTTCATAGGTCCTTCACAATGAGTTTTTATTGAGGACGTGATTATGAGAAGTCCTGGAGGTCCATTCTTAATAATTTTCTCACTTTACTCATCTCTATTAGCAGCACTAACCGAGTACTCAGACAAGAATTATCTATATTCACTCATCTAACAACCCTGCTCTTACTACTAAAACTCTTTGCCTTGTGTTGACCGATATCTATGAATTTTATCAGTACCGATGGTAACGTATGCTCGAGAGTAGAGACAAAGGATGTATTTGTATGTGACGTCAAAGCTACAAAGGGACCTCAGTGTTCACTCTCTGTGTACGTTAAGACAATAGCTTGCATGAATAGCTCGCAGTTGTAAAAGAAGCCTAACCATTAAGGCGCGGTGTGATCTCAATATTCACAAAACTGGGTTTCTTTGGTGCTTGAGTACGAGGAAACCCAATGAAAATATCACACGCAAAAAATACAGAGCATAGAAAAAGGTCTTAAGAAAAATCGCTGCTTCAATTCATAACTACCACAAATCAAAATTAATCTTTTTTGCAGGAGAGATAAACAAAGAAAAAAAAAACTATTTTTTGTCTTATGCTTTCTTATTTTATATCAAATATATGCAAATTATATATTATTAGAAGCATATTTTTAAACAGCATTAAATGTTTTAAGTAGTTTTATAATAAACCGAATGCTAGAGGAGATATAAGTATATAAGTTACTTTTGAATATAAAAAAAGTTTATGAAATATTCTAAATATGGGATAAAACAACCATAAGTCAATAAAATAATTGTATTAATCATGTTTGATCATAAAACTTTTAGGAACTCAATAAAAATCGCCATGCAGTTTAATAAAATAACTAAAATGCTATCTAAAACATAATACAAATCAAAGTTTCCCTCAAAATAACAAATAGAAATCTTGAAAACTGTTGCAAAATAATCATCAATTATTTTTTAAATTCTACTCAAACAATGAAAACATGAAAATAAAATAACAAAATTCGGGACCACTTGGTTAGTAAGTCCAAACTAGCTGCAAAGGAATTGGGAGTGCTCAATAGAGCTAAGCAGTACTTCACGCCTAAGCACAGGTTGATGCTCTATAAATCGCAAATTCGACCACACATGGAGTACTGCTCCCACCTTTGGGCTGGAGCCCCAGTTAGCCAAGTGGATCCGCTCAATCGAATTCAACGGCGAGCTATTCGTCTTGTCGACGATCCCAAGCTTACAGACGGACTAGAATCACTCGAGTTGAGGAGAGATGTAGGCTCTCTCTGCGGATTCTACCGTCTGTACAATGGGGAATGTTCTAAAGAACTGTTTGGCTTAATACCTGCAGTTGGTTTTCGTCACCGCACATCACGGTGTACCAGGTTCCACCAACATCACCTGGATACCTGGCATTCGTCCACAGTTCGGTTCTCACGTAATTTTCTACCTCGTACGTGTAAACTGTGGAACTTCCTGCATCAGTGTTCCCTCTAAGCTATGACATGGGGTCCTTCAAGAAGTCAGAATCAAGAAGTCAAATGTGGAGCTTGAATTACATGTTCTTGTGACTAAAATTTTAGGGTTTTCTACACAGAACTTGGCACCCATTTAGATCTCAATTCTTTTTTTTTTAAATTGGCCTTCACTTTACATTAATGTTTTTGATGGGATATCATTACTTTTTGCACAGAAATTATTAGCAGGTACTTATTCATAACGTTACTGATTAATTTTGTTACCTTATACATGAACTGCTATAGTGCTCTTTAACTAAATCTGTCGTTAGTGCGCCGTGGTCCGAAATACCTATTATTTCATTATTTATAAGTAATGATCTTCCACTATCGATGTCCGCTAAATATTGAAATAATAATTAATACTAAATTCCAGTTATAATATCGTAATAATAATAAATACGATAGTCGACTAAACTCTTATTAGTTACGAGTAACCGCCCTCGCTTTGCTTCGGTTTTCTTATTTTTTTACGCTTTGGGTTACATTATTGGATAATTTTTTTGAAAATATAGCCTATGCTACTTGGGGATAGTGTAGCTTCCCAACAGTGAAAGAATTTTTGAAATCGGTTCAGTAGTTTCGGAGCCTATTCAATGCAAACAAAAAATCAAATCTTTCCTCTTTATATATTAGTATAGATATAGATAAGTAGTTTGTGTTCGATGACATAACGTGCCACAATATATTTTGAAACAATACTTCGAATCACTTGAAATTGGTATAATTTTGTGATGTACACGCCGTGTAAGATTAGAGAAAAATAATTTTTCACACATTAAAAATGAAACAACGTAATACACTGGAAATAACGTCTACTAACGAATCACTAATCTGCACGTAAATAATACGCACGTGCTATGCACTTTCCCACAGGTACTTGGGACACTGAACATCTTCCCCCCGTTGAAAGCTTCACAAATTACTAAAACTTATATGTTTCGATTAAGAAAAAATCACGGTGGTATTCCACTCGTTATAATATATCACCTTGGAATCCACATAATGACCACCTTTCATCGCAACATACCTACAATATAGAAACATCCCTACAATTTTATAATTACAATGATTACAATGCTTTGCACAAAAAATGCTAAATTAACGTATCTCAAAAAATTTGACCTTACCAATTAACCTATCTATTAAAACAACTCCGTTTAAATAAAAGCAAAACTAGTGTATTCCTGAACAAGGTCCTTTTAATTTTTAAATGATAATAATAGAAAGTAGTTTTTTAAATTCAAAATAAACTATTTTTAAATACCGTACTTCATATTAAATAACTTAAATGCAAAACGAACACAATGCCTCATAAGTTTATTTTGATCAAAATAAATTATGTTAATTTAGGCATATTTTTTGCGCAAAACAACCCGTTTTGAAATATGGTTCTTTTGATTTAAAAATAGTGTCTTACTTACTTGAATCCTCCATTCAAAAACTAAAGTATTCCGAAATATGGTCGTCTTCTGTATAAAATTAATGAATAACACAGGATACATTTCGAGATATGACACTTTTGCACAAAAGAAACGTGCTTTCAATTAGGTTGTCGACGCATAACTCAAAATATGGCGGTTTAGACCATATTTCGCGCGTTCAAAACGAAAATTCAAAAGTAACGGTTGCGTTGTTTTTGTAACTTTAAATGTGAAATCAATGGGTGTCTTTTTTAAATATAAAAATATGAAGGATTACGGTTGTATTTTTGGAATAAAAACATTTTTGCAATTTTCTTATTTGTGGTACTTTTGAATTTAAGCAGCGAAATGTTAACCGAATATAATATTAAATAGTTGTTTGATATTCCCAATAAAAAATCGTAATTTGCTATACAAAAATAAACTTAATCGTCGAAGTTCTCTGTATTTTCAGCGGTATCATCATATTTTTTTGAGAATATAATACGTATATGGTTTTATTAAAACTTAAACCGGACAGATATTGAATTTAATGTGTATATTTTGAATAACCTAAGGAAAAACCTCAAATTAAATGTTTATTCGCAATCTAGTTACATTGTTAGCAAAAATATGCTCTGCAATTTTGAACCCTATTCAGCGTCACGTAAATGTAACATTAGATTAGCGCAGATCTGCGGCTGTGTGAGTGAAATCAACGTTTTTAAATCGTAGTCATACCGCGCCTTAAGAGTTTGGACTATAATGATGTAAATTATACAGGTTACAGACATTTATTTAAGAATTCCTTAATGGAATTTATGAAATTAATGGAAAACCCTTACTTTCTTTTCTTACTACACTACTTGTCATTACAATTTACGAAACTTATTCTCTTGCTTCTTTTTGTACACCGCTACCTTCTATTCATGTATTCTGTTTTTATTGTAATCTATCGAAAGGCCGCCTGGAAGAGATCGCTACTCTAGCGATAAGGTCGCCCTTTGTATACCGTACTTTATGTTTATAATTTCTGTAATAATTGTGTTGGTGTGCAAATAAAGAGGATTTGTATTGTATTATATTGTATTATACTTCGATGTTGCATCCTCAAGATTTAAATAACCATGTAGTTGTCCTTCGAGACACTGCATCGTCACACATTTGGAGTATATGAAAATAAAACAATAATAAGAGTCAATTATTTAGTCTGTGTTGTTGCCATCACATCATTATTGTATATACCCAGCCCTAAAACGTCATTCGTTTTTCGTGTGCTGCATCGTCGTTAGTGTCATTACTTATAAATAATTTAAATAATATTATAATAACATTAAAAACTCGTGCTTTGGATTATTTTGGCTCATATCTAATAGGCGGAAAACATGAGAAAAGAATAAGTGAAATTGAATCAGAAATAAATGAAGATATGCAATCTTCGCAATGGAATTCAAGTTTGGTTGTCTATTAACTGACGAATTATTGTACGTTTTGATTACTTGAAATGTTAGTAATTCAATAAATCTTGGTTTCCTAAAATGTTAAATCTGATTCCAAACACGGAATCTTTTATTATTTCATATTATTTGATACAAAAGAAAAAAATTTTTCCTGAGTGATGACTGATGACACGTGATGTCATGTCATTCGAAAAGTACTTACTATTATTTTGTCCACCAACCTTGTCGTAGTAGCCTGTAACCTGTTGACTTGCCAGTTCAGTTACCTTGTTTCATAAAGTGGTAATACGCGATATTATCCAGGAACAAAAATATCTTACTTTCTTAATGTGGTGTCACGAGATGGCATCCTGAAAGTAAATCACATACTTAACAGGCCTTGCACTATACTATCCAGAAACAAGAATATCTTAACTTTCTTAATGTGGTGACACGAGATGGCACCCGAAAGTAAACCACAGACAGGCTTACCAGGCCTTACGTTATATTATCCAGAAACATAAATAATACATATGTTACTTTCTTAATGTGGTGACACGAGATGTCATCCGAAAGTAAATCACATAAGTACCTAGTTTTGCAGCATCGTATTTCCATTCGGAAACACCGATATGTCCTGCGGGAAAGGCGGCTATTATAATATATTTGAGGCAGATGAACCAGTACTCCTCAAAATACCAGAGAAAATCCTAGCTATGCCAGGGGAAGCTAAGAAACTGGAACAATAACCACGGAGCAGAATTAGAGAAGCTGATTAAATCTCTGAACATTGGGAAAAATCCTCCAGGGTTGGCTAAATAAGGAAGATAAAAAGTAAAATGTACTAAAAATATAGAGATAAATGACTAGTCAGATAGACTAAACAACAACAATATCAAAAATATATCTAAAAGCCATAGGAGTAAAATTTTAATACTACGACGGACAGCCAATTGCTGCACCGAGGAGGAACACCAGGGGGGACAATTCGTGGTAACTGACATCATGCTGATGTCTTACCGCCATCTATGCAACTTGAGGGCGCTGATGGCGCATCGAAATTTATTTACAAAAATCATGTAATAAGTAGAGCACTCTTTACCCCTTATATTAATATATTCCTTGAGGAATAACTACACGACGCAGCTGCGGGCTCAAGCGCCGCCGCTGCCTGCCGCGACCCATCGTGACCGCCAAGCAGACCAGAGACGCAGTTGGAGGTACCAAATTCCAGCCGTACACAATTTCATTGTAATAATTGGTGAGCAAACCCACTGAACTATCCTATGTATGAGGATAACAGATCCTCTTAAGTCATTTTTCTTACTCGAACAATGGAAACAATAAACCCACCATGTTCAAATCGGAAACAAATAATTTAAATAACATTACATTGACATTATTTTTGTATTTGAGTGTTTTGTCATACCTGTTCATTTATTTCTCTGATACTCTTAGCATCCAAGAGCTCAGTGCCTCTCTTTAGATTCATTTTGTATCTAAACCGAATAAATAGTGTGCATAGTTACCCATACACCGTCGCCAGATGGCTGATATAAATGCGAACATTTAAAGAAGCCTTTCTTAATACTTACTCACAGATCACCAAGAAATCCCAACCTCAGCTCTACTCCATATTATGTTTTTACAAACATTTAAAAAACATAATTGTCATAATTTAAGTAATAACTGTATGTACTACAGTATTAGTATACCTTGACAATATATTTTTTGTATTGGGGATAATTATGTTATGACATACTAGCGCTTTGGCCGCGAGTTTGCCCGTGTTTGTCGGGACAATAAGTGGACATATCTGGCCCAGATCATGGTCTGGCTATGTGCTGGGTTTCATGAAAATCCCTTTAGAAGTTTTAGCGTGAAGGAGTAATAGGCATCCATACAGACTTTCACGTTTGTAGTATTAGTGGGGTGCAATAATACAAAATGTATATTTAGTAAAACTAAGATTTATTAAAATCCAGCCTAATGCGAGTCGGACTCGCGCGCCGAGGGCTATGTACAAATGTATAATAATAATAATAACGATACTTTATTTCAGACTGATCCTGATGATTATAGAACCGAACATTACTGATGTATTCTGAACTGAGTAACAAACATAACGTTGCAGTTGAAAAGCTGTCGCCTTCACATGTTACTGTGTTCGATTTACGCATTTTCTCCGTTACTTATGCTATAAAATAGTCTTGCTTTGCTTCTACCAAATTTCATGGTTTGAGATCAACGGGAAGAACACTACAGGGTTTGCTTCCCTTGCAAGTACCATAATTAAAAAGAAAAAAATTATGTATATCGCATTAACGCCGCGCTGTAGTTTTTTGGTTGTGCTGACGTAGAATAGGAGCTTGATTTTGAAGGGATTGCAGACCTCAGTATTTTATATTAATTATATTTATATAATGGACATTAATTACATTGGATATCGATAATAATTATTATATTAATTTTATCCACTCGTCCCTGGGAAAAACGGCATTGATAGACAAACAGACAAGCAGGTTCCGTTTTTTTCCTATTGAGGAACGGAACTCTAAAAAATCTATAAAAATCCGAAAATTTTAAGGGAAATTTTAGGTTCACTTGTCTACTGCTGCATGCCCCGTTCTTGCTAAGGATTGTTAATACACCAAACAGAACGCGTCATACTCGTATATATGTCTTTAGCCTTATCAAGATGAAGTATGGTAGTCAGATACTTTTTGATTTGAACAGATGGTATAATATACTGACTTCCCCCTTACCTTACTCCCCCTAAGTCTGTATGCTATGCCACCACTGCCATCTCAGAAATATATTGAATGGTATCAGATTTCCTCATCTCAATAAAATTATTAGACTATTACTAGACCAGATTGGTTAGTGAGATGTCGATTTATTTGCATCGCATCGTTTTTTTTCTAATTCCTCTAAATAGAAAATGTAACAGAACTTAGCGTCTGCAGTTTTATCCGACAAACCTTCTCAAGGGATACTCCAAATGATAAACCAATAGGTGTATTCCATATCAAAATCCTCAATTTCTTATCAAAAATACCCTTAGCCAGTATAACGTAATATACTTATTAAAAGATTTGGTTTAAATTCTGTTTGTCATTAAAAGACATCCAGAACTGCACTGTTTCATATTACATATTATATGCTTTTATGCAAAGCAATTCAAATTCATTATTTGCGTAAATAAAGATACCTACAACAGTTGATCAATATAAACATAAAATCGTCTTATTTTACCTTGTCAGTTTGGATTATTTTCTTATTCTTAAACGATATGTTACAGAAAGTAATAAGCTACTTTACAAATTCCCACCAGTCAGCCCTATATCTGTTGTTAATAAGACATTGGTAACGATAATTTTATTATTGTATTACAAGTTTTTTCAAACTTGTCTTTAAGATTAAAACAAGGTTAACCAAATATCTTTTAACCCAAATCTTATCTTATCCTATTTGGCTCAACGTTATTCTAATGAGAATTTATCAATGAAATTCAAAAAGTTTTAACTTTCATCGCGTTGTCTACCGGGCAACGTGTGCAAACATTATTTGTTATTAATTGGTTATCTCACTCCAATAAAAAATTGTAAAATTTTTAAAATTCAGTAGCAAGTAGACTATTTCTAGTTGTTCGACAAAGACTATCCTCATAGATAGAAAAGACAGCTCGGTTCCGAAATTCTGTCGAAACAGGCAAAAATTTATGTACTTTCTGCTAAAAAGCCTTTCCACAATACTTCGCAGAGCACAAGCCGAATAGATTCGATGGAACCAATGGATCAGACAAATATTGCGCGATAGCGGCGTGAACGTGATCGTACTCACGGCACACAGTACCTGCCACGCTCCTATATCTGCAGCAAGCTGGATTGGACTTCTGAAATGCCACTCGTTGGACAAGAAAGTCCTCGTATCCTCGCCGAAAAATCCTATAACCAACCTATTATCAATATCGGGGAGTATAAATCCTTTTGCTGAAATTGTGTTTGGTATTAAGTAATAGTATGTACCTAATGCCTAAATTTTTGGACGAAAGATGTTATTTAACACTTGATAAAAATTTCACTTTATTTGTGTGGTTTTATACACTACATTCTGCAACATCCTCTAAACATCTACATGGTTATTTAAATCTTGAGGATGCAACATCGAAGTATAATTTAAAGGTTGAAAGAACTTACCTGTAAGTGAATTTCAACCGGGATTATACGAGATGTTGCATCCGAAGAGATTTAAACTCCCGCCCACCCGGTGGTACACGTGTTAGCGCTCAAAAGCACTACAGTTTGCCACCCCATGTATGGTTGCAGAATGACCAACTAGGACGAAACTCTAAACTGAATGACGTTTTAGGGCTGGGTATATACAATAATGATGTGATGGCAACAACACAGACTAAATAATTGACTCTTATTATTGTTTTATTTTCATATACTCCAAATGTGTGACGATGCAGTGTCTCGAAGGACAACTACATGGTTATTTAAATCTCTTCGGATGCAACATCTCGTATAATCCCGGTTGAAATTCACTTACAGGTAAGTTCTTTCAACCTTTAAATTATAACGTACAGTCGGAATTATTGGTATGGCTAATACATGACTTCATTATTTTTGTACGGCTGAGTAAGTACGTCACGTTTGAGGTGGTGATTCTTTCGTCATTTCTGTTCCATTAATCGTGTTATTTAAAAATGTTTGGTTCTAAAGATTTTACATTCATGGATGTTTACAATATGAGTATGACTTTGAATGTGAAGAGACGATGCTTAGTGAGTTTTTTGGCATTCATGATTTTTTCCCTTTTACAAAGTAAAAAAATTAGAACACTTCCTTCTATTTAGTTTGGTGTTACTGACATTCATACATAGGCGACGGTGGCCGCGTACCATCAGGTAGATCGTCAGTTTGTTAGTTTGTTAAGTAAAACAGATTGTTAGAAACAAGTTATTGTGCATATTGCCGAACACTTATCATCTGTCAAATGTACCCGGAGGGGCCTTTGTTTGCACTACTGGACATCGTCTAATTAGAAGACCTTTGGTCCTTTTTGCGAAGTTATTGAAGCATTTCAAGGACATATCGAACCCGTTACTAAGCGGTCCTTCGAACAATGTCGTATACTAATATCATGTGACCTTTGTCTACCTTCGGATGCCTTTGATTCAATTCCAGTGCTATATACAATAAAACATATCCGGTCATATAATGACAACTATTACTCAAATCAGCCCACAATATGAAATGTAGGATGAACATAATAATATACATTCTCGTTTATTATACATATATCGATATCAAGAATTAAGTGAAGGGAAAATGAAGTCAATAGTCCTCTAATATACTATTATGTTGAGAAGAAATCTACATATAAAATTCTCTCGCTGTTCATGATGCATCTGACCAATAGAAGAGGCAATGACGTTTGGCGATTTAACCATGGTTTATACACTACATAGTTTTTGCCAGCGGTAGATATAGATTTTTCACAAATTCCGCGGGAAACCTGAATTTTCCCATATAAAAATTAGCCTATGTGTTAATCCAGGGTATAGGCTAACTCCATTTCAATTTCAGCAATATCGGTTAAGTAGTTGTGGCGTTATTGAGGAACAAACATCTAAATATCTTCATAAACTCACATTTTTTATATTAATAGGATCAATAACATCAACTGATCCTAAGTATCATCACAATCCGTAACCATCCCCCTCGTGTCCTCCTGTTTCCTTACGTTAGGACCTCAGTAGCTTAGGTGCTTAGCGCAGTCGTGAATAATTTAGAGTTGGATTTTTAGCTGGGTCTCGTCAGACAATCACGTTACATTACACCAACGTTAAAATCACTAGGCAATCACCGTCTATTAACATTATTAATAGTAATACAATTAGATCCATTACAATACCTACATAGAAACACGAAAGATATCTTCATAGACCGCAAAAGTTTTCTTGAACTCCGGCCAGAGCTACTAAGCGACCATAAAATTTAAGGACCATAATAGCAAACAGTTGACAAAGTGGGCCAAAACCTTGTTAATACAAATGATTCCCATATTATACGATTATAACTTCGACGGCACTTCCAAGAGTTGTTCGCAAACTTCCCCCGCGCATTCCACTTCAATCAATCTCGTTGGGAAATGGCGTTGTTGTGAAAATTAAACTATAATGTACTAACTTTAAGCCATAAAAATCGGGAGAGTATGAAGGACGGGAATGTACGACTGCGGCAAACTCGTGTGTCACAATTAATTGTATATTTACGGCACATGATTTTGTGTTCGTAAGTTTGGTTTGTAAGTTTGTTGATGGAAGCGTGCGTATGACGTGCGGTGTAGAATAGAATAGAAAAGAGTAGAGTAGAGTATAGTAGAGTACAATAGAATAGAATAGATTAGAATTAATTTTATTTCCATGGCCCTAACACAATTACAGGTATGTGGTCAGTAGGCCTTAAGCCGTCACGAAGTCTATCACAAAAATATTTAGCGCGCGAGAGCCATTATAGTTATTAAAGCTAATTGGGAGGCCCTGGCTCTAACAACCACCGTTTGTCATTTTCCTTAATATCTCTTTCAAATCGAGGTACTTTCAATCAACTCTCTTCGCAATCGAGTTATTATACAGGTAAGCGAAGACTTTGACTGTAACAAAGAGATAATTTCTAAACAGAGCTGCTTTTAATCAATTTAGTCGTGGTTTTTATCTTACGAGCAGTTTAATCATGTTTCCATTTAATTTCCATCAGGCAGCGGTCGGCTCGAGCGTCGGGAACATATTGCGTTTAGAAAGTTTAGTACATTTTAAGGCATTATTACTGTTGATTTATTGATTAAATAATGCGAAATGTTCTGAAAATATTCTTAAGAATAGAAGAATTTACAATGTTTTTGATCTTGCTCCAAAATTATTATCACTTTATGCCCGATGGAACTTACGATCGACGTAGTGTGTTATGTACTATTTCCATCGATATAGTGTATTGGGTTTCCTGTAAGGACAGAGTTGGGAGTCATAAAAAAAGGGTGCGTGTACTTTTGTACGCGCGTGAGAAGTTATACTTCTTTGGCATCATTAAATAAATATTTAATTAAAGTAATTATTATGTTATATAATAATATTATAATTTATATCAATAAATAATACATACTATGCATATACGTAATATGCTAAAAATACAAAAACACTTACAAAAAATACTGGGACTCCAATTTAAGCCGCCTTTGGTGCGCCAACTTAATGCCGCTTTTGGGGGTACAGGGGTACAGGGGGTCAGGGGGTAAGATAAGGATATACTTTATATACAAAGTTTAGCAGGTCGGTAGACAGAGAGAGGGGTTTGATTTTTTGGTCAAAAATCATCTAGGACGCACCGTTCCCGAGATATCCCTGATTTTTGGTTTTTCCAACAATTACTATAAGAATATCTTGAGAACCATGCTCCCTATCTTCTTGACCAAAGAACCTAGGTGCTGTTGGGACTCCAAGGTTGTAAAAGGCGACTAAATCCGGCTGGTGTTAGGGCCCCTCGAGGTATTGTATTGGTAATATTGATTTTAATTGTTAATTAATACAATTATTACTATTATTGTTTCTCCATGGGGTTCGCCTGGATAGCTACCACCCTTGAGCATGAGTCAGCCGCCAAATGACTCGACGTGTTCCGGCTGGGGGCTAGAGAGTCAGTTCTTTCTTTCTTTTTCTTCTCTCTTTCTTGACCGGCAACGCATCAGTGATGCCTTTGGTGTGGCTGATGTCCTTGGGCGACGATAGCCACTTACCATGAGGTAGATCTTCAGCTCGTTTGCCGGCTACTTCCATAAAAAAAAGAATTTCTATCCATCCATCATCTCCTCTGACGACGACGTCTCTTTTTAATTCAATTTTTTTTTCATTACATTTAAATAATTAATTACACTTATAAAGTAGAGCGCCGACGCTGCGATACTTTCGACGTTATCCATTGCCCAGAGTCGAATTGAAAATACACATGAAGCGGCAATGTAAACACTCCTTTGCCGTTGCCACAGCAGTATTTGGGGAAATATGTACGGCAGGGCAAGCGGCAATGGAAATGGCTGAATGTAAACGCGGTATTATGTGACTGGGAAGTATGCCTGGTCTTCAGTGAAGCAACGGGTTGAGTGGGATATGTTCCAATTTTTTATTCTCATATCCCAACTAAACTTCTCCAGTACTCACGGAAAAGCTCTGTTAAATCGTATGAACGTAACGTTCTCAACATTTGGTTTTATAGTCTCTAACCTAGTGCTACTTGACATACTTGTTCATCAATTTAGAAGGGTACTATCTTAAATAGTAGGTTAAAAGTTACTGAATTATTTGGTTGAATTAATTTTCTTCGTCATAAGCAAAGCACATATAGACAGCCAGTGATTCCTTGGTGTATCGAGGCTGTAAACAGTAGAAATAAAAGTCCACGTCGGAACGAGTTAGTACAGCTGTAAATTTCATTGATAAGCCAACAGCCAGCAGAAAGTGCTTCGACTCGTATTTTCTCTCTTATTGGACATTGAAATTTATTCGATCGTTAATCTTACGCTTGCATCAGCTCCGAAATGGAAGAAAAATGGTCGTGTGTTTTATTTAAAAACTTGCTCCCTTGTATTCATTATCGTTTGGTTCTCAATGTACTGATACGGGCCGGGCTTGTAGTTGGGCTTATCGATTGGTTTTTTGTGCAGTAATGCCAATGGCCGAGGAGGATAGAGTCATCTAGCCACTTTCATCGTTGTATCTACGAGGTATTTATGCTTCGAAATGATTTTAGTCACACGAGTGTTATAAAATGATTTAGTTTTTTTAATTTTCTAATAAATACTTCTGTAATAACATTTAAAATATGTTTTAAATATTAATATATTTTATGGCGATATAAATGTCTTTCTTTCTTTTTTGCATCTGCCTCGACTCTAAAATAATTTGAATATTGGACACATGATGTGGTACGTGGCCATCGTCATCCTACAATGTCTCCCGAAACGCGTTTAAGTAATTTACTATTAATTTTGGATTTTGTAGTTCTTATTTTTGGTATAACAAATGTGACTTGCCGTCTAAAACTTGAACAAAATATTTATGAATTGAAAGTACTCGGAATTTGACTCAATATTTTGTGTGTAGCTGACGTTAAATACGTCCGCTTAACTCAATTACAGCTGAGTGACGTATCAGGAAACGTTTGAGTCCAATTATTCGCTTCTGAGCCGGAATATTGTGGGGTGTGACTCGTTCAGTGACGGGATTGGACGGGGAGACAATGAGCTAGCGATAAGATCCATGGATATCTCCGAATCGCTGTACATTCCATCGAATCGCAATAAAACGATCCATAAGCGCGTTGCCTGAGCTTTAAGGGTCGTTTCACACTCCGAATGGTTTTATTTCAGCTGTAATAAGTGCTATTAACTCAGACTAAGGGAATATTAAGGTCAAGGTATGTGGTTATGTGGGAAAGGAAAAATTTGAAAATGTTAGCGTACTTGATACGTTTCATTTTAATTAAGAAGGGTGTTTAGAAAGGTGCCAATCCGCATTTGGACTGCGTGGTGAAGTATAGTATAACCATTCCCGGATCCCCTTCTTTAGAAGACCAAATTTTCTATAGTGTTCTATACTGTTAAAATGAGGTTTAATTAAGGATACAAACAAATTTTATTCAGAGTTTTCAATAAAAGATTTTAACGTCGAATAATGAAACGAAAGTCTAGACTCGTTGAGGCCACAATAAATAGTGTCACAGGCCCTGTGTTAAATTAAATTATAGACTGTAGCCATGATATCTTTTGTTACAATTTTAAAGATATTTTAAATACACGGTTCTCGTAACACGGCAATTTGTAATTCGGTCATGGCGGCGTGGTCACGCGCCGGGCGCCACATGTTCTGGCGATGTCTTTTTCGTGTTCGTGGCTTACGATGACATTATAATTTTTCAGCGTCGCCATTTTACGCCACATTCAGGTTCACAGACAATAAGTAGAGGGGTTTAGAGGAAGCAAGTTTAAGGTGTAAAATGTAAAAACATGCTTTTATAGCGCGCTAAATCAAAAAAAAATGACTGTGCTGCTAACGATCAACATTAGATCATGCTTATTGTAGAATAATATAATTCTTGACAAAAAATAACCGAATTCAAAATAATTCAAAAACTACTCGTCAGATCTAGCTCAAATTTAAGTGGGACCACATGACACGCACCAGCTTTCGATTAAAAATAGAATCATCGAAATCGGTTAACCCAGTCGAAAGTTCTGAGGTAACAAACATAAAAAATACAGTCGAATTGAATACCTCCTTCTTTTTTGAAGTCGGTTCAAAATATTGTTAACTCCTTAGTATAAAAGGAAGAAGGTTTAATTATACTTTCAACATTTGACCCACACATACAAGGTAATCTATATGAAGCAACTATCGCTACACGCTCCAAGCTACACGCTAAACATTATGTTTAGTCGCATATATACTTGTATATAGTTAATAGTATCAGGCGTTACTTTGCGGAACTCCATTGTTATTAAGTTAGTATTAGTCTACTTTGCAACAATCCGCGGATAACATGTATGATGGTATATACTTTAAAACATACGTGGCACCTCCCTCCCCCCACAACGGAAACATGCACTACAATAATTAAACGTATATACCAACATACATACCAGCACCAACACGTGTTTCGCCCCGAAACGGAGCATCATCAGGGTAAGTTGACTCTACGATGGTTAGTTGCAAAGTGCCACGCATGTCTTAAAGTATATACCATCATACATGTTACCCGCGGATTGTTGCAAATTAGACTAATACTAACTTTATACTCGTATATCATTCTTCTGCGATGAGCATGTTTAGAGCTAACTCTGCCACGCTGCTCTAGGGCAAGTTAGTGTAGGTAGTGGCCAGTGGCCAGGATATACTAAACTCATACAATATACATCAGCTTAACCAAAGACTATTCTATTCTATAAGACGATGGGTGACCACTAGTGGAAAAATTTCTTGAGCGTTTCCGTGCTTCGGAGGGCACGTAAAGCCGTCGGTCCCGGTTGTTATTATAAGATAACAGTCGTTAAGCCATGTCGGAGGCCCTCGGGCGGTTTGAAAACTTCCGATACTCGGGTTGGCCACTAACCCCTCCACCAATCCGCACTGGAGCAGCGTGGTGGAGCATGCTCTAGGCCTCCTCAAGAGGAGAGACCCGTGCTCAGTAGTGGGCCATTAATGGGTTGA
Organism: Thymelicus acteon; assembly: GCA_951805285.1. Classification (NCBI taxonomy): domain Eukaryota; kingdom Metazoa; phylum Arthropoda; class Insecta; order Lepidoptera; family Hesperiidae; genus Thymelicus; species Thymelicus acteon. The sequence goes on from OX638229.1 coordinate 16,935,279, forward strand.
AATCAACTAAAGACACATTGCAATATTTTCAAACTTAATATTATGGAGTCTACTACTTATTACTAATTACTTAATTACTTAATTTACACATTAAATGTTTGAGTAAAATATTATTTGACTTGGCGATGTTAGCTCGCACTAAATAAATGAGTACTTTTCCATGTCATGACTTCAAGCAACGGCAATGTTACAAGGTACTTACAACTTGAACAAGATTTTAGTTCCAGTTAAAAACTTGGTCTTGTGGCGTGTTTTGTTTGCATTTCTGATCTCATTATGAGTTGTACAATTCCATCACTGAGAAACCTTTTCAGTACTTTTATTTTGTTATGAGATATACAGAAAAACAAAACAATTATTCAACGTATAAAAAGCCATAACATACACATTAAAGTGAACATAATTAATTAGCACTAGCATTCTGCCCGCGGTTTTGCTTGCGATTTTCGAGATAACAAATACTCACAAATACTCTACATCTTATTCCAGATGGTGATCTACCTGCGAGCAAAATGTCATGAAAATCCGTTGAGTCGTTTTTGCGTGAAGAGTACATAACAAACAATACAAATAGCAATTATAATATTAGTTGGATTGTGGTAGGATAGTTTTATCCCATCCCAAAAAATGCCCAACGCGCCTAAAGAAGTTTTCACTTCAAAAAACTGTCTTTTAAGGCGCGGTATGACTACGATTTAAAAACGTTGATTTCACCCACACAACCGCATATCTGCGCTAATCTATAGTGCATTATTTTGGCGGAGTCCAAACTGATAAACAAAAAGCAGTCATACGGAAATCTTACTAGTTTTACGACACGCACACGCTTTGAGTGTTGTATACCCTTAAAATATGTTTATTACACAAATAACTATTGATATCACACTGAAACTTCTTTAAATTCACCCTTTAATCACTTAAACTCTCTAAAATACGAAACATTATCAAAACTTCTTTGCACAGAAAACAATATATCGATGACAATTTGACAGCTAAGATAAATTGTCGTTGATTCGTAAGGATTGAAAGACAAATCGATTTTCTAAATAGTTTGAATGATTTCTTAATCGATATAATAATATTTGAACATTACGTCTACTTTACGAAAGTACATGGAATGCATCCATGGATCGCGCGAGCCATCAGACGCTACAGTTATCCGATCTAGTCGACATCATTCACCGCTTACTCATCAGTTTTATGACCATTACAGAGCTCTAAAACCAGAACATGAAGCATTCGACAGGGATAATATCAGGCAATGTATGTGACACTCGTAAAATGCGGACATCATCCCCGAATCGCAGTTCCCTATATCTGTCTTAAGCATAAATCTTGGAGCAATATTAGGCGATGTATAGAGACCCCGATGAGGGAGGAAATTGAGCATAGACGTGCAAGTACATACAATTGTGGAATGGAATTATGAAAAGTAGATCGCTCGTCAGGCTAACTGCCTTACAACGAGCGAGCCGCATATACTCGTCTCTTGGCTAAGTTCAGTTCGGAGCAATATGTATGTAAGCAAAGTAAAAACCTTTTATAGCGTGATTCAGGTTTTTTATACAGTCAGAATGAAAAGAGAACGGGTTAGGTTTGGGTGGTCTGGATCAGCTACGTAAAATGTAATTGAATACTGCGACTGTTGCGTTAAATGAAAAACAAATTGACCCAAGCGCGCCCGAAAACGTCCCTTTAATTACGAGTTTTGCCAACAATTTGGAGAGCGGTTAAGTCTGAATCCGAATTAACTAAATACTTGACTCAAATTTCCAGGGAAACTAAGTGCATGCCAATCTATAACCTTGAAGTGCTTAATGATATTTTAAGTATAAGTCACTTAAGGCCTATCGAAAAAACATGAAAATTTCGCGCCCATAGATTTATTTAACCCATTTGATTTATAAGTAATTTTTCAAACAGGATGTTTTAGTACGTCTATGTTATTAAAATCTTTTGGCAACTTAGCCTGGTCAAATTAGCCCAAAAAATATGGGTAAGGTTACATAAATTCTGGCAAGGCTGACAGTGTTCCAAACATTCGTACAAATCATCTATCCCGGATTTTATGTATGTAACCACAAAAAAAAAAACAATTTTGTTTCTTTCTTCATCTTCTTCATCTTTCATCATCATATTTCATCTTTCATCTTCATCTTCGTTGCATCTATATGTATCCTATTAATGTATTAATTTATCTGACATTCAACACTTACTCATAATTTATCCGGCTAAATCATAGGACAATGGAATTTGTAATTAATTTAATAATAATTTGTATGTAATTTAAGAATAATTTGTAATAATTTGTAATTAATTTAAAAATAATAGAATAATATTGTTAGTTCTTTGTACACTTATAAAAATTATTTTTATAAAATATAGTTTATTAATTAATTACTTTTTTGCGCGCCTATGGAGGCAGAGCATATTAAGGAATCTATAAATGTAAAACACCTGTATAACACTATGCTCTTGCAAAATAAATGATATTATTATTATATTATTATTTATTATTTCTTTATAACTGTACAGATGCATTTACGCAATCTGATTTCATAAAAAATTACAAAATGATGAAAACTCTGTGAACTTTCGACGTTTTTATTTGACCAGAGCCGTCCTAAAAATGTATTTATGGTCAATATAGACGTTCTATATGGTGACTGAGTCGTCTGTCCCCACACTCCCCACTTCACTCTACATTTGTACTTGAGCGACGCACTTCGCAATATCTCTCAAGGGTGACGAGGCAAATGTTGCATGCTAGACAAATTTTATTACATCCTTCCCATGCCACAACCCAAAATAAACTTTAAACTCTGCTCGCAAAACTCAATTTCTATTGACGTGGTCTAAAGCTAATACTACTTAAGGTGGTAAAGAAGCAGTAGATGAAGATTTCGCTCGCGGATAAGCTGTTTGCGTTCCTCTCATTCAGGCATTGTGGAACTATGTCCCAGGAGATATTTAAACCTGGGTGACTGCGTTGAGTTTGTACACTCTTATTAAAGTAGCCGTTGGCATGTTGGTAATGCGTCGATGACGCGGTTTTCTAATGGACCAACTATACTTGAGTCAAACTCGTATCATAATTCTTGTCAACAAACCATTAAAATTCCTTTATAGGGTTTTCACAAACTGATTTGTATTTCGCACACCAAATAACTATTAAAGAACTAAATAATCATTATAACGTTTGTGACATCTTTATTATTTTACTATTGACCTATAACAACAACACACTAAGAGAAAACGGCGTAAAAACCAACATCTTAAAACAATTTTATTTTCATCATTGAATAACTCACGCTCGCACATCCTTAATTTCGTGAAGCGACTTTAAACCTTTGCACAAAATTATTGTTTTAAGGTCTGCCTGCCTATGACTATAAATAGAAATGACTACGAAAACCTCACAGCTATAATGGCGCTTACATGCTTTGCAACTTGGTCGTATTATATTTCGAAATACAGTGAAATCAACTAATCTGTGACTTTGAGGAGGGCGCTGTCGGACGCATTGGACCAATCATAGTGCGCTATTAGTAAGTTATGAATGGCATGGTTAAGTAATAATAAGTTCTTCACAGATGGCACTGTACAGATTATACAGATATTTCATTCCACTCAATATGCATGAGCATAAAATTATTTATAAGTTTAATTTCATTAAACAAAGCCGAATAACATTTTATATTTATGTTTATGTATTTTAAAACAGTCTATATCTATTCCGTGTTATTTTAAACTTTTGCAAAATAAATATTATGTTAAAAAAGAAATTAAATTATAAAAAGTGGAACGGAACGCGACTTGCGAACTCCAGATTTAGTTCAAACGCACTTTATACGACCAAAAGTTTCATGCACCTGTTTGTTTGTGGTTGCTAGGCAACACAATGCTTACGTAAATTCTGATCCGAATGTGAATATATAGTGTACGTATGCACAACTGTGATGCTTTTAGTCTTAATGAAATCAATGGCCGACATCGAAGTATTATGTCATATAACAGACATCTCGAGCAAATGTGTGTCCCGCCGGGAGGTTCTGTTTTCAAAATTGAGCCCCCGTTCTCCTTTCAAAATCGAACGAATCCATTGAAAATTGAAGCCGCTCGGCGCCAATTCATTGGAACATACATTGTGTTTGCGGTGTCGGTTCTATATGCTAGTAATAATACTTCAATGATGGGCGACGATAACTTCTCACGATCGGGTGGTTTGTCTCCTTGCTTATAAGGCATTTACATAAAAATATGCTATTAAATAAAATATCTTTAAACAATTGTTGGAAATACCAATATGCAATTTTTTGCCGCCCCAAGGGGGCGGCTTAGAATATTATCCCCAATCCCACGCCGGATGGATGTCATAAGAGGCGACTAAATCTGGCCCGCTGGTGGTAGGGCCCCTCGAGGGATTATATTGGTAATATTGGTTTTAATTGTTAATTAATACCATTATTACTTGAGCAGGAGTCAGCCGCGAAATGACTCGTCTGTTCCGGCTGAGGGCTTGAGGTCCAGTTCTTTCTTTCTTTTTCTTCCCTCTTTCTTGGCCGGCAACGCATCAGTTATACTTTGGTGTTGCTGATGTCCATGGGCAACGATAACCACTTACCATCGGGTGGATCGTCAGCTCGTTTGCCGGCTATTTTCATAAAAAAATATCGCTTTGTTCTTAGTCAATAACACCATCTACATTTACTTCGACGTCTCCTTGTTGTTTGTTTTTCTGATGTTTGTTTGTATGCTGCGACTGACATCTAGACAGAGAGACAAAATTCTTTGATCAGTACAAAAAGTCCTCATTTTCTGTACACGTGTTCAAAATAATCTTGGCGTTTGCAGCAATCTGATACCGATCTGAGAATCTCAAAGAGCATTCCATTTCTATAGCAGTTATGTTCGAATTTCTGAAAAAAACATTTCAATTAAAAAACCGAGTGTCCCTGACATCGGCACAATTGCGACGCTGGATTTTTCATAAACAATTTATGCCTGCCCCCGGGTAATCCTTGTAGCTGAACCAATGGAGAATGGAAGTGAAAATGCCTGTTATTTGTACGTGCTCCGTACGAAATATAAAGTCTGGTTTGCGTTCCCTAAAGTTACCCTTGAAATACTTTAAATATTTTTGAACACTTTTTGGTCACTTAATCAATTTACCATGGCGTTTCGAGGTGGGGAAGGGGGACGGGGGAACTGCCTTTCCCAAGGTTTCATAATATGTTATTACATTTGGGCTCTGACACGATTTCCGGGATAATGAGTACCCTATACCTTATTCTAGATCATTGTCAACAAATGTGTTAAACATGAAAATTCTTTCAGTAGTTTCGCGTGAAATAGTAACAAATATCCTTACAATCTTTCACATTTATATCAAATATTAAGTAGGATTAACTTTGATAAAACTGTACTACAAAGTTGAACGCGACTTTAAAACGAGATTTGTCTTAGTAAAAGTATTATGGGTTAAAGTTATGGCACAAACATCTCCAACAAGATCAGTAGACGCGAATAGTAAACATCGCATTCTACTTCAGTTTGGTAATGAACAATGCATTTTTATGCAAAAGTCGGAAGGGCAATTAGTTTCCTCAGCGTAAAAACAAGACTATTTCAGCCTTAAAACCAACTTTACCAGACATAAATAAATTCAATAGAAACTGTAATGGAACATTGGGAACTCAAGAAAAACGTGATCGCGAAGAAACATTTATATGTATATACATACTATGATAAAGGAAATGATTTGAAATAAAAAACTTATTGTTTTTATAATGTAAACAAAATGGGGATATACAACCAATTATTTGTGTCAACTTTTCGTCCACTGAATTCAGAGAAATTGCATTGTGATGTCTAAAGAACAAACACCACACTGACTCACCAGCGCGGCAGCGGTATGTTTTGTATGTTCGTAGATGTAGAGAACCCAAGTAAACAAGTTTATTCTTTACTAGTACCGATTGCACCATACCACGAGCCTCTTAGAAAATTGACTTGAACATCAAAGACTTCTAACGAGTTCTATCCTGTTTGAGCACGGCATGGCGGCAGTCGGGTACAAATCTATCAAAGTTATTTGCGGTAGTGGAATGTATTGTGAGACGAACAATTATTTTAACGACACGAGGGAATTCGAAACGAAATTCCACATTTAAATGTAATAAAAGCTTTTTACCAAAGAATTAGAGAGGTTGTTTTGTGAGTTGTCAAAGAGAACCTTTTTTATTGATAAAAAAGTTGCCAAAGGATATGAGCACCATGAATGCTGTGAGTTTAATACTGCGATAAGACTTTTACAGGCCCTCAAGGAAAGAATAACCGCATTTGATCCCAAGCGAAAAAGATTCTCCATCATTGCAAGCAGAAGTAGTAAATACGTTTAATTTTGACGATTCAGACTACTATCGAGTGCCATAGCTGTAATCACATTAATAAGAACAAACTTAGAGAACAGTCTGGCATCAATGTCTAATTGATTGCTTGATGATTAATTGATCGTCAACAAGACAGATGTGATTTTCGTTGGTCACTAGGATAAGTACAGCTACCTCCATCAGAAAAGACCTGGTACCGTAGCCTTGTCCCTCGGTGAGCACATACCAGCAAAACCCTAGACACAAAAAACGTTCTATCTGAGACAATATAGCGAAACTTAGAACAGTTTAAATTTGGATAATAGCCCAATATGTTTAATAGATAATCACAGGGAGTATTAAGCCAAGACCAACAGTGGAAAACATTAAAGTTTAATGTAATGAAATGGAGATAAATGCTAAGAAAAAAAGATAAGAAGTGTTCGGCAAATTAAATTGGAAACTTCTGTTCTTTCCTAAAACTAAACGTCCTTAGTTGCTTCAACAGTCAAAGTAGTATATACTTTATCAGTGGGAGACAGAGTTGCTATCAGATTACGAGTTTAGTGTAATTAGAGTGAAGGTGGCCGGAGGTGAGAGAAGGAAAATTTGTGTCGTATCGGATTTTAATTTCTCCTGCGAAGAATTAATGACTTTGCTTTCGGTTCGGCGGCGTCGATTCATACGTTATAAAGTCTATTGGATTTTAAGGAAAATATTTTCAGATGTACTTTATTCTGAAGGAGGATACGCCTCCCTTCATTTATACTTCGAGAGGGACTATAGGTTTTTCACTTTTAAGTATAATTCGAATCATGTATGTCTATGTATATGTAGTAAAGGTGTTATAATAATTGTGAATGTAAACAAACAAGGTTATGGTGTTCGATTCGTTCTCTTTTAAGTGGTTGGACTTTATACCACACCGTTTATTCTCGACATTATTCATTAAGTATGAATGAATGTACGAGTATAGTACATGTCTCTGTAGATGTACATAATAATGTAATATTTTGTCTGCTGTTACGAGTACTACAAAAAATAGATTTAAATGTATATCACTAATAACGTAATTCTTTTGGTTTCCGTTTACTGACAGTATAAGTCTCAGATTATAGAACAAATGGTGTCTGTGTTCAAATAAGTTAGAATAAGTTAGATAAAAGAATTTGAAGGTTTAGTGCATTCATAAATATTCCTTAATTAAGGAAATTTGGTACATTTTCTATATTTTTTATCAATGAGTATCTCAATTTATGTTCTTTAGATAACTCTATACCCAATTTATTATGCTTCGGGCCGGTGTTGTGAAAAACATCGAGTAAAAAGTTTTGAACAGAAAGTTGATAATTTGCAAGAGAAAGTGGATCAAAACATAAATCGTTTGCTCAGCCCACGTGTCTCACTGCGATGATTTGTTATTATTTTCATAACAATTGGTTCTTTACCTTTAAAAAATTTGAATACTCAGATAATTCAAAAAAAAGTTATATTTAATAATTCAGAACTATCTTTGTGTCCTTTAGTACAATATTCTGGGGGTAGGTATGAAGGTTTATACTTTTATTCATATTTATATCAATATAAAATATTGAACCATAATTTTTCTCCATGAAAAAAAATCTATTTTTTTTAGGAATGCCTATACGTGGCAATGGCACCGTGGTCTATTAATGTCAGACTCGTGTATAAATGCCATAAACTAGAACGCAGAAGTATATATCTTAACTTCTATGTTACAACAAGTACCTAGCGTCAAGGCAAAGATTGGGCATCTAGATAAAATATTAGAACGGTAAACAGAAGCGATTATCTTATAAAACGAGGGAAGGCGGTCCCTTGGAGAAATCAAGCGATACCACGTCCTTGTTCCGAGCTTCTGAATATTTCAGCGACAGGCAAGCTGAAACGGTAGCCGGCAGTTTTAGGAACTGTTAATTTTCTTGTCGATTTATAAGTGGAGGCAAACGAGTATAAAACATTCCCACATACAGTTCTATCCGAGGTTTGTCACAGACTATGGATAACATAGGAGTACCACCAGTACTGCAAGCTCGCTTGCTAACCTCATTGCATAAAAAACTGTTCAAAGCAGAACGGCTTTCCAAACCTCAACCGACATTAGAAACTTAGGAGCGCAGTCAAGAGATAGAAGTGTGACCGCAACTGGTGAAATTTCTTGTACTGAATGAAATAATATGATAAATATATATATTTCTGCATTTCCCTTATGAGATTTAGCTCGCTATTATACTAATATACTATGCAATTATATAATGCCGCTATCTGATCATAAATTGTACCCAAAGGAATATGGTATATGGTATGGTATATAAGGAATATGGTAGTATACCTATTATGGATTTGGATACTATATTATCATTAGACAATGAGTTAAATTAGACTTTAGACAATATTGTTTCGTATCTTTGTCACAGTATGTAATCTCTAAAGTTGTCACTGTAAAAGAAATTGAAATCATGATAAAATATCGCATGCCCTGATCAGTCTGTAACCAAATCATAGCTCGTTCGCGCGGCCATTTCCGCCCCGTAATCGATTTCCGACTGCTTCGTAGTAGGCATTAGTCACATATTAACACTAAATGGAAAACTGATTCCCCATTTAACTATAGCTGTATACATCAGAAGGATTAATTAAATCAAATCGTTGAAGAGTAAAATCTATATTAATACTGAATATTGAAAGAATTTAAACTTCAAAGGAGTAAAGTTAGGTCTATCTTCTTGTTTGAAATCTTGATTCAGTTACATTAGAAATTTAAGCAGTATTAGAACGGGTAAATGTAGTGTGTATCGACGAATAATTTCATGACTGCATGAAAAATATTTTTTTACGGGATTTACCACGATATAATATTCTGGAAATTTTCTTAGTAGTTACAACGCAAACACATTCAGTTCAACGTTTCGAAATCAGAATGCCATTACTTCTAAAAGGAGAAAAAGTGGAGCCGTCCAATAGAGTTAAGTGAGTTATAACCCTACAAATAGAGACCCAATAAACACCTCGGATCCTAGCAAAGTGTTCCGATATTACGTTTTATTGCTAAAATGCCATCATAAATATTAACAGTGGAGCCACTGTATCGGAGTCGACTTGAATACCAGTTGGTATTGTTGACGGAAAACGGATAAAATCTTGCAGGAAGCAATTTGAGTGCTGTTCTTTGGAGTATTTCTTAGTAATCGAAGTAAAACCGTTACGTCAAAGGACTGAATACGAAAGAATGACCGATAGGACTACGTGTAGACTTCTGAGATAGTAAGGATAGGCAGAAGCCGGTAATCGATAGGAAACCAATGCGTTTTGTAGATAATAATTAGTAAAGAAAATGACAGTCGCAATTTATCACATTATTACGAGTATTATCAGAAGAAGGGGTTTCAGGAGCCCGTTTTAGGAGCGAACATTGAGTTCTCTGACTTGATTTTTGTGCTCCACAAGAATTGCTGCTTGATCATTTACAAGTTAGTGTGCTAAGGATAGCAAAGTTAATGTTTTCATGACCATGTATGCTCAAAATTTCTGCAGCACCAGATAGCTGCTATTGGTACACTTGGTAAGCTTACTATAATCCGATAATATTTTCGAAAATGTGTCGAATTAATCTGGATAAACAATTGTAGAGAATTGTTTTATTATTTATTGAGCTGAATAGCGAAGCGATGTATTCAGGTAGTTGGTAAGCTGCTAAGAGAACTGATAAAAGATATTACATTATTTACATTGCTCTTATGATCCCTTACATTCATGACTGAAGTATTTTTCCACGATGTGAATAAAATTATATTTATAATATTACTTGATTATAATATCAAAATACGTAACTAAAAATTATTACACATCAGAACAGTCCAAAGGGCCTTCGTTCCAAGGCCTCTAAATTCTTTTTTACGAGGGGTCCCGTAAAGTCCGATTTATAAGAATAAATACATTGTAAGTGACCCGAAGCCACGTCGCACTCATTTATTTGAATTTAGCCCAGCGTGGCGTCGAACACGATATTGGGCCCGGCTTTTAAATGTATATGGACGACACACGAGCATGGTCGCTTCTTCATCACACGATACGACGACACGACAACATGATGACACGACGACACATTTTTAATTCAATGCTACCGCCATACTGTAGTTAAATTAAAATTTTAACAAAGAAAATAATCGACTACAAAGAAACATTCTTCGAAAAACTTGTATCAAATTGCCATAATGAAGACCTATGATATTTAGGAAGTTCTGTCGATTTCATCATCATGAAATAATTTTATTAAATATGGGAATGGGATCAATCTGAAAGTATCATCTTTTAAATAAAAAGAGATACAACACGATGTCGTTATCATGTCGTCCGATGAAGAAGAAGCCCATGTCGCATCGGTCGCGTAACCGACGGGAGTCAATATACTACCCAATATTGTATAGACGTTGGACAATGTGTTTTCTATCTATACATATATATTAATGCGTGAAGGGAGAACCTTTGTACCCCTTTTAAGAATAATGCACGCACGTAGCTGTGTGACATTTGGTGTAGTTAAAGTTTGAACTGAGAAGTGCAGAAAGCATTTTGAACAAAATCAGTATTACAGATACGTTTAATAAAGAAAAAAATCGACGACCCTGCAGCTTAGTTGGTAGCGACCCTGCCTGCGAAGAGAGGGGTCCCGGGTTCGATTCCCGGCCGGGGCAGATAATTATGTGTCAGATAAATATTTGCACTGGGGTTATGTGTGTGATTGTGATGTGTTGTATGTGTAGTTCATGCCATCCGCGACATATTCGTTTTTGTAAAGTATATTGTTAATAAATATGAGTCAACTGTAATATGATATTTAATTATTAATTTCAATTAAGTTTAATTTTTTTGGTAATACTTGTCACGAACGTCAAAGAAGTTTTACTTCAATTGCGTGTAAATATTACACGCACACACTTTTTTCCGTTACCAGCTGAACTGGAATTTCTGTTATGAAGTTAGTGTGAAGACTGTACTTGAGTCAAACTCGTATCATAATTCTTGTCAACAAATCATTAAAATTCCTTTATAGGGTTTTCACAAACTGATTTGTATTTCGCACACCAAATAACTATTAAAGAACGAAATAATCATTATAACGTTTGTGACAACTTCATTATTTTAATATTGACCTATAACAACAACACACTAAGAGAAAACGACGTAAAAACCAACATCTTAAAACAATTTTCATCATGAATAACTCACGCTCGCACATCCTTAATTTCGTGAAGCGACTTCAAACCTTTGTATAAACTTATTGTTTTGAGGCCGGCCTACCTATGATTATAAATAGAAATGACTACGAAAACCTCACAGCTATAATGGCGCTTACATGCTTTGCAACTTGGTCGTATTATATTTCGAAATACAGTGAAATCAACTTATCTGTGACTATAAGGAGGGCGCTGCCGGACGCATTGGACCAATCATAGTGCGCATAGTAGTAATTTATGAATGGGATGGCATTAGTTCCAATTTTCGCCACGTCACAAATAAGTTCTTGAGAGATGGCACTGTACAGATTATACAGATATTTCATTCCACTCAATATGCATGAGCATAAAATTATTTATAAGTTAAATTTCATTAAACAAAGCCGATTATCATTTTATATTTATGTTTATGTATTTTAAAACAGTCTATATCGATTTTATACGTAACTATTCCGTGTTATTTTAAACTTTTACAAAATAAATATTATGTTTAAAAAGAAATTAAATTATAAAAAGTGGAACGGAACGCGACTTGCGAACTCCAGATTTAGTTCAAACGCACTTTATACGACCAAAAGTTTCATGCACCTGTTTTTTTGTGGTTGCTAGGCAACACAGTGCTTATGTAAATTCTGATTCGAATGTGAATATAGTGTAGCTCTAAATCTGACGGAACAAGTTCATACGTCATTATTAGCCACGTAACGTCAACACAGCGGTAATAAAGACTGAACTAAATACAACATTTGATCAATTTTGATATCCTTGTTTAAAACTTCAACGATGACAATATTACAAATTATCGACATCATCACATTTAGTTAGATCACGCCGCAAAATAGCTGGTGATAATGGTTATTATACCAAGTTCGTAGTCAGTTACGATTGAAGCAAGCGAAGTGATTGAAGGAACACAATTGTGCTTCGTGTAAACTCTTCAGCAAATCGATCTTATTATCTCACTTCCACCTCACTGCACTGCGCAGTTTACTTTGACTGTTTTGGAGCAACTCATTTTAACCAATTATACGGAAGTTGGTTACAATTAGTTTAATTTGCGTAACTTTCTAATCGTATTCCTTCATAAGGCGTAATAGTACTCAATTGCAATAATGAAAAGATGGCTCATTTAGAACGTGATTACTTACAATTTTATACGAATTTACCAAACTTCTTTGTTAACTTGAAGTGGTAGCAGCAAGCCAAGGCGGACTTCTCTATAAATTTTATTCACTCGTAGTGCTCTGAAGGGGTATTTTTTACCCGACTGCCGGGAAGTTATGATGTTCGCGCGTACCTTGTATGTATGTATGATTGCTTTTAATATTCTTTATTACCTGGTATCTTCCAAACCACTTAACGGATTTATATAATTAAGATATCGTTAGATTCTTCTGATACCCCAAGTGTTCCTAGATAGGTGACGTTAAAAAAATATGGTGACTGTGAGATGCCATGCATTGTTTGAAGTATCAAAAAATATAAATAAATCGAATAATGCAATATGGGTATCAAATTAAAGAGCTCACCATAAGAATTTCAAAAACGTATATCATGATAGCTTTTTTGATAGCAGGCAGATATTTTTTAAATTTTTTAAATTTATACTAAGTGCCTTTGGATATATACACAGTACGTATACCAAAACAACATTTTTTTCAATTTTTTGTCTGTCCGTCTGTTTGTTTGGGCTAATCTCTGAAATGGCTGGACCGATTTTGACAGGACTTTCACTGGCAGGTAGCTGATGTAACAAGGAGTAACTTAGGTTACTTTTATTTTAGACAAAATAATAGCATGTTGCAGAACAACGTCTGCCGGGTCAGCTAGTTGCGTAATATTGCTGACGAACGAACAGACAAGTCACCTGATCGTAAGCAATCGTCGTCCATGGACAGCAATTACACTAGGTTTCACCGATGCGTTGCCGGCCAATAAAGGAGAAAGAAGAATAGAACTGGTTCTAAAGTCCCCAGGGTCAGAACACGACGAGTTATTGGCAGCTGACTCACGCAAGGGAGTGGCACGTGGCAGCTAACCGTTCGGATTTCACAGAAAGATAACGATAGTTACTGTAAACAATAGATTTTTTTTGATGTGAAACATCTATAGCCGCACGTAAAACCGATTTCTGGCGTGGCGACGCATGCCGTGGCGACGCGTCGCCATCTTTCTCGCTACACTGAGCTCGAATACCTATAGTGTATACTCCGTAGTGTACACAGTGTTGTTTACTACAGTAAACATAACCTGTGTTTTACTTGAAAACAAATTATTTTTCTGATAATAAAATCGTAATATTTTATTTTATCATTATGACATATTTAGTTCCTATCACAATGTGTTCTTTTCTGCATATTACTTTTACAAAATAATGTCGATGTTTCACATCTGCCAGGCGTTCCGTGACGGCTCACATTTTTTATTTTTTTACTATTTTTTAACCGACTTCAAAAAAGGAGGAGGTATTCAATTCGACTGTCTTTTATGTTTGTTACCTCAGAACTTTCGATTGGGTTAACCGATTTTGATGATTCTTTTTTCAATCGAAAGCTGGTGCTTGCAATGTGGTCCCACTTAAATTTGAGCGAGATCAGACGAAAAGTTTTTGAGTATCCCTAATTATGAAGTCAGTTAACCTTAATTATCTTTATTATTCATCATAGCTTAGCAATAGCAGTAATAGCCTAGCGGTTAGAACGTTGGTCTTGGTCTCCCGAACCCAGGCGCCCGAGTTCAAATCCTGGCACGCACCTTTAATTTTCTAATATTATGTGCGTATTAGAGGTTAATTATCACTTGCTTCGGTGACCAAGTGCGGATTGGTAGACTTCACACACCTTTGAGAACTTTATGGAGAACTCTCCGATGTGCAGGTTTCCTCGCGATGTTTTCCTTCACCGAAGCAAGTGATAATTAACTTCTAATACGCACATAATATTTGAAAATCAGAGGTGCGCACCAGGATTTGAACTCGGGCCCTTCCGTTCGGGAGACCAACGTTCTAACCGCTAGGCTACCACTGCTGTATACTGTTTTGCTTTTTTTTTGCTTCGGTGAAGGAAAACATCGTGAGGAAACTTGCATGCCGGAGAGTCTCCATAAAGTTCTCAAAGGTGTGTGAAGTCTACCAATCCGCACTTGGCCAGCGTGGTAGACTATGGCCTAACACCCCTCACATTGTGACAGGAGACCCCAAGTCCAGCCGTGGGACAGTTATGGGTTGTTGCCTTTCACCATAGCTTTATCATCAGGTTCATTAAAAAGTTAAGGAAAAATTATGTCAGGATCATTTGTTAAGGCTACGTCATCGTCAGCTACATTTTTAATCTATTAAAAATAGCATACATGGTTTTATTTGGCAATTATTCAACGGTCAGAATATATTTGGAACACATTTTAAAACAGAAACGAAGAGGAATGAATAAAATCTGCAAATAAATTGTATGATGTCGAATCGTAATAAAATTGATCGATATTTGCAATTAAGATTTGTTTGTTTGTTTGTACATCATGAACCGTATCGACAGGATTCCGAATGGATTTTTATTCAATATGAATATCTATGAAACGTGTTAAACTGTATTTGAATGTTACCTTCAACCAATTACTCTACTGCAGGCCTTTATGTACATAATCGACAAGGCCTAACTGAAGTCCATGACAAGTTAAGATAAAAAACAGTTAAAAAACTTTTTTCTTTACTTTAAACATGTACATTGGTCAGAATACTTTTCCGTATCATCTTCTGGTCTCAAACATTGTGAAAAATTATTACATACTAATGTTTTAATATATTATTACGTTACGAATACATTTAAATATTTCACTTGCGATATAAGTTTGATAACTGAAGTACCAGTTTCATGAAGCTGTTAATGACTTAATAGGTTATACATATGTATAAGGATCACGTCTTAAGACAGAGAAGAGAAGTTATATGCATGTTCGCCTAAATTATTCTATAGTTTGTTTCTCAATCAGGCCGACTTGATTGCCCATTCGCACCTCTCCATATGTACATCGACCCACAAAGACCAGTGGGACCAAATTAAATAGGTATGGGCAATGCCATAAATTGTATCCCCATTATTGTGGAGGTAAAACTTTACGACCTTACGACCGGGGTTACAAGGCATTACATCCACTTGTGTGCACTTGCTACGGTTAAGTTACTTGAGTCAGTATTGTAAATGGAAGACGAATACATCACATATAAATCTTTAACTACAATGGAAGATGCTATTAATACTACCATCACGATGCCATTATTTTTAAAATAATATATTATATACTTAGTAGAAACTTAATAGACGTGTACGTACTGTGTTGTATATTATAATGACCATAAAACTCATAGATCTTAAAGCTAATTTCAAATGTAACTGATCGGGTTTGAGTGCTATTTGTAAGTAGATATGGAAAGGAGGTAGTGTTCCTGATTCGCAAAGTTTTGCTTATATATATCTATATTGTTTACGACCATAATTGCTCTTGTTGTTTTCAGAAGATCATAAAATAGTACTTAATGTTTTTATTGTATCCATCTCGTGAATCTTTCCTCGCTCAATGTAAATTACATGACTGTGGATATAACGTGTCGTATTTTTATTTATTTATTACTTAAACTACACATTTTATACCCTTGTAACATTAACATTTTCTGTCAGGAACTTTATTTATTAAGAAATACAGAAAAAGTTCAAAAGTCTTTTTGATAGCCATTATGGTTATAGTCGTAGATTAAGTCGCAAGCATTTCTACGAAATCGTTTAAAATAATAGGCAGAAGCCAGTTAATGGACCGAATGATTTCTTTGATGTAAATGCGCGAAGGCTTAGATGAGAGGGGGTGTCATGCTGTTTTATATACTTGTTAAGAGCTAATTTCGTTTCGCATAAATTTATGAAGTACTGTACTAACTGCTGTACTGTAGTAGGTGTATCAGTAACGGGCCTATCGTATCGCTGGAAATAAGATTAACATTGACATTAACATTGGTAACATTAGCTTACGAATTGAGAACAGAATACTACATTGCTATATTTTCTTACAACCTTAGAGTTCACCACAACTTAAGTAGGTAGGTATATCAACTATCGGTCGTCAGAATATGCTGAATTGAAATTAGTATCTCAATCAAGAACCCAACTACCAGATTTTTCATCTTCAGACAAGCCTTTGTACCCACCTTCAAACCTTTCTCAGAAAGCATGCGATTTTGTATCGGGTTAGGTAAATTACCTGTTCAAATCTAGCTATCAAAGTAACAGTAGGTATTTAGTAGAAATAACAGCTGATGAACTGGGATAATTAATTCGAGGTTTAAAGCGGCCTTGCAATAAAATAACCTATCAATTTATTTCCATATTACCTATGAACAGATGATTATGAAATTCGTGAAATAATATCCAATAAAACGAGCAGTTGTATGGAATCTGGATGCAAATGGAACGGAATGAGGTCGCTGGGCTTTGTTTTTCCCACAATAATCCTGTACGGTACTCATACATGCACGGGTATGGGTTTTAACAGTACCGGTTTCTACCACGCTCCTAAAATCAGCCGTAAAATTTTCCGTGTTTCAGGCGCCTAAGTTATTTCTTTAAAATATTAATAACTAGTAATTATTAACTAGTGTTGCTTTTTTTAACTGACATTTTGGAAATAATCGGGATCCAAGCACAAATTCGACAACAGAAATTATTTTAAGTCGAGAACTGAGCTCAGTTGGTATGCCGTGATCTGGATAAAGACATGGACAGGCAAGATGTGACATGGAAAGACATGGAAAGACAGGCAAAGCACTGTTTTATCATATTGTTTTATTAAAACGGAGTGTTTATCGTGACTTCAGATTATAATTGCAACTATACAACATCTACCCATACCATCTTGTTAGTTTCCTATGTCAATGTGCTTATCAACAGGAGCCAGATCTCAACTTTAGTGATAACCTGCTCCACGTTTAATCAACTCTATTAGCATAAGCCTATCTTCCCTAGCTCCCCTAGCTCCCGTATCACATTCGGCCCTCAGGAATCAATTCCCTTGAGCGGTCGACGTCAATGCCGTAGCTATCTGGGATAGCTAAATCAAGCCACGTGTGATTGCAGCATTGAATAACCGCGTTCGCTTTGTTCACTTGACGGAATTGTCAAATTTTTCTCTGTATTGAGTCTTCACGTAATGGGAAATTATCGAGATAATCATAAATAGCGGTAAGATCGACTTTTATTTTTAATTGTATTAATTTGCAAGATATTATTTTATACGTTATACTTATTTAATTATTAAGATTTTCATTACATATGGAGTAGCTACTTCCATCACTATACAAGGAAGGCAGGTAAATACAGCGCCCAGTGATTTTTAAATCAGTTAAGAAATATTATTCTGTTGAAAATATCAAATTTTGATAGCATACTAAATCTTTATTCACGTAATAGTAGAGAAATCCATGGAACAGTTTGTAGTGATGTTGCCTGCGGATCGAAAAGATTTTAGCCAGTTAAGTCCAATCCACTAACGGCCCCCGTTAGTTAGGCTGAGGAACCCTAAAACGTGGGTCCTGTCTGAAAGTTTGTAGCCTCAAACCCACGGTTTGTGCGATACCATTCTAACTAGAAGATAACTATCTTGTAGATCACTGTCTATTGTTAATGAGCCTTTATTAGCACGCAGCGTTCCGCTTCCAACTTTGATTTGTATTTTGCTTCAACTGGTACTAGGAGATAAAACATTTCTAGATAATAAGACTTGGAAAAGTTTTAATAAGACCGGATAGTTCATAAATTTCCCTAGGAAGCTGGTAAGTTTAGAAGCGTATTTTAATATTTTTAGTTTATTGATGTTTACAGACTAAGTGGTGATTTAGAGCTTGGGTTTGATATTTAATGAAGCAATCAGATTTATAATACCTGTATATATACCTCTATAACCTTGAAAAAGAAATTTATAAAAATTTGCTCATTTCGACAAATTAAGGTTGATTTTGCTTAAAAATATTTGATCTATAAAGATAGCAGAAGTGTCTATAACGATTCCCCAAACAGCATCATATACTGAAATTAGGACATTTCCGTTCTAATCGATTCTCCAGGTCTAGGCCATTCCATTAGGCTCCATCGCCCGAAGGATCATTAAGCAAATTTATTCCACATTTACAAGTATTTACGGCAAAGGAATTGGCGATAACTTTTTATGTTTACTGCCGCGTGCGATTGCTGAATTGAATCCTTCTTGCTTTTTGCTTTCAGGAAATGTTTTGATTGAATCATATCCTGAGATTTTTAGTGATGAGATAATTGGGGTAACAAACTTCGGTCTGGACCAGTTTATTTGGGTTTTATTTTATTAGTCGTTTCTGAATTATCTAAAGCTTTCGGATTATTACTGTCATCTACAGAAGTGTTTGTTTTTATTTGTAATTACATTGAATTAAGTATATTCAATATGAGGTTTTCGGCAATGTTTTTCTTTCAGGTTGGCGTTGCGATGTAAAAATCATAAATGGATTCTGTTCACTTTTTTTTCATACAGAATAAGTTAGTGCTTGACCACAAAACCACCTGATGGTAAGCAGTAATGAAGCCATGGATGGTAAAGCACACTAACTTAGTAGAAGCCTATTCACTCTTGACTTGAAGACACCCACATTATAATCAGAGGGGAACACCCACGCAGGCAATTTATTCCATTCCCTTGCAGTACGTATAATAAAAGACGAAGCAAAGCGCGACGTCCGCACCGGGGGGATGTTGACAACAAAGGGATGAATACCCGCCGTGCGTCTGGATGTTCGATAGTAAAAAGGAGAGGGGGGAATAAAGTCATGTAATTCACTGCAGTATAACAGCTATCATGATATGTTTAAAGAGATGTAATCACAATTTATGAATCGTGCATCGAGCATGATGCACCTTGGTGTCATACCACAATCGAAAATCTTTTGTTATTGCTACCCCGTATCACATATGTGCAAAATCTATGACAAATTAAATCTTAAATATATGGCTTTCGTAACTGGAAGCATTTTAGAAAACTAAAAGTCCAGTTAGCATGCTCTGTGTGCGTTCTCGCGTCGTAATAATATTTTGGCCACAAGCCCGCACAAAAATGATTTTTGCCGCAACGAATGGATCGAAACATTGTTTCAAGCGGATGAATTATTGAAAACGGAAGAATGGGATGAGATAACGGTTATGAATTTCCTATTGGGTATCGGTGGAAAAAGTTTTAGAATTGCAAACTTTTCTTTGCTTTACTGATAAATGAAGTTAATTTGGAACACAATGGAGATATTTTTTGGTATCGAAATACCTTTACCGAATCTGTTTGCAAGATAAAATTTCTTAGTTGTTTATGTAGAATGGGCCATGTTTCCTGTAGAAAATTTGGTAAAAATCAATCTAAGTAACATATTATAATATTTTTATGCCAATTGTTGACAACCTGGGCGACTGATACCGTTGATAACATATATAACCGACTTAAATTGCTCCTTGGCACCGCGCTGAAACACGTTAAAGTATTTAGTGGTTTATTCCAGGAGAATACTAACCAAATAAATATAAAACTCTACCAACGCAGACCTCTTAATTTATTTACAGTAACAAAGTAGATAAAATGTTCATAAGAAACTTTAAGTTTCTTTAACATGCAAAATCAATAAAAAGTAGGCATAAATTGGCTACACCTTATCGAATACGTAAGGTGTTGCGATCTTATATTTACCGTATCCAAATTAGAATTATTAAATGGGTTTGAATTTTACATCATATCCTCGTTATTCTTTTTATCACAAGAAGAGAGAGTTTTTCTTGGATTCATTGATGGACGAAGCCCCATGGTTCCTAGCCATCCTGCCAATCATGGTACCATCAAATAAATGGCTCTCAGCCCTATTTCTAGCTCGGTATACACACAGCAGCTAACACAGAGTACAAAACTCATTGATCCGAGTGCAATCACGTCCGATTGTGATGCAAATGGCTCCAAATTGCGAATTGAAACCGCGCAAAGTCACTCTTCTGTAAAACAAACGCTTTTCGACGCCCTCGTGGTTAACGGTGGCCAGGATGCGATAATGATGTTGTCATGGGAAAATACGATCAGTTATTTATTTTGATGCAACAAGTAATATAGTTACAATACAAACCCGATTTGATGAATCGTGATATGGTTTGGATAAATGAGAAGCTTCATTTTATTTACTTCCAGAAACATAATAAAGTGTAGGTACATAACAACATACTAATTCCATAGACCTATATGTATGTATTACTATGTACAATAATTATCACAAGAACGTGGCGTGAATATCTTAGATAATGTAAGTTGAGGAAAGATAATAATGATGTGAAATAAAACGAATATAAGTGAGGAAGGATGCTTTGTATTTAAGACACAGTCCAGTCACCATCATTATTAAGTATGGCTTGACACAGATGAGGCATGCTTGCTACAATATTTTCCGCATATAGTTGAGGAAGTGAGCGCTATATTTTTTTATCTGTTGAGCCAGTTGCTTTAATGTAAAGACACACTTTCCTTGAAGCCTGTGCTCTATAAACGCCAATACATTTTCCATCGGGTTTGCATCGGAGATTGAGATGGCCAAGGTAAACGCCGGAATCCATTTTCAACTTTCCAAGCCGTACAGAGGCGACTACAGTGCTTATGATCATTATCTTCTTGTAATATCCAAGAATCATTATTTTGACCAAACCACTTGTTGTACAAATGTTAACAAGCATTTTTGGTAGATTTCTATCATGCCTTGTGCTGTTAAGGATTTCGTAAACAAATATAGAGTACCAAAACCTCGAGCGTTAAAACAACCCCAACTGGTTGAACCTCTATTTGGCAACTTAACAACGGTTTTTGATTCTGCATAACGCTGTATCGATTTTTTATGAAGTGCTGTGACTTAGGCATGTATTTTGCCGCTGCTGTAATTTTGACCATTTTTTGACCTTTCGGGTGTTTACAGAGAAAAACCGTTTCAAAATGAGATGCGTAAGCAGCACTCATTTTTAAAATCAAACTCACAATTCAACAGGTTACGGAATATTAACATACTAAGTATATTGCATTCAAGAACACTCTCACACCTACAGTTATAAATACCCCTAGTCCATTTTGTTTTCAACTGTGCGGAGATTCGAGCGCCACGCTCTTGTGTGAATTAGTTATATCTAATTCAGCATTTTTAAAGTTCATTTTGGAAGGGGTTGGAAAACATAACTAGTAAAGTTGATAAAATGTGTGAGCATGATACTAAACGTGTGTGAAGAATTATTATATTTTTTATGATTGTTTTATATACCAGAAATTATTCGTACGTAAATGTTGCAAGACAAAACAAAACATGATTTCATCAGGCAACTTGAACAAAACCCTTTCCTCAGTAATGTGTTCTAAATAAGTTCGCATTGTAGATTGTGTACGAACTCGGGGTAAACTTCACTGGAGCATGAACCGGTGGCAAAAAATATATCTTAGCGGCGAAGTGCAAAGTGACATCTCACCTCGTTAAACCAAAGTTAGCCAAACTCCGACTAACCGGTTATCTTGCTTTCACGAACAATTTAATAATCAAATAAAGCGCTGAATTATATTTCAATTTTCCTTTTAAGCTCTTTGAAGAGCTACGTTGTGTTGAGTTTTGTATTGCTTGTTATCTGCCTGGTGCTATTATGTTGGTGATGAGATGCTTAGTATTATCTACAGAACTAAGCTCTGCTTTAATGAGCGTTATTGGCCGTAAGCTTTTAAGACGAGCTTGGCCCTATTATTCCAACTGTGACTGAATCGCAAGTTAATAATAATATATTATATTATGTACCATAGAATTGTTTAAGAATCTGTCCGATCGTAGTCCAAATCGTGCTTATGTTTTTCGGCTGAAGGCTTATGTTCTTTCTTTCTTCTCTTTTCTTTTTTGTTCTCCTAGGTACCTATACAAAAGTAATGTTTTGTTTTTAGTATTTTCCAGTAGGTAAGTACTTGTTCACGAAAATAGTGTTATAGTATTCGTATCTTTGTTTATAAGAAGTGAAACTGAAGTTTATTCTGGTCTGGTTACTATTTTACTGATTTTGAAAACGTAGTCAATATTAATTCAGATTTAAATTCAAAATCATTGAGGTATTTTGAGAATGAAAGTATGCACATTATGTTGTTCTTACATTATGGTTTTGAAATCTGCTTTATCACAGGAAATGGACATAGGTTGGAAAGGCTAAAACGTATTGTAATTATATACTGTGGGGAATTTCGTACCATTATCCACATATTTTTAATGCTCGGTTTTGGAGATCCAAAATGTGCCTGTGTTACTAGCGTTGCCAATATTGCCAATACTATATGTAGAAAATGCTTATAAATCAGAAATAAATTCTAGGATGTTGTAAAAAGCAACAGAAGCCGGCCCGCTTGGTGGTAAGGCTTCACCTAAGGATTGTATTATTACTAAGCCACTATTATTAATGGTAATCTTTTTCTGTGAAGCCTACCTGGCTATTTACCATCCTCTTGCTTAAGTCAGCCGCCAAACGTCTAGAATGCTTTAGATCTCCTCATTATTGAGGAGAGATCCATGCTCTGTAATAGGCCAATAATGAGTTGCCAATATATCATTACAAATAATGTAGTAGGCCAATAATGAGTAAGTCAGTATATCATTATAAAAAAAACCTAACTTTACTTGTCCATTTACGCTATAGATATTGGTTTGCTAAAATTGAAATCGGAATAGTCAAAACTTATCACGAATAGGCACTCATTGAATGTTTGCTAACAAATATGAATAGCAATTTCCTGGAACACGGCTGTTTATGAATATTTGCATTAGATCTCTATTACCAGTAATATTATGTCATGGAGTATGATCGGGCAGGAATGCATGAATTGTTAATATTAGTTTCACTGTAAATTATTTGATGTCCAGAAATTTCAGAAATGGATTTAATTTCTTAAATGGATTGGTATTTTCATGAGTTGACATATCTGTGAGTTGAATCATGGACCGGTTTATTTCCTACGAAGTATAAAATTATTTCATTGTTGGAATGGCGAAACTTCATATCTTTAGAGCTATAGTAGAGTATAGTTTGGAGCGAGAATTTTTTTCACCTCTCTTCTCTAACTCAAGTGAAAAATGTTCTTCCTACATTGATCTTACTGTATTACTGTACTGTTTTTGTATACTCCTACATGTTGATGTCATAGATAAATGGTCATATGTAAGTGGTACGAAAGTCACGTTAGGTCCCTATCGACATGGGGAAAATGTGTTAAATGAACATCATTGTTATTAAATGCCAAAAAATAAGGAAGTGACCTTAGTAGCAGCGCGGTAAACATAAATTGTGTACAATCTGAGAGCATACACGAAATATGGCGCCGATGAGTTATGTAGAGGGCGCGTTATCGCAGTCGACCTGCCCTGCGCGGGATGTATGCCACTTGGCACTTACAACTTGCTGGAAAATAATAGTCCCAAAACATATCGCTATGAGATTGACAACCAATGTCAATTTTGAGCCGTATTGGGGCGGCTTAGAATATTAACCCCAATCCCACGCCGGATGGATGTCGTAAGAGGCAACTAAATCTGGCCCTCGCAGGATTATATTGATTTTATTGATTATATTTTATTGATTATATTGTTAATATTGATTTTAATTGTTAATTAATACCATTATTATTATTACTTCTCCATGGTGTTCGCCTGGATACCTACTACCTTGAGCATTTCCGGCTGGGGGCTTGAGAGCCAGTTCTTTCTTTATTTTTCTTCTCTCTTTCTTGGCCGGCAACGCATCAGTGATGTCTTTGGTGTTTCTGATGTCCATGGGCGACGATAGCCACTTACCATCTGGTGGATCGTCAGCTCGTCTGCCGGCTATTTGCATAAAAAAACTATGATAAAATAGTTGGAGTAAATGTTAGTTTCTTTATGTGGATAGCTACAAACGATCCGACACGCAGTGTTTATGTACACAAAAAAGTAAATTTGAAAATAAACCTCGTGTATTAAACCATTTTGAGTGGTTTGGAGTATCTATTTAAATTTACGGGCAGCTTTATGTTCAATGCTAAATTAAAAAGAAGAAGCTTAAAATGTAAAAGTATCCTAAGAAGTCTATTATAAATATACTAGAACTAGCTGCCCGGACAGACTTCGTTTTGTCAAAAGTTTTTTTATTAAAACCTTCCGTGTGCCAAGGGAGATCCTATCTTTCCTATTTTTATTATTAAATTTATTAAAACGTTTTCATTATTTAAAATTATAATTGGTAAATAACTATATTTTTACGTACATTTCTAAAAAATATTTAGTGCAAAAAACTCGATACCGCCATTTTGAACCGAAACTTGATCGAACGAAGCGCTGTCACAGAGTATGAAAAATGTCAAAAATGTGACACGGATTTTGTTCGGAACAGTCCGCCTACATATTTAAGTCTATACTATAATAAGATTGATGTATTCCCTTCATCATCTAGCTGCGTCGACTAGGCTGGCCTCGCTGTAGCTGAATGCAATCATCAATATAAGGGGCTTGGCTTTGGCTATGGCTATGGCTATGGCTTTGGCTTTGGCTTTGGCTGTGGCTGTAGTTCTGGCTGTGGCTTCGTCAGCAATACGTTGGCTGTAAAGCATTTAGAACATACTGAATGCAAACAAAATAAATTGCCCAAGAGAAGTAATGACGGCCCCAAGTGGAACGTACTGCGACAGTAGTGTTAAATTGGCCACGTATATGCAACATTAAGTCTGGTGGAACGCCGGTATTGTCTGCGGATATCGTAAACAGTTTCGGTTAACTTGTGATTTATGTACCCGACACTACCTGGGTATTGTCATGGGATAATAGTAGATACTTATATGTACTAACCTTTTTAGGGTTCCGAACAAAAATCGGAACTCTTATAGTTTCGTCGTGTCCGTCCGTCCGTCTGTCCGTCCGGCTGTCCGAAGCAAAACGCCGAGACCCTTAGTGCTAGAAAGCTGTAATTTGGCATAATATACATATTTATTAAAACTCCAGAATCGTCGAATAAAATATTGAAAAAAATTTTTTTTCAGGGTACCTCCCCTACGGGATGAATTTTTTATTCGTCGCTTACCCTATAGTGTGGGGTATCATTGAAAAGGTATCTTAAAAATACTATGGGTATTTTTAGACCATTTTTGGAATTAGGGGTCGGTTTGCGAAATATTTGGCTTTAAAGTGCTAATTTTGGTTGGAATCAAGTGTCCCCCCCTGCCGGCTAAACGGTTGGAGTTGGACAAGTTAAAAAATTTCCAAAAATAGTTCATATGATGAATTTACAAGAAAGCTATCACGGCTATGTTAGCATAAGTAGTTAATGAGTAATAGTCGATAAACTTACTACTTCGGAACCCTACATTTGGGCGTGGCCTAAAACGCACTTGCCCAGTTTTGTACATTTATTATTATTGTATGTATTCTTGATTTAAAATAGGAAAAAAATGGGATAGGTTTCTTGAGAAGAGTGATAATTATTTATAATATCACCGATAAGAATAGGGCAAAACTCTTTCAGAGTTCAGACTTATTACTAAAAACTGGTGGCTCGTTCATGTGAAATGTATAAACATGTAAAGTAAATATTCGTCAAAACTGACGAAGATAGACAATACTAAAAGGTACACTGAAATATTATTTTAAACACAAGACTGCTTAGAGATGGTTTTAATATAAATTCAGTTGCCTATAGTACTCAGAAGTGTTCTTCTTACTGTGAGTACAATACTACTTGTGGTATGGATTTGTTGAAGCGACGGCGTAGTTAGATTTTCGAGAAGCATGTGCAAAACCAACAACAAAAACAATAATTTAATTTCAGTGATAATTAATGAAATGGTTAACTAATTTCAGTATCAGGAGTATACAGTAAGTATACAGTCCATACTTACCACTGGCGCCACGTTAATCGAAGTTCATTAAAATAATCACTGTTACCTTAGTGACTGAGAACCCTAATTCCAAATTAATTGAGTCGGCTACAAATGAAAGTGTTGTAATTTACCTCTGAAGGCTATTCCGTATAATTTTCCTTAAAGCCTTGAATTTAATGACGAATTTGAAATTATGACAAAAATAAACTTTAAGGAATTTTAAATTCAGATTACTTAACGTTTGAATGTTCGCAATTATATTAAAATTTGAAGTCAGTTTCATAGCGCCGTCAATAAATTAAGCCTTTTAGGTCTTTTACTACTCGTAATGAACACGCAATATTTTTTATAAATAAATTCAACTTATGCTCAGGATAGGTATTCCCACAGAGGCCGCTTTTTGAGTTTTTAGAAACATCTGAGACGAAGAAAAGAGGTTTTTTAAATGCTGAAAAAAATTTATTTGTTAAAGATCTAGGTAAAGTCGCTTTCTCTTACAAAATCTAAAGAACTTCACTTGTTAAAATCTTAAAGTTAACCTTTTTAGGGTTCCGTAGCCAAATGGCAAAAAACGGAACCCTTATAAATTCGTCATGTCTGTCTGTCTGTCTATCTGTCCGTCCGTATGTCACAGCCGCTTTTCTCCGAAACTATAAGAACTATACTGTTGAAACTTGGTAAGTAGAAGTATACCGTAAACCGCGTTAAGATTTTTAGACAAAATAGAAAAAAACAGTAAATTTTGGGGTCCCCATACATAGAACTGAAACTCAAAAATTTTTTTTTTATCAAACCCATACGTGTGGGGTATTTATGGATAGGTCTTCAAAAATAATATTGAGGTTTCTAATATATATTTTTTTTAAACTGAATAGTATGCGCGAGAGACACTTCCAAAGAGGTAAAATGTGTGTCCCCCCCCTGTAACTTCTAAAATAAGGGAATGATAAAACTAAAAAAATATATGATGTACATTACCATGCAAACTTCCAATGAAAATTGATTTGAACGAAATCTAATGAGTAGTTTTTTTTTAATACGTCATAAATCGTAAACCGCAAAAAACATCGATCAAAGTTACAACGAACTACAAGAACTTTTATATTATGTTACTTGCTGCTACGGAACCCTTCATGGGCGAGTCCGACTCGCACTTGGGCGCTTTTTTAGGGTTCCGAAGTCAAATCAGAACAATTCTAGTTTCGTCATGTCCGTCCATCCATCCGTCCGTCTGTGTGCAAAATTTCATGAAATCCGTTCAGTAGGTTTCGGGTAAAAGAGTAAAAAACTTTTACATTTATAATATTAAGTAGGATAAGTTTTTTATCTTGAAATGAATGAAATAAAAGAATCTTTTATTCATGTAGGTATCACTTATACACTTATGCACGTAATTTTTGTAATGTACATACTATCTTTTCGGAAAGGTGCTTTGTCATGGAGGAGAAAAAAAGCCGTAAAGAAACTCATCAGCACATCTTTTAAAAATAAAACTTATATTTATTACAAAAATAGGTATTCTTTAACCTGAGCAGAACTGGTTGCCTAGCTGGTCATTTCCATGTATCCTTATCATTTAAATATTCATCTATGTTATACTCGTAATAACCCTTGCATAAAAAAAATCCTGTCACTCAATCGTGACAGGAACCAAGAACCTATAGTGAAGCCTTTTACTGAAGAAATTTCCGAAAATATTCAATAATTTCCACGTCATTACTGCCAAAGATATTGGAATTTTTGTTTACCAAAGCTTCTGTGGAAGTTACGTGTTGGGTATTTACATTGGAATCATAAAGGACCGTTTGAATTCATACGCGAGCGTGCGTGCCCGCGCCGCGGCGGCGCGATCATGAATAATGTACGCGAACACCGAAACGGAATACGCCTATGGGTTTTTTAATTCAGTTTTTGAGTTTCATGATACCAAGTTTTTCCGGCGTTATGAAATCTTTGAATGCTTTTACACTGGTAGTAGTTCGTTCATATGAGCTAATTTGTTATAAGATGCTTATAATTTAGGTTTATGGTGATAATGATAAATAAATAAATAAACGCTTATGGCGGGGACTAATTATCGTGTTTGTATTATCACGCCATAACATATATATTAATAAAAACGAACTTTTCTTCTTGGAACAATATATTTTCTTTTTTGACTCCGTCAGTAGGAATCTCTATCTGTCTTCAAAATCTAATTATAAAAACACATAAAATATAAACGTAGAAAAGTGCCAGCATATATACAAGGAGGATGAATATTATGTTACAAATGAGAAGTTATGGAAGAGAATAAAAGATGCCGTACCGATCGCCACACGCTTACACACTCACACCCCTGCAGTAGGTTTTTACCTGTGTCGCGGGTGGCATGGACTACAAATATAACACATCACAATAACACCCATTACCCGAGTACAAATATTTACCTGTCTCATAAATATCTGCCCCGGTCGGGAATCGAACCCGGAACCCCTCGCTTCGCAAGCAGGGTCGCTACCAACTAGGCTACAGGGTCTTCAGTATATATATGTGCAATGAATTAAAAAAATCAATTTTAATAACATCAGCTGATGATGAATGGAGTAATTGCAAAATAGAACTTGTTAATTAGTTTCTGGAAGCAACCACTTCGTACTGTTCAGTATCTTGCTACAGTATTTGAATAGCATCAACAAAATCTCATAACACATTTTTAATACCAGCACTTTTACGGACAGCGGCAAGATTAACGTTCGCTATTTCCACTATAATAATATTCCATGCAAACATAATTCCTTCAAATCATAACGTTATGCCGGGTTGGCATAAAATTGCGGGCCTTCCATTAAATTTGGCGAACAATAATGCCCTCGGGAAGCCGTCCCGTGAATAGCCGGTGATGTTATCCCGGATGACCGCTGAGACCCCAATCTAAGTTGCCCCACCCCAAGTGTAAAGGAACAAGCGAGGCAGACACGGGGCGAGCGTGTAAACGGTGCCTCTCGAGGGAAATGTCATGTAAATTAGACCCAACTATGAACTTGAAGTGTAGTAAGTACTTAAATTAATTTTTACCCTCATCAAGTTATTGATTTGTGGCGCGCAAATGTATATTTCATTCAGTCTTAAACTCTTGAAATGGTTTTCAACGTAATTTATTATTTAGCCAAGGGTAAAACTAATGCCCGCGGTTACAAGTAAAAATATTGTTTTATTTTAAATGATGATGCCGCTCATTCAGATCCCCAATAGCAGCATTAAAAAACATTAAATTTGCTTCTAAACTAGTGTCCGTCATATCGCATACCTCGAGAATATTATTATCATATCGTATGTTCATATAATTCGTATCATACAATCCTGACCCATTAACCGTTATCGTATTTTGACGGTTTTTACAAGGCTGAACTTGGATTAAAATTTTCCACGTTGTCAATCAAACGGATTCCTACTGAATGTTAATTTAAGTTAACGTGAAGTTACCTACAAGAATAATTTAGATTTCATGCGGCAAAATATTCATAATTATCATTGTTTTGTGAAATGCGAAGCCATAACATTCAATAATTTAAAGGTCAGCAGACTTCATACACCGTAGATAGAAGTTCTGTAAAAGGACACTGAATTTGATTGCTATAAGTTTCATTGCTGCTTTGAAACTTACGATTACAGACGTTTTGAGACATTAACTGGATTATGTGAAGTGTTTGTTAAGGAAATATGGAGATACTCTGGAATTTCTTATTAATACCGGTGCACGGTGATTTTCTTGAACAGTGATGAGTTATTCTCGGGAATACTCGCAAATCACTATAGTTGGCTTCCTAGTAACCTTGTGACCGAAGTGAGACACAGCATAGCTAAATACTTATCTTAGTATCGCATGAGCGATTATTTATTCCAAATAGGCTACTTCTCGAATTGATCCGCTCGTCTCTCATAGTTCAGACCAATGCTAGCTTTTGTGATTAGCATCGCACGCCGCCCTTTGGCCTACCTTTTGACGGTCTCATACTGACTCGGGTTCAAGCGTGTCTTTTGGCACCCGATTGATTTTATTGCCAGTAAAGTCGATATTGCGCCAATATTCTGCTCTGAGTGCTGTCCATTTTTTAATAAAATGGACTAACTGGAAATTGCTTTCATTAGGCAATTCGCAGAATTGATGAACAAATTTAGTATGTAATATTGTTTTGCTCAGTCGGAATAAGCTGAATACGATGGATTTGGTCATCATGCTAAGCAAATCATTGTATATACAGTGTGTCAGGCTACCGGTGTCGGAGCCTTTAATGGTATAAAATATGATCAAATTTATCGACAAATCACCACTCATATGTTGTTTTTCTCCAAACATGATGAAATGGCAGCCAATTAAATTTTTGTGTTCCAAAAAAAGGGCGCGTGTGTTAATTTTGCCATAACTTAACATTTGGTGGTCCTAGAAGCACTAAAAAGGCCTCAATGTGTAGCTAAAGACATAGGCAATTAATTAACGTTAAAAAAACATATCAAAAATTTTCAATAAAGGACAGAAAAAAATATTCAATTACTTTCTTTTCAAAAAAATGTTGTATTTTTTTTAATTTTCGAGGTTTACTGAAAAATCCAAGCCATTAACCTATTTATTTTTTATTTTTCGTAGATACTAGGGGATATTTCCTAAAAATAGACACCAAAGTGGTAGCTCTAAGTTAAACAGTTTAGGGGCTATGACAATTTGAATATGACCCTTTTAAGACGGCTTTTATCCCAACAGCAGGTAACTAGTAACAGAGTTATGATTTTGAGATTTACAGAGTATGATTTTGAACAATGTTATGGTTTTTGACAAATTAAACGCATACAATACAAGCAATATTTTTTTTTTATTTCTCCCTACTGCCGGATCACATTATTCCAACAGGATCACAGCAATATTCAAATTGTCATAGCCCCTAAACTGTTTAACTTAGAGCTACCACTTTGGTGTCTATTTTTAGGAAATATCCCCTAGTATCTACGAAAAATAAAAAATAAATAGGTTAATGGCTTGGATTTTTCAGTAAACCTCGAAAATTAAAAAAAATACAACATTTTTTTGAAAAGAAAGTAATTGAATATTTTTTTCTGTCCTTTATTGAAAATTTTTGATATGTTTTTTAACGTTAATTAATTGCCTATGTCTTTAGCTACAAATTAAGGCCTTTTTAGTGCTTCTAGGACCACCAAATGTTAAGTTATGGCAAAATTAACACACGCGCCCTTTTTTTGGAACACAAAAATTTAAATGGCTGCCATTTCATCATGTTTGGAGAAAAACAACATATGAGTGGTGATTTGTCGATAAATTTGATCATATTTTATACCATTAAAGGCTCCGACACCGGTAGCCTGACACACTGTATAATGCTAGCAGTATTTTAGTATACGCTAAAGTTGTGTTTTTGTAGGTAGGTATAAAGACTCAGACGTCAGTCGTGTATAGCGATTGACGGTAACCAATTAGTGGTTCATAAGAAGACTTCTCTATATAGCAGAGTTGAAACTCAGGCAACGAACCACAAAACGCTATTCAATTAGCGATTGAAGGGTTACTAACCAGCCTATGTCCGATAAAACTAAACAACTTATATGAAACGATAAATGATGGCGCAATCATTTGAAAGTCATAATTCACAGCGTTTTCTTTTTTATAAGTTGACCTAAATTGATCTTGCAGTCACGAATCTTCACGACCAGTGTGGTGCAATGGTCACCATGCTGAATCGCCGTGTCAAGGGTCCTGGGTTCGATTCCCAGCGAGGGGGAAATTTGAATGATGAGTTTGGATTTCTGTTCTCAGTCTGGGTGTGGTCTGTGTTGTTCATGGCACCCATGGTACAAGAAATCCTAGTGTGGGGCTTTGAGTGTGAAGTGTTATTTATTTACGAAAGTTACGTCAATATGAAAACGAATTATGACACTCATCAGTGGAGAAAAAACTTGAGCTAACCTGCACACGATAATGTCCTCAAAGATAAGAGAAGTCAACCAACTGTAGTCGGAGAGGATAGACTTGTATTCGTGTCAAAAGTCATTATTCTGTTATCCTGTCAAAAGATTCTCTGCAACACGGTAGTTGAGCATTGACCATGAAATATCTGCATACAAAAAATATCGTGATCACGATTGAAATATCTGCTTACAAAAAGTATATCGTGATTACCCCTATTTAATTAAGTGTACATGAGAAAACAAGTTCAGCCTCATTTATATGTTTATAATCAAGTGACGTCTCTCCACATTTTCCGGTATAGTACTTGACTTTGATTCCATTCCACTCCAATTAGTGATATGATAAAAATCCATTTGAGCTGCTGTTACTAGTTGGTATCTATACATTTATACAAATAAATAAAATGGGAGTGTCTGTTTGTAGTATTAAAATAACCGCTTTTTACATAGGGTCCATACAAATCGTCGCAAGCTAAATTTTTTTAGTGATGTCCATCCACGTATCGTAAAGGCCACATGGCCATAAGTGGAAGTTTCCTCGTTTCACTATGTACTTAGCATTCGTAACTTCACCGTATATTAACGTGTTGCACGAACATGGAAGTTGGTTTGATTTTTGTGTTAAAATGTTAATAATTTGTGTGGTGCGGGAACCCCATTAGCAAGTTCATGAATATTAGCTGCAACCATGTCCGGACTCGGAAATGATGATACCTGATGCTGAAACATCCTCTTTGCACGCGAAAAACTTTTGGAGCAAATGATATTTAAATTAGGTACGTTGGCTTAACTATTAACAATGGCTGAAGTAAAAAATAATCTTAATCTTTACATAAAGATACATTGTCCATCACTAGTCCGTACTAGAATAGCGTAGGAGAGAGCATTCCGAACTTCTTTAATAATGAGTAGATGATGTATTGGGGCATTCATTCAACTCCAAGTATTATTGAAAAGTAAACTAGAAATCAATTTCTGGTTAGTAGCTATGAGATGCTAGACCAGTGTTCGTGTTCCAATTATTGTTATATCTACGTAGACCGAACTCCGGCGCTAGTGACCTAAACGTAATTTGCACATTAACTGAGTCCCCGGAACCTAGGTGAAAGGTTTAGTTAGCAATTTTTGTTGAATCTGCAAAATTAATAAAGTTTCATTGCAAGTACCAATATAGCTAAGTTAGGACGTGTAGTTCTAATTTGAGCCTGAAATCCTGCAGAATACTTCACCATGCTTCTCCAATATTCAAATTGAAACTGAATGTGGATTCCCTATGTCGTGGGAGAATTTGCCCACTCGTTATGAAATTACTAATATGGATTGTTCTTTGTATGTATGTTGTGAAATTTTATTTTTGTGACATCAAAAAGTAAAAACAATTGTTCATGAGCGCGACTAGAAATTGTAATCCAGGAAAAGAACAACAAAATAAAAGGTGGCGAAATGGGAGTCAAGAATAAATCTAACAGATTTCCTGCTGAAAAATTTAATCAGTTTAACACGTACACGCGTCGAGCCGGACCAGACCGCATGTTAAAAATTCAATTAAAAACCTCATTTGTGTTTTTCATCAAGTTAAAAATGTACTGAACAGAACGGAGTACACATTTTTGAATGTAACCTTATGAGAATTGATTTTGAACGTTTTCTCTCGTATTAGGAGTGCCTGAGCTGTGGAGAAATGGATGTTATTTTTTATTGTGTTATGAGCAAATTATTACTGGTTCATTCAACGTTACGTTTTTAGGTTGGTGTATTTGGGTACTTTCTAAAGAAACAGTTTGAGTAACCCCAATACGCTCAATGATGTTCAAACAAAATTAATTGATAAACTCGTTTTAGCTTTGTTTATTTGTTTTATAATTGTATGCTTATTAATACTATTTCTTCCATTATTCTCTTGTGATTTGTAATAATTATAATCAATCAGTGATTGTCAATAAAGTACATACATATTTAGAAGTCTTTTGACTTTTATGGTTGTTATGATTCAAAGTAAATGAGGCGGAACTCGACTCTTTGACTTGGAAACAAAATAGTTAATTACCTAAGAGCTCGTTACGCCGGATTATTCAACTCGGTTGGCCACTTTTTCTACAAACGAACCATAGAGCAATCAATCCTAATGAATAACCCATTCATCAAATCTATTTTAACTCGTCGAGTGTTTAGTATACACCATACGTATATCGCATGAGTATTGCTATAGATTTGCTTGCAAATTGGACGGTGATCGGGAGATCTTCAACCGGTGTAGGCGAAACACGCGACGGGTTAAATGATAACTAAGAAATACCAAGTGAAAATTGTCATAAAGTTTCGTCCATTTCTGTCATCATCCTACCTAGCTATGAAAGTTTTAGTTTTAAATTGGTTATTTTATTAATATAGCTGTCGTAAAAAAATAGAACAAAATAGTGTAGCATCGACGGGTTAGTTACATATTTGTCACATTAACAATTGAAATATATAATACTGACTGGTGATTTGTGGCCTATTTGTGGTTTATTTCCGATCGTGACTTCTAAATTTTGGTAAGTCTATGGGCTCGAGTTGCTGAGATTTCAACGGCGATGAATAGTACTAAATCATTTACGAGATTCGGCTTCTTTAAAGCGTTTTGTTTGCGCTTTTGCAGTAATGAGCGGGAAATTAGTTTTCGCAGAATTTCGGAACTGAAGTAGCTAATTGGGAAAAGAAGCAGTTTTCTTACGTAGGAAGGTATTAAAATCATGAAAACTACTGAACAAAATTGCTATGAACTGAAATGTCTATCCTATAATGCACGCATTTTGTAGAAACTTATTTACTAGAATTCATTTGGAACTGTAACTAAGGAATCCGCTAAACTAAAACCTAGAGAGAAAATATACATACAACAATATTTTAACATAATATATGTATATATAGGTCAATAATTTTAACAGAATTTGTTTCAAATATCAAAATATTAGATACGAGTAACCACCCTCGCTTTGCTTCGGTTTTCTTATTTTTTTACACCTTGGATTACATTATTCGAGTTTTATAAAGGATCCCTAATTTTTTTTATATAATATAGCCTATGTTACTCGGGGATAGGGTAGCTTCCCAACAGAGAAAGAATTTTTGAAATCGGTTCAGTAGTTTCAGAGCCTATTCAATGCAAACAAAAAATCAAATCTTTCCTCTTTATATATTAGTATAGATAAGTATTTGTTCTTTATTCTATCACTGAAGTTCAAATTTATTGCTTACAGGTAGAAATAATAACTAATCTTCGACTTAATTTCGAGCAGAATGTTGTGAGGTAATCGTTTTATATTTTGTAGGTCTCGGTGAGGAACCACTGAAACCGGGATATCTTTATGCATACTCATAAGAACATTAGGCTGAACTAGGTTACTGAGAGCATGAAATTATTTGTAAATAAATCATTATCATTATGAAGATGACAACTTTTTAGTCCAACTCAGTGTTGAAACTTTTTCGAAGGTGCTTTATACACTGGAACGCAACGCAATCTGCTTTGCTTAGGTGCGTTGGTTAGGTGAAGTTGTAGTTGAGGGTACTACGCCATCACAAATTATTTTATTGAACGTATACCTAACGAAACCACTAACTACTGAAGCATCCTTTCGTGCTCGCGTTAACTTTGAAGGTAATTTAACAATACATTTAAAATTCATATCAGTAGTTGCGCACGTACTACCGGGATGCGGAGAATCTCAAGAAAACATTTGGGGAGCGGCGGCAAGATTAATGCCCGGTTATGAAACACATTCGTTCTGGTTGCGCGACTGCACGTGATGTTTTATCGCGGCCAATATAAATAAATATAAATGCTCGGAAGATTCACTGTTTCTTCAACGGTTTTTGTTGCAGTATCTTTAAATTTATGTATACCATGTAAGTTTAATTCCATATCATTGTGAATCAATGGATTATTTTCACTTGTGTTCTTACGAGTTCCTGGAGAATTATGATGAGTCGAATATCTTTTGGCATTGTCTTGCCGAGTGGGATGTCCCAGGTTTGATTTCTGACCGGGTCTGAAATGTCAGAAAATATACTCGTAGGTAACAGATGAATATTTATTCTGGGATCGTGGATGTTTATGACATCTTATGTTTGTTTTGTGCCACTTGCGACGTAAGAAATTCAACCGCGGGGCCGTGGGTGAGCTTGTATTGAAATTAAGGATAAAAAAACATGCTCAATAAAATTATGTAGCCTCGCAAACTCACTATTAACTTAGTATCATTGTCCAATGCGTGTTTGTATAAACAGAGTTGAGTTCCAGGTAAACGTAGCGAGCATTGAACGAGTCATATTCTTATGAGTTATTCATGAAGCTGCAACACACGTCTATTTGTATATCGTTATTTGTTTGTACTTGAAATCTATATTAAGTAAAAGAATTATTAACGAATTTGTTACTACCGCCCATGGATATCGGTAACACCAATTGCACAATTACGCGTTACCAGCCAAGACAGAATAGTAAAGAAAGAAAGAGCTGGATCTTAAGCTCCCTGCCGGAATTGAAAAGTCGTTTGGCGGCTGATTCAAGCTTGTTTTCTCCTACGTTTTTTGTCGTATTTTGGAGTAAAAATAAATCTCCCTTTGCTTAAGTTATATGGTATGTATGGTTGTGTGTTAAAGGGCCTGTGTATAAAGTTTCATGTCTCTGGGTTCACTGGTTTAAGCTTTACGTTGACTGTCAGACAGTCACCTTAGCGGTTTATCAAGTATATTTTCTGTCCCAATTTATCGCACAAATGTACGTTTGTTGATATAATTCTGAATATCGAGATATCTCTGCAATTTTGACTGTCCCTAGGGCCGCGCCGGACGACAACTTATACGAAGTTAATCTCTACATTGCTGTCTATGTCTAAATGCCAAACCCTTGGCTATTGATGTACTTCTTGTCAGTCTTCTTGAACAACATAAAACCAATTTATGACTGCTGTCTAATCGTAAAAAGAATAGCACGGTGCAAATACCAGAAGTAAAATGGATACTATATCTATAAACATAATAATTACAAGGGAATCATGTGTGAACTATTTTGAATAAGATAAAACTACTGCACCATTTTGTTAAGCTAGAAAATGAATCATGCAATCACTTTCATCACTTATTCATTAAAAACACGAAATGAAACCAAAACCACCATTTTTCCTTTATCATTATGAGTATTATACCCACTTAAAGTTACATTGATTTGAACTTGGATATTGATAGGAACATCAAGCAAACCAAATTGCTCCTTAAATTAATTGGATTGCTTTTGGAGGCGAATAGCAAAACATTCTTGTTTTTTCTGTTTATTACCAGTACTATTAAATAAAACTTATCTATACATGTATATGTACAAATAAATAAAATTGGAGTGTCTGTTTGTAATATTAAAATAAACGCTTTTTACTAAGTGCATTTGGATGTATACACGGTACATATACCAAAACAACATTTTTTGCAATTTTTATCTGTCTGTCTGTCTGTCTGTTTGTTTGTTCCGGCTAATCTCTGAAATGGCTGGACTGATTTTGACGGGATTTTCACTGGCAGATAGCTGATGTAACAAGGAGTAACTTAGTCTACTTTTATTTTAGAAAAAAATAGTTTGTTAGGCGATACGAAGTTCGTCGGGTCAGCTAATTAGAAATATGAGTACTGAACACTACTGTACATTTCAAATATGAAGCTTTGCCTTGAGCCGAAATTCAAATGGGATTCGTCATAATGATCTATTGATATTTCGGAGATACTGCCAAGTCTCTTATTTTTTTCAATGAAAAAGAATAAGGATAGCAAATGATAATAAAAAGGCTTGCGAGGCGAACCTGGACTTTAATGTGGGGACGAGCAGGAATAAATTCACAAAGATTTTTCAATGGACGAGAGCCGACTGCGTAATTTGTTTGCTGCGTAGACTCGGCTTTTTGGAGATCCTCGGGAACATTAACGTCACAATTTAAGAGACAATTCTTGCTTCAAACTTTTTTTATTAGTTTGGAATTGAATATTAGGTTATACGGATTAAAAAAGTAATATTTTACCTCAAAAGTGAAGCTTATCTGACTACCCTCGTGCTTGTGTCAGCCACACAGACGACTATCTGTATTCTGGCGTACGGAAGCTAGTATTTTCATTTCTTTCTCTCTTTTTTCTATGCCTCTGGTGTTGCTGATGTCCATGGGCGACGGTGGTCGATTACATTTAGCCGGATCGTCAACTAATTTAGTCGGCTAATTACATAAAAAAATATCTTCACCGATTTTCTGTGTAGCCTTGATTTTAAAATTTATCACTGGTTAGGTACGTCATAAGCTAGTTCAATAGGTATCATTTATTAACCAAGTTTAACTATAAAATCACAGCCAATACGCTATCTGAATATATCAGGTGCAGCTTCATGGATAATGATACTAATATTCATTAACTTTATTTCATTTCATTCAGTAGTAACGAATTTCTATATCAGTACGGAACACTGTACAACGGAGTGGTGCTCGCTTGGCCGCCAATTAAACCGAACCAGTCCATCAGCACTGACCGGCCATCATATCGCAGACAGGAACGAACGCTCGTTACGATACCCCTATTGTAATCGCTGTCTGTTTTAACAGACACGCTTCATATACGTGC
This sequence comes from Thymelicus acteon, assembly GCA_951805285.1. Lineage (NCBI taxonomy): Eukaryota > Metazoa > Arthropoda > Insecta > Lepidoptera > Hesperiidae > Thymelicus > Thymelicus acteon. Next base: position 16,974,436 of record OX638229.1, read on the forward strand.
AGTTTTAGCCCTTAAATTTTGCCAGAATGTTCCAGTAAAGCAAAGCAACAACCCATAATTTTATTGTCCCACTGCTGGGCTCGGGGTCTCCTCTCACAATGTGAGGGGTGTTAGGCCTTAGTCTACCACGCTGGCCAAGTGCGGATTGGTAGACTTCACACAACTTTGAGAACTTTATGCAGAACTCTCCGGTGTGCAGGTTTCCTCGCAATGTTTTCCTTCACCAAAGCAAGCGATAATTAACTTCTAATACGCACATAATATTTAAAAATTAGAGCTGCGTGCCAGGATTTGAACTCGGGCCCCTTCGTTCGGGAGACCAACGTTCTAACCGCTAGGCTATCACTCAATTAATGAATGAATGTTCCAGTAACTACCAGTATTTCCTACTACAGTGTGTAGACAGGATATGAGTGGTCGGATACATTTCTCTCTTCTTTGTCGTTTCTTCTGCTCCGTATGTAGCACCTTTGCAAAATGATCGAAGTAGACGTGACGAAAAAATTTTTTCATGAAAAGCAGTGATTTAGAATTGAATTTCAGTATTTTAAATTTTTATTTAACCCTTAAGTTCATTTTGTATAGTATACCATACATACAACTTTATAAAAACATACGATCACTATAAAATAATTTTTAACTTAGTTTTATTAAAGACATGACATTTCTAGACGCTTATTTATACTTCAAAAATAAAAATATTAGTTTATCTGTCATAATTTTAAATCAGTTGTGAAAAATAACTGTCAAGATGCGCCGCTCAGGTTTACCTAAGGTAAATTTTATTTTATTTTTATGTTTGTACTCCTAAATATGTATGTTTATTATAAAATACACATGCCTAAATGTTTGTTCTTACACATTTTTATATATATGTTATTGTCGCTATGAGAATTAGCATGTTTTTGTCGTGTTTTTTACTAACGTATATTATACTATACAATACCGCAGTTGCAGTAATTTACCTTTCGTTGGTGGTGTATAGAATACTATACATTGCTAACTTCAAGGGATCAATATTTTTTTGGACTTTACTATAAAATTTAAATTGCAAGTATATCTATCTTATATAATAAACCAATTTTATTACAATTTAAAAGACAGTTGTACTTATGTTTGACTGCCTCGTTGATATAGTGGTTGTAGAAAGCGACACACAAAGTTGTGGGTTCGATTCCCACAAAAATACTACTATTATTATTACTGCATGACTATCTACCTATATAAATGGACAAATAACATTGCATACATTATTCACCTATCTATAATACAACATGGTTTGGCTTTACTATGGTTTTTTTGCACGTTTATTTTGCTTTGGTTTTAGACTGCTATAAGTGAAAAAGCTAGGCGCATTTTATTCTTGGTATCTGAAAAGAATGCAGACTCTGACACAAGTGACGGAATTAGTAGCGGTGATGAAGCTGGAATGATTGGATCAGTAAAAAGTTCTCCAGCGCCATCGATAAATTCCAGTCTCGAAAGGTTGAACCTCCTACTTTCTGATGATGAGATAGGAACACATGCAGATGATATTTATACCGATAAAACCGAAGTGCCTCTTACAGCTACTCTTACTCAGGTATTTTCTAATCCATCAGAAAGTAATTATGAGGCTCTACCCTCAGTTTCATCTTTGCCATCTTTGCCTTCAGATCAACCACTTGCATCCATGCATGTCGGCAAACTTTTGACGCGCGCTCAAAAAATGAAACGCAAAGCTCCTGCCATCGTTGCAGGAAAAATAAAAAGACAGTGTAGCAGAAGAATTAAAGACTATAATAATAATTCAGAGACCCTATTGCTTGCGGTGGTACTCCAAAAAACAGTTTCGATTCTTCACATAACAAAGATGAACCTTACATTTTGTGCACATCGTACTTGCCTGGCCAGCTTTGCAGTACTTGCACCTCTGATGTCCGGTTATTAGCGGCCAATGGTCATATTTGTCATATATCCACAAGCTGCGAGAAAATATTCATATACCATCTGTGCGATTTTATTCCAGTGCGATATAATGCAATCAGCACGTCTACCAAATCGACACCTCCCATGTGACAATTATATTACGATTATTTTGTAAAAAAATTGTTCAAGAAAGATTTATTTTATTAAACATGTTTACTTCCACCAAGACAGTTATTTTTATTTAAAATCATGTTATTTACAATAATCTTTTGGTATATATTAAAAACTTCCAGTAACATTCCAACCCTCCCTAAACATAGCAATGTATAGCATAATATACATTTCTAAAAATGTGATAATCACTGTACGTGTAGCAATGTATAGAATAGTATACGTCTTGTTTTTCCAAAATTTTCATATCGCGATTTTTTTAATTTATTTTTTTTATGTTTTTTATAGCCCAAAGATGCTACCTATATACATTTTTTTTACTTTTCTTCAAAAAAGCAATCTTGCCACGATAAGGGTTAAGAAAATATTTTTATAAAAGCATCCAAAAAATTACTATTACCTTAAGGAAATTCAGTTTTGTCCAGTTTAGTTGACAATCATCCTCCAAGATGAATCAAAGTCTAGGGCACTCGAGACGGCCGGCAGTTCGGACATGGACACATGAGTAAAGAAACCAGACAGAAACTTTTATATATTTGTCGGCGAGCGACCTCTTTGATTCTACAACGATCGGCCGATGCAGATGCTGTCATACAAGAAGAGTCATGAAGAAGAGTTAAATATTTAGAATAAGGAATACGTCAATCTATTTGGAACATACGTGTGGGATTCGATTATGGATCGCGGAGTAGTAGAGATGGTGATTGATGTGAACGTTAGGAGAACTGGAAAAGTAAAAGGAATTTATTGAATAACCAATACCGTAAAATACCCCTTCTGCTACTACTTTATTTTAAATGCAACGGGTATTCAGTTATGGATCTTGGTCACGGTAAGACTCTAGTGGCTGGGAGAAACTCTTTTCTCTTCTTATCTCAGGAAGATATTATGCTTTTCTTTATAGAAATAGTTGGCAAACGAGCTGACGATCCACCTGATGGTAAGTGGCTATCGTCGCCCATGGACATCAGCAACACCAAATGCATGTATGCTGTACTATTTTTGTTAAAGATAATTATGTTGATTTATATAATACCCTCTAAACATTTAATCAAGTGTAGATACTAAGCAATAAAGTTAACAAAGCAAGGACAGTTGGCTTTAACCCATTAAGTACCCACAACTGATCACGGGTCTTTCCTCTTGAGGAAACCTACAGTATACACCACGCTGCTCCAGTGCGGAATGGATGACGACAATTATTACGAAATACATAAACATGTATATCTCTGTCGGGTTTCCTTGCTCCCGTGGCACCCTCGGCGTCTCGTCTCGTCTCGTCCGCAGGAAATCCACTCGCCGAAGCCTGCAGGCTCTCATTTCCGGACAGACACCGACTTGAGCACCACTGCGTCCAGCGGCACCCGCCGTTACATAAAACATTATTTTGTTACGTGGATTAAATTCATTACAAATAAGTGGTAGGGATTCCACTTTATTGTTTTTTTGACGGAAGTGAAAGTATGAAAAGAATAGATTGTATACTGTATAAGTATGCCACAGGTATGGCTGGCTTCGAGTCATTAATGGCCCACTATTGAGCATGGGTCTGTCCCTTTGCAGAGGCCTAAAGCATACTCCACCACGCTGCTCCACTACAGTGTTGTGGAGGTATACTGTACCCGACTAGAATATAATTATGTATACTGATAGCCTACAAAAACAGCGGAAAACAAATTATTAGTATGTAACTAATATGTTCGTGTAACAAACTGATCCATTGAAAACGAAGAAATACACATTAACATTCAAATACGTAAACAAGCAAATTTTAATTATCATGATAAAAAGTGTTAATTTTTTTAAGTAAGTTGTGATCAAACATAATAAACTTTAACTTTATTCTTGTCCAGGGTTCGAACTAGAAAATACGTTCAACGAGAGACTAGAGTACATCTTTACTTAGATTGTTACTCAGAAACACCGAACCACTAAAAATATAAATGCAAACAATCAAATTTTTTAAAAACCATTATTGTTTGGTCAAATTGACCAAAGGTGCCTAAAATATTAGAAACGAAAAAATCCCGGGCAAGCCTTTCCTGAACCGGAAATTAGTACCTTCAGGCGTTCGTGAAAGCTCCCGGCTGGAAGCGGAAGTGACGAATTTCCCCTCGCTTAAGTGGGCAACGGCACCAAATTAGTTGGTGTTTGAGTCTATGGGACTTTCAAGAGTCACTTTATTTTTCCAACGACGTTCTTAGCGCGGAAATTTTGTAAAGGCGACCAAGTTTTTAAAGACGCTGTTGCTGTTATTTTGGAATATCATAATTAACCTCCGTAAAAATGAAAAATGTTTTGGATTTATTTTACTATAGTTCGTTGAATTTTTTTCGTAAATAATTTTTTTATGGAAATTGATTGTAAAATTGTTATATTATTAAATTAAATTGTATTAAAATAAAATGGTTGAATTAATACGATTTTGCATCTATTACTAGACAAGCTTAAAAGGTAATGTTATTAATACAAACTAGTGGGATAACATTGACTATAATGTTTAATAATGAGTGTGTAAGCGTTTATATAATTGTTTATAACAAAATAAGAAAAAACATGCTCTCTTTTAACCCGCTGTGGAAAAGAGAACCCCTCTTTTATAAGTTTTTACATATTAGTATAATAGATATATGTGTGTCTTGTCTCTTGTATTTAGTAAATCGAGCTGTGTGACTTAATAATATCAACCATCAAGAGTAAGTGTTTATTTTGCATAAACACAATATGTGTTAAATTTAAATAAACATATAACATGTTGTTTAATAATCCTCACGACACGCTCCGGCTGCTGAGTGAGTGTTCCATGAATAACTAGTCGCGCTCGAGTTCCATTTTAGGCTTTGCTTCTCAAACCATGGCTTAGGGCTTAGTGCAGTAGCGAATGTAAGCGTAATACATAATTAAATAACCGTGTAAGCTAAATCTCACAGCCCGACGGTTTTTCTTTATTCTTTATTCATTGCAAACACGGCACAATAGCACAAAATACATACATAATTAGGCATACACACATATCGCACCCTTAGAATGAGAGTGACCTAACTCAAAAATTGCAATTTGTGGGAAATGAGCAAGAAAGTTTTCAAAAAAGTATAAATCGATAAATAGAGCGATCAATGAAAGTGACCGATTATTAGGTTGTCCTTTTCTTATTCATAATTCGAGCTCAAAAATTGCAATTTGTGGGAAATGAGCAAGAAAGTTTTCAAAAAAGTATAAATCGATAAATAGAGCGATCAATGAAAGTGACCGATTATTAGGTTGTCCTTTTCTTATTCATAATTCGAGCTCTAATTTATATTTTCATCACAGGGTTTTAGGGTATGCATTTTAAGGTAAGTTTATAGCAAAAACAGAAATTACAGGAATTTTGAGTTAGGTCACTTTCATTCTAAGGGTGCGATATTATGTATCTACTTTATATTATGATCAGAGTGAACACATGTACCCTGATAAGGTGTAGCAATTGGTTAGGAGAGGCAGACCTTTGTCTAGCGTAAGTGATCGATTTACTTAATGTCAGTTTCTGTGCCTAGATCATACTGTAATAGCTAGAATGGGTAGGTACATGTGTAAAGATTTATAATAAGATTCCATCGAAATTTACAGAAATGCCTTACCTTAAATTTAAAACTCATATTAAAAGCATTCTTATGACGAAAGGATATTACAAATTAGATGATTATTTTAAAGACAAGACTGCTTGGACATGAGTTTTATGAATATAGATTGTAGTAGATGATAAGTGCTATCTGTAACTGTGAGCAGAAAAAAACCAACCCGGTAGTTTCTTGCTGCTTCTTCTCCCGGGCCCTCTCACAGTAGGGCCTTGTCTGAAGCATTGGCATAACTTGCATGACTTTCAAAAAGTGTTTGTAAACCAAACCAATTTTGAATAAAAACATTTGATTTGATTCGATTTGATTTAGAATAGCGTGTAGATCGATTAACTAGGTTTCTGACTAGATCACAGATACCTTGTAATAGCTATAACTGCAGTTAAGTGTAATGAACAAAATACATAAGACCCTTTAAATTTTCAATTATCTTTGATATAATTTTTTTTCTTTTTATTTCTATATCAGTGACGAGCTTTAGTGTTAACAATTAAACTATTATTATAGTTGTTTTATTCATAGTGTCGTTCATGGTAAACGTATGGGTCTTAGTGTTGTCAAGCGATATTCCTATTTTCTCCATATACAATTTACTATTGGATTTTAAGCACTAGAATACCCTCGTTTTAGTTTAACTTTTACAATCCTAACCCCCGTGAAATTGAAACAATTAATATTAATTATATTCCTTGATTTTACAAGTTATTATATCGTACGTGAAGTTTGATCGCCCTTGTGTTTCAATTTATAGAATGTTACGAATAGGCCGATGCGCTTCCAAATAAGATAAATTTCACAATGAACAATCATGAAATCTAGTCTTATAATAATGTAATGTAGCAAATTAATGAATCTATCAAGTATTATGAATAATTTTCAACATAAATAATGCCATAAATAATCGTTCAATATAAATATTTACCCAGTGAGAGTGGAGACGCTGATGAGGAATAAGACGACCCAGCTGCTGTGTCTGATCAGTGTGGTATTGGGAATAAACTAAATAACATTCTCCAAGACGCTTTGCCGTTCGAGAAAATTTCTTGGTTAATTAAGTATGGTGAATGTGATTGCGAGAGAAATAGAAATAGAGAAGACGTAACATACAAATCTAGGAATTGTAAAGGAGCTACTTCATAGTCACTTTTCTTTATAAAATATCAATCTGAGCTATCCTATATAAATATGTATTCGTAGTTAGATGGAGACACACCCGTAAGGGACTCTGTATAATAAAGTATTAAATTTAAATAATTAAAGATATTTTTCTAATAGTCAATAATTTTTTAGCAAAACGCGACAGTTTATGCCTTCTTCCATGAATTAATTCTTTAAACGATTCACAATTTTTATGTCATTATGAATATCATTTGTGTATACCTACAATCAATTTGACAGACTACTGATTGATTTAAGTTGTTTGATAAACAATGACGTGTTGATAGACATCTGCAGCGTTAATGATATTGATAGTAATACAAAAGAGAAAATAAGTTTTAAACGTTGCCTTTCATTTATCCTCAATCATTTAAACTACCCACACAGTCAATCCATTGTAACTCTAATCACAGAGCCAAACAAAATGAGACTTGGGCAATTAACTTGATCAGAAGTTTACAATGTAAGTTGGACATAATGAATCATTTCAAGGGTCGGGGCTTCAAAGTCTATCCTCGTGAGTTTAGTTGAAACATTGTCTGGTCTTAAGCCTCTTATCAGTAATAGATTGAGCAAATTATCCTTTCTATAAGTACAAATGATTAAATAGATATTTAATAAAAAGCTGCTACTAGTTAAGGGGCAATGCACTTCAAACCATCAGATTAACTAGAAACATGAAACTTTACAAATGAGTGCCCTCAAAGTGGTAAAATAGTGAACAAATAATTGTATTAAAATTTTAGTCTGAATTAGGTACTTGAAATTTGGATTTTACACTTAACTGAATTGATGAAAAACGTATTATAAAAGTATTCGAATTGAATTAATTACTTGCAGATTGATTGTATTTCTACTTTAAATTCTATTTATTCTGTATCGGCTTCGGCTACAGAGCTACAGCTACGGATCGTATTGTAATTGAGGTGGTCTAACGATGACACAAGCCATCGAGCTATGAATCCGCACTGAATGAGCAATGAAACTGTAAAGTATCTTTGTTGGCATCGGTAGATTAATTCAAAATGAATCTCTTGACAGTTACAATACAAACAATACACTATTGTGAATTAAAAACAATTAAATAATTAAAAAAGCTTTCGCGTCATTTCGGATACAAAATATTCAGAAACTAAACCTGAATCAAACAGAAAATATAATGACAATCTAATAGACTAACAAACATATCTAATAGACTATTAGTCTATAGTCTCAAACACATGGTCTCAAATGTAAAACTTTAGTGCGATGATTTTAAACTTAAACGGAAAGCCGTGACCACGATCCAAGCAACTTGGTCGAAATATCGTTGTACAAAATAAATATCGTGAGTACTCGTAATATAGTACAATTTGTAATGATCTATTCGTTCTAATTCTACTTTTAAACACTAACGCTAATTCATCTCGGCCGGAGCCATCAGATCTGCAATTAGGACGGGGGCCGTCTATCTGAGTGTAATTTTCCACTCCACTTGTCCTAATTAGAGCTAACGCGTGACCCTTGGGGACCCAACGTCGAACGCAAAGATGGCAGACACCTTTACAAGTTTCGGTAAGTACTACACCAACTTGACTTTCCTACCGGATAATGGCTACCACGCTTACCTCCGTCTGCAGTTATTGAGGTTTAATGACTCATGTTGTCAGCATCATAAATAAAATTGCTGTATTAAATCCCTAAAAGAGTAACAATATTTTTCACTCTTATGCTGAACGCACATCTTTCCGCATCGTCCGCACCGCATTTGTATGAAATTACATGATGCGGATGACATATGCATCGCGTCCGGCGCGGATGGTGCGGACAAATGTGCGTTGACCGTTACTGTTCGGTCTATGTACAGTATCTTCGTTTTGGCTTACTGTGTAAAGCATTATTTTTGATTCTATAATACTTAATACAGGATACTATTCGTTTTCTATCGACCGCTATTTCAGGTCTCCGGGTTCATACTCGCTTGACAACTACTCCGAGTGTGGATATAACTAGCAATCAATACTTACTGTTGTAGTTTCGATATGAACAATTGTAATTATTTTGTGGGTAATCTAAAATGAATTAAGTTTTTGATCAAAAAATTCATACGAGATCAAAATTGTATGTTGCAAAATTGCTTAGGCAGTGTTACCAATTCAAATTTTTACTCCTTCAAAATACCTCATCCCATATTCATTTGTTTTTCGGATAACATTTCCTGAGGGCTGTTTAATATTAAAAAGTTCATTCAACTTATCTCATAATGAAAGATTAGGCAAGTTTACACAGGGTGTGCCCGTGCGATGTTTACTTTGAGGGCGTCTAATTGTTCAACAGTGTTTTCGTATGTGTGGTGATGTGCGATTAATGAAGTAGTTATGATTGATATCCATAGTCATTAGCAATATGAGTTTAAGTTTGAAGCGATTCGTATGAGAAGAGTTATACTCGTAGTCCATTGGTTTCAACACCGGCCCGTTTAGCCGGTCAGCTGTGGTTTGAGTCTTGTGCATATCTTGTATGTTTGTTCGTATGTATGTAATATTTTTATTATCTCCTATCTTCCAAACCACTGAACGGATTTATATAATTAAAATATCGTTATATTCGTCTTCACAATCTAAGTGCTCTTAGATAAGTGAAATTAAAAAAAAAGCAAATATGGTGGCTGTAAGATGCAATTGTTTGAAGAATCAAAAAATAAAAATAAATCGAATAATGCATTATGGGTATCAAGTTAAAGAACTCACCATAAGGATTTCAAAAAAGTATAACATGATGGCTTTTTTGGTAACAGGCGCGTTTTTTTAATTTATACTAGTTAATCTACGCTACATAATCGTGTTTATAAATAGTGCATTACATAGGCCTAACACTTTATCCTGTAGAGCACAGGTCTAGGTCTCTCGTAAGGTTCATGTTGTTGAAGTGTGTATTTTTTGAAACCTTACATTTATCTTACATTTTTGAAGCCATATATTATCAACATTTTACTACAAATCGAGGTAAGGCGGGCGTCAAATTCCATGAATTCTAATTATCAGTAAGCTGGGAGCTATCGCCAGCAATAACTGGAAAATCAATCAGCTTTCCCTCGCCGGGAGGAGAAAAAAAATTGCGAATCAATCTATTTCTATTTCGGAGCGACGCCGAAGTGACCATTATCATAATGTGATGGGGACCCAATCCTATAATCAGATATCTCCGACCTTCCCGGTTATGTTTTATATATGTATATTTTTATTATAAAGGAATATGGGACACGTTTCGCTTGGCAAATAGGGTGGGTAGTTTTGCTCTTATGGTGACATTTGATATCGAGGCGAACGTCGATTGCGATAGTTTGAGGGATCAGATCTGGGGTTCGGTGATTATGTAAGCGGGTAATATGACAAATATACCGTCTACTGCTACAGTTTGTGCCACGCTAAGAGGAGGGGAACATTTAGGTCGCACTGGCATTTCTATTGCTATCGGTTGTACGAGGAAACTTCATGTTTGTTTACTTATTTACGTCGCTATTGTAATGTTAGGGTGCGATAGTCCTTTGTCTTCGTGGTATCATAAAAAAATTATATCATATAAGTATACGATGGCGAGTCCATACATTTATGTATCTAGATTTAATAAAGTGACGATATCAGCATATATTCTACATTATATATTCATACTTCTAAGTTACACAACTAGTAAACAACGCCAAATTGATAATTACACAATCAGCCTGCAAATCGAGGGGTCCCGGGTACGATTCTCGGCCGGGGCAGATATTTATATGTGATAGATAAAGAAATGTTCTAGGGCCATGGGTGCCACAGTAATAAATGTCTTATTTGTGGTGTCCAATGTCCAATGTCCAATGCCTCCCGCGACACAGATGAACGTTAATGCAGGGGAAATTCTTTATTAATTTAGATTTTTTTACTAACTTATTTTATATAAATTATAATATTTCACTACCATCTGGCATTTTGGTCGATTATAGATCTGAGTACAATGTCCTATCATCAATGTGTACGGGCATTACACAGCTCGGTACATTAACCTAAACCCTTCTTAGCATAGGCTTAAGTAAATGAACTTGGAGATTTACGAGATAGATTATTCTGATCTATTGATATGCACCTAGCACTCTTTACTGACACACAGCTCTATTTTAAATGTATTAATCATAATTGTTTTTGTACACACATTAACAGGACATAACAATTATACGAAATAGTTTTTAACAGGGTACTACTTATTCTTAATAATAAACCTCTTCAAATGCGCCGAATTAAAAAGAAACCGCAAAAATTATAAAATATTTGTACTATAAAAATCGTAACAATTATTTACAACGAGCCTCCAAAATCTGTCTTCAATTTAGCCAAGATCTATTTCGTATACCTAAAAATAATCCACATTATTATTTATCATCGCTTCCCAAAAGTCCGCAAAGACAAAGCAAGCAAAGGGCCACCCTAGACGACAAGTTACAAGACTCCATTATAAAACGTCACAAATTCCTAGACTACGTTACTGTAGCGGCGCGAAGCGGGTCGCTAGTTACACGTGTTATCATTTCTCTCGAGAGGGAAATGGGATTGGGAGATGATTCGATCTTGTTTCCTTGATCCGTTTCTTCGTCACTAAACAGTCAATATCAGTTCTACTTTTGTGCGTTTTCTTTTGTTATGTTTTTCTATATTGTTTAGGGCTCACGTGGCGAAATACTACCATGTCTAACCATCGTTCGAAGGGTAGCGAGGCAGAAAGGAGAACCCCATTTTCCATAGAGACATCAGCCTAGATTAGACAAGAATGAAAATTGGTGGTCAATTAGATCATTGTAAAAGCTTTAATTTCTCCAATTTTCACGGCAGTTAGCAATGGCCAAGTAATGAAATCCTATAATTTCCACCTTAATTATAGGTTATGATTATGTCACACTCATGACCAGTGCTATATATTATGCGTGTTAATAGGCACTTACTACCTCAAACTAAATACCTACTCTAATATTGACAGCATTAGGAATAATCATGATCATAAGACGCAAAAATTAAAGTTACATATAAACACTAACAAAATACCACTACTTAAAGTGTAATGTTTGAAACTAAGTAGGTGGGTGACTATTATTAGATACTAATAAAAGCAATTTCATGTTTTCAGGAGATTTTATTAGTTATCATTATGATATATTTATATTTCGTCTGTAAATTGTACAGTAGACGCATTATTTCGTTGGTACCTTGCCTAACCATGATACCATAATCATAATATACTCATTGTATGCGCAGTGCAACCTACTGTTCTTCTACATTGTATAGAGTACTTTATCCAGTGTTCATAAAAAGGTCAGTCACAAAAGAGGCGATTCACCACCATTCAACATTCACCAAAACACTAGTAAGAAAGCGAATGCAATAGAAAATTAAAATACTGTGTGCGTTTCGATAAATTTCAATAGTAAATAGGACTCCAAATACGATGGTCATATTAATTTAATACTAAAAATACACAAAAGCGTACACAGTTGAAAGATGCAAGATGAATGACAATGGTGTTATTTATAAATAATCAAACTGACAGTAACCAAAATTACATTAGATAGGGATTACACCAGAGATCTTTGTTGACAATCGATTTTCTTCGAGACATTTAGTCTCGAAATCGATGTCAAAATACTCGAAATTTCTTTTAATTAGCGTAACGATTTAATGGTAATTATAAATGTATTACATAGTTTAGCTATACAGTGAATAAGAAAACATGTATAAAAGGAATTAATATTGTACTTACAAGTAATAATAATTAGTAAAATATATTATTAAGTTCCCTAAACTATCGATTTAATCGATTATAAAATCGTTTGTAATGAGGTAAATACTATGAAAACTTTTTTGTATTATTTTGTTCATTTGGCCGATGCAGATGAGGCTAAGATTTAATATGTTTATTTAGTAAATAAAACGATTTTTTTGGTATATAATTTACTCTTGTCTAGTATTATGTTCTAGCACAGAGTATATACGGTTCGCGGCCGAAAATCGGGTATCTCCTTTAAGTTTGAATTTCTGGATGATACATACATATTCCTGAAAAAATTGACTTACTTTTACGTCACTATGTCACAAAGTAGTGAAAGATAAATGTAACTTTAACAAAAATAATCCCAATTTGTAAGTCTAGTTATAGTGTCTGATGAATAAGAGAAAAACAAATGGCTGGCTACTTGAAACAGCTCAGTAAATCCTGCGCAGATATGCTAAGCGCTGGCAGACTTATGCACCATTGCGGGTTACAGCGCAATTTCTAATTCACGCGATAAATAACACATTTCATTCGTATTTGCATTCGTCGCTAAGGCGGAAATTGCTTGCAAAATCTCGACATTAATGTAGTTTTAACAAGAGTATTGTTCAATGGAGAAGGCATTATTTAGTTCGTTAACTCAGCTTGTTTATAAATTGAACAATTTTAACGGACATCGGAAAAGTCATTATCATAAGTAGATGTAATATGGAAAATGCTAAAGTGAATATTTATTGAAGAGGATGAAGAACGATAGGTGGAGTAAGATGAAGAAGGATATACAAGTCCGTCCATCCGTATGTCGCGGGGCTCCATCTCTCGAATTGCACTAGGAAAATGCTTAAAACTTTTATATATGTCGGGAAATAAAGAAATCTGTGATTTGATCAATTCCCTAAGATTTTAAGGATTTGATCAAATCCCGCAAGATGATGGAATGACGACTCTGTTGGGTCATTTCAGTACAGAATTTCAGTGAAAATCTCTAAGCTGTGTTAGAGAAATGATGAAATTAACTAGTAACGGCCCTAGCAGTGGCATGTTTCGCGTTGCGTCGTGCATGCGTCACGATGGCACCTTTACTTCTTAATTATTCGTTCAATAACATTGTTTGATGATTCGAGTTTGGTCTCATTAGATTCGTCTTTCATAGATGTATTCATTTCACCTGATTTTCATGAGCTTTTGATGGAAATGGTAGGTGGAAAAGTCTACCCTGGAATACCTATGAGTCGTCATTCTATCATCTTGCAGGATGTGTGAAATCACGTGTTCCTTCATTTCCCTGCGACATATACATACTTATTACAGCCGCTAAGAAACTGTTGTAATTAACTGTTTTTCGGCTTACTTTACAAACCTTTATAGTAGATATTTTGAAATTTTAACAATATATGTAACCATTACAACAAATTATAAAACAAAATAAATTTCAAAATTAAATACAATTTTTTTTAATTACTTCGAAACCATTTTGTCTGAGTGTCCCACTCACACATGGCCGGTTTCCGTCAAGAGAATGACTAGATACGACTAGACGCCACACCACACAATAAGTGATTATAATAATATAATTGCCGTATCTATCCCAAGTAGCTCTTTCTCAGTGGCTGCATTCTCAATGAGATGCAAATGTTAGAAGCGGCTGTGACCGAACTGCAGGGAATTCGTGGCCTCGAATACCCCCCGGTACCATCCATCCAGGTGGCCTAGCAACATATTTTGCTTTGAAGATCTTCCTTGACAACCGTTCGGAGTAATGTGTGCTCAGCCAGATTCATCGAATTGTATCTGAGGACCGGTGAGCTATAATGACAAATTTCTCAAAAGATAGTGACCTCTATTGACGTTCAAGAAGTCAATGGTCTGTTTAAATAAGAATTAACGAGTGAAGTCTGCGTCTTATGACCACGAGATTCGAGTTAAGGAATCGTTATTGATATCAGCAAATATTGATATTAAACTTAAATTAATAACATGGTCACAGTTGATATTACGACGTGTAATAAGGATTCGCTTACGAATAAAAATAAAAATTGAGTTTTTTAAAGTAGACAAAACTATGTCAATGTTAAAAATGTTACTTTATAACGGTAGTAGAATGATTATTGACGATTTGAACACAATAAAAAACACTGTAAAAGAATTCTCCCTTTCTAAGGTATTAAACAGTAAAAAGGTGTGTAAATACTTTTAAAACATAATACTACTTCTGTAAGTGGAATTACGTAAGTTTCAAGTATTCGAACAATAGACGCATATTGAAACAAATTTGATGACCTGATAAAATAATTAAGCAAGCCAGAAGTTCTAATTTAATTTTCGTGATCCCATTCCATTTATATCTATCCTCGGGACACCACTTAGATTTAAAATATCATAATAATATCAATCGACTTTAACTGGTAAAACTGGGACAACTTCATTAGTAGTTAGGAGGCGAAATTTTTTCATTAAAACATTTCGTCCGCTACCGTCATTTCTAAGGCCGGGTAATTAGCGGACCCAGTAATTACCCGGGTGGATCCTCCTGGGCATAGTTAAGCGGAACGCACTTTATCATTCATAATGAATATATTATAGCGACGGGCGTGGAAAGAATAAACCTACATATTAAAGGACTATTGTTGGTAATCTCTGGAACGGAACGCGTTTTGGGTTGTTCAAAGTATTTACGAGTGCAGAGTTTAAGTCAGCCTAAGGGGCTCCATTGGTCCCTGAGTCCAAGTATTTCCTCACGGAGCCCCCTACTTAACAACGAAAGAGGTTATGGCGTAATGGTAAACGGTTACATTAGGACATTTGAGGCAGCTAAATCTGGTACTCTGGGCGACATTCTGCCAGGCAAATCCAGTTTCCACCCTCCCTTCCAAAATTGACCGCGAAATGTTTTATCTTCATAGGTCGTCGACCCATCGGGTATACCTTTGGTTTTACTGATGTCCAAGTGTCTCGTCTACTAGACACGTTTTTCGGCTATTTATGTATGCTCTAGTCCTCCTCAAGAGAAAAGACCCGTACTCAGTAGGGAGTCATTAATGGGTTGACGGCATTTGAATGCTTCGTTCATCGAACGCTACAGTAAAAAAAATTAAACAGTGTTTGCATATTTCCCTAACGTAGCTTACGTTCAAAATAATAATAGACTCAAAATTTCTTCCAGCTTTAGGCAGCGACGGTAGCGCTCCTGCATTTTCAGGCCCGGCTAACCTGTTTACGATGTTATGCGAAAAATAATGGCCGGGCTTATTCCTTACTTTCTGTAAAATTGTGAAAGAAGCAGCAGATTTTTCCTCAAGCCATTCTCCTAGGATTACCTTAAGTAATATATCCATAAGATTTTATGGAACAGCTGCTTGGGCGCATTCTACACTCCACTCTGCTCCACTAAACTGCCTTGAACACTTTATCAGTATACATACTTAAACGTATGGTTATAAGATTACCAGTCAGAGGAAAATGTGTGATGTTGTCTGAAGAGTTCAGTACTTTAAATATTGTGGAGTTTGTCACTATTATATTGGTCAACTTCTCACTTTTGTTATCACGATTTATTATTGGTATTGATAATATTGTAATCTTCATTGAAATATTGATTGCAGCACATTACGTTTTTAAATTTTTCTTCGATAATAATCATAACAATCGCAATAATAATCATCACACTTTGAGGTAAATAGCAGCAAAATTTGCAAAAACTGCAAGATTTGATTTGATTACTCTCTTGAAATGAGGTTCTGTTGATAATCCGGACATCGGGACATGTTCAACTAACTTCCGACGTTGTTTAGCTTTGACAATCACAACCTGACTAAGAATTTTCAATCGGCCCACAAAAAGGTATCACTACCCAGAAACATGAAACTCCTACGCCAATCAAAGCAATTTGCAAGCAGTTCTCGCTTGACAACTCCAAATGCTCCAAATACGCTGCCTACTGCATCGGAAAATGGCTTTATCGCGACCCAATAAACAGATGTTATCTTGCATTGACCACATGTCGTTACGTGCTCTGGGTTCATTGATTTTATACAGTTAATGCTATAACGGTGATGCATTGACTGCGACATTGATTGATTGCCTTTGCTTGTGTTTGAACAGTTGTGTATAATTATATTTACGACAACACACATTTATGGTGATTAGACGACAACGTTTTTAGGACGTGGTTTCGTCGGAAGTTGTTTTTTCACCTAAAGGATCTGATGTGGCTTTACGACTAATGCTATCTTATACTTCGAAGCTCTAGAAATTTCACCAATTGCTGTCACCCATGCAAGAACCGACCTCACCCACTGTTGTTTAACTCCCTCTGCTTTGTGATAGTGCGTCACATTGGCATTACCTACATTATTATCAGTATTATTATACAGATATCAATATTATTTTTCTAAGGCTGGCTGCCACTCTCTTGTTAAGTCAGGCGCCAAATGAATCATCGTATTTCGGCTGGGGAATGGAGAGTGAGTACTTTCTTTCTTCTTTTTTTTTGGTCAGCAATGAGTTTGTTCCCTTTAGTGTTTTCATGTTTCTGCACGATTATGACCACTAATATGGTTATTTTACTATTTTAGTAAAGTGTAAATCTTAATATATATAAATTACGTGCCACGTTGTTTGTCCGCGATGGACTCCTAAACTACTTAACCGATTTTAATCAAATTTGCTCACCGTGTGCAGTTTGATCCGACTTGAAAGATAGGATAGATGGAAGGTTTTAATTAAAAAAAAAAACTTTTGACAGAACGAAGTCTGTCCGGGCAGCTAGTTTATTACTGGCTAGTTTATTACTATTAAAATGTAGTTTTAAATACCATAATTTTACAGTATACAGCAGTACCTACTTTGAAAGATGTAAGTTATTCTTATCACTTTGACCTATTGCTGGGATAAAATACTAAAGTTCAATAATTCATCTATTCTTCATTCCAATTGATAAGCTTAAATTTTCTGTCTTTTGAAACCTCATTAATATATTATGAGGTTTATATCTATGCATAAAATTTAACCTAAAATAAGGATTACATAATTATAATAACATAATTATCTTTTCATATTTATGTATAAACACTAATTTTCTTATGTTTTTCTGATTCCAATTCCAAATTAATCAAAAATATTTTTCCTGTAAAGTGAGGCGTTAGTGTTTTAAAATGGTGAGTTTGTTTTGTGGCTAAAACCAATGTTTACAAGCAATGTTGTTCCTGTCATCACAATAATTATAATAAAGTAAGCATAAAAATTTATGGTAAAATGAAAATAAATTTTAATATAAACAGCCATCATTGACAACCAATCGCCTAAATATTTCTTAAGGTTATTTACAACAACATTATTTATTTCCCCAAATATTAATATACGGGTCAAATCCATTCCACCGACAACAATTTTCAAAGTGATTCATGATTCTTTGATGAATCGTTTGTCCAGATAGAATAAAATTTCGCTCTTCCCTAAATTAAGAATAATGGCGACCCTCGGAGAGGTCTATTCCCAACGGCTGGTGTAAGCCTAAAGGGCAAACTTAATTAGTTTTAAATCTCCTGCTTATATAAACACCGCTCAAGGTTTTTCTCCCCCTGATCCGTGGAGTTCTTGGTACAGCTTCGACGGTTAATAAGAGCGAAAGTAATTATTTTTGTTCTAAAGTGTGATCTGTGGATTTGATGAAAAAAGCCGGGGATTAACCGTTATTTCGAGAAACTACACAACTAAAGTTAATTTCAGTTCTTACTTTGAGTTGAGCAATGATCCAGATAAGAATTTAGCAACGCTGATCAAATTGCAACATTAAATTACCTGCATCACGAGTACAATATCTAATTTTTGAAATTCATGTGTCAATCATTACCACTAATATGTATAGCAATGCAGATTAACCCAAGACGAAGCTTTTTGATTTGTTTCTTAAATGTCCAAAGCTATTGCTGACGTTTTATGGAGACGCAACATGGAAATAAGACAAAAGCGAAAAGAGCGAACGTTTCTACCATAAAAAGTCCTTTTCAACATTCACTTGATTCCAGCGAAGGCGCAATAAACCCGAAGAAAAGTATAATAAACAGCAGTAAATTTGAAACAGAAACCACTAGGTTTTATGGAAATAAAATAGGAAACTATGTTAATCTTTTATGATATAAAGGGCTTGTTTCACAATCTTCAAGTAAGTCCGAAGTAAGCTATTCGTTGGTTAAGTTGACATTTCGTGTATGTAACACTTTAACGTCACTTTAACCAGCGAATAGCTTATTCAGGACTCTACTTGAAGGTGGTGAAACAAGCCCAAAATCATTTTGCAACCATAATTAAATATTTCAGCATAAGTATGCAGCTTTTATTTTTGTTGCCTACAACTACTCGTATTTCAGTGCAAGATTCTTTCACTAGTTTTTGATACATAACTATTTATGCGAATAAATAATTAACATAACGAAATCTTAATATTAAATTTCAATTTGATGACCTTGTAGCCTAGTTGGTAGCGACCTTGCCTGCGAAGCGAGGGGTCCCGGATTCTATTCCCGGCCGTGGCAAATATTTATGTGACAGATAAATATTTGTACTCGGGTCATGGGTGTTATTGTGAATATTGTGATGTGTTGTATGTGTAGTCCATGCCACCCGCGACACAGGTAAAAACCTACTGCGGGAGTTGTTGGGAAGTGTGTAAGCGTTTATTTTTGAAGTCATACTTCTTTAGGTGCATTATGAAATAAATGGAAAAAAGCGGCCAAGTGCGAGTCGGACTCGCCCATGAAGGGTTCCGTAGCAGCAAGTAACATAATATAAAAGTTCTTGTAGTTCGTTGTAACTTCGATCAATGTTTTTTGCGGTTTACGATTTATGACGTATTAAAAAAAACTACTTACTAAATTTCATTCAAACCAATTTTCGTTGGAAGTTTTCATGGTAATGTACATCATATATATTTTTTAGTTTTATCATTCTCTTATTTTAGATGTTATAGGGGGGGGACACACATTTTACCACTTTGGAAGTGTCTCTCGCGCAAACTATTCAGTTTAGAAAAAAATGATATTAGAAACCTCAATATCATTTTTGAAGACCTATCCATAGATACCCCACAAGTATGGGTTTGATGAAAAAAGCATTTTTGAGTTTCAGGAAGGCTATTCTGTTTTATAACTTGACAGCGGAATCCGCGATGAGTTTCAAAATTGAAGTTCGAGTCCGAGATCTTGATATGTGATTCTCTAATCATCTGGTACGCACTTGCGAAGTGAAGGGAGTCTCGAACTCTAACTTCAATTTAGAAACCCATCGTGGATTCCGCTGTCAAGTTACAAAACAAAAGTGAACTTGCATCATATTGACATGTCATTATCTGATCATCTAGTACGCACTTGCGAAGTGAAGTGATCCTAGAACTCGAACGTCAATTTTGAAACTCCGCTGTCAAGTTACAAAACAGAATAGCCGTCCAGTTCTAAGTATGGGGAACCCCCAAAATTTATTGTTCTTTTTTTTCTATTTTTGTGTGAAAATCTTAATGCGGTTCACAGAATACATCTACTTACCAAGTTTCAATAGCATAGCTCTTATAGTTTCGGAAAAAAGTGGCTGTGACATACGGACGGACAGACAGACAGACAGACAGACAGACAGACAGACAGACAGACAGACAGACATGACGAATCCATAAGGGTTCCGTTTTTTGCCATTCGGCTACGGAACCCTAAAAATGATGAGAGTGAAATTTTAAGATTTGTAACAAAAAGGTGACGAAAAACGTCCATTTGAATTTTTTTTTCTATGTCAAAGAAGTATAACTTCTTACGCGAGTACATGAGTACACGTTTATGTTCTTTTATCTACGCCTCAAGTATTTTAAATCCTTCGAGTTACAAAACAGAATAGCCTTGCTGGTCATGTTTAAAGAGTCAGTTAAACCGGTTAGATTTCAAATTCAACAACTAGAAAAGTGCTAATGACCTTTATAATCCTGAACTGCTTACCGGATAAAAATTGTTTTATATCAAATATCATATCAACCTGTATGTAGATAATAGCTGTATTGGGGCGGCTTAGAATACTAACCTCAATCACATGCCGGATGGGTCTCGTAAAAGGCGACTAAATCCGGTCCGCTGGTAGTAGGGCCCCTCGAGGGATTATTTTGGTTTTATTGATTTGTATTGTTAATTAATACCATTACAACAATTATTATTTCTACATGGAGTTCGCCTGGATAACTACCACCCTTGAGCATGAGTCAGCCGCCAAATGACTCGTCGTGTTCTGGCTGAGGGCTTGAGAACCAGTTCTTTCTTTCTTTTTCTTCTCTCTTTGATATCTTGATTCTCAGTGATATCTTTGGTATTGCTAATGTCCATGGGCGACGATAGCCATTCACCATCAGGTGGATCGTCAGCTCGTTTGCCGGCTATTTCCATAAAAAAAAGGTTAATGATAGCCTTGAACATATTTTTTTAGGCGAATTTGGTATAAAATAATTTTTATCCGGTACGCAGATGGGTGCAGAAACGCTTCTAACACGGATCTTAAGACTATTAGGAACTACGATGCTACAGACAGACTTACAGATACACCGGTACTAGTTAAGTCTATAGTACCCCTCTTTTTAAGTTCAGGGTTAAAAAAGGCCATTTGCATGTCGGAGCATGCAATGAGGGTTCAGGTCCTTCAATAGTGCCGGGATGAGTAATGAGTTTAATTATATCAATATTTATTTATTAATTTTATTATATCCTAGCTTGAATAAACTGAAAACAAGAATAACACAGACATTAATTTCAAGCAAAGAAAGAAAAAAGAATATTAAAGAGAAGAATTTTATAAAAGCAAGTGTAATAATTTTATAGTGTTATAATTATTCTAATACGAATTAATTTAAAAAAATAAGATGCTTTCGAAATTCGGTCATCGTGCTTCGTGTAAGAGACCAGCAAGGCTATTCTGTTTTGTAACTCGACAACGGAATCCGCGATGAGTGTCAAAATCCTAGTCGTTTGAAGTTTGACACTCATCGCGGATTCCGCTGTCGTGTTACAAAACAAAATAGCCTTACTGCTTCCAAGTCACTTGGTTGTCCTTGCTTATATTAAGATTTATCAATTACTATTATAAATCATCCACAAAAAAGATAATATATGGCATTTATATAATCCGTTCAAACTTGTAAGTTTTCTGGCAAAATTTCAATCCAGCGCCATAGGACGTCAAATTTAGACAAACACCAATTCCAGTCATGAATAAAAGATGAATCAAGTGGAACGATCCTGGGTATAGGCTATTGCCAGTTTTACTGTCGCTAAAGAGAACCTTATCTCACGGCGTTAAGGACCTGAATGCTTTCATAAACGCAATATCCTTTTTTGCGGCACGGTTCAACGATGGCTGAATGGTGCGGCTTTGATAACTTTACACTCATTATTATTATTCTTCCACTATTGAAGTTATCATAAAATATCTCCACCCCATAATTTTACCGTACTAAACTATTTTAGATAAGCTGTCCTATAAGACCTGTATCGTATCCTGAATGTTTGTGTTAAGACCACAGACATATATATATGTCTGTGGTTAAGACTCACTGCCTTATTCATAATCGCTTAAGTAATAAACCTATTTTTAGCTTTTGCATCATTATAATATGTTTTATCTTCGACGACTTCGAATACAAGATGTATTAACAGAGCGACTACGAGCAGAACGGTCAATTGCCTGTTTTTAAGTCTTCATCGTTGGCGTGCTAGTGACATATCTACCAATATGTATAGATTTACGATGCTTCTGTGTTTAGATATAACACCGCAGTCAATCTGGCGTAAAATACGATAGCATCTCTCCAATATTCAATTTATTTCTAACTGCTATTTCCGAGACCTTCCGAAGTATTCATCGTGCCACAGTGTAACTTACCACGAACAGTTTCTAAGTAAGAATGGCAAAGTGTAAACATTTCTCTCGGGATTATATTTAGCTGCGGCTCATGGGATACGCGGAGGAGTGTCTGTGCATATAGTCCCAGGGGACGTCCACTGATTGGAAAAGAAAACAGTTTCGCCGCTGTCCGATTGATTCTTTGTTTCTGCGCGAACCCGGCTTGTATCTTGGCTTTGAGTCCAGGAGCATATTATATATTTTTTTAAATTATTATATCAAACTTATGCTTGGAACTAAAAAACAATTAAAACACATGTCATTCATGACAATAAAATGATCGAGATTTGTTGCTTCGGTTGCATCCGAAGAGATTTAAAAACCATGTAGTCTCGTCTCCCGAGATGTGGCATCGTAAAAACTTCACTTACAGGTAAGTTCTTTCAACCATAAATTTTGACTTTTTAGGGTTCCGTAGCCAAATGGCAAAAAACGGAACCCTTATAAATTCGTCATGTCTGTCTGTCTGTTTGTCTGTCTGTCTGTCTGTCTGTCCGTCCGTATGTCACAGCCACTTTTCTCCGAAACTATAAGAACTATACTGTTGAAACTTGGTCAGTAGATGTATACTGTAAAGCGCGTTAAGATTTTCACACAAAAATTGAAGAAAAACAATAATTTTTGGGGGTTCCCCATACACAGAACTGAAATTCAAAAATTTTTTTTTCATCAAACCCATCAAAACCTATGGATAGGTCTTCAAAAATGATATTGAGGTTTTTAATATCATTTTTTTCTAAATTGAATAGTTTGCGCGAGAGACACTTCCAAAGTGGTAAAATGTGTGTCCCCCCCCCTGTAACTTCTAAAATAAGCGAATGATAAAACTAAAAAAAATATATGATGTACATTACCGTGCAAACTTCCAACGAAAATTGATTTGAACCAGACCTAGTAAGTAGTTTTTTTTAATACGTCATAAATCGTAAACCGCAAAAAACATCGATCAAAGTTACAATGAAGTACAAGAACTTTTATATTATGTTACTTGCTGCTACGGAACCCTTCATGGGCGAGTCTGACTCGCACTTGGCCGCTTTTATTCACCATAGCTACTAACCACACTCTGTACCCTTCAATATTTGAATTTTGCTTACAACAATTTGGAAATAACGGGAACTAAATTGTGAAAATACGCCAAAAGACATTATAAAACTCAATGTTTCGAAAAATATTGAGTTCGATTAAGAGCTAAAATAAAAAATCTCCGCTCAAAGCAAAATGAAAAGTAATAGTCCCATTTGGAGAAGAAATTATTACCAGAAAAGTCCACGAGCGCAAACAGGACTGGAACAATGGGCGATGGAGTATAAATCTTGTGTAATTGAATTAATACTCAGAACAACGGCTTTGTTGCCTTCTTTCACCTTTAAATTGAGCATGACCAAAACAAATTATTTGACTTCTTCAACCTGAAGAAACGTGAAGTGAAGTTTGTAATTAAATGTTGAGTATTTTATAAACGAAATTGTAGATAGATATTATTTGCATAAAACTGCTTTAAGCAACTATTTTTAAGGTTAATAATTATGTAGATGATACTTACGTTCTGAATTGGAATAGTTACAAGGGTTACTTGAAAGGTTACTTTAAGTTTATTTCTATTTAACTATTTCTAAGGAACAAATATTGGAATCGATGCTTTATGGCTGAACTATGTGGCATTTATTATTCTATGTCAGACTTTCTTACGCCCTAACTCAGATTCACTAAAGATTACTTAAATAACTCCTTAGTACAGAATTTGTATGGTGATTATATACTAAGGAGTGATTAAATTAATCGATAGTGACTTTGAGTTGGGGTATTACTCGTAGACTATCAACGATTCGGCTAGCCTAAAAAGTGACTTCGTTCACTCGTTCGTCACTTCGTTAGACAAACACTCAGGCATCAGCTAGTAACGTAGTATGTTATATAAATTCTTAATTTAGCGGATTTATAACTTAGTTTACTATAATAATAATTATTGCATTAAAATAACGCTAATAGCGCAATTAATAACAAACAATTACTCGTATTGCACGCGTAAACTTTCATCGCAAACCATGCTCGCGTGTCAGTTTGGTTTTGATATAATTTCGTGGAGTTTAATTCGAATTTAGTTGAGTTTAATTATTGTTGAAGTTCATAATTTTCAAACTAATCCTTTTGTGTCTGAAATTTATTAGAAATTTATTTAAAATTCAAGAAAATGATACGCGTTCATAAAGTTTACTGTCATCGTAAATTGATTGTACAATTACGATCTTACATGAAAACAAAATCAGAAGAGTCACTCCGAAAATCATATAAATAAATAGCGATTCTTGCTCTGACACAATAAAGTGTAATTCAGGTCGCACAGAGCCAATCGTCAACAGACGTTCACATCTAGACGTTGCCTCTCTTTCTTCTAATCATAACCCTTAATATCTTTTCTGACAACGTCAGGGTTGTCTTCTTTTTTGTGATGACATATACGCTAAGTAATGATGATGAAATGATAAAATGTCTGGCATCATCAACGATCTTGTAGCCTAGTTGGTAGCGATTCTGACTGCGAAGCAAGGGATCCCGGGTTCGATTCCCGGCCGAGGCAGATATTTATGTGACAGATAAATATTTGTAATCGGGTCATAGGTGTGATTGTAATGTGTCGTGCATACCACCCCGGTAATAACCTATTGCAGGGGTATGAGTGTGTTAGTTTTCTGTTTATCTGGCTCTCGAGCTAACAGTCCCCGGGTAGCGACATACATCGCTCGTTCCAGTCGCACGGGCTACATCACTACTGAACACTCCCCATGCAAAATATCTTTCGCATCTTCATTTTTATCACCCTATTTATTTTTCGTCGCTTCACAGTTTACGAGTTTCTTCCTAAGATATACTTTAGTGAGTTAAATAAAACCGAATTATTCTTAATTCAATTTTATTTTCAATTTTTTTTAGTTGGATTTTCTATAAAAGCGTGTTTTTTAGTTTTTTTTTTTTAACTATTATTTATTTTTTCATTTTTAGTTTGATTTTTTGAAATGAAATTTAGGTTTTTTCTTTCTTTCTTTCTTTCTTTTTATCTTTAAATATTGAATTGTCATCGATCCTCGATAAGTATACGAAGTTTGAAAGAAATCTGACCGTTTAAAGCTAATATAAAGCCTGTAATTGGGATTATTTCTTTCTTTCTTTTTTTTCTTTAAATATTGAATTGTCATCGGTCCTTAATAGGTATGCCAAATTTCGAGTTAATCCGACTTTTGAAGGAGGTCAAAATCATGTTCAAAGATTCCATTACATACGTCTGAAGCTAATAAAAGCGTATTAAAAAAGATCCATAAATTTATGCTTATTGTTAGATTGGTTACCGAATGCGAAATATAATATCGTTCTGTTATGATTTAATGATGGTAGATAAATTATGTTGGTAATTCATATGAAATTTACAATATTATAATTATGTACTAGGAAAAAGTTAAAGTAAAAACGAACTAACTACTAAATTTTTGTAGTAATTTAAAGGAAATGAAGCATTAACCTTTAAGAGTATCGGGTAATCTTTACACTTTTGTCTGCCGGATGCTACTTCAACTACAACTAATAACTCTACAACAAGTTTGATAAATGATGGGTAGTAACTAATTTATTAAACATATTTAAAAAATTACATAAATGAAGTTGCAGCACCACCTACGGATAATATAAAGCGAAAGCATCTTCACTTACCACTTGCCTAAGATCAGAATATAATCACTGTTGTCTACTATCCTATAAAATGATTGAGTTTTGTCACGTCCATGAATATAAAAATCTGGATAGTATTAGGTTATTTTCCAAAGGAAGTTTTTAACATATGCGTCGAAGTACATGAGCACTTCATAATTCATTAATACTTCTGGTGCCTTACCATGAACTCTAATAAAATGTGTCATGTTCAGGACAGGTCAGCTTGTAGCTAAAACCTGACAGGAGTGTATTTTGTACCATAAACGTTTACCGATGACCTGCAATGCCTCTACTTCTGTCCTGCATCTTAGTCTATGACATGCAAGGTACTTGATTTGTACTAATTATGTTCTGAAATAGAGCGTTTTATCGGTTTACCGGTTTTCAAATGAATGCGTAATATTGATGTTTTTAAAAGTTTAAAATAACAATCTCAATTGAAGATTTTGAGATTTGTTATAAATACTTAAGTATTGTGATTTATTATCCTTTTGTTCTCTAAAATTACCAAAAAAATTATCGCTAAGTGATGCTTACATTTTTGAACGTAATCTTACACCACTTGACACTTGACACAGTGACATGTTTAGATGTCTATTATAATGTGTGATTTAGGAGCGATAATTAAAAAAGCATAAGTGCAATGAATTTTTTTTAATTTTCCAAACAAATGAAATTTATTTATTTAATTTGTAATGATGGTGTATTTGAAATTCGCCATGGCTGCATCCCGTTGTGTTTCATCATCGTCAACGAAATAGCCGAAACAGGACAATAAATGTTACTTTTGGTGGGCTGTAATATTTTGACGTTAACGTAAGCCACTTTCTGATGTCAATACGTCAACAATCGCGTCATGGTACAGGAATTGCAGGGCAGAAGATCATTTTTGAAGTCACGTGACCACTGTCCTGTTACGGTGACGTGGTCGCTGGCTGCCCTGTGTTTTAGCCAGATCATGGCAGGATATAGCAGGACAGGCCAATTATCGGCTAATATTGACCTGTTTTAAGAGTTCATGGTAAGCCCCCAGTACATCATTGACGACCCTGTAGCCTAGTTGGTAGTGACTAGCGACCCTGTCTGCGAAGCGATGTGTCCTGGGTTCGATTCCCGGCCGGGGCAGATATTTATGTGACAGATAAATATTTGTACTTGGGTCATGGGTGTTATTGTGATGTGTTATATGTGTAGTCCATGCCACCCGCGACACAGGTTATACCTACAGCGACGTTATGAGTATATAAGCGTTTATTTATAAATTAATTATTGAGTACGGTATATTTTGTCACGGTTTACGCTTACACAAATCATAACATACATCGCAATAGCTTAGGATACAAGAACAAGAATATACTATATGGCATTAATGCATTAATGCCATTAATGTTAATTAATGTTTGCCCCCGTTAGGAATCGAACCCTTCGCTCGGCAATGGCCAACTGAGCTATTTAGTCATCTGTAATGATCAGAAATCTACGTTACATTTGTCTACGTTACGAAAGTGAAGACAACTCGAAAATAAATCAAGATAGACCCCTCGTTACCATTTCGTTCATGCAAAGTACTTTCCTTAAGTTTTTCCGTCGATCCTTAGATAGAAGTCCTGCGTGTAAGAAGCAAGGATTGAATGATTGATTATCAATTTATCGAGCCTCTGGAAATCGAAATCCTTCTGAGATAACAAAAAAGATTCGCTGATTCCGACCTTTGTTGTGTCGACTGACAGAATCTCAGGCGGGATGGGTTAACTTACAATATTTTCGTTTCGACTTTGTTTAGATAATCCCTATGTTAAATTTAATTTATCGTTGTAAGTGATCGTATTTTTTTTTGTTTTATGTTAGTTACCGTTTTCATTATTTTTTATTTAATTGTATGAACAAAATGATCTGTTTAAAATTTGAGTAATATTATAGAGTAGTAAAATTTTATATAAAAAAAAAAAACAAAAAATCAGTATTTACTCTAGAACTATATTATTTTAACCACATTTAATAAAATAAAATTAATTAAATAAAATTCACGGTTTCCAAATTTTTCAAAATAAAGATTTTTGTCTTACCTAATCTTTTTTATTGCAATTTCTTTCAATATAATTTTTCCATTTCAGTCACAAAAAATGATTGAAATATGTGACAGTCTTCCAGATTGCGCATTCTGATATTAGAACCGCGAATAAACTACTCCTTTATACCGATTGAACTGATCAACTAAAGATAGCTCCGGGTCGGTCGTAATACAGTTCGTAACCGCTGTAAAACAGGTTAAGTCTAAATCGAATCCAACTACTCCTTGGTCGATTACTCATGTTTTATTAGAAATCGACTGAGCGCTTTAGTAAACATTTTGCTACAGTAAAAAATATATTTAACTGATCCCTTTGCCACGAGCGATGGTTATTCAAACTATTTCTATTTTATTGTTTCCTTTTTCTCTTCGTTCTAATGATACAAAAGCTGAGTTACTTCGAATAAATCCATTTCTTTTGGATCATCGTTTAGCATAAAGTGGATGATCGTAACTGTAGCGGCTGGGCTCCGATAGTTCATGTTTGAAGCTTGTATTACATTGTACGTACAGATAACTTTAATACCGTGTATCGTGTGACGTGACACCTTATGACACTGTGAGACGTGCTCCAAAATAGCATCTGCACTTGACTTGAATGAAAATGATTCTCTTTACGTATCAGCTTGTTTGTATTATTTCCTTTTAAAATGTAACATAAACCATCGAGGCGGAAACTGTAAATACTTGAAAGTTTGTTTCTTCCACTTCATTATCTCAGCTACTTTACTATCAGAGCGGAGGTAGTTTTAAAAGTATCTCGAAGTAAAAACCTTTGAGAATCCTTAACTTAAACGTCTGTGTGGAAGTTCGACCGGTGTACGATCTTATCTATCCGAGTCGTATCTCAAAGACGGAGAATAATATTGTCGACTCATGATAGTTTACGTTCTAGCCTTGGTTGTTCATGTTCACTTGCATCGTGACTTCGTAATCTTCGTATCATGTTCGTATCGCACAGATTCGATTGTAGTCAAATGAAATGGCTTAGAACTGCACAAAGACCCCAGTTGTCAAAAACGTATTTAAAGTCTGAATTATTACGTGTTACAATTTACGAGTTTATCCTATTCGTGTCAGGACAAAGTAAATCAGCCTAAGACAATCTAATTTGGAAGGACAATCTAGTTTTTCCCAACATGATTAGGATAAACTACCTTGTCTTGACACGAGTAGGATAAACTAGCTTGTTCTAGGCCAAACTAGTTTGGCCGGAAATCGGGTTTGGCCGGTGACATATACACAGATTTGACATTGATTTACAGTTATGCGTATATTACCTTTTGTGTGTAGTTCAACATGGGCAATCGTTATTACATATTTGTATTGTAATTGTTCGTATTTTAAATACGTATATTGTGGTATTTCGTCCGCCGAATGAAATAGTTAACAATGTAAAACAATATTTCCACGAAAGGTCGTAGCTAACAACGTCGCTGTGATAGCACTGATTACATTTGCTGCACTGTAGAGTATCACTCAATTCTCCATTTTCGCTGAAAGCGGGCGGTTAATAAAAATTCCTTACTAGAAGTTATCTTGCTGGAGGCCTTCGGGAGTCGCGTATCAGAATCTAGTATAAAACTCTCGCTCGTGTGAACGTGTGAAAATGTGGTCCATGTCATAGGAGATTTACTGTTAGACATTGGAACAAAAATGTGATTATAAGATGTTGGCAGCTGAAGTGGTAAGCTTCGCTGATACCTGGGTGAATTAACTCAGGTAAATTAAGTCTAGAATCTAGTTTTAACAAAATAATATTATAAATACAACTTCAAAGATTGGGGGCAATATTTAAAATATTGTCGGCAAGTATCTCAAGGTGAAATTACAATTTTTTAAGCAATTATTGCCCGGCGAGAATCGCCAAACTAAATGGAGCAATCTGGAGCAATCTATAAAAATTGGGACAATTATTTCGGCAACCATTTCTCTAATTGCTCCATATAATACGTGTTGCTTGTGTCGCTGGCAATAAGTTACCGGTACATCCAACCGTTTGGAAAATTTAAGGCAATTATTGTATCTGTCTCGTATGCTGGTGTATACACGTCCCTTTCTCCGAGGGGAAATCACAATATCTTATATATAAAATTCTCGTGTCACGCTTTTTTGAAGTTGAACTCCTCCGAAACAGCTCGACCAATTTTCATGAATCTTTGCGTGCATATTGGCTAGGGTGGAGAATCGGACATCTGTTTTTCATCCCCCTACCCCTAAAAATTTTTTGGCAGAGCAACGTTTGCCCGGTCAGCTAGTAATATTATAATAGGCTGGGGGTGGGTGATCTGTAGGTATGAATAATGAAATGCAAGTACAAGAGACTTTAAATAAGTACATTAAACTTTTGTACGAATCACCAGTTGCCAGAAATCGAATTTTTCGAAATTAGTGGACCAATTGTATTAAAAAAAAAGAAATTCAAAATTGCTTCGGAACATTCTACTGAAGTTTTTAAATAAGACATCGTCTATGTTATGAAGATTGTTGCCTTCTTGCTAATTATGCTCGCATCCAAATTCGTGTCTATTTCTGTTCTTTTTTTCTTTTCTTTTTTTTATAATAATAAGCACATTGAAAGCTGTCGCCGCAAGAATAACTTCGTCCATGGCTAGTTGTTGCTTCAGTGATATGCTCATGCAGAGCATGTTTCCTAGTTTATTAGTTCATCCATATCGCCCAATTAATACTGGACTCACAATGGAGCAACAATGGAGCAACAATGGAGCAACATAGGGCAATATAGAAATTGCTTGATGTCGTTAAAATTGCTTAGTATTACCGGCAATGTGTAACTGCACCTTAACGATGCCTCGCCTGACAAAGAATGCAAAATGATAGTCTTTTATTTTTCCAACTTCAATGTACCCAGAGAATACTGCTATAACTAAATTTTCTCAGAATTTTCCAATCACAACAATAATGTGCACCTACTGCAGACAGACGCCTAATTTCCGCCCGCTCTCATGACTAACATTTTATCTTGGCCGCTCTATGAAATACCGTTGCCCCATTCCTAGGTAAGAATATGTAGAGTGTAAAATTTCCCAAGGTGACAACTGGGGCATTTTTCCGTGTAACTATGTCGGGAGCAGCTGTAACTCGGCCCCAGGGGACTTTAAATCGTAGTGAACATTTTTGACACCGTTTTCACCGGTTATAGGACCTCGCCTTTGTGGAATACGTAAATGTTACTTCTGTGAATTGGATAATAGGAAGAAACTTGACATGCTTCGTATTGGTTTGGACGTCGCAAATGGGCGTGGAATTTAAACTTTGGGACGTGAGGAGGTTCTTTCAGGTTTAATTCCAAGCCTCCTTCTCTAGATAGTCGTGGTGCCTTGGAAGTCATTATTTCAATTGCCTAGAGATTTTGAGCTATTCCAAATTCATTAATTACACTTATAGCATTGCATGACGCTAGGAGATTTGCTCCAAACTTGATTGCAGATGAAAGAGCTTAAAAAGTGACGACAAATACACCGTCGCCTGTGTGGGTTTAATTTTAAATGGGGCGAAAACAAACGCGATTCATATCTTATCTAAAAATGTTAGACAGATGGGTGATTTACCAAGAACCATAATACGAAAACGTTTAGGGTAATTTTACACAAGGCAAAATTCTACGCCAGCTTAATGTATACTACAAATGACCATAATAATCTTACAACGTATGATCACATAAAACAAAGTAACAATACCACTTTGAAGTATTCCACGTAGATGTTTCTAGAGTTAGATTTTTGTTTTCTCTTTACAGCATTCCTCATCATAGACCCTGGTAATAAATTTTACACCTTCCGGCCAGTCGTAAAGTGTTCCTCTGCGTCGACTTTGGACGGTCGCGCAATTTATTGCCCAGATTTAAGGACACTTCTTATTTGTTCTGTGGTAGTAAATAAAATGTACAACAGCTACTGCTCAGTGCTATACTATCGAGCTCCGAAATTGGAAATCTAGGATTGGTACCGATCATTTAATATTAAGTCTTTTTACTCTTTATATAGTATTGAATATGAGCAATATTATCGGCAGGGTTACAGGAGAGTTACGCATGAAACGTTGTATTTTAGGCCATCAAATAAGTGATAGGTTTGTGATGGACGTCGATTAGGGCCATGAGTATTGAGCACAGATGTCCGTGATCTGAATTGTTTACTAAAACACCAAGAAGTACTTTGTGTAGAAACATTTTCTATTTCCAAATCAATGTCTTTGTTATTGACGTAGTGTAGATACATATTATTATGTGTAAATAGATTATACAAACGGTAGAGAAATCCGCCTGGATATAGATAACAATTTAGAAAAATCTCTGCAAACGCTGAATCCGATCCCAACTTAAATAGTGCACGAATAAAAGAATGAGTGTTAAAATTATCATAACCCATACAATTTCCCGTCCTTGAACTGCGCCACAAAAAATATATTGCATTTCAAAAAGCCATTCCAGGCCTTATTACCGGGGAATAAAGCACTCTTTCGCGATCGTAAAGCTGCCAATAGCCTATACGGGGATCGGCCGACTTGATTCATCTTTTATTCATGACTGGAATTGGTGTTGGTCTGACGTCCTGAAATTCTGCCAGGAAACTTTTGTTCTGGATCCTAGTTTGGAAGCTGACGATCTGCCCGCAAGTCTACCTTCCAACTCCTTTAGGGGTGCTACAATCACAGTATAATTTGACTGCGGACGGTATCTATACCTAATTCAGGTGTAACTTTTGGTTGCGTTTTCAAACACTGAATGCCAATGAGTTTGTTAACGTTAACGGAGATACTAGCGGTTATATGGTTAGCAATGCATCTGTAACTGACTATTAATATCATCATGGTAAAAAAATGGTAAATAAGACATAGCAGTCTTTGCTCACTTTATAACCTATGATACAACCTCTATACGAACCTATTATCCACAATAAAGAATGATTTATTTGATGGATAGGTTAATCATTTTTAGGGTTCCGAAGTAAAATCGGAACCCTTACAGTTTCGTCATGTCCGTCTGTCCGTCTGTCCGTCTGTCCGTTTGTCCGTTTGTCTGTCTGTCCGTCTGTCCATCTGTCTGTCCGAAGCAAAGCGCCGAGACCCTTAGTGCTAGAAAACTGCAGAATTATTATGGGAATTATTATGGTTAGAGTCAAGTGTCCCCCCTCCACCCTGCCGGGTAAACGGTTGGAGTTAGACAAGTGAAAACATTCCTAAAAATAGGTTACATTATGAATTTACAAGGAAAACTATCATGGCTATGTTAGCTTTAGTAGTTAATGAATATTAGTCGATAAACACACTACTTCGGAACCCTACATTACGCGTGGCCTGACACGCACTTGCCCGGTTTTTAACTTTTACAATCTCATTAATTGTATCGTGTCATCTTATCTATACTTAAATTATATGTAAATATGGAAACAAAAGGAACACTAAAAACTACTCTATAACAGAAATGTAAAGCACACATTTTATATTTGAACAAAATGAGTCGAGAAATCTGAATCGCTGACGTTTTACGACAACGCAACGAGAAATCGGCAAGCGGAGGCAAAGAGGCAAAGAGGCCGATTCTCTGAAACACATAAAAAGCCCACATCAACATTCACTTGTTTTTCCGCCGCAGAAATAAACTCGCGAACGCTGATCAATAAAATAAATTTCAGTCAATCTAATTTTTTAGAACGGACAAGTGCGTTCCAACGTCTTTACTGAATGGATTTGTTTTTCAATGAGTAGGTAGATATTGTCATTATTTTGCATTGTATAAAAATCTTTGGGTGGTTATTTTTGTCCAAAGGATTGGCCGTTCACCGATTGTTACAAGTTTGATTATTTGAAGTTATACTTCTAATGCGACTTGCAAAAAGGTTGCGTTAAACGTTTGCGCTACCATGGAGGGGGTATGAAAGCACTGGATAGATGGCCCTAGCTTCTTATTATGTTTACCTCTTTCAAAATTTAATGTTATTACTTATACAAATCTCACAGTCTCAACAACGTGATTCAGGTTCCTGAACAACGCCATCTAGTTTGTACTTATGTAAACATAGGTAGTAAACAAGTAATATTTTATTATAATAAACGGGGACACTACGCGGACTTGCCCGCGGACAGTCGGGCCGGGCATGTCTGTCGCCACAATACACTACACAGACTTATCAGTTTATGTTGGAGCGGCGTAACGATTAGTTGTGTTGTGCGTACACAATATAATGACAACGCAACGAAGGAAAATCGCTATAATTGCTGGTGCTGCATTAATATGTACTGTTTGACTATTAGAATATATTATAACGACTTAAAGTTGTTTAAACAACCATTCACGCTAATTTATTAACTCCCTTAATGAAATAAAAACATTGCGATTTTCTTCGTCTAATAAAGAATTCAATGAATCCTAACTAAAAAGGGTAAAATAAAAAAGTAGTAGTTTAGAATGTTGTTAAAAGTAATACTGAACAAGTAAACCATAGAAGGATTTACAGTCGGGACCCATTTAAATTTTACAGGGTTGCTGGAAAAAACAAACAAGATTTGATTAGTTGAAAAATGGGTTCCGACTTTTAACCACATTCTAAACTACTGGGCTTATTTTTCTCTTTTTAGTTTTTTTTTTACGCAGCAACGTTTTTTGTTTTTTATTTTTTTTATTAATTTTCTTAACGTAAGCAAAATTAGCATCGAGGTATATTTCTTTACATCTATTTATTAAATTTTGGTAGGCAGCATTTCGTAATTCGGAGTTCATCAATTCTTTGCTTTTTATTTTCCATAAACATGGATATGTTCTATATTCCGCTAAGAATTCTGTCCAGATTGTTTCATTTTCATTAAAACTCATTTTATACGCATGTACTCCACAGTTCGATAAATAAAATCAGATAGGGACGTCTGTCCTAGTTGCTGTCGCTCTCGGGTCTGTGAACAGACAGCCCGCGGTGACCACTCACATACGGACATGTCTGTGCCCCCGCAGACAAAATGAGATCGCGCGGACAAGCAACAGACAAGTCTGCCAGACTGACTGCAACGGCCATACACTAGCAAACATTGCACAGTCCTATAGTAGCGAGGCCCGGCGGGCTTGTCTGCAGACTTGCCCGTGGGGATGTCTGTCTAGTGAATTCCCCACTTTAGTGACTTCAATATTGAAGAAGTATAACTTCTCACGCGCGTACAAAAGTACACGCACCCTTTTTTTGTAATAGATAACATTGTATTTTATTATTTAACATTATTTACGTCTTACTTTCTAATAGGATTTCATTTAATTGAAATCTTTGATGTGAACAAATTTCACAAGTCTATACTCGTTGAAAATGACAGTCGATGCAAACTTCG
This sequence comes from Thymelicus acteon, assembly GCA_951805285.1. Lineage (NCBI taxonomy): Eukaryota > Metazoa > Arthropoda > Insecta > Lepidoptera > Hesperiidae > Thymelicus > Thymelicus acteon. The sequence goes on from OX638229.1 coordinate 17,010,103, forward strand.
CTTTGAGCTGTGTGTACTGAACTGGAATTTCTGGATGAAGATGAAGCTTCCTATCAAACGTACTTCGGAGTCAGATGCTTGAAGTTGTAACTAGACCTAAATTCTCAGTTTATGTAAAAGATGGTTTAGAGAGCTGGAACAAATATGTTCCTTCTTAATCATTCAGTTATTAGTAGTAGTAATAATAAGTAGTATTATGGACTTACTACATAAAAGTTCACTTTTCTAAAGAGAGACAAAGGCGGAAGAATGCTCTGTCGCTGTTTACACAATGATAATATTTTGATAGAACTTTTATGTAGTAAGTCCATAATACTACTTATTATTACTACTACTAATAACTGAATGATTAAGAAGGAACATATTTGTAGAAATAAGTATTCTATCAAAATATTATCATTGAGACAGAAGATTCGCTCGTTTAGTTCAATGTCACGCTAACAACAACCACGCATAAGCTAACAACCGAACAATCAGGTTAACTTTCCACCTCGAATAGCTTTTTTTTTTGGAAATAGCCGGCAAACGATCTGACGGTCCACCTGATGGTAAGTGGCTATCTTCGCCCATGGACATCAGTGACACCATAAGCATCACTAATGCGTTGCCGGCCAATAAAAAAGGAAGGAAAAGAAAGAAAGAACTGGCTCTCAAGCCCCCAGCCGGAACACGACGAGCCGTTTGGCGGCTGACTCAAGCTTAAGGGTGGTAGCTATCCAAACGAACCCCACGGAGAAATAATAATAGTAATAATGGTATTAATTAGCAATTAAAATCAGTATTACCAATATAATACCTCCGAGGGCCCTACCACCAGCGGGCTGGATTTAGTCGCCTCTTACGACACCCATCTAGCGTGGGATTGGGGTTAGTATTTTAAGCCGCCCCAATACGGCAAATATATGTATAGTGGCTATTTGTGGCCAATAACGCGTTTCCAGACCTATTTCTCCCACAACCTAACCACGTTATCATCCGACCAAACTAAGTCTTCTCATAAAAATATAAAAAACCGCTCAAGCGGGTATTTGTTGCAGAGGCGATAGAATGATCAAAGCAATCGTGATCGGAATATCTAACAAGTACAAAGGCGGAGGCGATATTTTATTCATTTCTCTCGCACTCGCTCGTGCTCGATCGCTACTGCGATGCAGATGTGATGTTTATTAACAACACTCGGGCGGGTTTAATGAGTTCTCGATCATAAAACTAAACTTGTTTTAAGTTTTGAAGTGGCTCTTCTAGTAAATATTAATAAGAAATATTTTAAGATGTCTAAGAGACGAGAAGTGCTCTAAGCCCAATGGCATGGGAAGATGAGTTCATGACCCGGCGGGTTCTGTCCGTCTCAAGTGATTGACCGAGTGAGGCAACAGGAGGTGCTCCATCCACCTAGGATGGATGGAGAGAATCGTGCTTAGTACTGAGCTGTTGTAGCCCCAGCCATTTCATCATTGTCAGTCAAAATCAAATGCATTACTGGTCACAGCATTTTTTAAATATACTTCTTAAAATTAACTAGTTTCATAAACTTCAATTGATTCTGTAGCGCAATGAATTTGAAACATCTGACATTTTAGTCGGAGTAAAATGAAAATTTTCTTGCCAACAAAAAAACTGCGTGGTCTATTAATATTTCCATGCGAGCGGAGTGGCGCTGGTGGCAGGGCCGCGTGGCCGGGGCAGTGGAGTCGACAGGGAAGCCATATATGAGATAATAAACAACCCCCAAACCGCAGCCGCCGCTGTAACAAGCAAACAGGACGTGCGCTCCAAAAACAATGTAAAGTGGCGCGCGCAAACAAAAAAGCACATTTTTTTTCCTACAACGAATTTCGCGAACAAACTTTTCGGACAGAAACCGTGCGGAAACAGTGATCGGTCGACGAAATACAAAACAGAATATAAAACAACACAACATAAAAAGAGAAATTTCGTTAACGTTAACGGCTCGCTAAAGGCGTTTGTCGAAATAATGTACGCGACAAGTAATTTGCGACGGGTCCTGGTTTCCATATGATCGACTCGTGTTTTTTCATACGCCACGCGCGATTTATTGGAGTTGTGATTTGTTTATAAATAACTTTACCATGTGTCCGGATTCCTCGCTCGTTTAGGCAACGTTCAATTCTTGTAAGTATAAGGACACTGACAACCTTCTTGGTACTCGTATGTTTCCTTGTCTCGAGATATAGCACAAAATATCAATTAATTTAGGTACGTGTTCATTTAAGCGTTACGTATGAGTACTCACGACGTTTTAGGCTAATATTTCGACATAATCTTTAATCAACATAAAAATATTCATCGCAGATTAACTCGAACGAAACATTAAAATTAAATAAAAAAACAACCAACTGAATAGAATAAAAAAACTTTAGCCAACTAAACTTTAGCAAAGAAGTAAAATAATTTCAAGCAACTGAAACCTGTATTGTGGGTCTTAAACTTATTTCAAAGAACCCAGACGGAAGCCAGAAAATCTATTTATACAGGATAGAACAGGGTTCTTGTTAAAGGCGCTTTTCGCCAAACTCTAAGGAAGTTCGCCGTAGTCCGGCTGAGCCAGTTTGCCGTAACCAAAACCCGCATCCTATATTACTTAGTGGAAATACTCTTGAATTTCACTAAAGAGCGGTCCACTAGAACCTAAAAGGTTGTTCCCGGTCCACTTTTAACAATTTCGTCTTTGCTATTCCTAGGCCATTTGTTGTGGAAAATCTTCTTAAATCAAACAACGAGAACAAATCTCCACACTAATACCTAGCGTGCAAGTTATGAGCGGACTTGTCAAACTATATCGCTCTGATATTATCTAATATATAAAATTCTCGTGTCACGGCGTTAGAAGTTGAACTCCTCCGAAATGGCTCGACCGATTTTTGTGAATCTCTGCGTGCATATCGGCTAGGGTTGAGAATCGGACAACATCTATTTTTCATCCTCCTATCCCTAAAAATTTTTTTAGCAGAACAACGTGTACCCGGTCAGCTAGTATAATATACGTTACTATTATTTATGTTATTTTTTATTTAAGATATGTTGATGTTTTGGTTCATTGTCACTTACATTGCATGGTCAATGTATTAAGAAGAGGAGGCGTTTAGTTTTGATACCGCATCACCTGAAAATCACTATGTCCAAATTTTTTCATGAACAAACAAATAAAACAAGGTTTATGGAATTCATTTAGACGACCCTGTAGCCTAGCTGGTAGCGACCCTGCCTGCGAAGCGAGGAGTCTCGGGTTCGCTTCCCAACCGGGACAGATATTTATGTGACAGATAGATATTTGTACTCGGTTCATGGGTGTTGTTGTGATGTGTTATGTGTGTCATCCATGCCACCCGCGACACAGGTGTAGTCCTACTGCGGGGGTATGAGCGTGCGTTTATTTGTTTATTTAGTTAAAAGGGAAACTGTAAATTTAATTCTTTACATTTTTCTCAATATTCTATCAAGTCAATATTAAACTACCTTTACACTATGCCTTTACCTCTTATATTGTGAGAAGACTAGGTGACCCGGCGAATTTCGTATCGCCTAACAAACTATTTTTTTCTAAAATAAAAGTAGCCTAAGTTGCTCCTTGTTACATCAGTTATCTGCCAGTGAAAGTCCCGTCAAAATCGGTCTAGCCATTTCAGAGATTAGCCGGAACAAACAGACAGACAGACAGACAGACTGACAGACAGACATATAAATAAAATTGGAGTGTCTGTTTGTAATATTAAAATAACCGCTTTTTACTAAGTGCATTTGGATGTATATACAAAGTACATATACCAAAACAACTTTTTTTACAATTTTTGTCTGTCTGTCTGTCTATTTGTTCCGGCTAATCTCTGAAACGGCTGGACCGATTTTGACGGGACTTTCACTGGCAGATAGCTGATGTAACAAGGAATAACTTAGGCTACTTTTATTTAAGAAAAAGGTTTGTTAGGCGATACGAAGTTTGCCGAGCTAGCTAGTTATAAATAAATGGCCCGCTTCGCTCTCACCTTGGGCCGCACGAAACTGATGGTACGGCAGGCTTTGCGCGGACGTGCCGGCTACTGCGCAGACTATTTCTACCTTCATTTGTTCCGTTGTCATTTCGATATCGCTAACGGGGCTATTGTTAAACAATGCTGTGCTGTTTGATATTTGTTTCGGTAATTGGGGATTAAACTGTGACGTGTGTGTGGGGAGGAAAACAAATTGTTTATGCTATGCTGTTTTAGTGGGTAAGAATCTCTAGTGTAGTAGAAGAATTTATTGTTTCGTTTTGGTTAACTATGTGTTATGTTTCAAAGGACATGTTGTTTTCCAAAAAAATAATTCACAGTTTTGGAGACTGGAAATTTTCGTGCTTTTTCAACAATGTCAGAAAATACACAAATTGCGATGAGTCCAGTTTTTTGCTTGTCAGACAGTGAAATTCCGAAATTTAAGAATTTCCAGTATTAAGAAAAATCGAATGTGAGCAGAACGTCCACACACATGAGAGATACATATTATCTTATAAGTTTAGGTTTTTTTCCAGAAAACTATACGTATAAAACATTGATAAGCGTATAATCTATTGCGTTAAAAAACCAGCTGTATTTTTTTCTTAAGTGTCTTCCTTACTTTAACATTGATTTGTGGTTTCTTAAATGTTTTATATATGAATAGGTACATAACACAGACCTGAAAAAAAGACGAACGTAACCTCGTCTAATTGAGAGTGAAGCATAGCAATGGCCGCCCGCTTACCATGTATGCGTAATTTTTGATTCGCGATTGAAACAGTGAAGTGTCAATGTGTGGGTGTGTGTACGAATACAGAGTTGGTATTACTATGGATGCTTCACTGAATTTGTTCTTGGGATTACGTCCGTCTTTTTTTAGGTCCATGGTACATAACAATGTAATAAGGCACGTCTATAGAAGTAAAATAAAGTTATCCGCAAGCTTCAGTGGTTTTGAATACACAGCCAAATGTCGCGCGCGGGCTTGCACGTGGCACAACCTGACATCTGTGGTTTTGTCCGCCAAATACGACTTTCAACTGAAGCCACATTTTAGATTTACATGTCCGCTCTCAGATATTTCACTTACTGGTTTTACATTCTGGACATCAATAACGAATTTATAAAGAGGTACGCTGTATGTTTAAAGTAACGTGCAGATCTTTTAAAGTTACGTTCTGGATTTTGTCATGTGTTACATGTGTTACATTGACATTGTTGGGAAATAAAAGAAATGAAGAACTTAGGGAAGTAAAAAAAAACATAGTCGTAGTTTCGATAGTTTTATACCCAGACAAGAAAAAGTATTTTACCTGTGGGTACTGAGAAGAGTAGGCTAGGGAAGGACAAGGTTAGGATAGGTCGCGGTTGGTCGTGGTCCAGGTTGCTAATGAGTAGCTGAAATACTCAGCTTAGTAACTACTGTGTGTAACAGAAGGTCTTAGAGTGTACCTACCACATCTCAAGACGGCTTAGCCTGACGACATCCTGGCGAATATCGACGGATAAATTCGTCAGTGAAACGCTCATAGCCCGGCGGCTTGCGTCGATCCGATGTGATCGACAAAGTTAAGCAACAGCAGACGCGGTCGGTAGTTGGATGGGTGACCGCTAGTGGCAAAAACTTCTTGAGCGTTTCCGTGCTTCGGAGGGCACGTAAAGCCGTCGGTCCCAGTTGTTGTCATAAGATAACAGTCGTTAAGCCATGTCGGAGGCCCTCGGGCGGTTTGAAAACTTCCGACACTCGGGTTGGTCACTAACCCCTCCACCAATCCGCACTGGAGCAGTATGGTGGAGTATGCTTTAGGCCTCCTCAAGAGGAGAGACCCGTGCCCAGTAGTAGGCTATTAATGGGTTGAAGTTAACGGCCTACTGTCCACGGCGCTTCAATTGACGATAGCTTACAAGCTGGAAGATTCAAAAATTCAAAATAATTTTTTCATGGAGGCATCACTGATACACTTATATACGTCATTTTCATCTACCAGCGTTTCGGTAAGGTTTTGTCAAGGCATGTCAATGTACTTTGTCTTAATGAATCATAGGCAATAGGCAAATGCGATGATCCATTGAGAGATTTCGTACTTGGCATGGTGCCAAATGTAAAAATGCGACAAATGACAATATTGTACGTATGACGTGAAGTCTACGTGAAGAGAAGGCCTCAGAAAGAGATTTTTGCAATCATCTGTGTAAGGGAAGACATGATGGCGATAAGCCACCAACACAAAACACAATGCAAAGCACAACAAAGGTTAAAACATAACACCAATTTGGAGCACGAGATGCTTTTCTCCAAGCTCCAGTTATATACTGGCACGTGTAACAGAAACATTTTTATCAGATGCCAGCTCGTTCTCCCTCTATTATAATAAAAAACAATACTCCTCGAAATTGGGCAATATTGTTTACAAATTTCTGTTTTCACTTACATTGAAGTGAGCAGAATGTTACGTCAACAGTGGCGCAGAATGTATCCCGGATAAAGTCAAACAGAATGCGATGCGCGGCGCAAACACCGCGCGGAGACCCCCGCGCAATACCAATGAGGAGAGAAATAGTGGAATATTTATTTGCGCCAGGGCTACCTTGATATACTTTTAAAGTCTGTGAATTTGTCTAAAGTAATTTAGTCAAAAAAAAATGGTTGTCTGTAAAGTCGGTATACGGACGGAGATTTAACGTGACTACGTCTGTTCGTGGTATGAGATTAATTAAGAAAGAAATTTCTTTAATCTTATCCGACGCCAGAAACGTTCGCGTAGAAGAGAGACGCAAGGCGCGCGCCGGTCGAGCGAGCCTCTCTCCTTAATGCTGCGCGCGCATGGTAACGTTCCGGCAAATCTTACTTGGTCGTCACACAGTTTTCTTGAATGACACCCGAGTCAACCAATTTATAGACGTTGTCACGTCAAAAAATATATACGCACTTAACTAAAACTAATAAGTTACTACTAATTAACTACTAAGTAGATATAATTAATACTGAGATGAATGAATGTGATACTACAGTTTTAGTTCTACTGTCGTTAAACTTAATATTTAAATTTACTGGTCTGTGTACTTATATTTAAAAGCAACTCATGAAATCCAAATGATAACTAAAATGAACGACACTTAAAACCACAAAACTTTTTTTTACAATTCTGACTGAAAATTATAAATTGGTATACAAATTTCCCGATTTTTGAGTTGCATAAGATCCACCCGCGTAGAGAGCAAGAGATCCCAATTAATATGATGGATCATTCAATCTTTATCCATGGAAAATACTTATTAGAACGAAATATACGTATATTTTTGGACTAGGACAACCCTAGCTAACAAAACAAATTTCATACATTTGACACATTCTGCTTCAGCGAGTGGCTAAATCTACTTCTCTTTCGAGACAGTATATAATGCAGTATTGACAAAATATTCAATAGAATTCAACTCATTGGCGGCATAATGCGAGGCCAATGTCTCCTCGTAGTCTTCGTAGCACATACACGTAGCACATACACGTAGCATATTCACGTAGCACATACTCGTAGCACCGTAGCACTCATAACACAGCAGAGATTGTTAGTGGTAAGGTTAAACCACAGATCACCCCCAATAGATACCGCATAAGTGAAATTTTCTTAGAGTTTGAACTCACAAAATTTGGCGGAGCGGGGTGGAGCGGAGCTTTGTCATGACGTTGTCACGTTAAACTACCGTCCGTAAACCGACTTTACAGACAACCATTTTTTTTCGAACATCTTAACATTAACCTCTTTTCAGGGTGCGAAATACGAAGCAATTGAGGAATATTTCTTGTCTGTAACTATAAAGATTACAAAATGTTTGATCTGATCCATATTGAGGAAAGATTAAAACAAACTATTTAATAATATGTTTTCTGATTGTTATAGCTTGTAAGATTTTCTGGTGAATTCACACAGGATTAGTTTTCTATCATAATAATGGTGGATGGTGATGATTGCGTCATCTTTAGTCTGTTATTATTATCTGTGGTTTTCCTACCGCATTGCGATATTCATTTAATTAAAACTCTTGGTAATTCCAATGGCTCGCGCCGTCAGTCCCGTTGACTTAACCGTTATAAGTACCCACATAAAATACTTTACCAGAGAGAAGTATCTTTAGAGTTTTACGATTTTAAATTCTAGAATAGTTGATGAATTTTAAATATTTGAAATTGAAGATTTTTTTGGAAATCATGATGCATTAAGACACTGTACAAAATATTCATTTTAGAATCTTAATTTATATAAATTACGTGTCACGTTGTTTGTCGGCGATGGACTCTTAAACTACTTAACCTATTTTAATCAAATTTACACACCGTGTGCAGTTTGATCCAACTTGAAATATAGGATAGACGGAAGGTTTTAATAAAAAAAACTTTTGACAGAACGAAGTCTGTCCCTGCAACTAGTTGTATAATAGTTTTCAAGTTGATAGCGCAGTACAACATAGTGTTATTGCCTTCTTGTTTCATACTGTTAAATACGGAGAACATACGTAAAAAATACTATACTTATATGCTTAATTTCTCTCAAGTTGCAGTTAATTTCTACATGTAATTGAGCTATTATGATGTAGTCATCGCTTTCTATGTTATTCGATGTCCAAAGCATAGTTTTGTAAGAATAAAATTTATTATGAGTTTCTTTGTCTATAATATACCATGCCGTAAGAAAATCATGCAATATAGAAAATATAAATATATTAGTAATTCTTAATTATTATTAATATTGATACTTTAAATACAAGCCTACAAAAGTAGAAATTAATTTAATGTAAATGTAAAATGTAAGAATTGTAAAATCTTTCTTTTCACCCACATCTTTTTCACTCGATTTAATCTATCATTCATTTCCCTTTGTTATAAAAAATTACAACAATTACTATTTTCTCGCAGCCACATGAACCACGAAAAAGAAGATCACTCGTTCATCATCCCGTCCTCGTCCCGTCCTCGTCCCCTCCTCGTCCCGCCCTCGTCCCATCGACTGCAATTTATTAACATTTGCAGCGAGACGCGCAAACTTCATTAACTGCTTTTGAAATTGGAAAATGGCACGTGGAAGTAGCTCGTAGTAAAACCAACTATTTAGAGGTAAAACTAACGTTTGCCATCATAACGTGGATCTAGTGCGGTTTTATGCACTGGCATGGAGATAAATCTAGCTATTACATTTGCTAGGAATATTAGTATTCTCGTGAGCTTTGGTTTTCTTTATCTTCTAATATAGTCGAATATTTTACATACTATTTTTGGTTGGAAAGCGTCTATGTGCAACATATTGCTGTTATCTCGGTGAATCGTGTCGTAGGTTGAAATTTTCCTAGTAATATTGCATTTATAACAGTAATATTTTGTGAAATTTGCCGACTATGGATGTCTAAACCTTAAGAATTACCTGTTCATAAATATACAAATGACTATAGTAAGGTGACAAAACATAGCAGTTGCCTTTTTTGGGACACAGGTGTCATAATACCAAATAACATCAGATTTTATACCATATAGTAAACTCGGGTTCACATCTGAGTATTTCAACAAATAAACAGGCAAAATAACATAAATATCAGAAAATAACATGACAAACGTTCGCGCAAGACAAGAGATATCAACAAAAATAATCAATGTTACAGTCAATAGTATAAATAAAACATCGCGTGCACATTTAAAATCCATTCCCCGCGTAGAATTTTCCCTCCACAAGCATCAATCGGGACCCGGAAAGACAAAACTGGATCGCAATAAACCTTTTTTACTGCGGACATGGAAATTATTCCGCAGTGTAAGCTCAATTCAATCAAATCATGGCCATAAACTGCCGATATCACGGGCATGTAGCAGCAATAATTGGAATAATGACTTATTGAGTTGTCGTAAAGATTTACGCCACGGAGATATGGTCCAGGCACCCACCGAGAATACAGATGAGATAGAATCTATAAAAGATTTAGCGCCTAATGATGTTAGTGAATCGGAATGGGATGAAATGGCGTCGGAGGAATAACATCAAGACGATGTTCAGCAATAAAAAGGTCGGATTTATGACGCTGCAATGACCAATGATTTGATGTTTCAGTCTTACTTACATATCTAAGAAAATATCATTTACTGAATAAATCCAATTTACTTTCAATATTGTTAGTAAAATATTGTGGACTAGCGTTCTTCCCGCGGCTTTGCGACCATTTTTCGGATGATAAGCGCTATATATTATTTTAGGTCATGGTCATTTCATGAAAATCCTCACAAAAAAATCACATTAATAATATAAAATGACGACCCGTGTGGCGCAATGGTTACCATGCCGGTTCGCCGCACCAAGGATCCTAGGTTCGATTCCCAGCGAGGCGGAAATTTGAATAACGAGTTTGAATTTCTGTTCTCGGTCTGGGTGTGAATGTCCTTGTCTAGTGTGTTGTCCATGGCACCCACGACACAGGGAATCCTAGTGTGGGGCTATGAGTGTGAAGCGTTATTTAGTTTAACTGTTTTACTTTATAAAACAGTTTAATCCATTACAAAAGGACATTACGGTTCTAATGTTCGGAACTGAATGAAACATGACATCGGGCAGCACTGATGAACTTCTAGATACTTGAGCTCAAGGCTCGTGTTTCTTGGGCAACAAACAACTCGTAACAAATTAAAAAACTAAGAAAAAATATATTGCTGCCATATTTATTGAGCTTTTCTTATGAATAAGTATAGTTCTGACGTTTAAACTTTTTTTGAAACTACACTTACGTAAACAATATAAACGAAATATAAGAAAGCAAAGCGGATGAAGACGAATACAGTACATTTCACAGAAAAATCTCAATCTTGCAGCTGTACGTAAACAACCATTTCTATTTAAGAAGAATTTTTGAATTTAAACGAGATGAGGTTTACTACGAAAGAATTTGTATTTTAAGAGCATTCATAGATGTTTACTATGAAAGCAACGACACTGCATACATCAAGGTTCACGTATGCGTTGCTGGAATAAATCACAATTTAAAAATAAACCGTATAAGCACAAAACTTTGCCAAGAAAGCTTTCCCGTAAGCATTCCCGAACACGTTTTAAATTGTACCTTTGGGTACACGAACAATTTTCATTTGAAACTTAACCGTTTGTACCTGCTTTAAGTCTCAATTTGTTTTTCTCTGAGAATCGTTTGTCAAAATGACTTAAGCAACTGATTTTAAACTATAATTATAAAGTTTTGGAGTCTAAATTTGAAAGTGGGGTCTAAATAGATGCGTTCCGCTAGTAGCGGGTCCCGTGAGGGGGATTCCGACGGAATATGTTGTACGGCAAACTTGTTTATTGTCTGGAATTGCAACTAATAACATTCTGCCTTTTCTTTTTTTCTTTAGTATTTTGTGCATCGTATATTGTTGTAGGAGTCGATATTATCATTGATAAATAATTAGGTATTCTTTATTGGATTTTTTTTATGGTAATAGCCCGCAAACGAGAATCTACTACTACTTATGGCATCTACTTTATGATTTGATCTGTGTCATTAGTCACTGACATTGTTATGTAGGGGAGGGTAGGGGCAGGGAGAGGGGAGGGGAGGGGAGGAGCAGGGGGAGAGAGAGCGGGAGGGAGAGGGAATTTAATGGTTTCTGATTTATTAAGCCTACCAAAACTATAAAAGTTAAAAGTAACAACAAAGTACATGAATCAGTAATTTATTAGGCGATACGAAGTTCGCCAAGACAGCTAGTATTAAATATTTATTTAATGATCCCAAAGAAGTATAACTTCTCACGCGCTTACATAAGTACACGTTTATGCTAAGTACAAAATAGTTTTTGAAAGAATTAAAACTGATACACGTTATTAAATTAATACCTTTATTTTTGAAGGTTTCACTTCTACCACGTGTGAATTGCACAGATTTTAATTTTTGTCTCTACATCATGGTTACAAGTAAATATAAACCATAAAATATCTGAACACAATACAATTTACCTTCTATGTTATATTAGAAGTGAAATCTTGAAAGAATTACACGACAAATCTAATAAAACATTTAAAAGCCAATAACAAGTGTCATCCACTTTACGTAACTCCACGCGATCGGCAATAAATGTAAAGGAAGAACGGCTCCAGCACGTAGACTGTAGAGGGTTGAGCGTTATATACAATATCAGGGTCGTAATACAGCAATCATAATTCCTTTATCGACACTTCTCGCTATAAAAACAATGCTATTAAATATTTATACGCGTGAAGCTTTATTGTCTTTGTGCTCCGTTTACATCGTGGAAGATAGAGAGAAGGAAGGCCATCTTTGTTTATGAAAAGTGTCCGTAAAAACGCGTAAAATTACGGGTGTCGCTGCGGTGCGATCTACAACAGCTATGTTCGAATATCTATTTGGCGAATACTAGCGCCATTCCTTTCGGGTGGCATAACTCAGCAAACTTCACTCCGTCTACTACAGCCATCATTCATATATCTATTCGACACACACTAGCGCCATTCAGTAATGGCCATTATTTGAACCTATATTTTCTGTAAACAGCTGGACACTTTTTCAACTTTCCCTTCATATGAGATGGCCCTCCTTCTACCTCAATACTCCATGGTTTACATTACTTGCAATTTTTGCTGTTAAGTATAATATTTGGTGGTTTAATCGCTTACTAGTAACCGCTCCTGCTTCAAATTGGGTAACTTAGCAAGGCTTGTCACAGTCGGGGTAAAGTTAAAATGGAATTCTTAAAATTGTTATATTTTTTTATCTGTGAATTGATTGAACAAAATTAAATGTTTTCTCGAGTATTTATGTACCCAATCAGTGAATTCTGCATCCAAATTGGATAATCCATTTCTGAGATTTACAAAAAATACAAACTGATATAATATGTATAGCAAAACGAACACTAATTCTCAAGACATAGTAATGGGATCTATTGCGTTAATTTCTTTTATTTACGTTGATTAGTAACAGTTTAGCCAGTGCAAGTGCCAGTCCTTGACCAAGTACCGTGTTACATGTAAACACACGCGACATATAAACGAAATGCGTTGTTCAGTAAAATGTACAATAATAGACAAATATTTTATTATACGATTGTTTCATTGATCTCAATAACTTTGATAAAATGTAATCAGTCATAGTTTAATTTGGATATTATCTAATTGTTGTTATATAATTGTTGAAATTAAAATGTTTAAGCAGGTTTAAGTAATACTTGTCGGAGGTGTATGAAACCTCTTCTGGACCCTGGGGTATCCATATAGAGTCCAAGAAGCTTATACATAATTATACTAAGATGAATGTATACATTTCTTGCTTGAGTTCAATCCAACGTCTTCTGTTCGTGGTACACACTGCTAAACAAAAGACGTGGTGGGAGTTCTCTGGATCCGGTACACCCAATGATATTAAAATGTAAAAAAGACGTAGATATGTCACTAGCGCACCGACGATGAAGAGCGCAAGAACAGGCAATTGACCGTTCTGCTCGTAGTCGCTCTGTCAATACAAGACGATACGCACGCTTTTGTTGTTGTCAGAAGTGCTTGACATTTGACATACAGCGTTGAAATGCCTTTGTGTATTATACCAATGTGATTGGTGTAGTGAAACAAAAGATAAACGTGTGTGTGTTATAACGTATAGCTCTTTTCAAAACAGATTTTTTGGTTGATTTGTAAGGGCATAACGTATCTATATTTTTTAAATATCTTTGGGTACACCCTAAATATTTTTAGTTTCAAATACACGTGTGCCGATAAGAGCTATATTGGCAGACATTTAGAAATTATTACACTGTAGTACTTATAGCGTATTAATTAGATCGTAAGAGATTTAATGAAGGGTTAACATGTTAATTATGTTGATGAATATGGAAATAGAATAAGAACGCACCGTGACTGCGAATATGAAGGTGATGTACAAAAACGAATGTTTCTAAATAAAAACAAGTTCCAAATCAAAAATTAAAATGGATGCATGTGTTATTACAAAGTACTTTTTACGTTATGACAGTGGAGTATCCCGGTTTCATATTTTCATGAACATATTACCTGTTCGTGCATTCGAATGCATACAAATGCATCTACATGCAAATGTGATGAATCTGTAGCGGCGCAAAAATTTCACAATAGTCACCGATCGCTCCAGAGATCTAGACCTGTTAAAACTATAGCTTCAACCTATTAATGAACCACTAAATAACATATTCTCCCGTGACTTAGTGATCTATTATTGCACGGCGTTTAGCACGATCCCCGCTTCATTTGGGCGCTAACTTAACGCCATTGCGCGATTATAGACCACTTACGACGACCCTGTAGCCTAGTTAGTAGTGACCCTGCCTGCGAAGCAAGGAGTCTCGGGTTCGATTCCCGGTCGGGGCAGATATTCATATGACAGATAAATATTTGTACTCGGGTCATGGGTGTCATTGTGATGTGTTATATGTGTCGTCCATGCCACCCGTGATCCATTTATTTATTTATTTATCGCATTGGATCGTACTGTACCTATTCTTCGTACGTTATTGCCATAAAGAAGTATAATGTAGATTTAATATTATCACGTACGGATAGTTGTTCAGATAGTTTCAGATTCAAGGATGGAGCGTGTTAATATTTGTCTTCACTTTAACGTACCAACTGGAGAAGAGCTTCTTACAACAATTATCGAAGCGAAGCGCGATTCCGGGAAATATACATAACTATAACACTTTACAACTAATGCACAGTTTGAGAAGTGTTACAATGACAAGAGTGAAGCATGATCCTTTGTAGTGGAGGAATTTGTTGTCCAAGTTGTCGCAACTTGATACCGCAGCGCGGCGGTGGCGTCGCGTAAAGCTGTTATGAATATACAGCGTTACGAAGATGTATATTAATATCGACGGGTCTGATGTATACTGGTGCAAGCAAAAACAACTTTATAGGAGTTATGTTTCAAAGTTCTATAGCTTATGGTACGTTTACTTTGACTGTTATACATGAGGGAATTTGTAAGTAAATATTATAGGAACGGTTTATTAATGAAATTGAAACATAAATAGGTGCTAAGAAAAATAACACCATTTTGTGTACCTTATTTCTTTAAAAATATTTATATAAGTAACATGATACAAGTGATTAGATTTTTTTACACCAAAGGAAGGGTTGTGTTTTTCGCGTGTAACTTGTTGTGATATTCTTTATTACTTCGTATTTTCCAAACACGGGACGGATTTATATAATTAATGTATCGTTACATCGGTCTTCACAACCCTAATGTCCATAGACAAGTAACGTTAAAATATTAAACAGACGGTACAAATATAAATTAGAAATAAATATTTGTTTTCGCCACCCCTGTAACCTATTCTTATTCATAACGACGACCCGTGTGGCGCAATGGTTACCATGCCGGATCGCCGCACCGAGGGTCCTGGGTTCGATTCCCAGCGAGGCGGAAATTTGAATGATGAATTTGAATTTCTGTTCTCGGTCTGGGTATGAATGTCCTTGTCTAGTGTGTTGTCCATGGCACCCACGACACAGGGAATCCTAGTGTGGGGCTATGAGTGTGTGGCGTTATTTATTTATTTATAATCAATTGACTCTCATACTGATTTTATTTATGAATACCATTCATCGTTCATAGCAAAAGTTGGATTAAACTTTCATAATTAAGAAGCACGTAATGTTAAACCATAAACTCGGCTGTAATTTGGAATGAAAAATTAATGAGAATCGTTATAATTCGCGCCGAATGCCAGAAATTGCAGTAATTTAAGGGGTAGGGGAATGTGGGGGGAAACCGGACAGGGGGTGAAAACAGATAGTTGCTATTTTACTAGTAGGCATATAGCTATCTCGTTCTAAATAGTCAAACGTTATTTGGGAACACTCGGGCAGTTTGCTTACAAAAGGCGGACAGGATAGAATTTCATCACGTGCTTGTACTCCACAAAATAGAAAAAATTGGTAAGTTATCTAATATTTTGTAATTTTTGACGTATTCTCATTTGTTTTGGCATGTACAATCATAATGTAACATTCTTTTCATAATATCTTGGTTATTTAAGTTAAAAAAACAGCATTAATTGTTGCTGTGAATCTAAGAATAAAAATTTTGCAAGTAGTATTTTAAAAGTGGCACCTGTGGGGTACGACCGGACGGGGTGATATCGGGTATCCGGTGTCACCCCCAATCATTGAATAGGTTATGTCTGCTTATTTACTTAAAATCTTAAACCTTTACTTTATTTATTTTTCATAAGTAAGTTTACAGGACCTCAGTATCACTTGAGTTGAAGAGAGACGTAGGCTCCCTATGCGTATTCTACAGTCTGTAAAACGGGGAATGTTCTGAAGAACTGTTCGGTTTAATACCTGCGATTGATTTCCGTCACCACGTATCGCGATGTATCAGGTTCCATCAACACCACCTTAATACTTGGCGTTATTCCACAGTTCGCTTTTCATGTAATTTCCTACCACGCACGTGTAAACTGTGGAACGAACTTCCTGCATCGGTGTTCCCACTAAGCTTTGACATGGAGTCCTTTAAGAAGCAGGTCTATTGTTATTCTTTGAAGCCGGCAACGCATTGGTGACGCCCCCGGTATTACTAATGTCCATGAGCGACTGTAATCACTTACCATCAGGTGACCCGTCAGCTCGTTTGCTTGCTTAAGGCATAAAAAAATATCCGTATTCACCCCGTTGACTAAAAACGCGTATCCGGTTTTACCCATAGGTATGGGGTGAATCCGGATTTATGTTTTTTATTAAAATAAATTTCTACTTCTTTTTATCTTTATTGATTTCGGATATTTTTTGCCCAAGTTATGTCTTACATTATATTCTTTAAGAAGTGTTGTTGATTTTTGAAATATATAACATTATAACGAATTTATGGTCTTTTTTTCTTAACTATCCGGTGTCACCCCACGTTCCCCTAAATTATTGATTTGATTTTTATTCTTACACTAGCTGTGCCCCGCGGTTTCAGCCGCGTTAATTTGTGGAAAAAACTAACTACTAAAATATATGATGTTATAATATATCCTATAGCCTTCCTCGATAAATGGACTATCTAACACAAAAATATTTTTTCAATTCGAACTTGTAGTTCCTGAGATTAGCGCGTTCAACCAAACTTTTCAGCTTTATAATATTAGTATAGATTTGCACTATATTTTAACATGAGAATGATATAGGTGGTGAAACATTGAAGTGGCATTATGAACATATTTAAATAATCAGTTTTGGTAGTTCACTTTGGATTCTAATCGTTATTTCGTCGGTGGCCTTTTCTCAGATTAACTACTTCTCTTCCTCAAGTACTAGCTTTATCAGTTAGAGCTGGAACTTCGTGGTATTGACTGGCGTGTTGAGAGTTATTGTGTTTCATACGAGAAAATGTATAGATGAACAGCAGGACGGATCACCTAAGGTAATTCCTTGAAACCCACACACACAGGGTTGTCACAGAAGCATTGCTACTAATTGTATAGCCATTTGATAACTTATACGTTCACATCTATTTATTAAAAAATATATTGTATTTTTATAAGACGACAACATAACAAATTGAACTATTTTAAAATAACAATATACTCTACGGTATTACTGGGCTATTGGAATGAAATTTCAAGGGACATGGGCTATGGGAAATTATTGTGAGATTGTAATCAAGCATTAACTTTATTTATAAAAAAATTACGGTATTTAACAATTTGGAAGGTATAAATCGTTTAATCTAAAAGAAAATTCCTAAAAGTATTCTGATAATAATAAACAGGACGGAATGTCAAGAAATTGAGAGACAAGGAATATTTTGATTAAAAGTTATGAAAAATGGAGATTTTGCGAACGCCGTTCAAGTAATAAGCAGTAGCGGGTGAGACTAATAATATTACACGTGAGTACTGTTCATCAGTTCTCTTTTCTTCTCTTTTCTTTACGTTTGAACTTGCCTTTACAGGCTCCCGCGTGCCTAGGTTTCAAAATATTTTTTGTAAAAGCATTGAATAATCAAGTCAATAAAAAACAAAATAATAGATTTGCTCCTCAATTCATTTGTTTTTTTTTTATTTTTATTATGAATACTAAGCTTAGTAACATTTACTGTGTTTGAACTTCGCGTAGCCAGAGAAATTCATATATTATTGAGTAAATAAAATTAAAAAGTTAGAATATAATGTGATATTTTGCCTATTTTGTTCAGTTTTCCTTTTTCTGCTTAATTTAAATTCTAATTAGCCTTATTCTTTTCACTTAGACATCATCCCAGGGGAAAGATAAGTTTTTTAAAATTTTATCAATTTAACTTTTCCGCGATAACCGTTCAACGCTCCGAGAATACCCTTTGACGTTCTTCTCCTAAATTCACATCGAGAACTTCCTTAATGAATCTTTTCCAGGTAAGGAGATACTGATCTAATGGTAGGTATTATACATTTTATACATAATCTAAATTTTACTAACAAAAAGTAACCGACTTCAAAATTACTCAAAAACTACTTTTCAGATCTCGCTCAAAATGTGGGACCGCATGACAAGCACCTGCTTTCGATTAAAAAAAGAATCATCAAACATAAAAAAATACAGTCGAATTGAGAACCTCCTCCTTTTTTTGAAGTCGGTTAAAAATTATAAATGTATCACTGCAGGTAATTGCAAAGCAAAACTGCGTCACAAACATATACAACCCTGAATAAGTGCGTATTGAGACACTTGAAATTTTCGTATTCAGCAGCTATAGAAGTTCTGACTACAATAAGTTGTAATTTGTTACCGTATTGTGTTAATTTTACTTGTGAAGTCTATGTATAAAACTAGACAACTGTTTCTGCTAGAAATGAATTGAAACCATTTAAGGCCATGCGTAACGGTTTTTTCCCGTACGGGATTCCGTTGCGTGTGCACTATTGTATACATTTTCTATGAAACGATGTTTTCAAAACTTCACGTCCCGTCCCGTACGGGAAAAAACTCATTACGTATGCATTGGCCTTTAGTGCGACTATGAAGTAAGTACTATAATTTCATTAGCTTATTTTCTAGCAGATAATGTGTTTCTTCTAGTTCTTAATAGACAAGACTGCTTGGACATGAGTTTTATGAATAAAGATTGTAGTAGATGATAAGTGCTATCTGTAACTGTGAGCAGGAAAAAAACAAACCCGGTAGTTTCTTGCTGCTTCTTCTCCCGAGCCCTCTCACAGTAGGGCCTTGTCTGAAGCATTGGCATAACTTGCATGACTTTCAAAAAGTGTTTGTAAACCAAACCAATTTTGAATAAAAACATTTGATTTGATTTGATTACATAATAGTTAAACATCTATCAACTTAGAGAAACACGTCATGAAATGTGCAGTAGGAACATAACCGACTCATACAAATCTATTCACTCATCATTGCGCATTGTTTCATAGTTGAGCAAGCCATAATCCTTATTTTTACGATCCCAACTTGTTACTGCGAATAACTTCTAGCTGTGATGTAAGACGTTGGCGCGGTGAAATGTCCATTAGTGGCAATAAAAACTTTATGACGTTCGCTTGGCAAAGTGCTGTCTCGTTTCACACACTGACTTACTTTCCGTTTGACTTTATGTGTGTAAGTAGTTTCAGTTAATTTACATCAGCATTTCATTTATATCCTCATTTAAAAATAATTTTAATTGCTTATGCCTGAGCTCGAGAGCCTCAGAAATTATATCATGTTACTTATGAATGTATGCTATTAACCATCGTATCCACGTATATCAACTTTGAATGTGATGATGTTCCGTTTCTGAACGAACTATGTATAAGTAGCTACGAGTATGTATATCGTCGAGATGGTACTCTTCACTGAAACATTGACATTCTTAGTACAGATTAAAGATCAACTATTTCAAATCAAGTGGTTTCTTGCTAGTATTTCTACCGTTATACGAGATGCTTATTTATTTACATATATTGTTGTTACGGCTCGGATAGGCCATCCAAAAGTAGCAAATAACGTCACTATTTAATGTTAGAAGTTTGCGACATGTCTTCTCATGGTGGCCATAAACTTTATGGTGTCCGAACGTACGCAAAATCCCAAACACCGGGATTCACTTATTTTTCGTTACGTCCATGTAATAAAATGTTTATGTGGGTCTGATATTCGTTTTTCATCTTGCTTCTACTTTATTTGTATAGACTATGAGGGTCTTTGAGCTTTTGTTTTATAATGTACAATGTTTTAGCATCTCAGTGGGCAAACCGACTTTACACGAACTGATTCACAAAAATTCGCATTCTTATAATTTATGAGAAATTTTTAACAAAATGAACTCTAATAAACAAATTCTAACTGCTAGTCTTCTAGAAAAAAGAATTCCTTTTGTACGTCATAATGTGGCACGGGAAACTATTGCTGTGAAAAATTGATCTATTACTACTTTCTATCTTCATAATAATAAGATCAGCTACTAGTATCTAATTTCTGCTCGTGTCTCTATATGACGTATATAACTATACCCATTAAAGTGGGGAAT
The DNA here is from genome assembly GCA_951805285.1 of Thymelicus acteon. Taxonomy (NCBI): domain Eukaryota; kingdom Metazoa; phylum Arthropoda; class Insecta; order Lepidoptera; family Hesperiidae; genus Thymelicus; species Thymelicus acteon. Next base: position 17,030,604 of record OX638229.1, read on the forward strand.
TCACTAGACAGACATCCCCACGGGCAAGTCTGCAGACAAGCCCGCCGGGCCTCGCTACTATAGGACTGTGCAATGTTTGCTAGTGTATGGCCGTTGCAGTCAGTCTGGCAGACTTGTCTGTTGCTTGTCCGCGCGATCTCATTTTGTCTGCGGGGGCACAGACATGTCCGTATGTGAGTGGTCACCGCGGGCTGTCTGTTCACAGACCCGAGAGTGACAGCAACTAGGACAGACGTCCCTATCTGATTTTATTTATCGAACTGTGGAGTACATGCGTATAAAATGAGTTTTAATGAAAATGAAACAATCTGGACAGAATTCCTAGCGGAATATAGAACATATCCATGTTTATGGAAAATAAAAAGCAAAGATTTAATGAACTCCGAATTACGAAATGCTGCCTATCAAAATTTTATAAATAGATGTAAAGAAATATACCTCGATGCTAATTTAGCTTACGTTAAGAAAATTAATAAAAAAAAAATAAAAAACAAAAAACGTTGCTGCGTAAAAAAAAAACTAAAAAAATAAAAATAAGCCCAGTAGTTTAGAATGTTGTTAATAGTCGGAACCCATTTTTCAACTAATCAAATCTTGTTTGTTTTTTCCAGCAACCCTGTAAAATTTAAATGGGTCCCGACTGTAAATCCTTCTATGGTTTACTTGTTCAGTATTACTTTTAACAACATTCTAAACTACTACTTTTTTATTTTACCCTTTTTAGTTAGGATTCATTGAATTCTTTATTAGACGAAGAAAATCGCAATGTTTTTATTACATTAAGGGAGCTAATAAATTAGCGTGAATGGTTGTTTAAACAACTTTAAGTCGTTATAATATATTCTAATAGTCAAACAGTACATATTAATGCAGCACCAGCAATTATAGCGATTTTCCTTCGTTGCGTTGTCATTATATTGTGTACGCACAACACAACTAATCGTTACGCCGCTCCAACATAAACTGATAAGTCTGTGTAGTGTATTGTGGCGACAGACATGCCCGGCCCGACTGCCCGCGGGCAAGTCCGCGTAGTGTATTCCCCGTTTAACCCATTTACTTTCCTGACATATGCTCTTAGCCAACATAGAAATAAATGAGCAAAGAAACTATACAGAGAGCGTGATACGAACCTCTTAAATATTTGCTGCGACGACGAACCTGTCTTTCAAATGATATAGCGTGTTTGAGCATTTTAGTGAAGGATGTTCAACAGTGAAATATTGCTTCTTTATGAACTGCTCTCTGCATGGTTTCATTACTCGAGTGCTAGGACTAAACAAACAAAAGACGGTCGTACTATTATGTCCTCTGTGCCAGTACATAAATCAACCTCAGTACATCAGCGGCTAATGGTCCGATAATCGCCGCTCGACTCTTCTCGAAAGTAGTGAGTCGTTCAAAGATAATGCTTAAACTGTCAGAGCTGTTTAGAACTGTTAACGTTAGTTTTGGAAAGAGTCAACTTGTGTTTGGTAGTTACAGATTCGTAGATTTTATTTTGTAAGCACAAAACAGCATATTTCTGCCAAATCAGCAAATGTGATTTTTTTTACTTAAATAAGTTAATGCTTGACCACAATCTCACCTGGTGGTAAAGTGGAGATGTGGTCCAGGATGGTGAGCGCACTAACTTAATAAAAGCCTATTCACTCTTTTCTTGAAGACATCGTCCGTACCGGTGGGATGTTCACCACGAAAGGGTAGATACCCGCCGTGCATCGTGTCGTGCGATGGTGAAGGTGCGGTGCAATGGGGAAGGGGGAATTAATTCAAATAATTCCTGCGCACACTCCAAAATGTGGCTGGCTACTCTGCGCCTGTACTCGTGACTTTGCAGATTGGTCTTAACCAGATCTGAGTCACTAATGACCTCCTCGCACGCCTCTCCATCGAATCCAAAGCAGAAAGGTGACATACGGCTGCACCTGCCCAAATGTGAGAACAGTACTTACAAAGTACTTACTACGTACGTACATTACAATTAGGAAATTATTTTTATTTAATAACAAAAAGTAGTAAACTTTGACCACTTGTGGCATAATAATAAATGGTGAATCATTGTCCATGGACGTTTACACAAACAGTAACACTAAGCAGCAGTAGGTACAATAATCCATAAAATATCAGTGATAATTAAATAAATCAATCATTTTGAATCTGAACTATCATCAATAACTTTTTTGAACCCAGTGGAAAGGTACCCGGCTTCTTATTGATTGTGCTACTGTATCTATGACTATAACTATAACATCTAAAAACATTTCACGCTTGATCAAATAAAGGGAATGTTAGCAATGAGCCTGTGTAGTTTAGTTAGGTATGTTCTTTTTTTGTAACCAGTATTGTCCTGTATGAAGACGTTGCCTTCAAAGACCTAAGTTATTTATCAAATGCTTCAAAGTCCTAAGCATTCGGTTTATTCAAATATTCGTAAACGTCTGGCATATTACAAGCTTTTGTGATATTGCTTTTGTCGGATAAGGTTTTTGTGATTTTCATAAGGATTGTATTTGGGATTGATATTTATTTTTGACGTCCTCTTTTATTTACTTTGAGCAATTTACAATTTGCATTGAAAATTTTCGTTTTTAGTCGTAGAATTTATGGTTGTTGATACGCGTATTGCTGTACTAAGTTTTGCTGTACAAGTTTTATGTTCAGTTTGAATTTGAATTACATTTGGCTTGCATTTTATTAAAACCGTTTAATTATGAGATCTATTAAGTATTCACTTATATATACGAGTATAATATGTATAGTATACAAGTAAAGACATAGAGTAAAATTAACTAAATTTAAAAAAAAGAACAAAAATTTCATTGAACAACAGTTAATTATTATTTTTATTCACGATTGTACAATTTTTGCCGTAAACGCATCTATCTTAAACGAATCTGTCCTAAAGTGAACAAGTGTTCCGAATTTCATTTCCAACACGCACTTTTTACATTTTCTTATTTTAAGTTCGTATTTAATGTTAAAGTTCTTCAAGTTTTCTTGTAAAACTAAAGTTTTCAGAAGAAGCTTCTATCAGCATAATGTGTTATGCAAAGTCACCTCACTTTTACAACTTCATATAAACCGTTTATCTTAACCACCTTCCCGTGGAATAAGCGGTTCTAAACATTTACGGCACGTGTGTCAAAAGCTGTGTCGATACAAATTTAATAAAATGGAGATGCAGTGCGCTTTGGGACTGGAATGTTCTATTACTGGTAAAGAAGCGCAACTTTTATATCAAATATCTTTGTAGACACTTGTTACGAGAAGCCTTCTAAATAAGTCGGTTCCAGTAAATAAAACCTCCGTCTATGTTAGCCTTGAAAGTCAACATTGAAGTGGCAAAAGACAACAACTTCGTGTTGTAACTTTAGCTTTGTAAGCCAATATTGTAGTGTTAGGCAATATTTTTTTCAAGCAACTTATCCAATGTCATATACCTATTTGAAATCATTTTGAAATTTTGCACCGCAACTGGCGCAATCAAAGTCAACGATATTAAGTCCAGAGAGCCACCTATCAAATCAGAATTTCGCTCACTATATTCATTAGAATCGTATACTAAAAGTTAAATTTAATTATATCATTTTAATTTTGCTGACTATTGAAAAAATCCTGCCACAGTTATCACGAGATTATCGCTGAGACCATCAACATAAACAAAGCTATCCACTCGCTAACTGAGCGCTTTAAAAGATCTAAAAAGTAAAACTAATTCTAAAGCAAAGTCGAGTGCGAAATTTAGTGGATCCATAAAATTTTAGTGTGTCAAGCTTAAAGAGAAAATGGAACAGAATTCCGTGGGTGATCGCTTGGTTCGCTCTAACTTTGTGCTTACAAGATATTCCATATTGGACACGAGAAATATGTTACAAACATAATACGTTCGCTTAGGAGGATTAAATGGAACCTAACTGTATACAATATCGTAAGTTTTCTGAAGGATAAATTCAATATTTATAGTTTTAATAGTTTCGATACTGAAGTATAATTCGAATGGAAATATCTTGTCTTTGATGTCGCCAAATGTCTTTTCATTTTCTATTGGAAGTACGGTGAACGTTGTATTTCGTTGTAGCTCCGGACATTTGAAGAGTAACTGACTTTGTTCGTTGTTTAACATATAAAATAAAATATGGTTCATATTTAAGTTTTCTTATGGTAAGCTATTCTCTATCATTTATTCATTTTCATGGGAAAAAATATAACAAATTAGGTGAAAGCTTCAATCAGAAGGAGCTCCAACTCAAAGTCGCTAACGGTTACTTTAATCGCTCCTTAGTAAAGTATCACCATACAAATACTGTACTAAGAAGCGATTAAAGTACCTAACTGTTGGGGACTCTGAGTCGGGGCGTAAGAATTATTTGACGAATTTTAATTTTAATTTCACCCATTTAATGTATAATGATCTCATTTATTCTCTTAAACATTTCATTAATAAGCGCGAGTCTTATTTTATCTAAATAATATCTTAATTTTAATATGACTGTAAAAGCGTCGAACTCACCCATATTTAATTTTTTTTTGAGAAGTGAATCACAAAGACTGAAGTGCCTTTGTACGCGAATCATTAGCATTGATTGTACGTTGTTGAACCGTATCGGTAGCTTATGACTGTATTTATTCTCCATCACTCATTCCCCAGTCGAGCATTAAGCACAGTTAAATTGGTGAAAAAAAAAACATTGTTGAAGGACTCGCGTCTGGGTGTAGGGTGGGCAACAAAGATTTTGGCTACAGTCTGAAATTATAGGAGTTGTAATCTCCAAAAAATCGCCATATTTTGGCGGCAACATTATGGACATGACAAATCTGAATCAGCATCAAACTTCTACGTCTGTAGCGAATTCGTCTAGGCGTGTCGCTAGCATATTGTAAATTAGTTACGTACAGTGGTATTTACAACCTGCGAGCATTACTGTACGGCGGAGTCACGCAATCCACCCATCTCGTTGCCACAGTTCCGTAATTACCGTCCGGCACTTGATAGCTGACACCGCGATTACACGCTAACTCTTGTTTTGTAGCCAGATGTTATGTATATGGGTCAATTTCAACAAATACGAATTTTGCCTAATTACAGTGGCGAATTTAAATTTGCTGTTTTTGATAAATTTTTTTGGCTTAAATAATAGGTAAATATTAGTACTACTTAATCATATACTAGAGATCAAAAAAAATTTATTAGTTCATGAGATATTTCCATTTGAAATTATCAAATGCCACCGAAATGATTAAAGGGCCACCGGAATTAAAATCTGAGCCACCGAAATTGATTAAATTTAAACCTGCTGTTTCTAATACATTTTATTTGGCATAAATAATATGTAAATAGTAGTAATAATTAGTCACATAGTAGAGATCGAAAAAAATGTTATTAGTTCCGGAGATATTTTCAAATTACATTATCAAATGCCACCAAAATTAGGACCACTGGAATTAGAATCTGATCCACCGAAATTGATTATGCCAATGAGAAATAATAAAGGCAAGATCATCTAATACTTTAAAGATACATTTTGAAGAGTAGGAGTCTAGATGAACGGACTCCTTTTAGCGGTGATTAGACACGCTTGTGTTTCTGTGGCCTATTAGACCAGTGCCGATAGCTTCAAAAACGCTAAAAAGTGAAAAAAAAATATAGTAGGATGAAACCCATTGCAAAAGGAAGAGGATATAATAAAAATTAAAGGAAAAATAATTTTCGGGCGATCTGAGGTTTGGGGTTAAGGGTAAAAACCAGTTTATCTCGATTTCCAGCAAAACTACAAGTCCTATGGAGAAAAGTTAAATGGCAAAGTTGTAGGTAATAAAAGATCTACAACTTTTGTATTTACACTTTTTTACATAACCTCAAAATTTATGTGAAAAATTTAAATAACCAATTTTTTGGTTTTTTGTTTTTATCTTTTACAAAAAAAAAAAATTCCATGAAATTTTGTGAAAACTTACCTTTGTATGTCCTTAACATACTGTAATTTTTTTGATTTAATATATTTCTTTTTTCATCTTATTTTTACTTAATATCGAAAAAGCAACCTAATTTTCAATCGAAAATTCTCACGTCAAAATGTCTACTTTTAAAAAAAATCGATGAGATTTTTGTTCGTTAGAATCTCTACTTTCTAATGATGTATAAAAAACTATAAACTACTAACTACTACTACTACTAACTACTACTACTACTACTACTACTAAATACTAACTATAAACTACTATGGTAAATGTTCTACGAAAATGCAATGAAACGACAACTATTTTCGCATGTTTTTTGCAATTTTTATGTTTTATGGATTTGTAATTTTTTTGTCTAACAAAGTAACATGGAATCTTACGTTTTTCGGTTAATTAAAGTGTAAATTTTAATAAATAGCTCAAAATTGTACACAACGATTAAAAAAAAAATTAAAAACTCGAATCCGAATTTTTTTTGCGAATATAGTTGTCGTTTCATTTTCCCCAAATTTCGTGAAAATATTTTTTTTGTAAAAGATAAAAATAAAACACCAAAAATTTGATTATTTGAATTTTTCACATAAATTTTGAGGTTATGTAAAAAAAGTATAAATAAAAAAGTTCTAGATCTTTTTATTACTTACAACATTGCTATTTAACTTTTTTCTATAGGACTTGAGTTTTGCCGGAAATTGAGATAAACTATTTTTTACCCTTAAACCCCCCCTCCCCCACTTCCCAACCTCAGATCGCCCGTAAATAATTTTTCCCTTAATTTTCGTTATATTCTCTTCCTTTTGCAATGGGTTTCATCCTACGATTATTTTTTTCGTTTCAAAAATTATTGGCACTGGTCTATACACGTCCTTATGTGCTTTGATTTGCCACTGGATCCACCGAGATTAGGCCACCGGACTTAGAATTAGAGTCAAAACTTGAATTTTAAAGAACACCGTTACTCACAGGTTAACTTTTATTTCACAATAATGGCTGAAAACCTTTAATGGAAGCCTCCATAAAATTTCTTGATAATCTGCTTTGTACTTTTACTAATATACATGACATCGGAATTGGATGATTTTGTATTCCTGCGCCACCGCAGTGAGTACTTACGTGTTTGGCAGGAAAATTATGCAGCCAGTCGGTTATCCTAACACGCAGTGTGCAAGAGCACAACTGAACGGTGCGGGGAGAGCCAGTAAGGTGTCTTCCAAATCGTGTCGTAACAAGTAATGAAGTATACAAAATGCGCCACCGGAATTGCTTTTTTTTGTAGGACATTTTTAAAAGGTGTTTTAAGAGCTGTTGCACTATCTTAAATTACTCCGTAAATATATATTAGTTGTGTTATTTAATGTATTTCTAAAAAACATTCCTTTTTAATAAAATTTATTTACCAAAAAAGAAAAAAAATATAAAATATGTAAATAAATGGAGGTCGGACAGTACACCGGAATTAGATTTTAGGTCTTAGATATTTTTTTATTAAGAATCTATGTATTAAATACATCTGAATACTTTACTATCATGTAGATCACTACTTAAACTACCCATATAAAATTATGCATAATTGTAGTTTACCTCCACACATTAATTTTCAACCTCGCCGTCTCAAAAATGCACTTGGGAAATTCACCCATATGAAGAACTTTACACTCATTATTATGGTGCCAAAAGTCTCTTTCAGACTCTGTTCTTATTGCAACCATCAGTTAAGAATACTGGTGGTTACCACTCTAATTAACACAATTTTGTTGCGATAAAGTAACCATCAATCGAGGAAACCAATGGTTACCACCCTAATTAACATAAATAATATTCCAGATAGTCCAGACTAAGATCTAAGGACTCACCAGGCACATTGCTAGAAAGTCGTTTTGACATGATAACATCTTATAAATTGCTTGACTCGGGTGTCATTCACGAAAACTGTGTAAGGAACGTTACCATGCGCGTGCGAGAAAGAGGCTCGCTCGACCGGCGCGCGCCTTGCGTCTCTCTTCTACGCGAGCGTTTCTGGCGTCAACGAATTATGTCAGTGAATTATGAATTTATTACTTAAAAAGTTTGTAAACAAAAGTGTAAATTAAACTTATACCACGAACAGACGTTGTCACGTTATAGTACCGTCCGTAAACCGACTTTACAGACAACCATTTTTTAAAAGTGTTTCATTCGTTCTCGAACACAGCTGTATGAGTTTAATAAGAAGGTAATTAAAGAACCATACTCTTGGCATATCAAGTAGTAATCATCCCACTGATTTATAAGGAAACACACCTAGCGCCACTGCTACACCTGCATCAAATTTATCAACTTGATCATTGGTTCAGGAAGACTATATTACAACAAGTATTTTGGAGTCTTCAGCCTTTCTAAATTTTGTAGCGGTGCAAAGTAAACCTCCATAAACATTCGGCGTAACGACGGGCAATAAACACGTATAGACAGTGCAAGTTAATGACCCCGCAAATCTCTGGCCGAAGCAAGTCTTATCTCCTGAGCTATCTTCACTAAACAATTTTCGTTCGCAAAAACGCGCCATCATCGCAAATATTCTGCGCCGACGAGTCACAGTGGCGTTTGGCTTCTAGGAAAAAAGTGTTTACTTCGTCCTCGTTTATCGGGAAATTTTAGCACAAGAATCCTTTTTCTGTCTATATAAATTGAGATCTGATGTCTTTTTTCATAGAAGTCATATATGGAGCTGAATAAAATTGTGATAAAAATGTTTTAATTGGATTATATTTTGAAAATTTTCACTAAACCAGTTACTAAGGAGCAAAATTGTATTATGCGGAGATGGATCTTAAAGCGATTACAAGCTAGGGCATAGCATTAAAGACTAATAAGGAAGTGTATTATTAATGGTATTATGATCTCCCTGTGAAGCTTGTCTCGCTAGCCACCCTTATGCTTGTGCCAGCCGAAAAACGATTATCGTGCCACACAGGCTTGAAAGGCAGTTCTTTCTTTCTTTCTTTCTCTTTCTCTTTTCTTAGCAACGATGTTCATGGATGACAGCTACTTCCCATCAAGTGGATAGATCGTCAGCTCGTTCGTTGGCTGGTTACATAAGAAAGGGTTGTTTTGGCACGAGTTGACGCAGTGCAAGCCGTTAAATAATTATTTTACCGCTAATTTCTACACGGGAATCAAAACAGAGACCACTGATCTCCTACAGCCTACTAAAACAATCTGACACCGTTAATTGATTGGTCAGGACATGATAGGACAAGCCTCTTAGGTCTAGGTTAGTCGTATGACGTTTTGCGTTATTATCATGAACTTATTTCATTACAAAATACAGAGTTATCAACTGCATATTTATTATTCAGAGCTTTCAAACACAAATTTAATTTGCCTGATAAAGTAATACGAATAAGGAAAGTAAAAATAATTTCCAGGATAGGTTTACTAAACGCTTTGGAAACAGAGTTCTGTTTACTTTGTTGAAACACAATTTGTTAATAAAAGTTTATTCTGATGTTTTATATCATGATATTCGTGTATATTTTATATCATGATATTCGTCGAGAGAAGTCGGAAGTTGTGTTATTATCAAAGAAGCTTACACGAACGAACTTTGAGTTCAAAAATCGAGGCCATAGGCCTGTTAGGTAAAGGGATCGTTATTTATAAGGTCTAGTTGCCAAATCAACCGTTGATAGTTCTCTTGCGTGGGCTGGCGTTCTCCGATATACTTTATCGACTATTGTCTCATGATCACAACCACGTGTCGGTTTTGTCTTTTGTCTGTCTTTGCTTGACGACTTACCATGATTAGCTATGAAAATGTTGAAATAATGAAATCGTCTTATTAAGCCGGTCTTAAGATCCTTGCGATCTCAAGATTCCGTTTGAGATGCTGAAACAAGTCAGGTCGTATGTAAAACTGATACTTATTTGTAAGATTTGATATTGCCCTCATGAACCAAGATTGGTTAATTAACACGGGCCTAGATGACCGACGATGTAATATCGCCTCTATTCTATTCAGCTATCAATCATGTCTTTTGTTCATCATGGTTGCTCAAATGTTATTGATTATTTTCAATATATTACACAGACAGGCGACTTCATTGCGATAGTATTTGAATATCATGAGCCGATTGAAGATACCCACTTTAACCTTTTGGAATGAATTTTCACGAATTTTATTTTATTAATACGATATAAGAAGACTAAATACCAAGTATCAAGTAACAATTTTTTTATACCCATATTTTAGGTAGTGATGTCTAAAAATCCTGACATAGTTCTATCCTAATATCTTATCCTTAATGTTCGGTTTACATGTATTAAGAAGTTAAGTAGTTAACTAAATTTTAAGTAAATTAATACGTGTAAACGGGCAATTTAGTAGTTAAAATTTAGCACGCAAGTAAAATAATAAGTAATTTAGATTTTTTTTCTATTTTCTGTTAAGTAGGTGGGGGGGCTTATCACTTAACACGTTTGGCCAATTTTTTAGTAAAAATTTAGTAAAATGCTTAAGTAATTAAGTAGGTTGTGAAGAATTGTATGAACTAAAGAGCTTTACTAAATTATTACGTTTGGACGCGCACAAAAAATTATTCACTTAAAATTTAGTTAAAAATTTGTTATCTACTTAACTACTTAATACGTCTAAACCGGACTTTAGGGTAGTTCAGCCTTGTGCAGGCTTGTGCGTTGACCTTCTGTCAGCCTCCGTTTGCGTTACAGTAAAAAGAAAAAAAATTCCAGGTTCTTTCAAAATCAACAGTAAAATTGATCAATGAAACACAACATTTCCAAATATTTATTTATTATCTCCCGTCTGTCTGGTTACAATGTATTTACAAAATACAAAAGGAAAAAGAAACCGCCTCCACTCAGTGTTACGCCTGTTGCGAGTAAAAACACTCACATGACGTACAGTTACGTTACTCAAATAACATTAATAACATCATCCTACGCATTATATTAAGGAACATAGCTAGGTATAAGTCAGCTACCGTACTATATTAATATTCCAGTAAAGCCTACTTTACAAGAATTCAAGGAAATTGAAAATTCAACAGTTGCAGGCGGGCGCCGCATTAACTAAATTTACGGCGTAAATGCTGACGGCCAGAAATTTACACGCAGATATGTTGTTTTCTTTCTCCCGACGCCACTGGCGGTGCGCGAACATACACTATTTATTACGCGTCGCAAATTTAGTTGACGCGGACATTACAACGAAAGATATCAGATTTAAATATCTTAAAGGGGAACAGTCGATAGAACTTTAATTATAAATTCAATTTATTTGTCGTTATTCCCTAATAATTACACCGATGAAACTCTGTCGGGATTCGCTCGAGCTCTTCTTAAGATCTTGTGCGTAATTCGTCAATTTGTCGAGTAATTACCCGGTTGGTAATTCTGGTTTACCACGATTTGTAACAAACTTTGGTAACATGTTTATGCAAAGTAGCTCACGTAAATAATGGGATTTGTCGATGTGCCGATATAGTACGACGGTACACGGCGCGTTGACAACTGTTCGGAATAATAAAGAAAATGGATTTTGCTCCTAGGAAATGTATTTTTAGATTTACAAGGCGAAGTGAAGTGGACTACGTGACTACTTTGCCAATTTACACTTTGCTTTGTGGTCAGATTTACTTCCATTGTATATTTTTTGTAATTGAGGAAATATTATTGATGAGAAATTATTTTATAAAAAATGGATACTATTTTAAATGTAAAACGAAATGTTAATACTCTTATAATCAGTACATGTAGGTCGAGCTTTACGTAAACATACACACTCGAGCGAATCCCCACAAACTCCGTTCTAGGAACGTAACGCAAAACAGTTTTATCACCACTCGAGTGGTGGAAAAAGCTACACTTCAATCACGGACATAAAAAAAGAACGGACGTAACCTTGTCTAATCGAGAGTGAAGCTGACAGCTTGCTTACCATGTGTGCGTAATTTTGTAATTTTTGATTCGCGATGGTGTCAATGTCGTAGCCGTATGGTGTCAATGTGTGGGTGTGTGTACTTGTACGAATACAGAGTTGGTATTCCTATGGGTGCTTCACTGAATTTGTTCTTGGGATAACGTCCGTCTTTTTTACGTCCGTGACTTAAATTATTTAATTTAATTAACAAACTTATCCTTCATTAGTTAATATATTTACATTAATCAAAAATATTTACATTGCGACGTGATATAAATTTTATTCTATATTACGTATCAGTGTTAGGTTATTTACAAAACTATTCATTTACACCTATATCGAGGGCGACATAAAGTATACTGGAGTAAATTATAATAAAATACAGGCACCCACAGAAAAACAGCTTTTATGTTATTTTAGTAGACAGAGATGTATACCGCCCCATTACAGGCGAATTCAAATGAGTTCACTTGAAAAGAATTCTAAGTAGACGCACGGCCAATTTAGATACTTCTATAGGCGACATTAAATTACAACGAATTTCCTCTGCCGTACAACACTTACTTGAAAGTAAGTTACTATTCGTTTTCTTATTCCAATGTTGATTCAAATCAAGGTATTTAATACCATTCCAAATACTCGATACTTTATAAACACTTATCACCTTCCTCAGGAATTGAACCCGGAGCCCATTTCGGCAGAAGAACTTAATCAACTTATCAACGGTATTTTGCCTGATGCTCTTTTATTAAAATTAATAAAATACCATTAATAACATAATAATATTCCATTTTCTATTTCTATAACAAAAATCAATAAACGTTTATGAGGTATACTAACTCCGGCATACTGAAATTTTCAGTATCACGGATTTCTTACATCAGAAACGATGTAATAAAATAAGAAATAAATAAAAGCGGTTCTTCTGTTTCTCTTCTGTTTTAAAAAATTGTCTACATACATTCAATGACACCACATTACATCATAAAATAAATGCCTCAAACAAAACGTAAACTTATGATTCCGTGTAATGTTTTGTCACTCAATCGTTGAAAGGCTTATGCAAAATAATTTAACGAATAACTTAATTGACAGGATATTTCTGTGGAATGGCATAAATAAACTATATTTTAATATAGTAGATTAGCTTCAGCGTACTTCTTTATTTACGAGATCAATAATTTACTTATTTTAATCATAAAAAAATTTTAAGTATGTCACTTACAGTCTCGATTTTTTTTGGTTTATTGGATTCTGATGAATTGGAAATAAAGAGCTTTAAAAAGTATTTTTTCTGTTTAAAGTATATAATTAAACTTTATTTATATGTGAAAGGATCTACAAAGCCACAAACACGTGTTAGTCATGCTGTCGCGGGCCGCAAAACAAAAAAAATTGTTATTGATTTCTCAGGTTTTCGCGTCTTATAAAATAAAGTAACCCCAGATGGGCCAACTGCAAAAGCCTGGCGCCGCACGTTGGGTATAGCTGCTCTAGATGGAAATAGGGTTCAACATCAAAGAGTTGGAAAAGTTTTTAATTACCATTTTACTAACAGGATCTAATACCAACCAGAACCAACTGAGGGTAAGTGGTCACCGCTGTCCATGGACAGTAGCATCTAAGCCATCACCCATGTATTACCAAAAAGTAAGGGAACCGCAATATTATTAGGATATCAATTATTAAATAACAGTAGTTATTATGTATTTTATGGATTATGTATCATGAATTTTTATGTGTTTGTGTGCGCATCTATTGTATTTGAATACTATCTATACGTTTTTTTTGTTGCTTTATGTTTCTAATTTGCCAACAGTAGTTAATACCGCTCTTCGTGCATATCTATTTGGCCTAATGGTTAGCTGATAGATAATGCATTTAAGCGTTAAGCTTGCCAATTATACCGTGATTTTGTGGTTAATAAAATTCAAATAAATAAAAAAATTCTTTATCGACTTCGAATAATGTAAAGATGTATCAGGGTGGCACTGGGCGATGAATATCAACTGCGACATCTAGCAGCAGATAGCCGTTTGACTTTGCTGCGTAAACATAGCTACGTCATTTTAATTTAATAAGCTTATGGCAACCTTAACTTTTAAAGGCAAGATTGAAATCATCTGAATTGAAATGGACTGGGTATAATTTCGAGTGAGGCTCTTCTGTGTAGAGCTATTCATTTAAACGGAAATGTTTTAATCAATCCTTCCAATATAATGGGAGTTTTAAGTCAGCTTTATGTCTGTCCTTATTACTTTGATAAACAATGCGAGTGAACAATTATTGGTATTTCATTATGAGAAATATTTTCTTTTAAAACGAGGTTTCTGTACTTTTTGTTAATAGAGCTAATGAAATTGTTGTTATACAAAAAAAGATACAATTAATTTATTAAAATTAAAGTATGAATCACAGACAAATATCACAAACAAAAGGAATTTAACTATTTACGTTATAAACTTCTCCTGCCTACTAGAATAAAGACCCCATTCAAAATATACTTATTTAGCGGGACGTCAATCAAATTAAAAGGTACAGTTACAAAATTATGAATATCTTTAGGTATTAAACTAAGAAAGTATTCGTCTTGTTCCGTAACAAAAGCCATTACCAATATGGTATTTTTTTACTTACACAACTTGGTATGTAAATGGCGTTTCTTGAAAACTTTCGCTATGAAATCCGTTAAACAACAGTAATTACAACACAGCCAAGTTTCTTAACCTGTTTGCTTAAACTTAACAAGTTTCGCCTCACCAGACGCATAAGCTGGATGTTAAATATTTCTTTTACAACGGAAACTTGGTTTTATACTAATAAAATACTTAAAATAATATAAAACAGTAACTGTGGTTATATAGAACATACATTAGTATGTAACTAAAAGTATTTAACCAAATGTATGTCTTACAATAGTCTCCAATGATGTATAACAATAACATCCCTTGTAGTATTTATTTAGGTCATTAACTAATAAATTTCAAACATATTGAATTTCAAATAATATGTTCCTAGTTATTTTAGTAATAAATTGGAAAGAAACAACCAAGAATTATATTTGGAGTTTTCAGAAAAAAATTAACAGCCTCAAAAAATATAGAGATAAATAAATATTTCAAATATTAAAGTTTTTATTTAATTCAGTGCTTTTGTGTTAAAACTCAAAGATAAAAATAATATCACAGTTTGGAATTTAAGTGCTAACGCCAACAATATAATTAATTAAAGAACGATAAAAATAAGGATTGACAAAAAATTCAATAAAATTTCACGAAATAACTAGAAGCTAATATAGATAAATATATGAGGGGTTTCATATTAAAAAAATCAACGAGGTAACAAAGATCATAATTCCATCAAGATAATATAAGTGTTCTTACCTTGATGATCTATTGATACATTAATCTTGCTAAATATTACTTTTAATTGTTATGGAATGGTAGTAGGTACCTAGTAATTTACAGAATATGAACATTTACATACAATTAAAACATAAAAAAAATCACAAGCTGTAAAAATATCACAAGGGATATAAATTTTTCATAAAGCTGCCTAGTAATGTTCAGAATGTTAAAAAAAATATACAAATATTATAGCGAGGGTTCTCCCTCGTTTTTATCGTAAAAACAAGTTAAGTCCTTAATTAATCTGTTTGTTCATCCGTCGCTTATATTTTATCAATCTTACAACACTTTTTTCTAAAATTCCTTCAATTATTAAAATCTATGGTAGTATTAACACTTTTTACGAAGTCATTCGGAAATAGGAGCTTTTGCCTTTCACAATCAAACTAAAATTACTGAATGTTTAAAACATTCGTAAAAATGATTCAGATCGACTTCACATTGAAACGGATTTCATAAGTTACATGGAACGCTTAAGTCTTCAAATTACCTAATGCATCTCATACCTGTATGAATACTGAAAAAAAAATGCGTTGTATACGGTATTACTAATATCAATAAAAACTAAACTGCAATTCTTTGGTAAATACAAAAATCCTACAAAAATTCTAACTGATATCCCATAATCGTTGTGAGAAACAGACTGGACAAAAGCTCCATCTCCGTTGCGGTGGTAGATCAGGGCGATCATCTGCAGGCCATGGTGGACAGCAGGTAGGTGAGGGCGGCGCAGCTGATCCTCGACGTGATGTACGAAGATGCTCTGTTGCTCGTCTGCATCGCTGCTGGATGTTCACCTAAACAAAATATATTATTATGGATAGGCAAACCTTTAAACAAAAGTGGGCCCAGTGCACCTCCCAAAGGAATCCTCAAAACATAATTACAGAAAAGCTTTTTTGATCTGAGTCACTGAATAGCTTTTCAAGAAAGTAAATTGAGTTCGTTTAATGCATTACTATTTAGTTTTTCTATAGGTTAGTTAAAATTGTAACTGTTAGCGATATGTTCACTTTTATAATGAAACGCTTTCGTTGTACCTTTGTTTCATTCTAAAATACAACTTTTCTTCTACAACTGAAACGAGATAAGATAAAAACTCTGAAGAAAGATTTCATGAATACTTCAAATGTTCACATTTATAAATGTTAGTCGATGAAGCATTAGATAATGTGAAAACGCTGTACAGTGTAAACATAAAATAAAATTCCGATAGACGAAGTTGGTAACGCTCTGCGGCTCAGTTTGCAATTCTCGGCGCGCGGTGAACTCATCTCGGGAATAATTAATGAAAACGTCTAATGTGTGCTTGTGAGATACGCATCTGTTGCCGAAACAGATGTGCGAGGTAAACACGTGTACAGGAAAACAATGTATTGCACGATGGCGCTCGCTTCTAACATTGTCGTTCGTTCATCTATTACTTGTTTCCAGAACTTGAATGGAATGGTTTAATTACATAGGTGAATGTTTATCGATCAAAATTTTATGGACGGCAACAACGAATTGATAGTGCTGTCGACTTTATTCACCTCGCTCACTTTTTTCAATTGTACAAGTTTATGATTGATAAAACATAAACTATTTAGTCCACCCGCAACTTCACCCGCAAAAGAGTGATTTCACAAACGTACATACATACGTCCAAATTAAAGTATGGTTATGGCCTGTCAGTGTGCCAAGTTTCATCTCAATACATAAAACGGTTAGCGCGTGATGCTAACTCAAACATCCAAATATCTTTACTAACTTTCGCATTTATAGAATTAGTTTAATAGGATAGAATAATTAAAACAATATTGACTCTGCTTATATTTCATAAACAGGAATGTGAGCCTAAGCGTTTAAGGCTTAAATTGTTAGACAGAATACGATATTCACCTCAAATTGATAGGTTTACCTTATAATCGGTTTTGGAATTTAAAGATAACCTAAATATTCTATCTAAAATTCTATAGACACTGTCTCGTAAATTCAACATTAAAGGAACGTACCATTGAGCACATGGACAGACACAGAGGCAGGATGTGCGTTGTTCGGCACACAGGTATAGTTCCCGGAGTCTGTGAGGGCAGCCTTCGTCACCAGGAGTTTGCTGGTGGTACCACCCTCAGTCTTCTCGGTCTCCAAGCTTATCCCGCCCCGCGGTGAATCGAAGTCCACTACTGAGTTTCCATGATACCTAAATCAGAAAACCAAGTCTCATGGTATAGAAGTAGAAAAGGTAATCAAATTATGGGTATCACAATTCATTCTCTCTACTTTGCCTGTATCGCAATAAATTAAGATTAATATTATAACCAAAGAATATTTGAACCTCGAATAAGACTATAACTTTCCAATTATGTAAATGAAAACTAAATTACCAACTTTTTGTTCAGTTAATGGATTATAATCAAGAAAGATGTTGATGTTAATAATTAATTTCATGTTTTCAATAGCCTTGTAAATGTGCCTCCTAGTGGATTACTTTGTTGAAATTTCAATGTACTCGTTCAAGTGAGCAGAAAACATCGAAATTGAAAATTTCATTCAAAAATTTCGTATTCTCTTTGTATTGTAATAACAAAATCCATATTTGCTTCCATCCGCACATTATTTACATTTCTTTCCGCTACTCAATACCCGATAGCTACAAATCCGGAGCTTACCATAAAACAGAGGCGCTCGACGGCGGCGACGAGTGAACATTCACTGAGCACGTCAACGATATCGTGCTGCCTTTCTTCACGTACACATCCTGAGAGCCCCATATGGTAGCTGCAGCCGCTACAATAAGCAAAAATAAACTTAGTTAACTAGGAAACAGAACACAAATACGAATGCGACCGGCTACTCTTGAGCGGTGAAGCGTAACGTCGAGGTTTAAACGAAAATTCAAAATTACAGAACACTTGACAGAACTCGAGATGGATTGCAACTGTTTGTTTTCTGTTTCAAAGAAGCTCTTGTAAACACAAGAAGATTGTAGCAACTTTACTAACGTGTTGTCATCTTTTAACATCATTATTTGAATATAAAGTTTACTTGTAGTGTACTTTTACTATTTCCTTGTTACATATATTTGTTTGATGAAATTCATAGCAAATGAATGAGTTGGTTAGTGTAAGACACGGCAGAGATATTGTGTGAATAGCCGACAGTCGAGCAGGCAAGCCGTCTGATGGTAATTGATGTCGCCAATGGACATCACGATGCGTTGCCGGCCAAGTTAGAAAGAAAGAACTGGCTCCCAAAATAGGGTTTGATGAATCACGACTATTGGCATTTCTTATCAGTTTTACGAACAACAATAATTTTCCACCTTTCGATAGAGTCATCGTATAGGTTACATAAAAACCGTTTGATTTTAGATAATCGCTGCATTGTTGGATAACACACACACTAACTTTGAAAAACTGTGGAACGTTAGTTCTACGTTTCCTTGCACGTAGATTATAACAAATAAAATAATAAAAAAAAATACCACACCAATCATATTCCTATCTTAAGATTC
Organism: Thymelicus acteon; assembly: GCA_951805285.1. Classification (NCBI taxonomy): domain Eukaryota; kingdom Metazoa; phylum Arthropoda; class Insecta; order Lepidoptera; family Hesperiidae; genus Thymelicus; species Thymelicus acteon. The sequence continues at coordinate 17,049,385 of OX638229.1, forward strand.
CATATTAACATGCGAGTGGCATAGTAAAATGACACATTTTTGTTGGATATAATATGTACATACTAATATAGTAAAACCGAAGAGTTGTTTAATTGTTTGTTTGTTTGATCGCGCTAATCTCTGCCAATTGGTTATGGAATTTTTTTTGTAAGTATAGATAGCCACATTCATGAGGAAGGCTATAATATTTAAATTCCTGATAAAAGGAGTTGCCTCAGGGTTACAGGTATTTAGATGTCTAAAGCAATGCGAAGGTAGATAATAGTCTTGTACTGAACATTAATAAGGTTTAATTGTATATAAATAAATTAATTTTATTATATTGTCATAATTGCAGCCCTGAAGCCCACCGCGTTGGTCCAGTATGGATTGGCAGACTATATACACCTATGAGAACAATACGGAGAACTCTTCGATGTTTACTGAAAATGTTTTTCTTTGCCGAAGCAATTTACATTTATAACACGGAACATTTTAAACTTTTTGGTAGATTTGATTCGTTAAAACAACAATGTTCGATAAACATAGCCGACGATGCTGAATAACAAAACGAGGTCATGCCAGCTAATCGTTAAATAAACGTTAAAATTCAGTGTGCACGAAAAATAAATTCAAAATGCCTTGCAAAAGCTGAAGCTGAAACTGAGGGCTGATGAATGAGGGAAACGAATACAGAACATAATTAAATCTATAGCGACACTCTCGATTTTTATATGGATGAGAATGAAAAAACAGCGACAGCATGGTATGGTAATATCGACGTCAAAAAACAAACCTCTCCTGGGAGCATTGATCTTTTAATGAATAAACTTTTTTATAATTTAAACATGACGTTCAATAAATGTTCAATAAACTTTATAATTTTTACTGAGAACTATCTGTTTTTATAACGATAAATTTACTCATTGATTAAGTAAATTTACTTTAAAGAAATCCATAAATATCCTGCCACTATCAGAAACCAACGGAACTGCCACATTTGATGATATTAATAAAAAAAAGTTTTTAAAATTAAATCGAGAGCGTCACTAGATTTGGTTAAGCTGTGGCAGAGGAAGCAGTACCTGAGGAGCGGGGCGGTGCCGGGGGCGCGGGGGTGTGGGACTCATCTGGAATTCACAAGACAACAGCTTAGGAGGGGGCAGGAATACAAAACAGTGACCTCAATGGTGTTCAACTGTCAGGCAATGCTTCAATCCGTTACAGATAGTCTGGTGATTCTGACTGGTTTTCTTTTAACTACATAGTTGTTAGGTGTTTTTGTTGAAGCTACGATTAATATAAAGTGAATGAATAATTGTGCTTATAGATGGTAGTAAATCAAATGATATTAATGAGCTCTAAGATAATAAAATTGTAATGCTTTTAAATAATAGGCCATTAGTCTAAATCACCAATTTTATTGAATTTGGTAGATAAAAAAATTAAGTTCTTTGGAAGATATAACTGGCATTAAAAGTTTTGCGAACCTTATCGAAGTAATCCTAAATATCATCTGTTGGGGAGAATATGGGGTCGAAAATTACTAACAAAATAAGATAAGTTTTACTACAGTACTGGTAAAGGCTGAACAAGTAAAGGTAATTAAAGTGTCAGAACTACATAGTCTCCATACATCCTTCTAGAATTCTAGTCCAAAGACAGACATTATACACAAAACAATGTCCATTGTCTGTTGATTTTTGCTAATTAACAGATGATACTAGATGGCAGCTGTCACTTACCATCAGGTGGCCCGTCTGCTCGGTTATTTTCCTAATGACCCATATAAAAAATAATTCTTACGCATAATATTTAGGTTAGGATAATCGAAGACGCACACTTAATTCGGACATTCAATATGAAGGCATAAAATAAAATAAAAACTGAAACCATTTTTAAGGATATTAAAAAATTGAATTTCCCGTCCGAAACGCCACGGTACATCAGACCACATTAAATCTGACAAAAACGTTTAATGAAACGGAGCGCGATCCGACAAAAAAGCTTTAATGAAAGGACGTAATGCGGTTAAGGCAATTCATCGTTGAATATGAATTTAAAAGCATCTATAAGTGATATTCAGCGCAACCAATAAAACTGCTATTATAGAATTGCAATTGGTCGTATGATTTTCCCACGATAATAATTGTAACTAGTTAAAACGCTGATTTAACAGGTTCATGAATTTATTTATATTTACATAGACGTGAATAATATTTCAAAATCATGTTTATGTTGAAATCATGGCTATTAAAGTTAACGTTAGTTAACGTTAATTAATTTTTGTTAAAATTTTTCAAGGCAAAGCCTAAACCAGTGAACCTAGTAACAAAAACCACTAACACCCCAACTCAGATTCACAAACGGTTACTTTAATCATTCCGTAAAGAATCACCATAAAATTATGTACTAAGGAGCGGTTTAAGTAACCGTTAGTAAGTCTGAGTAGGGGCGTAAGAGAGCAGCAAAAAGGGAAAAAGAAAAATTTGTATGGGTAACAATGAAACAAAACACAAGACATACACGAACACATGGACTAGTTTTATAATCTTACAACCTGAAGGAAATCATAAAAAAATCACTTTACCTATTTAGACGGAGCGTGATTTATAACTATAAAATATACGTGTTTTACCTGCAAACCATTTTTTAGCGTAACAAGCGCTGTAATTGGCTAGGCGTGGAATTGAGAGGCTCGTGTGATCTGACAAACGGGTTGGTTGAGAAATGATATGGATTAAACCTTTGTTTTACAAGAAAACGTGAATATAAAAATTGAAAATTAAAACGGAAATATAAGAAGCAAAAAAGGATGCAACTAATATTATAATGATAATATGATGATTAATTTTATCTATCAAGTAATTTTATTTATTTATTTATTTATTTAGCTTACATTATTGTCTTAGAATTTTATCTATCTAACACTCTTAAAAACTAAAAATTAAAATAAAATTAATTAAAAACAATTATCGTGTATCAGAAGGGGAACTTAGTGAAAAGTTTTCCGTCAACTTTTTCAATATTAACCTACACATTAATTTATATATATAGCTCCACTTAGTAATGTATTTGTCTATTGGATCAATATTTCAATTAAACAAATACTTAAGTTGCGTAAAATTGTATTGAAGATAAGTACCTACATAAGGATATGCCTGCGGGGGGTTTGAAAACGGAATTCATCAATAGTCTAGCAGGGGTATTAACGGTGGGGTCAAGGATCGTATCACCCTAATTATAATCCTAAACGCTCACAATTCACTCATGTCACATCACTATTGTAAGAGAATCTACACCGTTATTTGCAACTTACTCTCATAAAGCGAAAACTAGACCCTCGGCTCCATTTGATCCTATTAAGTAATTGTTAAGATATTTAAGCTGTAGTCTGAGCAGCTCGGTGGAACATTCTAGTGAGGATGCTCAAGCAATATTAACGTAACAAGAAGCGTAATTGGCTGTGAGTAGAATTTCGAGATCGGAAGAGCCCTGTCGTTGTGTTATATCATAGCATATCCATATAATATTACACACATAAGAGAGGTCACTTTAAATCGATATTATAACTGCGCAGACTAAATCTCTTGGGAGCAAAATGGAAGGAATTTGAAGGTTTTCTTTGGGATACTATTGTTTTTACCTTCTTCGAAACTGTTTGTGGAATTTGATGTTATCTATATGTCATGGGCAAATCATAAATTATTAGGCTACTAAGTTATTAAATTGTGCTACTAAGTTAATTTTTTATAGCATAAATTAAATGTTACGCTCAAAGACTGAAAACCTACTGAGCGAAAATATTTAAAGTCTATTTGATTCAACGAAGCATTTTTATAACCGTGGGGTGAAGTCCCACGTTGGGATCCACGACTAGTAAATGACACGTCCAGTAATTGACAACTTGACAGTCATCTATGAATAGCTGAAAAGAAAGATCTAGAGCTCTGTTTAAACAAAAGATCTCATCCTGCTCCAGAAAAACGTAATAAGGAAATAGTCTCCCAAGTTCAAAGAAACAAGTGATTGGGGAACGCTCGTCAAAAGATGAGCTTTTGGTAAAATTTCACGTCTTGGGAATACTGTCCTACAAAACCCAAATATTACATCTATAGTGTCCTAAAGATAAGGAAAAAAAAAGAAGGGAAATATAACTTTTAAGGGTTTGGATTTGTTTTGAAGATTGGTCTCTGAACAAATTTCGTGAAATCTTTGCTGCTTAAATATTTATAATATTATGTTTAAGTTTTTAGATACATACTTTTTAACTTTATAAAATTTAACTGTAGTTTAATAGTAATTTAGTTTAGTTATAAACAGGGAATATTTTTTTCAAATTGCATATTACACGAGACGGTGTGAAGAAAATTAAACACAATTTTTACACGCTTTATATTAGCTTCACCTGTATGTTTGTTTGTAACTTGTAATTTACAACCGACTCCTTTGGACTTTATTTTGACCCACTTCAAACGGTCAGATTTCTTTCCAACTTCGTAGACTTTTCGAGGACCGATGACAATTAAATACTTAAAGAAAAAAGAAAGAAACAAAAAAAAACCTAACTACGCGCTTTATATTTGCTTTGAACGGTCAGATTTCTTTCAAACTTCGTAGACTTATCGAGGACCGGTGTCAATTTAATATTTAAAAAAAAGAAAGAAACAAAAAAAAACCTAACTACGCGCTTTATATTTGCTTTAAACGGTCAGATTTCTTTCAAACTTCGTAGACTTATCGAGGACCGGTGTCAATTTAATATTTAAAAAAAAGAAAGAAAAAAAAAACACCTAATTACACGCTTTATATTAGCTTTAAACGGTCAGATTTCTTTCAAACTTCGTAGACTTATCGAGGACCGATGACAATCAATATTTAAAGAAAGAAGAAAGAAAGAAAATCTAAATTTTATTTCAAAAAAATTAACTAAAAAATGAAAAAAAAAATAGTTAAAAAAAACTAAAAAACACGCGTTTATAGAGAATCCAAGTAAAAAAAAAGAAAATAAATTTGAATTAAGAATCGTTTAATTATAATAAAAGCGTGGGGTGCATGGTGTCAATAAGTAGAAAGGCTAATATCTTAAAAAGCACCCCACGCTTTTATTACAATTACACGATTCTTAATTCAAATTTATTTTATACTTTTTAATTAGATTTTCTATAAAAGCGTGGTTTTTTTAAACTACTATTTTTAACTTAAGGACTGAAATACTTTTTTGTATTAGGAAAATCGTATAAAGATCCTCAAGATTTGATTAAGTAGGATATATTATAGCCAGTTAGTTAGCCTTTCATTATTATTGAATTAAGGATGCAAAATGTATACTTTTTATTCTTCGGTATCTGTGTAGAAAATTGCACCGCAACCAATTACATTGAAATGCCTTTTGTATGCCTTTTTAGTTTATAAGTTAGACATTTATTGATACGTAATGACATTATGTATCCGGCCTTGACATATTATACGAGTATACCACAGTATATCTGTAGTCTGAAATACCCCTGCAATCAAATTACAAAGCTCTCTCGTATCGGTATCTGAAACAATACAACTCACGATTCCCTAAATTCTTCACCAATTCTTTCTCTTTGCCTTTTTCCAAATAGCGAGTATCAATATTGATGGAATAACAGATACCTGTAAAGAATAATTCGATTTACATTCATGTAATGCTAGAACTAAACAAACAAGATTACTTTGAAAGGAATTGATCGTTGATGTAATGTACACACAGTACTGTAGTTTTAATGTTTGACGAAATAGTACAAGATCTATCAGTATCTTTTTTAAACATTAGCAAAGCAAAATAATTGAAAATATTCCAATGAATAATCATTAGTAATGTAACGTAAAAGTAAAATAACAGCAACTTCAACATTTAATATCGATACATCTGTTGCGGTGTATTCAGGTGTGCACTGTCATTCACCATGTGTGACACTGCTAAAGCATTACCTTATACCCAGTGGAAAAACCGACCAAGTTCCTGTCAGGCCACGTGCAGTTTAGGGTTCCGTAGTTGTATATTGATCGAGTATTACTTTAATAACTAAAGCTTACCTATTCGTGGTTGTTTTCCTTAGCTATATCATACATTTTAAGCTGGTGTCTGACCTAATAGATATCACTCTGAGTTCACATAAATTTATAAAGCCACATGGTTTGCATGTGCTTTGTGCTAGAAATATAATGTAAATAATGTTTCGCTGATACTAATGTAAAGATTTTAATGAAAGGCGCGTTACGTTGTTCAAAGGATTCTAAAGCTTACGGGTGTTCATGAACTCTTGATAAATATTATTTCAAATTAAACAGTGTTTCTCTTTGACCACCTTCCAAAATAGGCACTATTATTCAACCAAATAAAAATTCTCAAATCACTTTCGGATCATTTTACTTACTTCTAGTGAATATCTTTCAAATGTTCCAATAGCTACGATGAAGATAAAATTTAATACCTTTGACTTGAATAATAAATTAACTTGAACGGCAAATAGTACAAAGATAAAAAGGAGCCTTGAATAAAAATAACGACGGTAATGATTGCATAGTATGGTAAAATGGTTGTCAATAATTTTACATCATTTATAATAAAACATTAGAAGTTGATTAAAAGTTATTTCTTTAATAGAGTAGAAACCTGTTACATACATATTCATAAGAATCAATTCTGTATAAAAATCAATCGCCAATAGGAATCGGTGATAATATTATCTTTATAATTAGGTTGTAAACACTTACAATCATATTTTTATTGGATCGTTTGGGTTTATACAAAAATATTAAGAAAATTTTCCTCATCGAGGAAAATGTTGAATTTGTATAGTATGTTAATCACGTTGTATAAAGTAATGATTAATTTAATACGTACCTACATAATTTTACAAAGCGAGACGGACGTGCTCTGAATTCAGATCTGTGGTTCCTTGGCAGGCGGCTTATTTTATTGTTCTTATACATTTTTTCTAACCAACCCGGCCTTCCTATCATTAAGGTTTCATCTGTTTACATTTGATTGTAAAATTTATCTTCAGTAACACGCTATGGTGTTGCCATATTAGTTGCAAAAGTATTAGCATCGTGTTTGACTGGAGATATCTCTTGGGTTCTGCCCTTTACGAAGCTAAATTATCGCGTAGACTAAAATATACGAGTAAGCAATACCCGACGGCTCTCAAAATTCTGTCTTTTGGTTTTGTCTTTTTTTTTCGTTTTTGTTACACAATTAATATGGAATCCGGAAAGAAAAAGGGTATTTCGGTTAAAACTAAAATCTTTTCATCCATATCAAGTAGGACCCAGTCAGAAATTGAATTCTTCGAAACAAAATGAAAGAAAAGAAATATTATTCGCAACCTAATTTACAAAAGACACGTAAAAAGTAGGCTACTTTTCATATTAGGGCAGGGTAATATGAAAAGTGGCGATGTAATCTGGCATCTATCTCTCGTCATATTAGGAGTGGGGCTAATACCGCGATACAAAGTGGGGACATTACTCTACGTCAAGGATATAGTGGAGGCGCATATTCACGTAAATCGGGGAGAGTATGGTGAATGTGTGTAGAAGTGTGTTCCCTAATGTACGGATAATATTTGCTTCTTGCTTCTTACTAAACTGCGTTGATGTATTAGTTGTATTTTTACATAACTGATGTACTTTAAATGTTTGTGACAGGGAACGGATCATTACTAACTCAACACATTTCCAATTCTACCATTAATAAGCTCTGAGAAGAAATACTAAGAATATGATATTGACATGTGACTATGTGAATATTATTTACTAGTCCACCGCTTTAACAGGGGTAACTTAGTATATTTATTGTGTACGATGACAAAAAAATACTGACAAAAAATTCCAAAATTTAAATTTGATTCATCAGAGAGGACTTCGTTTATAATAACGCCTAACTTGTGGACTTTGGTGTCTTTAACATCCTTCTTACCGAAACAAAAGACTGCTCAAACCAATTCGCTTAACGCTTCAATTACTTAAAATAGCCCTGTTTCTGGAAAAATTAAGCTTAAATAAGCTGTGAAATGAAATTGTATTTTAAAAACAAACGAAAAATTAAAAACAAAAACGTATTCAGATATTCACCTTCCACATTCAAGATTACAGCCATGTTGATTTTTGGCTCAGTGTTTATCTGGCATTCGTAGACGCCAGCGTCTCTTGGCTGCACGTAGTCTATCTTCAGATCCCAGTCGTCAGATGGCTCTGGGTGCAGCACGCTGAACCTCGCGTCTCCCGTATACGTGAAGATGTGGGATGTGAGGATGTGCAGGTCTCGCTTCCTCATCCAGGATACCTGTTGACATTCAATTCGGTTTAAATGTTTTGGGTTAAAACCATTCTTGCTTTATTTGACTTCAAATGGGTATGTAGATTTTAGTAACTAGTTTCATGAATAAATCTCATTTGTGATATAAAAAAGTTAAGACGAAAAAATTGGATTCGTAATACGTCGCTACTGTATCACTTGTCATTCAAAAGCTAATACGAGCCGAAAAAAATCTCAAAAGCAATTTCCTAGGTCAATATTTTCCTTATCTCACACCCACATTGGATTTACCTTCGTCATTACCAAGAATATTCTTCCTAAAAATCCCTGAATATTTTCATTTAAAAACAGATTACCATATTTCATCTTGAGCCCGACCCGCTCAGGGTAGATGCACCTGTTAATACATACATTATACAAATTATTAAAAACTCGGCAGTATGACGATCCTCCTTGCAAAACACCTTCCCAGTATTTCATTAATTTAATATGAGCTTGTTGCAATTCATTATCTAGCATGACTAGTCTGCACTTCTTTTTTACCTTTCTTTCTTCAACACATTTTGCTTTATGCCGTAAATCCATTAGCTGATCCTTTTTAGGTTGGTGTTGATGCATCATTAGCGTTTTAATAAAATTAGTTCTTTGTATACATGTATGGAGATTATGGAGAGATTTATGTTTTCAAAGGAATTGTGAATTCTACCATCTCGCATATAGATGGACGTATATGTAGCCTTTACGCTTTTATTTCGGCCTTTATATGATAAGACCTGAACTAAGAGCAAACATTTGTCATAGATTACAATGATGAAGACAGTAACATAGATGATTACTTAGTACACAAAATTAAAAATAACCAGTGTAATTGCAGAATTTGAAAGCGATTCTTGTGAAACAGACCATCTTTTAAAATGTAATATCATTACTAATGATAATGAAAAGATAAAAGAATCTTACAATAGCCCAAACATTAATTGCTGTTAACAATTAAATTTGGGGCTTCAAAATCACTTTAATTTACGTCAAGCTCCATCTAGCAACGTGGCCTTTGATTAAAATTACACCAACAATGAGGGACTAAAATTATATTTTTCCAAATTCGAAGGCCTCTGAGAAATTAGAGAATAAATTCGTTCCTTTGTCGGGTTTTTGTTTTTGAACGTAATTAGAGTAAGCTTCGAGTGAGCCCCTTAAGCCGATGGTAATTAAGCAAGACGAAGCGTCCACAGCCTCTTTACAGCCCTTAAAATAATAAAATTAAGTAATGGCTGCGCAGAAAAATTCTACCGCAAATTCTGCATTCGCTGTATTTAATTCATCAAATGCGGTTAAGTCTAGAAGTGGCTGGGATTTAGGAAGTTTTCCTACAATGAGCTTATAACGAACATAATTTTTTAAATGAAAATTCTTTTGCATCTGACTGAGGTTATTTTTCAGGACAATATTCATACACTTCAAATGAATCCGAATGTATTGTGAATTAAATGAGATGCTTTTTGTAATTTCTGAATTGCTATAGCGTGTTAAAAACTATTTTTGAAGGCCTACTTTAAAACATACTAATGTAAACAATATAGGAAATGCGCTATAGTTATAAATTCAAAGTAAAAATGATTGTGACGAAACTTTCCATAATCTGTATCGTTTTACCTGTACCTTTGTATCGTTAACTCGCTTGTGAGTCTGACAATGAAGACAAGAAAAATAAAATGGAGCAGAATTGTGCTCTTATTTATTTTTTCTCGGTAATGCCCAATAAATTTAAAGGGTTAATCTCGCTTTATGTCTAAACGTTATTCTGAGTTTTGTAGTATTTATGCAAAGTATTTTCAAAACGGTTAATACTTGGCTTTCACGGTATACCGTTTATGATGTTCATTTACATAAAAGTTGGAAACTGAACGAAATTTTTAATTTTAAGTCTAGCACTCTGCTCACCATCAATAAATAAAATAATGTATTCACACGTTATTACGAAAAGTTGTAGTATTTTGAAATCAAAACCACAATAGGGAAGCATTTTATTGCAATTATGAACACATGGCATTAGCAAGGCTAGTTGATAAATTAAATGCCTCTTCCTGGTGATCTTAAGTGACTGAGTAAAGAGACAGCGGGTGTAGCCATCTATGTATAGTTTTCGTAGACAACATTCATGATGCTATGTCGGAGATCTTCGGCGGTATGGAAACATCCAATACTTGTATTGGTCACTAACTCCTCCACCAATTCCCACTGGAGCTGCGTAGCAGAGTATGGTCAAGCTGAGCTTCCACTCCAAGCAAACCAGGCTCCGTACGGTATTGTGGGAGCTGACTTATCACTCATAGGTATCAGTTAACTTGCTAAGAAGAACGAGTCCACGGCATCATTATCCTATCCGCACCTTATTTTCTTAAAGTTATTGCCAAGTATTTTTATGGGAGTGTAAATCTGTCTTGTCTACACATAGTTCGTTCTTAGCCATTACCCACTCATTATTCTATAGCAGAGGAATCTCGGCTTAAAAATATTTACAGATTTTATTTCGTGACAATCTTCCAAATAACTCCCCGAACAATATATTATAATGCATCTCGGGACATCACAGAGCTATTTATTTTCTGGGATAGGGTGTAGATCCCCAACCATTAATATGGCGGTCAGTGGAGCGCTGAAGGGATCGAGCGCTCGATGAGAGATCGACATTGAAAAATGATATTCAATAGCGGAGGTGCCGGAATAGATAGTCTGGGGAATATGGAGGCAGTTCAGGTGTGATTGTCAATAAGGTACGAAATAGCGAAAATGACGGCGGAGCGAAACTTGTATATCATAAAGCTAAAGATTATCTGTGCTTCAAAACAAAAAATATTCCGAGAGATGGTGAAAGACGACTGAACAAAAAAGTTAAGGAAATCACGATAATCGATCAAAGCCGAGAGAAGATGGATAATGTTATGTAGGAGTTGCGATATATGATTAAGACAGCAGAGATTTCTATGATGAATGCTGAATGAGTGGATTTAACCAATGAAAAGGAAGATTTCGATTGGTTTATTTCATTGGAAGTAATATAGTGAACTAAGGTTTAAGCGAAGATTTAAAAGTATTGTCAAATGAATAAAACATCACCATCTTACATAAACGATTAACAGTGGAGCAGCATGGTGAAGTATGTTTAGGCCAATTTTAATAAAATTATAACTTTTACTCTGCATAAAATCACAACCAGAGTGAAAAAATATTATTTTAAATTATTAGAATATCATAAAACTGATCAAATTGTAACTTGGTGTATTTTATCTTTTATCCAGGATGCATTCCTCCGAAACTTTTCGATCGCGGATTTCTATTTCCGCTAGATAAGAGATACAAAGCAGCATGCAACTGCTAATAAGAGATTAGTTACAATTTTTAAGCCTTTTATTGCAGAAAAATAAGTAGACAAAAAATTTGTCTAATTTTAAAAATAGGTACTTAAATAATGAGCTAGTAAATAACAATATTTTTTGGTGATGTTTTTCGAAGTGAACAGAAGTCTGGGTTCTCGTATTCGAAAAAAAACTATAAAAATATGTATTAAACAAATTCCATGACAATTGTAAAAACTATAGATCAGACAAAATTCACAGTATCTAACTTATTACATCAAAACACGATACATTCACACATGTGAAATGTTTACCCAGTCGAAGGTCTGTTTGTCTATACAGCGTTGGCAAGTAAACCGCTTCACGTGTATTCCACACCTGTATGTGACGAGGCAGTAGGGCCGACTTGGTTCACAACCACAAACTAATATTAATAGCAGTAATTTATATTCTTGACTTAATTGATAGAGGACCCCATAAAATTGGTAAGACGACCTCAACGCTTTGACAAATGGCGAGGTGTTAGGAGCTTAATTTATTGAGAAATATCGTACCAAGACGTAGCTATACCGCATACGACTTGAATACAATTCTGACGATTATAATAATAATGGAATGTTTACATGAACGAATTCGCGCAATATTATTCTAAGCATGTTGAGAATTACACTGAATGAGTGATCATACACAATTGAGACATTACTGGACACTAAATCAGATACCAAATATTGATTGTTACCCAAATATCTCGATTGGACCCACCGTTTAGGACTAGAACATTTTCTTAGGGTAGATATTTCACAATATTCAGCTGGAATTTCAGCCAAAATTCAGCCTAATGATAATAATGAATTTCAGATTTTTGAAATTTCTCAGTGAAATGGTTTTCAAATAATATTAATATTATCCTAGTGACAAATAGTATTACCTACTCTCAGCAACTTAACATTATTTTCTCGTTAAGAACCGCCGTTAGGTCCAAAATTTCTGAACTTTGCGTACATTATATCAAATAAAAGGAAATGCTAAATAATACTGAAGTTATTACTAATTTTAACTTAACGCGGACAAATATTATTCCTTAGATAAGGTGTAGTTAGTACAGCCGAGTCATTACACGGGTACTTTACCCGATAATCTTCGGGGCTACGAGTATTCTCTAATCTTAAAATCTCGCTGTTAATGTTAGCACCAATGATTAGTATATTAGTTATAAACTTTTTCCTTTTTGTGATGCCAGGGTCTTAAAGCGACACTTGAATATCAATAGGTGTGGGAACTCTATAAATTAGATATAAACTTTTTTTAAGTTTTTCAAGGAAGAGCCAGTTTTAATGTTCATTGGATTTTAATGTTCAGTTGAGTTGAATATAACCATATACGGGGTACATCTTTATACATTAACTTCCTCGCAGGACGATAATATGGCAATGGCAACATTTGGCAACATATTATGGCAACATTTGGCAATGGGCCGACAATATAGTTCAAAAGACCAATAATCGATGAGGAAGAAAGGTCAAAAGACACACGACCCCCCGACCAGTTGGACCGACGACCTGAAGAAGACAGCGGGTATCCGCTGGATTCAGAAGGCTCAGGACCGGTAGAGGGCGCAAGTTAGTGGAAGCCTATATCCAGCAGTGAAGGCTGATGGATGGATGTCAAAATTTGATCAGTACTCACGGTTCTATTCCCTATGTGCTTGGCGCGACACCGCAGCACGGCCGCCTGGCCGACCACGGCGGACACGTTGCGTGGCGACACGTCGTCGAAGTACGGCCGCTCCCCGCGCTCCCCCCGCTCGCCTGCCCCGCTGGCGCTCGACACTCCGCCCACATCTGATGACAAACAGTTTTATATCTTACTACAGCTCGTACTTACTAGTTACTACAATCGTAGGGATGACTGTCGAAAGAGACTACTAAATCCAGCCCACTTCTGGTAGGGCCCCTACTAGCGTATCAGTGATGCCTTTGGTATTGCTGATAATGCTGATGTCCATGGGCGACGATAGCCACTTACCATTAGGTGGATCATCAGCTCGTATGTAGGCTATTTCCATAAAAAAAACATTTATCTTTGCATCCATTCCTTCGCCTAAGAATATGGTTGATAATAATTCCAAAGCAACTGGGCTTTGTTAAATAACTTTTTTTCCATTCATCTTTTCCATCGTGGCGTCATTCAGGGAATCAGATTGTCATATTCGATGTTCACGAATTTACTGAAGAATTATTCCAGTGGCAAAATGGTAACCGTTATTTATATAATACGCTAGTTGCGCTGAAGTATTCAGAGCGGCCAGGCCTCGTTTTATACTTGTAGTTCAAGAAGACGACAACCGTATGGCCAGGGCAATCAAACCTCGTTAAGAACATACCGCTTCTCAAAGCTGTTTAAATCAAGACCTGAAAAACATTAGAAAATTGATGATGGAATTTATTAGAAAGACCTTAGATAATTTATGCCTAAAACGAAAGGCTGATTAAAGAAACAGATGAAGGCGAAGCGTCAGATTTACATTCATAGGCAAATTTAGCAGTTACAATCATGATCAGGTTTGATCAAAAGCATATTAATCATACGTATAATTTTATATAATCTGCATTACGTTTTGCAATACACAATTGACGAACTAATGTTCGTGTGTTTTTACAACGTACATAAAATATAGCTCCCATAGTCTAGACGCTTAATAGACCTATAAACGTTATAGTGAAATATGCTAATGTATTTAAGTGACATATTGTAAAGACTATGTGTACGAAGACCTGACTAGAAAATAATTTTCCAATTTACTTTCCAAGGTTCTTAGTTCATCAACCCCAGCCGAATCTTTATTAAAAATGTGTCCTACGAAAATTAAATACTACATGAGACATATAGCTAGATAATTCCCTGTGGGAGGGTTTAAAAATCCTGAATAAAAAGTTCAACAAACCAGACGCGTTAATGCATACCGAAAATTTTCCCCAAACCTGAATTTAAACGAATTTAAGTTTAACGAAAACACGATTAAAATGCCAAACAAGCTTGAAGTTTGCGACAAACAAATTTGTTCTGCGGATTTTATAGAGTATTGGTAGGTAGGCCGTGGGACCTAATTGTTTAATACATCCAATTTTCCGTCGGTTCTCCACTTTCAGCCTAACGAAGTTTGCGATTAAATTGGAAGGTTTGTAATTGTATTAAGGAGTCTTTAATTGTTTGGTTTTGTTATATATCACTGGTTCTGAACAACATCCAGATTACTATTTCATATTATAATTAGAATTAATTGAGCCTCAAATTTAAAGGAGTTTCTCGCGAGATTATATTATAAGTAACATGATTTAAAAAAGAAGCGGAAGATGATAATTAAAAATAGGACAATTGTAATATTATGACAATTTTAATAATCTATACAATCTATATACAAATAAATAAAATTGGAGTGTCTGTTTGTAGTACTAAAATAACTGCTTTTTACTTAGTGCATTTGGATGTATACACGGTACTTATACCAAAACAACATTTTTTACAATTTTTGTCTGTCTGTCTGTCTGTTTGTTCCGGCTAATCTCTGAAATGGCTGGACCGATTTTGACGGGACTTTCACTGGCAGATAGCTGATGTAACAAGGAGTAGCTTAGGCTACTTTTATTTTAGAAAAAAAATAGTTTTTTAGGCGAAACGAAGTTCGCCGGGTCAGCTAGTATGACAGTAAAATGCTCATTGCCATAGTTTTCAATATTTTTGTATTGTTGTGCGGAGTGCAGTGTTTAGATGCCTAAAAACACTGACAGGTTTATTTGTTAAGGATCTCACCCGAGTCAGTCTCGCCGAGACCATGATCGTAGTAACAAAACGTAAAACACAAGAACGTGAGCACCCGTTAAAATGAAAATTCTAACCTGTTAGTCTAATTTACAAATCAAATCTAAAACTTTGTATGCTGTATCATCAATCCTTACAATACGATGACGTCACTGAAATTTTCAGCAAAATGGTCTTTATAATATACAACGACTCTGTCAGTGTCGCTTCCCCCGTACATAAACAAAAGAAACGTTACATACGAGTATCAAGGGCAGTCAAACGAGCATCGCGTTATAGTGCGCTCCCGCCCCGTTCTCATAACCGCAAACCACCGCTTGTATTTACATAAAACACGCCATTATCAAAGTGTCTAACCGCAGTCGCTCCGGAACTTGACGTCAGTGTCACCGAACCGGAAACAAGAACTGAGCCTTTGCCCGTTCTTTTTAAGGAGACACATATAAGCTCAGTGGGGCCCCTAAATTTGCGAAGGAAAACATTAAACAAAATGTTTGTGTTGACAATGTTGGGTATTATAGGAGAACAAGACTTTTTAAGCTATTGCATAGCTTTTATCGCGGGCTTTGAGCGCGGCGACCGAATCAAGTAATTCCGTAACGAAAATAAAACCTAACACCCCCCACTCCGCCTACCATGTAGATCGGCCGAGCGTTTTTAGTTTTATTTATTCCATGTACCGCACTTGTATATAGGCCTCCTATATATGGATATTCATATCCCAGGCGCATTCGCAAGATATCGCTGTTTCGCGCTTTTATAATGTGAATAGTATTAGTCGTTGTATGGACAATGTCATTGTACATATGTATGTCTGCAACTCAATGCATATAACCGAATTAAAAAACCTATTAATTCAATTGATCTGTGTAAATAAACCGTTGTAGTTAATATGTGGTAAATATATACATAATATATTAAACTATGGTGAAGATGACGTTGCCACGTGCCACGAGGCTATTATCAGAATACCACCAAGTGCGTCTTTCCTTACCTTTGTTTTGCAGCTGTGTTCTCTTAATTTTCAAGAATATACCATCACAGCTGCATTTCCCGCAATTATTGCTTATATGTATACAAGCAAGTGGTACATAGGTATTACGGATTCACTGCTCAACTTGGGTTTCTATCGAAGAAAAAATATAATACACAAATCCGCAAACCGTTGTATGGTAGTAGATTTAACCAGGATTCAGTTTTTACACCAAAAAAGGTGAAATAAAAATAATACCAAAGTATTAGTCGTTCCTAGACATTCCTAGATATGCATAGAGGTGTGAAGCTAGTGCTTAACCCGAGTAACATTAGTACCAATAGACTTTAAACGGTGTTCCTTCCAAAAAACATAAATTACTATTGGTGTCAAATTGATGACCTACATTTGATTTAACTGATAAATGATCGATGTAACAATAACATGAATACAAAATACATTTAACGACATGACTAGATGCGACGACTTCAGTGATCATTTTGTCATTACGAATTGTTAAATGACTTTCCGCGGAATAGAACATGATATAATTGGTGCTTAAGTAATATTATACTCGTAATAGGACGTAAAGCGTATCTTATTAATGAATGACTTACTACGCTTCTTTAATGTGACTTCGTAAACCTTAGTCATAAATATGATGAATAGCCAGACTTAATAGGAACATAAATATTTAGCACGAGTTACCACCCTCGCTTTGCTTCGGTGTTCTTATTTTTTTACACCTTGGGTTATATTATTGGAGTTTTATTAAGGATTCCTAACTTTTTTGAAAATATGATATAACCTATATCACCCGGGAATAGTGTAGCTTCCCAACAGTGAAATAATTTTTCAAATCGGTTCCGTAGTTTCGGAGCCTATTCAATACAAACAAACAATCAAATCGTTCCTCTTTATAATATTAGTATATAACAAAAAGCTTGTTAATTTTATAAAACCCTCAGTTGATAACCTTATTTATGATAATGTAGAAGCTGCTTCCTAATAAAGTGACATTCAAATGAGTCATAAAGCGGCTGCAAGTGAAGTGACAAAACAATAAAAGCATGTTATTGCTTCCGGCGTCATACGAGCGATGAGATGAGTCGTAAAGACATTCTTCAGCTCATAAAATGTCTTTTATAGACTTTATTTTAAATAACTTCACGCATAACCTATGTCCGTCGTTAATAAAATTATTATTTTTACGAGGATAAATTAGCTATATGTGTAGGATATAGCTAATAAGGATAAAAATCACGTAAATAATAACGTGATACACACGGACGTTAAAAAAAGACGGACGTAATCCCAAGAACAAATTCAGTGAAGCACCCATAGTAATACCAACTCTGTATTCGTACAAGTACACACACCCACACATTGACACCATCCTGATATCACATTGACACCATCGCGAATCAATAATTACAAAATTACGCACACATGGTAAGCGAGCTGTCATTGCTATGCTTCACTATCGATTAGACAAGGTTACGTCCGTTCTTTTTTTACGTCTGTGCTGCTACAGTACACAAGAAGTTTTCTTCTCCAAAACTTAAACAACTAATCTAAAGTGTATTACTTTTTACAGCCTGGTGGTATAACTAAAGTTCAAGCAGCCATAATTTCTATACAACGAAATTTCTAGGTCACAAGGAAATCCACGGCTTTAGTGGGTCCGCTCCGCAACCGCTTTCCGAGGCACAAAAATGGAGTAGTACGTCAAAACAATGCGCGTCTAAGCGTTCCGCTCATTCTCTCGCCCCACAAAGCCAGTTCGTTTCGTGGGGAAATGGAAAACGACAGCGATGAACCTCTTTTGTGTTGCACGTGCCGTGTGTCGTGTCGTGTGTCGTGTCGTGTATTGTGTGTTGGTTTTGGGACGAGGGCAACGGATATTTTGTAAGGTGCAATGAGCATTGTTGGTCTCTCACACGGACCTAAAAAAATACGGACGTAGTCCCAACAACTAATTCAGTGAAGCAAGCATAGTAATACCAACTCTTTATTCGTACAAGTACACACACCCACACATTGACACCATACTGCGTCAATCGCGAATCAAAAATTACGCACACATGGTAAGCGGGCGGCCATTGCTATGCTTCACTCTCGATTAGACGAGGTTACGTCCGTCTTTTTTCAGGTCCGTGGTCTCTCATTACAATTCAAGTATTATTATGGTATAAGATAATTAAAAATGGTATTGTTTCACTAATTGGTGGTATGTTAACATGAGCCTTAAGAAATCACTACAGTTTTAAATTTCACCTTAACATGGACGTGAAAAGTAATATTGAATTACTTCGAAAAGGGGGCGTTTTGTTTTGTATTTATTATAAAATATATTGTACTGTGTTCTACACCCGGAATGCTATGTTAATTATGTATATTAAATACTTACTTGACTCTTAAGTAAATATATATTATGCCTGTTTTCCAAATCTTTGTTGAAAAATACTTGTCGATGAAACAAGAAACCATAAAAAAGTACCTTATGTAATACTTACATACATTACGATTTACGATCCTAATTTTCTCTGGTTAATGCGATAACATTAAGTAAGAGCGGGTCCTAAAATTGGTCCTAAGCTTGTGAATTGTAAAGAAGCCAATTTACGAAATTGAGCCCTCTTTATATCGGGTGATTGAATTACTATCGCCGGTAGGATACTATCTCAATATGTCGCTATTTAGTATGACCACACACGTATAGCGAATATCATAAACTTATATCACAATTTTCAATTATGATAAATATTTTGATCGGCTCTGAAACAAAATATAGTCACGAGCATCTTCATTATACGGATGATCTTTTAGCTATATCTACGTAAGTTCATATAATATTATCACATTTTGTTTTTAAACGACTTCAAAAAAAGGAGGAGGTTCTCAATTCGACTGTATTTTTTTTTATGTTTGTTACCTCAGAACTTTGGACTGGGCGAACCGATTTTGATGATTGTTTTTTTAATCGAAAGCTGGTGGTTGTCATGTGGTCCCACATAAATTTTATTGAGATCTGACAATGGCATCCATGAGAAAACCACATAAGTCGTAAATTTGTGTTAAAATGTGCGCGACAAATTGACGAATAACTCAATATCACGCCAACCGATTTCGATGATTCTTTTTTTAATCGAAAGCAGGTGCTTGTCCTGTGGTCCCACATAAATTTGAACGAGATCTGAAAAGTGGTTTTTGAGACTTTGAAGTCGGTTATTTTTTGTTAGTAAAATTTAGATTATCCTAATCTCCTAAGCACGAAAACGTTGCAAATATTCTTAAGGTTTCATGCAGCATATTTCTGCGGCATCTAATCACTTAGTAGCAGGTGAATGCAGGTAGATACTCTTTACTATAATAAAAGAAAATGGGATTAGATCTAAAAGCGATTTTTGTAGTGATTTAAATAATAAATGCCGCGTGGCGTGGAACTCAGGTGAAACGCTGTTCCAGCACAGCGCTTTGTTTAAAGACTTTTGTACTAAAGTGCACGTTTCGAGCGAATTGAATCGCTATAAAAATTGTTGTTGAATGTGAAAAAAGGTTTTTAGTTCCGAATATTATTTCTGGATTATTCTCTGTATGAGTTTGAATCAGGCTTTTTTCCCACTGCTTTAGCTGAGCTGATTTACTTTGTATTATGTATGCTTACTTATTATTATGTAAAATCTGGATGACCGAGCTTTGCTTGGTATTTTAGTATTGCTTAACAACGCCATCTACTGAAGTAGCTCTGTGTCATTAAAGCAGTAAGTTGCTCCCAATAATCATAGTATTATTACACGCCAACAGATGTCAGGAAGAGTCAATGATATTGACTCTTAACGAGATCGATTTATCGCCCCTGAAACCCCCTGCATACTAAATTTCATGAAAATCGTAGGCGCCGTCCGAGATTTCGAATATATATATATGTTCATATATATATATATATATATATATATATATATATATATATTCGAAATCTCGGACGGCGCCTACGATTTTCATGAAATATATATATATATATATATGTATATATATATATATTATATATATATATATATATATATATATATATATATTTGTATACAAGAATTGCTCGTTTAAAAGTATTATAGATGGCTACTTGCTGCCTGGTTTAAGGTTAGCCACGAATTCACATATACACAAGTGAATAATCAAAAATTTACCAACAAAAACACCGACCTCCAAGACCTAGCCTTCGAAAAACATAATTATATAATAATATGTAAATCGAAATGTTCATCTATACTAATATATAAAAATTATTTTACTGTTGGGAAGCTGCACTATCACCGGGTGACATAGGCTGTATTATATTTTCAAAAAAATTAGGGATCCTTAATAAAACTCCAATAATGTAACCTAAGATTAAAATAAAATAAAAAAACCAAAGCAAAGCGAAGCAAAGTGAAGCAAAGCGAAGCGAAGCGAGGGCGGTTACTGGTCTTTAATATCTGAAAAGTTTCCTCAATGCCTCATGGAACTGAAATGCCTCATCATCAGAAAAAAATGAAAAAAATAGTGGAACCAATGGAATCAGCCAGAGGAATCGGTTGATAATAATTAACAGAGCTCTGAATTAACTCCTTTTTTTTAAAGTTGGTTTTAACAAATGAATAATGCCCAACCTGTAGCACCTCAGATAGATGCATGATCGCATGAAAGCAACACCGATGTGGTAAGCAATTTTAATTTAACACGCTTGTACTTTGTATTGTGTTATTGCAAGCTGTTTTTGGTTCTTGTTTCGCTCCAACGATGCAACTGACACGGACGTTACGTGTTCAACGATACCTCTTTTTGTTCCAAAGGAAAAATGAACATGGAAATAAATTGAATTCGAATAGAAATGAGAATGGAACGAAATGACGTAATTCGCTGTAAGCTTCTTTTTACTCATGGTGACGAATTTGCATTTAAACTGTAGTTTCTTTGTGGGAACTTTACATAGTTTGGTCGATCGTTTAGTTTACCCATCTGTCTTTACAGAGTTTTTTGTTGAGAAAGATGTTGTTACAAACTTTTAATATATCAAGCATCATTATGTCACTACATACCTTCATAACAATTTGTAAACAATGTCTTTTCGTATCAAATTTAACTTGATATTAAAAACTTTTTGACTCAGAAGGTCATCGTTATAAGTTGGTAGATAGGCTTAATCCCACATTTTAATTCAAACCATAGCACAGCAATCTCCAAGAGAAAGTTTTCATGTTCTCGTCTGTTGCTTATCAGGATTTAGTTTGAGGGCGATTGGAAATCAAGAAAGGAAGGAACCTCTTATGCCCCAGTTATTCATTTATTTTACAAGGTTAATTTAGTGCCAATTCTCTGCACGAGTGATGTATTCAGCAATTTCAGTTAACGTTTTCAACAATACATTTCGTTCAGAAAGAAAATTAATATTTCATATTCAAATAGATTTTCAACAAGAATTACGGAGCAAGTAAAGACTTGATTCAAGCTACGTTTTATTTATGGAAAAGATTTACATTTTTGCTTAGCTTGGTTTATTTTTGACTGAGTAAATTGACCTCGGGCATTGTATGTACTGAACGAACAGGTATTAAAATACTGAATTATTTATTGATGATCTAAAAAATATATTAATTACGTTACATTGACTAACCTAGTAATTTTATCGACTACTTACTATTAAACATAATAACAAACAAACAAACAATCGTTTATACACTCATACACTCGCAGTAAGTTATTTTTAACTGTGTCGCAGCTGAAATGACAATAACACCCCTGATCTGAGTACAAATATTTATCTGTCACATAAATATCTGTCCTGGCCGGGAATCGAACCTGGGACCCCTCGCTT
The DNA here is from genome assembly GCA_951805285.1 of Thymelicus acteon. NCBI lineage: Eukaryota > Metazoa > Arthropoda > Insecta > Lepidoptera > Hesperiidae > Thymelicus > Thymelicus acteon. The sequence continues at coordinate 17,071,659 of OX638229.1, forward strand.
CGCAGGCAGGGTCGCTACTAATCTAAATATAAATATTAAAAACGAGTAACCGCCCTCGTTTTGCTTCGGTTTTCTTATTTTTTTACACCTTGGGTTACATTATTGGAGTTTTATTAAGGATCCCTATTTTTTTTGAAAATATAATATAGCCTATGTTACTCGGGGATAGTGTAGCTTCCCAACAGTGAAAAAATTTTTGAAATCGGTTCAGTAGTTACGGAGCCTATTCAATGCAAACAAAAAATCAAATCTTTCCTCTTTATATATTAGTATAGATAAATTACAAAGAAAAATCCACTTGTTTTTGGGTGGTCGCTGGATCGTCAGTTGAAGATAAGTCTGATGCAAGGTAGCGCTCGCGTTATGGCAGAGTTACCATATCACCAAGGCAATGACACTATATCGTGTAATTTAAAAATCAACGCCCCTCAACTTTAGTTGAGGATAAACTTTTAGTTGTGTATCAATAATGTTTACATTAATGTTATAACGAAAATATTTACTTATATTTATTCAATACAACATTTTAATAAAAAAAAATCTCAAATATCTTCCATTTTACGTGCAGACAATCGATCAGTTACAGTTTTATTATATTACGTATAATGATAATGATGAGAAAACCAAAATTAAAAATAGGAGTAAATTTCTTATAAGACAGCTAAAGGTTGATTTAACATAAAAATACGTATAGAACTGTGGCGACGACGCGCACACGTCACACGTTGACGTCACGCCAACCTGAATCACGGTATGGAAGTTTTCAAAGATCGCTAGTATATATAGGTATACAAACGCTCCGGAAAGATCAGATGGGGTTCAGCCACCTCCCAGGAAACACACCTCATCTGGCGGTAGACCTCCCTTTGCCAAAGAACAGTTGTACTTTCTGATTTGTTGCTGGTTTTATGAGGAATTCAGTTCAACCATCAATTTACAAGACATAACTTTGCGTATTACCTACTAAGTTATATATATTGTCACTTTATGTTCTGATGCTTCAATGTTACGCTCGTAAAATTATAATTCAAGTCTAGTCCTAGATACAACATTGTAATACTAAAAATAAGCTACTATTATTAGTATGTAATCCTAAGTGAGCAGAAAATTCAAATTTTTTATTGGATTGAAGGGATGGGAGAAATCTCTATTGTCAATGGGGGAAGTGTGAAGCTAAGTGTGCTAAAAAAATTCTTTTCCAAAAAAAAAAAAATATTTTTCTAAAAATGGTTTTGTTTAATTTCCATGATTAATTTGTTCAAGTGACATTCTCACAATGTTTCATGTTTTTATTAGTGTAAAGTACATTCTCTCAAAAATAGAGTTACCACGGAAATGTTAGCCACAATACAATCAAAGAGCAAATATCATCTCCAAGCGTCGATTCTGTCTTAGGAAACTGGATTCCTTAAATCAATACGAACAAAAGCGCAACACTCAAACCGATTAACTGATAGGATATCACTCCAACCCTCTACTGCTGTCGAACGGCCATTATTCTGAATTTATAGTTCCGGGTACTACAGACCCCATTGTCCGAGAAACGACTTTTGGACGTCCATGTGTAATGCAGGGTGGGAAATTATGGGTGGCGATGAATGGCCAAGGGAGCTTGTTGAACCGACTTCGGAATATCAAAGTGTATGTAAATAACTTTTGATATAATGAGTCCTAAAAAAGTTCTTAAGAAACTATTTATAATAATAGTTACTATAAAACAATATTTAGAAATACAATGTCCTTCAGGCATCGTATTAACTTTTAACAAGTGATTAATATGCAAAAAGGGTTATCATAATTTCGAGACGAGTAAAGTAAGATTTCAAAATGTTTTTCAATAAATTCATAGGCAAGATCCGACTATTACAATCTCTAAATAGATTTATTTAATCATCTTCGTGAAGGGTACTGAAGGGTACTGTTAGGTCTTTACGGATTTAAGTGCTGATGAATAATTAAATACCTACATAAAGAAGAAACAAGACCCGTTTGTTATTCTGTAGAGATTTTCGAACAATTCCTTTACAAAAGATTAAGCAACTTGTAAATCTCGCCGCACAACACATTCGTTGCCGGCGAACTTAACTAGTTCTCGTCTTCCCTACTTTAATGAAGTTCGCCGAAAGCAGACTTAATCACACCTCCCCAAAACTATAAACAAACGGTATCTTTATTGGCAATAAAGGGGCTAAATAGTTTTTTATCGAGTAATTTTATCGAGGGGCTTGGGGTCTGACGTCATTTGTCACGCGCCTCATCGCCCGCTGGTGAAACGACCGGCGATTAATGGTGGCCCCTGAGGTGAACACAAAAGAAATTTAGACCGACGGAGCTACAGCTACGTTTAGCCGGTTATTTTTAGTGATGAATGTGATTTCAGATTAGAAACGGACGAAGACAAATTCGTGAAAGGTAAAGCTCAAATATTGTGAATGGTTTTGTATCTCGCATTTCATCTCCACCTCTGAAAGGGGATCTGAGTGCTTTGCTGTTTCATGTGATTGTTTCGTGTTAACGTAATTTCTAAGTGCTGTTGAAAATAAATTTATTATGGCTTCGCTTTTCGTAAATCAATTCTTCGTCGTTACTCTCTTTCATGAATGTCAAAAAATTATCAACGTAGTTTCCACTCGTGGCTTCATCCGTGGAAGAATTGTTGCAAATAAAAAGAAATCACAAAAATTAAAACATTCAAATCATCGCGGGAAAATATATAATAAGAGCAAAATGTAGCCTATGTCCTAAGTTCCTAACTCTGGATACATAACTCTGGATACATAATAAAATCTGGGTGCCAAGTTCAGTCTCAATCCGTACAGCAGTAAGTTCTTGATGGAAATACAAACATTCAAACATCTTTACAAACTTTCACATACACAATGTTAGTAGGATTTTAATAAATATCGAGCGAATTTTATGTAAATTTTATCTCAGAATGAAATATTTGCTTCATTTTAAGCACAATTATTATAATACGTTAACGATAACCAAGGTCATGGAGCGAAACGGAAACAATACAGTTAATTCAACACATTCTTTCCCAACACCATTCGAAGGTGAACAGGGCTCCAGCAAGACGTCGATTTGAGTGTAATTTAATTTCGGCACCATTAAGACTAAATGGAGCGGCACTTATCGGCACATCAGAGCCGATTAGCTCATGATTTTATTTATAAGTACCCAACAACGCCCTTATTTTGGGTGTTATTTTTTATGCCACTTTTCATTCATGACCTTTGCGTCAATGTTATGTAAATGTTTGTCCTTTTCGTAAAGTCATGTGAGTACTACATATTTGTAATCCCTACGTTATTTTTCAGAAATTTTGCCGACATACAAGCTAACGAAACACTTTGTGGTAAGTAGCCGCCATCGCTCATGGAGATCAACAACACCAAAGCATCACTAATACCTAAGGCAAAGAAAGAATAGAGACAAAGAAAAAATTAAAATGTGTGCAATTCACACGTGGTAGAAGTGAAACCTTCAAAAACAAAGGTATTAATTTAATAACGTGTATCAGTTTTAATTATCTTTCAAAAACTATTTTGTACTAATTAAAAATAAAACAGTGGTAACTAACGCCCTCTCTTAACATAATATGAAGAGTAAAATGAGCAGCTAGCGCCATCTATCCAGCAATAAAACAAATCTTCTATCTTGTTCCTCGCACCATCTATGAATACAACTTAGCACTTTATAAAGTAACACAAAAAGAACCACGAACATTGTATAATGCTTCCTATCTCATTTTCTCCCACGTTAAATCTTATGAATTTATGTCTGTCTCTTTTTACTGTCCCTTTTTTGTTTCATCGACTTTCAAATGACAACAATGCTAAAGAAGTTTTCACTTCAAAGAAGAACTGGCTCAATCCCCCAACCGGAATACCGCAGGTCGTATGGCGGCTAACACCACAAAGCACATTGACATGGCAAATCGTAACTGTATTTTAGAACGCAAATTAACTTCCAACAAGGAGTTTTACAACCCTTAGTTTCTCAACAATGTTGCCATAAAATTAAGGTAAATCCGGCCCCTCTCATCTGCCATAATTATTTTGCCTCATTACGTGTTTTACGGAAAATGTTATGGTTTATTTGCGGTCTCGATAATTATTTTAGGCGTTCTTCCGCCTCGCGAAACCTGCCTGATATTACTGTACCTTCAATTTACAAAATAACGAAACATCAAAGAAATTATTATTAATTTCCTTGAATAAAGTACTTTGTACTTGCAAGGAGGATCAACTAAATTTTCATCTTCCTTTTCAGTATCTTACCATCATTTCTGTTTTTATTTGATTACATTATTTAATTCTGTTAATGTAAATAAGCTTAATATTATTTATAAACCAATAAATAATAAAGCTTATTGTTTGTTCTTCCAATAATACTCGTTTAATAAACATGTGGGTGGCGATCGTATGAAAAGCTTAAGCATATTTCGAATTTTCTGATCATATTATGTAACGAGTAACCGCCCTCGCTTTGCTTCGGTTTTCTTTTTTTACAACTTATTGGAGTTTTATTAAGGATCCCTATTTTTTTTAAATATAGCCTACGTTACTCGGGGATAGTGTAGCTTCCCAACAGTGAAAGAATTTTTGAAATCGGTTCAGTAGTTTCGGAGCCTATTCAATGCAAACAAAAAATCAAATCTTTCCTCTTTATATATTAGTATAGATAAGATTAATCTCTGGATAGACATTAAATGTTTTCATTATTAAATGCTTTGAAATTAAAGCCGAATATAATATCTATGTATATATCGGGGCAGGTTGATTGGAGATATGCATTTGTATTTTCAGATCATCACCATAAACCATGTATGAAAGAGCACTTCAGTACTATGAACATGGATCTCTCTCTATGAGCGTAGTTATATATCAGAATTACCAAGATACTAAATAAATCACACAGTTCGACAGGCACAAGGATACTCTACGTTTATTGTCTGATAACACCCGGTTTTATCAATTCAACGTTATTTAGTTTTACTTTGATTCCGCAATTCTATCAGTGCTGCTAAAGCAAATTTTTAGACGGCCGTGCACATTTGATAAAAAAGCTATGTTTATATGGAAAAAGATCAATTGTGGGCCGTGTCCAGTGCTGCCAATATATTTATATCGGTTCAGCGCTGGGATTAAAAAAGGTCATCGGCAGTGAATTTGATTTCCACAAAACAAAAAGAAAACTTTTTAACATTAGCCTAGTAGCGCTCTTTTTTTGTGAGTTTTAACATTCGTTAAATGTTTGCAAAAAAAAAAATAAAGACCGTACAATTTGCAAAAAGCTATAGTTATTGCTACGGCCACAGGGTTGCTGCCGTAGGCCGTGGATTTTCGTTTTAGAGAATCTTTATTTCTCATAAGACATAATATGAAGTACAATGTCACTTAAAATGACAAACTATAATTTGTGAAGTATAGTTTTGTTCGGCGAAGTTGTGAATTTTTTTTTATGTACCTAAGTGTGCGTGAGTGTGTGTGTATGTGTGTGTGTGTGTGTGTGTGTGTGTGTGTATGTGTGTGTGTGTGTGTGAGTGTGAGTGATTGTGTGAGTGAGTGTGTGTGTGTGTATATGTGTGACTGAGAATTTGTGGGTCCGTGAGTGTGTATGAATGCTTGTGAGTGTATGTTGTTATTCGATTCTCCTAAGAATGTAACTTTTTTGACCTGAAAGTCGTAGAGCACGGTAATTGCCGTAGCTTTGGCAACACTGGATCCAATCTGTCTACCGTAATGACAGTTACCCTATAGATTAGTACAAACTTATTTTACTCTGCGACGATATAATATATGTTTAATACGAATAATATTTTATTTTCACTAAATGCATTAAAAAAATTACAGGTTTATAGTATAACCTAAAACAGTTAAGTGTATTTATCCAATCCTGGCTTGCAAAAGTCAATATAGGGAAAATATATTTATTAAAATAATATAATTATTATACAGTGATCATCATGACAAAATCTATTATCTGTTCACTGACATAGGAGCCTGACCAATCAGGCTCAGTGAGTAAGTGAGTAATGTCCCAACTCAGAGTCACTAACGGTTACTTAAATCGCTACTCAGTACAGAATTTGTATGGTGATTCTTTACTAAGGAGCGATTAAAGTAACCGTTAGTGACTCTGAGTTGCGTAAAGTAACCGTTAGTGACTCTGAGTTGCGGCGTAAGTGAGGTTAATCAACTACGTAGGTACATACATTACGTGGAACTCGCGATCTCGTGGTCTGCTAGGAGGAGGTATCTAATTATTTGTTAATACAGCTGTTATTAAAATGACAATAAAGTTACCTAGTAACGTACTAAAAGTAAAAATATTTCTCTCTGAAATAACAAAATCCCAACAAATGATAACGCTAATAAGCAACCAACCTCGGTGTTGTAAAACTAATCGCCGAGTCACGATTGACTTATCGTTTATTTAGTTAAGTAACGATCATTAGTCAAACACTCGGCCGTCGAGAGTTTCTTAGAGTTTTTTCGGAGAGCGATGCCAATGATGTTGTTGTTTTACGAGTTGAACTCGCTCCGACTCGTTCGCACTTGTTGATGATTTGTTTAGCTCTAATGGGATCCTGCTCCAGACGCTGAAGATTACCGACTAACTTAAAAAGTTTTGAAAGAATTGGGGTATATATCAGTAAATTTTCACGGATACGCCGTGAAATTGTGTTAAATTTTCTTATTCCAACAAGTCTCGATTATTACTGAAACTGGTCAGGTCGTGATTTTGTCTTTATTAAGTAACGTGTAATTTATTCGTACTGATCTCCGGAGAAAAGTAACTTAGTGGCGGATACCAAATTGACTCATGGAGGCTGATTCAACGCAACGCCGCAGTCATTAGTCAAGCTCTAGATGTCGTTAGTTACACTTTCTTTTACTTGCGAGTTTTTGGAAGAAAAATATCGATGATTTTGTTGTTTTAGGACTTTTGCTTTACTTGCCACTAGAAGCGCTGAAATAGATTTGATTTTGTTAAAGTTTAAATTAATATGGTATTTTGTTTTTTCTTCTATAAAATATTGAATCAAGTTTTTGATTAATACTACGCTAATATTATATGATATTAATCCAATTATATATATAAAAGCAAAAGCAAAGCAACAACCCATAATTGTCCCACTGCTGGGCTCGGGATCTCCTCTCACAATGTGAGGGGTATTAGGCCATAGTCTACCACGCTGGCCAAGTGCGGATTGGTAGACTTCACATACCTTTGAGAACTTTATGGAGAACTCTCCGGTGTGCAGGTTTCCTCACGATGTTTTCCTTCACCGAAGCAAGTGATAATTAACTTCTAATACGCACATAATATTTGAAAATTAGAGGTGCGTGCCAGGATTTGAACTCGGGTCCCTTCGTTAGGGAGACCAACATTCTAACCGCTAGGCAATCACTGCTTTATATTAATCTAATTATATATATATTATAATATTAATACATTATTATTACAATATTAATACATGTTTCTCGAGCGAAGTAAATATTTATTCGACGAGAGTACGAGATACTTGTTTGCTGTTAAAGCTTTAACAAGGTTTGTCGCAGTTTGTATTTCACTAAAATACATTATATCACAATATTATGTTCAAAATAACGTAACATTTTGTTATGACCTATTTATTCCTGAGAACATTTCCAAGCACTCCCGACTCAGGTAGTCAACGTACAGTCACGAACATAAACAAGATTTAAAGTTAAATTTTACCTTAAATTTTTAACATCCTGTCTGCATACATCTTACTGAAGTGGTTCCTGAAACTGATAAAATTGTAGCAAAATATTTATCGACTGAAACAATATACATATATTTTTTTATAGAAAAAGCCTACAAACGAATTATTTATCCACCTCGTAAGTGGCTATCGTCATCCATCAGCGACACCATTGGTGCATTGCCTGCCAAGAAAGAGAGGAGAAAAAGAAATAAAGGAAGAAATTAAAACAAGAATAACTGGCATTGACATTATTTAGTGAATAATTTTAAATTGATTTTAACCGATTGCTCTTAAACCGATTTTTCGGCTGGCAACATATTTTTTGTTACTTTCGTAATCTGGTGTACATAATAATAATAATTAATCTGACATCGATACATTGATCGCACTAACATTATTTACACGAGCAAAAACAATAAAACAAAAAGTATCGCAGTAATAGCATAATAACAGGGTCAAACGCGTAAAAATCCCGCCATCAAAGATTCTAATGTCAGTCATAATTTAGGGTCTTCGAGGACAATAGCCATTTCTGCACTGTTGTTCTTTGACCCAAGGGGAGTGATAGGAAAAGTTTGTATATAACAATTTTATTGCGACTCTTTATTGCCGAGTTTAGTGAAAATTATTGCCAGTGGCTTAGGGTTAAGTTATCTTGCGCACTATCCTCATTGCGCGATCATTACTCTCTCCCATTAACTTGATCGCTCTTTATCTTCCTCGATCATTCCTTCTTATGTTACATTGACTTCGTTACCACTAATGTAAACAAACAAAGTAGGTTTGCAGAGCATGACTAAAACTGTAATGGTAAATATTACATACTGTTTACGTTATTACCACAGTTAAATCATATCTTAGTATACACTACCTACATTTAACATTAATTCAAAAAAAAAAAATCAATAATCTTTATTCAGTCTAAAAGTTACATTTAAGTAATTCAGTTTTTGAAGCATCCTAGTAAGCATAAAATACTTTATGCTTGTGGCAGAATGCCCCGCTCCTCCTTAACACAAGCGTTACATAAATATAATAGACTAAAAACAAAGAATTTTTCTAATGAAACAATGTACTATTGACAGTAAGTAAAACTAAAACTTAGTACTTATGGTATGCGCCAATCTGTGTGTGTGTGTATGTGTGTGTGTGTGTGTGTGTGTGTGTGTGTGTGTGAGTGTGTGTATGTGTGTATGTATGTGTGTGTGTGTGTGTGAAATACCTACAGGTGGTTTATGAGATTTTCAGTAGAAATGTAATTTAATGACTGAAGCCAATTTGTGACAGTTTTTTTACATTCACGTGCGGTCATGGAATAAATAACAAGATTTTGATTAAGATGGTTGTATAGGTGTGCTGATTGAGATAAATATTGCCTTTTCGCAAAGTTGGTTTTTGACTGAGGTGTAGAAATGACTCTGTTTCTTCTCCTTGTATTAGTTGCTAGTACGTGGTTATAACCAATATTTCGGTGTCTGCGTAAGATTGTACATAGTATATTAGTTATATTAATGATAACACAAATATTCTGTAATATTAATAATTACAGAAGGTTTTAAAATCATGCCCTGCATACCTAATTCTTTTGCTCACTGTACGAACTACGATTGCACGTATAAGATTCGTATCAGTGTGAATCACTATTACATTCTGCCGTAGGAAAATACCTTATTTTCCAAACATCTTCAATAGCATTTAAAATAATAACCAATATTTTATTTTTATTTATTCTTCTACTTATAATAAGGGGCCATCCATAAATTACGTCACAGTAATTTCATAACTTTTTGACACCTCCCCCTCCTTTTTTTTATTTTACCTATACATACCAATTATTCGATTTTGAAATGTGACGTCACGAAATTTAGGACCCCCTCCCACCCCTTGTCACACAATGTCACACTACATCGACCCCCCCCCCCCTCCCCCCTAACGTGTGACATAATTTATGGATGGCCCCTAACTAGGGTTTTGTATGTGTAGTATTTCGAATTTTTCAGCTCAACTTACCAGAAGTAATGTACTAAGAGATTATATTTTCGAATGCACTTCCCCTTCACAGCGTATTTGAGTGTTAAATAACACAGAATATTCGCAGCATACGCTATGTTCCCGCTTCCCGCGCTCACTTAGTACTATCTCGTTAACGTTAACGTTTACTTTATTTACGGCTACGTTTTACGATAACTGTGTATTTGCTTTCAGTATAAATATACCGCACATTTTTAGCCATGTTTATATTGTTTATATATAGTTTCGATGATTTCTCCTTTGTTAAAAATAACTATAATTAAATATTTTCTTTAATAAATATAAAAATCTCGTGTCACGTTGTTTATGGTTTCATTCCTCCGAAACGGCTCGACCGACTTGTATTAACTGTTTTGTGTTGTATATTTGGTAGATATGAGAATAGGTCGTAACGGTGTCCCCATCCAGAAATTATTTGGCATAAGAATGTTTTCCGAGTCAACTAGTATGTTATAAAAAATAATCACATCAATCTTCATCTTCTAATAGTCAGTTCAATCATTCAAAAACCTAATAACTTTCAAAATTCAGTGAGTTTTAGAGAATACCTAGTCACTAGTCAATAAAGCTCAGGTCATAACTAAATTGAATCGAAGAACAAATTATTTCATAAAATCTTATGCAGTGTCGGTCTCGAATACCATTAACTAAAATTGTTTTCAAACATCGCAAAACGATAGTTAATAAGAGTCTCGGGCTGCTCTTAACCTTTAAAAAGGTATTTCAAAGTTAGAACTAAATGAATTCAGAGAATAGCTCATTCCAAATATTAAAACGGGGATCTCGAGCGCCGTATATTCACTCGGAAAATAGGAGCGAGTAATGGACTTGCTAAATACTATGTTCGCTTTCTGGTTCCGTACTTGAATTGCTTACAAGTACTAACTAAAACAGTCTGGTAGTGAACTCATGTTGAATTAGCTCAGCAGTTATTCTTGTCAAAGCCATTTCAGTAGTAATACTGGGTCATAAATGTGACTATAATGTATGCAGGTTGCCTAAATAAAACAACAATCCTTACTTCACATGGATTCTTCAAGGCGTAAGAGCTTCAATGTAATCATTAAGTGTCTACTATGAACGAACTTATGCAACTATTATGCATGGTACTCACATTCAATGATACTAAAAAAATATAGACACGTTATGCCCTTACAAATCAACAAAAACATCTGTTCCAAAAAGAGCTACAACACACACACACGTTTATCTTTTGTTTCACTACACCAATCACATTGGTTAAAACACGAAGGCATTTTAACGTTGTATGTGAAATGTCAAACACTTTTGACGACAACAAAAGCGTGCGTATCGTCTTGTATTGACAGAGCGACTACGAGCAGAACGGTCAATTGCCTGTTCTTACGCTCCTCATCGTCGGCGCGCTAGTGACATATCTACCTCTTTGTACATTATAATATCATTACTCACATCAAACTACTCTTGCATTATAGTGCCGAAGGACAGGTATAAATATTCGAATAAATTAGTTCTTATCAATGATTTATAAATGAATATATGTTAACACCAAAAACATAATAATATATTATGATTTAGTTAGGGAATCTTATGCATTCCAGGAGCATTCTGGTTAATTCAATAAAATTAATTTGGGAGTTGTTATCAATCTAAAGCATTGGCATGATCCATAAAATAATCTCTTTGGTCGACAAAACATCGACGTTAAAATGTCACTAAACTTCTAATATTACTTGTTATTGTTACTACTCTGACTTAGTGCCGGATTAACCACGTAGCGAGAGTAGCAATTGCTACGGGCCCCGCGCGAAAGGGGGCCCCGCATATTTCAACTTTTGTACTTGTCAGATTCTAGCAGGGCATATAGTAATTTACTAGACTATTAATTACCCACAAAATTCTAACCTATAGATGGCGAATAAATGTACTGAGTATTGAATTATTTTTTTACCACTTTATACTTAAAAAACCATAGTAGACCAAACGCTATATGAACAAATTTGCTAAGGTCCCCACGCTTGCTTAATCCGGCACTGCTCTAACTTCTAAGTTATCCAGAGATAATGCATAGATAGATTGAAAACAGCCGTTAAGGCGTCATGTCTTGTGTAGTGTTCAGTGGTTGGCTGTGGATGACAGCCGACCAGCGTCATTTGCAATAATTGCAATTCATCAGATTAAAAAGTTAAACCAACTGCAGCAGCCAAAATACTTCGACTCGAATTAATATTAAACACAGATTCCTAAAACTATGTGGATACATTACCATCGAAAAATTTTCTGCTCTCCGGCACATATTGCTGAAGTCAATATTACGAATTCCCAGAAATGTTCGGCGAAGTTTGATACACTGAATAAACCGAAATACTTCAACAAGAAAGTTTGTCCGTGTAATAAAATGCATTCAACGCTCTGCATTTTATTACCATCAATAAAATGCAGTGTTGTTTCATACAAAATACATGGCATTTTAATTCAGTTTTCATTTAGGAATTTCAGCGTTGCGTTCCCTGGTTAAAATTGTGTGCTTAGCGAATGTACTCGTGCGAAGCTTTACCTAATGACTATAGTAATAAAGACTAAATTTGCACACAATTTTGTCATTAGATTTCGCTTGTAATGTTAGTATGAGGGAATATTTTCGGTTCACAAATTGCTGCTGAAATTTATACGGGTTTTGGACAAGATACGAGAGGAAGAGCAAAATGATTTTATTTTGCTAGTACTAGTAATAAAATAGTATTTAGATTATGTTAATTTAACGTTAAAATTGTAAGAGAGCGAACGAGATAAATGTTGTATTTTCTATAACAAGGAGTAAAGCTTAGACAGCGTGACTCGGCACAATAAGCGAAACCTGAAGCTAACTACCTCCGATAAATAAAACGAAAAAGTCGCCTATTCAGTATCAGGTGTTGACATAAAGGCACCACGCCATTTACAATATACAACAATAAAGAAACCTTCTCAGATTTCCAACGCCGAACCCAAGTAACACTGAATGGCCGGAAGAATATTCGACGTATTATGGAAAAGTTAAATTTCTCCCTCGAGTTAATGCCCATAATCTTGGCAACTTTTAATAGGACAGCCCCGAATTTGACGGTCATTATTCAAAAAATATACTCCAGGGGTGTCCCGCCATCTGTGGAACTTTATTTCATTCGAATTATGTCATCGGAATAATTTTTCGGTCGTCCTCAAGTGAGTGGACTGCGTCTGTTTGAATTATTATTGAGGTCAACGTTTTTTGTGCCATTCTTATAATTTTGCCCTCCGTGAATTTGAGAGCGGCTCCTTCACTGTAAATAGATATTAAAGAAGCTCTTTTGTCGGAGATGGCATCCACTTCTGAACTTACTTGCAGCTTCTTTACTTAAATTATAATTATATCTTAAGATGATTATTCCTAAGGTAATGTAACACGCAAAAACTTGCTACTTGACTAAGGGCTTATTTCACAATCTTTAAGTAAGTCCGAAGTAAGCTATTCGTTGGTTAAGTTGACATTTCGTGTATGTAAAATGACACTTTAACGTCACTTTAACCGGCGAATAGGTTATTCAGGACTCTACTTGAAGATGGTGAAACAAGCCCTACGATTTTAACAGCTAGACTAACGCGTACAGCAAGTAGAATTTTATGCTCTTCAAACGCTCAGAATGCTGTACATTTATCTTGTTTTCCTTTATTCATCATAATTAAGCATATACCAGAACTGACTGTCATAACAAATTCAATACGATACATCTTTTATGAACATTGATTGTATACCTACTAATTTTGAGACTGATAATCCATGGCAATCATCTTCAGGACCCCGCACTTCGTACGTTTAAACGAACTTCCTGCAATAATTTAATTATATAACTTTCCTTGGATAAAAATATACGTAATAAAAATGTCTTAGCATTTTTTAATAAAAAGAAGAGGCAATTGACCTTCCTCTAGTTGCATCAGGCTGAAGTGGGGCGCGTGTCTGAGGGGGCGTGAGAGGTCGTCAGCTCGTTTGCTGCTTGCGAGCCATTTTCTATATTCTAATTACATTTATACATTATTTCATTCCAAACCTCATTAAATTTAGATTATTAAAATGTTCAAGTACGAACAACTTACACGGCAATAATATTTTGTTAATTACAGTCCAGTTAATTACAATTCATAAATTCATTGAATTGTCTGTAAAATTCAACTAATAAATTAATTATGAGATATGATTTTTAATAAACTCTATAAAATCTAAGCGTTAACTGAGACCCAATCTTACTGCAACAGATTATCTAATTGTAAGCTGAAGAAAAATAAAGAAACAGCTATGCGAAAAGAGCTCCAAAATAACCTAATAAATTATTTATAAGGGTAATGTTGGTCCAGTAGGGTATGTAACCCTGTCCCATATAAGGTTATCGTCTCCAATACCTTTCTAAGTGGAAAAAACGATAGGTATCTACCACGGCTACCACGGCCGTGCAGTGACCTTATGCATGTTACATGGTTCATTATTTTTATCTGTTTCTGTACATGTCTAAAACCACCGAAGCCACGTAATATCGAAGACTTTACGAAGACGATTTTAGGTATTACTAGCTGACCCGGCGAACTTCGTATCGCCTAAGAATGTAACAAATCAGAAATCATTAAAATCGGTATAGCCGTTCTTAGCCGTTACAGTTTCTGTGTGCTCCCTCTCCCTCTCCCTCTCCCTCTCCCTCTCCCTCTCCCTCTCCCTCTCCCTCTCCCTCTCCCTCTCCCTCTCCCTCTCCCTCTCCCTCTCCCTCTCCCTCTCCCTCTCCCTCTCCCTCTCCCTCTCCCTCTCCCTCTCCCTCTCCCTCTCCCTCTCCCTCTCCCTCTCCCTCTCCCTCTCCCTCTCCCTCTCCCTCTCCCTCTCCCTCTCCCTCTCCCTCTCCCTCTCCCTCTCCCTCTCCCTCTCCCTCTCCCTCTCCCTCTCCCTCTCCCTCTCCCTCTCCCTCTCCCTCTCCCTCTCCCTCTCCCTCTCCCTCTCCCTCTCCCTCTCCCTCTCCCTCTCCCTCTCCCTCTCCCTCTCCCTCTCCCTCTCACGCTCCCGCTTCCGCTCCCGCTCCCGCTCCCGGGATAAAAAGTATCCTATATCCATCCCCGAGCTTTATTTTATATCTGTATTAATAACTAATCTTTATAATCTTTATAATAAAAGCAACTTTGATAAAGCTTTCGACGTCTTCTGAAATTTTAATAAGTGTATTCATAATTACTGTAAATAAATAGCTCGTTGAAACTATGTTAATATCATTTCCATAAGATTTTCATTTTAACGTTACGCGGAGGCCACGAAGAGAGCTTAGTCTTTACGGGAATTACCTTACCTTCACTAAGGTAAGGCTTAACGGGAAAATTAATTCCTTCTTCTTCCCTTCAAGTGCTCAATGACGCGTGAAATTGATTTTTCACTCATTTATTTAAACACTGATCAATTTTGTGATCGCAATTGCCCTGAATTATGATGTGTCATTAACTCACTACTAAAAACACATTTTTTGTGATTGGATCTTTAATTCTAGTAACTAAGCTTACGAATCTCATGATGTTGATAAAATTGGCGGTGAGGTGCGGTTGTGCGGTTTCACAATTGTATGTCTGAGTGTTTAACTAAAAACTGGTTTATGTTTCTTCTTGATAGTTCGCTTTAAAGACATACTAAAAATAATATGATTTCAACATTTCCAGCCTTATGAAGCTAATTTAGAATAAATCCGGGCATAATCGACCATTTTTGTTAGAATGTCACCATTTACATATAATACTAATCGTGTTGGAATGAATAGAAAAATCTGGAATTGATACAAATCCAATCAGCCACCATTGCAGCGCGTAAAAACTAGTGTAAAGTAATCCCCGTAAAAAATCCATCGAAACAAAATTTCCCCATGATTTCCTTCAAAGAATGGAGCTTTATTTAGGTATTTCAGTACCACTAGTCGATGTATCCTGCGACAAAATATTCGTTCATCGGCTGTCATCGATTCTGTTTTACCGAGCGCTGGCGATGTAGCAATTTTTCAATATTCGCCGTTTTTATTCGTTGTTGACAGGCAAACTGTTGTCTTATCAGGTTTTTCAGATTTTGCTTGCGAACTGTAAATTTAGCGATGTGAGTTTGCATCACTTTTCGAAGGTTAGTATGTATGCTTTGTAGCGTTGTTAATAGCTGAAACAATTTGTTTTCAAAAGGCTAAGATTATTTTATCTTTTTACGTAAGAATTTTATAACATGCAGGGTTCCGTGTTAGTTAAATAATAGGTTTAGGTACATAAAAGTATTAATATACTAGAAAGAATGTATGGAAGAATGGCGAAACCGCAAGCAGAGCGCTCTTAAATACTTAAGTAAAAGACATAAAAATGAACCAAAGTTGCAGTAGAAGTAGACACAATTTTCATTACTTGTATGAATAAATTGGACGGCAATCATATAAATCTGTTATACAATAATGATCAGAAGAACAATAAAAATGAGCAATTGTTCTGCAACAGAAAAGTAGCTCTTAAAAAGTGCTTCTAGCAGCCATTACCAGTCCAATTTTGCCGCATTGTTCCGCTCTAGCAGTAATTCGATTACGCTTCGAATTAACAACAATTGCGGCCTGCGAATACAGCGTTAAATAATGCAGCTGATTGCCATTCGGGCAAGTGTTGGCTCAAAATGTTCCGATAAATCTTTAGCATGCAAAAAGGTAAAGTGACAGCGATTTGTCCTTATTAATTCTGTCTTCGTTTCTACGTAGTTTACCAAATTAACCGTTTTTGTAATGCCTATCATGTATCAAGTTAGCTGAAGACTTTTTGATTACATAACATTAATAGTTTAGTAACAATTTATAACCATTCACTGTACGGAAATTATTCGACAGAAAATAATTTAGGTAGCATTATAAAGGCGTTTTTGAAATCTGTTTAATCGAAACATTTTTAACCTATTTTAAATCAGAACAAAGGTTTCTTAGTAAATTATTTTGACCGTAAAGTATAATAAGCAGATTAAATAATGGATGTTAAAAGTCTGCCACATACGACCCTGGGGACCAGTTAAGGTCGGATTGAGGCAAGAAACAACGTAATACGGTCGTTACCCTCTAGAGGTATTCAGTTTGAGGTTATGATACAAAATAAAACAGTAATTCAAATAATACAATAAACTGACTGATTTTGTTTTCTTGAAGTAAAATGTAGTTACAATTACACGATTATAATATTAAATAAGTATACGATGATAAGCTCAGTCTACGCTAATCCATCTTTGTGAAGTTTGGTGCAAACAAGTTTAACTGGCTCCTTAGTTTGCCGCTCAGTTTCAATTGTGCTGTGTACTATAGCTCTCAGCTCAGCAGATCCATAGCGACATCATCTTCATAAACTACTGCACTAGTATCAGACTTTGGTACCTACTTGCATTCAGTCTAAAGATAAACTTTAAATTGGCCCATCAACTAAAACGAACTTACTCAAAGTGTGGGAATATCGAGTTCATTTCTGTGAGCTTTGAGTTGCGTCCTTGAGTTGTGTTCCTGTTAGCTAATAAACAACTTTCCGCTCGACTCTTATTACATTCTACAATCTCTGACTTAGTATTTATAATAAAACTCAGGAAGCGTATTAAAAGTAGCTCATTAAATTTTGATCGTTATGATATCTACTTAGTAAAAAAACTTTCGAATCCTCAGTTTCTTTAATCAATAACAACAAGGAATAAAAAAAATTACATTTCATTATAGTCAAATATTTACATGCAACGCAGCTGAAGACATAGCTCAAAGAATTTATTTTAGAATTAGAAAAGAACTCACAGTGCAATATTGTAACTATCACAACACGCGGCAAAGCAATAGTTTTCGCACCGTATAAAAAAGACACTTCACAAGGACTTAAAGACGATTCAATGGGATATGGGAACGTAAAGAGAAATACAAAGCGGCATGAAAAGGCATCGGATGAATATTTCAAAGGTTGAAACATCAGAAAGAAAGTCTATGCGGACGTGTACGGAGACTTTTATACGTTATTTTCATTTTTCCAACCGACTCGGTTTCAGTAATTGACATAAATTGAGAGATCGCTCGCGGTATCTGCGATGGTGTGTTTTTTAAGCATCGCATTCATTTGGAAGAGTCAGACTTTTCTGTTTTTCTTCTTTTTCTCTGGCGTCGGTATTATTGAACTTGTACTCAAAGCTGTCGTCAAGATTCTTATTTCTTATCACAGGCTATAATAATCTTAAGGAGGCTAGCGAACTGTATTAAGAAAAATGATGAGAAAACCGGGGAAGTGCGTGTCACGCCACGCGCAATGTTAAGGTTCAGAAGTAGTAAGTTTATCGACTATTACTCATTAACTACTTATACTAATATAGCCGTGACAGCTTTCTTGTAAATTCATCATATAAACTATTTCTGAGAATTTTTCACTTGTCCAACTCCAAACGTTCACCCGACAGGAAAGGGGATACTTGACTCTAACCAAAATTAGTATTTTAAAGCAAAATATATATTGCAAATAGACCTCTTATTCCATAAATGCTCTTAAAAGAACCAGAAAATTTAAAGACCTTTTATACGATACCCAACACTATAGGGTACGCGAAGAATAAAAAATCATCCTCACGTATCTGTAGGTACCCTGAAAAAAATGTTTTTCAATATTTTATTCTACGATTTTGGAGTTTTAATAAATGTGTATATCCATGCCAAATTAGAGCTTTCTAGCATTTAGGGTCTCGGCGCTTTGCTTCAAACAGGCGGACAGACGGTCGGACGGACATGACGAAACTATAAGGGTTCCGATTTTATTTCGGAACCCTAAAAAGATAGCAATTAGCATGTTGTTTTTTACGCTGCAATAGTGGCGCCATGGGGAGAACTACCCAGCATCATACTTTGAAGTTCTTTTGAAAATATACGTAATTAGACGAAAATTTAAGTTGTCAAAACTTGCGTCAAATGTCACCTGTAACCTCCCCACTTTAAGGATTATTTAGCTACTAGCTTCTACCCGCAACTTCGTCCGCGAGCATTTAGAATTATTTAGATCCAGATCCTACTAAAATTTAGATGTTAGGTTTAGATGTTTGGATGTTTGTGAATTAAACATACAGTATCCTGCTTTTCATCCCAAAGTATGGATATCATTGATGCTGACAACATGCTTAGTATTCCGCCTATGATTTTTTCGAATCCTTAGCAACTTGCTACAACGCGAAATAATAAGCACGTTGTCGGCATTAATGATATCCATTATTTGGAATGAAAAGCAGGATACTGTAAGTTTAATTCACAAACATCCAAACATCTAAACCTAACATCTAAATTTTAGTAGGATCTGGATCTACATAATTCTAAATTCTCGCGGACGAAGTCGCGGGTAGAAGCTAGTCTCACACTACTGAAGTAGGACTAACTTGAGTAAATTCCCAATACAATAAAAAAATCATGAAAATCGCTTCTTAAGCAACGAATCTATTCCTACCTAAAACTATTGTATACTAACGGTCTTGTTCATTAAAAACTTATTTAAGGTTTGTAGTGTTCGGCTAAAGCATTGGCTATTTTATATGCGTGCACAGCAATAAAAAAAATAAAGAAATATTGACAAAAGGCCAATCTTGACGTAAGGCCGACACTACACTAGGATTTTATAAGCGTACGCGTTCATCCGACACACGTGAATAATGATTTGCTAAATAGGTTAACAAAATTCATATTTATTTCTATAAAGTAAATAAAAAATAGGTAGATATTTACGAATGTTAAAAACAAAATTTTATGATTTTTTGCAAGTAATTAAACCTGATACGATACAATATAATACTTCAATCGCACCTCATATTTAGAGCTAGGAAAAGCCTTGACAAGCTACGAGTGTTTATTCAACGTAAAACTATTATTTTTTTATAGCTCATCGACCAAGCGTTGGGCGCGAGGAACGCTCGACGAAAGCTGATGTGAAAGCAGCCTTAAAAAATGCTGTGTTTGCTTTATTTGATTTTTTACGAGATCGATGGCTACAAAAGCTTCCATTGTATGATAAAAATTATCACAATGTGTCTCACCGCAAATTTTTATATGCTTGTAAATAAACATATTAAAACAATGAACCATAAATATTATAATTTAATCAATCAATCAGCTGTTTTTTGAGTTTTCTAATGTCACTGTGATGACAAACGTCAAAACTGTTTTCCTATTACTATAAATTTTATTTTTTCTCCCTCGGGAAAAGATGAATATCTCGGGATAAAAAGTATCCTATATTTTATTCTGGGTATTAAACTATCTTTGTGCCAAATTTCATCTATATCCGTACAGCCGTTTTTGCGTGATTGCAAAACAAACATCCAAACATCCAAACTTTCACATTTATAATATTAGTAGGAGTAGGATAGGATAGGATAGTAGGATGACCACGATGCATCTAAGCAGATGTAAATATTTGCCTGTTAATAGGGATATTACATATATGCATATTTAAATAAAATATTATTTTATTTTGATATGAAATTATAATACATTATGCAACATTTCAAATTCTTTCAGAAAAAACAGTAACGTTACAAAATAATAGTTGTTTATTTGTGCTAAAACCTTCTAAACCTACTACAAATTGTATGCGTTACTTAAAAAGGTCCCAAAATATTCCTTGTGATACAAAACTTTTAACACTGTGCTACATCACAAAGATTATGTAGGATCCGTTTCTTTGAGCATAGCTAAGTAATGGCCGATCTCTGGACGGCGAAGGCAAGAAACCTTGACTCTTTACAAATTAACTTCTTATGTTTTAGCCCTTGATAAATCTTTGTCCCCGGGAATTACTTTTTCTTGTTTTTATAATCACTTTAATATTTCCAAATTTTCTTTTAATGCCCAAGGGGTGCATGAGAGAAAGAAAAGACAAAAAAGACTAATTTGAACTGTTGCCCAAACTTATTTGCAGTTTGCTTTTTAAGTTGTACAGTAATATTATTTCTTCTGTGGTTGTACTTCAAGTACTACTTGAAGCTTGTTAAAACCCATCTCAGCCAGTGGGTGGTAGAATCATAGTTTTTGAAAGTGGACATGTGAAGGCAGAGAAATGCAATAGCATTTCTTCGCTATGATTAAAATAAAAATGTCGTATTCAAATCCATTACACCTGCATTATGCTTCTTTTAAAAATACGTAACCATCAGACGTAAGTAATCGTTCTGTCGCAAATGTACCGTTGGTTAATACTATTCATTACTTATTTTTTTATTCCTTTCTGCTTTAATAAACTTCTTCTCCAATAAGCTAAGTGCCACTTTATGTAAGCTCCACAGTAATTAATCCTTGACCTTGAGTGATTAATTACCCTTTCGGAATATTTCAGTCAATAAACTTTCCATAGTTAGGTACATTTTGAATTTATTACGCCCTATTTTTAACCATTGTACTTAGTTTGTGATGAATAGTCTTAACTCATCTTTTCATTTCATTACATGTATTCAGTAAATAGTAAATTTGTCTTCATTAAGTCATATTATACTGAGATGTTTATTTTAGTCTTCTTATAAATGTAATGTTTGAGGTAAACAAAATTATTATCTACCTTACTTATAACCTATCTTGTTAGTTTTTTCAAAAGAGTGATTTCATTTGGATATAAAAATAATAATATAATGTATTTCATGTACACTTTTATGTTTAGGTTATTGTATTATTGCTAACAAAACTCTGTTGTAAATGTTTCTTTCTTTCTCGTTAATTCTTTATTTGTTTGTTGATCTCAATACCTGTGGCTCATTCTTAGAAAACGTTCTCTTTACCTGAACTCATTAATTTGTCTCGTGTATGCCTAAAAGAATTTTTCGTGCGTTTTATGACTTCTTACATTTTCTTTTTGAATTTTTAATGATGTGACTCTGGAATGTTGTGAAATGTGAATATTTTTTAAAGAAAGATGGAGGCGTTGAGCGTTTGGTCTAGGGTGACCTAGGCCTCCACAACTCTTGGTCTAAGTCATCGCAACCCATAACTTTCCCATTGATTTGCTTAAGTTAAGGGACCTAAGTCCCTCGTATATTTTGTGGACTACACATACCTTCAAACAGCAGGTATTGTGCTAGAAAACTAAAACATACAAAATACCTTTGAAGATGGGAATTGTATTCTGTTCTCTCCACAGATACTGATTTTAAACCGCTCAGCAATAACTTCATTGTATAAATTTACAATCGTCACAGAGCTGAGGTTGCTAAAAAAAATATCTGTTAAAAAGTAAGTGACAATTTTTGTTATTGTTACCTATGTAGGGTGAACAACAAAGAATATTAATTTTTATTCATTCTAATTTGTATCATGAAAGTAGATAAAATAGCAAATATGTTTATAATAAGTCAGTCCAAATCTCAATCCAATTCCTACCCGTGGGAACCTTGAAATAATACGTAGGTTTACTAAAAAGATTATTTTATTATGGTACTATTAAATTTATCCAGTAAACTGAAAAACGTAAACAGATTTAACCTTAATCTATTCTGTGCCTTACTAAAAAGAAGGGATTCATAGTAATTTACTTGAGATGTAATTCACTAGTTATAATATTTTACTCAACTTCGTAAAAACTCAGGCCACGTCGGAGGGCCTTTGTATAATAAGGGTGTAGCAATTTTTTGAAATTTGAACATTTTCATTTGTGAAATATGTCGACGGTTTTAATATGTAAGAAATTGTAAGAAACGTTTATTCCCAGCTAAATTAATAGATATTTAATATAATAGTAACTTTGTCTTATAAGTCATTTAGTAATTGTTAATACTTTAATGCTAAATAGTTTATTTAAGGGATAATTTGAATTTATTGTAACATTTAAACGTAATTAGGTAGGCAAACGAATTGGGGGCACCTGTAATTTTAGTTTTTAAGCCTATGAATTAAATAAATAAATAAAATTAGTCGGCTTTTTTGTCTGTGTTAAATTAATAAATTTGGTTTTAATTATTTTTTTATTAAATAAAAGGTCCTTATTAAAAATAACATTTTATAAAGAAACATAATCAACTATTAATATATTGTTTTTCGCGTTGCAAAAGTAATTTTTATTGTTTTATATTTATTTAATATTTTCAAAATTTTGATCTGAGAAAAGTATTCCTTATTTTTTAATACCTTTTATTGTAGGCATTCTATCACATAGTTCAGTGGTTTACGTGTAATACTCGCAAAGAAAGACAGAAAGAAGAAATACATAAAATATTCCATGAAAAATTGGTACTTTTTATTATTGGTGTATACCTAATTATAAGTTTTAGTCGCTATTCCCGAAAAACATGAAATATATCTGTCATAATCATATTAGGGATACAAATCGTGTATGTTGTTTTGTTGCACCCTCAAATGGCCTTCATAACATAACGAGCGAATAAAGAGCTTCTAAAAATTCAGAAAACACTAACCTATATTTGTAATCTCAACAGGGACCATTCGAGAGGCGTTTACTAAAATAAATCGAATACAGTTTAATTGGTAAAGTTAGCGGTTTGCGAAACTTTGGCGCAAAATTAGCGAAAATTTCTCCATCGTATAATAAATTAACGAGCCTCAACTCAAACACGAAAGGAGGCAAAACCGCTTTTAAGTAATGTCTTGTATTTCTCCGCAAGCAAACTGGAGCCCAACTTATCTATTTATGTAATATCTTCTAGATTGTTTGTGTTTATAGAGCGAGAGGAATCACTTTTTACGGCATGTTGTTTATTATCATCTCTTAAAATATTATCAGACTTGTGTATCATTAAACAAAGTTGATATTAATACTTCTTCTTAGCGTATTTTATATAATTTTGGCAAGTGTTTAATTGCTCTAGCATATCATCGCGTCCATAGTAGCAAGGTACTCAGATTATAATTGAGAAACCAGGCAAGTGCGTGACAGATCACGCGCAATGTAGGGTTCCGGACCCCTAATTCCAAAAATACTCTTAGAAGACTCATACTATTTTTGAAAGACCTTTTCAATAATATCCCACACTATAAGGTAAGCGACGAATAAAAAATTCATCCTCACGTTACCTGTATTGGAGGTACCCTGAAAAAATGAGGTAGGTATATCCATCCCAAATTACAGCTTTCTAGCACTAAGGGTCTCGGCGCTTTGCTTCGGATAGACAGACGGACGGACATGACGAAACTATAACGGTTTCGATTTTACTTCGGAACCTTAAAAACGAAGAAAATGATATAATTGTCCAGAATATGGACTGAAGATAAAAGTAAAAAAAATATCGAATAATAAAACTCCTTGCTTTCTCATTATATCTACTGTTTATAAAACACGTTAAATAATATCCAATATCATAGAGTACTATGGTATGTAATTTTTTTACTAAAATTCCCGTAACGTAATAGAACAAATCTTAAAAAAGTGTTGGAATAAATTCCGTAATACGTTTAAAACATTTCAGAGAAGTGGAGAACGATTATTTATTTACTAAATAATTTGTGATTGTCGAAAACTTTATTAGATTTTTTTTCTTTGAATAAAAATGTTAACAAAAAAAGAAGTCAATAGTTCAACGACATAGTCTTCGAAAAAATCTTTTGATAAACCGACCTACCGAGTGACGGGGTCGTCAATTATTTAAAAAATAATTCAGTAGTCGATTGACTACTTAATAATACTGCAAACAAAGTGTAGTTGTAATTCTATTCCTAAAAATAAACCATTAAATAGTAAACCTAAAGGAATATAACAAACTTTAAAGAAACTAACCTAAGAAGCGGTTAACAGTTTTGTTTTAAATTACGAGTATTTGGAACATACAAAACTCTTAGCAGTTGCTATTAAGCAAAACAAACTGAGTCGACCTCAAAGACGCAGCACGTCGCCGCATCGTTCCAAACTCAGCCTTCTTCAGGAACAATAGACTCGCTTCATGCGTTAATCAGGTCTGTCTACAAGCATGAGGTGTTACGAAATGTAAGTTTCATTTTAATTCCAGTCTCTTTTGTTGCCATTTCTGTGTTTTCTTAAACAGGTAGATCTCGTGTTATTGTGAAATTTTTAATGTTTTTGTTACTCGTACTTAAGAAATAATTACTTCGTGTAAGATTGTAAAAAATATCTTTTGTATAACAGTAACAAATGACGATGTGTTTTCATGTTATTACAACTGTATAATAGTTTATTATTTTAATATTCTCTTCGTTTTCAACGAAATGAGAATGTTTTTGGATTAACTTATTATTTCTTGTAACGTTAATTAATTAAATGCTATATTTGCATGCTATGTTACGTGAATGAAAACTGGTGTAGGAAGATGCACAATAAAAATATATTGTTCTATGTAATATGGAAATAATAATATAAGGTACTTTCACTTTTTCTCATTACCCTCAGATCTGCTATCGTTTACGTTGTTGATCTCACTCAAAAGCAATTTATTGTAATGACGAAAAGTCTCCGTGTACTATTGCCTCGTCAGCTGTTTGCAGCGTTCTGCTTTGTCCTTTGTACGTCTCACAAAGGACTCGCCGGATGATCCGAACAAACGTTTTGGTAAATAACGAAATGTGCAGATGACAATTCATCAAGCCACAATTATGATTTCGTAAATGATTACCGTAAAATTTTTCGTTTCCTCATATCGTCGCTAAATATTACAGGGTTTGTTATTTCTAGCTAATACATACAACATATTTATACTAAACTACATAATAAATTTGAATTAAGAAATGAACTACACCAATGTTACAATGTTCGCGTGTGTTGTAGACTGTAGTGACAGAAAACTTAGCGTTTTGCCGTAGCATTCGTCACGGCGCTGATTTTTCGTTACGTGTTCTTAGATTTCGAAGGTAGAAGTAGACATAAAAGTGGAAAAAGATCTATCAGTGCATCTTTATAATGAATTTTGGTGGACATCACCATTATTTCCTTCTTGAGATTTAATTTGAAATTAAGTAAATGAATATCTTCAATAGAATTATTATAAGCATTAAAGAGCCAGAGATAGGAAGCTGCCTCACTTCCTTCTTTATTGGTAACTAGTGCTTTGCCCGCGGTTTTGCTCACGTTATAATATAATAAATATCCTTTATCCATAACTTATCGACACCCGTCTTTACCACCTAGTGTGTTGGAATTGTATAATCAATACCCGTAATGTGCGAAACGTTCAAGAGAAAAATTACTTTTCGTAAAAGCGGTAGTGCTAGGAAATAAATCCCGTATAGAAAGCCGTAAATCTATCATACCGTGAATAAGTTATACCCCTTTATATCGTTGTAACGGTGAAGTACAATCTCAATATATTCTAATATCGGAAAATTCTAGTAATAAAGTACCAGGATAATTTATAAAATGTATTTTTAGAGAAATACATACTCCGAGAATTTCTCGAAGATTTCCTATAAGTTAGCGGAAATTAGTAGCATATGAAAATAAATTATTAGCAGCGTATTCCAAATTTAATCAGGATATTTTTAGTGGTACGGATGTAACAGAACCATATAGGTAACTATTGGTCATTGTACTCCATAGATAAGTCACACTGTCCTTTGCTGGGTTCAAGTCACATACGAGTAATATGAGAATCGATAGCATTAAGAAAGTGATGTTTTTCGTGAGAAGGTAAAATACCTTACAATCATTTTTGAGCACTGTACAGAGATAACGGACCTAAAATAGGGGCCAACATGCAATTAAAACAAGAAGTTATAAGTTAATACAAAACCATTCTATTTCGTTGAAAATGGAGACAAAATTAAATTAATATCCTATTTGGATACAGCTGTAATAAGAGACATACTCGTATAGTCATGTTTTACAGTTTATACAAAAGAGATTTTGGTCACAATATTTGCATTTGCATTAATTCAGAGCCTCGTCCGTGAAGGTAAAGGTCCAAGAAGGTGCGGTGTACCACTTACAAGAAATGTTGGCTTGGATTCAAGATGAAGCCTTCCATAACTAAAATCTACTCGTGTAGAAACAGAAAAATCTATAAGACTTGGCATACTCTCGGCACCTGACATTGGATGTGTGAATGGAGTGTAAGGAGCATGCCAGATTATATTTCAATGATATCTTTATAATACATTTTCCTAGATCCTGCTTCGCATATTTCTATTGAACCATTTGAATTGTAAAGCTGAACACAGTGTAGAATGTAAGGAATATCGTGGAACAAGTTGCGACGATGTAGATTTTACAGTGATAGCATTATTATCCTGCAGAATGCACAATAGTTTTATGAGAGATGTAATGTTATTCATGACCCCATAGCCTAGTTGATAGTGACTCTGCAAAGCAAAGAGTCCCGGGATATACTCCCGGCCAGGGCAGACATTTATGAGATAGGAAAATTATTTTGTCAGCTCGTAAGTGTTTGTGATGTTGGTCTGTGTCTAATGCCACCCGGGATACAGGGAATCTTAGTGCGGGGCTATGAATAACTAACTAACCTCTTATTTGATTAACTACATCCTACCAGTAATTTACAAGACCTTTATCTTTCGATAACTTATTTAGTTTGAGAAAATTGATCAACACATTACTTTGAGATAGCGCTTCATTTATAATTATAGCAATATAGGGATTTAAATTGATTTTATTACTTACATCATCTTATAAACTTGCCCCCCATGTACCTTGCTAAAACATATACGACCCATAATTAAATCAAAAAATCATAATATATAGGAACCAAACAGCTTTTTTAATTCAATCTAAAATATGTAAATAAATACTCGTGACGGCCAGACAGGTGAACTTGCAAGTGATACGGACAGGTGAACTTGCAAGTGATAAAGGTTCCGTTTTGAGATCAGATATAGAGAACCATAAAAGTAATCAAAAGAAAGTTTAACCAACTTGGTATCGCAAACACGTAACACCATGAGAGAGTAATAATAGAACACGTAACACTTAAGCAAAGTACAGGGAGCATGATGAAAACACAATGCATATACGAGTAGAACATGAGGTAGCTATTATGCAAGTGATCGTTACGCCCTTTTGTGACACGACTATTCTGTGCGTTTGTGGGACACATTCGTTTCTTTCAACTGTTTTCAAAAAGGAAACAGAAGAAATTAAAGCGGCATAAGAACATGTTGCGTTAAAAGAAAGGCAAGGAACACGTTTTGTCATGTCACGAACAGGTTAAGACATAATGCTACCTGTACTTATCATGACAGTAGCTGACACTGCTAGCTGGAATCTACGCTATGATGCTTCTGTTATTGATGATTTAGGTTCTATTTTTTCTTGACGATATAAAAACTTAATCTAAATAGACATTTGTAGTTTTATTCTACAGAATTAAATGGTTAAATTAAAATAATGCACAAAAAACGAATGTACAAAGAAACGACTTTAACAGTGATAATAAATCAATTTAACTCCGGAATTCATTAAACGTAATCAATTTTATTTAAGACAGATTCTCACTGTTATAACTCGAGGAACACAAAGGAATTGGAATTGTAATTCACTTCAATCAAAAGTCCGAAGTGTTATTTATTACACGGAACGCGAAATTACTTTTATGGGAGATAAACGAATTGTTTTTGATCAAAATAACAATGAAATTTTCACTAAAAGTAATTGTCAGTGCAGTTAATTATGCAATTAGGCCGCAAAAAGACTTATAATGAATGAAATTGTGTAAGCCAATAATGGCATTATTAACGTCAAAATAAAGTAGATTATTTATTGCAGCAGCAACATGCTATGAAGCCCATATTATGAAATATTAACATGATGAACTTAATTTGGAAATTGATTAATCAGTAGTGACATAACATTATTTAGGAACCCAATCAATGTTAATGAATATTTAAATGGTTAATCAATCAGCTAACTTAGTTATTGTGATATAAGTCAATTGCAAGATGAGTTAATTTCCGTGACGCAAGTTGCTTTGAGAAAGTTTGTGTTTGAGCTTAAACCTAATCGGCAGAAATATTTACTAATGATCAGATATCTCTACCTCCATTTTTACCAGTTGGGTTCAATATGTAATTTCAAATCAAAAAGTGTAAGCCTTCTTTCTGATACCTAACTGTCTCACTCTCCGGTCTGATTTTAAAATCGAATCATGTTCACCAAGAGCTGCTTCAATAACTAGTATTTTTTTGAGAAAATTACACAGTGCCCTCCAGCCTACTTCGTAATAATTGTCTGAAAAGCAATCGATCTAAGATTTATGTGACAAATGTCTGTTATCACATCTTGATTATCTAATGTATGGTCATCATTATGTATGCCGCAGGGAATCAAAGTGCGACAGTGTCAATTCTGTAGATCAGTGTGTGAATAATAACTATTATTAGGTAGGTACGTTTTGCGTAATACTTTCATCCCTCGTTATCTAATTTCAGTTTTCATATAACCATGCCATAAGGAACAGCGCTAGTCTTACTAAGAAGTCTTCATTTCTTTATTAATAAATTGCAAAACACATATAATAATAGTAAAACATACATAATGATGAGAATACATACACATATTATTTTATCATCACAGTTAACACATGTAAATACCTTGCTAAGGCGTAGTAATTGCAATTTGAGAGGAGAGGCAGACATTAAAAATCCTGCTAAAACAGATCGAGTATCTGTTTTAGCAGGATTTATGCTATTTCTTCGAGATTGCTTTACCGAATGTGCGCTATAACTTAATGTAACATAGCATGTAGCAATCGGTAGATTCGCAGCGCAGGTCGCCAAATGGAGCACTACGCTCGTTTGGCACAGCCGCTTAAATGAGTGACCGTTTGATTGTATAACGTCTTCGATCCCACTCGCATGCGGAGTGTTGTGTAACCGATCCTCCATTGCATTGTCCTCGTACTCGTACTTCGGAAGCCGTTGTGGCTACGGATTGGAATTTGTCTTCCACTATTGTCTTGTAGACGGGATGTCTGGGGGTTGGGAATTCTCTGCGTCTTGCTGTCTGTTGTAATGTAAATTGTATTTATCTGGCAGTCTTGAATAGTTTGAGTAATTAAGGTTATTCACGTGATCTATCCACTTATATATTATATTTTTCAATAATTTGTAGAATAATTTTAATTGGCCAGTTAACTTACATCGTTGAATCAGTTCAGTATTGAGATTAAAAGAATCAGATCAGTGGATCAGATCAACAACAAAAAGTGGTTAGCCACGACAGTGAATTAAATACCTTTACATAATTATATAATTGTGGAGTATGTTTATTTCGAAAGTGCAAATGTCCACTTGAGTTAATAACAAAGTAATTACCGTAAAAATTAAAGTAGCAAATTATTTCCATTGTTGATGTTTAATATATGACGGCCCTGTAGCCTAGTTGGTAGCGACCCTGCCTGCGAAGCGAGGGGTCACGGGTTCAATTCCCGGTCGGGGCAGATATTTATGTGACAGATAAATATTTGTACCCCGAGTATATGGGTGTCATTGTGATGGTTTATATGTGCCGTACATGCCATTTGCGACACAGGTAATAAATAATCTACTGCGGGGCTATGAGTGTGTAAGCGTTTATATCTGATTTAATTCTGTAAGTTTCAATAAATTATTTGACGATAATTTATGACGAAAGAATGAAAATCCATACACGCATAGGCTTTCCACCATTCTGCAAATATGTATAGTCTCCAGATTACGGAGGGTTTGCAAATAGATCAAATTTCCTAAAATAAAACAATTATATTAATATTATTATAGATATATCCGTAGATGCAAATTAGATTTAAGTGCTCATTCTTGTAAAACGATTTGTTACGATATAACGTTAAGCAAATGTTTCGTAGTGTAAATATTCTGAGTATAATAGCGCAGTGGAGTTCGGCGCGGAATTACATCCGAAATGCCTTATTATCTGAAATATGCAAATCAGGTCCAATAAATGTTTTGCACGTTCTGCAGTCGGGGTGTCCTCTGTGTTGGCAGGATGCCGCGATGCCGTGAGCGCTAACAGCGAATTGCTTTTCATAAGTAGATTGTGTTTTAAGATGAAATTATCGTTTAGATTTAATCTTTCTTTTTAACCGACTTCAAAAAAGGAGGAGGTATTCAATTCAACTGTATTTTTTTTGTTAAGTATTTTTCTTGAACTTTGAGGTGACTGTGGTAATTTTGCTGTGTGCTTTAGACACACAAAATTTAATAAATAATACTTTCTTTGATAATCTGTAATCTTACATTGATTCACAGACATAGATAGTAACTAACTAACACAGACTTAGTTCTGTGCATTGATTATACCGTACTTTTGATTATTTTATAGATATGTGACATAAGACAAAAATATTATTATTTTATAATTATTAATTATATTTTTCACTATAATAATATTTATATTCAAATGTACATTGTTTACTTAAATGATAATTACCAGGACATTAATGTAATATTTCCTCAGTTAATCTAAACATCCCAAAAATGTCCAAGGGTTCCTTTCATCACTGGCATAATAATTTCATGAAAGCATTTCTCGACAAAAGAAAATTCCTTTACATTTACAATGGGACAGCTACTTAAAAATACTCTTATTTTTCGTCTCCGTTAAATCTGAGGATCCTTGACAATTTGAAGCCATCAGAGGCACTCGCCAGACGCAATCAATCATGATAAGATCCGCGACTGAATCACGTCATCAAATAAATGAGAACAATAAAAAAATCGTTGAAGCTGTATTCTTTATCCGAGGGTCCTCGGAGGAATTTTGGAAGTTAGTCGACGCGTTTATCTAAGTATGCGTCCCGCATCCCAAGGACAGAGAGGTTGCGACCCTATCTGGTATAACTTAACAGGCACGTATCATCTTGGTCGCAAATATTTTTTTAACTTGTCGCAGACATTGTTAAGAAATTTAATTTTTATAACCTAAACGAAACGACAACGGGTGAACATAATGTGAAATCAGAGGGTTTATAATGTAAGTTACTCTTTCACGCAAAAACTAATGAACAAATTTTCATGTAATTTAGCACACCGGGTAGACCAAGACTTAATAATAAGACATAGGATACTCATTATCTTGGGAAACGCGTAAAAAGCCGCGTGCATAGCACTAGTATCGAAATTCATTTTTGTCCACGTGACTTAATTCTACGTAGTAATACTCATGGCGCGTCATGTGTCTACGCTGCTGCCATGCTGCCATGGATAAGAAAATGGATATTAAACAGGCTCTAATTTCTTTAGAAATTTCTCATTGTAGTTCCCAATTCCACTTCATAATAAAATACCATTTGGAAAATGAAACATTTTGTCCAGAGGATCTTAAATTTCAAACTCGTAAAACAAAGTTACATTTTATCAATTTAGAAGTTCGTGAGTAAACAACACTTTAAAATATAAATAAATATATCGAGAGATATCGAGAGAATAAATGAATAAAGTATAGTAATAGTAATAATTAAATCGTAACCAACGCTACATAGTCACACCTACCCTCGCATTAGGATGGATTCCTTGTGTCGCGGATGGATTGGACGACACAAGTAACCCGTTACAAACACCCACGACCAGAGAGCTTAAAAGGTTTATGTGTCTGGCCCGGCCGGGAACCCGGACCCCTTGCTTCGAAGGCAGACTCACTACATAGGCTACGGAGTCGTCAAAACTCAAAAGTTACACCTTAAGCTGAAAACGAAAGAATGACCTTCATTCAGTAGACTGGATTTTTTGTTGGTAGTATTTTGAAAGGATGTTTTAAAACACATTATTTACAATTAAACAGTTCATTCCAATAAGCAGGTTGAAATAATTTTATGAGATAATGGATTATTACCCAAGTTCTACAAAAATGGTCCGAAGAAATATAATTCACGAACACATACATATAATTCACGAAACTTAACCATAAGTGAACGCTATAATATTCCACTTTTTACCGTTATTATGCGAGTCAAAAAGTATGCCAAGTTCAGTATGTTAATCAGTCGTTAGTGTCGATTATTACTTGGTTCTTTTAAAAACTTTATGTGAAGTCGATGAATGAGCAGAAGACTGACACGTTGCCACCGAGAAGTAAAAGAAGCCATTCGGAACACGACGAGTCGTTTGATGGCTGATTTAAGCAAGGCTACTTCCCATGTGGTAAACTTCCCACTCGGTAAACCTCAAACTGTACCTACTAAAAAGTTGCGTTTGGTAAACATTTCGTTACTTCATACATTTAATCCCATTTGGTAAACTATGCAAGAGTGGTATGTAGCCAGACAGGCTTCACGGAAAGACAATACCTCTGATAATATAAATGACTTAATAATAATGTTGATAATATAATCTTTATGTGAAGCCTTACTACTCAAGCGGGCCGACATCTGAAACCTTTTAAAACACCCTCTGCCGGCATGGGATTGGGGTCAGTATTCTAAGCTGCTTCAATCAGCTCTTACAATATCTAAAGTAGTAGAAGCTTCTCTTCTCTTTTATAATTTCGTAATAATTTCGCTTTAGCTATAATCCATGTATATTTTTTTTACGAGCTCACTCTCTCTCACTCAGATTTTTCTGCTACAAGCTACTTAATGGGTTTATTAATATCGTCTACTGTATTCATATTCATTTTCATATCTTCTAGTACACGAACGCACACCAGCAAACTTCAGAGAAAAATCTTAAAATCAGAAGAAGATTCAGACGTAGAGTTCCAATTATTAGCCTCCCGGTGAAACGAGCTGCATTCGTTGCGAATAAAACTAAAATCAAAACGGCTTGCTGCTCCAATTTGGACTCTATCGAGTGCTCGCAAAGTTAGCTTTTGAACAACAACTAGGGAAAATTTGAATTTTGCGAATAGCGTGCTTACTGAATCTGTGTCATTTGATAGTGACGTCATCAGGTCGAAGTCGTTGTGATTATTGGTGGGCCAGCTTCCGCCAGGCACTTTGTTTGAAGTCTTACACTGATATTGCTGATAAGGAAACTCGTTATTGATCCGCAAGTAACAAGTGATGTTGACAGTGAAACGTTTTAGAACCATGATGCAGACCAAGTCGACTTGTTTCCTTATTGTTCACTCTGCCGCGACATCAGACATTGAAGGTCAGGTCCATCTTATAGAAAGGTAGCTGGGTTCCAATCATCACGCCGGGGTCTAACCTGCCTAGCTTTCTCCCTACTACACATATAGCGAGTGCTGCATAAACAACCGCGTAACGTTTTAACATGTTACTTCAGTTAAAAAGTCTTTTCGCTATCTTCTGTAGTGTATCGAATGCTCAGATCGATTGTAACTTGGCAGTGATGATTAAGTATCTTGTCATATATTTTGTTTACTTGAAAACGTAGTTACTAACGTACGTAGTTAAATTTGAATAGTGCCTCATTGGCTACGAATAATTATTATGGTTGCTTTTAAACATTTTGTAATTGAATAGAATATAATCATGTGACAAATTTGCGTGGCGGAATCTTAGATGTGATTCTGGTACGGGAGAGCACTGATGCGTGGGAGATGAGTGTCATAACATCAGAGGGTACCGCCTGACGACTACCATCCTCCCTTAAAAACGTAGTTACTAAATCCTATGCGACCCTTCATACATATTGCATATCTATAAAAAAAGTCCAAGTTATTCTGCAATTCTTTGATCGTGTATAATCTTCATACACGCTACAAAATCACCAAGAACTAAAAATCCTGTCTTCAAACACTATAAAAGTATTCATGAATTCTCACTTTAAAAGAGTGCGATATATCTCCGGAGCTATGCAAATCAAAATCAAACAGTGCCGGAGCTTTTCACCTCTTCATCTTCAGACGGAGCACTCTTGTTCAATTCTTCGATGAAATTTATAACGTGCGCATATTCCCTATATTCCAATGTTGCCACTCTCATTCTACCGTTTTAAATTGCTGACGTCTCATAACTCTTCCGCCTGAGCTATAAAGTCTATTTTTCATTGGAATCTGCAGGGAATATTTCAGCTCGCGACAGGTACAGTTAGAGGTGCGCGCTCGTTTTAAGTGCATTCATTTTTCTACCAAAACGATCTCTTAACGATGTGTGCTGACGTTTAAAACTGGAGCTTTATTTAAGCGGGAGAACGAAAAACTAGTCTTTTTATTTTTGATTCTCGGCGAGCGATGTTATAAACATACTGCGTTTCAAATTTCAAACGTCCTTGTTGCTTTATATTGTCGTTTTGAGAAAGCAAATGATGCAAAGAGAAATTCTTCTTTCAGTGTAGTGGAAACTTTCATATATTTTAAACGTTCAACAATTTTATTTACCCTCAGCAAAGAATCAATTTCGAAACACAACATTTTAAGTGCTCTCTTTGCTTTTATTGAAAGAGGTGTTTCTGCAAAACGACTATCATGAAGACAATTTTACGTTATTGTTTGTTATTGTTGTAAATACTTTATTGTATCGGTTGTCCGTACCAGCCGAAACCGAGAAGAAATATTTATTTGTCATCGCTGTTGGGAGTCAAACCCGGAAATCTTGCACAGTCAAAGTTTATTTAGGCGGCCCTTGAGACCGAGGAGCCATACACATACGTTACGTACGTATTACGGTGTACGGTGACAGTATTCATGCTACTTTACTGCCCTTAGGGTCTCACACGTGCGCAGTGATCGACCCGTGAGCTAAGAATAAGAATTTCATCTCATTTTGTTTTGTTGAATGATAACCATATATGTATAACATATTGCACATTGGAATTTGCACACTTTAGCCGATGAGTTATTGGCGAAGAAAGAAAAGAGAAGAAAGAAAGAAGCAGCTGAAAGACGACGAGTCGTTTGGCGGCTGATTCAAGACAGAAACATGAAGTAGGTAAAACAGAAGTTACAAGTTTTTTTCTCGCACCAAGTACCTAAATTACATCAGATAAATCATAAAGTCATTAAAATTGTAAGGATGTGCGACCTTTCTTAATAATTCCATACCTTAAATGTGGATCAAATAAACAGCATAAAAATGTCTCAAGAAAAACTTTGTGAAACTTTTTGTTCCCCAGACTGCCCAAGTGACATCTGGCGGAGGTCACAAAAATGTGAAGAATGTTTAATTTATTCTCCAAACTTGTTAAAATGCCGTCCATTTTCTATCTCTTGTTAATAATTAATAGCGAAGCGGGTGGTATTTTACTTAAGTTTATTATTACGGGGGAACTATTTTGGTGTCGTGCCAAATCTTAGGACAACAACATTAAGTTGAGACGCTTTCTCGACGGGATTTATCCTTCTGAGCGTTCTCTGGAGTAATTAAAAATAAAGAGCCATTTCTCCGTATGTGTAATTGCATGAAGAAGGATTCCGTTATTGTTTTAGCTGAATTGCATTGCATTAAAATTCAAAAGCTTTTAAAGCTTTATTAAGCTTTTTAAAAGCGTAATAAAACTCTTATTATAGTACCTTTAATATAAACATGGAAGATAGGAGGGGGTTCTGAATTCGGTTTTATATTTTAATTTTTTTTTAGAACTGCCATTTATTGTGCTTAAAAAAATTATTTCCAGGTTGGTACCATCTTTAATTTTGTCATCACTATATGTCCTTCCTTCGTTAAGAATTTTGTCTTTTTATATATGTATAGTATTTAAATTGTTATATTGTTCTTGTCTTTGTGTCTCAGATCATTACCAATAACTAAGAAATACGTTCATTATGCTGAACGCACATTTGTCCGCACCGTCCGCGCTGGACGCATCGCATTTGTATGAAATTGCATGAGAGTCCGATGCGGATTACAGATGCGGACGAATGTGCGTTCAGCATCACCGCACGGTCCTTAGCATCTCAATATCATTCGTTCGCAAACAATATTCCCTTCATAAAGTGATTGTCATCCGTTAGCCTAACCCGTCATCTGCCGTCCGGGTGTGCGGCCCAATCGACCCCGTCATTCACCGCGGCTAGCCACTGACAATTAACATCGCAAATACGAATTGATATTTTGCGAGCTCGATTTGTAGTCGAGCCGTGTCATTCCGCTCGTTTTGTTGTGTAATCTCGTTATTTCAGCGGGATAGGGCTGTGAACGTGTCGGCTCCAGTTTTTGTGGTGAAAGGCATAAATGCTCCTAAATGGGTTCGGGATTTAGAATTTGATTCTTTAAAATGAATCAGATTCATTTACTGCGTTTTTGATTGGAGTGAATACAAATGCTAAAGCGAAAAAAGTCATGTAACAATATTATAACAATCAACACATCGCAATAAACCTAAATTAGTTTTGGGTACAATGACATATTCTTATTTTTGTTGAAAATTAAATAACATAAATTAACGCTACTATGTTACTAGAATTATCCAATCAAAAGCTCTTCAGTTAAACAAATTACATCGATATAATCGATATTCCCAATAACGCCACTAAACCGAACACTGTCGTTAATATTGTTCGGAATTTTGTGTGTAGTTTCCGGGATCTGGTGCTATGACGTTAACGAGAGTCCACGTGCGGGTATGTGTACGTACTGTAGGTACGTGTATCATAAAATAAAATTAATAAAAGTAATTGCCGCACATTTATAACGGCCCGTCACGGCGGGGAAGTGCCACTATTTATTACTGTCTAGGCGCTCTGCTTACGGCAATTTAAAATGAAACTGGAGTTTTGAGTTCTTGAAAATTGTATTCTTGAAACACCTGAGATCTCTATAACGTCATTAGCTTCGAGCTTACACAAGTTATTCCTGTCTCCCTCACACAAGTTACTCCTGTCTCCCTCGCAAGATTTATTCGTAGCTTACCTATTACTACTTATTGCTTGCTTGTAACGTCCTAAAATACACATTTGCAACGTTTATAATTAACTAGCTGACCCAGCAAACTTCGTATCGCCTATTTTTTTCTAAAATAAAAGTAGCCTAAGTTACTCTTTGTTACATCAGCTATATGCCAGTGAAAGTCCCATCAAAATCAGTCCAGCCATTTCAGAGATTAGCTGGAACAAACAGACAGACAAAAATTGTAAAAAATGTTGTTTTTGTATATGTATCGTGTATATGTTACCGGATATCTGTATAATGCAGGTATTCAACACAATTTCTAGGAAATGTGTATAATACCTGGGTCGTTTTGGCAATGTATTAAATTATATGAATATTATTTACCATTACATAGTTTGCCTAGGTAATGTATACGTTTCCCAACTACTGTACAGAATACCTGCAGGTCCACCGGCAATGAATAAAGTCAGATTTGGATATGTGTAGTCAACTTGGATGGAGGTTGGAATTAAGAATTTACTTAAAAACACACTCAAAACAAATTGTAACTTGCATGAATAGATATTTTTTATACATTTTAAATTAATGCTTGAACGAAATCACACTTGATGGTAAAGAGAGATGCAGTCTAATGGCTCCTACACTATACTGCTCGCCTACGCAGCTTCGGATTTTTCAAAATTGGTGACAGAATCGACTTAGTCAACCCCGACCCCACGTGGTACTAGTCTGCCCTACCCCTAGAGTGAATGTAAACCCCGGAGGCGCGGAGGGAGAGCAGCCCCCGCCCGCTGTAACCAACTGCAGGCACCATGTGAGCCGAAGCGGCTGAGGCTGGTCGCCGCAGGCGACCAAAAAGCCGAAGCTGCGTAGGCGAGCATGGAGTGCCTGCAGTTTGTTACGCAAGGGCGGAGGGGCTGCACTTTCCGCAGCGCCGGAGACGTTTAGAAGCCTTTTTGTGTATCAAAAACCCCTAAATTCTCCCTAAAAGTGCATATGTCACCGGGAGATAACAAGAACCGCAAATTTACAAACCTAGGTTTATAAACAATATACAACTAAATGAATATTACTCTAACTGAAACATTCGCTACTTGATAGTTGGCCTTTTGAAAAGTGTCATTATAAAAGGCAGACCAAACGTACAGTTGGCAAATGTTAGGTTGGGAAATAAAAAAAAATGTGATAAGTTGGCAAATGATTATTCGGGAATTAAAATTCTGCGAAACGTTAGTTGGCAAGTGATAATCGGCCAAAAAATTTTTGGCGAAAAGGCAGAGAACCCTCTTTTACACACATTACCAACTACGCATGAAGTATTGTATAGAATGCCTGGGCTAAGTATGAAATAAATAATATTCAAAACGTTACCTGAACGTTTTAGATATTCTATACATTGCCTAGGTATTGTATAGAATGCTGAATTATACAGATATCCGGTAACATATACAATCCAAATGCACTTAGTAAAAAGCGGTTATTTTAATATTACAAACAGACACTCCAATTTTATTTATTTGTATAGATGTATAGATTAGAGAAAATAAAAGTTCGACAGTTTATGATGTTGATAACTTTATTTATCATCTCTCTCTTTTACAACCACAAAACTCAGTAGAATACAGTAATGTATAAGTTATCCGTTACATATTGTTAAAAAAGTATTACAAAGTCGCTCAGAAATTCCATAATATTTTTTTTTGGCTATAAACCTAATAACTACCACCTTGTATTGAAGTATAGGACATTTAAAACTTAACTAAACAAAGACGGCTTAAATTCAACTAAAGTCAGCATTAAATTGCATTTAATAAAATGAAATGAAATATTGACCATGATATCCAAATAACTTTTAAAATTAATATCGCTTTTGAGTTGAGTGTAAGTTAGTCAATATAGGTAAGTAAATCGATACCATAGCCATAGAAATAGGTCAGATCTAACTTTTTATATCAAAACGTGACACTGAGTTTGAGTTTCTAACTATGCGACAGTAACCGATGGAAGCCGTCCCTTACAATCCAGTTTCCTTTGTCTATAACCATTCCATTTGTAAATAACTACGTTGAATACCAAACTTTTTCTGTAGCTTATTACTCTGTAAATATTTTCAAGTCTTCAATAGATTTCTCGCTTGATCGAGCATCTTAAGCGTCTTCGCTAAATCCCTCCTATCTTGTTTATCTGTTTTAAAATTATGCCAACTTCAAGAATATTTTTGAGTTAATAATGAGGAAATGAAGGGTAAAATGTTAATTAAAAATGATTATTCAAGCTTGTTATTTCCTATTTCGGTGTAGTCTACTGTAAGAGAACTGCTTACAAGACATGATCAAGGAAGCAAACTTTAATTTAAATATCTCCTTTATATCATCCCCTTTGAGCACACAGTTAAAGTGATTTGTGATTTTATCAAAAACCGTTCTGTAGTAAGTACATCATTGTAAGTACTTGCATTGTATGAGTTACGTTAAAGTGTATACCTATACATATTTTATGATAGCTGGCAAGTGACAGGAATAGCTACTGGTGAATATTTAAAGAATTATCCAAATAGTTACTATGGTATGATTATATTTGTATGACAGAAATCAATTATGGTAGCTGTTAGAGATGCGGTGCAGGTGACACTCACTCAAACAATGGCCTATTTTATTAAACCAAGCGGAACCGGGGTGTAGAATACGATGAAAATATTAAATATACATCATTGTATCATTTCATATGAACATACAGGTACATATATCTGATAAACAGTGCCACTTGGCATAGATATCTCATTAATTCTGCATTTTCGATACAGGAACAACAAATAAGCGGTATCACAGCTATTTACTAATTTAGCATTTCAATTGCTAATGCATTTTAATGTTATTCTATTTATACAATTAGATCCACTAAAGTACACATACCATATTGCGCAACAATGTATACACATATTATGACAGAGTAGAATAAACTTATAGGTATAGCGAGATAAAATAAATAAAAAAGTGTATAGAGTGCCACAAGCGGTAACATAATATTACGATCGGTTACGATACCGTAAGCTACTGCTACAATAGTTAGTGAGAGATACGAATCGCTGCAAAATCGACTCCACGTAGTCTTGTCTACCCTACCCCTAGAGTGCAATGTAAGCCCGCGTAGGCGAGGCAGCCCGCGAGTTGAGGAGCAGGGGGTTGTTAAAACCACCTGCGATGGTAAGCTCGCGTGAGACCGCCGGAGCCCCGCAGCGCCGGAGCCGTGACAGAAACTATGCCATTCAAAGAAATAACGTTAAGATATTGTGCTGAATTGAAATGTCGCGTGTATTTGTGTGTGCAAAAAAGTATATCAAATTAAATTGTACCAAGAAATTTTGTAGAACGAAATTCGCATTTTTCTCCCAAACCACAGCTCTACAAGAAAAATATGCTGGACATAAAATGTCAGTCTCTTTATGGACTACAACTTTTATTGGAAACATTTCGTCATGCATACTCCTTACGGCAGATAAGACGATGTCACTATTATGCCGCAAAACTTACGGTTCCAGAACCGAGTGCGATACAGTGCCGCTTGCGGCACTTATACACAGCCTAAAAATATTTATTTTCGTCTCCAAAAAATATTACAACGTTTATTTACTGCGAAACAATTTATCATTAGGTTTCAGGCTGAAGACTTATTTCATTGCAAGAAAAGAGTCAGTCCTCATGATCGAAGAGGTCTAGGTCATATCAAGTGACTAGTATCTACGGATCAATGGAAGGGTTAAGCAGTACGTAAGTGTTAGTCGTTAGAGCTTCTTATTATATAGGAAGGGCTACGACATTATGACGAGTGCTATCTATTAACCATAACAATTTTGACCTCCTTTACATGCCTTACAAAGCATGAAATTTAGATCAAAAATTTGACTTGGAGCCTCGCCTAAATTTGCTTTACTCAGCCGAAACTAATTAATAAGGTTTGCTTTAGTTTCGTGTTCATTTAAGTATATTTTAAGAATTCAAACTAAAATCGCAAGGATAAAAGGTCAAAAAATTCATAATTTAAAATCGTTTATTTATCTACGTGTCACTAATACACTTATGTACCTCATTTTTTAAATCTACCACGTCTCCTTAAGTATTATGTGAAACTACGAATTGTATATAACAGCATTTAATATCCTTTTTATTGTTTAATTTTTCTGCTATCCGTGCGGAATAAAAAATGTGACGAATTAACAATTATAAATCAGAATTGTGGCCAATTTACACATACTTTGTTTCGTGACCAGTTTACTATGTGACGAGTTTACAACAACCCTTGCTTCATTACAATTCATTATACAGGAATATCATAACTGAGGCATAAAAGCGATAAGTCAACTACCTATCTGTAATTAATCGTTCGTAACACCAGTCGACAAGCGTCGCTCGGTGGGTGACGAGGCGTTACTCCGATAAAATGGCTGACAACCAAACAATAACTTCTCGGCTATGTTTAGAATGCAATTAGCTTTGTTCGTTGTCAACGAGCCTAATGAACGAACTTTTTATTTCGATCTCTGTGGACTGAACACTACAGTTCATTTTTCATTGGAAATGGGCGTACATTTTGTTTGATAGACAAATTTTAATGAATTGTTCGCACGTCAGTTGACAGATGGGTTCATGAATAAATAAGGAAGGTGGTTGGGTATTTGTTATACGTGTATAAATGCTTAGGCCTGATTAATGGATTTTGGCATCGCGTCTCGAAAACGCCTTTTAGTTGTTTTATTTCACATTTCTTAGTTACAAGCTCACTTTTTCTTTTTCTCACTTGTCACGTAATTAACATTTGAAATATATTTTATTTAAGAGCATTCGCCCCTACTCAGAGTCACTAACGGTTACCACCATACAAATTGTGCACTAAGGAGCGATTTAAGTAACCATTAGTGACTCTGAGTTGGGGCGTTAGACGTAGACCGCTAACTTTTATAATATGAAGATGGATGAGGAGATTTACAGGATAGTGATTGAAACTAAATGATCAACTTTGCTCCTAGCAATTTAATTGCTGCTGGTATTTGCAAGTGATCGCTCTTCCCAGCCTTGAAACTAGAATACTTTGAAAGTATTTCACGATTTCAAAGCAGATTTTGATTTGAAATAATAACAGAACAAGATTTTAGTTAAATGAGGATTAATTGCCATAAAAAGATAAATTTCGAAAAAGTAAAATAAAACTTGAAATAATTTTAATGTGAATCTGTCTGAGAAACATTTAAGAAGTTAAAGTAAGTTCAGTAATTGCCCGTATTTATTTATTGTTTGTAGTTGAAGAATTGGAGAAACCCCAACATCTCCCAAATTCTAGACGATAAAAAATAATCGACCTGAAGTGACCTTCCATGCGTGTGAAGCTATACTCATTGCCCCTGATATTGGACGATTTGAAGAAATACGTGATTTCAATATAAAACTAGTCGAGAATTCTCTGGTCTCGTTCAAACAAGACGTTAAACGTAAGCGCTGGAAGTAATGAGATATAATATCGTTATTCAAGATG
This sequence comes from Thymelicus acteon, assembly GCA_951805285.1. Taxonomy (NCBI): domain Eukaryota; kingdom Metazoa; phylum Arthropoda; class Insecta; order Lepidoptera; family Hesperiidae; genus Thymelicus; species Thymelicus acteon. Next base: position 17,114,606 of record OX638229.1, read on the forward strand.
TGTCTGGAATCTTTGCTACAGTAATCTTAAATTATGGTTTATCGAAGTTATAAAGTACTTTCGCCACTTTCCCATGACAGTATGGGTAATATTATCATCGAAAATTGGATAAAATAAAGTTATTTCTTTGTACTTATCTCAATAAAAGGTGCTGATATGAGAAATTATTATATCAGGATTCAATAATATATCGTAAATGTTGAAAGTAATTCTAATACCCAAATGTAAAGTTAATGTGAGTGTTTTACAATTTTATACGTAACTAGCTGCCCCGACAGACTTTGTTCTGTCAAAAGTTTATTTTTAAATATTATTATTTTTGTAAGCTGTATCATAAAAAAATAAAAACAAAAAAAATTGTCAAAAAAAAATTAAAAAAAATTTAGAGGTTTAACATTTAGGGTGATGAAAAATAGATGTTGTCCGATTCTCCACCCTAACCGATATGCACGCAAAGATTCACGAAAATCGGTCGAGCCGTTTCGGAGGAGTTCAACTTCTAACACCGTGACACGAGAATTTGATATATTAGATATAGTAATAATAATAACATACACTGATTAAAAATTAAACAAAAAATACCTATGTATTATCCATGTGGCTAATTAGACGTCATGGAAATCTCGACCTACTATAACGATGTGATTATTTTATGTTTAAGAAGCCATCCTCCAACATACTTGTATCGTTATTAAAATCTGCTGCATGATCACTTATCCAACCTTTATGGAGATATTATATTATGGAGCCTTTGATATCCGACGGGAAAGGGAGCGTAATATCATAGATTAAATGAAAACAGGCGAGTTATCTATCGGTTGTTGTATGTACTACGAATGGGCTATGTTAAAATGTCAGTTGTTAAACTTTAGAATCAACTTATTAAATTCTTTACTAGCATATTTTTAACTATCATCGTGGTCTACCTGAGTGTATTTATTTGGAAACAGTTGACTATTACTTGTAATTCACTATTTTTGTACGCTGAAAATATCATTCCCTAAGTTTCTCAGTAAACAACTACTACTCATACTCAGCAAACTTCATCATTACTATGGATCTTCTTCATGTTATGCGAGAATCATTATTTGCTATAATCTTAAGATCAGTTCGTAGATCTATTACAATTTCTGATGGCTGTCAGAGTACTCTACAAGCTGAAGTTACATTCACACCCTAACGACCCGAAATACAAATGGGTGTGTCAATCCTCGCCAGTCGGATCTAATTAATAGCATTGCAATGGTATCTATACTAATTGAATGCAGTCAGTGTATTTCGTATTCAAAATGATGCGTAGATGAACAAGATTTGATGATGTAATCTGCAAAATTACCCTTAATGAACGATTCAGTTAGATTTATAGTAACGACGGCAATTACGCACAAAATGTTGAGAGGTTACCATGACGCATTGACGACCTGACGACGGCAGTTGCTTACTAGAAGATTATCAATCTAAGAACACTGAACCTTAAGGCACAAACGATTGGATCAAACGTCAAAATGTTTCAATGTAGGTATACGGACGACGGCAGTTGCTTACTAGAAGATTATCAATCTAAGAACACTGAACCTTAAGGTCCAAACGATTGGATCAAACGTCAAAATGTTTCAATGTAGGTATACGGACGACGGCAGTTGCTTACTAGAAGATTATCAATCTAAGAACACTGAACCTTAAGGCACAAACGATTGGATCAAACGTCAAAATGTTTCAATGTAGGTATACGGACGACGGCAGTTGCTTACTAGAAGATTATCAATCTAAGAACACTGAACCTTAAGGTCCAAACGATTGGATCAAACGTCAAAATGTTTCAATGTAGGTATACGGACGACGGCAGTTGCTTACTAGAAGATTATCAATCTAAGAACACTGAACCTTAAGGCCCAAATGATTGAATCAAACGTCAAAATGTTTCAATGTATACGAGTAGTTTGTCGGATAAATGATTTAATATTTAAGTAAATTTTTAAAAATCGGACAGGGCAACAATCTTATTTGTAATAGAGTATAAAGCATAATAATACAAAATAAGTTATATGACATTTGAAGTAGTATTGTATTTGTATTTTATATGTCATATTTTGTAGCAACTTAAAGATAAGAGTAAGATAAGAGTGTTATCCAATCTGATTTTTTTATTCTGAAGTAAAACTTATTTTGTCACGTTGGGCATTTTTGAGTTGGGATACAGTTTGCGACACTGTCATCATCGACACCTACCTGTGGCGCCATCTCTGAGAGATATACATAACTATAGTTACTCAATTTACAGCTCGTATTAATAATCAAGAATGTAGTTTACATAATTATACCTTACGAAGCGTTAACAGCCATTTATTATAAATGTAATGAATAAAAAAACACTTCATTTAAAAGTATTTCCTGTAAAATAAAATCTTTAATGACGATTCAATACTACACACGTCTTGTTCAAGTTTTCACTTCTGTCGGCACTCCCGGAATGCCTTAATGTTTTTTCGTTATTTTTTATTGGAAATTGACCTGTTTTCACATCTTGTTGCTAAATCTAGTTGCAGTGCGCAGCAGGTGACCGATCTCTACCTACTCATTGCTATCGTCAATTAAATTATTTAAGACCTTGCCGACGCAGCTAAGAATATTGATAAAATAATAATGGATATATTTACTAACAAGACTAAGATTTAACTATCCAAAGTAACGACCATGATTACCGTATTGGGGCAGCCTGGAATAATACTGACCCAACTCCTATGTCGACGCCGACAAAAATTAAAAATATTTCCTCATCTGTGGACTCAACAGGAAAGGGTTAAGGTGTCGAATTTCCAAAATGTTAAACAAAGGTCAAAATCTAGAAAACTGTGAATCTATTGGAGGGAAACTTCTTTAAAGGCGGGGTATTAGGATTTTTCTGTCACGAACGGCCACGTGGAGGAGGTAAACGATATATCGCGTGGTGAGAGGCGGCAACGGCAGAGGGAGAGAAAAAATATAGATTTATAAATGTATATATTTTGGATTTTTTTGGAATATTTTTTCTTGAAATATTTTTTATTGGAATATTTTTCTTAAACAAAATTTTATTGAATTATTTTTCTTCGAAATTCTACTTGTCCGTTGAAATTTCACTTGTATTATGTGTCCCAGAACACGTTTCGATTTTATTCAGATTTGACATCTGGTCGGTCAACCCTCAAGCTATGCCCCTAAAGTTCATCCACTACTTACTAGACACCGCGTTAACATCTTGGGTGTTGACTATGTGTAAAAACCACATGATCATCACGTGGGCTAGCTTGCTTTTTTTAGAGATTTCGAATATTAAGTTATTCATTATTATAGTACCTATCCATCAATTATTTATTATTAACACATCTGTAACAACAATACTATAATTCAAATTATTAACATCATAGCAGAGTTTCTACGCATAGCAAGTGCACTGAATAATTCAAGATGTCTTCTATTCCTTGAATTTGGCAGACCATTAATAAAACGGACATTGGAGATAAAGCAATGTCTGGTCTGGTTACGACTCATATTAATAGCACAATCCGGACATACCAAAGACTGTTTTGCATCGCTACACAATTCGGAAAATTGTAGCCATCGAAATTAATGATCGTTTCTAGGAATTAGGTGTCGATTTCTCAATACGCTGCCACTTCATTTGGAACTTAATTGTATAACTTATTAAAATGAATCAAAATTTGTTGCAAAAATACATAAAACTTTATTTATATTGTTGGTTCTCATCATAATTTATAGGCAAAAAATTATGTTATATTGATTTTTGAAACCTTCAGTTAATTTGTTATGACTTTAGCCCACTTCTTATAAGGCAATAAAGTACACTGCTAAATAAAATAAATAAAACAATTCAGTAAGTCAAATAACTTCCTCCTTTTTTTGAAGTCGAATAAAACAGGTATACGAAGTTGGTAGATCAGAAACAATATCATATCAACACAGGTGTGTCACCAGTATTGATTTTAGAATCGGTGTAGGAACGGGAAATATCATACCTGAATGGAGGATAGCAACGTCAGATTTGCAATTCAGCAAATTGAGGCAAACCGGGCCTTACAAGCAACCGTGTTAGACAAACCAACGTATTTCAACGATGCAGCTGTGTGTCAGTGATACCCGTACAAGTCGAATTTGATGATCAGACTTTTACTTTATTTGAACACTTTCATATTTAGTTTAGTGATCTTATAACGAAGGAAGCTTGCAGGTTGGAAGTTGCTATGCTCCGTACCACCCATCCATAGGTATAATCATTTAATTTTTCGGGTGCAGTATTGAAGAGCCTGTTTCTTTGTTAACAAACGAGCTAGACCATTCACATTAAAACCCAACTTTTTAATCCCTGTAATCTGAAATTGTCTTCTATTTCACTGATTTAATGAAAATCTGGAATATCCAGAACGGCTGTTTCGAAATTCAAACGCAATTTAGCAGATTGAAGTAGATACGAAGTTCTCGTAGCGATCATTTTAATCTAGCGCACGTCAGACAGACAGGCTGACAGATCTGACGGTTATTGTATGAATCTGAAACCAGCTCAAGCGAAATTCGACAACTATACGTAAGATTTGAATAGTATAGTCGAATCACAAATCCACTGGACCAATTTATTTTGACAGAAACTTTGTGAAATAATATTGCTGTAATAATGGCGGTAGTGATTTCTTGATCCTAAAAAATACATGTTTCCAATCATAATATATCAATAATTTACATCAAGAGGGCTATTCTCTAAAATACAAACTCGAAATCGAAGCTCACTCAAGTGAGTCTCGAAGCGACCTTGCATCATCTTGATATGTCATTCTGTAATCATCTAGTACGCACTTGCGAAGTGAAATGACTCTCGAACTCGAACTTCAATTTTGAAACTCATCGCGGATTCCGCTGTCGAGTTACAATACAGAATAGCTTTGCAGAATCTGTTTGTCACGGCACTTTATTTTTCGTCAAAAACTTTTGACACTTTAAATGTCAAATTGGTCCAGTGGATTTAGTGATTCGAATAGAACATGTCGCCTTACGAAATTTATTTAACCTGTAGATAATCTGATAAAAAACATAATTCTTATCTTTGTAGACATTACATAAATATTAACTAATGTAAAACTTCACTAAATATGAAAAACAGATATAATTTTGATCAGTATAAAAGGTATTCCTTATTTGGTATCTACTGTGCAAAATGGTAGTGCTATTAAAATCACTCATAATAATAATTAATCCTAATTTTAAATTTGCACTTGCAGGGATTCAACCATTAATATTATCTTTACATATTACAATTCAACTTCATAATCTTTAAAATTGCGAACGATGTAAACAATGCCAAACGAAATTACCAGAACACGATTCACCTCATTTCTGAACCAATTCCTTAATTTTCCCCATCTCACTTGCTTTGCAGTAGTCACTTCATCACGGCACATTAGAGACAAGCTCCATATCGCAATTTCCTGACAAAGCTGGGGCAACAGAAAAAGCGTCACAACGACGCTCCAACAAACGAATGGACCACAACTGGGACGCGCACAAAGAGTCAATGAAGCGCCTACAATGCCACGTTTGACAGAGATTCACAAATGCAGCGCCATTGATAGATTTGTTTGTAACTCTCAGTTCGAAAGCGATTTCTGGAAGTGATGCAGATATTTGTTTGCTATTTGAATACAATTTTATAACAAAGCATTCTTTACATTTGTGTGTTACATTTCATTTGTGACAACACTTGTTTTTAGATACGAATGAAGCGAAAGAGGAAATCTTTATAGCGGTATTGATGAGTTTGATTATTGTTTTTACTAAAGCGATTGCAGCAGATTTATGGTTTTATTTTTCATAATTGGAATCTGTGTTCCGATTGAAATCGAAATTGTTGGAAAACTCTCGTTTGGATGAACAGCACATTTGAATTTTTTTCGGCGATATACCAATTGATTAGGGATTGTGCAAGTGATTAGTCACTTCAATATGATTGAGCAATAATTATCAAATCAAATCAAATCAAATGTTTTTATTCAAAATTGGTTTGGTTTACAAACACTTTTTGAAAGTCATGCAAGTTATGCCAATGCTTCAGGCAAGGCCCTACTGTGAGAGGGCCCGGGAGAAGAAGCAGCAAGAAACTCCCGGGTTTGTTTTTTTCCTGCTCACAGTTACAGATAGCACTTATCATCTACTACAATCTATATTCATAAAACTCATGTCCAAGCAGTCTTGTCTTTAAAATAATCATCTAATTTGTAATATCCTTTCGTCATAAGAATGCTTTTAATATGAGTTTTAAATTTAAGGTAAGGCATTTCTGTAAATTTCGATGGAATTTTATTATAAATCTTTACACATGTACCCATGAACGAGCCACCAGTTTTACAGAGTCTAAAATTTGGTACAATCAGTTTAGCCTTATTTCTCGTATTAATATTGTGGATGTCACTCTTCTTAAGAAAACTATCGTAATATTTCTTAACATACAAAATATTATCCAATATATATTGTGACACCACAGTTAAAATATTAATTTCCTTAAAGAGATCCTTAAGCGAGTCCCTAGGCCTGAGGTTGTAAATGGCACGGACTGCTCTTTTCTGTAAAATAAATATAGACTCAATATCTGCAGCTGAGCCCCACAACAACAGACCATAAGACATGACACTATGAAAGTAGCTAAAATAAACTAACCGTGCTGTTTCTACGTCAGTTAAGAGCCTTACTTTCTTAACCGCGTAAGCAGCTGAACTCAGCCTCCCAGACAAGGCTTCAATATGAGGACTCCATTGTAGCCGTGAATCTATAGTAATGCCAAGGAATTTCGTTGAATTTACAAGGTCAAGTCTGGAAATGTATCTGGAAATGTATCTGGTATCTGGAAATGTGGCGTCGATGTTTGTGTCTATGTTTTTTTTATGTAGTAACCTAAACGAGGCAACAATCCACCATCCACGGCAATTGTCACCGCACCCTATTCATCAGCAACACAGGAGGGCGATGCGCTGCCGACTAAAAAAGAGGAGAGAGAGGAAAAGAAACAAGCTCCCAAGCCCCACCTGGAACACGACGAGCACCTTGGCAGCTGACTCTAGCAAGAGGGTGGAAGCTAGCTAAGGCGTCTTCATCTAAATATTCATAATATACTCTTTGGCAAAGGGAGATCTCCCGCCAGGCGAGGTGTGTTGCCTGGGAGGCGGCCGAGCCCCGACTGATCTTGTCGGAGCATTCTTATATACTCGTATACTAGAGATCTTTGAAAACTTCGATAGCGTGATTCAGGGCGGCGTGACGTGACCGTGTGACGTATGCGCGTCGTCGCCACATACTCCATATGTGAAGCCTCACCATCAAGCTGATACTTCAGTTTACGGATTACTTGTAGTAGGCTAGGCAGAGATTAAATTAAGAAATTATATACTGTGGCACTCTCCTTTCTATTTGGATGGTTTAATGATGTTTAAATAATAAAAGAATGAAACAAATTTCTTATAACTAAAATAAAAGAATTACATTCAGCTCTAAACAAGGGGATTGAATAAAATATTAAATCTAAAGTTTTTATCGTTAACTTCAGATACAATGAGTCTATACACAACTAATAAACGAGGATCTTATTGCCATTTGGATAAAGATAATAATGGACTAAGTTCACACGACGGTCATTCGCGCAGTCACTGATGAACAGTATCAGATAGGTCCGTCCTTTCATGACTTTCCAACAGTTTGGTCGAAAGCTGTAGATATTATGTCGGAAACGGGCGACACAGCCCGCATCTGTTAGGACAATTTATACACATTTAGAGCTCAGTTGATTTTCTACGTGAATTCACATTTCAATTAATTTAAAATGTTTTTGAGAATTTAAACTCTGTTTAAATTTAATTTAGTTTACACGCCTTTTTATGCATGTTTAAATTGGTTTGAATAAATTGGTGCGCTCACCATTTTGGACTTGATCGTCACTTACCATCAGGTGAGATTATTGTGAAACATCAATGAACTATCGTAATTAATTTGTATTATAAAAAAGCTTACTTGAATACCTGGACAAACATTCTCTATACTTAGGGTACAATGGACGTTCAAAAAAGGCCAGCCCAAATTGTTTTCAGTCACACAAATCTCTGGGAGGTGAATCCTGTGCCCGAAATTGGCTATGGTTGCGGATACGCAACCAAGTTGCAAGCAAGTTGGATACAACTATGCAACCATAATGACACCTATAACTACAAAAGTACAGTTTCACTAGGTTATCTTACTCTCATTTGGTAAATAACAAATCCGAAAGAGCGCAGAGCGTGCATAACTCTGCAATCCTTAATGTCCGCCATTACACTAACACTGCTCTAAACAACATCCCGCCGCCGTAACGTATGAGTTGCGTTATTTTACTGGTTAGTTATTCTATTACGTGTTAAATTTACAGCCGGTTCATTAAAAGTTGGATGCAGGCCAACAAAACGAAGATATTGGTCGTTTGCTGAACTGAACTCGCGTTGCTCGACCGCCTCTTAAGTTTAATCTGTACTTCTGTATTGGATGGTTAGTCTAGGAGGTATCTATAATGTTTGATAGCTTTACCTGTATCTTTGGTATTAAAGTGTTGAGTGAGAAGTGATATCAGCAAGGCTATACTGTTTTGTAACTTGACAGCGGAATCCGCGATGAGTTTCAAAATTGAAGTTCGAGTCCGAAATCTTGATATGTGATTCTCTAATCATCTGGTACGCACTTGCGAAGTGAAGGGAGTCTCGAACTCTAACTTCAATTTAGAAACCCATCGTGAATTCCGCTGTCAAGTTACAAAACAAAAGTGAACTTGCATCATATTGACATGTCATTATCTAATCATCTAGTACGCACTTGCGAAGTGAAGTGGTCCTAGAACTCGAACGTCAATTTTGAAACTCCGCTGTCAAGTTACAAAGTAGAATAGCCTTCCAGATGTTACAACTGCTATGATACTAAGAAATGACACAGTTTTCATATTATGTTTCTGCTTTTTTTACTGTTATAGTTGTTCGGTAATATCTTCGTAGTTCGTTTCATTCTGGCAATACATTCACAGTTAATATTTTGTTACGCATCAATTTGGATTCTACCCTCCTATTTTTCGTTCGACGTGCGCCCGCGCCGCCGCGCCGACAGCCCAGTCGTGTCAAGTTCGATTCGCGGTTCGGTACGCGACAGAGCGGTAGCTACATAATTCGGTGTAACGCTGCAATTCGCTTTATTCGTCATCCTTTCAATAATTCGGCTGCAAGGATCATTCTACTTTACGGGCTACTCAGCGGAGTTGAGGTCAGGCTGGTGCAACACAGGACAACCATCTCGGCGCCGAGGTACCAAGCGACGCCACGCGACGGAATAAGGTTGGTGGATTCCCTTTTGGTGTGTGCATTTATTGATTGTAGTGTATTGCCCAGAAAGGGACACTTAAATCTCTATATTCGTTAAACCAAATACAGTCCGCTTTCGGTTCGATTTATCACCACCATAATTTAGAAAACCGGGTTCGGAACCATCTACTCGATTCCCGAGTGCTCCGAGCCCAGGTATATGACAACTCACCCCAACATTTTTGGACCTTCGAGCTCGGATACAACATTTTCGGATCCTCGACCTCGGATACAATATAATAATTTCTAGTATTTGAACCCAATTCGATCCTTTCGTGTTGTCATAATACCTAAATTATAAATATTTCATCATCCAATACTGTTAACAAAACATTTTCGAAGAACGCCATCTTGACTTACAACTCGACTCGTAAAGTAATTCATTCGTACTCGACTTCGTTCATTTCATCCTCGTCGTAGTAATTTACCTACATTTATTTTAAACAATACTATAGTTTTCGTAAATTTTATCGTTCGTAATACCTTAATACTTTCGTAAATATAATAATAATTTCGTAAAAACAATATTGGATACTAATAATTCGTATAGGAATTATACCTTTGTTGAATTAATTCGTATTTCGACTTGGTGATATTCCGTATTAGTATTCATTCTCATTCGTCGTTCAGTATTAGTAGTTGATGTTCGTTGTATTAATTACTAATACCTACACTTACGGTTATTCGTGCCAATCGTAACTCGTTTTGTTCGTATAAATATTAGAAATTGATATTAAATATTTCACACTATTCGTTTCGTAAATAACTGTTTATTCGTATTCATTATTGTGAAACTGTAAATGTAGATAAATATCAGTGAATCCTTTTGTTGTGTTGCATTCGAAGTGGCTCGGACTGGAATCAACATTTCAAACTTCGTTCTCGTCGTTCATCGTTCGATCCATTTAGTAGTCACGACCACGACACGACCTTTTAGTTTACTACGTACGATATTTGTTAATTTTAAATTTGTTTATTGTCGAACTATATGTGCTTATGGTAAATGTTATCGCTGGACGCACGATAGCGTTTAGAGCCAAGTTCAATAATATTTTTTCGCGTTCCATTTTTTATTTTCTACAATTTTCGAAATTGTTTATTCGACACCCAGCAGTGTTTTAATTAATTCATCCAAAACCGTGTGTGTTTTAGTCGATGCATTAGTTCGTGTTCGTGTTGGTTACATTGTTGGGTGCACGGTAGTGCACCTAGCCAAGTTCAGATTTATTTCGAGTTTTTTTTTTGGGTTTGTTTAGTTGTTCTCAAATTTGGACATACTACATAGGGCGCACGGTAGTGTTCAAGCCAAGTTTATATAAAAAGTTTTTTTCTTCGGGTTCATATTTTAATTACCTTTAGTTTATCGAAATATTTGATGCGCGGTAGTGCATATAGCCAAGTTCTTTCTTAAATAAATTTTATTTGCGCTTTATAATGGAACAATCTCCAGAGTACATTCGTTTAATTCATAAAAGAAATTGTTTAGAACGGGAACTCGACGTAATTATCCAACTCGGATCAGACGCAAAAAATAATCCGGATTCTTTTCGGAAGTTCATGGTTTCTTGCTATGATCTGGCCCGTATTCAGGATCAATTCGAACAGATTCAGACGGGACTTGAAGACATAGAAATTAAAGGAACTAACGCGTTAAGCTCTGATCACGCTGAAATTCGTCTGGCATTTAATGATTTAATTCGTAATATTAATTCGATAAAATTTGAATTCGATGAGCAAAATGTAAAACAATCTTTTAATCAAAGTTTTGAAAATAATAATAATAATTATACACCGGGTAATATTTCGGTACAGCTTCCGCGTTTATCGATTCCTCCATTTTCGGGAGATTATAAACAATGGAACGCCTTCAGCGATTTATTTACTTCCTTAATCGATGATAACCGAAATTTATCTGACGTCGCTAAGTTTCAATATTTGTTATCGTACGTGCGCGGCGACGCTAGTAAATTGTTACGGGGTTTGCCTATTACCGATAGCAATTACAAGAAAGCGTGGAGTATTTTAGAATATAATTTTAAAAATGAACGTTTAATCGCGATGCAACATATGGATGCTTTATATAAATTGCCTAGTCTTAACACCCCATCCGCGTCCGGACTTCGAATTATTTTGAGCGGCTTTTTGGAGAACACCGGGGCGTTAGAAGCTATGGGCTTCCCAATTGATCAATGGGACTTCATGCTGTATTATTTACTGTATCGAAAAATTGATGCATCCACGCGCCGTGACTTCGATAAATCAATCTCCACTAATCGAGTACCTAAATTTCATGAATTACAAGAATTTCTTGGTCGGGAAATCGTCGCCTGGGAAAGTTCGCGTGCTACATCACGGCCCAGTGCAGCCCATCCTTCTTCGTCATCAAAACCCTATACTACTTCAACTTTCGTTGCTAGCTCGCGCGCTGGTAATTCAAACCAATTTTATAAATGTCGTTTATGTAAAACTAATTCGCACACATTAATTTCCTGTCATTCGTTTAAAAGTAAAAAACCATATGATCGTTTCGTTTTCGTTAAGCAAAATAAGTTTTGTTTAAAATGCTTAAATCCCATGCATGATGTAAATGAGGCATGTTCTAAAATAAAATGCTCAACATGTGATGCGACACACCACAACACGCTGTTGCATTTCGCAAAGGCTACTAGTCCGTCGTCTAAAGAACTCCCCTCCTCCAATTCGGATGAGAGTGGTTCTACTAATATAGTTTCGTTATGTTCAGCTAAAGCTCAAGCGCAAACGAAAATTGTTTTACTTTCGACAGCCGTAGTTTTAATTCGTGATTCACACGGCAAATATCATAAAGTTCGAGCGCTTATTGATCCTGGTTCCGAAGCATCATTTATAAGTAATGATTTAGTCTTGCGCTTAGGCTTATCACGGCATAAAAGCAGCACGCCTATCCAGGGCATCGGTGATCTGACGACTCGTTCAAAGGGTTCGGTTACAACCGTAATAAGATCGCGACTAAATTCGGGACCTGAGTTTAACTTTTGTGGTTTAATTTTAAATCATATAACCTCAAATAAACCTTCGCATTCATTCGATAGTAAATCATGGTCGCATCTATCACATTTGGTCCTCGCTGATCCTAACTTCGATTCACCCTCTGCAGTTGAACTTCTATTAGGAGGAGACATTTACGACGATATATTCGTCGGTGAAACAATTCGTGGGCCTACCGGTACACCCATGGCCATATCCAGTCTGCTAGGTTGGCTTTTAATTGGGAAGGTCGACCCTAAATTCGTTAGTCGTTCTTCGTATAATAATAATATTTCGTCATTCGTTGTTTCTAGTCAAGAAAATCTTGACAAAACTATTCGTAAATTCTGGGAAATCGAATCGATTCCAGAAACCCCAGTACTCTCCCCTGACGACCAATTATGTGAAGATATATTCGTTCGGTCTCACAAGCGATTGGAGTCAGGTCGGTTCGTAGTCTCACTTCCATTTCGGGATGGTGAGCCTTCCTTAGGAGAATCTCGTTCGTTAGCGTTAAAACGCTTAATTTCGATAGAACGTCGTTTCGCTCGTGATGAGCAATTTCGTATTTTATATTTCGATTTCATGCAGGATTATTTAAAATCAGGTCACATGGAGCTAATTTCAGGTGATATTGAAGGAGATCATTATTTCATTCCTCATCACGGAGTACTTCGGCCTTCAAGTTCGACAACAAAGTTGAGAGTTGTCTTTGACGCGTCTGCTGTGGCGAGTCAAGGAAATTCGTTAAACGACACTCAATTGATTGGACCGAAGTTACAAAGAGATGTGGCAGATCTCATTTGTAATTTTCGATTTCATAGTGTAGCTTTTACCGCTGACATTCGTCAGATGTTTCGTATGATTTTGGTAGCTGAGGAGCACCGTAAATACCAATTAATTCTTTGGCGAACTAACCCACAGGACGTACCGCAAGTGTATCGCTTAAATACCGTTACATACGGTCTTTCGTCTTCACCATTTTTAGCTATTCGAGTTCTTCAGCAGTTAGCAGCGGATCATCAATCGGAGTACCCTGCAGCTGCAGAAATCATTCGGCGTTACACTTATATGGATGACGTCATTAGTGGTGCCGATTCTCTTGATTCTGCACTCAACCTCCAAAGCCAACTCTTCGAACTGCTTAAAAGAGGTGGATTTGAACTCAGAAAGTGGTGTTCAAATAGTTCGAACTTCCTACAACGTCTTCCAGATTCGGCTAAGGATATCGAATCTTCCACAGTATCCTTAGATGAAGACAGTTCGATTAAGGTTTTAGGAATAGCGTGGCAACCACTTAAAGACATATTTTCGTATAATGTCAAACCTTTGCACGACAAGGTTACAAAACGTGTTATTTTGTCTGAAACAGCACGCATTTTCGATCCTGTCGGTTTCTTGAGTCCAGTCATCATAGCTGCCAAGATTCTTATACAAGAACTTTGGTTAGCTGGGATTGACTGGGATGCAGAGGTTCCAGAGGGCATTCGTCTTAAGTGGTTGCGCATCGTGTTCGTGTCCGAATTTCCCGAACTTGCCCAAGTCCAAATACCCCGCTTTATTCCAACGCATTCGTGTCGTGTCGAACTTCATGGGTTTTGTGATAGCTCGGAAGCCGCATATGCTGCGGTTATCTATCTCAGAGTCATACACCCTAATCAGGACGTGAGTGTTCATATTTTGATAGCCAAATCGAGAGTTGCGCCACTTAAGAAACTCTCCGTGCCGCGATTAGAGTTATGCTCTGCTTCTTTACTTTCTTCGTTATTTACTTTCGTTCGACGTTCGCTTGGAACCAGAATACCCATCGTCAATGAAGTTGCGTGGACCGATTCGAGTATCGTATTATGCTGGTTGCGCGCTGCACCACATAATTGGACCACCTACGTAGCCAATAGAGTAGTCGAAATTCAAAATACTATCGCTCCTGAAAAATGGAGGCATATTCGGTCTTCGGATAATCCTGCTGACAGTGCCTCTCGGGGTCTGTCACCTTCGCAAATCGGGACGCATCACCTTTGGTGGTTCGGTCCATCATGGCTACTTCTATCAGAAGAGCAATGGCCGATTTCTAATGTTGACATTAACCACACAAAGGTCCCTGAGCGTCGTCAAATACAAAAGGTCAGCGCTCATTCTGCTCATCAATTGGAAGAGCCTGATTTTATTATTCGTTTCTCGTCATATCATAAACTTACAAAAGTTATTTCATATTGTATTCGTTTCATTAATAACTGTCGTTCAAAAACCAGACATAGTGGACCTCTTACAGTATCGGAATTACACGATGCTTCACTTCGTCTCGTAAGCATTGTTCAAAATATCTGGTTCTCCGCTGATATTCGCAGTATAAAATCGATGAATTCATGCTCGAATAGACTTCAACGTTTAAACCCATTCCTTGATGAGCAGGGGCTAATCAGGGTGGGCGGTCGTTTAAAAAATTCTGAGGTAGAATTTAACACCAAACATCCGTTGGTTCTTCCTCCAGAAAGTAATTTTACTAAATTAATTGTCGATCATTTTCATCTAATTAATTTACATTCGGGTTTACAAGCCACTCTTTCGTATATCGCGCGTTATTACTGGATAATTTCGGCCAGACGTGTAATTAAAAAACGTATCTTTCTTTGCATGAAATGTTACCGTCTGAGACCATCTCTGCTAGAGCCTAAAATGGCAGATTTGCCCGAAGCCCGAGTACGGCAAGTACGGCCTTTCGTTAAAGTAGCAGTGGACTACGCCGGTCCACTTTTAACAAAATCAGGGACTATTCGTAAGGCTCACAGGGAAAAGTCATATATTTGCGTATTCACGTGTCTCACAACTCGTGCGTTACACGTCGAATTAGTTTCAAATCTATCAACTGCCGCTTTCATGGCAGCTTTACGTCGTTTCATCAGTCGTCGTGGAATGTGTTCGGACATCTACAGCGACAATGGTCGCAATTTCGTTGGTGCCAGTAGTGAACTACGGTCATTATTCAATTTAATAAAAAGTGAAAATCGATTTATTTCGCATTCGTTGTTAAAATATAAAATCACGTGGCATTTTAACCCTTCGGCTGCGCCTCACTTCACTGGCATGGCCGAGGCTGCAGTTAAGTCTATTAAATCTCATCTCGTTCGCATCGTCGGCAACGCGGTCCTCACCTTCGAGGAAATGGTGACCGTTTTAACGCAGATCGAATGCACCCTAAACTCGCGCCCTCTATGTCCGCTTAGTTCAGATCCAAATGATCTCGTTGCTCTCACTCCGGGACATTTTTAAATCGGTGAGCCGCTAAATTCATTCGCAGATTATGACGTAACCGAACTAAATGAAAATCGTTTAACGCGTTGGCAACTCTTGCAACGCATCGTTCAGACGTTTTGGAATCGGTGGCACAGGGAATACCTGCACACTCTTCAACAGAGAGGTAAATGGACGAAGTCGAGCGAGAACATTCGAATTGGGGCGTTAGTTCTTATTAACGATCCTAATATTCATCCACTACAGTGGAAATTAGGCCGCGTCTCCGAAGTGTATCCTTCCAAGGATGGCGTTATTCGGGCTGTTTTGCTTAAAACTCAACAGGGATATTTAAAGCGACCTGTACACAGGTTGTGTCCCTTACCAATTTCAGATTAAATCACCTTTAATAACCCTCATTTCATTATAGATTTAATTTAATATTAGTTAAATATAAATTTCTATTAGTATTCGTTTCTTGTTAACTTTTTTCAACTTTTCGATTTCGAGAAAATTTTCGATCCTCGTTAAAATTACATTTTAACGGTGGGCGGTGTTCGGTAATATCTTCGTAGTTCGTTTCATTCTGGCAATACATTCACAGTTAATATTTTGTTACGCATCAATTTGGATTCTACCCTCCTATTTTTCGTTCGACGTGCGCCCGCGCCGCCGCGCCGACAGCCCAGTCGTGTCAAGTTCGATTCGCGGTTCGGTACGCGACAGAGCGGTAGCTACATAATTCGGTGTAACGCTGCAATTCGCTTTATTCGTCATCCTTTCAATAATTCGGCTGCAAGGATCATTCTACTTTACGGGCTACTCAGCGGAGTTGAGGTCAGGCTGGTGCAACACAGGACAACCATCTCGGCGCCGAGGTACCAAGCGACGCCACGCGACGGAATAAGGTTGGTGGATTCCCTTTTGGTGTATGCATTTATTGATTGTAGTGTATTGCCCAGAAAGGGACACTTAAATCTCTATATTCGTTAAACCAAATACAGTCCGCTTTCGGTTCGATTTATCACCACCATAATTTAGAAAACCGGGTTCGGAACCATCTACTCGATTCCCGAGTGCTCCGAGCCCAGGTATATGACAACTCACCCCAACAATAGTAAATACATAGTTTATAAACATAATTTGTATTTAATCTTACAACAACATGTTGTATTTAATCTTAAGAATTTATAACTTAATGCTTGACGTCCAGAATAGTAAAGGAACTAATAATATAGGAAAAGCCTATTTACTCTAGATTACTCATGTAACGTAAAGGTTACCATGCCGCGCGGAGGGTCCTTGGTTCGATTCCATGCGCGGCAGAAATATAAATGACTAGCTGTGCCCCGCGGTTTCAATTTGTGGAAAAAACTAACTACTAAAATATATAGTTATATAGCCTATAGCTTTTCTTGTTAAAAGGACAATCAAACACAAAAATAATTTTCTAATTCGAACCAGTAGTTCCTGAGATTAGCGCGTTCAACCAAACAAACTCTTCAGATTTATAATATTAAGTAGAGATAAGTTTTAATTTCGGTATTTGGTCTAGTTGTGTGATCTTGTCTTTATGTGCTCCTTGTACCATCTACAAGATAAGGTGTCCTAGTGTGGGGCTATAAGTATCGTTTAGTATTATTTATTACTCTTCTGTTAAAAAAAAACAAATCATTCGGAACGTCGAAGATTTAAAATTATTTTATAATTACCAAACCAAAAGATAAGCTACATAAAAGGAAAATTGCTCTTTAGCACAATTTTTCTTGATAGAGCCTGAGGCATTCCCATCTCTTGACCGCTGTTGGCCTCATTTGGTATTCAGATTCACTAACTTTTTATTTTACTAAAATTTTGAATCAATACTTTTGTTTTCTTTATTACAGAATTTTAAAGTAAGTAGATATTATTTTGAGAAATGTTTTTGATTGTAAGTAGCCTATTATCTTCATAAGGACATAATAATTATCTGTATAAGGATAAATTACGAGTGACAAAATTATGGTACTTCGTGATAAAAATCTTTGCTTTTTCACCAATAACTACTTAAATAACATTTCAACTAATTTGAACGTTAATTTATTTCTACGTTATCTTCAGCTTAGTACCGAGTAGATTTGGCCTACGTTCACCAGAATCGAGATTCAGTTTTGTTAGTTTTGACTCAATTAATTAAAAGTTGGCAGCGGCTTAATACCGTGTTTTACTGCGAATAATTGTGTACAGAACAATTTGTTTAGCGATGCAAGTATTAAATTTCTAAGTGAACACGTTTGTTCCATTTGTTCCCGCTCGGAAGAAACTTAATGTAGCCGAATGCATTAACGTATTTACTTTTAACTGCAATGAAGTTCTTGGAGTTGTTGCTTGATTCAAAACTTCGGAGCCAGTTATAAGTGAAAAGTGGAAGTTTTAAACATAACTATAAATAAGCTTTCCATTAAAAGTTACAAGTTTGCAATGGGTTCATTTCTGCATCGAGCTTGAGTCACCTTATTCCAATGTTGGATTTAAACTGAGCTCTTATTGAAACATAAAAAAACAAATGATAAATTTCGATATAAGAACTCCTAAGAAAACAAAATAAAGAGAGAACTAATATAGCCTTCTAACAGTGGTAGAAGAAGCTACACATGTGTTTCAAACTCCAAGTTAACTGGAGTCAACATAAAGCGTGTAGCTATCGCAGCACAACTGTCTCTGACTGCAAGTGGGCATCATAAATTTCGCCTGTACAGTACCCTCACAAAAGGTATTCTGTAAACAGTGACCCCATTCCCGAAACCATTCTAAGCGAGTAGTCGAGTACACGCAAGTACTGTCTGAAACAAAATAGAACTTCAGTTCTAACTCATCATCACCGGATGTCGGGACTTGTATGACGGGCGATGTGGGTCCGTGGTGTACTTTTACCGCAATCACAGCTTTAACACCAAGCTGGTGAGTTGGTATTCGTTTGCGAAATGCCGCTGTTGATTCGTAATTTGCATGCACATCGGAAACGTCAGCATTGAGTCGGGACCGGATCTCGTTGGCGCCTCCTGACATTTAGTGTTCGGGATGTTTTACCTTTGAAATGTTACTTTGAATTTTCATATATGTAGTTACTTTTGATATTGTGACGATCATTTCAGTGAAAGCAAAGTTCCACTTGCGACTGAGTAATGGTCGTAGCACACATATCAACTCGGAAAGGGATCGTCACCGGATCGCCTCGCCGTCAACCAAGCATCAACCTAACGTAAGCGCGTTACCAACCGACCAGCAGCTCCGAGTCGACTCGGCTACGGCTAGGCGACAGCAGTTCGGCGACGCAGCGGTAGCCGCGGCGCGGGGCGTGCACAAGGAAACGGAAAGTCGAAGGATAGCGTACGGTGAGACGTAAGCGCGGGTACGGCAAGTCGTCCACGCACCGTACCGCGGTTCGTGAGCTTGTCTCAAGGCGAGGCGATTACGTTACGATTCCGATAAGTGTGCTTTACAGTAGGGAGTTTCATACAAAGAATACTGAAATGCAAGAGTTGATACGTTTACGTTCCGTTTACGAGTTGATTATGTGTGCTACGACCTTTTGGACATATACTCAGCAATTAGAATTTTGACATTGTTATTATCCTAAGAAAATGTGGGGTTCAAAATTAAAAAAATATATAATTTTAAAAATTTTGTGACTGTTTCTTGTAAGCAATATCCACTGTAGAAAAAGTGAATATGTAAATTAAAGGGTGAACTGACCGCTACGTATGCGGTTCCGCTGAGGTTATGGAGTATTTCTGTAATAAAATGTATATAATTTTGTTCAAGCTGAGCAGTCTCATTCACCATTTAAACAGACATCTTGTCAAAATTTATTAAATTGTGAAATGATTAATTGTTAATGGTTTTAATTTAACTATTTAAGGTTGTTGTGTACTTTATCTATATTCAACTCCCTAACGAGCTCAGTCAATGCTCTAATCACAGACATGTTTGTCATTGAGAAGTTTTTGACCTCGTACTTGACATTTTAAAACATATGTTCTAGTAGAAGATATATTCTTATGATATGAAATCTTTTAAAGTATTTTTCATGAACTTTATTTATTTTGACGTATTTCAGTCAACTTATTGTAAACTTTACTTTTCATTTCATCTCAATAAAACATACTCTTAATAAAATAAATATTGTTGAACAAAGTATGCCAGTCTAACTAATGGTTTTGACCGTTTGAACATTGGATTTATGTATCAAATTCAACTCCAGGCTCGTGTATTTACTTCTCCGACCATTTTAACATTCTCATCCCGTACCACTCCGAGAATAGCGTAATGAGGATAAATTAATGCAAATGCAATTCTATTTCCCAAACATGTGAAACCATGTCATCGCAATACGAAATAGGATAAACTTGTTGGTAGTTGGTAACTTAGCTCATATACAGATTCCGCTTTGACGAAGTTCGCTTTTGATGTGCATAAAGTTGGGTAAGTACACAAAGATCACGCGAGAAGTTACTGGTGGAATCAGCTGGTCAGTACAGCTCCAGTTAGCGTGGATACGGCAAGTCTCAAAGTCGCTTTGTGTTCTGTTTGTAGTTCTAACTAATTACTTGTACATGAAAAGTAAACAGTGATAGAGATTTACTATGCTGACAAAGATAGCTTAAATGTGCGTATGTACGATTATTTTTCATTTTTAATGACATGGCTGTGAGGTATTTGTTTTACCATATTCTTATTTCATTATTATTACAGCGTATATATTTAGCAGAGATATCATTTCAGTTATTGGCACAGACAGCACTAATATCACTGTCGTTGAGTGGTTTGAAATGTGGAGTGATATTGCAACAACATTAATATAGTATTATCGAGATGTGTTTAGTCATTTACGAGTGCTATATTATTGTTAAAAGGTTTTATTTAACTTGCTTTTTCAAATGTGGAAGCTGAATTAGAACTACGTTATCTTATCTGACGGAGTTACATTGCATTTTTATGATAACGGTTAGCTGATACTACGCTCAGGGTTAGCTCCAAACGAGAGAACTCCTTGATGGATTACCTATATTACAGACATGAAATTTTTATGTATGCATTCAATTGTGCTAGTTTATTCTAAACTACATCAAAACCTCACTTCCGTAGTCAGGGATAGCTCCATACAAGTAATTTGCTCAACGAACTACAAATAACGCACTACTACCTATTGTCTGCCCTCTGCGCTACTACGAAATTTTTTTTTTAATCTTGTTTGTAATATATTATACTATTATACTATTTGATTAAATATAACTTTCAATAAAATCTGTGCTGAATATCGAGATTGGACATATTGTGTAAAATAAATAAGCAAATATTTAATCAGTCTTTTATCGGCGATTAAACGTATTCAGAAAATTTATTAAAAATTGGTTACAAGTTTAATTTAATTTGGCCATAGGTGCTTATCTCATGCATTTAAAAGATCCAACTTTAAGGGGTTGGTGGCACGCCAAACGATGGCACTTTCACACAACTGCTGTAATAAAGGACAATCATTATTACAAAGTTAACATCAGGAATCTTTTCCTGAGAATACGATGAGGCACAGGCGACCCAAGATTTCACATTTAAGAATTTTTTTATGGAAATAGCCAGCAAACGAGCTGACAGTCCACCTGATGGTAAGTGGCTTTCATCACCCATGGACATAAGCGACATCAACGCCATCACTTATGCATTGCCGGTCAAGAAAGAGAGAAGAAAAAGAAAGAAAGGTTTATCACAGGCATATTAAAACTTGATTGCTAACGTCACTTCTGACTTTCTTTTCTCCTGCGCAGAACTAGCTCGCTATTGAAGAAACAGTCTTTAAGATGAATGAAGCAAAGTGAAAATGAATACTTAAGAAATCATGCGAGCGGGTCTAAGTGCTGGGAGGCCATTTAATTCTTCTTGACTGAACAAAAATTACTAAGCGTGGCAGACGTTTTAATGGTGTGCATAATAATAAGTTTTCTATGAAAAGCTTTGCCATGGAACGAGGAAGAGCACTTAAAATGTGATATTTATTCCTGTTTCTCATACATAATGTAATCGATCTATGAAATAAGGCAGCGGTTCCTTGTTGAAATTGTAGCAGCGACTAAATGACAAGTATCGATACTGAAAGTGCACTTATTATTTTAATAAACATAAAAATTATTATAATCATTATTTTAATTAAAATAAATTTACTCAATCGTATATTTTTGTAAACCTGAATCCTGCATAAAGTATCTGTATTAAAGCAGTCCATTCAGAAAGCCTTCATTTCGATTAAGCTTTGACCTAAATGAAACTTTTTTCATTTTGAAGTAATTAATTATCGCGGGTGTCAGGTAATTCCCAGTAATTTATGACTGGAATTACAGAGGCTACAGGGTGGATTGCATCAAACGAATTAATATTAACGATCTTATCCATTAATTGGGACATTAAAACATTCAGTCGAATCAATTTCACTGCTTTTCCACCGTCATTCATTACAGCCAGCGACAAGATAACGCTTCAGTTTTGCACAAGTGCATGCAATTTGTGTCTCTGCGCCATCGGTAATAAGCACATTATTGGGCTGTATTATATCAGCATGTATTACGATAGCTTTACATAATAATGTAGGCGGTAAATATGAATTTATTTCCGGTATAATTGCTGGTTGTACCGCGCTTATAATATGCAATAATGACCGAATGCCCAGCGGCAGTAACGCTCAACAGTTAACAGCTCTCCACCAAATATTTTCGTTTAATTTTGGTAGTAAAATTTAAATTGGTCCAAAAGAGGTAATTTTCAAAAAGTCGCCTCGAGCGCCTGACAATAATGCCTTTATAGGTTAAAACAGCGTTGCATTTAATGTTGATTTTATTTGATGGATCAAACATTCGGTGCTCCAGTCGAAAATAAAACACGAGGGCTGATTGAGTAGGGCCGCATCAATCTAAGTGACTCTTACAAAGTGGTTATACTTGGATATAAAATAGTCTTCAGATTTATTACTCTTTATAAATCTGTAAATGATGATTTGGATATTACTCGTACTCGTAAAATCACACAAAATAAACATGTGGTATAATAACAAAACGAAAAACTTATGTGCACGAAGTTAAATGACAAATCTTATCATATTGGTACTACAGTCAGGTCAAGATGTTTTTACCTAGCCGATCCTATAAAACTCAAATTATTGCTCGATAATTCAGGGCTCGGGCTGAAATTCGCTCACGAGACTAGCCATCGATATTAAAGCGGAATTTAATCGATATTCTAAATTCCAGCTGAGTGCAGTGGTTTTAGAATTATGTAATTTGCCTGAAAGCAAACTGATAGTGAAGTATTTCATAGTATAAAATGAATTCTGTTAAGCAAAGAGATATTAAAACCATTTTCATGGGAAATGCGAAATATGTTATAATAGTAAAAACAATCGGGTAGTTGGCAGACGATGCTATCGACATATTTTTTTAACAATTGTTAGAGCGTTATATAATTATCATTATGACATGCATTTTAAACAACTATGATTTACTTAATTTAACTAAAGCGAATATCATGACTGGAGTAGGACATGTTAAATTTAATCTGTAGAGGAATAAGTCTTACAATACAGAAGCTGTGAGACCTTTAGTGGTACAAATAGAGTCCGATAGTCAACAATTTGCGTCAATGCTAAAGAATAGAACGAGTTAAGGAACTGCATTCAAATAAGAAAATCTGCACTGCAGTGGACAGCTAAATGGTTTGTAGCCTATCTATAGTAAATACCTAGCTTTTTCATGTTCTCATTCTCTTCGTTAAAAATAATAAGAAAATATTTTACGGTTGATCCGAGCCGTACAGTCATTGTTAAGCAATTAACCCACTTCACCGAGCGAGGCAATGTTCAAACAGATAGCCTTAACGAACCAGCTAATTATTTCGTCTCTATAACTGCCTATTCAAATTGTATGTGAACCAAATTTCGACTTCCCGAGTACATTGTATGGTCGATCAGATCGTGAGCGTGTTTAGCGATGTCGGCTCTATGTTAATGGGCATAGAGCTTAGATTCAGTTCACATCCCCGAAGCCACTCACCACAATAGTGTAGTGAAAATGAATGTAAAACCGCGGTCTTCGTGGAATTGCCTTTATAGAGAGTTTTTAAGTAGTTTTTTAGGATTTTGTGCTAACCATAAAATATCAGAATTGAAATGCACACTGACTGTAAATATGTAAAACGTTCTAAATAATGTGTACAAAAGTAAAAACATGTAGATTTTTAACTACGCTTCTCGTTCTACCCAGTCCATGGTTTATAAATGTTGTTATTATAGAAAAATTGTTTTGCAAGCGTAATATGATGCATAATCAGTCGTCCACAAACACCTTCAAAGGCCTAAAGAGAAGAAGCCTAAAGGCCAAGGCATCAGGTTATACAATTTGGCCCTATAATGTACAGGTACTAGTATGTATCCCGAAGCGAGGTAAGATTCCTAGGGGTACGATTACTCGAACTATCTAACCATTAAGTGAATGCTCTGAAATAAGAATTCACCTACGTTGATTCGAAGCAAGAGGTTCATCTGAGCTATTCGGAATCCAAGACAATATCATCTGATTGGTATCGAAGTTGAAGATATGGCTCCAAATTCCCCTTGGTTGAAGTTGTTGGGCCCTGTACCTGGTATAAACCAACGGTACTCATGCTTATAGGAGTCACAGTAGAAGAAGGAACATATTTATTTATTTATTTATTTATTTACATGTTTATGTCACCTCTTAAAAAGAAGAAACAAAGGGCAAACTTAATGCCTAATGGCATTGTCCACCAGTCAACCCTGGGTGGATGTGGAAATAGCTGATGGCAGGTGTCAACACGAAATATATATACTCTAGAATAATTACTAAAATAAGTAATTTTATAACAAGAATGCATACAAATATACATACATACATAAAAAAAACTATAATAACATAAATATACAGTATATAAATATATAGGGAATATATACATACAAATATAGGGAATTTTTGCACAGCATGCTGAAGAAAGAAGTAAAATAAAAAAAAAATTAGAAGTGACATTAATCAGAACTTGGGTTTAACAAATGTTCACGTAAGCGATGCTTAAAGGAGAATCTGCTGGGAGCGTGTCTCAACTCGGCTTTATTATTAATATATAGAAAATACTGCTACTATATAGACTTTTGTCATTCAGATTGCAATGTCCAAGAGGATGAAACAATGCGGGTCTTCTTGTTCCTTGGCTGGCAGAACGTCAGCAATGTCCATGGGCGCAGGTGATCACTTGCCATCGAGTGACTCGTCGCTCGTTTGCCGGCTGTTCACATACACAATTTATTTTATTGTATGACAAATTATTCCATGTCCTTTATGTATACACCCTACCCTGATTCCTCCCAGACTCGACTCTCCTCTCGTTTCTATGGGTTGTATGGAAGAAATTGCTTGCAAGCAATAAGGCCGCCCATAGTACTTTGCTTACCAGTAAACAGTAATTTTGTATATTTCTTTAGTATCCAATCAATTAAGTTAAAATAAGTTAAAATAAAAGGGCTACAAATACAAACCAGCCAATTTAATACGATGTATTTTTAAGCTTAAAACAAGTAGGACAATAAGCTCTAAACGGGAAGGAAGCTTAAGAAGTCATGACTTAAATATGAGCAGGTGCAAGAAAACCAAGTCATGTGATATCTGTGCAATTTGCGCGGAGGAAATCTTCTTAGAACGCTAGAGGCGGGAACAAGTCGGAAACTCAAAGCCGGATTCTCTTTACGAAAAGTATACACAGCTACCGTAACCATCGTATACATATACTGCAAGAGGTAACGAAATATTTAAAGTCAGTTAAGTATACTGTGAATCGCATCTTCAACGTTGAACAAATAAAATAATACTTTTTACAATTACGAATACAAATTAACCTTCCGGATACTAAACGAATAAGGAAACAAAAAGTCACATCGACGATAGAAAAGAATACAATTAATGTCACGTGGTTCTAAAAAACGATATTAGTTTTTTTTTATTTTGTAAGGTCTTCAATAAGCATCCGGTAATCTGTAGTCTGTACGTCGAAGTGTGTGTAGCCTGTACTAACTGTTAATACTGTACCAGTACTAATACCGTAACTGTTAATACTGTACTAATACTGTAACTGTTAATACTGTACCTGTAATAATACCTGTACTGTAGCCTAATCGTTAGTCATCGTTCCAGTTGAGTAAGTCTGGGTGGGTCACTGGATTCCTTATAATTATTATGATTGATCGAAAGCATTTAAACGTTAAAAGCGTTAAAAGCGTTAATAATAATAATATATTAATAATACCTTTAAACGAGCAATTCTTGTATATATATTATTCTCTTGTATAATATCTTAGTCTCGGAGACGGCGCCAACGATTTTCATGGAAGTATGCAGGGGGTTTCCGGGGCGATAAATCGATCTAGCTAGAATTCATTTTTAGAAAATTTCGTTTAACCGTGTTTGATGAAAAACTGCTACAATATCATTAACTCTTCTTGACATCTATTGGCGTGTAATAATACTATTATTATTGGGAGCAAATACATTAACGACACAGAGCTAAGAAGCATAATACTTGTATAAGTAAAGAAGCAAAACTATGCGAAGTAAGGCATTTCTCACTGCACTCGTTATGGCAAGCCTTCTGTTTCACAGTCGACCCTTAAGTATTACTTGGCTATGCGGACGCACACAGCTATATACAGCCCTCTTATTGGCCCATTTGATACGACAAACTTCACTCTAGTCATTTAACACAGGCAAAAGACAAAGATAGCAGTACAAATAATAGAACATTTCTTTCTATTTCAATAGAAGTGAAACCAACTCTATGCGTTCGGTAAACTTTATCGATTTCGACAACCGCACAGCGAAGGATTTCAATCAAGTATTGTTTACGAAATGGTTTTAATGCCACTATGCACTCGCAAACACACACCTCGCAGTGTACTTTATGAATACTGGCACCCACAGACTTTGACACGCATGGTCGCTACCGTTGGCTGTGTCTTATAATGTCCTACTTAAACTTTATAAAAAACAAACACAAATATTATAATACATCTTAAAAAACATACCTCGAAATAAGAGGCAACAGAGAACTGTAACTAACATTAATAATAATACGAAGCTTTTCTTCGACGTCTAGTGACAAAGGACGAATACTTTCCTGAATATATTCCCTTTGCGTCTCCTCATCTCCTGAATTATCTTCCTGTTGTTTTACTGGACAACGTACGTTGACATGATGAGTCTGACAAATAGAAGGCTCCGAGTTCGATTTTCAGATGTCAGTAGGGTACTGAGTAATTAGATATTAAAATTTTGACGCATGAGTATTTGTTCTCTTATGCATGCAGCAAAGATTACATTTAAGTAACGCTAAAGTTTGTTACAGTTTTTGATTGACAAAAATGACTGACCAATCCCAGTCATGACAATCGATGGTCATGACATGGTATGGATTATTTGGGCACGGCGTACTGTCGCCTATACATATACGTAATTATATTGCAAACACTTTTATACTTATAGGTAACACAGAAAATACAAAAAGTCATAGCGAGATTATTCATACGGATACGGATACTATTCGCCGACTTTTATCTTCGTGACGTCGTGTACTTGTGATACATCTGAATATACATAAATTTTTATTTCTGTTGTCGTCTTTGTACCCTCACTGAAGCGATTCAATTAATTTCAAATGTTTCAGAATTGCTTCTGCATGATCGGAGATCCATTCTGTGATTCCATTTGAGAAGACATCTCTACAAATTTCTTGTAATTATTTATTGCTCAACAATTATTTTCTTAGTGGGCAAGTTCTAAGTATAATTTTTATTTTAACGCCAAATTTATTATTATATCCACTTAGTTTTTCTTTGAAATTGTGCTAAAAATATCATAACTGATACATATATCAATTCAGCTATGTCAGTCAGATGTGATAGTATGAAATGGTATCTCCACTATATCTTAATTGTGCACTTATGTAGCAACAATCTAGAAACGAAACATCAGTAAATAATAAAGTGTATACTTATTACGACAAAAACTGTCAACAACAAGGTCCCAGCTTGTCACGAAGACAGTCATTGAGTTGTGAATTGAATGGAATTAGATCTGAATCGACTTTCAAATTAATAGTTATATAAAATTTTTGCTATTGACGTTAGTAGTATGCGAGTAGAAAATAATGTATTCTGCTAGAAAAATACACACACAACAAGTACGCTGATGACCCACCATCTAGCAAACAGTAGGTATCAGTGGTTATAATAGCTATATTACATACATAAATAATAAATAAACGCTTACACACTCATACCCCCGCAGTAGGTTTTTACCTGTGGTGCGGGTGGCATGGTAGACACATATAACACATCACAATAACACCCATGACCCGAGTACAAATATTTATCTGTCACATAAACATTTGCCCCGGCCGGGATTCGAACCTGGGACCCTTAGCTTCGCAGGCAGGGTCGCTACCAACTAGGCTACAGGGTCGTCAACAGTTAATAATAATATTTTTATATCGTGCATGCAGTTAATAATAATATTTTGGTCGAATCGGGCACCGGCCTCAGAACTTTATATATTGTCTTGTAATTGCGTGAAATACGTAGTAAAATCCAGTATGAACAATATGAACATTCTACTCAAGGGATAGTTTTTTTATATTTTTATTTAAAAATCCTTAATCGCCCCAACTCAGAGTCACTATTGGTTACTTAAATCGCTCCTTAATACAGAATTTATATGGTGATTGTGTACTACGGAGCGTTTAAGTAACCGTTAGCGACTCTGAGTTGGGGCGAATGTTTAACAATAATCCCACTTGGGTTAGTTGTGTAAGTTAGTATATTTTCGTATCAATTACGATACAAAAGATCATT
This sequence comes from Thymelicus acteon, assembly GCA_951805285.1. NCBI lineage: Eukaryota > Metazoa > Arthropoda > Insecta > Lepidoptera > Hesperiidae > Thymelicus > Thymelicus acteon. The sequence continues at coordinate 17,143,187 of OX638229.1, forward strand.
TTAATTAAGAGAAAGCTTTATAAGTAATAATTGTATTGTATTGTGCTACTTCCTTGTATAGTTTGGAAGTGGACGCGTTGTAATTATTTGTTAAGTATCATTGAAGTATAATGTCATAGAAGAGACATCTCGAACAAAATGTGTGTCCCGCCGGGAGGTTCTGTTTTCAAAATTGAGCCCCCGTTGTCCTTTCAAAATCGAAAGAATCCATTGGAAATTGAATTCAAATTCAAATTCAAATTCATTTATTTGCTCGAAAGTGGGTATGTAACAAGGTCTTAGATTAATTATAATATTATATCTTCCATATTCCACCATATAAGGCATGCAAATTTCATTGTAGCAATAATTTACGTTTATATCTGTCAATATTCCATTTTTACATTATAGTCTAAATATATTAATTTATTTATACATTTTAAGATAATTGAATTTGAAGCCGATCGGGGCCAATTTATTGGGACATACATTGTGTTCGAGGTGCCGGTTCTATATGCTAGAAATAATACTTCAATGTTAAGTACCTATAGAGTTTGTGTTATGGAGCCAAAAGTATTATTATAATTGAGTGAAGTTCCAATGGAGCATGCTCTAGTCGTAATGAAATCCTAAATCAAGTATTGGAGCTAATATCCAATCGGAGTACGGTTAACTAATATGACCGTACTTAGCGGGCTTCTAGCCAGTATTACTGCGAGTTTCAGTTAGTGAAGTAACTCGTTCACCGCGGGCGAGCTGCGATTAGAGATGATCTAATCCCGACAGTCAAAACATACTATGTGTGCGAATAGTACAAGAATAAATCTTTTTAAATACATAAGTAGTTTAAAGCTGAGCGTCCCACGCATAAATTCGGTGAAAATTGGATACAGTAAAAAATGATCTTGGATTGCAATGTGGTAACATGAATAATATGATAGACAAATTAAATATTTTTAAATAAAAATAAATCATTGCGTTCTTAAGCAATTATAAAGAATATAACCAAAAGTAATCAAAAATGGATAATCTTCTTCTTTTTTGCAGTCTTATTACACAGTGTTATTTTCATCTCTTAAAAATTCATACCTTTAACAAAAAACATCCTTATAGTTTACCAACTAAAAATATGGCAAGTCAAGTTGGACCTATATTGAAGTTGTGTTAGAGGCAATATATTCATGAACCCGCTATACACGTGGAAGGTCAGATGCCTCTGAAATATTAAATATTGTATAACGGTCCATGTGTGAATGAATCGAACCCGCCGAACAATGTACTGCGTAACGCGAGGTCTTACATTCACGTAAGATATTAGTTTCAATATCCAATGTTCGTGTACAGCAAAATGAAGGACTCAATTAAGACTTAGTGGGTATGTTAAACGGAAATGGAAATATTGTCTACTGATACACGTACAATTCATTTGGAAGATGTATTGTAACAAATCTGGAACAATGTCGTGTCTGAAGATTGAAGACTGAAAATTGAGATGAGGAATTTTATCAAGATAGAAACACCAGTTGGTTTTCTATCTAAGGAATATTCCTGCAAAATAGAACATACGATCAAGTCCGAATTGAACTTGCGAATGGTCCGAGCAGTCCTAGCCTAGTGCACGGTGCTGCAGTGGTTTAAATGCACACAGAGGGTCATGAAACTTGCACCTCTTAAAAATCAGTTTTGTATGCGTTTTCGAAGTTAATTTATTACGTCTTGCTTCGATAAAGGTAACTTTCTGAAAGGTGTGTGCACACCTTTAAACCTCATATACGAGCCCAGCGACAATTTATAGGTTGGAATTACAAATAGGGATATTATTAGAGGTGGATCAATAATCTGTTTTTAAGCCCTGACAAAAAATGAGGGGTGTTATAAGTTTTACGTGTCTATCTGTATGTCTGTGTGTCTGTGTGTCTGTGGACATGTATGTCTGTCTGTAGCATCTTAGCTCCCAAACGGATGAACCGATTTTGAACTAGTTTTTTGTTTGTAAAGTGACTTTATCGAGTGTGCTCTTAGCTATGTTAAGTGCTAATAAACTGTAGGGGGTTTTTAAAATTTAAATTTAAGATTATGGTTTCAAAATTTCAGTAGATTCAGCGATAAAAAATATATTTTTCAATGTTTTTGTAGGTACTGCTTCGTGGATCTAACCAACATCTTCGTTCCCCATAATTTGTCCTCACCAACTTCTCCCCTTTCTCCTAACTTTACATTACGCAAGTAATATTCAGCTGTCCAACCCAACTTATGTTTGGCTATTACATATTTATGAAGGATGCTCGGACACTGCGGTAATTTATACCATCCTCTGAGTATATCACGGCAGCTGATATTGCTTTTGCGTAAAGGATCCGATGTAATGGAATTGAAACACATTTTTCTTAACCACCGCAAGGAGATATCCTTCAAACGACCCTACGTGGAGACACCGATGAATATCTTAATGGTAAAAGGTTCTGATGTTAACAATATATAGAAACATTAAGTACTCACGTGAAATACGGTAAACTTTTCAGAGATTCAGGCTGGTTATACAAAAGGGTTAATAGGGAGCCTAGGCTTTTCAGTAATATTCAACGTTTTCTTCAAATGGTGTGAATTTAGAATTATTTCGTACTTCAATAAAATTATGCATTCATCGAAAAAAAAAACTAAATAATCTAAATTACTACAAAACTACCTTATAAGTTATAATAATATACAATATATATAGTACGAGTACAACAACAGGATGGTAGCAACAGTCCGCGAGGTAGGGTTAAAGTTCTTTAAAACCCACCCCGTGGTAGGTCTCAGATTCTCTCAGAACATACACTCGGTCTTATGAGGGATAGACGAGAACTATGTATACAGTCTCCAGCCTCTATAGCAGAGTACAGGTGGCTCAATAAGCAGATCTCGCAGGACAGGCGACGCGACTTGCGTTCTCGTAACACAAGGCATGTAAAAAGCACAATAGAGCAAAATCGCGCCTCAAAATGTTCGCCAAAGATCTGTGGATTGGGCAAAGCCAACTGACGAGGTTGAAGACCGAGACCGGCACCGTAGTTTCATCAAAACCCGAAGTTTTGGGAGAAGTTGAGACCTACTATAGACGTTTGTTTACCTCCTTATGCGCTGCTGTCCCCAGACAGGCGAATGACAAGAGAGCTAAGTTGACCCGACACTATACCGAAGATATCCCGGACGTAAGTCTGTATGAAATTAGGGGGGCCCTGGAGCATGTAAAGAACAAAAAGGCACCGGACGATGACAGAATCACAACTGAGCTGTTAAAAGCTGGCGGAAAGCCTATATTACTAGTGCTCCAGAAGTTGTTTGATTCTGTTATCAGTAGCGGGACTACCCCGGAAGCGTGGAGTAGAGATGTGGTAACGCTGTTCTTCAAGAAAGATGATAAAACCCTATTGAAGAACTATAAGCCCATCGCACTTCTGAGCCACGTTTACAAGCTGTTTTCAAGTGTACTCACTAATCGCATAGCACGCAGACTTGACTACTTCCAGCCTCCCGAACAAGCCGGATTCCGAAAAGGCTATAGCACCATGCACATACATACACTCAGGCAGATGATACAGAAGTCCGAAGAGTATAACCTGCCGCTATGTGTAGCTTATGGGGACTATGAGAAAGCCTTTGATTCTATCGAGACCTGGGCGGTACTGGAGTCTCTTCAGCTGTGCCAGATCGACTATCGGTACATTGAGGTGTTGAAGTGTGTATACAAATCAGTCACTATGTCAGTTCGATTACATGACAGAAGCACGAACCCTATCCAATTGCAGAGGGGTGTCAGGCAAGGGGACGTTATTTCCCGGAAACTGTTCACCTGATGGTGTCGCAAAGTCCTCGAATGACGGCCACGTCTCGGTAAAAGGAGCACTGGTCGCCCCCCGACTAGGTAGACTGATGACCTGAAGAAGACAGCGGGAAGCCGCTAGATTCACAGGACCCAGGACCGGTCGGAGTGGCGCCAATTAGGGGAGGCCTATGTCCAGCAGTGGACTTTAAAAGGCTGTGAGATAGATAGATAGATATTATATAATATATAATTAAAGAAAAGGGTTTGCAATTACAAATGCCCAAACATAACGGGTGATAACTACGCCACAGCATTGCAATCAGCATTAGCATTGTCAGCAAATGCTTGATCATAAAGCGGTAGAGAAGTTAGAACTCCAACCATTTACATAATTATAATGGTAGTACCATGCAATACAATTAATACAAATTAACTGCGCAACTTACGACCTAGTAATACGGTTCGTCCGCTTCACTTAAAATAGAGCGTGGAACTTTTGGAAATGGAACTTTCGAGAGCTTTTTGTTAGTAGTCATTTAATTTTGCTGGAATCATCGACAGAAGTAAATTCTGTTAAAGCTTAATAAGATATATGAGATCAGATGTATCGTACATCTGAATTCATGAACGGAGGCAATGTACTTTAATTAAATCACGTGACTTTATAACGGCGAAATGAAGCCTGTATTCATTTATTATTCATGAAAAGTTTTCACGAAAAATTTTAAATTGAAAGAACTCTTTATCAGCGGTATTTTTATAACGTATGAGACACTGAGTTCATTCGTTTTTCTTAATTTGTGATCAACAAAAAAATTCATTCAAAGCTTCAAACGTTTTGAATTTTTCTTCATGTTTTGAATAAAGATAACTTTGGTTTCATTCATTATAGCGAAAAACATGATTTTGGTAATGAACTATATATAACATAACAAGTAAAATAAAAATTCCAAAAAAAAAATCAAGCCTTTTAGCCAAATATAATTAAAAAAACCGATCAAGTGCGTGTCAGAGTATATCACGCGCAATTCAGAAGGTAGGATTTCGAAGTTGATCGTCTGTTACTCATTACTTAAGCTACCCGAGCCATGATAGTTTTCTTTTAAATTCAGCATAATAAATATATAAAATATGTATTAAACAGGTAGCGTTTATTGGAAAATCATTGCAATATCTTATTTAGATTACTGAATAAAATTATCGCCCTTCTTTTTGTATCTTCCCCTTTTAAAAACCATGTCACCCTACTCTAACCGAGACTAATGGTTGAATCAGTATTTTTCAGAAATTCTTCACTAAAAGAATGAAATTATGAAATAAATATAGTGATACCTAATGTTATTGTTAGTCTGAAGTACTCCGACAGGTTAGAGCCCCCACTGCGAGCCCTGCCTCTGATTTGAAATTGAAGCTGCCAGATCCCATTTCCACTTAACTTTGTTGAAGAAAATGAGAATTGCTGCAAAGAATTGAATTATATAATACCAGGATTATTGTGATAAAAATACGAGTACGTTATTAATTTTGAGTGAATATTTTTTGTGATGATTAGATTACATGAAATGTAATTTAATACTTTTAATGGCAAACAGGTATTGTCACATCGCCAGTTAGCTAAGAAAAATTATTGCGAACTTAAATAAAATAAATTCAATCCTAAATAATTGTAATAATTTATGTTATCAATATAAAATCACTATCAGGTGAAATAAAATAAGCCGTTTGTAGGGAAGGAAACTTTAACCGCTCATTTACACGCGCGTGTCGCGGACCGTCTCGTGGCGCGTCAACTATTCATACTAACTTTTGGAACTGACCAAGTTACCTAATCTTCAAAGCGCTTATTTTCTTTTGTCTGCGCATATTTTTTGCCACTAGCAGTATTTCATCTGTTTTCGTCCATCAAGATTTTGTGATAAAGAATGAAAGAGTGAAACGTGAATGAAATACTGATTATACTCCTAAAAAATCTGTACTGTGTAATATTCGGATTATCAAACCTTTGGTTTTATAGAAGCGTATCATTGTTAAATTAAAATAAATAAATATTGCGCATGCATGCTCATACCTCCGCATTCCCTGTGTAGCGGGCGGCATGGACCGCACTACATGAGAAGCATAAATTATTCAACTGTCACATAAATGTCTGCCCCAGACGGGTATCGAACCCGGAACCCCTTCGCAGACAGGGTCACTACCACCTAGGTTATGGGATCGTTTATTTCACTCAGTTTACGCAATGTAACGTATAAAACGATTTGTCTAATCAAAACATGCTTAACCAAATGGTTATTTACGTCGGCGCCATAAAATACGGATCGCTAAGACGTTTCCCTTATCGGTTTATGGCACAAAAAACTCATCCCCCACGTTACATATATCTAATCGTTCATAAAACTTCGTTCTCGCGAAGTATGTCCTTTCACACAAATACCACTTATAGTAAATTTATTTTGTGCAGAGACATAAATAACGCAAGAGGGAGAGGAAATTGTAAGTAACTGCCGAAACGCCTTCGTTGAGTTTTACATGAGACCCACTTTCGTCGTTTCCGAGTATTTTCGACGGCAGACAGAGCAGTGCGTAAGAGATGGTTTCCTATGTAAGGTGGCTGTTACATCCACGGCGAAGAGTGGGGATGACAGTGACCAGCTTCTCAAAGGACTTATCATACCACCCATCATTGGCAACGAGTAAAAAAATAAAACAGAAAGAAGATATCGAGGAGGAGCAAGGAGCAGTTGGAGTGGCATCAGTTAGGGTAGGCCTATGTGCAGCAGCAGACTTCATAGATAGAGTAAATATCAATGCCAACGGATCTATGATACCTCGTGTACACAACCCAACAAGGCACCAAGTAGAAGATTAAGCTGGTACGTTGTCATTGTTGACATTTGTTGCAACAAGGAATCACCAACGCGTGCCGCAGTAAGGGAATATTATATCCCACATATCTGCTCCAAACCTCAACCCGTTCGCCATAGTTTCACCGTTCCCACTGAGACATCAGTAACGCCAACTTTCCGTCAGAATTAATGGAGCAAGAACTTTATTTGTGCGTTCTGTATTGGGTGAATAAGCGTCCGGTGTCTTTACAGCAATTGAGATTTAGGAAGAGGACGCCGGGGTGAGATGGGGCTACTTTGTCCATGTCGGATATTTTATGTTGGTACTACAACACGGAAATCAGCGTGTCGAAGAGCTCAGTTAAATAGACTATCTCCAGTTCTTACTTCCTTGTTGTTGTATAATGGTAGTCCTTGATGCAATTAAACATCTAAAACAAATATATATTTTTTAGTTATTATTTTAACCTATTTATCTTGAAAGCTGATCTTGTTCCTTATTCGTGTGTTACCTATTAGCACATTATTTATCTAAGTACATGTCCAAATTATAAATTTAATACAAAAGTACTAAACAGTTATGTAATAATTACTTCGTCAATCGCCAGTTGAGAATGTTATTGTGAGCTCCAATAGGTAGGTAAACGTACTAGTGATGTTGTTTACGTAGGTAAACAGCTACAAGCACTTCCTACCTGTTGAAGTCGTGTTATTTGATAACTAATAGGATAATACGGACACGAGACCTTTAACTTCAGCTGTACTACACTTACCATATTAAATCAGATGGAACGCGCACCTGTGTACACTGTACAGTACCATAAAAGAAAATTTCGTTGACATAACTACCATACCCACGCTTTATCCGACCGTTCCAGTATGTAAATATTGTAAATATTTTGTGCACACTAATTAATAACTCCATAACCTTTTATTCGTTCGTTAAAACCATGTGGCATCCGAGTCACCTTTGCGAGGCACGCCGAAGGCACCGCTCGGGCTTTTTATTAAATTGCCGCAACGAAATATCCTCTCGTGAATTTTACCTATCTTTAACGACCATGCTTTCACGAGATTCTGTTGAAAGCAATATATCACTTCAAGTACCCCAGATATTCTTGAAATGTTTCGAAAAAACATTTGGAAGTCGCTAATTCGTCAAGGCGTAAATTAGATAAGGAAACTTTGAAAGGTGAGATTTCCATCTGACCTATTTAAACATTGAGTAAAATATATATCAGCAAACTTTTGCAACAAATCATTAAATCGTTGATTAAAGTGATAAATACTGACAAAATTTTGAAGTTTCAAAAGAGTTTCGATATAATTATGCATTTCAAGAGTTAACTGTGGGTATCGGTTCAAATAAGAAAATGATGTTATGTTGCGTTGCTTACTCTAGTGTAATATCATCGTTTTTTAATAGTATTGAACAGAATGAACAGGCATCGCGATATCTGAAAGATGGATGTCAGGCAGTACTGAGTGAGACATATCAGTGATCCGATATCTGGCGAAATTGGCTCAATAACGACGATTCGGTTCGATTTCGATTGCTTTGCACCTTTTCTGATGAGACAACACCGAGAATAGATAGCTGTTATGCATTTTGTGCTATCGGATAATGGTTTCGTGGACTTTTACGGTTTGTTTTGGTATTTTTAAACGGTATGATAGAGAACATCATGAGGTTCTTCATTAGTCATGGGGTATGTTTTCATTAAAGTTGAAGATACCACCGAGGTAAAGTTTTATTTGTTCAAGGGTAGCATTCACCTGCGATCAATCTGAGCGCTCGAATTTTGGTTCGATATAGCACGATCACGGACCTAAAAAAAGACGGACGTAATCCCAACAACAAATTCAGTGAAGCAACCATAGTAATACCAACTCTCTATTCGTACAAGTACACACACCCACACATTGACACCATAATGCTTCAATCGCGAATCAAAAATTACGCACCTATGGTACGTGGGCGGTCATTGCTATGCTTCACTCGTGATTAGACGAGGTTACGTCCGTCTTTTTTCAGGTCCGTGGACACGATATTATATTTAAAATTTCCCACTATGTTGCGCAAGGTAAACCTACCAACTTGATGATTAAATTGTCAAATAAGTTGGCACATTGCGGGGATCCGCACTTTTTCTGGCCCCCAATCAATTAAATCAATAGGAAAGTTATTGATTTTATTAAACAGCTATATTTGATTTGACGAACACAGTTCTGTCCTCATTCGCCGTCATTAAAATCCTTCATTCTCACGCGTGGCACAATTCTCGGATACGTGACGAAATCCCACTAAGTACTACGATTTTCCCGTTTACTCGTCCACGAATGTATTGGTCGGGACGATACGATGAATTAATGGTTTTTATCTGTTCGCTACTATTTACCTCCAGCTGTTGCCTACATTTACTGGGTTTTAATGGTTAGTATCAATGGATTTCGGTGCTTTTATCGCAAATGAAATATTTTTGTTGTTGTGCTTGGCTAAAATCTATTTAAATGTGAGTGCAAGACATGGTTTTTTATCTTTATTTTAGTTACAGACGCTATGGTGAGACTTTTACAGTACTATTAGTGTAGGAAGTATATTAAAGAGGAAATTAGAAGTAGGTAAAGTAAGAAGTTTTTCAAATTCAAATTCATTTATTCGTATAGGTATCACTGATACACTTATGCAAGTTTTTTTTTAATCAACCAGCTTTTCAGAAAGGTGCTTTGTCATGGAGAAGAAAAGCTGTAAAGAAACTCCTCAGCACATCGTTGAAAAATAAAAATATATTGGTTTATTTATTACAAAAAAATGTCACTAACTTGAACGGAACTGGTTGCAGAGCTGGTTATTTCCATGCGATTTTGTCATTTAAGTACATATCTACAGTATAGTAGTAACCTTTACCTAAAAGTTGAAATTTTACGTGTTTCTTTCGCTTGGAAGATAGTTCTGTTCTTTCTTTTTTATTAGCCGGTGACTCATCCATGCTGGTTTTGTTGTAACTGATGTTCAGTGTTCATGGACAGTGGCCACTAACCACCATTATTCACGTTATTCCCATATAAAAGCAAAATCAATTAGCCCTTCCATTATTAAAACCCGTTGGGTTCTGAATGGCCGTAACTCGTTTCAAACCCTTACAACTTTACGACTGCTATCAAACTATAATAACTGGGACCGGGTGCATAAAATTCTGAAGCGTGAAGGTTCATTTTGCCACTAACAGGGACTTTGCTAACTCAAGAGAGGTCACACCCATATTTTGATAACAAGTGATCATGTCACTGTTTTATAATTCTGTTTGTGATAATAGCTTTAAGCTATTTCAAAAGTTCGTGTCAGGCCACGCGCAATGTAGAGTTCTGAAGTAGTAAGTTTATCGACTATTACTCACTAACTACTTATGCTAACCTAGCCGTGATAGTTTTCCTTGTAAATTCATCATATAACCTATTTTTGAGAATGTTTTTACTTATTCAACTGTAACCGTTTAGCCAGCAAGGGGGGGGGGACACTTGACCTAACCAAAATTAGCACTTTAAAGCCAAATATTTCGCAAACGGACCCCTAATTCCAAAAATGGTCTGAGAAGAACGGACATGACGAAACTACAAGGGCTCTGATTTTACTTCGGAATACTAAAGACAAAATTATTTATGCAAACAACTAATAAAGGCAGAATGACTACATGGTTCGAATAGTGTAACTGAATGGCGCGATGGCGGCAAAGAAAGAAAGGACAAAACGATAAACTTATATTATTCGACATTAATGTTGATGAGATGATTAATGTTTATTATTCTATGTTTTTATCTATTGTGCGTTTACTCTGTGGCACAAAAATAAGAAGGTGGCGTTTTTCTAGTAATATAGAAAAGCGATAGGCTCCAATATTTTTCTGAATTATTCCAATAAAATAAAAAAGAAGTTAGTCTATATAACAATAAAATGTTCGACTCCTCGTCTTACTACTTTTACCTTGTAAACCTTGCGCCTTTGCAAACAAACCTTTAAGCACGTTAAATATCCACCTATCCTTAATTCTAACTTCTAAGCGACAAACATTAGCCTTAAACCGCTATCGAATTGAACCGGGAAACAACAAATATTTTCTTTCCATTCACTCACTAAACGAAATCCTTTGACTTTGGTACAGAACAATAAATAAAAGCGTGAAATTCGCCATGAGCTTTATATTTCGGTTTGTGTGCGCGGGGTGCGGGGTGCGGCATTGTTTGCTCGAGAGGACGCGGCGCCCGACGTACGACGCCCGGACGGCAAGTGGAGGGTTAAATCCGGGTTATGACTTACCTTTGCTTGTTTGTTCCCATTGCTCTAAGCGGATTAAGCGCTGTATCGGGTCTTTGGCGATAAGGTGACGTCATTGACGATGACGGATGGTACCTATTTTGTGTCATGTCGTGATACGTGACACGTTTTACTATAACTACTTCCCGCTTCTGACTCAATAGTTTGCGTTTCGTTAGAAACATTGACAGTGCACGCCCTATAATATAAGTCTGAGTTTTGATGTTTGGATAGTCTCTGTGAAGATATATCAAATTTTAATAAACTCTTAAAAATCATATAGGGCAACACTCTTATCTGTAAAAGAGTCGCTGCATACGTAACGTGGACGGGACGTGGATGGTGCACAAACATACGAGCGTGCCCCGTTCCCGTCCCGTCCGTGCCTCCGTGGCGTATGCGCTATCGTTTACATTTTCTATGAAACGATGTTGTCAAAATTTCACGTCCCATCCCGCCCCCGTCCCGTTCACATCAACCTTTAGATATACAATATGTCATGACATTGTGTTATATGACATTTGTAGTAGTATTTGTATTTGAATTATCTGTAATTTTTTGCCCCGAGTTACCCTACTTCAGATAAGAATATTGCCCTATTTGATTTTTTAATGTTTCTTAAAATATTACATTTATTCACATTTGTCTGACGCAGTAAACAATAATGGATAAAATTTTAGCCTCGTATAGTTAAAATTATAACAAACTAATTAAAAAAATATATCAAACCTCAAGTAAATATTTTGAATCTTGAATTATTTATTTGTAATGATATATATATTTTAAATCTAACAGCGACATAAAACATTATAAAGTCAGGAAAAGCTTTGAGGTGCCTATAAAACATCCATTAAAAATAGTCAGAAAACGGTACAGGAAAACTCTTAATCTATACTAATATATGAAGAGGAAAGATTTGATTTTTTGTTTGCATTGAATAGGCTCCGAAACTACTGAACCGATTTGAAAAATTCTTTCACTGTTGGGAAGCTACACTATCACCGAGTAACATAGGCTATATTATATTTTCAAAAAATTAGGGATCCTTAATAAAACTCCAATAATGTAACCCAAGGTGTAAAAAAATAAAACCGAAGCAAAGCGAGGGCAATTACTCGTCCAAAATAATTCGACTGTTTACGATAATATAAAATTTCATACCGCAGTTATTTATTTATTTATTTATTTTATATGTTACACCAACGAGATACACACCAGATACAAATACTTAAGATCATGCAATTATACGATACAAACTAAGTGTCACCTCAGTTATAGGTGTAAACAGCTTTCTAACAATCCTTCCGGCAGACTATTCTAAACAAAAATTGCATCCTGCTTATATAATACGAGTAATCGCCCTCGCTTTGCTTCGGTTTTCTTCTTTTACACCTTGGGTTATATTATTGGAGTTTTTCTAAGGATCCCTATTTTTTTTAATATAATATAGCCTATGTTACTCGGGGATAGTGTAGCTTCCTAACAGTGAAAGAATTTTTGAAATCGGTTCAGTAGTTTCGGAGCCTATTCAATGCAAACAAAAAATCAAATCTTTCCTCTTTATATATTAGTATAGATAAATATGATTATAATATTAAGTAAAAATTTAACAAGTATTACAAAATAAGTACATTAACTAAACATTTAATTTAGTTGTAAGTGAAAATTTTCTGTTCTGATTAAAAAATAAAATTATAAGTTTAATAATATTAAATAGAAAAATAAAATTAAGTTAATCTGATTGCAATTTAAAATTCACAGCGTAAAATTATATATTTAATACACCGTTAACTCCAGTCAAGAATCAAATCCAGGATTCACTTAGCGAATCTTTTACGAAGTGAGCTGCGGGGCTGTTAAAAATAACAATCGGAATAATGAAGGGTACGTTTAAACAAACATTTTCATTATTCGGGCTTCTCATTTCTTCTAACGACTTTATAGTATTATTTGTACAACAACCTCTGAGTTTTTTTGGGTTAAGCATGATCCTCTCATCTACCGTAATACTTAGTATTGTGACTAAGTATTATTTGACACAGACCCGATAGTCGATGGCTGATTAATTATTAATTAAAATCTTCAATTTTGAAATAATCCATCATCGTAAACTCCAAATGAAAAAAAAAATCTTCCAAGTCGACACGGACCTAAGAAAAAGACGAACGTAAAGCCAACAACAAATTCAGTGAAGCACCCATAGAAATACCAATTCGTACAAGTACATAGACCCATACATTGACACCATATTGCTTTGACATTGACACCATCGCGAAGCAAAAATTACGCACACATGGTAAGCGGTCGGCCATTGCTATGCTCCACTCTCGATTAGACGAGGTTACGTCCGTCTTTTTTTCAGGTCCGTGCAAGTCGGTTGATAAATGACGAGTTCTATAGTATACAAAAACACAACTGGATTGAGACCATCATCTTTTTTTTTGAAGTCGGTAAACATCATCTCCAGTTTATGCTCTATTCATATCTCACTGGTATCTGAGCTTAGAAACACAGTTACAAAGTATCATCTAATTCTTCATACGTAGAAATACTCCTGGCGATAACCAGTGTTGTACATAAAATACGAACGTAAATAAAACAAAGATTAACGAAAATATAACATAGAATAAATACATAAGAATAACATTTCATTATTCCGATCCTTGAATAAATACAACTTCAGATAAAGGTTGCTTATTTTCCCGCAGATCAGATTAGACATGGATTAGCTACCACGATTCAAAAGACAGCATTATTTATCAATACACATCAGAAGTTTCTAACACAAACTTCATTGAACACCTATTGACTATTGGTGGGAAAAGCAAACATTCCGCAATCAGAGTAAATTCACTGTAGAATATCATAAACAATATTTAGTACACAAAAGCAGTTGTATGTGTTTCATAACTCCACCTAAATCTTGCTATCAAAAACCACAATGATATTATGGTGCATTCAGACCTGTGACAATAACATCAGCATACATTTGGCATAAGGTAGGAAAGATGGCGACAGCTCTCTATAGCTTATTCATACTTGGAGGACGTGCCAAATATCTCGCCTACTGCGTGTGTGCGCATAACTTTACTTGCTCCGAGGACTGTGCTTACTTAGGTTATGTTAGCTGAATACTTTCGGCTATAACACCGCCAGTGCGCGTTTGTTTGGCACTTGGAACTTTAAGTGGGACAATTTCTGTACGCTACATTATTAAATGAAAATCAAATCGTAGGTACTTGATAAAAAACTTTCTATCGGTATAAATGGTGGCGATGTATAAAATGTCAGTGTGAAATAAATGTATTTCATTTGTGTTTTGAAGTTATACCACAGAAGAAATAATAGTACACAATAGTACAGAAGACGCACTCCGTAAAATCATTTAAATAAATAACGACTCTTGAGTCGACGCAGTAAAGTGTAATTCAGGTCGCACATCAGTCTTATCATTAAACCTATAAATGAATCAGAAATTCATAATAACCACAAAAGTGGGGCATGCGAAACTTTGTGTTTCAACATAAGAGCACTTGGCTACTAGGAAAAATGCTCTACTGTATTCGATTTGATACTTTCTCATTACTATAATATTATTTTCGCTCTTATCTGGACATTGCGATATAACATCTCATTTTACAGAATTTTATATAATGGTGTCAGTAAAAATTTATCTTACTCAGGTTAATTACATTGAGGGCGCATTGTTAAAAAAAAACAAAGTATCATTCAGATGCGGCCTCAACATTATAATTGAGCTACAATTTTGCTAAATGTTCCATTATGTAAAGTGTTTTGGCCAAACTTAATGTCGTGTCATCACCAAGGTCAAAATCATTTCTCAAACTTTGGCAACGTTAAAAACATGTCCTCAAAATACGCTCTTCAAAAAAATCGCAAAAACAAAAGCAAGTCCAAACATCATTAAAAAGATTTACGTTATAGGTCGTGAACCAAAAAGAACCCAATAGTAGATAAGATTCCAAGGCGAGTTTTGTTCTAATTTTACCAAACATTTCACACGAGCGCTGGCCCAAGTTTTGGACGTTTAAAATGATGTATGGAATGTAAGTTACCATTCTCTATAGCGAACGGAACGATAAAATATTTCCTGACTTCAGTTTCAATTGCAGTAGATGGCGAGGTTTGAGGTATTTTTAAGTTTCTTTGTTAAGAAAGTAGTGAAGTGAAGTATTTCGTCTTAGAATGTTTTGTGATCAAAAATCGCTTGTTGTATATTTAAAATAATAAAACGTTTCAATTATAACTTCCGTTCAATATTTTCAATAGAAAGCTCATCATCTTCATTCTAACATGTAAGATCTTAATTAGTAACTTCATACTAAATGAAAATGCTGTTTGAAGAATACCTACTGCTTAGTTCGTGAAAATTTATTTCATGATTTTAAATTGTTAGATCGAATTCTTTATTATCTGAGAATAGTACCTATATGACTATTGAATAATAATGTTCCAATTATTTCTAAGTTGATTTATAAAAAAAAACCGTACATACATACGTGCAAAGACTTACTAGACTTGTCTTCTTCACAAATACTAGAAGACAAATTTTAATGTTCCACTTAACCAAATTCTCCTACCTACGGAGATATTCAGACAATTGCTTTTAAAACTCCCTATAGTTGCAATTCCTCGGGTAGTACCCGAGCACTATTTCTCCAGCCTCTCGGAGTCCCATTTACGGAATTACTTCGCTGAGCGAATAACCGAGTGTTATTTGGTTTCAACAAACTTTGATACAATTTTCGAGAAGTTCCCATTTTTTTAGGACCATTAAATTTTATGCGAACAACTTGGGATTGTTTATGAGATACACAATAGGCACGGGGAGAAGGCAATCAACATTTCACTTAGTTGCCACAATTTTATTATTTGAGTAGATTTAGTAAAAGTTATAGAAGGTGCCTTGAAAATATTCTTAGCTTTAATTACCTAACAAAATTCTAAACGTAAGAAACTTCAAAGACAAATTAAACAACAAGTAATTTGTCCTATAGATAATGAATTCCTCAAATTCCTGAATAGTTTAATTAAGAATTAAAGATACTTGAATTAACAATATTACAATGGGTAAAACAAGGAAATTTTAGATAACACAATTAAAGTACCGCTACGTTGGCTCGGTACTTAGATCTTTGCTAACAGCAATTTGTTAAAACTGCTGGTGAAGCACTACTGCTTCAATTATTAAAATAGGTTTTTGGTAAATTTTTTAATGGCAGGAACAGTTTTAAGGTTCACTGGTCCGCTCACTAGAGTGCTTCCTAGCGCCGCTAGATGGTGTTAGGAGTCCTGATTGAAATATTCGCGACGAAGTGAAGACGAAAAAAGGCTGTTATCCGTTGCTATGAGTTACCCGTCACATTACGAGTATGTGCTATAAAATTAAATTCATAATTAATTGGTGAATCAATAAGTTTCTCAAGTATAGGGTGCACCCTTCAATTACATATACACTAGTAAAGTGCGTGATCTGGAGAAGCACCACAAATTTCGACGGATTATCCATCCATCATCGCGCCGGCCGGCTACAGCGTCACCATCTCATCTTCTACCTCGGACTGCGTGGAATTCATATCAGGACGGAGCAGGGTGAGTGGATCCAGTTGCGCTTTAGCTGATCTTCAGCCATTATCTATAGGTTAAATAAATAATTTCAATTGTACGCAAGTACACGGTGTGGGGGCTATTTACACGCTCACGCGCCACCATACTAAATTTGGTCCATTATCGAGCCGGATCGTTCCAGTATAAAACGATGTTCAGTGCATAACTTTATTATTCATATTCATACATAGTTTGTTCCATAAAAGTACATATTTCTTAGTACATTGTAATTGCTATATAACTTCGTACATAATTATTAGTACGTAGCTTGTATAGCATATTGCATAATAAACATAGTAGGTACATAATCTTAGTACATTCTACATTTATTTGGAAGCGTACGTAAGTAGGTACATACTATTTAGTACATTATATACTCGGTACGTATTCCAGAATACCTAAATAAGTAAGTACGTAATATTGGTGCTTATTTATTGTAAGAACGGTGTGTTGCGATATTGATTGGACATAGGTTACAGTTCTTTGTGTCATCTACGTCAAAGACAGTCTCGAACATTCTCCGTTCATAATTTTTTGAAACCTACTGACGTTGTCATACTTATCGAAGCGTAGATAGTATATAGGTACTTATAGCCGTACTCGTATAATATTGTGTCTATTCACTAAAATAATATAATTTACGTATATTTTACTACTAATATACAATATTGGGTATATTCATTGCCTAGGTATAACTTCATTCAACCGCTACTTGTTATCTTGGCAAAATAATGTCGAAACAGAAGAAAAGCGAATTAGATATGGAGTCGAAATTAAAAATACTTATTTGTAAGAAGGAGACGTTATTTTCTCGGATTAATAGCGTTTATAATTTATCAAAGAACATTTCTTGCTTTGATTCTCGTTCAAATGAACAGTTTATGGCGGAATCGGAACTTATCAATGAGTCTCGCGAGAAGTTTGAGCTCTTGATTGATGAAATTAACGAATTAAATTTATCCATTAGGTCAGATGACAAACCGAATTATAACGATCTAATTAGCTTTGAGGAGTTATATCTCAGAATCAAGCGAGTTAGAAATAAAATCTTGAGTTCAGACTCCTCGTCCGTTCCTGCTACTAATAATAATAATTCACAAATATTACAACATAATGTAAAGTTGCCGCCGATTGAACTGCCTAGTTTTGACGGTAAAACCGAGAACTGGCCTATTTTTTATGAATCGTTCAAATCTAACATTCATGATAACTTGCAATTGTCGGACTCGCAACGTGTGCAATATTTAGTAGGTAAACTTACACATAATGCACAAAAATTCCTAGCTGGTGTCGTACCTACGGGTGACACTTATAAGGTGATTTGGGATAGCCTTGTGAATAAATATCAAGATAAACGCGCATTAGGTACGCATTATTTAAATAATATATTAAACTTAAAAAATTGCCAAAATACGTCTAATAGTCTCGACTCTTTCATTGAAAAATATTCAGCATCTATTTTGGCCTTAAAACAACTAAATATACCGGATTTAACCGATTTTATTTTATTGCATTGTGCACTTAAAAAGATGGACGTTCAAGTTATTCAAGCGTTTGAAATGTCAGTTAGTGACAAAGATTTTCCTTCATATCAGGATTTGATTTCATTTATACAAAATCAAGTTAAAATTCTTGAAAGATCGCACGCGAGCGATTCGAGTTCCTTATCTTATCCTCGCACGAGACAATATAATAATAAGCCGAGGGCTTCTGCCGAGCGCGGTCATGCGTTTGTTTCGAGTAATGAAAATATTGAAAATAGTAGTTATTATGCTTCACAGCCTTCACATAATAACAATACTTCGCATTCTTGTGTTCTATGCAATAAGATGGATCACACACTTTCCAAATGTTTTCAGTTTAAAAATATGAAATCACCGAAGTTACGATTCGAATTTATTAAGTCGAAACAGGGTTGTGTAAATTGCCTTAGTATTTTACATTCCGTTTCTGCTTGTTCAGTGTCTCCTAACTGTAAAATTTGTAAGAATAAATTGCATCATTCCTTATTACATTTTGACAAAAATAATGATAATAATTATAATTTTAAAAATAAAAACAATTCGACTAGGACGCATATTCAAACGTCACAGCCGTCGAGTGTTCGTTCGTTTGTGCCGCAACCGGTAACGTCCGACGCGTCGGCGTCTGCGCCGCCGACCGCGGCGCCGCCTGCGTCGCTTGCGAGTTCGCAGCAACCGGTCTGGCGCCGTACGATAGTACCTACCGGTGTTAAGGATAACAATACGGCTTGCGTCGACTCGGATTGCGCGCGCTTTTCGAACGTACCAATGAGTAATGAAGCGAACAGAACGTCCTGTTTACATGCTCCTTCACTTTCTTTGAGTACTAATTCTAAAGCTAATTCTAATACAATACTTTTAGCGACTGCTCAAGTCTATGCGAGGGGGTATAGTAGTAACGATAAGACTTTAGTTCGTTGTCTTATTGATAATGGTTCACAGAATCATTTAATAACTTTAGATTGTTGTAAAAAACTTAATTTACACGTTGTCGCATTAAATAATTCTGTCATTCGAGGAGTTGGTATGTCCTCGCGGCCGATTTACGGATACGTAGATTTCGAGATTGTGTCAAGGGTTAGCCCCCATAATAAATATAGCTTACATGCATTAGTCGTTGACTGCATAACTGATCAATTGCCTTCGCATTTTATTGAAAAATGTGACATGACTTATTTGCATAATATTAGCATGGCGGATTTAACTTGGAATATTCCTGGTAACATAGATATAGTGCTCGGTGCACAATTGTTTCCTTATATATATTTAGGTCAAAAAATTGACTCAGGGTCTCAGGCCCCGCCTGCTTTGTTAACTTCCTTTGGATATGTGTTAATGGGTGATTGCCCTTACACAATTCGTTTTTCTTGCGATTCTTTCGAGCCATCGTTTTCTGCTGTCGCCTTGAAGGACTTAAATGATGATTTGCAAAAGTTCTGGGAGTTGGAGGAGTTACCATCCAAGGGTTTTTTGAGTCCTGAAGAGACTGAGTGCGAGAACGCGTATGTCACTTCTGTGGCAAGAGACGATGAGGGCCGCTACACGGTTGCTTTACCATTTTCTGTTAGTCCAGAAAATCTAGGCAATTCTAGAAATATAGCACACCGTCGCCTTTTGTGCCTTGAAAGGAAGTTCAAACAGGTACCGGGTCTACGTGAGAATTATAATACTGTTATTAATAAGTATATACAAAAAGGATATTTATCAAAAATTCCAGATTTAGATTTAAATGATGATGGATATTATATTCCTCACCATGCCGTTGTTCGTAAGGACAAGCCCAAGCCTCGCATCGTATTCGATGCTAGTGCTAGGACTCACACAGGGTTGTCGCTTAATGATATCCTGCATTCCGGTCCTAATTTACAGGCCAATTTATTTCTTTTGTTATTAAATTTCAGGCTGTTTCCTGTAGCAATGACAGCAGACGTACAACAAATGTATTTGCAAGTTGGTGTGCCTGTAGCTGATCGCAAATATTTGCGTATATTATTTCGATTTCATGAGAGTGAAAATGTGTCAACTTTTCAATTCAACCGAGTTCCCTTCGGTTTGAAATGTAGCCCCTTCTTAGCTATGAGGACATTGCGTCGACTAGCTATTGATATGGCCCCTTCCTTTCCTACAACTGCTAATATAGCAGAGTCTAAATTTTATATGGACGATCTTGTCCACTCAGTGCCTGATGAGGAAACAGCTGTTCTTTTAGCTAATGATCTTATTTCTCTATTCAAGGCTGGGTGCATGGATCTAATTAAATGGACGAGTAATTCATCCAAATTATTACATAATCTACCGGATTCTCACCGGAATTCAATTAATTTCGATGAAAATAATTCATTTTCTTCCTCTAAAGTTTTAGGTTTATCGTGGGATCCAACTGAGGATCACTTCTTTATCACTACTGTAGCTATCCATGAGAAATGCACAAAAAGAAATATTCTTTCCGTTGTAGCTCGTTTATTTGATGTGCTGGGCTTAGTTGCTCCAGTCATATTATATGCTAAGATTTTAATCAAAGAGTTATGGCTCGCAAAGATTGGGTGGGATCAGGCTCCGCCAGTAGACATAGTCCGGCGTTTCTCTGTTCTTACACAAGAATTTCCTTTATTATCAAATCTTAGAATTCCTAGACATATTGGTGTAACTCGTTTCAGCAAAGTAATGCTCGTGGGTTTCTGTGACGCAAGCTTAAATGGTTACGGTTGTACCATATACTTGCATGCTACTGACGCGGTAGGTAACATATCGGTCAGGTTGTTGTGCGCAAAATCTAAGGTGGCACCGACAAAAATTACAACGCTGGCGCGATTGGAACTGTGTGCTGCTGTCTTATTGGCAAAATTATTAAAAACCATAATCGACTCGTACCGAGACCGAGTTGAAATAGCTGATGTATATGCGTTTTTAGATTCCACCATAGCTCTTTCATGGATTTGTTCCTCGCCACATCGTTGGTCTATTTTTGTCGCGAACAGAGTTGCCCAATGTCAAGAAAATGTAGCTTCGCATAACTTTTATCACGTGTCGGGTTCAGATAACCCAAGTGATTGTGTCTCTCGTGGTATGCTGCCGTCACAATTAATTTCTCATAACCTTTGGTGGCATGGCCCACAGTGGCTTCACTTGCCTGCTAGTGAATGGCCTGTTCGTAAATTTGAGCCTTCTCATGTAAGTAATTTACCAGAGCATAAGGCGAATGTAATGATCGCGACTGTACGAGTTGAGTCGTCGGTGTTATATGATTTATCTCAACGTATATCCTCGTGGAGTAAACTGTTGAGAATTGTAGTATACGTTTTACGTTTTATTAAGAAAATTAAAAATAATTCCAGTAACGTACAAAGTTTAGCAACAGCTGAGTGGGCTATAATTAAAGCAATACAAAATAAATATAATAAAAAGAATAAGTTACCGTCTAAAAAATTACAAAATTTGTCTGTTTTTATTGATACAGAAGGAATTCTACGTATTGGAGGACGTCTTTCACGCTCTGATTTACCTTTTGAGGTTAAACATCCAGCTTTGTTGCCTAAACACGATCATGTCGTAAATCTTATTATTACGCATTTCCATGAGCTGTACTGTCATGCTGGCTCTGGACTACTGATGTCCATCGTTAGGCAAAGGTACTGGATATTAGATGCCAGAACTATTATTAGGGCACGAGTCCGTAAATGTAACGCATGCTTCCGTGTAAACCCTTCTCATCCGACGCCGAAAATGGCAGATCTTCCTTCATACCGTATAACGGAAGCTAAGGCATTCGTCCATACCGGCGTGGACTATGCTGGTCCCATGCGTATAATTTTAACGCGTCGTCGTGGTCAACACGCGCAGAAGGCATATATATGCCTATTCGTCTGTCTTGTCACCAAGGCAGTTCATATTGAACTGGTCACGGAATTGTCTACTGATTGCTTTCTATCCGCCTTTAAGAGATTCATATCTCGCCGTGGTCCGGTGTCTTACATGTACTCAGACAACGGCACCAACTTTGTTGGTGCTCGTGCTCAATTAAATGAGATCTATAAATTATTAATTGACTCGCAGCACAATGCTGTTTTGAAGCGTGAGCTTGAGCAGCACAGGATTGAGTGGAGGCTTCTCCCGCCAAGAGCGCCACATTTTGGCGCATTATGGGAATCTAATATTAAAAGCTTGAAAACCCATTTATTTAGGGTTATTGGGAATCAGCTGCTTACTTATGAGGAGTTGCAAACTGTTTTAATACAGATTGAAGGCATCATGAACTCGAGGCCTCTTGGCGTCATTAGCTCTGATCCTTATCCTGAAATATTAACGCCAGCACATTTTTTAATGTCTACTCCTTTAAAATATTTACCGGCATCAGATCTGTCTGATGAATGTACCAACCTCGTAAAGCGTAAACTTTTGCTCGATAACATAGTTGCCTCCTATTGGAAAAAATGGCGTATTGAATATTTGCATACGTTACAAGTTCGGCAGAAGTGGCAGAAGAAGGATGGTCCAATTGAAGTTGGCACTGTCGTATTAATTGGACAGGACAATGCTTCTCCTCTGTCTTGGCCTGTAGGAGTTATTACCGCTACATTCCCTGGACACGACGGGATCGTTCGCGTGGCTACCGTCAAAGCTAGACATGGTTTTTTCAAACGTCCGGTCATCAAACTCTATCCGTTGCCGAACCAGTAATGTTAATATTCCATTATAATATAACATAATATATATTTCATTTATATTATTGATATTATCAAATATTATTTATATGTAATTTTGATAAAATTAACCGTAACTTTAAATTGCATGTTTGTAGGTTTCCAATATAACGAATTGGACCTTATTTAAGTATATTTTATTTTCATAATATTTAGGGTATCTCTGTTACGAGGTTTATAAGTTGCTCTTGACATCGTTTTACTGAGGACCTTTTGGTTGAAAGTCTTACGAGCTTTCAAGGCGGGGTGCATGGTGAAGCACTACTGCTTCAATTATTAAAATAGGTTTTTGGTAAATTTTTTAATGGCAGGAACAGTTTTAAGGTTCACTGGTCCGCTCACTAGAGTGCTTCCTAGCGCCGCTAGATGGTGTTAGGAGTCCTGATTGAAATATTCGCGACGAAGTGAAGACGAAAAAAGGCTGTTATCCGTTGCTATGAGTTACCCGTCACATTACGAGTATGTGCTATAAAATTAAATTCATAATTAATTGGTGAATCAATAAGTTTCTCAAGTATAGGGTGCACCCTTCAATTACATATACACTAGTAAAGTGCGTGATCTGGAGAAGCACCACAAATTTCGACGGATTATCCATCCATCATCGCGCCGGCCGGCTACAGCGTCACCATCTCATCTTCTACCTCGGACTGCGTGGAATTCATATCAGGACGGAGCAGGGTGAGTGGATCCAGTTGCGCTTTAGCTGATCTTCAGCCATTATCTATAGGTTAAATAAATAATTTCAATTGTACGCAAGTACACGGTGTGGGGGCTATTTACACGCTCACGCGCCACCAACTGCTTTTGAACTAAGTATTCATTTTGGGATCGTGCTTCTTTAATTTAACTGTAATATTGTTTTTGAAAATATTCAATATATTATCAATCGTTTACGTTCGTGGTGGAGAGTAAAACTTGTTTGCAGTGCGATTCAAATTGGTCTTAGTTAAATTTCTGAAGTTCTTAAATTTTATGATTGACTTATAATGACTTATGATGACTTCAAAAAACAGATTTTTTGACTTTTACTCCTCAGACCTAAAACATCTTCAAACATTCCATACCAAACTCTAGTACAATGAATGCATTTTTTTTTCTCGAATAATATTGTAATGAACCCTCAAAATACGTAATCATGTCGTACACTCAGTATCTATGCAACTTGTATCGTGATTCATGACCTAATTGGAGGCACGCCTATACATAATATTGCGCCTTTGCAGAGCTCTAATTAAGAACTGTGCTTTGGCGAAGACAGTGTAATTAGCACATCTCCAACAAAATAGGTCTGCAATTACTTTGACGTTGTAAATTTTCCTATTCTATGCGTATTTATTGTTGATAATTATCCTAATAATCCTACTAATATTGTACATGTGAAACCATTACATAGATTGAAATGACACTTAGTAAACTTACAAGCCATGTCTAGGATTAGCAGGCACATAGGATAAATTATATCCGGTTGTTTGTTGATAATAGGCATGATGACAGTAAGTAAAAACCACTAAAATTATGTATTTATTTAATGAAATCCTATTAATGGATTCCAAAACATGCATTGATTGTATTATTATGAGCGAGATTAATAATATTTTGATAAAATAAAACTAAAAAATACGGCAAGCCGCCATAATATTATGTTGAATGCCAATCAGTCTCAATCAGCGCGAATTACGTCACGCTTCAGTAAAGAAACGAATATGACAGTACTGAAAATGACAATTATCTATTATTTTACTGAGGCGTGACGTCACAAGCGACGCCATGACACTTTGAAGTGTTTTGGTGAAAATTTTAAACTTAAATTGAAGTGTATTTATTTTATGTTAAACCTTATTTCATGCGGAAATATGATATAACTTGTAAATATTATTATAATATATTTTCCAACATTAAAGAACAGTATTTAAAAATCTGTCATCATGCCTATTTGAACGTTTATACATAATTATATTTGTGATTGCGTCTTATGTTGTTGATGGCGATGATGTTGTTTCAAGCGATCACAAGCACATAAAAAATGAGTCTTACCTATCTTCTATTCGATTATTCTATTATTCGATTACTCGATCTTATCTAGTTACTCAGTACAAGACAGTCAGTCTTTACATGGAGCTCGGAGTGGATGATTGTGTCCCTACAGTGTTGTGCCTACTTACAGTGAATATTATAATACTTATAATATTTATTGATTATAAATAATAATCCTTGTGGTTTGTTGAACATAACAGCTATGAAAATGTTTTAATAATAACACAACAATAAACATTTGGAATGCACGCAGATCAATTGTTTAATCAAGATACATTAAAATCTACGATAAGTTAGGATTTCCACATTTCCAATACTACCAGTATAAATACTAATACTAATGTTTTTTTACAGAAATCTATGTTTAAATAAGAGCACAGTCTTATAACAGATTCCGAATTAAATCTTGTCTGGTTTTGCATCGAACAGATGTCGAAGATGTGTGTGTGTTGTATGGATTCTTGAAAATTTCTTGAAGTAAAATCAAGTACCGATAACTAAATGTACAACATGATAGTATTACGACATACATCTGAATAAAATAATTTTTGTTACTTCTTTAACAGAATAACCAGCACAGTGAACTTCCGGGTTGAGCCTTGAAATAGAACAATATCTAGCGAAGCAAAATATAAAACCTTTTTTACTACCGTCGCAATATAAACTTTACCATTATTTATATCGTTATTTTACGGCACTACTTAAACGTGTTTGACGGTTGTCTATTTACTCAAACGATACAGGCGTGACGTAATCTTATTCTTTACACGTTTACAATAGTTGCAGAACTAACGGTTACACGCGGTTTTATGGTGTTCACGTTGATACTAAAGAGAACAAATTGTGTCTGTGCTTTTAACCGTTAAGAAGTTACCTCGCCTGAATCCAAACTTGTGTGTGGTCATGATTATCACAAAAATGCATGGTCATCAGAAGTAAAGCAATATGTAAAATTTTAACTTCTTAGGATAAGAACTAGGTCTAATTAGGCGCAAAATTTTACCCACACAAACACGGCCAGCTTCATAAAACCGGTTAATAAAGTTGAACACGTTATAAATACAGTTTTGTAAAAATATTTATTGGTCATCTATACATCTATATCTATTCTATACAAATAAATAAAATTGGAGTGTCTGTTTGTAATATTAAAATAACCGCTTTTTACTAAGTGCATTTGTATATACACGTTACATATACCAAAACAACATTTTTTACAATTTTTGTCTGTTTGTCTGTCTGTCTGTCTGTTTGTTCCGGCTAATCTCTGAAATGGCTGGACCGATTTTGACGGGACTTTCACTGGCAGATAGCTGATGTAACAAGGAGTAACTTAGGCTACTTTTATTTTAGAAAAAAATAGTTTATTAGGCGATACGAAGTTCGCCGGGTCAGCTAGTTATATAATAAAACTAATCTATACCCAGCAACAGAGTTCGTAACATAATTTAAGAGGTGAAAGCCCTATCAATGGCCTAGTGTTGATTGGCAGACTATTTTAACCTGAAGTTCAAGTTACTTGAATCAAATATCATTGGTTATGTTGTAGTTATTTGTGTTGGCGATTGTCATATGTCTGGGCTCGGATTACCCGGGAATCAAGTATTAATGGTTTTGAACCCGGTTTCCTAAAATGGTGGTGGTGACAAATTGAAAGGAAAGTGGACTGTATTTAAATGATTATAGTGATTTAAGTGTCCCTTTCTTGGTAATGTACAACAATCAGCACAATGTACAATTGTACACACCTAAACAGGAATCCACCAACCTTATTCAGTCGCGTGACGTCGGTCGATCACTCGGCGCCGAGACGGTTTTGACTGCTGTCCTGCGTTGCACCAGTTTGACTTCAACTTCACTCAGTAGCCCGTATAGGATACAGATCCTTGCAGCCGAGTTAACAAAACGACGACGAAAATACGAATTGCAGCGTTGCACCGAACCGAATTATGTACTCAACTGCACTCTGTCGCGAACCGTACCGCGAATCGAACTGGCGGTCGGTGACGCTTGCGCGCAAAAAACGAAAAATAGGAGGGTAGAACCCAAATCGATGCTAAACAAAATATCAATTGCGAATATATTGCCAGAATGAAAATAAACAACATAGATATTACCGAACAATTTAGATAAATTTGAAGCTTTAATTAAGGTTAATTTTTATTGAGATCGCAAAGAAATAACAGCAAAATATTCTTGAATCTAATGTCAACCATTGGTCTCAATAAAGCGGCATTCATGATATTTCAATACCGTTTTTCTAACGCACAGTTGGAACGTGATGGGCGTTTATTTCTGTGTAATTTATACAAACAAAGCGGGCGCGAATCTTATTTGGTAGAGCGTCAAGCACAAGTGGCTACCTATTATTCTTAAGTACCGAACATTTAGCAGCGACACCTATTCGCTAAGCCAGGTATTGTTGTTTAAGAGTTTAGTCATAAAACGACTAGGGTATAATGTTCTTTGTACGTTTCTTAATTATGTAATGTACTGTAAGTCAAACGTTTAGCTTTTGTATCACAAAAGCCTTTTACACCATTGAAGTATAATGTCATAGAACAGACATCTCGAACAAAATGTGTGCGCCGGGAGGTTCTATTTTCAAAATTGAGCCCCTGTTTTCCTTTCAAAATCGAACGAATCCATTGAAAATTGCGACATACACTGTGTTCGTGGTGTCGGTTCTATATGCTAGTAATAATACTTCAATGTTTTACATCACCTTTTATGTGAACTACTTTTCGACTAGTGATCAAAATTGATCGTAATCATCAATAGATTTATTGTGGCAAGCCGACAAAATGAGCTGAAGATCAACCGCTGGACATCATCTCCCATTGACATTAGTGACACCAAATGTCACATCGGTGATGTATGCGTTGCTGACCAAGAACGAAGAGAGAAAAAGAACGCGAGGAATCTTTCTTACTTTCTCTTCTCTCTTTCTTGGCCGGCAACGCATCAGTGATGCTTTTGATGTTGTTAATGTCCATGGGCGACGATAGCCACTTACCGTCAGGTAGATCGGCAGCTCGTTTGCCGGCTATTTTCATAAGAAAAATCCTTTGACTTTTTACTCAAGCAAGAAATTTGATCCTCAGTCTACATTGAATAACGAATACTTAAATTAAAACTATTATGAAGTAAGTTCTAATTTCTAACTCCTACTTTAACAAGTACTTATCAAAAACCGTTTAAGTGTTAGGAAAGTATCATTTGTTCAAACTTCGCAAATAGGGGTGTCAAATACTGCAGCTCAAATATCGTAGTACCCCTATTTAGCTTACAATGTCGGAATGGTTGGTCGGTCATTTCATGGCCATAATTTATGTCTGTGGGTGGCAATATATGATAAAATAAAATACATAGTAAAATTAAATACCTAATGAAATAAATAAATAATGTTTTGGTGAAATTTTAACTTTGTAAGATGAATTCATCTGTAAGATTTGACACATACATATTACATACGTGTAGCGTTATGGTCACCATGCCGGACCGCCCGTCGAACCAAGGTACCTGGGTTCGATTCCTAGCGAAGGGAATTTAGAATGATGAGTTTAAATTTATGCTCTTGGTCTGGATGTGTGTGCTCTTGTCTTTGTGTTGTACTATGAGTGTGTAGTGTAGAGTGTGTAATATTTATTTATTTACACAGGACAACACTTTGTAAATATAGAAATTCTGGCAAATGGGCTTTTGTTTTGAACAATAACACAATATCTTGTTTTTAGGCTATTTTTCGTTAACAAAGCACCTTTTTAACTGACTTCAAAAAAGGAGAAGGTATTCAATTAGACTGTATATTTTATGTTTGTTAGCTCAGAACTTTCGAATGGATGAACCGATTTTGATGATTCTTTTTTTAATCAAAAGCTGGTGCTTGTCATATAGTCCTACATAAAGGACAATGCCCATCTGTGCCCCAGAAATGCTTAGATAAAGTATATCACAAGATTGCTCTAATAAATAAAAACTAGAATTATATTGTTAATTTTAAATCATATGAAGCACTGGATAAAAAATTAAAAATTAAATTAAAATAATAGAAAATTAAGTTTAAGATTAGAAAGTTTGATGAAAAAAACATTTTTGAGTTTCAGTTCTAAGTATGGGGAACCCCCAAAATTTATTGTTTTTTTTCTATTTTTGTGTGAAAATCTTAATGCGGTTCACAGAATACATCTACTTACCAAGTTTCAACAGTATAGCTCTTATAGTTTCGGAAAAAAATGGCTGTGACATACGGACGGACAGACAGACAGACAGACAGACAGACAGACATGACGAATCTATAAGGGTTCCGTTTTTTGCCATTCGGCTACGGAACCCTAAAAACCAGTAGAAAGTTATCATGTTTAATGTCCGGTTAATAACCGGTGCTTTATATGACATTAAATCTAGATATCATATAAATACTGTTAAAAAGTTGTCATATGACATAGAGCTGCAATTTAGGCATTGCATGCTATTGCTGACTTTCTGCTCCATACTAATATGGGCATGGTCCTTTGAGATCTGACGAGAAGTTTTTGAGGTATCCTTAATTTTGAAGTCGGTTATTTTTTGTCAAGAATTATCGGCTATTTCTTATTAACAAAGCACCTTTCGAATCTGATACAGTCGTTCATAATTAACAATATATTCACATGCATGTATGCATTCATTAATGTTTATCAATTTGCGTTCCTAGAATTTTCTAGTAGTAGTAAAGAACAATAAAACGGTAGAGAAGATTAGTGTAGTACCTTTTGATGCCCGTTCTGTAGCCCATCAAGTGAATGACGGCCGGCACAATAAATCTTCAGGGATCCAACTGTCTAGAGCTGTTACAAAAGCTTTGAATATTCTATTACATTTTTATATAGATGTTATAAAAACTTTACTACAAACGGTTCTTAAGTTATTGGATTTTTCAATTACATTTTCGTTATTGTACCATGGCTGGGCATGAATATCTGCCACGCTGGTCAACTTATCCGGTATTATGTTACATATTTAACTTAAATTTCTGAACATCAAAAACTATGTTTATGTACTTACCATGTCCCAAATTTAATGTATTACAGTAAACGGATACCTCTTGGGAGAGTTCAGCTGCCTATATTACGGCTTACGTCCAGTTTAGGCAGCTGATGATCATTTAGTTTGGTCAGCATACTATAAAAATGTATTACCCAAAACCATGTACATAATTATGTAAACATATTCTTGATGAATAAATGAAATATTTATAACATTCGAGTTCTAACGCCCCAACTCAGAGTCACTAACGGTTACTTTAATCGCTCCTTAGTACTGAATCACCATACAAATTATGCACTAAGTAGCAATTTAAGTAACCGTTAGTGACTCTGAGTTGGGGCGTGAGACTTACCTACATGTTAATCAGTCACAAACCTAGACACACAGAAGTACAGTCACAAAGAAGTACCTACGTAAGTGTAATAAATGGCCGCAGGACTGTGAAGTAGCATCACACTTGACGATGTCAGAGACACAGTTGCCAAATTCACCGTGAAAACAGCTTTTAGCGCTTAATGTTTCCGAGAGACTAAGAGCCAACGCCACTTAAATAATATAAGCTATTCCGGCTTCAAATGCAGGAGCATTACTTCTAAAGTATTGAAATAATTAATAACAACACTTCCACACTCTCGCTCCCCGGGTTTTATTAGGACTAGCGCTCTGCTGCGGCGCCGCCTGTGTTTGCCGGGGTAATAAGAACCATTATGTTATTTTAAATCATGATCTACCTGCGTGCTAAATTTCATGAAAATTCGTTCAGTAGTTTTTGCGTGAAAGAGTAACAAACTACCATACATCCATCCATCCGAACAGACTTTCACATTTATAATATTAGTAGCAAAGCAAAGCAAAGCAACAACCCATAATTGTCCCACTGCTGGGCTCGGGGTCTCCTCTCACAATGTGAGGGGTATTAGGCCATAGTCTACCACGCTGGCCAAGTGCGGATTGGTAGACTTCACACACCTTCGAGAACTTTATGGAGAACTCTCCGGTGTGCAGGTTTCCTCACGATGTTTTCCTTCACCGAAGCAAGTGATAATTAACTTGTAATATACTTATACTATACTAATATACTTGTAATAATATTAGTAGGATAGGATAATATGGACATGTACAAATAAATCATTACAAAGACATTGTTTGTCAATCGTCCAAAGCTGCTTACTCACTCGTCCAGGACGTACGCTATCAGCCTTAGAGTACCACAAAAAGTGAAGAATATTACTTTTGTTTAATCTGTAGCGAAATATGTTTACAATTACATGCTGCAGTGACTACGTCATACGAAAATATGCGTTATATTTTGGTTGCGCGGTAAGCCGCGGGAGATTTAGAAAAAAACTGCCAAAATAAAAGATAGTTTTACACGCAGCCAGCATCGTTACATTTTATTACATGCACGGGCATGAAAGTAGAATATTTCTGCTCTCTTCAAACAGTGGTAATATATCAAAGTGAGATTCCGAAAGTGGCTTACGTGGAATCAGAAATATACGAAGCTATGCGTTAGCGGCGCAACTGCCTTCCATTATTCTTGGAGTTTGTAATGGATTTTTCTGTAATACCAAAAGAATTCATAAATAATAAATGAGGACATAATATTTGACTATCAAACGTTCATCTGTACGTCTGTAAGTTTGTACGTCATACCTCTACACAGTTTACATTTGGAGTATAGAAGTAAGGAGAGCCACCTCTGTTACGAAAAAGTATCCGTAAAAACACGTCCAATAAGGGTGGCGCTGCAGTAGCGTAGGTTAAATTTTAATGAAACATATTCTCACAGCAGTATATCTATACATCTTCTGTACAAATAAATAAAATTGGAATGTCTATTTGTAATATTAAAATAACAGCATTTTACTAAGTGCATTAGGATGTATACACGGTACATATACCAAAACAACATTTTTTTCAATTTTTGTCTGTCTGTCTGTCTGTTTGTTCCGGCTAATCTCTGAAATGGCTGGACGGATTTTGACGGGACTTTCACTGGCAGATAGCTGATGAAACAATGAGTAACTTAGGCTACTTTTATTTTAGAAAAAATGTTTCTTAGGCGATACGAAGTTCGCCGGGTCAGCTAGTTGGTTATATTTATTAAAACATTTTAGACTATGTAAATAATTGAGGTTTTGTATACTGGCATTTTACTAACTACTCTTGTCATGAAAATTTTTAAATATTTGAACTTCACCTCGTCTACAACAGCTATGTTCATTGCGTAGTTTTTCCGACATCAGCGCTATTGTGGTAGCTACTGGAACCTCTATTTTCCGTTTGCAGTTGGACACTTTTTCAAGTTGGGAAAGTTGATTGTTGTTGAAGTTGAAAGTTGACCATATGAGATGAGTCTTCTACATTCGCCGTAATGACACTGAAAAAGGTGTGGATAAACATTTTCAAGTGCCGCCCTGGTTTTATACAAGGCTGGTATTATACAGACATGCAAGTATAATCGCAAATATTAATACTTGGAAAGTTGTGGTAAGCTTGGAAATTCGGAGAACTGTCTACAAAAATCCTATAGCACAGAATTTTGCGACGACGTATTATTATTTTAAAACATGAAATGGGAGATAAAACTCATTTCAATTCATTAGCAGTGCATAATATTAACGAATATTTTCATGCAGGTAAAAAACATATGTTTTTAAGATCTCGTAAAACTGAAAACTTTTTTAAATATCTTACTAACATGATAAAAAAGATTTTTTCCTAACATCTGCTATAATAAAGTCAGTTCAATGTACTGATAGATTGATAGACATTGGTTCGGTCATATTGAAGTAGCGTTGAACAAAAACTATCCTCGCATACTGTACTTATTTGCAGCCTGCATCCGAACAACTACTTTGCATTCAAATCGAACGAGACCACAGGACGCGACGTGGTGGGGCGCTCGCTGGGGCGATATATCCCGCTGTCACGAATCCCGGCGCTCCCCGCACTCAATTCCGATAGATTTCATCTCACTGGACTCTCCATTTGATAATTTTATTTATTTACTAGTAAATGCCCTCGCTTTGCTTCGGTAACACTATCTTCTTTCCTAATTTGTCTTCTTCCTTTCCTTTTTCCTTTTCTTGGCTATACATTATCTTTGTCACTGCTCTTTTATTAGTGTGTTAATTTGTCATTTGAAAATACTTTCTTTTCCCTTTATCTTTCTTCTTAGCTATTCATTTCTTAATATAATTTTATTGTTTTTCTTCATGTTGTACACCTGTTTTGTGTTCCTTCCTTGTGCTCTTTATGTATATTATGTTTTGGTGCACAAACAATAAAGTGTTAAATAAATAAATAAATAAATAAATAAATAAACCTGTGTCTTGGGTACCCACAAGAAAAATTGAAATATTAGATTCTTTAATTTGACATATATTTTTACATTCGTGAATAGAACTTAATGGTAGCAGAACTCTATTACAATACATCGGTGAAGACTGCATCCAAATAGGTCAAGCCGTTTCTGAGATAAATTGATCTATCAGTTCTATTATTTAGCAAACAAACATACCTACGACCGCCGCTAACATCATTATGTTCCAAAAATCAAATGATGTAAAAATAAAGTTATTTTTTATTAAGGAGAACATTTTGCTTACTTTATTAAAGTAACATTTGGAACTGTACCCTAAAGACGCAGGAGTTTCATAAAATATACTTGTAGAAAAAGCTCCCAAAGCACCTCTTTGCTAAGTACGATACAAGACTCTTAGCGTTCTTCTCAAAAGTTATTCCGTATTTGGTAAGTCACGTGCCGACCACGACGTGACGTCACGCATGCCACTGCCTGCGTGACTCGTTCTAATTGATCCATTGATTGATTCTTGCAATATTTTCCTTCCATAACTTCCTTGGAACTTAATTGTTGGACATATTGATACTGTTATTAATAATATTTCAACTCATGCAATCGTCTTTGTGAAAAAGTAATAAAAGTAAGTTTAATAATTACATGACTACAACTACTGAAATAAAACAAGAAGGGTAACTATACTATACATGTCCTACCAAAACATTTTATCTAAAATATACATACATAGCCATAACGCGAGCCATGACTTACAAGTTACAAGCTTTTTTACGTTATCGCTGTTAAAATCTTATCAGATCTTATGAAGAGCCAAGCCCCTTACTCTACAGTAGTCTCCAGGGCTTATGGTACAAGCCTTATCTTGTACACATAATCCAGACTTCGGTTGTAAGTAAAGTTTGGCTAAAGCATAAAAGCTAGACAAATGAAACTAAAAAGTATTTGATAAATCACTGCTATACACTCACTGCTATACACTACATTAGATTCGGAAAATTTGAGCGAAGCTTACTAAATGGAAATAAAAATTCTTTAAAATACTTGAAAATAAGTTAGGTATCTTGGCGCAAGTACTCAAATACACTGATAGAATCCACGGAAATATTAAGAAGTAGTATTTAAGCTTAAGAAAACTATAAACATGCAAGGCACTTTTTCTATTTGTTTAATCACGTTTTCATCAATCTTTCAACCATGTGTCCGGTAATTACTAACGAGTGCATCAGTAAATACAACGCCTCCATAGCACTATCCCTAAGTGTTCTATTCCTTAGCAATTTTCTTCAATGAATCGAATGTAAAACCACAGAATATGATGCAGCAGCAATATATCCCATCGTCGCGGATCTCCGACACCTCTGGCGAGCCGTTCCACACGATTACCTCTGAATAGATCGGAACTGTTCACTTGACTCACTTCCAAAGGCCCCACTATTCAGGAACGAAATCAACACAGTAGATACGAAAGTGATTAAAGGACGAACGCGTTGACAAAATCAGTTATCAACAGTTTTCGCAATTTGGTTCAAGTTTGATGTTTCTCATATTTTGAAGCATAAAGATCTTCATCCAACCCTGAGTACAAGCCAAGTATTTACATTTTATCATAATAAAATGTGGTTCATCATTAACCTGTGTGAAAGTGTCCTGTTCTTCATCCAATTTCGAGTCCAACTCTTAATGCCAACTCTAATTAAGTCGTCCAGTGTACTCCAATTTAATCATGTCAGAACCTCTTTTTGAAGGTTGCTGCTCTTTTTACCATCGAGGATCAAATTAAAATACAAATTTTATACATGTTTTGATTGCAGTCTCTATGAGTTACTGTTAGGTTGCAACGAGTTGCACTGACTTTTGACCATTAAACAATGATCGTTAATGGTCAAAACGAACTCGTTGGTTTAAAAAAGTAAAAAAAAGTTTCCGCATATTAACACGACCAAAATGCTACGATTGATTTTAATTGTTAAATAACACCATTATTACTATAACTATTTCTCCATGGGGTTCGCCTGGATAGCTACCATCCTTGAGCATGAGTCAACCGCTAAACGACTCGTCATGTTCCGGCTGGGGGCTTGCGAGCTAGTTCTTTTTTTCTTTCTTTTTCTTGTTTCTTTCTTGGCCGGCAACGCATCAGTGATAACTTCGGTGTTGCTGATGTCCATGGGCGAAGATAGCTACTTATAATCAGGTGGATCGTCAGCTCGTTTGCCAGTATTTCTATAAAAAAAAAAACGATACCAAATCTAATTCACTGTTTTATTCAACACAAAGGCTAGAAATTTGGGTTCGGGGTTTATACTCGTATATAAATACGAACTACTCGTACATACAAAGAATAAAAGCGAAACTTTGAAATAGGACATTCTAATTTCCTCGGCTGCTGGCAAACCCCTGTCAAATACTTGTCTCGTTTGAGGAAAACGACGCATTGAAACTGAATTAGATCTGATATGGATCGAACAAGAAGGGTTTCGAATATTGAAAGGTTCCGAATGGGAAACTAACCCTAACCAACCTTTCTCACTGGCATGTTACCAACATGTAAAAACATGTACATTACGGTTCCACGATACTAATACCACATCCCTTATAAATAAATAACACGTTCTATTTTACAACGTGTATGTTATCTCCCCTTCTTATGTAAAATGTCATCTGGGTAAAATAAATAAATTGTACTTTAAGTCATAATTTGACTTAAACCTTGACTTTGTTTTTTGATTTAAAAAATTGATGTTAGTTATTTTTCGTATTACTTAACTCTCAAATTCATCCATACATCATAATTCATCCATCCCTATAATATTTTAGAAATCGCACAATCCTGCGATGATTCGGTTCTAGTTCTTCACGGTTCTGTCTTGACTAGGGAATCGTAAAAATCAATCAATTCAGTAGACCCATCAAAATTGTTGAACCCGATGATTTAACACCATAATATAATGTATATAATATTGTATTCTCCAAGTAAATGGGGTAATATCGATTTAAATACAATGTTCGTAACAATTTGTAGTGTATCAGTTTCTATAGATATAATATTGATGAATATTATTGTAATTATTACTGAATACAATTTGCAGAATGATATCATGAATGCATAACGAAATGCTCGTTAAATAGTTGATGTTAAATGAATGAATAGTTGATGTTAAACATAATTAAGAACATTTTAGTTTCGATATAATTATAATAAACAGGTACCGCTTCAGTGACGTCTCAGGTGTTGAGGTTGTTCAGAAGCAATGGTACAATATCATCAACTGAGAAAATAACGAGCAAATCCAACAAAAAAATTACTTGAACTCTTAGTTATGCCATACCACTAGTTGCGTATGTAGTTGATCCATCAGGAAACCACGACAAAATCATAAGCCCAAGTTGAAGAAATCTGCAAATCAGTTTTGTTTTGAATACCTATAGCTTTATTAAACAATTTACAAGAAAATCCCTTTTTTTTGGTTTGCCTACAAAATTATTTACAGAACTGCGACAAACCCGTCGACCTTATCGAATTTGGAAACCATTTACCTTTATCTAGTGAAATCCTTACCTGAAATACTTTAGCAGGACAGATAGAGAACTATATGATGCTCTGATCAGTATATAGTTACAATCACTGTAACCCTCAACACAAAACAACACAAGTTGACCCGCATACCGGCATAAAGTGAAAAAGGCCAAAAGGGGTAATCAGCGTTTGTCCTCAGCATGGGACATCAAAGACTCTTCAGGCTATTAGCGTTCGAATCCTTCCTGACTGGCCGCTCGTGAAATTCCATAGTGGCCTTTTTCCGTCCAGTCTATTAATGGGTCAGAAAGGTCCACTTTGTTCTGTTGAGAGGCGGCAAATAGCATTGGAAAAGCGTAATGGCGTCCACCCGGTACAGGAAACTACGTGGAAGCAATTTTCTGCATCACAAAACAGGAATTTTATAAAGTCTAGCTTCAGCTCGCTGTGCGTAATCTGACGTTTTTGGAGACAACATTCTTATGTCCGTCGCTGCTTTCGCATGAGTTTAATTAAATGCCTGCTATTCAACTCTTCTAGCAATGTGAGCAGATATACCTTGATAATTTGAGATTTTGAAATTTTTAAAATGAAATACTGTCTTTTTCCATTCTAAACACAAAATTTAATGTTCGAATGTTTGTTTTTATATGGGTGGTAATTAAACTGACTTCTATTTAATAGCATTATTGTCCTCTAAAAATTTACACTGTCCCCTAAATTACTAAGTCAGCCACCATCAATGCGTGTCTAAAAAATACTCTTTTAGCCACTATAAATTTTCAATGTAAGCTACTGTAAATACGACTTAGCATAGCAGTTATTTTTTAGCATCTATATTTATAACATACATTCAACTAGTAAACTTCTAAAATATTTAAATATGACACCAATAAAGTAATTTTATCTACATCTAGTTTTATAACTCAGCATCTTTTAATTTTTTTCAAACATAAATAATTTATAACTCGTCCTATATTTTTGATCATCAAAATACCTAAAATTATCATCAAATATATTGAATTGTCATCAAAACGTACCTAAAATTAAGGTGTGTAATAGTTAGTATAATAACATTTAGTATAATATAACTTGAAATAATGTTCACATGTCTATAATTTTCACATGTTATAAAAACAAAGAACAAAATTTCATGTGATATTATGTTTATTTCATATTATAATGTTATAATTCATTAATTTGCTCGAATAACATTTACTTTAACGTTTACTTCATATGAATTATATAGCATAATGCTATTTTTATATAACGTTCATTTGACTTAATTTTCATTTAATATAATTTTCAAATACATAATCTAATCTTCAAACGTTACACACCCTTAAAAGGTCTACGGCATGCGGCAAACAGCAAGAGGCATTCCGCATGCAGCAAGCAAGCAGCAGACATGGCTTCTGTCACGGCTCCGGCGCTGCGGGGCTCTGGCGGTCCCACGCGATCTTATCGTCGCAGATGCTATTAACGCTCACCACCGCAGCTTCGGCTTGCTGACCGGCTTTTCCGGCCAGCCTCAGCCGCTGCGGCGAGCGTTAAAACCACCTGCTCCTCAGCTCGCGGGCCGCCTCGCCCCTCCGCGCCTACGCGGGTTTACATTACACTCTAGGGGTAGGGCAAACAAGACTACGTGGAGTCGGATTTGCAGCGATTTGTTTCTGTCACTTATTTAACAACGAGCGCACCAACAATAGAATGAAAATAAACAAATACACGCGATAACTCACAATAAACAAATACACGTGACAACTCATCCCCGCGTGAATCGAATCGCGCTCGCTGATTGGTGCAAATGGCCAGTAGCGCCCGTCTGACTGGCGTCAAACAGATCATGCAGTTGCTCTTTCCATGATAAAAGAATACGATTTATTATTTCACATTCTAAATTATAAAATATGATGTTTTCTAGTTCAAGCTTGAACTATCTTTTTTGAGGAAAATATGTTCAGGCTGTAAAACGAAAAATGTTGGTTAGTTGTAAAATCCGTGGCTGAGTTAGTAAATTAGAAGGTGATGTATAAATCAGTGGGACAAGTAAAAATAATAGTTGTTCTTTATTTGACGCTTTCTTTGGAATATTCAGGTGGCATTTAAAAAAAGGCGAATTAGTTTATTAGAAGCCTTCTCATTTTCCCATGGCTTAGTTATTAAATCAGAGGTTGGTTTCCGTGGCCTAAAAAAAATCTGCGGCTTGACTTATTATTCCCCTTTTTATATTAATACTAATAACTTACAATTTTTCAAAATGTTCTACAAAAGTGTCAGTTTTACTTTTTCACGAACATCACCTGCGATTTTGGGTGTAGGTATAATTTGTTGAATAGTCTGCGTGGAAAAATTATGAATCCCGGGCCTGTCATCCCTAAACTTTTAAATGTTTTTCACTTTTATAAAACAGGGATAGTTAAGCAAAGTTTAATGAAGGTTGAGCTCATCTGTGTAAATTATTAGTTAATTTTGAACGAATAACTTTCGCAACATTTCTAATTTTAAACAAAGCGACGCGAAGCTAGGTGGGTCGCTAATAACAGTAAAGGAATAACATAGACACAGACGGGTTATAGGAATCCTTAGTTTGGGTCTCAATATCCCTGACCAAGCATTTATTTGTGCACAATGAAAGGTTTCAGTACATTTGCTTGTATTATTCTGTTTCTTAATTTGAACTCTAGGCTTCGAATCCATTAATTAATAGGATTACAAGACAATGGAATGGGTTTGACCTGTAGTCGAACTTTAAGTAACTAGCTATGATTTTCAATGAGGTTCAACGTATTGACTACATGCTGCTTGGGATGAATCTCACCTCGTAATTTAGAAGACTACTGTGTTTTCTCATTCTCCAATTTAATTCGCTTTCGACGCAGGTGCTAAATACGTAAAAGATAATAAGATGTGATCTGATGAATTTTTTATTGCGATTTATAAAATGTTCAATAGATTTTCTCTGTTTGTGCTGTTTGCACTGTCGTCAACACTGTGTTCACAAAGTTTCAGCTTGATTTTTTACATTAATTTATTAATTTTATTACATGGTATTAAACTATCTACAATAAAAGCACGTTCAAAAGGGAAATAGCGACAAAAAATATCCCCACGCTCATCTCTGGATCTATAAACTAGTTTACGTAAGCCGAACTATCTTTCCCCAGTTGGAAATTGTATAAGATCTAAATCGAATTTTGACAGGCAACAATTTTCGCGATAAACTTGTGGGAAACTTGTGGAAAGTTAAGTATATCTGGGTCACACCTAACCCACTTAACCTGGGAAGCGTTGGCTTACCCCCGAATAGTTGGAGTACGCGAGCTTCGGTTAGTGTCACCGAGAGGTTACACGACACTACGGTTAGCGATAACGGCTGTAATAACATAAGCAAAATAATTTTATTGTGTTATTTTAAATTCAACCATTATTTTATTTAAGTAAAAAAATATGGTATGTTATCATACATTGTGTCAACTCGGATCTCACGCGCCGGAATGCTGACGTTTTTAGGTAGCCACGCTATCATTTTCTGTACTGTACTGTAAGTTATTCTCGTAACATTAAATGTCACCATAAAATATTATTAAAATATTAAGTAGATAGTACTAAATAGTAAATATTAATAAAGAAATAAAAATATGGAATAATAAATGGAAGATATAAAAATCGGGTTGGCGACACGCCTACAGCTCGTTTGGCGCGGCACGATGGCAATATACGAGTACGAGGGTGAACATTTATATAATTTCCCACGGCTCGCTTCTCGCCGCTAGAGCGCGCTACAGCAAGTCCCGAGTCGTTGTCACCGCCAACCATACTCGTTCAATTTACATAGTCTGCTAGTCTGCTGTCTACCCACATTTTATATTAAATCTTTGCTACTTGTGGTTTATTTTTACCCGCAATTGTAGTCGGCGATGGAACGTTCAAACCCCTTTGTTTTATCTCACAAACGCAGTAACTTATGTAGCGCAGGAGGTTTTAGAGGGAATATTTAAGTACGATCCGAATGAGGAATTGTTGTACGTACTGAACGCGATGTATTATGTATGTTTGGGAAATGAATCGTTTCTTGGAGGGAGTAAAGGGTTCACAGGCAGGAGTAAGACGGCTTGGTTTGATCAGAGATTCGGCGAAATTAAAGGGCTTCCGCGTTTCCATGGAGTTGTTGGTTCAATTTTAATTTATTGCTTCCGAAGTGGGGTTGACTGTTTGGTCTTGATGTATTACTTAAAGTGTGTGTTTTATATTTACAATGTTTCCCCCCGTTTAATACGGCTCGAGGCGAATGTTTGTTATTTCAAAGAAACAACCTCGCAACATACATGCTCGTTTGTTTTGCTCCAAAGTAACTTGTTGCAGATTTTTAACGGATGAAGTTAAGCATGTAAAAATGCTACATCAGAATTATCCATACTTAAGTAACTAAAAACATGAATTAAATAGCTAAACAGAGGTACATTCAAGACAATCAAAGTACACCAAGACAAAATACATCAAGTAATGAAAGAATTGTTTCCTTCCGTGCTGATTAATATTTCCTTTCCTATATCAATTTCTTATACTGCCACTCTGAGTTTATGGTTTCTGTAAAGTGTACCACTTACCTCCACCTCCGACCGTGGTGGTAGTGACTAGGTAGAAGCAGTGCAGCAGCAGCGGGAACAGCATGGTGGACATCCTGGCGTTCATCCCGTGCCTTGTCTGGCGCACTGGACCACCATGGTCAGGGCTCCCTGCTCTGCCCGCGTTACATTCTTACACCGAACGCCGCGGGTTACGATCTGGAAAGAGAAGTTGCTGGTGAAGAATATATTGCTGAATATTTTTTGTATTTAAATTACATATTTTACAGAGAATGGAGAGAATGACAGAAAAATACCTGTAAGTCTAAGAGCCGTATTAGATGCATTTCTGCAGCCTCTGCTTAGCGGATAAAAATTGTTTATAACAAACATTTTTTTAGGCAACCCATTCGTGATATTTATCTTTACGTTATTTGATATTAAACAATTTTTATCTGGTAAGCAGACGGCTGCAGAGACGCCTCTATTACGGATCCTGTACTACATAGTTTAACAGAAACATTGTATTGTAACATAATTTAAATTTACTCGCAGCTTCCGCGTTTGAATTTTAAAAGTTCTACACTTTAAATCCTACATTTTAAGTCCTACATTTCTACATTCGTACATTGTTCTAGAAATACAGACTGTTCAAATCTTTCTGTTCAACCAAGATTCTGGCAAAGAAGGTTTTAAGACTGGTTATACTGGAAAATTTGAATTTTTTGAGACTGGTCCTTTGTGCAATCGATAAAAAAATTAACACTAAATGCTAAAGGCATAACGTTCGTTATGCCCACGATCCAAGAACAAACATTTTTCTGTGACATATTTGTATGTCTCGGCCAGAAATCAAACCGGAGGCCTCTTGACTCGCAAGGTCATTAACATGTAGGCAACGAAACTTTAAATAATTGTAAAGCACTTTAGATGATTACTGTCCAAACAGTATAAACCGACAATTTTCAAGCTTCGACCATTATTTTTCGTCCGTCGTACCCAGTAACTTATAACCAATTATTTTCAGGGCTAATTCCTAAACTACAGATTTTCAAATGATAACGCCATAGTGATAACCTCGAACGCATACTGATGATAGTTATACAGAGACAACACAGTAAATGTATTTAATGAGATCAGGCACTAATTCACACTAAATTCGCAGCACCAACTAGGAGGATAATAATTATTAAGCAATTTGTGGCGGTTTCCACGCACGCAGCTAATCGCAAACCACGTCTAATGGTCTGCGTATTATTACTATCGCGGAACGAACATCGCATAAACTCTAATTAGACTGCGGTAGGAGTCGTGCAGTTATCAAAATATAATGCGAAGTAGGTTATGACACATTATTTTTATGTCCGTAATTAGCTGCGCTTCATTTTGCGTGTAAGTTAGAAACTTTTCGCGTTCATTTTTGTTGGCATGCTTCTCTTCCTTTCTCCCAATTCTTCTTACATGGTTCCTCAATACCGAACTACATATATTATGTTTCATGAATATTTTGACAATGACTAGACAAAACATAACAAGCTTTAATAAAACTTATGTGATTTAATGAAAATGCTAAATGTTATAATATTTACAAACTTTACTCAAATATGAGAACAATGTGAACTCTGCGTTTTAATTTGGCAGTTTTTATATGCACCGATACTTAAATGATAAAAATTATTTTAGTTAAGTCCCTGGAGTATAGTTTACTTACATATTCAATCATATTTTTAGATATAGATCAACTACAATCAATGTAAATGATTGTTGATTTTATGTAAATCGTATCAAAAATTGTTTTCTTTGCTGCAGT
Organism: Thymelicus acteon; assembly: GCA_951805285.1. Classification (NCBI taxonomy): domain Eukaryota; kingdom Metazoa; phylum Arthropoda; class Insecta; order Lepidoptera; family Hesperiidae; genus Thymelicus; species Thymelicus acteon. The sequence goes on from OX638229.1 coordinate 17,186,268, forward strand.
TATTCACTCGTTTCTAAAATAAAATTTGTTCAGTTATCTGATTAAAAATCTGTAAACTCGTGCAATTGTCCTTGTCTAGTATGTTGGTCCATGGCACCCACAACACAGGGAATCCTAGTGTGGGGCTATGAGTGTGAAGCAAAAATGAAAGTTACAAGCGGTATAAACACAAGTGTATTTATATTGCAAAATAAATATGCAAACATTTGTATATCATGATATATCGAGGACAAATAGATGAAATGACTTTAGCACTGTGCGAACAAAGAATTCCAGTCAATACAATGCAATCAATGTCCCTGTGGTAATAACTACTACCCAGTAGGTATTATTAAAAAATATGAAATAATGTTGAGCAATTAACACGTACATTGCTAATTGCAAACTGCCTATCAAAAGCGCCGGTTATTTTTGACGACCCTGTAGCTTAGTTTGTAGCGACCCTGCCTGCGAAGCGAGCGGCTTGCGCCACTCTCATCGGTCCTGAGCCTTCTAGATCCAGCGGATGCCCGCTGTCTTCCTTAAGTCGTCATTCCACCTGGTCGGGGGCGTCCTATGCTCCTTTTTCGGAGGCGTGGGCGCCATTCGAGGACCTTTCTTCCCCAACGGTTATCGGTCCTTCCCACTATGTGGCCAGCCCATTGCCACTTCAGCCGGTTAATTCTTTGAGCTATGACGGTTACCCCTGTCCGTCTACGGATCTCCTCATTTCTGATGCGATCACGTAGAGAAATACCGAGCATAGCCCTCTCCATAGCCCGCTGCGTTACTATGAGCTTGTGGATTAGGTTAGTAGTAAAGCACCACGTCTTGGATCCGTATGTCATCACTGGCAACACACACTGCTCAAACACCTTCGACTTCTGGCACTGAGGTAGTGTTTTGGACGACAAGATATGACGCAGTTTCCCGAACGCAGCCCAACCGTGCATGAAAATCATAATTGTGGACTGGCAATAAAAATATAAACAAATAATTATTAGGGAACCGATATTATTAAACGAGTTCTTCTTGGACTATTTATTAAATATCCACCCAATCAATATTTTGCAGCACTTGAAAAATTCATTGAAATTATTGATTGTAAAAATGTAATTATAAGGAACCCTGGCATTTGCAACGTTTAAAACACCAACATACCAAGACGTTAGTGTATAGCGACCCACTCATTACTGTATCGATCTACCCGCCCGAGTGAACCATTACGAGTTAAGTGGTTTAAAAGCCAATTATAATTCCTCTTAATCCGAATATGCCCAAAGCATGCATGAATCTGTACCATGTCTGTAGCAATTTATCACTGATTGAGTGCTTTCCTCTTGTCAGTTATCGGTTAGCCACCTTCAGCTGGGGGGATAATATAAAAAATAAAAAATAAAATTTAGGGGTGGACCCACCCTTAACATTTAGGGGGATGAAAAATAGATGTTGTCCGATTCTCCACTCTAGTCGATATGCACGCTAAGATTCACGAAAATCGGCCGAGCTGTTTCGGAGGAGTTCAACTTCTAACACCGTGACACGAGAATTTTATATATTAGATATATAGATAGATCTCACCCGATGGGTCTTATCTCAAGATGGGAGTGTCAGGGTATAGTCCATCACTCTGGCCAAGTGGGAATTGACAGCTCAAAACTTATGAAATATTTTGGAGAACTCTCAGGTGCGAAGGCTTCGTGCATCGTGCTTCAAAATACAATGATCTTGTTACCATTTAGATTAGACTGTATGTATATTAACCTACATTGTGATAATTTCTTATCAATATTCATGCTGAATCCAAAGCTGTCCCTCTAATAGAATAATCATGAATTATGAACATTATTTATTGAATCATTGAAGTGAACGAGGTCTGTGACATTTATTATTAAAAAAGTTTTTTCTGTACCGCAGAACAAATTACAATTTTAGTTGGCATTAAACATTTAAAATGGAATCCAAATTCAACTGTAAAACATAGACCTACTAATCATCGGTATAACGTCTACATAATACACATTGAAAATTCGTGCTAAAATTATTCATTGTCATGATAATAAGGGCTCCTTGAAAAAATAGAGCTCGAGTCATAATTCGGTAAATAACAATATTATCTTATACTGTTTACCTCGAGTAATATGGTAAAATAATCGTGTTCATAATCTTTATTGACGTAGCGTTTCCTTCTATTGTTACAGTATTAGGAAACGACTTTCTTGCTGGAGAATCGACAGGTGTTTATTATTCTTTGATGACCCGCGTGGAGTATGATTACCATTCTGGACCGTGCCGTTCGAAGTGTCCTTGGTTCAATGCCCAGTGAGGCAAGAATCTTAATAATTAATTAAGATTCCTATTCGGTCTGGATTTGTGTGTTCTTGGCATTTTATATTGTCCATGGCACCACGACACAGGGTATCTTAGTGTGTTATTATTATTTATATATTGTCCTAGTGGGCAGGTTGGTCTATACACAATAGACTGGCATCTCATAATGACAGACGGAACAGTTTTTAGTTATATATTATAGTTTTGTCATGTCCGTCCGTCTGTCCAAAGCAAAGCACCGAGACCCCTAGTGCTAGCAAGTTGTAATTTAGCATGTATTTATTAAAACTCCAGAATCGTAGAATAAAATATTGAAAAACATTTTTTTCAGGGTACCTCCCCTATAGGTAACGTGAGAAAAACCTTCTCAAAAATAGGATATATAATGAATGTACAAAGAAAACTATCACGGCTATGTTAGCATAAGTAAATTAATGAGCAATAGTCGATAAACTTACTACTTCGGAACCCTGCATTGCGCGTGGCCTGACACGTACTTGCCCGATTTTTAGTAATATGTGTGACTTTAATTTAAGTTTAACATTTCAAAAAATGCCTCATACCAAACAAGCAATGAACCAAGTAAAAAATATTTGGATTACACGCAAAATCTTGAAAAAAATAGATGTAATGCTTATTAACACCGTTTTTAAATGAAATAACGACGTATAAAGTAACGGCTGGTATAAAAATAACACAGTAATATATACCTGTAGTACTGGTTAATTTTTAACGTCAGAACTGGATTGCGCAACAAGCTTAATACCCGCTGATAGAATTACAATAGTGCAGTAGGGAGCGAGCTTCTCGAATTGCAATTACAGAATAATATACGTAAATACAATGGCTAACTATTATCTAATGAGGCACATTATGTTGCATCTATTACGCTCATTGCAATCAAGATATCAGTGTAATGTGGACGTTGATCGACTGTATACGACTGACAAGATTTGTCATATTATACCTATAAAGTATATAATGAAAGCGTATCTAATATTTACAATATTAAAGTATACAGAGCATTAGTCTACGGCTTGTGCATGTCAAAAATCAACCGAATCGAAAAAAGGCGCGCTAAAAACTCGAATGAGTGTGTGTAATATTTATCATAACCTCTTCCCTACTCTGAATATAGCTTTCCTACTGTTCGCTTCAGATGGGTCGAAGCCGATGGAATAACACGTGAAAGAGAAGACAACTTTTAACAAACACAGCAAAATAACTCAGTTTTGTTATACGAGCTCAGTCCGCTCGTTGATTCGCTAAGCTATTACCCCTCGGCGCTTCCATAAAACGATTCATTAACACAGCTTATTAAACCCGTCACTATGTAACACTAAATTGAATACGTCTACCAACCACTTTACATATAGAAGATTAATATTCGCACGTGCCAAATATGTCAGTGGAATTAGGTCAACGCGCTTACTGTAGAGAATTGCGCCATTCGGTGCTTCATTGGAAATATTAATATTGGCAGTGATGACGTTAGTCTCCAAATTGTTACCACTGTTAGGATAAGTCCCAGATGATATGATGCGACCAGCAGTTTATAGGACTGATATCTCGTTCATAGATGCTGCGCTCACGTGCGATGCGATTAAATCCCCCTATTTTGTTGAAATGTCACTGAAAATATAAGTGGAATTTCAGTTAAAACCAAATTAAAATCAAATTATAAACTAACAATAAATTATACATTCATACCACTACAATGGAAGTGACGATAAAAAGTTGTTTGTTAATTAATAAGTTCGTTGTAATTATCCATCTATAAGCCTTTAGAATTGTAAAACAGGAACATTTTCCTTAATTTGTGCAATCGGTTATGAAGAAAAGTTTCCAACAGATAATAGATACATAATAGGGACGACCGCTATTCTCTTTATTTTATTTTTATTTTATTTTAAAGTTCATCAACGACTGATACATTTGAATACACAAACAAATAAATTGAGAATACAGAACATGCAATAAATGGACAGTCAGTTACAGATGAACATAACAAGCTTTAAAACATAGACGTGTTTAAAATAGGTATTTTACAAAAAGACAAAAAAAAATACATACATTAAAAAGACAAAAGAGAAATATAATATAATGATAGTTATTACAATTCTTTTGTTAATTTATCTGCTGGGTGTAGGTGAGAACAGAAGGTCCAGATGTTATCTAGACTTAAAATTGAACAGTCCGTTGAAGGCAAGGTACTCATCACTTATACCAGAGCCCACAAAAACACTATCAAAATAACATTAGGTATACTAACATATCAAGTACCTATAATCCGTAAACATTATTTGCTTCGCAACATATTGCTTTAATACTGTCAATTTCAGCCATTATAGAATATTGAATGAGAATTGAGATGAAACGGATTCTTGTAGTTTCCCGCACATCTTATTGTTAGCTAAATTAGATTCTTCGTAAGACCTCTTTATTGAAGTTTGACTCACTGCTCTGAATTTCTAGTAAGAAATAATAATGTCCTCATTCAATATAGTAATTGGGTTTATAATATGCCAACGAATACAGACGATCAGTACAACGATTGGACTATACTATTTTAAAAACACTATTGTTTGTAAAATTTTGTCACAAACGATATCACAAATGAACATGAGGTAATTCAAACTGGCATTTAATGCTAATGCGAGCTAAATTGGGATGCGCAATCCGCATTTAAATGACAAAACCCCTAATACGGAGGCGTCGTAAAACAATAATCGACCGATTTGTACATTCGAAACAGAACATTACCTGCCCATAACATTATCGGCGCAATAAAGATCGTCGTTTCTACAAACTCGTGTAGCAAATGTTCTCAATTTACTTTATTTCAACCGGGATATACCTCCACTCACTCATGGTCTTCAAAACCTTAACCGGTGAAGCCTACAAAGGTTCTTATTATTTTGGTCATTGTAGATTTCGTGGTAGGTAGCTTTCGTTTCGAAACAAATTTTTGTGCGTTCCCGAATTTGCTGTGCGATACTTTATTTGTCAAACATGTTCCACCGGGAGTTCTGAAATACAGTGTGAGTGTTGGATTTGTTTGATGGCGCCAGGAGCAAATCGATGTTCAAATGTTGTCGTAAATTCACCAGATGCCTTGGTGCCGCCATTCCTTGTTTTAATTTGAAAGATTACGACAAATATATAGTGGATTAGGCCGCGTTGGAAAAGATTCTGAGGCCTCCGAGGATAAATTAACGGAATTAATCACTTTCCTTGCCGAGAAATATTTTTCTTTTTCATTTTGAATCCTTTGCAAAATCAGTGACCTGAATATTTATAGCAGTAATTATTTTTATTGTAGAGCAATTTAGTGGTGGGTATTTATCGGGAATAACATATCAACCTTATTAAGTATATACCTGTTATTAAGTTATATATATTTTTAGATTATTTATCACAGGAAAAATAACAATCGCATTAAATAAATTACTTCCAGAAGCTGGTATCATTCGATTGAAAACTTATCGATATTGTTCTCCAAAAAACAGAAGCGGTAGAAGGTTGGGTACAGTAATAAAATGTTTTGTTTACGAAATCAAGATTCTTTGTGTTGCAGACCCCTGCATTTTTGCGTATTGTTTTTTCTTAGTTAAGGTCACTTTAGCAGTTACATAATCAGTAGTTCCAGAATAAAAAATAAAACCAATATCATTTACGGTCTACTGAAACCTCATAGAGTAACATGATTAATCTAGTCTTAAATTTTGAATGCTATGAACTAACAAATGCATTGAATCCATTAAAAATTAAACTAGAAATTTCGATTGAGTTATTGAAAACCTATTACTATGGTCTAATCGCTTTCAGATAGATCCAAGCAGTTGCAGCTGCGACTCCAGTAGCTTGAGAAGTGTTGCAAACTTAGTTTTTGCTGCCTCATCGATCTTTGGTGCCAGAAGTAGATTACTTTGCAAGCTCTATCCTGACTAGGGGTTTCGCTATAGCCGTATAGTACAAGCGTAGACACCAATAACTAGATAATGGATAATAATAATCTGCAAGCTGCAAGAAAATGAGATGAAAATATAAAACAGGATCAGGAATTCCTAGTTTGGTAAAATGAATCAAAAACTTACTTTTTAGCTTATTTTAACGGAAAATGAATATCGTGTAAATAGAATGCGTAAATTAACATTATTTGCTGTTGGTACAAAGAATTTGAATACATGTTGGAATTTTCAGTTACTGTGTCCTATATAGGTAATCCAAATCTGATTCGGTCTTCAAAAGCTGCTGAAATGACGTCAGGCAGAATGAATTGAATGAAACTAAGACATCAGTAACAATGAAATAATCTAATGACACAAACTTAATAGAAGCGAGCATTAAAGCTATTCAGCTCTGTTACCAATGGACGCTGCCGCACTGCCGCGCCGCGCTGGCCCGAGATTGTAATTGCTGAGTGAAGTTTGAGCGTAATTGAGTTTGAGATGCGGCCTTTACTTAATCACCCGATGGATCTTCAGAGATAACTCCTATCTGGCCGAATTTAACTAGAATAGGACCAATTAGCCACAGATGTTGCTTCCGAGTTTTGAAATCGTTTCGAATAATCGAAAATCATGTTCCAAATACAGTTTTGCTACGATTTAGCCTTAGATAACATTTGAATTTAGGTTCTTCTTCTTAGTCGGTGTCTTCATTGCTGAAGGTTGTGTCTAGCTTGAAGCGTTAGTCACTCGGTGCACTATGAATTTAGGTTAATATAATTTTTGTTAAGAAAGATATTAGTATAGATTTTTATAAACAACACTCGAGTAATCTCTCTGCTTATTATTAAATTCTGTACAAGTCTGTAATTAAGATCAGTCTTAGTTAATACAACTCCAACGGATTTATCTCGCAGAGATTTTATAAGTGAATATTATTTAGTGCTCAGCATCATTTTTAAACTTTCGTTGGCTTAAAGGCTTAGCTTTACCTTTCAGAATGAGGATAATGCCAATTATAAATAAATTGCTTCTATCCAAGAAGGAGATATTATTCATTTCACAATTTATATATATTTCCTAAATATTTATCATTAATTTCGCAGTTTATATTAAGACGACACAGAGTTATTGAGCCATGGTTATCATACTCGATTTCCTACAACCTTACTTGTGTTCTGTCCAGTAACAACAGTAGTGATTTAAACGTTGGCCACGGAACTACACACTTGAATGTACGTGGAAGAAATCACTTCCTTCGTTGACGGAAAACCCTGTGAGGAATAATGAACAGTATTCATGTTTCTAGACTACGTGTAAATATTAAAGCAATCTAAACTTTTACATGTATTCGATTTGAAACAGTGTCTTCGAGAAATAAAACCTCTTTGGTTTTACGATAGGCAATCACGACTCTCGCGTCGTTCTTTGACCTCTTATTACTTTCGTAGTGACTACATTCTATTACATTTTACTTGTAGCTAAGCTTCGCATACAGTACAATTTTATCATGATTTTCTAAGGGAAAGTTTCTGTTGGTCCTAGAAGAGAATTTTATTAGTGATGAGAATTTAAAAATGTATATTCACGAATCCAGTTCCGAAAGTATGCAAAGAATCCAGTCAATAATTATCGACTCTTTAGCCTAGTTGCTGGCTGGGGCAGATATGTATGTGACAGATAAATATTTGTACTCAGGTCATGGGTATTATTGTGATACCAGTCACCATAATACATGGGTATTATAGTGTTTCTAATCAGTATTATATTGCAAATTTTAAATGAGCAATTATTTTGTTGTGACGATTTTTATCGTAAATAAAATGAAGTCTTAAAACCATCATAAGGATTGAAGTTTTTACTGTTATGTATTTGATATTGTCGATAAAATACACTAAAATAATACTAAAATATACTTTATTTTACAGTCATAAAATGTTTCTTTGAAATCATCTTAACGTAATTCTAATGAAACCAATTTTCAAAATTCAAATTCAAGATAGAAGAACTAAAATACATTTTATTTTGAATCGACTACAAAAATCAGAAAAAAATTCAACTTGCTACCCTCTCCAAACCTCCCAGAAATTTCTATAAGATCCGCAACGAAAACAAAAGGCGCATAACATTACTGAAGGTTTGTTTTGAAAGCATTATCCTAAATCCTGATAATTCGACCGCATTGTAAACCTGGTTATTATATTAGCCATTACGAGGTATCGCAATTGTATAGATGTTTTTCGCAAGATTAATCCATTATGACCTTAAATTTCCCGCAGATCTTTTACATTATACTTTATATTCTGGCAACAAGCATTTTTTGCCCACAAGCCGTAGGTACAATATTCTTTATCGGCTCCAATATCAGTATGAACCCACAGCCGTTAAGTTTACGACGCTATTAAAACTTAATAACAGCTATTGGAACGCCATAAAAAGTTTAGTCTTTCACAGTTTTACACAAATCAAGAATCAAATTGCGCTGTACGTTACTTTCTTCGTATTTTAGTAGACAGTCGGCATGCAGTTCAATTACCCTTGCTTGTTTAATAACATGTCACTATCTACGGTTTAGAAGTAAAATGGTAACTACGTTAATTTCAAATTAGCAAACATTAGCTTTGAAGTCATTCCTATTCACACATTTACATACACTATCACTTTTAAAACCTAACCTGCCATTAGTGTCTTGTCCGTTGCGAGAAAAGCATTTGTATTAAGCTTCTTATTCCGATTATATTAAACCTCCATAGTTATGTGAAAAACACCATAAATTTAGTAAGTGGGTAATACTTCTAGCTGGCACGCGGCAGCGCTGGAGCGGTCCTGTTGGCTTCCTTCCGACTAGGTTACGTGTCGTTCCTGACGTCTTTACATGTGGAACTCGTAATTTATCAACTGCTACGGCGAGAACACTATCCACTGTAGCCTTTGTTTATCCACTTTGAAACTCTGGATTTATTATTTTAAATACACAATTTTTGGTATTTGAAACTGATTAGGTTGTAAGATTCTATTACATCTACTAGTATAGTAGCTACATGATCACGAAAGTACAAGGATGCATGAAAGACCATATCAAAAATTACAGATAACTTGATTGTAGTAAAAGTAGTTTTAATATTTCAGATTTTGTTACGTCTTAATTAATTTTGTTAGTTAGGCTATAAATTGTGATATTCGGAAGTAGGTAAGTATATCCACGCTGGTAAATTGTTGATTCCTCTCTGCCTTGTCGTTTGCACACTGGATGCAGTTAAATAAAATAAAAATATTATGAATAGTACTAAATTACGAATTTCAGTACCCGGATGACCGAGCTATGCTCGGTATTTTTTTGGTAAATCATGTTTTTTGGATCAATTGATTTCCTTGGTCTAACTTCAAACCAAACACTCATTGGCTTAGTGTTGCTTAACAATGCCATCTACTTCTACTACTACTACTACTCGAAGTAGCTTTAGTGTTACTACTTGCCAATTGATGTCAGGAAGAGTCTATTGTGGCAGTTTTTCATTGCCTGAAAAGACGGACAAAACGACATTTTCTAAAAATGAATCCTAGCTAGATCGATTTATCGCCCCCAAAATCCCCTTCATGCTAAATTTCATCAAAGTCGTTGGAATCGTTTCCGAGACTCAGATTATATATATACAAGAATTGCTCGTTAAAGGTATTCGATTGTTTTATATGAACATAATATAAAGTTTAAGTTCTATAATATGATATTCAAGCAACGATGCACTTTAAAATTTTCATTGTTCATAAAAGAGTGCAGTTTCATTTGAACAGTTCGGAGTTACGACTGTACTGATTTATAGTTCTGATTAGAAATTAGAGATGCCCTTGTATATTATTTTAAGTTATGATGAGAATGTGTGTTAACAAAAATTGGAAAGTTTAATAACTTGTCAATATTTTTCTACGAGATAAAAAATACAAAACATGTAACTATTTTTAACGTACGAGCGAGACTGTATTAGTGTAGTAGAATCCACTCCGGTCCCTTAGCGGAGCGGACGTCAGTCAGTCAGCCTTCAGGCTGCAGTCAGTCGCTTGACCCTTCTGACCCGATGACCTACATCGTAACGAGATTAGAGCTCTTCCCAAACCATCCCTGTTTACTGACTAGGGATTTACGTCACTTTCACAGCATGACGTTAATTTGAAAGGAAAATAGCAGATGCGAAATTTTTCACGAAAATTTACCCTTGAATGGTAATTTGCGGTGTTTCTTTGGATTCAACATTTAATAAGAATATCATTGTATGAATAGCCGACAAATCTTATCTCGGATATAATGCTCCTCTTAGTCGATTTACTAAACATAAAACATTCTCGCAGAAACTACTGATATTGACCTTTTCTCTAATGGAATCAGTCTGCTCAGGACTATGCTACTAAAACCTTATTATAAGTACGATTATTTCTTCTGTGCTTAACCTTGGAAATTGATCATTAATTCTGACATGCAATTCATATTATTATTTTTTTATTCGTACATAGCTTTCAGAGTTGTGAAAATATAATTAGTATATTTTAAAGTGAACTTTTTCAATTTTCATGTTTTATTTTATTGAGACCAATATTGTTTTTACCATAATGTATTCACTAATTATGATTTATATTTTAATGCTGAATTTTTAAATAAATAAAAAAATATTTTTTTTACTGACTACTTTTATAATTTTAATAATGCCTTGAATTTATACAATTACTTTTATTGTTCTATTTATTTTTATTACGATTTGTTGATGTTAACACCTAATTGTGCATGCAGTCTTCGCCTATAATTGTGGTGGCACCTGACAAGCTAGCTACATAAAATGATTATAGTATGTCTTGGTGTTCACTATGATGGCGTTCATTTAAATAAATAAATCAGCAGACTAATCACCTGAAAGTAAGGGGTTACCGTCGCTCATGAACATCAGTAACACAACGGGCATCAGCAATGGGTGGCTGTCCAAGAAAGAAGAAAATGGAAAAATAGCCATAAGCTGGAATACGACGAGTTGTATAACGGCTGACTGAAGCGAGAGGATGGTAGCTCGCAGGCAGGCTTCAAGCGCTCACCTATAAGTATCTTCGCCTAGATAGCTACCACCCTTGAGCTTGACTCAGCTTGGCTCAGCCGCCAAACGACTCGTCATGTTCCGGCGGGGGGCTTGAGAGCCAGTTCTTTCTTTCTTTCTTTTTCTTCCTTCTTTATTGGCCGGCAACGCATCAGTGATGCTTATGGTGTCGCTGATGTCTATGGACGGCGATAGCCACTTACCATCAGGTAGATCGTCATCTTGTTTGCCAGATATTTCTATAAAAAAACATAACATCATCATAAGCAATGCTTGTAATAATTATGGTCGGCGAATGAAAATATAAATTTTCATATTTCATTCGTTTTAATTTTACATTCATCTAAGGTTTTTGCCCAGTTTCACGTTGTCGTGTGTTTATGATGAGAATTTTTCTGATGTAGGTAATTGTATGTACGGAAACCATAATTATTAGGGAATAAATATTTTTGACTCTGAAATATTTTATTGACTTTAACCCATTAATGGCCCACTACTGGGCACGGGTCTCTCTCTTCTTGAGGAGGCCTAGAGCATACTCCACCACGCTGCTACAGTGCGGATTGGTGGAGGGGTTAGTGGCCAACCCGAGTGTCGGAAGTTTTCAAACCGCCCGAGGACCTCCGACATGGCTTAACGACTGTTATCTAATGATAACAACCGGGACCGACGGCTTTACGTGCCCTTCGAAGCACGGAAACGCTCAACAAATTTTTGCCACTAGCGGTCACCCATCCAACTACCGACCGCGCCCGCTGTTGCTTAACTTTGTCGATCGGATAGAATCGACGCAAGCCGCAGGGCTATGAGCGCTATGAATATTTTATTATTTTAAACGAAAAAATGTAAGTAATTAGAAAAAAGAAGAAAATTTCAGGGATTAACTTCAGAATTAATTACATAATTTATAATTGAAACAATATAACAAAATATTTGAGAATTTATGTAGCTATAGATACCAAAATTAAAGCACAACTACAAAATAGACCAAGGCCATATACATTTTGAAAATAAACATAATTAATAATAATTAATCAACCTCAATTTATTTCGCAGCTCTACCCAGTCGTGATGTTTCCATCATTCTAGTTCGAAATCAACGTGACTGCAGTGCTACAAAAACTTTAAAATTTCCAGACGAAGTTTACTCAATAAATTCTCGTGGATGAAAATAAACTTGCTGGAGGAGGAGACCGCGCGGCGACGGACGATAATCGCGCTGGCAAGCTTCCGAACTGAGATTGTTGCTCTCAGTTAATCAGTTTAGAGAACTGGGTTGAAGTATTCTACCTCTCGAGTGCACGTGATTCCGACTCGCGGCCCAATAGCTTCTATCTATTATTGAACAATAAAATGGACCACATAGATACGGTGACTGGAATTCTAGAATTAGAGAAAACCGCTGGAGGCGAAATTTAATCGCTACTTAGAAATAAGCCTTCAGTGTTCTGCTAGTTGAGAAATGCTCAAGGTATTTCTCGGCACACACGAGTTGGTCACTAATCCGCTTAGCAGAAGTGCCTGCAGTAATAACTCACTTGGGTGATGTTAATTAATAAATTTTAAAAATAATAAAGGCAATGTTTTATAACGATTCAAGATGACAATACTTCTCGGAACCTTTACCGTTGAAGTGCAAAACTGCGTAAAAATACTGTTTTAAACAGCCGATAATTCAAAAGATTCTATCAAACTGACAAATCTGAAAGTATCACTTCATGTAAACATTCACTAGAAAGTAGAACATTACTAATCTATGTTTATCAAAAGAACCTCAAAGTCAGTAAACTTCCTAACACAGTAGGATAGCAGAACTCTTCATCAAGCATACATCAATTAGACATTAATTACAATGATACTCATCCATCATCGGAAGCCAGCGACACATCAAGATCGGGATGTGCCTCTCCAGCTCCAATCCCGCTAGATTACACCCACCGCTCTATTTGTACATTAAGTGGGCCCGCCATTAGTTTGGAGAGCCGCCATTAAATCGATTCCTGAGTAAATTCAACACTAATCTGGCTGACAACTCTTATCAATGGGATTGTTTGAGGAGATTTTCGGTGGAAGGTTCGTGTGTGTTTGAGTCGAATGTGATTTTATTTATTGACTGTTAGGATAAGACTTCGGCGTCAGGTTTGTTAGTATTTGATTACGCTGAATAGTTTACTGGTATTTTCTTTGGATTGTTACAACAACCATATGTATTTGTTCTCGACTGTCAATATTGAATATTTTGCTTCTATTCAAATGTTTTGAAAAATCATAATAAGTATCGCACATACTACTTATTGCACAGCATTGCACAACTTTTTAAACTCTATCTTGTGGGAACACAGGACAAGTAGGTAATACGTTCCCGTGGTACGAACATAACAACCACAGTTAACGATCTAACTTTGTAGTTATACAACAGTAATTCTAGTCTGAGATGTAGTTGTAGGACCATTCCTTCATTAAGAGCTAATAAAATACTTTTATAATAATATTAGTTATTGATAATTAAAAATACTGAAGCGATACTTTGTCAAAAGATAATTGCTGATACTTTGTTAACAACGCCATCTAGTCGTAACATAGCAATTAGAAATTAGCCAAGACGAGGGAGCCTCTACACTATCCGTAATGACACGTTGAATAAATCACTGTGGAGAATAACGTTTCTGGTGATGGATGTGGCTGCAGGTGTTCTGCGGAACCCACATCTATGCAAATCTTGATGATTACCGTCATTTGTCTAACTCTAGATGTAATAATAACAATAGATGTTACTGATTTAAAAGTAAAGCAAAATCGCTAACCAAGATTTATGAAAATAAATATTATTCAGCTCGCGTATGCGACTGATTTCTGATGTTTCAATTTAAAATGATACTGTCTACTGCACCATGAAATATCATCCCAACATGGAGAAGAGTTAATAAAATATTAATGTCGAACTTCGAATGGCAATGCCGATGTTCAATCAGCCAGCGTCAATAGTGTTTGAAAACAATCGAATTGAATTAATAGTATTTGTTTTCGAGTTTAACGAACTTGAAAAACAAGTGGAAACAATGAAGGACTCTGGATACGAGTTGTTAAAGCTGTATTTATGAGAGCTTATAATTAATTTCAGTTAAATTCGATCACCGAACGACGAATGATCAACATCAATAATAATCATCGTGATCTGAATAAATCATGTTCAATGTGGCAATTCTTGCTACTTTATTTTTTTCAAGAAGCAGGGCTATCGCTGTTTACAAAAACTACTCGGATCGCTACCTTACGTATAAGTTATTCTCATGTCGCGTGTTCAAAATATACTTAGATTTGTATTTGGCAATTAGCAAATATTTATATGCTTAATAAATATTTATTTCTACTCTTGTTTGATTAGAGCCCCATAAAAACGGAAGAGGTTATTAATTTAGCTAAAAATTCTAAACATACTACGAAAGGTAGTTGTCTCTACTTGCCTGGCTAGCTCCCATCCAGTATAAACGAATTACCCGCATCTTTTTGGCCGTTAAAGCGTCGGTAGTGTTATGAATTTTTATGAGACCAGAGTTTGCGTTTGTTAACAAAATGCACAAATAATAAACGCTACAAATTATTTTCAGAGATCAAGTCTGCGTTCATAAAAAATACTTTAGCAAAGCTTACGTCCAAACGAGAGCATAATAACAATAAACGAGAGCTCTACTCTTTAGTGCTGTCCTAGTGTTCATTAAAGAGTGGAGTGCCTCAAGGCTCTGTAATGGGGCCACTACATCTCCCTTGTTATCTCATACGATGTCTCCTTTGTTGAGATTGTACTAGTTACTACATACGTCTGTTCCGTTAACCGAGTCCCACCTGAAACGATCGTTAAGCCAACGTACTTCACATTGTTTGCACTATTAGTGGAACTGAACAGTTTTAAGTATAGTTTGCAAGTCGACTGGGACTTTGGTGCTTTCAGGACAGATTGTATCTTGTAATGTGGTTTGTTGTTTGTTATTCAGGTGTGTGAGTGCGACGTTGCTGTGAACCACACTTGGTTCTTAATAACCTCGCCGTGCATGTTTGTAAGACTTAGTTGGAATACTGTTTGTGTTTGTTTGTTTGTTTAGTTCTCATTGTAACGATATTTGTAAGCGCATAGAACAACAACTAGAGTTATGGCGCAGGTGTCTTTGTTTGTTTGTAAATCTTTTTTTTTTTCAAAGAATTGTGCCGAGAATTTTAGTAACAAATAATTTTATTTTCTACATAAGTGTAAACAAATCAAAGTCAAAGCCACAACCCATAAATGTCTCACTGCTGGGCTCGGTTATCCTCTAACAATGTGAGAGGTACAGGCCATAGTCAATCACGCTGGCTTAGTGCGGATTAGTATACTTCACACACCTTTGAGACATTATGGACAACTCTCTGGTGAGCAGGTTTCGTCACGATGTTTTCCTTCACCGAAGCAAGTAATAATTAATTTTTAATGGGCAGTGAGAGCCTAGCGGTTTGAACGTTGGTCTCCCGAACGCAGGGTCCCGAGACTAAATCCTGGCAAGCACCTCTAATGTCAGTAATTAAAATCAAATTTTGTGCAAATTTAAATCATCAAAAGTTCTAAAATGTACTAACTTACCTTACAGCGTGAATGGTCACGGGTTACGTGTAAAGAAATATGTATATTTTTTAAATCAACAAACAAAATATAACCCATTATCCATGTCTTCAAAAAATCTAGTTATTTCTGACTCCTCATCCTTACATCCTAAATAGCAGATGTAAAAACTTAGTGGCTTAGTAAAGAATCTATGCCATCATGTAATACTTATTTTTTTCCTCTTATTTTAAAACTTAATCTATACTAATATTATAAAGAGGAAAAATTTGATTGTTTGTTTGCATTGAATAGGCTCCGAAGCTATTGAACAACTATCCCCGGGTGATATAGGCTATATTATATTTTCAAAAAAATTAGGGATCCTTAATAAAACTCCAGTAATGTAAACCAAGGTGTAGAAAAATAAGAAAACCGAAGCAAAGCGAGGGCGGTTACTCGTTGGATTATATTTTCAAAACTTAAAACACTGACTTGGCACTCGTCACCACTGGACTAGCTCAAACAGAGCATTCATTGTCGAGGTAAACATTTGCTGATTACCAAACACAAAACTCAAATATTAACCCGCGATGACAGAATAAATAATAACAAGCGCGAAATTTCCAATAAATCACGAACCGCACCCGAATCCATCACCGCTTCACACACACCGTCCCTTTCCGTTTCATTGACCGATGGGAAAAGCATTATTTCCATTGAGATACTTCGACCGCAATGCAAAATAAATATTTCGATTGTAACGCAAAAGGCTGTTGTCAATAATTTATTATTTTCGTTTCCTTTAACAGCGACGCCATTAGCATCGAGTTGAGTGCTCGAAGCTCTCGAGTTCTCCACTTTTGTTGGGGAGACTGGGGAGTGCTGGAACGGCGAGGCTGGGAAGCAGGCGATGTCTTCATTTGTTGGGAGAGCGCTAATTATCTTGGATTTGTTCATCTTGGGTTTTGAGATATGACCGTCCTATGTTTTGGGTAATCCCTATGGATTACCCAAAACATAGGACGGTAGTAGGTGAACTTAAAACACTTTGTAACTTTTATTAGCGGTTTAATTGGCAGATGAAAACCGACTAAGATTTCTGTATACCGAATTGACATAAACCATAAAATATCTATTAATATCTATTAAATTTTCTAAATTTCTAAATGATTTTCAATTATTGTGCAAAAAAAATAATTATAGATATTTTTTGATCCTTTTCTTTATTTTTATCTCATTAACTGTCTATCTAATAAATTATAATTAATCGGTTGTGAAAACGATGGCTGCGTTCGGGAAACTGCGTCATATCTTGTCGTCCAAAACACTACCTCAGTGCCTGAAGTCGAAGGTGTTCGAGCAGTGTGTGTTACCAGTGATGACATACCGATCCGAGACGTGGAGCTTCACTATTGGCTTAATGCATAAGCTCAAAGTCACCCAGCGGGCTATGGAACGAGCTATGCTCGGTATCTCTCTACGCGATAGAATTAGAAATGAGGAAATCCGTAGACGAACGAAACTGACCGACATAGCGCGGAGAATAAGCCGGCTGAAGTGGCAATGGGCTGGCCATATAGTTCGAAGGACCGATAACCGTTGGGGAAGAAAGGTCCTCGAATGGAGACCACGCCTCGGAAAAAGGAGCACAGGACGCCCCCCGACCAGGTGGACTGACGACCTGAAGAAGACAGCGGGAATCCGCTGGATTCAGAAGGCTCAGGACCGGTCAGAGTGGCGCTTGTTAGGAGAGGCCTATGTCCAGCAGTGGACTTCCAAGGGCTGATGGATGGAAAAACGATTTCATGTCATATAAAATACAAAGCAAAGCAAAGCAACAACCCATAACTGTCCCACTACTGGGTTCAGGGTCTTCTCTTCTAATGTGAGGGGTACATGCCATAGTCTACCACGCTGGCCAAGTGCGGATTGGTAGACTTCACACACCTTTAAGAACATTATGCAGAACTCTCCGGTGTGCAGGTTTCCTCACGATGTTTTCCTTCACCGAAGCAAGTGATAATTAACTCCTATTACGCAGATAATTAATGTTTGAAAATTAGAGGTGCGTGGCAGATTTTGAACTGGGGCCCTGCGTTCGGAAGACCAAAGTTCTAACCGATAGGCTATCACTGCACGATTTCATGGCATATAAAAATATAAGGGTATAATTAAATAGAGAAGTTGAACATTCATATTTCATTTGCAGTCAGTTTAATCGACAAGTTGACACGACGGTATTCAGCACATCCGTTTGTAATTAACATTGAAATTTAATTAAAACACATGTAATTTGTTTTCGTTGACAATTCTAATTTTGCATTGTTTTATGAAAAATTTTACAGTGCCTCGACAACAGTAGCTACGGTGTGCACAATTCGTGTCGTAATGTCACGAGTCAATACTGCAATGTTGGCAAATATGACAAAAAAAATTACGGCAACATTAAAGCATAAATAAAAATAATAATATCTTCCAAGAAATTGTTACTATGGCAGTATCCGATTTTTTCGAATACAATTTTTAGTTATTAACATTACTTAGCCAAAGAAGTGCCTAATAAATAGTTACAGAAATAAAGTCACTATCAAATGAAAACATAAAAATATATTTCTTAGATATTATAATAAGAATCAGATTACAAAATAGTGATGTAACGTCTCTGGAGCTCCCTGGGAGCGTACCATTCACTGCTCATAAAACAACCTTTGTTCTAGCTCCCATTACGGGCTTTCTTATATTTCCATCCCTTTCAGACATTACATACTGAAAATTGTTCTCTCTTTCACATTACTGGCGCCTTAAATAAGCCTCGTCTATCTCCAGAGAATTGCTTGTCTCAAGTATCATAGATGTCTTGAAGTTTTCAAAATGACGTCATGTCTATAAAGTTGGTTAATATGCTGTTCCAGTTCAAGTCTGATAGATATTGTAATTTCTTTTTCCATATCTTCTTACTCACCACATTTCCAGTAACTGGAATTATGTTGCTTGATTTCACCATTCTAGCTGTCTGTCTCAATAACGTAACTTCTGAGATTGTGTGAGCTAAAGCTTTCAATTACATTTACCTAGTCCAAGCAAGTATTAATCAGTTAAAGTCAATAAATGTCTTCAAAATGTCCTTTGTGTTCGAGGACTTCCCCATGTAGTTGAGTGCCTTAGGATATTTTTGAGGCACTTCAGTCTCTTGGATTGTTTTCTATTCTTCCCCAGATTCAACAGTGTTGAAGTTTAGTGTACTTATTCTTCTTCTTGAAACAAAACCTGCCTGAGACCCCAAAATGATTATAATATAGCATCACTAAATGTATCGGATCATATAAGTTCACAAAATGTCTGTAAGCGGTGGGAGTCCGGCATAAGATATCTCCCTAATCGATCCTCTTTTTACCCCATAATGGAACAATACTAAAATAGCTAGGGTTACTCGGTACTATTATCGAAGCTTTTTGTCCCTTTTTTGTCCCTCGCAGAGCGGTTGGGTAATTGTACTAAGTCCTTTTTGTCCCGCTCCGCGCGGATTGGTTGAAATTTCATTATTCGCGTCATTAGCTTGTATCTACACGTTCGATGAGCCATTTTATTCACTTGTTGAAAAATTAGCTCTTCGAATTTCGTTCGGTGCACTCAATAAAACTCAGATCTTGGGACTTCGACAATGTATTAGTGCCAGTTTTTTTCTTTTTTAAATCTAAAATGTATCTAATAATTAAATTTAACATGTCGAGTAAATGAGTTGAAGTAAAAGAGTTATCGTTTCCTATCGACATCAGTATAGTATAACTATCACCGATGCATTGCCCTAAGATGATAAAAGAAGAAATTAAGAAAGAATTAAATGTCATTCTTAGCAGGAATAGTTTAGCAGCTGATTTATGTGAGAGGGTCGTAACTAGCCAGGCGGGCTCCACGGAAAGATGATAATTATCAGTAATAATATTGACGCGATGCAATTAATTTAATATACTACCAACAATACACTAATTAATAACTGAAATCTGTAATACATTTATTTTGCTTTTACGATTAACTGATCACTTAACGTGACTTTAATAAAATGGATTGGCTTAACTCTCTGCGGTATAAATTCACCCTCGAATGCTCTGGATTCGTTTACTCGTGCATCTTTAATTTTTACTTATGGATAATCTGAGAAAATCTGATAATTTATTACCAATTCAGTAAATAAAAGCTTGAAATTAACGATCCTGTAACTAACGAATCCGCCCTGGCTTAGCGTTGTAAATTATTGTCTCTCTAATACAGGAAGAGATACGAGAACAGTTTTAACTCACGTTAAATACATGATATAATTACGTATCCAAATCCTTTAAAGGTCATAAAGCACCGAACGCGGCACCGAATTTGGGTGACGGTGTTCATTTGGATAATAGCTGGAAGTGCTCACGGAAAGTATCCACGCGTGGATCTACCCCCGAACCCATTCAGCCAACTACCGAGATTATGATAACATTTACTGAGATAGTAAAATGAGCGGATAAATAAGGACAAAAATATATAATTATCTTTTTTTTAGATTTATGTCGAGGAATTAGGTATAATTACAATTTGTTACTAACATTTTATACGTTTAACGACTTGGTGTAATTGTTACCATGCTGGACCACCGTAGCCCCGCCGCACCGTTCCAAGAGTCCTGGGCACTCTTGGGTTCGATTCCCAGCTAGGCAGAATTTTGAATAATTAATTTGAATATCTGTTCTCGGCCTTAGTCTTCTTGGCGTTGTGTGTTGTCCTTGACATTCTTGACACAGAGAATTTTAGTGTGGGGTTATGATTGTATATTGTTTTTATAGATCTAAGGCAAATTGTATCAGTAGGTTATGTGGTTGATACAATGTTAGTCTACTTCTAAATACACGTTACAAATTTTATCATCGTCTTCATTGAACGTAACTGTTCTACGACTCCCCTACATCCGTCGTCTTCAGTTACTCTGACATTGAGAGGGGTAAAGGTCAAAGTTAATCACACGAATTAGCTGAAGATTGGCCTACTTCATAGACCTTTTACGCTATGAAGATTTCTTAAGTAAATAGGTTCCGTAATTATGGTTTTATTACTAGCAAGTAAAACTAATTTGTAGTGAAGACAGAATTTGATAATAGCATAAAGCGTGCAAGGTTACAGAGTGAATTAAAAACATGAATTAAAGAATTAGACCGAACCCAAAATTACATCTATACAAATAAATACAATTGGAGTGTCTGTTTGTAATATTAAAATAACCGCTTTTTACTTAGTGCATTCGAATGTATACACGGTACATATATCTACCAAAACAACATTTTTTACAATTCCGGCTAATCTCTGAAATGGCTGGCCCGATTTTGACGGAGTTTTCACTGGCAGATAGCTGATGTAACAAGGAGTAACTTAGGCTACTTTTATTTTAGAAATAAATATTTGTTAGGCGATACGAAGTTCGTCGGTTCAACTAGTTTGCAATAAAGCTCATCTAATTGTTGGGCTGGTAACACACTGTTTGGAATATCACACATAGCAATATTTTATCTCGACGTTCAAGGATTAAGCGTTATAAAAGCAAAAACTAAACTGGTATACTGTTTATGAAGGCGCGAAGAGCGAAATCCGCAAATAATTCACGGGTCCAGAGCAGGCGGAACAGAGTCTAATTTCCCCATAAAAATACAGGGCGAATTTCCAAAATCCGATCTCGGGTGCGCTAAATGAACTAAAGTCCGCTATAAAAGCGGATTAAGTAGATGCGGCATTTCCACCCGAATCTTTTTCTAGAATATTCATCGCGTTTCCAGAAGAAATATGTGCAGGGAAAGTGCACCTCATTACCGGGCGGGTACGTGAAATTAATTTATGGTTTAATACAAAGCAGCTTTCATTTACGAGCGGCGCGGCGGCGTGAGGCGTGAATAGCTAGCAATATTGAATAACGATTGTTGTGCTCCTTACTTTCTGAACTCAGCGACTAGACTGAACGCTTCCCGGTTAAATTAATTGTTATAGTAATGAGGAAAGCGCACTGTGCGAGCCATTGAACGAACCGCCTGTTACTGAGCAATGTGCATGCTTAGAAATATTTTTATTTATTTTACACATTTTTTGAAAGAGTAATGTTCAGTGAAATCAACATTTTAAAATAAAATTATGTTATTAGCCTGCAACAAATGATCTTCCTGATGGTAAATGATCAACGCCACCATTGCGTCGACCCCATCGACATGGTATTCTGGGTATAAACAAAGCGGTGAACCAGCTTATTACTGGCTCATTGAGAGCGTCTCACCAATTTTGTGGTTTTATATTATCTACCCTGTGGTTTTACGATAGATTTTAGAAGGTGCCAGCAGACAGACAGGTAAAGAACTTCTCCATGTGCAACCATCGCCGCGATCTAACTGAAAACAAGCAGATTAAATTCACATAAAATGACTGCTTGAAGAAGATGACATCTTCTAAAATCTCCTCGACAAATCTATGATGAAACTAGATTACAGCTACATGTTAACTTTGTAGCAAACTAAACAAGTCGCGGTAGCTTATGTTACCAAAATTTAATGATAAACATAACATCTAATTAATCCTGATCATACGTTAATTATGTTGACGTGCCTATTATATCCATCTTTACCCTTGACGCAACACATGAGTGTGTTTGTGTTTAGAGTTTATGTACAGAATAAATGTATTTATGATTCGCTAGTAACTCCTTAACTCTCCCATTTTCAGTTATATAGCCTGTATAGTTAATGATGATTAGAACCTTTTAATAGTTCTTGTGAAGTTCTTCTCATCTTATCTTTAATTGTTGCTACAGCTGATTATAGTTTTACAGCAAGATCTCCACTGGTGAATAGATTTTAGACATGAAGTACCTAATAGGTTAGCATATCAACGATAGCAACCATAAATAAAATATAAAAATAAACATTCACGCTCTCAAAAAGATTGAGAAAGTAAGTGTAATTGTCGATAACAATAATTTTCAGAAATGATGCTCGTTATATTTTTATATACTTAGCATTATATTTCAATATTTCGCGTACCTTATATTATTATTCGGGAGTATTATTTAAAGGGCTACGTCGACATCTCTTTTGAGACCATGATTAATATTTAACAAACCGTGAACTGAAGTACTGAACCTTCGTAGATATTGAGTGCTGCGGCTATATTTTTATAAATTTTATTATTGAGAGTATTCGGAGGTCATTGAGATTGTTTTTATTTATATCAACTGGTGTAAAATATCCCTCGAAAATAACTGTAAAAGAGGGATTAACATCTTCTTCCCTATTTAATCCGTTCATAGAGCTCCAAATACCTTATAATTTCTGTGTCCGAGTGAATCTATAATGTCCGCTAGGACCAACAGGAACACCGTCCATTTGAAAAGATATATGAATAAAGAATGAAGCGCTCATAGCCTTGCGTCGATCGCGATCGACAAACTAAGCAAACAAGTTAAGCAACAGTGGGCGCGGTCGGTAGTTGTATGGGTGACCGCTAGTGGCAACAATTTTTTGAGTGCTTCGGAGGGCACGTAAAACTGTCGGTCCCGGTTGTTATCGTAAGATAACAGTCGTTAAGCCATGTCGGAGGCCCTCGGGCGGCATGAAAACTTCCGACAATTGGATTGGCCACTAACCCCTCCACCAATCCGCACTGGAGCAGCGTGGTGGAGTACGCTATAGGCCTCCTCAAGAGGAGAGACCCGTGCTCAGTAGTGGGCCGTTAATGGGTTGAAGCCATGAATAAAGTAATGACTGCCGGTCAAGAAGTAATATTCCAAAAATTCTATAATATTAAACGTTACGGAACGTTTTTGTATCATATCCTGCATACCTTACTCTTTCGCGGACTGTACATTGGTTTCATTTCGATTCAAACAGGATCAGGAGGGCTATTCTCTAAAATATAAACTCGAAATCGAAGCTCACTCAAGTGAGACTCGATAGCGAACTTGCATCATCTTGATATGTCAGTCTGTAATCATCTACGAGTAGTACGTACTTGCGAAGTGAAGTGAGTCTCGAACTCGAACTTCAAACAACTAAAGATAGCCTCGGTATGGTATTCTTACCGAATACATATATGTCATTCTCTAATCATCTAGTACGCAACTTCAATTTTGAAACTCATCGCGGATTCCGCTGTCGAGTTACAAAACAGAATAGCCTTACTGTTCAAAAGATACTTCACGTCGCCATGGCTGTAGCTGGTTCGAGGTCGAGAGCCGGATAACGCGTGCGTTATTATTTCTGCTTTGCGAACGTTATTAGAGCAAACGTGAGCTGTGACCTCTCGGGCGCGGCGCGGGGTCGGCGCGGGGTCGGCGCGGCGTCGGCGTGGCGTGAGATATTATGTTTGCGGGATGAATGTGCGTTTTTTGTAATATCGTGTTGTAATATTTTAGAACGTTGTTTAATGCTTACACGATGACATAGTGCTTCATAGTTGAGTATTAAATATGATGTTGTAGATTGGCTGAGTGATCGTCCATTTTTTATAGAAATAACCGACAAACGAGCTGACGATCCACCTGATGGTAAGCGGCTATCGTCGCCCATGGACACCAGCAACACTAAAAGCATCACTGATGCGTTTTCGGCCAAGAAAGAGAGAAGATAAAGAAAGAAAGAACTGGTTCTCAAGCCCCCATTCGGAATACGACGGGTCGTTTGGCGGCTGACTCATGCTCAAGAGTGGTAGCTATCCAGGCGAACACCATGGGGAAATATTAATAGTAATAATGTTATTAACAAATTAAAATCATTATTACCAATCTAATATCTCCAACAGCGGGCCGGATTTTGTCGCCTCTTACGACAATCATCTGGCGTGGGATTTGAGTTAGTATTCTAAGCCGCCCCAATACGGCAAAAATTATATGATATTAATTGATATTGATTAAAGAAACAAAAAACCCGACTGCGTAAAAAAATAAAAAGAAAAAAACAAGCCCAGTAGTTTAGAATGTTGTTAAAGTAATACTGAACAAGTAAACCATAGAAGAATTAACAGTCGAGACCCATTCTTCAACCGATCAAATCTTGTTTGTTTTTTCCCAAGCAGCCCTGTAAAATTTAAATGTGTCCTGACTGTTAATCCTTCTATGGTGTGGTGTTGTTCACTATTACTTTTAACAACATTATGAACTACTGGGCTTGTTTTTTTCCTTTTAGTTTTTTTTACACATTCAGGTTTTTGTTTTTTTATTTTTTTATTTTACACTTTTTAATAAGGCCTCATTGACTTCATTATTGTAATTATAAAACGGTAAAATATGCAATATTGTCATTTCATTAGGGGAGTCAGTAAATTAACGATAATGGTTGTTTAACCAACTTAAAATCGTTATAAGTCCTAAACTGTCACTTAAAATGATGAAAAAAACCTAAAAATCATTTTTTAATACCTTTTCAACGATACCTTTGACTTTTTTTTCATTTAGACAGTAAAGTAAAATTATATTTCTAAATAATACCTAAGTTTGTTACATCCAAAACATGTTGTCCCGTTAATATCTCACAAATTATTTTCATATTGAAATATAATTTGAAACGCAATAAATAACATATTTTTTATATTTTTTTATTAACAGCAGATTATTGTGAGTAGTTTATGTGTGTAGTACATTATGTTTCCAGCTGAACTGCAGATGTCGGGCTTTAGTTTATAATATAGAAGATAGAAGCTTGCAGCGTAGAGAAAGAAGGGCGGGGGGGTAATATCACTCACAACAAAAGCGTTTCCCTCGATAAGCGACAGTTAACGATGTAATAACTTTAACGGATCTATTTTATTATGTTCCGGCCGTTGCTTTGATGGCTGAACAAAGGATTAAATTATCGATTAAATTTTCTGGTTACCAAGTTACGAAAGATTAATAAATAGCATTTAATGAAGCGCTTCGTGCGGCACCGATTGCAATATCATTCTTACTTTGTGTTACTCTCTATTTTAACATGAAGCTTCATCATAAAAAGTTACCTTCATATTTAGTAGAAGGTTTCACGGTTCCATATATTGCAAGAAGGAGTTGAACCTTAAGTACTATGCATGACTATACAACTTTACAACGGGTTTTCTCTGAATCTGGATGTATTCACAAAAAAAATTGAGGCAAACTTAATTATAATGTTTGGTAAAAATTAGGCCACTAAACCCAATAAGCTCCAATAAAATTTCCAATTTTATTCAGACGAACATAATCTTAAAAATTTTGACATAATGATACATTTTTTGACGTAATATTATATTTTTGTACTCCCATATGTTAAAATACCCTATCAAAAGTTTCAATTCATAGCTGCTACGATATAGCGTCCCTCATCATCGCCTTATCCCCTAAGGAACACTTACAATTCCGTACAGCCATTAAAGTCTTACGGAACTAAAGCATTGCCCTGCTGAGAGCGTCTTAATTCAGTTCCTTTCATAAAGGTGTGATTTAGTGTGAGCCTCTGGAATACTATTTATCACTTCAACTTAGGTATCCCGGATAACCGGGAACCGGGGGAGCGAACAGCCCAAGTTGGCTTGAGTTACAGTAGCAATTAAAATGCACGCCATTATAGCGGCCTTGACAAATAGCGCTGTATCAACAGCGTCGCGTTTTGCTACGAATGGTGGAGACACTCGTGAGTTGACAGAAACGTGGTTACAGCGGATGTTCGCGAGATATTCCTGAATGTTTAATACTGGAAAGTTCTAACGTATCAACAATGGTTACTGAGATGGGACAGGCGGAACTTCAATTATTTTGGAAGTAGAATGTTCTGTGTTTATAGAAACAAAGATGTCTTCTGTCAACATTGCACAAAGCATTTTGTATCGTTGAGTATGTGAGTGTCGTTAGTCTCATCGTTCAGGAATCGACGAAACAAAGATAAAGAAGATTGACGAAATGTATTAAAGTGGAGATCAGACAAGGTCAAGAAAAAACAGGGTAAGATTGGAGCGTGTGTGAATGCCCTCCGTCCAGACCCGGGATTATGATAATATACACCAGAATAAATCTATACTGAATCACCTATAATATATAGATTTAATTCAGTATATTTTATTTTTGTTACAGATGTAACGATTTCTTTTTAATTTTTGTTTATTTTGCGAGTAGATACTATGGAATAGGTTTTGCCAAATGAAGCAAGGACGAATCATAATATAAAAATTGGTATGAAATTAAAAACAAATACTGGTGAAAAATATAAAATGTCATAAAGAAACCAATTTTCTGTTAGGAATGAAATTAAAAACGAAGCCACTGACAACATCAATCAGTGGAAAATTAAGCCGAGCGAATTACGCTGTCTGGATGGTCTGCTAACAACGTTTCAAAGCGCTGCAATTACACCAAATGCGAAACAAACAGAGCATCCCTCGTTAAATTTACACGCTCCACTATTTAAAGGAATATAATTGATTGGCACCGCCATCTTTTGGAGTCTTTGTTATGCGCAAATTGTTGTCCCGTGCTTACTGAGTAATTTCTGTTATTCCCTCTACTTCTCAAATGCGACGCGAACTCCAACGCAAAGCTTTATAAATTTCCACACAGTAAATTTGTGGGAGAAAATGTGTTCTGTTTAATTCATATCATGAAAAGGACAATTCTTTTGAATTATATTTGTGCAACAAGTGTATGTGGATTTACATAATTATAACGTGTCTCACTTTGAGCTGTTTCTCTTGCTTTTTTGCGTTGAAGCAGAAATCAAAATTTTTACACATTTTAATTTTACAATTAGTTAAAGTAAAATATTTGGACATTTTTAGACTTGGAGTTATTCTGCTTCCTGTAATGTTTTCGTGGTACAATTATTTTTCTGTTTGGAAAGACTGATGCGGTTCTAAAACTCAGACTTCACTCATAAATCCCTCATTTTCGGTTTCTGTCTATAGAAATTCGTCGTTCCTATTTCAGTTATTGCTATCCATCAAAACTTATTGCTCACAAGAATGTTTCTTACCAAAACGCTATTATTGTCTGTGCTCTTATTCAAACAAAATATTCCATCGGCATTTTTAGATATGATACAAACAAAATAATTATCATATTAATAATAAAATTGTGTTTTTGGATTTTCAAATGTTTTTGATTATTCAACAACGGCTTTATTTAGTGTTCGAAAAATTTGCGACTCCGATTGGCAATATTCACATATTTTTGGACGAGTTGACCAATATTCTAAAAGGCTACAAACAGAAACAGATCGATGAAGCCCCTTCAGTTAACTGACGGAAAGAGGAATATTTTTCGAGCAGTCCAGCTTATTTGCTTACGGGTTTTGACTTTGGCAGTGGCTCAAGAGTCGCTGACCACTTCGGGTTCATTTGCAATTCAATTATGTGGAAATAAAGCAAAGCAGAAACCGCTAGAGCGAAATGAATAAGTTGACGACGGTAATGATCAAAAAGCTGAATACAAAATGGGGGATTCATTAATTACGCTAAACGCTATTTTAAAGTCAGAAAAGACATCAATACAAAACTTTACTGGAGAGGTGTAATTAGAGAAAAATAGTTTGGAATCCTAATGATCTACGAGATACTTGTGGACTACATAACTAGTGGAAGAAATTTAATTCCGTTCCAGTGATGAGTTGGAATGTTTTATGTACGTACGCGCTTGTTGAGTTGCTTTTACATGCTAGTTCAGATTAAATTTCTAATAACATGACGATGAAATGGTTCGTTAGTGGTTTTAAAAGCAGCTGTCCATTACAGCCCATTACAACACACATAAAGTAAATATGTAGATTCATTAACCACCTTTCATTAGCCACCTTTTTGTCAGAGATAATTTTATGTTCATTAATTAATCATTCATATTTAGAATCGCGTAATTTATTAATCAAATCAGAATCAAATCATTTATTCATCAAGAATAATATGTTTACATACATAATAAGTATGTACGTGGTGTTGAGTATTATATTTTTATAGCATGTTGATCAAAATAGCTTATCGTTAGATGCCTAAACTGGGCGTAAGTCTGTAATATAGGCAACTGAACTCTCCCAAGGGGTATCAATTTATTATAATAAAGTGTATTAGCGACATGGTAAGTACATCAATATAGTTATTGATGTTTAAAAATGTAAGTGAACAAAGCAAATTTAAGTTAACAGCAAATATTAAAAATATTACGTGCATAAGTGTATCAGTGACACCTACATGAATAAATTATTTTGAATTATGTGTAGGTAATGGAAAGCGAGTAGAAAGAATTGGTTTAAATTGCAGGGTTTAGCAAATCAATCATGTGTACTTTGACGTGAAAGAAATGCTTTTTAATTTCCGTGTCGTCGCACCTCGCTTCTTATGGATTTACTAAACGGCGGGCGAGTTCTCCATTACGTGAACATCCGCTTCTGCTCCGGATTACATTTTTAATGGAAGTAGCACACGGGTAGTTTATCGTGATCAACATGTAAGTAGGGCACTTAAGTTATTAATAACAGAAAATATTAGTAGATCTCAACTTTTTTGTTAAAATGTGACTAATCATGTTTTCTGTAAATGACGTAGTTCCTGACTTGGCTTCAATTCAAACTATTTTTGGTCTCATGAGGGAGCGTAGACCATGCTTCACCAAGTGTTGGAAGTTTTCATGTCTCTGACATGATATATCGACTGTTATCTAAAGATGACAACCGTAACTGACGGCTTTACATGCTTACATCGGCATACATTCCGAAGCACATATTGAACAACCGACCGCATCCGTTGTTGCTTAACTTCGTTGATCACTTAAGATCGAAACAACTCGATGAACGTTCCTGGCTTAATATTAGTGTGAGGCTTCTTAATGTCCTGCTGAGTTAATTTATTTTTATAAACTAATAAAATCATATTCCGCGAAACAGTTAAAACATTCAAATTTATTTGAACGGAAATGTAAAAACAAGTTGAATAAATATCGCTAAATGTAGTTAGTTGGCCGGTATTTGCGTATTGATTCGGTCAAACGCGGTACTAATCGTTGCTATGAGACCAAATTCTGTCAGATTCTTCAGAAACGAAAAGCTTGGTACACGCGTTTGGCTCATGTTAATACTTAATAAATATTACTTTATCATTTATTTATGAATACGCTTTAGAAAATCATTATGTAACTTTTAAAGTTGTGTCGTTAATGATGAACATTAAATAAGATGGCGAATAAAATTATTGATGACGAAATTTTCAAATTTTACAATACATGGCTCTATTTCAATTTTCGGACGGAAAATAATAATAAACTATCGTGGAAAGAAAAAAAAATATCTTACACATTCATAAAAATACGACTATTACACAGATCAACTTTATTTCATTACTGATCTTCAAACCTCTCTTCTTCATTTAAACTTTTAAAAATATTCAAATATAGGAGTACAAATAAAATATAATATATATCGCTGCTCTCCTCACTAGTTGCGAAGTAGCGAGGCAGCGAGACAGCGAGTCTGAACCGAAGGCCGCATGCAAGTAATACTGCGGTTTATTTGTCGGCTGGCGTTATTGGAAACGTCGCGGTTTTATCGCGCCATTTCGGAATTTGCGTCCGGAATTCATTCCCGTCTATATTGAACCGCTTGCCAAGTAAAACCTTGAGAACCAAGAGTGAGTGAAGAGTTATTTCAGTGCGAAAACTATCTTACTATTTCCAATTTATGCAGCGGACGGGAAACTTTTATGGATTCTTCGATCACTTCCTCTTACTCATCTAGACCGACAACAGTTTAACGCCAGATTATTCGTTGGCAAGGAATTCAACACTAATTATGTATTTATAATATGGCGTTGCATTATGACAAAAATTAAATAATTTCTTCGAATTGTTTTTAGCACAGTAATTTGTTATCTTAGTTTTTAAGAAAGTCTAATATTGCTTTATATTTATGTTGTTTAAGAAATCAATTTTTTTTTCTGTCATTCAGTTTCTGCCTCGTCAGTTTATGTCATATTTGTATTTCGCAACGTCTGTTTCTCCCTCAACTTCTACAATTTGTCTAATTATTTCTTGTTGCTTTTTCTTTTGTATTCATGTCATTCATTCTTAGAAATATTGAGTTCTATTTTATTATTCGTCTGCTCGTACATTTTGTTTGTCCCACAAATAATTAACGCTGCCGTCGGGAATAGAATTGGTTCGGGGCAACATTTAATGGAACTAACCCTACGGTAACTTGTCTTTATTTATCCTCAGGCTCTTTAGGAGGATCTTCATAATAGAATATTCTGAATGAATTTGAAACTTGATCCAAGACATGATTAAACATTTAAATATTACAAGCCTTTGATAGCTACTCCTATGAATTCAGTAGCATTCCATCCACCATCCATTCACAGCAGACAATTTCTAAGTTAACGTCTTTTGTCAAAATGACAAGAACTAAGGCCACCACTAGCCGAGTGCAAATAAGCAAATATAACTCTTACTCTAACGCCTCTGAAGATAAAATGAGAACTGTGATGAACTTTTCCAGCCACTGCGTTCTCTAAGAACATGACACCTAAGTCAGCTCCATGACACGTTCGCTTAAAATTCAGCACCGTTCCAATGTTAGAGGGATTGGCCCAGTCACAAAGTGTAAGTAATAAAGCCGGCGCTTAATGAAAGGGCCCGGACGGGCTAGGACGGGCCGAAGCGGGTCGGGGCATGTTGTGCATCAATAATTTAGCACGATTACACGCCACATTACGTTTGTAGTTGGGCCCAGTAATCCCTATTCTGAGGGCACATGATTATAATGCGCTGCAAAGACATTAAATGTTATTGATGTCACTTGTAATTGGACGCTAGAATAACTACCCGGTTTATTGAGGGCCTTCTTACTCTCAAACGGAATAACTATGAGTATTGAGGTAGGACTTCAATGCAGCCGAAACCACCGATGCTAGGTGAAACCTGTCGATCGTGAAATTTGTATTGACAACTCTTGAAAATATAAATAAACATGACATGTATATCAACATTTGTCAAAATTCATTACTCAATGGTCTTTATACTCTTAAATCAAAGATCAAAACATTGTACTAGAAGGACATTCCTGTTGCCCAGAAAAGTTTAATGCCAGCGAAGGCACATGTATAAGCTACAACTTAATATAATTTAAGTCGTACATTGATGGTTTTCCCAGAAAACTGAGTACAAATTTAATATCTTCAGTATACCAGACCTACATTCACTTATAAAATACGTAGTATAAAGTGTACAAAAAACATACTTGTGGCGCAAGTGCCACATTAATCAAACTTAAAGAATTTCTCAGCCGTGCGAACGTTGACGTCTACGTAATTATAAAGATTTTCTCACTTACATCGTTGTACTTTATATTATTTTTTATTGTTTATTAGTATTCACTTATTCAGATTATTTTAAATTTATTTTCCTAAGGCATTGGGTTGATGGCCTGTAACGTTAAGCTGTAAACATGCAAATAAATAATGATGAATGAGGATTTGTGTACAAAATCAGTTATTGCGTAGTTACGTTGCGTGTTGCGACAAACTTGATTTGATAGCGACTATAAACACACATTACTACGATTTCCTCAGTCGTGAGTAGCTAAACAATATAAACAACACATCATACTCGTAGTTCATTAATACCATTATTATTTTCTCTGTGGGCTTCGTCTGGATAGCTACTTGCAGTTCTTGCTCGAGTCAGACGCCAAATTAATCATCATGTTCCATGTGTCGGTGATGTTCATGGGCGACGATAGCCACTTACCATCAGGTGGATCGTCAGCACGTTTTTTCGCTATTTCTTTGAAAAAATACCCACAATGTGAGACCAAACATTTATCGGTCACAGAAATGTCTGCCCCCATCGGAATTCTCATGCTCATGCACCACTGGGTTACGCAGTCGTCAACTATTGAGCTCTTGTATTCCCTAGTGATACAGACATAAATCACAGAACATAGACGATAAAAATATTTTCTCAAGACACGGTTGCATCATTATTTATGCATTTTTTCGCTTATTTAATAATAAAACATTTCCAATTCATCACCAAGATTATTTAAGCTAAAATGTTCCTTACGCATCCATGGAAGTTGGAACACATTTAAAATTGCCGCGAGGGAAGAGTACGGAGTGCTAAGCTAGAGTAATCCATAAATCCACTTACAAATCCATGTAGCATAAGTGAAGTATGCTGTCGTATTTATAAACAGGTGCTTCGTGAGTGAAGAACAGGGAGGACGGCTTTCAAAATGTTTTTTAACCACTAAACCATTATCAAGCTAAGCGCTTAAGAAATATAGCTCAAAATCGCGGAATCGTGAAAGTGTGTTGGCTGGTTTAGTATATAGCCTTGAGTGTTATGAAATCTCATGGAGTAAATATTGATGTAAAATTTTGTGTTTTTACTGAGATTGTTATACACGTGGAAAATTATTTGCTGTATTATTAGCTTAATTTTACGCTCATTTTTATGTGACGTAAATATTGAAGGTGGCTTTAGGATGTACTTCCTTTTACCCCGTAACCCCGAGTGATCTAAATTTTGGTATATTTATGTATTTCGACGCCCTGATAACAAATATCATAGGCACAATAGCCGCATATTTCATTTTGAAGGCCTTGAAAAAACTTTATTTTTAATTTTTCACAGAATATTCTTTTTACAAAAATGTTTCGTCTACAAGAGATTCTCTATCAAATTTTTTGCCACTAGCAACACATTTATAAAAGTGATCGATGTACATACGTAAGTTCTTACTTGTTCAATAACAATTGAATTAGGTATTAATTAATTAAAAGCGAATTTAGGTAAATGCTCATATTTTTTTTTATAGAAATGGCTATCGTCACCCATCAGTAATACTAAAAGGCATCACTGATTTGCGTTGTCAAGAAAGGAGAAGAATAATAAAGTACTACTCCGTACGTAACGTACTCAGAACACGATGAGTCATTTGGCATTTATATATTTACTATTAGAGATCCAAGTATCGATATCTGACCTTGGTAGATATTTATGACGGCTAAAAATTCTTTGGGCAAGGGTGTTTGTGATGGGTTAATTGTTATGCTGTATCACAATAAGGGATCTGATTATGTCTACAGGATGTTAATTTAAACACACGATATTATTTGTAAACTTAACGATCACTCCAAAGCGATCTCAAGTACTACACTTGACACAAAGACAACAGTTGAGTCGGGTTAAGTGCGTCATCAAAGTAAACATGGAGGGTTCCCGTAATATTTCCCCCATTACCTGCGTAAGCCCCTGACCGGGAACCTCAAACATAATCATTTGCAATAAATAGACCCTGTTAAAGGATTACGCTGCATCCGACTGACTGTAATGTCCTCTAATTCAGTCCTCAAGCTTAATGATGTCCTTCGACCTCCTTCTAATTAAGCCTGCGTAATTGAAAGGGACTGGTTTTGATATTTAGACAACGACTCCTCAATGGAGAACCCACCTGTTTAAGTTGATTTATGGATTTTAATTCTATGATAATTGGATTAATGAGTACGTAAGTAATGGTTTATTAATATAACAACATGAATTTATGATTACATTGTTACTAATAATTAAATTCAAGCGTCTATTTGTAAAAAAATACAATATGTGCTTAAAGTAAGGATCTGCTATCGAAAATGCATCGTTATTTTAGAAACAATATCTTTTCCTATTTCTATTTGGCTTCAAATCCCTAGAATTCAATTCGTTAAATTTTTCAGGAATTGGAGTTCTGTTTTTGCGGAGAATTTAGGCTATGTTTACATATCATCATACGTATTATAATAATATTAAAATTTGCATGCTTCAATGAGCTAGATGTGCAAATAAATTGTATTTACCTACACATACCACCATTGTACCGCCACATTTATGCAAATA
Source organism: Thymelicus acteon (assembly GCA_951805285.1). Lineage (NCBI taxonomy): Eukaryota > Metazoa > Arthropoda > Insecta > Lepidoptera > Hesperiidae > Thymelicus > Thymelicus acteon. The sequence goes on from OX638229.1 coordinate 17,221,038, forward strand.
AATAATTATGAATTATGAATTATCGATATTTAAGTAATTGTATTGTGAGGACTTTACTTTGATAGACAACACAGGTTCGGAAGCTTGTACGTCCATGGTAGGCCACTCTGGAATAACGTTATTTTTGATCTCGTATTCGACCATTTTTTAACCCCCGATGCAAAAAGAGGGATGTTATAAGTTTGACATGTCTGTGTATCTGTGGATCTGAATGTCTGTCTGTGGCATCGTAGTTGCCAAACGGATGAACCGATTTTGATCTAGTTTTTTTTTTGGTTTGAAATGTAACATAAAGTATAATAGAGACATACTGGTCATGAGAAATAAAAAGATACAACATCAACAGATTTGTTTTTAAATTGAACTGTACCACATTATACGATTATCTTAGACTCTAGAATAAATAATAAACAAATAAATAATTTCTTTATTTCAGACAATTATACTATTATAGTACTATTGTCCATAAAATGTTAATAGAATTGGTAAGTAACAATATCTCTTATGGAGGCCATACACGATCAAGTGTACTTGATGAAGCGTCAAGCGGACTTGACGCGGCATCCAATATACTTGATCGTATATGGCCACGGTATAGCTATCTGGCCATACATCTATCTTATGCACACTGGATGCCACGTCAAGTCAAACTGCAAAGACAAGTCAAACTGCAGACTTGATCAAGTACACTTGACCGTATATGGCCACCATTAGTAGCTATATATGTGGCGATATTGTTATTCTTAAATGACATTTAATAGTAGGTACGTTAACATTAAGATCCAGAATAATTTGTATTCTGTGTGCGGGTTCCATTTTCCCCGCCATTACGGCCAGCAGAAGCAGGTAGTCCGCACAGCCCGTACAGTCGGCAGCCGCGAGCACATCAACCTTACTGCGAATGTAAAAGCAACCTTAAACATGTGCCATCGTAAAATTCCTACTGTATGTAGCAATAAATTATTTCAGTATTACATCGTTGGCCCGGCCCATACACGTTAATGTACACCGTTCAATTTTGTACTTTATTACTTGCAGAATTCGTTTGCTTTTTGAATGTTCGTCATAAATTTCTGGTAATGCTCTCGTCGTGTTAAGTTTCCGTTGTGAGGAAGACTGCGGAAATATTGTTGTTCAAGAATTCATTTCACGTGTACTTGCTAGTTTGTTTGCCAAGTCATTGCAACGAACCAGTTTGTATGACTCTTTATATTACTAATATAGTCTAGATTTTATGAGGCAACATACGAGTATTATCTCTGATATTAAGCGACGGAAAAAGGCGTTGTCAGACTTGTCAGTAAGAGCAAGCATGATAGCTCGTAGGTTTGTTCTGAACTCCAAGACTCTTTTTCTTGTTGCGCAAAAATGCCTTTTTTCAGCGCCTTAAATCTATATTTAATCTGAAAAGACTTTTACTGACAAGTCTGTACCTCTATAGGTACATACTCAGGGTACATACCGGTTTTTTAGAGTCATACCCTCAGAAATCCTATTAAGATTTCCACACACTATTAAGATTTCCATAGCGCACACAGTAAGGGCTGGTGACAAACCCTTAGCAGCCCTTGTTTTTATAACGTTAGCTCTCTCAACATGAACATTGACCCTTTGATTCAAACATGGTCCGTAATTAACGTAAAATTTAATAATAAATGTTTGCTTATTTGCGTATCTTTTTGGATTATTTTCTTTATTTTGTTGACATTACTAAAGTTAATAATGTGTGTTATATTCGATGTTTTGGTTACTTTTGTATAATAGTATCTAATAACTTTCTTCTTAACTTGTAATATAGTAAATGTACCTATGTATAAATAAATAATTACTAGCTGCCCGGACAGAGTTCGTTCTGTCAAAAGTTTTTTGGAACGAAGTTCCTTATCGCGCGTTGCGAAAGGGGGCTAGACGGAAAAATTAAGACGAAAAGTTGTAACGACACTTTTTGCCGTCGTTTATTAATTAAAGCGAAGTACTAGGCGACCAGAAGTGTTCAAGGGTGCGACATCCTACATACTGTACAATCATAGTATGTGGCTGTCTTATTTACTCTTCGGTATTTAGCATAGGCACACCAGTGATATCTATATTACGATCATGCACATTAAGTTATTATTGCTATTTCTCTTGTCATGCCAATTAATATGCGGAAGAGCGACAGAGGACAAGACACTTGTCAGAGTGGCAGTGATGGATTTGTTCTATCACTGTCGCTCTTCCGCATATTGATTGGCATGACGGGAGAAATGGCAATAATAGCTTAATGTGCATGTTCGTGATATGGACGTCCCTGTTGTGCCTATGCTAAATACCGAAGAGTGAATAAGACAGCCACATACTATGATTGTACAATATGTATGAATGTCGCACCCTCGAAGACTTCTGGTCGCTTAGTATTAATCGAAAGGAACTTCGTTCCATCCGGGTGTCCCTTGACACCTCTCATTTTATTTTTTATTCTCTCATTATATTTTATATTTAAAACCTTCCGTGTGTCTTAAGGGAGATGTAAGCTATCCTATCTTTCAAGTTGGATCAAACTGCACACGGTGTGCAAATTTGATTAAAACCAGTTAAGTAGTTTAGGAGTTCATTGCGGACAAGCAACGTGACACGTATTATCTATACTAATATATAAAGAGGAAAGATTTGATTTTTTGTTTACATTGAATAGCTCCGAAACTCCTAAACCGATTTGAAAAATTCTTTCACTGTTGGGAAGCTACACTATCCCCGAGTAACATAGGCTATATTGTATTTTCAAAAAAATTTGGGATCCGTTATAAAACTCCACCCAAGGTGTAAAGAAATAAGAAAACCGAAGCAAAACGAGGGCGGTAACTCGTATAAGCGTGAAGCGCTCATAGCCCGGCGGCTTGCGTTGATCCTATGTGATCGACCAAGTTAAGCAACAGCGGGCGCGGTCGGCAGTTGGATGGATGACCGCCAGTGGCAAAAATTTCTTGAGCATTTCCGTGCTTCGGAGGGCACGTAAAGCCGTCGGTCCCGGTTGTTATCATAAGATAACAGTCGTTAAGCCATGTCGGAAGCCCTCGGGCGGTTTGAAAATTTCCGACACTCGGGTTGGCCACTAACCCCTCCACCAACCCGCACTGGAGCAGCGTGGTGGAGTATGCTCTAGGCCTCCTCAAGAGGAGAGACCCGTGCCCAGTAGTGGGCCATTAATGGGTTGAAGCCAACTCGTATAATTATATATATTAAGATATAGACAATAATGTAAAAATGTAATATTGACATACATAAACGTAAATTATTGTAACAATGATTTCATATGAAATTTGAATGACTTATATGGTGGAATGTGGTATGAGGTATGAGGATATGATATTATGATTAACTTCAAGACATTGTTATATTATATACCCGCTTTCGAGCAAATAAATCAAAATAATTTAATTTGAATTTAAGAGATTTGACTGACTTATGTAGCACTCGAAGTATTATCATGTTAAGACAATTTGTTTGGCTTGGAGAATGATTCATACGAGTTACTAGGCCGAGTCCTTTATACAGTAAGAAAAAAATACAATAGGTAGTACAACACTTATTTGACTAATGATAAAGATGTTCCATACATTATAGTTATTATATTCAAAAATAAACAACGTCTGACTGGCTATGTGTATTGTAGTGTTATACAATTATATTTTCTAAGGGAAGTTGCTTTCATGAATGCGCGTGACCTGAGATTTATGAACCTGAAGCAAAACTTGAGTCTAGATAGGACTAAGAACTACAACACAACAAAGTTTTGACGCTGAATTATGAGTTTGGCTTTCTTTTGAAAATTAAGTTTATTACTTCAATAGTAGATATAAATTCAATGTTACATTTTCCATCGATAAAGTAGGAACTGTGTTATACGTGGTAAGCGTTAGGAGGCACCTGATAAGATTATAAACTTGAAGTCGAAACAACATCTATTTATTTTTACTTGCCACTACAAGATTTGAAACAATGTAATATCATTTTATCACAGCTTTTCACATGTGTATTATTTAACGCAATTTTCATTTTTATGCGACTTTTTTTTGTTTAAATACTCGTTATAATGTCGCAGCAGTCTCGTGGTATCCACCGCTTTCAAAATTCTGAAACCATAGGTTGGTCAAGATATCGGAAGTCGGTGTGTGCATACCTAAGTAGCTTGCACACATTACCTTATGTCGACGACCCGTGTGGCGCAATGGTTACCATGCCGGATCGCCGCACCAAGGGTCCTGGGTTTGATTCCCAGCGAGGCGGAAATTTGAATGATGAGTTTGGATTTCTGTTCTCGGTCTTGGTGTGAATGACCTCGTCTAGTGTGTTGTCCATGGCAGGTGGCACCCACGATGCGGGGAATCCTAGTGTGGGGCTATGAGTGTGAAGCGTTATTTATTTATTTACGTAGAGTTTCGCTTCTTCTTCACAGACATACACACGCAAAATTAAGAATTAGTACAGAATATACTCGATGGTGGAAAGGTTAGAGTAAATTTAGGCTGAAAATTCTGAGCAAACAATAAATTTAATATGACAATCTTTTTTCTTCTTATTTTTATTTAACAAAGAAAATATGATAGGTTAATTTACAAAATCGGATGTATTTTTATCCGAAAGCAGAGATCTGGAACAAGATATAAGTTTGAGAGATAAGTTTTCTTGGCAAGCGGTAGGCCTGCTGAACATTGAAATATAATAACTCTTAATTTTGTAAAGATTCGAGATTTACGATCTCCTAAAGAGAAAGCTTTTCTAGAGTACACAAAAATATTAACTTTAGCAGACATTAGGTAATGTTAACCTTTAGTTATCCCTCCCTCACTCATAATTATTATTATACAAAAATGAAATATACGAAGCGAGTAAGTACCTACAAATAAAATTAAAGCTTGTAAGCAAAAAATACAAAACGAATATTGCCAACTAAAACACGTAACGGAAATTAAATTTTAAGAAAATAGATTTTGCTAACATATATTTTAAATTTCAGAAATTGTTTCTGCAACGAAATTATATTTGAGTATAGAAAACGCCAAGCAAAAAGTTGATTAAATTACTCTCTGGAAATTCTCTCGGAAATCGTTCCATGCCCTTAGAGTTGAATTTCCAATAGCCGTAGCTAAGGCCTAATCGACTATAAACATCCTTATTGTATCGCGGATCCCACACGAGGCGTAATGAAACATGGCTATAAGATAAACAGAGAGCGAACCATATTTTTTACAAGTCGTTCGGCCGCTTTTCGGTTTACGGCCTCCCCGATTGATTTTGACCCCCGGACGTAAATAACCGGCGATTTATGGCGACACTTCATCGTGAGAAACACCTGTATCGAACTAGGTTTACTACGTCTCTTTTGTTTCTTCATTGAGGAATAGTTAATTAAATACGCTCTTAGCAATTAATACTTTCTCGTGTAACTTAAATCGCTTACTTAAATTGCTCCGTAGTATAGAATTTATTGTATTGTAATTCTGTGTGAAAGGGCGATTTAAGTAATCGTTAAGTGACTCTGCGTGTGTTTATAATATATTTTTTTACAAAATACGTAATAGTAGGTACCTATTGGACTATTCTCAGCAATTTTTTTCATCTAAAAGCACGAAGAGGCATCCTCTTAATAATTTAATGTTTCTAAATATGTTTAATACTAATTATTTGATTGAACAAACATTATTAAGAGTCTCCATATATCTGGGGGCACGGCAGTGCCCCCGCCAAGTCGAGCAAAAAAGCGGCACGGCCGTATCATCCTTTTCTCGAAGCAATTCAGGCCATTTTCGACCCCCTATAACTTGGTTGTGGATAAAGCTAGAAGCTTGAATTTTTAGTAACCAAGCAGGCATTGTCTAAACACGTTATATTTCAAATTTCATTCAATTTGAACCAGTAGTTTAAGAATTATAACTAGTCAAAGTTTCTTAATTTCGTCACTCACTGACTGACTGACCGATCATCAAAACTCTAAGGCACTTCTAGCAGACATAGAAGCTTCAAATTTGGAACACAATTAGTGTTTAGTGTATAGATCAAGGAAAAACTAAAACATTTTGCAATTTCGGTCTAGTTTTCTAGATACATCAACTGCATAAATAACTTTGTAATCCCATATAAATATATAGGATTACAAAGTTACATTTACAGTTAATGAATTACTGTACCTGTATAACAAAGTAACATTTGCAGTGAATGAATCAGTGTACCTGTATATAATATAATGAAATAATAGGTGTAGATAGGTACCTAGATATAATTATGTTCAAAGGTAACTTGTAAAAGGAAAAAAAGTAGAACTATCTACAAAAAGAAATGAGATGCCATCAAAAACAAAACTTGTAAAAAAAACCAAGTCTCGCAACTCAGTTCTTCTACCGTAAAAAGTTGTGAGATCCATGTAATACCAAGTCGATAAATTTATTCAGTTCCTACTTAAGGGTCCTTCTGTCTTAAGTTATCACGTAATTAGCTAACCATACAAGTAACAACATCTTATAGTGACCATATTATCAATAATAAAAATCTTTTATGTTTTAAATAAAGAGATTGACTTGGCAATCGCACTAAACAATCAAATTTAATATAATATGTAGGTATTACTTGTGAGATATATTGTGTTTTCATGCGATGGCCAAGTCGATCTATTTATTTAAAACATAAAAGATTTTTAATATTGATAATATGGTCACTATAAGATGTTGTTACTTGTTAGGTTAGCTAATTACGTGATAACTTAAGACAGAAGGACCCTTAAGTAGGAACTGAATAAATTTATCGACTTGGTATTACATGGATCTCACAACTTTTTACGGTAGAAGAACTGAGTTGCGAGACTTGGTTTTTTTTACAAGTTTTGTTTTTGATGGCTTATGGTTTTCCCTTGTTTATGGTTTATCATTCAAATTTCCGCCTCGCTGGTAATCGAACCCAGGACCCTTGGCTTGGCGGTCCGCATGATGACCATTACGCCGCACGGATCGTTATAATGATAATAAAATTAATAAACTCTTGTATGAAAAAGAAAACTAACCGAGACAAAATTACGGGCAACAGCTAATTTCTAATAAATAAACATTATCTTCTGATCTTCAACTGACTTAGCAAGAAAATTGTCGGAGTTTGGTCCTCTCGAATATTATATTAAAATCTGGAACACTTCGCATTATTAGCCCGAAATCAAATCCTCTGAAACTGGAGTACCTAACAAATTTATATCCACTTCTTTATTTCATTTCATCATTCCGTTTGAGTTAATAAAAGTTCGACATACTTAGAAAATTGTTTACAAAAAAATTAAATGAAAAGTTTTATGTTTTGGCTATTGAAGATTCTATATCGATATTGGAGCAGTTAACTTGACTTCCACGATGGCAGATAATATTATGTTGCCTACACAAGAGCAAGTAAGTGCCCAATGTAACTTGAGCTGCACGGGTGCACTATCCTCAACCTCGATAGTTCAGCTTTTATTGTTAAGACGCGTGGGTTCTGATCGCTGATGATCCATGAGCGTATCCCGGATTATTTTTCTTCGTTTTCCACATAATAATTCCTTGGATCGAAACATGCAGAGATACGCTTCGCGACGTTATGTAAGATAAGACCGGCTTCAAGATGGATCGTAAAACTTTCCGCTGTTTCTACGACCTCACTTCAATTAAATGTTTAGAATTAAATAGATTGCTTTTCCCTGTTTATCTGCACTAGGTTTTATTACTTTTTGTATTTTCCTGTTCTTTAAGCTTTTCATAAAATTGAGCTTCGTTTGACCTAGAAAATTTGTTTACGTTGGATGAATATACAATTATGAAAAAATCATAATTTGATTAATCAATATGTATTGATATAGGTATACAAATTATTGGTTTAAAACCTTTTTTCGGGATAATAAATACCCTATATCTTAGTACAAGCCATGGTCTACCTGTGCACCAAATTTTATGAAAATCTGTTGCGTGGTTTTTGTGTTAAAGAGTGACAAACATGCATACACAGTCACAAACTTTTACATTTATAATATCTTCGGCTTTTCTTCCTTTGCTTTGAGATGGCGAACACAAAACTACAACGTGAGTGAACCGTTACATAATTATATGAGTATTAGATAAGTCAGTCGTAAAAACGCTTTCTAACCAAGGATATTTTAATGTAAAAAAGAGAAAATGTAAAAAATATGTCACTAGCGCGCCGACGATGAAGAGCGTAAGAACAGGCAATTGACCGTTCTGCTTGTAGTCTCTCTGTCAATACAAGACGATACGCACGTTTTTCTTGTTGTCTGAAGTGCTTGACATTTGACATACAACGTTAAAATGCCTTCGTGTATTATTCCAATGTGATTGGTATAGTGAAACAAAAGATAAACCTGTGTGTGTTGTAGCGCTTTTCAGAACAGATTTTTTCGTTGATTTGTAAGGGTATAATGTATTTTTTAATATCATTGTTTCTAACCATATAAGCACGGTCCGTGTAAAACCTCTCGCAAGCGTCGTAATCTTTTTTTTCATGGAACTCTTTTTACTTGAAACAAGAATAACCGGCCTGGTTGCCATTTAGATTAATCGGTTTCAGCCCAATGAACGCTACTGACGCTGTGGACTTTCATATATCTTAAAGATTGCTTTCTTTTCACTTTATTTTTAAATATTAATCCGGCCTCGCTTTGCTTCGGAAAATCTGCATTAATGCATTAGTACCCGCACACGGAACAAATGTTACATGTTTCCATCACGCATTACATAATTATATAAAATAGCAGTCTGTAGTGTAGTGCCTAAAGATTTCTAGTAAGATTATTTTTTGTGTTATTTTGCTCAAGTAAATTTACCTCTATGTACGTACCATAAACATAATAAATAGACTTTGGAAATAACTGAATGATGCTGATGATACATTGTTTTTTTTTTTTATCACAAGCTTCTTATGTGAGAGCGACGAAGGTGCCATTCATTTTGCAAAATAACATCACATAAAACAAAGGATCCCAGCCAAGTAACGCCAGATACTATTAACTTATAAAAAATAACCAAGCCATTAGCTAATGAGGGTTTTCTGAAACGGTCTACGTGAGATGGCAGCACTTTGGCGTCAGGTCTAATGAACTGTCAAAATACATACGCGAATTACAATTTTCTATGTATTTTTTGGTTTATTTATGTTTAAAATCATTACTTTAAGAATATTGTTTTCTAAAATGTCACAGTGTTGTGCAGTGCCTATGTGTGCAAATAAAACAGGAGGGCATAAGTTCCCTACTGGAGATAAAACTCGATTGAAACAGTGGCTTGTAGCCATTCAAAGATAAATTTCAACGAAAAATAGCCTGTGTCCCAGTGGTCGGATCGTGGCGCGAGAGGTACCAAAAGATCGTGCTCGGTGAGCGCTATACAGAACTGAAATAAAATTTAATGTAGAAAGTGTTTTGAGAAAGTAATTTTGAAAATAGTGGTTTTTACAGTTTTTGGCAAAAATTTTTGAAATTTACGAAATATTTTTTACGGAACTAATAGAAATGGGTGCGCCAAGGAATTTTTAATCTTCCAATACCACGCAGTGGTCGGTCGACGTGAAATTTGAAAATAAACTAGTGCAAAAACGTATGATAATATGACGAAAAAGTAGTTTAAAGAAAATTTTGGAAAATTTAAAGGGAAATCAAAAACTAATTAGATAGTTGAAGAGAGCACTTTAAGCCGAATCTATTGATATATAAAACTACTATGTATGGTTAACTACTGGGAACTACGAAATGTAGATCTATTAATTTTAAATTGTGTGCCGTCAGACTTTAGGTGGTTTCGGTACTAAATAGACAATGTATGAGGAAGGCAGAAAGCTACTTTTTTTGTGTTCCAGTGGTCGGATATATAAATAACTGCAATTTAGTAGTTAAAGAACCAAATCAAATTGTGTAAACAAAATCTAGTACCTAACTTTCAATGAGCTTTTCCTTAGTACCAGTGACTTTTGCGCCCCTTTTTTTGAGCTCAATCTTCAGTTCGGCGACCTTTTTCTGGCCGTAATCCATAATAAAACCAATAACACTTCCAAACACAATAGAATTTCATTAATTTATGTTTAGTACCTACGACTCTGTGCTATCTGACAGCTGTTTAGACCTGACGCCAACGTAGCGCCGCCTGGTGGCAGAAAAAATATCGAAAACCCTCATTGCACACAGCACGTACATATATCAGAAATTAAAACTGTGACGTCAATTATTCTCTTTAGAGCTCTTACAATATGAAATGGGTATTATCTCGGCCGCTACTCCCCCCCCCCCCACTGAGCGACCGCAGCGCCGCGTCGCGCCGCGCCCCGGAACTATTAACGCAATCTGTTTCAGGGGTTTGTCTCATTTTGCGATTAAGTCATTCAGGGGATGGAATTTCATTTCAATACTGATCTAACTTTAAGTATTCAAGTGGAACTTTATTTAATAATATTCCAGATCTTTGTCTTGATAAAGATGTTTCTGAATTAATTTATTACGATAACCCTTCAAGATGGGTTCACTGGATTGAATATCATCGAATGAAAGTTACATTTGCTTAAAATGTGCCTAAACCGTCTTAATTTCTTGGAAAGTGGACAAAATTAACAAGCCATTAAGCACTAGAAATACATGCCGAGACTGAAGTAAACATTCAAATGCCAATGGACTGTCGAACAACATGCACACTCTGCTCTCTCCCTATATAAAGTGCAAGGAAATAATTAAACAAACAACGCCACTCGATGACGCTCGCAACGAGGGATCGCCGCCAGTATTTCCAGTAGAGCGAGGTATTACCAATTTAATCCCGCCGCAAAATATAGGTGTAATCTATTCGAGAAACAATCTATTATTAATACGGCATTATCAATTCCAAATAATAACATCCTCGCTTCCCGTACGCAATTGTTTAGGAGATACAGCTACGTTAATTTGGACAGGAGCACCGCACATAAATTCATGGGTCTGTGAAATTCTGGCACGTAACGAATTATACCGGTTGTTCGGTTAATGAAATAAGCAAAATACCGGTCCAGTTAACACGTCTTGGGGTTGGAAGTCTTGATGCAGGGGTACCACTGGTGTCAGCTGTCGCTGAGAGCTACTAGTAAGTTAGCAAAAATATTTGTACAAAAATTGTTAATTTGTTTTTCTAATGATTTATTTAACATTTTTAGGTACCAGCTATACGAGACACATTTGTTTGTGTATAAGAGAGCGAGTGAGAAAGAGAACGACAAGTAATAAAACAAAAAACTAAAACCTAAGAAACAATATTTCCCATTTTCTTTCCATCTGGGAATATAATCTATTCCTGTTTGGGTCAAGCTGAACTTTGATAGATGTTCGTATAATTTATTGTATTATTTCTGAACCTTTCCAGTTGTACCATGATTTTCCACGAGATTCCAACCATATTTTATTTTATAAACGTATAAAAACTTAAAAAAGCATTAATTTAATGCGACATGCAAAGCATCTCTCTAGAACTATAGAAAACGACATTTGTTCTCGCTGAATATTTTTTATCCTTCATTTCCCAGTTTCATTTGCGTAATTGAAATGAACAGTTGTCGGTTTTTCTTAGAAAATTGTAATTTATGCCGCGGAAAAATAGAAACTATTATAAGGGCCTGCGCCCACTCGCGGAACGGCATAGCAAGAGATTTTTATGCGACGAATAGAAATAAAACTTAATAGAATGACAGTAAAATTTAAATTTCAATGATCGCCATCGTGATTACAAAAACAAAGATGCGGTATGGTTAGGGATGCTTAGGCATGCCGTGTCGGCAGCCTTGAGAGTGTCTCGGCATCCCTCGGCCTGCTTCGGTAGCCTTCGGGACGCGCTTCGGGACGAAGAGCCGGTAGCGTCCGCGCCCCGCGTCGTCCATCATTAGCAGCATCGTTCTTAATCATAACATAATACTTTTTTGTTGTAACTTGTGTAATACGTGTAGTTGTAGAACGATGTTAGAAGAAAAACTAATTAATGTAGTTCCAAGTCGATTTTGCGATGGCATGCTTTGGCATATCTAAGGACGTCGTGACGTGCCTGAGGACGCCGTGGAGTGCGTAAGGACATAGTGACATGCCTAAGAATACCGTGGCATATTGTGGTCAGTGTGCGCTTGCATGTGGGGATGCCGAAGGATCTCCTGCCATGCCGTGCCGTCAGTGGGCGCAGGCCTTAATTCTGCAATTTACAGTAACTATATTGCATCGGGGTAGCTTTAACTTTTGACGTGATAACGTCTATTAAAACGATGAACGCCGGGCGCACGCACGAAAAAATGTAGCGTTTCGCGAGCGAGAGAGCAGCAAAAGCGAGAGAGAGGCACGATCGGCTACGATCGACGTATCGTAGCCGATGCCGTAGGCGATCGTAGTTGAGTGGAGCGGAGCGGGGTGGAGCGGAGCGGGGCGGAGCGGAACGGGGCGGAGCGGAACGGGGCGGAGTGGAGCGGATCGGAGCTTTGTCATGTCACGTTGTCACGTTAAACTACCGTCCGTAAACCGACTTTACAGACAACCATTTTTTTATAACCATAAAAAACAGTTAAGTTTAAAATGGACGGGCGTGGAATAGGATTACGAGCTTTAAATAGTTTTTTTTTTGTATCCACTTTTTAAAAGAAAGAAATTTGATGTCGTAAATTCCTAATTTTGGTCATCTTTGTCATTCTGAAAGGTACATAACGTGAACCTTGTAGTATACATTTGTACATATGTACATTTCTGAAGATTACCTTGTACTTAAATGATATACAACGATAATGTAGTGCATTACACTATTAGTAGTATGTAGTGTAATGTATGCAAAATAGACGTTATTATGTATTTCAGTTATGCATTCTTAGTATACACATGTCACATAACTTATACTTTCGTCATGCATTCAGTTCAAAAGACAAAACGTATGTTGATTTGTGAACATAGTACCAGAAGTACATGAGCACAGGGTACTTCCACGTTATACCGTTTGTTAGAGCAGAGGACAGTGTCCCGCCAAAGGTCGCCCGCTATTACACGACTCGGCGCGCTGCACTCGAGCCGTAATGTGTCGTACACGAACGTCAATCTTTACTACCCTCATCTCGACCACACTACTAGTGTAGTATTATTTTGTCAATGGTGAATCTCAAGTATGTCTCATGTGAACATCAGAGCAGTTCAATGCAAATAACCTCAAGGTGAACTGTTTTAAGGTTTTTTTGATTCCGGGAACGCTGTATCTTTACGTGTTAGTATCACTAGAGAAAATGCTAGAATTCTAGTAAATATGGTACATTGAATATCACTTTTAATGTCTCTAAAAACTAATTGAATTTTTCCTAAAGTAATGTAAGCGTTCAATTTATAAAAACTTCCTGGTTGTATTATTTCGTTATGATAAGTAATGGGTACACATAAATTCATAGTGTTACAGCTTATCAGTAACGAACACTCGACGCTTTCATTACAACGGTCCAATACATTTATTCGTGTAATTGGGTTTGCAGAATCCTGTGAAACAATACTGCTGTAGAAATGTATGAGCATATTTTATGCTTTAAAAAGTCAAGCTGTAATAACCCTGCAGCCAAGTCGATGGTTCTGCTGTTGATAATCCTACTGGGCAAGGCTTCTTTGATTCGATTACTAGCTGACGTTTGAGGGTTGAGCTAATGCCCATGACTCCGAGGAATTACTTTTTATATTCATACAAACTTTCATAATCCATTTTACCCTTTGAAACCTAAATTCCAAGATTCAAGATTCAAGAAAATTCATGAATTTATTCATGAATTTTTTTGTCATATAAATTTTTATTCCCTAATTTAATTCTTAATGAAAACCACCCTGGAGTTTCAAAAAACTTTTTGTTAAATACGGAACCCTATACAAAGTGTCATACTTCTGTATTCTATTTCACGTGATGCATTGTTTTTCATGATGCATTCACAGTTAAGAATTTGATTAAGTGGATGTCCATGTAACCCGCAAATATCACAAAGGGAATCTCAATAAAGTCAACTTTTTAATTCGAATAAGTGGTTCAAAAAACGATTTAATACTTTTTATTTGATACTTGATATAGGTTTTTCTTTCTTTTCCTCAACGTTTGATGAACCTGAGTAGTAGTTGTAGATAACTCCAATCCCATCTGATGGTATTTGTTACTGCAGATGTGTATTTTAATGAAACGATGACGGAAACACTGGCAATTAAATAACTCAAATGGACCAATTTGTTAATTAATTACTTAGGTAAGAAATGTATAATTGAATTAGCATTTCAGACTTTGCTCTTTTAAGACACTTTATATGCATAACAGAGGAGAACTAAACATTCACACATAATTTTGATATATAAGTAAAAAAAAAAAATTAGGAAAACATCCAATCGTCTATGGTAGTAGTGCTAGTAACAATAATGTCAACTGTATAGAAAATGCTGTTATCCGTATAGGAGGAACAAGGAGTAACTTAGGTTACTTTTATTTTAGAAAAAAAAATTGTTAGGCGATACGGAGTTCGCCGGGTCAACTAGTGTTTAATAAATGTATATCAGTGATACCTATATGAACAAAGATTTTGATATGATTTGATTTGAATTAATAGTATTTCAACGCAAACACATTCAGAAATTTCCATACCATTACACCTACTTCAATTAATATACATCGCTATCGTGTTTGTCGTTCATTAAAAAATTAATCGGTCTGTTTTTAACTGTTTGAACTATTTCGGTTATCACGGAAACATACGCTTCGTTCTGTTCTACCAACATCCATGACCAATAACCGTCAGAATTATAATGAATCAGCCGGGTTTCTAATTACATTAGAAAAGAATCAAAACCGCGCCGTTTAAGGCAATGAAAACACTACGAAAAGAAATTAAAAAACCAGTTGCTGCATGAATAAGTAAAACTGCCATTCAGCCACTAAGTAGTAGAGAAGAAAGAGCAACATTTTCAATTACTCTAAAGGAAATGCAACTAGCGAATGAAGAAAGGCTTTATGTACGGGAAACAAACGCAGCGGAGTCGAGCGGCAGCCGCGCGGCTGAGCGATTAATGTTTTTACGCTCTCAGATCCCTCTAACATTAATACATGGTAATTTCCCTGCAGTCTAATTCTTTCTAAATCAACAAAGTTCTAGTGCAGTCGAACTCAAAATTAGTTTCGAGTTTCTTTCTTTGTTAGTTCACCTGTTCACTTTAACAACGGCTGCAGCGAATGGTGAGTAAAATTTTTCATGCGATATTATTTGGATATATGCATAATTCTTTTGTCTTAAATAAAATTGCATGTAGTTTCACTTGGCATACTCTTTTCTATGTTTTTTCTGAGTCATTCCGCTAACTATCTTAGCCATGATCTCCACTTATTATCAGGTGAAAATTTTGACAATAACAAAAAAACCTATGATGGTAAGTGATTACCACCTATTTGTTTACTCATCTGCAACACGGGGAAATACTAACATGTTGCTGTTAAAAGGGATTAAAACCTTTATTACCGAGCATTCTGGCCCACTGCAACCAAAATGCGTTAAAAGCATGATGCGCTCGAATTTTTGTGGCTGGCACTAACCCAGGTAAGAAAAATAGCATCACCAATGCATGAGTACGTCAGAAATAAGCTGAGTAGAATACAGCGACCTCCGAAATAAAAATCCTAATGTCATTGCTTATCTGTTATTCAGTTACATGCACTGTGAGATAGGAAAACTTAAGGATATCCAGTAATATTATGCCAGTTGTTCTGGCTACTAAAATATAACTGACATGAATGCATACCTACTATATTTTAAAGAAGACATCTGGACATGTGACTGGACATGTGAGAGCATTTAAGAATAAAAATAGTGCCATTTTAGAATAAAAGCATTCGTAAATAATGATCCCATCAACTCTTCCTGGAGATATTGGACAAAGGATGCTATGTTACATCATAATTGAACATAATACTTCGATCTGTATAAAAGAAGGTGAGTGACGTCGAAACATACCCTCATTACCTGAGGCATACATAAAACGCCCTACCTAAATAAACCCCACCCTTGACCAATTTCGCCGTATGCGTCACTTAATGTTACGCTAAAAGGATTTCGGGGGTGATTTTGCAAAGGAGTAGCTTTTTCATCTCACGACGTCCGTAATCATACTTCTTATGACTGAACACGTAAGGTTCAAAATTATTTGATTCATCTGCTTCATGGAATGGAACAACTGTAATTCACATTTTATCACGTTATGCGTTTATTCAGAAAACAATGACTACGGAATGGAGCGAAAAACAAAATGGTGATAATGGATTTGAGCTTTTTGGACGATGCAGCCCTGATTCTTTGTGTTGACAAGCGAGTATTGGAAGAATGGGCTTTGTCGATGTTTGAAAAGACTTTCGGGTATCGTACATGTCATTCGTATATTTATGCGGTTGTTCTCATCACTATTATAAATTTTATTCGTAAAACGTATTGTGTGATTTGTGTGGCATAGTTTGTGTAATTAAAATGAGGAGGTGCATATTTTCATAGTGAAGTAATTTCATCGTTTGAAACATCGACCTTAAATAAACAAGCCAAGAAACTATTTATTACGTTCATTACGAAATACATAGACAACTTCATTGGCCGACCTATTCACGTAGACGAAATATTACTGAAAATTATCGGCAATACAAAAACATGAGCGTACCCCGAGGCTCTCAAGTTTACCTCCCGATGCTCACGTACTTAGTAAATAACAAGTGAACGTATATCGTTATCTGCGGTATCTTGCGGTGTTCGCAGTACGTTACAGTCATTAGTGATATAGGTGTGGGCCGTGCTGGAAGTGTCTGGCCGATAACGCATTGGTTTGAGTAATAAGCGGAGCGATAGTTGAGAAATACCGAAAAAACGCTTAAGTAGTGTAAGGTTCTCGATTTTTATCACAGTAAATTGGATGTTAACAATTATCAAAACATGTAACAAAGTTCGCAAACTAGCAAAATTGGCGCTAGTAGGTCATGGCCGTAGCTAGGGGTGGGGCAATGTGCGGCAATGCCCTACCTTAAAAATACCAAAAACTAAGATAAATTATTATAATTAAATTGTTTATTCATACTTTGAGATAAAAAGAATTGTAGCGATAGGCTTTTCCGATCATACCACAGTTTGTGACATTCATTTCATATTACAATAATTCTTTGTTCTGTGACCTGAGCAGATCAATTATGATTTTTTACTTCTGCCCTACCTGTAACTAATGCTGCCCTACCTCAAATTCGACTCAAGCTACAACCCTGTAGTAGGTCGACCAAGGAGGATTATGGAGGGTATGGACACACCAGGAGAGGCTTGGAGCGCTCTGAACATTTGGCAGGATTGACAGTGCGTATTGAGAGCTATTAGCATTCAGTTGTGAACTGTCCTAAGTGTAATAAGTGTACGGAAATAAAAGCGAATCACAGTTAACTTTGGCGTATTATTTCGGAGGTTACCAAAATCAGACAGCTGTTTTAAAATCGAGAAAGTAAAGCAAAGTTTGACTTTGTTCGGCTTGGTGATAAAGGTGGTGGTAGGAGTTAAATTAATAAGCGTAACCAAAAATTCATACATTCAAACCCACACACACACGCAATCACTTCATTGCTTGCATAAGCAATATTTGACCTCCTAGTGCTACTTTTACAGTAATCACAAACCGCAAATAATGATATCTTATTCCAAACCACTCCGCGTTTCTCCCAAAGCCCAGACCTTAATATAACGTGCATTTCCAACGATATCTGAAATCGGGAGGCAATTAGGATAGTTTGGGGCGGCTGCCAAATGATCAGCGGACGTGTGGAGACAAACATTGTAATTCCAATGTGATTATACTTAACTTTGCCTTCATCTGCCTCCACAGCTCCATACGTTCCCCACCCGCACCTCATTGTCGAGTCGTTATAACTTGAATAATTAATCCCTCACGGCACCCCTTCGACATTAGTGTCAGAAGTATTCAGAACTCAGACTTCATTTTACTTTTTATTTAAATTCGAAGCACTTCACCGTTATTGTTAGTCAAACAAAAACTTTTGGAAATGTCTGGAATTCAATTGAAATGGTTTGTAAAAATCATCCCGTAAACAATGGGGAATAAAATCTTTTTCAGGTCGATTTTTATTGTTGTAGTAGAACTGGGATATTGTTTTAAGTCAGTTACAGAATATAGCTTTCCTTAGGCGAGATCTGGTGCCTCATTCATTTTATTTATTGTCGTTGGTTAAAATATCATTGGCAGGAAATCATGAGGTTACTCAAAGCAATTTCCGGCAATAAAGCATGTAGTATTGCTTAAATCAATTACAATATAACAAAAAAATCCTGTAAATCTTCTATGAAAATTTAAGAAAGAATATTTATTACAGTCGTGTATGTTTGCTAAAAATTAGACGTGGGTAACGTACCCAACCTAATGTTATTCATTTACTCTATGGAAATGAAATAAAGTAAGTAGAAAACAATAAGTACGGGATTGCATTAAATATGCAGCAATTAGAGTCTAATGGCGGGATAGAGTAGCGACCAAAGAATATATCATTAATAGACACGGCCAATAATATAAGAACTTTGGTTGACCTTCTGTAACTGATGTAGTGAGGATGATGTAGTGATGATTTTTTTTGGTTGACCTTCTGTAACTGATGTAGTGAGGACGATGTAGTGATGGACTGCATCAATTTTTAAATCTTTATCAATATCCTCTACTGATGGTACATCCATATTACATGGGCAATGTGGTCCCATGTAAATGGATGACAAATGAGCACACGGGCCACCTGATGTTAAGTGGTTAAGTGGTTATCGTCATGGGGACCAGTAACACTAAAGCGTTTGGCTTTAGTCCAATTGCCATTGCGTCCAAGACAGAAGAATAAAGATAGAAAGACAGTACTGGCTCTCAAGGTCACAGCCGGGATACGATGAGTTGTTTGGGGGCTGACTGGTACAAGAGGGTGGAAGCTCGTCATATAGGCTTCGCTCTCCTTGTAGAATTTACCATGGCAATTTGCAAACGACAAAACAAAACAATTTCTGATTCCAGTGTCAGTACAAGGTCAGTTGTCTCAGTAAGACGTAGTAGACCAACACCTGAGTATCTTGTGAGAGTAGTTTTACCAGTGTAAAATGTTTAAAATTAATACTCGGATAGAAACGAAAATCGGTAGTGGTGAACATCTATTCGTTACCTGCTCTATAACGAGGCCATACGTAACCCTTCAGGTGTATTAAGCACGTCACGATGGAGCTGCGGGAAGTTGGCATCGAAACTCATTTATTCAAACGTGACTCATAACTGACATGAATATACTCGTAACTCGGAGTATGTAACAGTTCTGAGTTGCGCTATTCACTAGTTAACTGTTTTGTGGTGAATCGGATCTGCAGTGATTTAAGCATGGCTTAATATTTTAGAAGCTCTGTGCAAAACTCGAACTTCTCTTTGTAATGTCGGTTGAATGGACATGTAGTTCTGCTACTAATTGGCATAGAAACTAAAAGTCCAACCCGGTCTAGGTTACTGACATTAACAAGTATGTAATATTGGTACTGGGTCCATGTTTCCTCTTTCTTTTCGTAACATTTATATCTAAATACATTCATCTCAGTCTTGACGATTGAACGTCATGTAATGACGAATGGTGTACTTTTGCTATACTTCATTCTTGATGTTTACCTATCTACTCATCAATAGACTATCAATAGATTATTTTAGCGGTATTGGAGCGGCTTATAATACTAACCCCTATGTCGTTTCGTCGTGTTGTCGTGTCGTAAGAGGCGACCTTATCTGGTCCACTAGTGTTATGGCCCCTGGAAGGGATTACATTGGTAATATTAATTTTAATAGTTCATTAATACCATTATTACTATTACTATTTCTCCGTGGGGACCGCCTGGATAGCTACCACCATCTTGCCTAATCAGCCGAAAAACGAATCGTCCTGTTCCGGTTTGGGGCTTGAGAACCAGTTCTTCCTTTCTTTTCTTCTTTTTTTTCTTGGCTGGTAACGCGTCAGTGATGCCTTTGGTGTCGCTGATGTTCATGAGCCACGATATATCATCAGGTCGTCAGCTCGTTTGTCGGCTATTTCCGTAAAAAAATCATTAATATCCATCAAAACTGTGCAAAATTTTCGAGTCCAGATGGATTCATATCAGCTTCTTTGAAGGTTAACCTTTCTAATTCTCCGCAAAATACAGAAGTACACTGCGGTGTGGATCCAATATATAGATATACTCTTATATATAATATAATGTACGCATACTCAACTTCACAATAACAACGTTATAAGTAAATGAACAAGGCACAATAAAATATTCGTCCCTTGTTAGATATCTCGCTTCGTTAGTGCGTTGTGTATGTGTGGGTTCACTCGATTTATGTACTCTGTTTGAACGAGTGGCACAATGCCTCTTATTACGATTCATAAGCAAACTTCACAATGGAATGCTCTGACGACACTGCTCAATATAAAATTAAAACTTTCTTTAGAATAATAAACTAAGCGACAAATATAATCTGGGTCGTATGTATACTCTTTTGTGTCATTACTGAGCTTAGAAAATTGTTTATACTTAGAATGATTGGAATATTAGGTGCTTCTCTTTTTGAGTCTGTGGTGGCATTGCACGATACATACGGCTACGTCACGTCTGAATCACGCTATCGAAGTTTTCCACAAACGCTAATATATGAAGGGTACAGGAAAAAAGAAGCTCATTAACATTCTCATTGCTTTGACTAATCAAAGAATTAAACCTAAAATCTCAATTTAAATAAATTACACTTCACTGGAATTTGATTTGTACCTCTATAAGACAGGAACAGTGTATATTTAACACAATAAGTTATTGTTTTATAAAATTGATTTAGTAAATAAGTAATAGTTTAATCTTTTTTTGCCTAAGTCCCACATGTAATTGGAAAGAAGGTGCTCATCATGGTGCTTTTATCATTTTTAAAATAACTTGGTCTGATTGGCCCTGGAAAAACGACATGAATGGTATAGTTCATTCAAAAAATGTAAAATTGTCAATGAGCTCTTTTTTTTCCTGTGCCCTTCAAATAATACAATTTGTCTTCCCTGGCGTGTGATCTCCTTTCGCTAAAAGTACAAGACAACCTCCCCTGCTCGTGTAGCACCATGCAGGTTATTTATGCGGGGTACCCGCTTGCTTTTGTTCGGCAATGCGTCGGTAATGCTGGTGTTACTGATGACCACAGGCGACGATGACCACTTACCAGCAGGTGGTTGATCGCTAGTTCGTTGACCAGTAACATAAAAAGTACCGAAAACAACCTAACAATAACATTTTGCTTGCTTCACTGTAAGTACCCGGATGACCGAGCTTTGCTCGGTATTTTTTTTAACAAACAACGCCATCTACCGAAGTAGCTTTAGTGTTGCTACTCGCCAATAGATGTCAGAAAGAGTCTATTGTAGCAGTTTTTCATTGCCTGAAAACACGGATAAAACACCATTTTCTAAAAATTAATCCTAGGTAGATCGATTTATCGTCCCCAAAAGCCCCTGCATACCAAATTTCATGAAAATCGTTGAAGCCGTTTCTGAGACTCAGAATATAATATTAAATATTTATATTCTTGTATATACAACAATTGCTCGTTTAAAGGTATTAGATATCATATGAAACAAAGAGATTCAACAAAAAAGTGGAAACCGTTAATATAAATATGAAAAATAGCATAGCATTTCGTCTGAAAATAACAAAGAGTTTAATAATCACAGTATTAATTAAATGAAGCCCGCATTTAGTCACTGAATATCACATAAATCAGTAACCAATATGGTTCACCAAGTGAAATAAAAACCCGCGACCACAAATCATTTACTAATCAGTATTAATGACGATACAAAATTATCTCGGATCAGTATCGATTAACTGCGTATTAGCGGCAACCGCTCTGTGATAAGTATCATCCACTGTTCCATCCAGTGCTGTTTGACACTTACCACAAAGGACCATGGCCATATTAGTATGGAGCTGAAAGCAATGCCATGCAATGCCCAATTTGCAGCTCTATGTCATATGATAACTTTTTACAGTATTTATATGATATCTAGATTTAATGTCATATAAAGCACCGGTTCAAAAGATATTGGACATTAAACATGATAACTTGCAACTGGTTTTTTATACATTTTATCGTTTACAGACAGCATTGCTATTAATTTTTCACTAGAACCTTAATTTTTTATTAATTTAATTTAATTTTTAATTTTTTATCCAGTGCTTCATATGATTTAAAATTAACAACATAATTCTAGTTTTTATTTATTAGAGCAATCTTGTATTATACTTTATCTGGGCACTTCTGGGGCACAGGTGGCCATTGTCCTTTATCTATATGCAAAAATGTAACTCAAATTCAAATTCAAATTCAAATTCAAATTATTTATTGCAATCATGTAGTAAATAAAGGTGGTACATACAATGCTATCCGAACTTACATGTGCCACTTAAGGGCGTTGCAAAATTTTATGTCATATTAGGATTAAAAAAAGTATTTATCGTACATTTGAATATCTGCTGATGTCAATAAAATTAAGTTAGCATCAATAATAAATTATAGACTATAATAAAATAACCTATAATAAAACAGATATACATACACTGGGCTTATAAGATGATCTCTTCGCGTTTTTAAGCACTAAACATATCAGTGATATACTAAGTTTAAATTTCGCGAGTAACAAACATAAATAAGTATACCTACGTAAATCAAAATATATTTAAAATCATTTGTTATAATGAAAAGAATAAAGCTTCTAGAAATAATTGTAATTATTAATTTATTGTATGTAATATGGGTGATTATCCGTTAGCATAAAATCACTGTCAGACGTGCGGAGCAAAACTTGATACATAAAATAATAATTAGTAAAATATTCTCGTCTATACATACGAGAAAATATTAGTTAAGTAGCGTTAGCGTTCCAAATTTAAAATTTCAGTGTAACAAGATATCCATCGACCAGTAACAGGAAAGTATTAGTTTTACCTCAGACACCTGTCACTAAAATATATTAATCACACATGTTCTCACACCAATAATCATGACTGTGGCTTCAACCCATTAATGGCCCACTATTGGGCATGGGACGGCCTCCTCTTGAGGAAGCCTAGAGCATACTCCACCACAGTGCTCCGGTGCGGATTGGTGGAGAATTTAGATTGGAGAATCTAAAGTGCGGTTATTATGACTGTAATTTAAGCAAAATACTACTCGTAGATCATATTAGATCAACCGCAGGCAACAACATACAGGGTGATTGCTATAGTCTGCGACACGGTCGCGCGGTCGCCGCCGCCAGTAAATGCGTGTAGCACTATTACCAGTCATGTAGCGTCAGCGGAACAGGCGAGAGTCGCTTTGTTAATTTTTGATGAATTGGACAGGTCGGAATGCTTTATACCGTTCAAACGTTGAGCTCTGCCCACTTGTCTCACTTGCTGCGGTAAGCTACAAGCTATTAACTATTTCTTGATGAAAGACACTGGAAACTCGTAAGATATTTCGGGAGATATTCCACAACATGAAATAAAATAACTAATAATTATTTTAATCCATTCGTGAAATCTTTATTAATTAAGTAATATACTCGTATGATGTATGAAAAAATTTTCACATTCCACGTAATACTCAGTAGAATAAATATTAATTTGTAATTCTGATTTGATTTACGGATAAAAATTATTCATAATCATTTTAAAACCAGATAGAACTCTTTATAATATTTGTATGTAAGTGTAGAGGTACAATGAGTAGAGAGTCGTAAAAAATTGAAAATAATACCTACATTTACGATTAAGTATTGCTATTTATTGACATTTTTGAAGACGCTCATTACATTATTAGACGGCCATATATCGCTTCAAGTTTAGTATTTCGCGAGTTTAGAAGCTCCATTTATAAATGACGACTATAAGTATATAGTCTCTAATATTGTAAAAACAACGAAAATATACCATATGCCGTATTAACACAATATGGTGATAAAGTAAGTAATATTATCTATTCGATCATCGCTCACGATGAAACGCTCCTATAAAGGGTTTATTTCGTACAGTTTTGTGTTGTACATTGTCCTGATTGCCTAAAATGTAACGTAGTGCCTATCAGTCCCTCGATCTAACCCCTTGTGACACGCTTTTTTTATAAATAAATTGTAAGTGGTTTAGGCGAATAAATGTCCGCTTCGCTGGTGATACCAGTTCGAGCTACACTACAATAGATTTTGTCACGAAAAGTGTATGTCACATCGGTGTGTCAATAATAGGGATGTTGACTAATTTTAGGATTCAATTTTATTTTAAAGATAAAACCTTCATATTCACGAAAAAATATTATAAAAATAATAATCTTCAATTTGAAAACAAAAATTGATAAATAAAAGTCATTATCAAATTTCCTACCAGAAACGTCACGTGACGTCACTAACCGATATTCAATACTATCGGTCGACTGAAGTTTGTTAAACTTGCATATACTCGTAAAATATGAACAATGACATCATTACCTCAAAATGGCGTTTGAAGTCACGTGACAGTGAGTAGGTACTATTTTTAACATTTTAAATTAATTATATTTATTTTTTTGTGATTGATTTCGACAAAATAATAATATTTTAGGCATTTCAATGTTTCCCTTAATACTTTAAACATAAATTTATGTTAATTTACAGTTAGTGTCAACATCCCTATTATAAGATTTTAAGAGCGTTGTGCTGATTAAAATGGCTGATGCATCCTTTTGTAGATAGATAGCAATATTTTTTTTCGAGTGAGTTGAAGTAGACCAAGAATCATCATCAGTCCATACTGGAGCAGGCTGATGAAGTAATAGTATAGGGTGGAAATAAGTACTCCTACATAATTATATATTAATTAAGTGACCAACACCGTCGCGTAACATGAACGGATGCTCCACACGCGTACCGTAAGTCAATAAAAACGTGCTAAAATAAGACATGGTACAAAACAAATGGTATAATATAGAAAAGCTACATGTTATCGCTACCTCGCCTATTATATCGTGGCTCCAACATTCATATATCATCCCGTATTACTATTCCGGGAGTATCACGTCGCTTACATTGATTAATGAACTTTTGACGTATTCTTGCGTAAAGGTTACTAGTAGGTCCCAATAGATGCGGGAAAAGTCATCAGTTACTCTCGGTATCTTCGGCACTCGACAGACTTTATTTTGCGAACGGTATATTTTATTACATAACGTAATTATTGTACCGTTATGGTACAATAACGTTAACGTCATTGCAGTGCAGTGCTGTATGATTGTTTATTGTTGATCGGCAACGCATTGTTCGGAGTTATTGATGTCCATGCCCCATGGGCAATGATGGCCACTTACCATCAGTCAAATCGTCAACTCGTTTATTGCCTCGTTAGATTAATAATAGAAGTCTCTTATATCCCAGTTTTCCTAACACCGAGTCACTCGAATCAGCATCATTTAAATACAAATACCATTTACATTTACCGAGTGCCATTAATATTGAATCAGTCGTTATAATAATGTTGGCGGGAGGATTCTTCCTGCTCCTGCTTCAAGCCTTGATTAATGATTTTTGACGCATCTGCCTGCTACAACGTAGTACCGACTAAAGTCATTAATGGTACAGTCAGCATCAAATAGATGTAAGCGGTTAAGACAGTCAAATTGATCTCACATACATAAATTCGTAAAGATGTACGCAGTCAGAGTATTCATATAGTTTTCAACATCTAAAGTGATCATTAGAACTAAGCAACAAAGTTTCCAAATTATTGTAAGTCTTCAGGATGTTCAATTTTATGTTTGCGAACAAAACGGTCAATAGTATCTAGGCACTGATAGTAATACAATTTTCCTTCAGAATTTTCAATGAACAGAGAACTACATATTTCTATAAGTAATAATGATGTATGTCAACTTTTACAAGCGTGCACTGTAACACCTTACGATATGGTCGATTTTGCACAAAAACGCAAAGGCTATTTTGTTTCTGTCGATAGCATGTAAGAGACAGTTGTAAAATCTGAAAATTGCGGCTCTTCGTAAATAGCTTTTGCAAACGATAGTGTCCCTTGCAGCGGTGACGCTTTTTTTGACAATATGGAAATGGCAAAGGGGATAAAATATCACCTTAAGAAAAAAATCGGTACCTTTATTTATTAACGGGTATCTTTATTTATTATAATTAATTAGTGCTAATCATTTACATCATTTAATCATTTATTTGATAAAAATCAGTAAATTAATTTCAATTAAAATCTGGATTGTTCTTGAATAATCAACAAGTTTGCACATCTGAAAGACAGCAGTCTGTGTACCTAAATGTTATCAATTATATATGGCGATATGTAATTAATTAACTAATATACGTAAATGGTTTATGAATCGCAATACGGTAGTCACTTCCAATGTTCTAAGTGGCGTCTCATATAACGTAGTGATTAAGTACTCTGTGGTCACGTAGTGATTAAGTGATCTGTGGTCACTTCTCTAATAATTAAAGAAATTATAGATGACACTGACAGTCGTCATTAGTATGTACTTATCTTGTCAATGTTCAAATGAGTAATCACTTTGATGAAATGTAATAAAATGTATTTTGATTAGGTACGTATTTTGACAACTATCGGTCGCGGTGCCTAGATACCATTGACCGTTTTGTTCGCAAACACAAAATTGAACATCCTGTAGGCTTACAAGTATTTGGAAACTATGTTGCTTAGTTCTAATGATCACTTTAGATGTTGACAACTATATGAATACTCTGACTGCGTACATCTGTATGAATTTATGTATGTGAGATCAATTTGACTGCCCTAACCGCTTACATCTATTTGACGCTGACTGTACTCGCTCGCATCTTTAACTTCAGTTTTTTCAGTTTTTGGGTCTTTTTAATTTAACTTTGTAATCAAAATATCTTGATATTTAATTTCGTTTGAGTCTTAAATTTAAAATGAAAATGATACTTAAAAATTTAATATCTGAATAGTCAATTGTAATAAAAATACTAAATTATTGTGATAAAGTCAATCAAAGTCATCACGGCTCAGAAAAAATGATCTATAACGACAATAGGCCAAAATTAGATGTTGTTTTAAAAGTGAATAGACAACAGGACGGTTCAACTGAAGGCAAGGTCACCATTGCTCTTGGACGTGAGTTACTCCGTGAGTTGATTCTAGATGGTAGATTGGCGAGAAAAGTACCCTGGCGATGTACATGGCACCGTCGGGATTAAACTAAGGCCCATACTCACAAACAGATCTCGGCTCATCAGCGCGATCTCTTATCTTACAAACGTCATTTTTATACGATTTGACACGTTTCAGCATCTCAAACCGAATCTTTCGATCGCAGGGATGTTAAAATCGGTTTATCAATACGAGTTCAGGTGTGCAAAGTCAAGCGATCTCGAACTGGAGTTTTACCATAGCCATTTGCCATACCGTCCGTAATGTAACTTAGTTCGTTACATAAATTTATATAGATTTGCACACCATCAACATGGTACATTGTGAGCTGCAAAAATCTAAAATTAAGACCTATATGTAACCACAATTTTTGCAAATAAAATATTCATTCATTCATTCATTCATTCATTCATTCATTCATTCATTCATACAAATTAGTGTCAACAAGTTACAATATACGCTGCCATGTGTCACATCCAGTCGGGCTCGGGCCGTCTGTTCATTTCATATTTCCCTTTGGCAGCTGATCACGTGCGTAATCCACTCGGATGTATTGAATTACAGCGATTATATGCGCACTAACATTCCGCTCCAGTTGCTCGATATCTCGAATTTGGTAAAATAATTATACAATTTACCATCAGCATACTATCGGTGTTCCGACAATACATTACTATGAACGTGCCGAGTATTATTAGTCACGAAAACATTAAGTTTTAAGTGGGTTCCACGGAATTATCTATACATCTATACAAATAAATAAAATTGGAGTGTCTGTTTGTTTGTTTAAAATAACCGCTTTTTACTAAGTGCATTTGGATGTATACACGGTACCTACATATACCAAAACAACATTTTTTACAATTTTTGTCTGTCTGTCTGTCTGTTTGTTCCGGCTAATTTTTGAAATGGCTGGACCGATTTTGACGGGAATTTCACTGGCAGATAGCTAATGTAACAAGGAGTAACTTAAGTTACTTTTATTTTAGAAAAAAAAACAGTTTGTTAGGCGATACGAAGTCCGCTGGGTCAGCTAGTCTTAATTAAAACTTTTAAAAAAATATTCCATTCACGCAATCATAACAGTACACACAAAATAATAAATAATATAATACTGCATCTCAAGATGCAGTCGCTTCGTACTTTTTATTACTGTGCTTACAAGTTTTATTTATTCATTTATATCAAACTTACCATTAAAATTACAGGACAATTATTCTCATGCGTTAACAGAAAAACATGCAACAATTTAAATCACATTAATATTAGTTCATCGCATTACATTCAATCACATTAAAGTCATTAAAGTAATTTGTAAAATAAATAATAACACAATTTAAATCGATTAAAGTACAATAATTAATAATCAAATGTTATCAGTTAAGTTGCGATTCATATTGAAATTGTTGTTAAGGATGATAGCATAGCACACAATATCAACTCAGAAAGGGATCGTCACTGTCGTCGTAAAAATTAAATTAACAGTTAAAACATTATCCGAAGTCTCCGCTGCGGCACCGTATACGCGGCTTACCCCCAGTGTGAATATAACAATATCCTGTGACATACCGTTCCAATGGTGTTTCAAAGTAATACGTTTTTGTTAATTTAATTAAAACAAATTTCATACAATTGTGGCGACAGCGCACATGCGTCATACGGTGACGTCACGCCAACCTGAATCACGCTATCGAAATTTTCTGCATCGGTTGTATATGTATTTACAAATGCTCCGACAACATCAGTCGGGGGCTCGGCCGCCTCCCAGGCAACACACCTCGCCTGGCGGGAGATCTTTGCCAAAAAATGATACGAAAAATCCATTTTCCAAATGACGATCATCAATGTGTAAAATGTCGATGTCTTTTAACCGAGTATTTCTATTCGATGTAAAACCTGAACTAGCAGATCTTCGTACAGCATCATAATTATTTTTCCGAAGACAATGAAAGTCTCGCATAGCGGGAACCCGAGCCGACAAGTCAGTTGTGAACAATCTGCTCCAAGCAGCAACTTGTTTCAGTAAGCAAGATGTTTGTTAGGAGCGGTACTAGGGTACTAGATACTAAACGCTAGTACGTTTACGAGAATGAATGATGTTAATGATAGCACTTTCGTTTTATTTTGGTACGTTCGTAAAAATACGTACATAAACTTAGCACACATACTAGACCAGGATTAGGATAGAGAATAGATTCTATCCGGGATAGAATTAGGACGTTTATATGTTTGTATCATATGTTTATATGACGACCCTGTAGCCTAGTTGGTAGCGACCCTGCCTGCGAAGCGAGCGGTCCCGGGTTCGATTCCCGGCCGGGGAAGATATTTATGTGACAGATAAATATTTGTACTCAGGTTATGGGTGTTATTGTGATGTGTTATATGTGTCGTCCATGCCACCCGCGACACAGGTAAAAACCTACTGCGGGGGTATGTGTGTGTAAGCGTTTATTTATTTATTATATATATTATTTGTGATTTCCTTTTATAAAACCACCGTTCTTCTATTCTTAAATTGATCCACCATGTTACTTTTCTGTCTGGTGGTACAACAAACGTAACGGTGAGTCTGATTTCCTGTGTGACAGATTTTCAATCTAACATTGTCATAAGGACGGATTCTGAAAATTATTGTTTAAAAACTATTATTATGCTTCTTGCATTTGCTGTCGTATTACTTTACCAATAACAACCTATGTAAATTGATCAAAGGATATCTACTAGACGACCCCTCATCGACGACTAAATCTCTAATAGTTTTAAATGCCTTATTAGGGAACCTGTACACGCGCTGCGGCTGCAGCGCTGCAGGTAGCACCAGCCTCCATTGATGTACGGCGGATACGTGAGGGGAATCGGGCGTTTTATACTTGAGATCATAATTTTGTAACATTTCATTTCTATGAGCGGCAGATTTTATCGTTAGGAGAATGGTCGGGCGTGAAGCTCAACATTTTTTATCTGTCGAATTCAATAGTTTAGATTCACGGTATTATCTCCTTTGGCGATGTAGTGCAGCGAAAATAAGTCGGATTCTTACTAGTATTGTGAATGTGAAAGTTTGTGACGATGCTTGTAACTCTTTCACGCAAAACCATACAAACTTTTATCCCGTTTGGGGGGAAACCTTTTAATTTTCTAGGATGAAAAGTATTTTGAAGTATGATTCAAAGTATACGTAACAACTTTCCCAATTTTCATCGAAATTTGTTCAAGGGTTTTCATGTGATGCCCGGACAGACAAACAGACAATAATTCTGAAAAATATTTTTGTGCTCTAACAAAAGTGCCCTCTAATAATTTTGAAAAAATATTAAATGTACAGAAAATTTGCCCTTTGAGTTTTATTATAGTACTAGCTGTTGCCCGCAGCTTCGCATGCGGAATTTATGCTTATCATATTTGTACCCCTTGCAGATAAAAATTTAAAAACAGGTAAATTTATATTGAAGTAGGTACTTATATTTAGGAATTTATATACTGAAACCTACGATACAGTCACAAATCATTCCTCCGGGAACGGATTTTGAAAAATAAACAACATTAACATTGATTTGTTTTTTCTTTTTCATGAAAAATTTTGTAAAACTCGAAAACAATATGTATTCCATCAATTAAATGAAGAACGTTTGTTTCAAATTTAAAGCAAGACGTTGGTATTTTAAAAATATTCCATACTAAGTTTCATCTTGTTTCCCGGGAAAACTTTTAATTTCATTGCGACGAAAAGTTTTTTAAAACGTGATCCAAAGTATAAGGAACAACTTAACTAATATCCGTCGAAATCAGTTCAAGGGTTTTCATGTGATGCGCGGACAGACAAACAGACAATAATAGCCCTGTCCTTTTCTCTCCCTCTCCCGCTCCCTGTACCTCTCCCTCTCCCTATTCCGCTCCCGGGCCCTATCCCGCTTCCTGTCCCTCTCCCTCTCCCTCTCCCGCGCCCTGTCCCTCTCTCTCTCCCGCTCTCGGGCCCTCTCCCGCTTTCTGTTCCTCCCTCTCTTTCCCTCTCTCTCTCCCGCTCCCTGTCCCTCTCCCTCTCCCATTCCCGGTCCCTCTCTCGCTTCCTGTCCCTCTCACCTCCCGCTCCCGTCCTCTACACAAATTTTTTGTTTCTCGCTATAAGCTTACATATTAATTTTCATATTTCTGAGTTTGAAATTGACAAAGTCCTGGAAAAACTTGCAACCTCTTTATTTACCTCTTAGGGGATGAAATTCCAAAAAACCTGTTACAATTAACGTAGTTTCTTAAATATTTATAACCCCTTAGTATTACCCCTTATGGGGATGAATTTCGAGAAAACAGTGGTACAGTTATTTTTTGTGTCTCACTATAAGCTTATATACAAATTTTCACCCTTCTTACTTCAAAACTGACGAAGTTGCCATACTAACTTGTATAAGCTTATTCAATCCTTTGGGGGTTAATTTTCCAAAAAAAAAACACAATTTTTAAATTTTCTGTCTAATCTTGAACTAATATATAAATTTTCAAGTTTTTTATTTCAAAACTGACGAAGTTGCCATACTAACTTGCACTCCCTAATTAATTAACCCTTCAGGGGAGGATTTTCCAAAAAACACATTACTGATTCTTTCTAATCTTGAGGCAATATATAATTTTTTATGTTTTTAACTTCAAAAATGACGAAGTTGCGTAGTAAGTTCCATCCCCTAAATTAGCCCTTTAAGGGATGATTTTCAGCTAAATTTTAACTTTTGTTAATAACAATAAACTTACATAAAAAATTTCATATTTATAACTCTAACACTGACGAAGTTGATTTGTATGTAAATGACTTCCAACCCCTATTTTTAGGGGATGAATTTCGAGAAAACAGTGGTACAATTATTTTTTGTGTCTAATTATAAGCTTATATACAAATTTTCACCCTTCTTACTTCAAAACTGACGAAGTCACCATACTAAATTGCGCCGTCTTAATTAACCCTTTAGGGGATGATTTTCCAAAAAACATAATACTTACAAACTTTGTTTCTAAACTGGAACTAATATGTAAATTTTCATGTTTTTAACTTCAAAAATGACGAAGTTGCCTACTAAGTACCATCCATTAAATTAACCCTTTAAGGGATGATTTTCCAAAAAAATGTGTTAAACTTAATTTTTGTTTATTACTATAAACTTAGATAAAAAATTTCATATTTACAACTCTAAAACTGACGAAGTTGGTTTGTATGAAAATGACCTCCAACCCCTATTTTTAGGGGATGAATTTCGAGAAAACAGTGGTACAGTTATTTTTTGTGTCTCACTATAAGCTTATATACAAATTTTCACCCTTCTTATTTCAAAACTGACGAAGTAGCCATACTAATTTGCGCCGTCTTAATTAACCCTTTAGGGGTTGATTTTCCAAAAAAACATATAACCTTTAAATTCTGTTTCTAATCTTGAACTAATATATACATTTTCATGTTTTTAACTTCAAAAATGACGAAGTTGCGTACTAACTTAAATTGAAGAAATTAACCCTTCAAGGGATGATTTTCCAAAAAAATGTGTTAAAGTTAACTTTTGTTTATTACTATAAACTTACATAAAAAATTTCAAATTTATAAATCTAAAACTAACAAAGTTGGTTTGTATGAAAGTGACTTCTAACCCTTATTTGTACCCCTTAGGGGATGAATTTCCAAAAATCCGTTCTTAGTGGACGTCTCCTTAGCATAAACTATCTGCCTGCCAAATTTCATCTTAATCGGTTCGGCAGTTTCTGAGATTTCTTGTTTAATCAGCGGTGTGTCGCTTTTCAATTTTATATATATAGATAGTTAGTTTATAAAAATAAATTAACTCTATTGGAGAGTGTATAGATAACAGAAGGTTTTAGAATCATGCCATGTATAACGAATACTTTTGTTGACTGTACGTTAAACAAAAGATACATTACGAATGCAATGTGTCGCCGATACATGACAGTAATCAGGTGCAGCTGCTAGTGATCGCAGCCACCACATTTCACACCGCGTTGGCTAAATTCCGACCGTAATTTGTGGAATCTAATTTAAAATACCTAATTCAAGGAGGTAAGGAAATAGGTATAGCGAAAATATTTTGTTTGGAATCAATAACAAAAGAAAATTTAATAACTTTACTAATAATACACTTGCTAAGTGGCCGCTCTGAAAATTTTAGTAGGTTAAGTTTAGTTAGGTTAAAGGATATTTTTTAATGTTGCAGCATTTTAGGTATCACCAAAGAAAACTGCTCCCATAAATTCATATTTAATAATGTACCTACAAAAAAAACTTTGTTCTGTTGATAAAAGGACTTTGACAAAAGAAGAGGTATTTAAATTTTTTGTGTAAGTACATGAAATTATTTTGTTATTTTTTAAGCTGATCTTCCATAAACGCTTAAATGCTTACACACTCTACTTCATCAATATAATATGCATCTTCCATCAATATAACCAACGATTAATATCAATATGTTCCTATCCTTTTATAACTTGCGTATATACTACAAACTCGTACATTACAAATTACATCACTTAATAATCATTGGTTGAAGCCAGAAACAAAATGTAGTTATACAGTGTATGCTGGTCCATACGAAACCAGCAACTACCGCTCACTCCCAAAGTAAGCGTCAATCGAATAATTCGAAACTCATTATATCTAGTTTAGTTTCGGAGCGAGCGGGTGAAGGAGGGAACAAATGGGTGTTAAATTAAACCAGGTGTCACGTGCAAGCCGCGGATTAATTAATCTGGAGACCTTCACCCTCAGCATCCTGCCACACCTGTTAAAACCATTGTCAGAAGGTTGGAGATTGAAGAGTTATAAACAATGGGAAAGGCTGGCTTCTCGGCAAAAGTCAAGGTTTGGTTCAAATTAAACTTAATTTGACCAATCAATCGATTAAGGTAAATAGAACGAAATTATCTTTCTTTATTTAAATACTTATTTAAGGATAGATTAAATTACGTTAGAATCACTCATGTAAGATTCGAAATTAGCTGTACCCTGTCATAATATTCGAGTATTTATAATATGGGATATTTCGACTATTTGCGACACGATAGGTACTCCATTTCAATAAATATAATCTATAGCAGCGAGAAATAAAAGAAACTTGCAAAATCATTATTATCTAGAGCGGAGTGTCAAAGAATTGTAAAGAAACAGTTCTTTAATATTAAACAAAAACCCTGCTATTTTCATCACTTATTCTCTTTTAATGAAAGAAAAGATCTTCCATTGTTTAAGAACTACATTCAGCTTTTCTCGGAACAACGTCTCTGCAGTAGCTCTCATACGATAATGCCCGATTACTCCTCGATTTTATCATTTCGATGACGATGTGATTCATGTTATAACTTTTTATATTTTGCTATTTTAAAGGCATCAGTATGGTATTCTATCTAAATTTTAACGACACATGTCATAATGTCATTGCTTGATTTGCTTCTGAAGCTGTTACTTTTGTTCTCGTTTATGTAAAACTTGCCCGAAAAGCTATGTAATTTATGAAGCACAAATATGTGATGAGACGGAGACTAAAATTTCTAAATCCGAACATGTTAGTTTGCTCACATACCTATAGTTAATGATGACGTAACGTAAGGCTTCGATCCACAACATAAACAACAAACCAGATTTTACAATAGAGAGGCACCAGAGTAGCACCAACTGTATTTACAAAAACGGCTTGGCATCTATGATTCCTTAATATCAGTCTTTTTCAGCATTTAATTCTATGGTCTTATTTTCACAGTCTATAACGAGTTTTTACATTCTTCAAAAACCACCGTCCACAAATGAGTATGTATAGTCTTGTTTATACTTAAATTAACTTTTCTTGGCCAGAAGTTCTAGACATTTTAAGGAAGCCAACCACAATTCACATTAAGAAATTTACCTCGCTGACTTTATTTAGTCGAGTAAGACTTTCAGCCTCATATTCATGTCAACGATGTAATTAAATTACGAGGCGTAATTTATAACGACGACATAAGAACTGCCTCGAGTGCGGAGCTGGAACCTAATTAAATAAACCACTGTAATAAAACATATTCACACAGGCGGCAATTATTAAGATACGTCTGATTGCGATGGAGAAATAATTTGTACTCTTACCTTCAACCAACCAAGCAACTGCTAAATACGCTTTCCCTGCTTATCTCTGCTATTCTCTGCTTATAGCTAAAGGGCTCTAGAGCACACTTCACCACGCTGTTTTAGTGCTGTTGATTAGAGGAGTAAATAGCCGACCCAAAAGTCGTTCACATAATGATAATTATGTTATTTACAGAAACTACATACGTATATAATTAGAGAATTTTTAGCTTTTTATTGACATAGTTGACTCAATCAGTTACATTTTCATACGATTTGATATAATATTACATCTCATATCAAATCTTGAGATCGTAGAGATCTTAAGATAAGATTATTAATTTATACGGGCCTTAACTGTGGACCTTAAGAATAGATGTAGCATTGATTATAATCAAAGTAGAGGAAAATATGCAGATAAAGCGCATTAAATTCAGTCAACACGTTTTTCATAATAATGATATTCCTCAGTTGATTGCTGTATTAACGGTTTCAATTTAAACCAATGAAATATACAAAAACGATATTGTCGTCGTAATTATGGGTAAATGTCATTTTGGAATTGTAATTAAAGCAAAATATTCGCATACCATTTATCACGAATTGCGTAAACTATACTTTAACATTAATTGGTAACCCTGTACCCTAGTCGCATGGCCGTATACCACATATCTACGACATATTACAAAACGACACTAACACGTGCAGTAATCTTA
This sequence comes from Thymelicus acteon, assembly GCA_951805285.1. NCBI lineage: Eukaryota > Metazoa > Arthropoda > Insecta > Lepidoptera > Hesperiidae > Thymelicus > Thymelicus acteon. Next base: position 17,257,104 of record OX638229.1, read on the forward strand.
AGTCTGTAGTCTGTACTTAACAAAGGAAAATGATCAAGACAAAATATTGACAGGCTCATCTGTAGTAGGTGCGTATCAAGTTACACCTGTCAAAAGTTTAAATCATGCTACATGGGACTGGTTGAAACATCGGGACAACTCATTTGAGTAATTTGTCGAAACATAATGACACTATTAGCAAACCGAAACACCAAAACTATTGTCAGTACCAAAACATCGTCGGAGCGACGAACTACATCATTCGTCATTCGCCGCAGTTGTCGAACACAATTTACATGAACAAGATAGCGCTTTCAATATCATTAATGATACGCAAAACTTGAATCCAAGTGAGTAATGATACGCCGCACGCAGTAATTATTTGTCCCACGAACGATACACTATAAATCTCTTGTATCACTAATAGTTCAAGCAAACGTAAACCTTAATACGAGAGACAAAAGGCAAAGTCTCCCCGCAGCACCAGCGAGATGTTAAGGCACATGTAGGTTAATAGCTCGTCCGATGTCACAGAGATTATTGGATCCAGCGGGGTTTTATTTTAAAATTCTTGAGCGAACTTATGACACTTTTTAATAATGGCAGGGTGCGATAGATGGCTGTAGAGTATTATATCAACGTCTTTTCTAAGTGAAAGAGCTTTGGAAAATGTACAGCGAACATTGTACATAAAATAATAAACCGTGTCGAAAGCGCGCGTATTAGAATTTTCAAAGCATGTAAGAAAATTTATCACGATAGCAGCAAACGGCGATACAATGCAGTTGATGTCATGTGGGTGAGTTACTGCATTCTGTGGACATTTGTGGAACATATTTGAAATGAAACGAAATAAGTTTGCCTTTACTTATAATAATATATTTAGGGCATCGGGCCCTTCAGAACTAATGATTATGATCGTTTCATATGAAAATTTAAATAAATATTGATAGATTTATATTTTTTTACGTTTTTTTTATACATTATAAATTTACCAGATTTGTTATTTTATTTCAATAGCCTCATCAATTTTCTATTGTTACAGTTATTTAAAATGGATTTATATAAAAAGTTAAATATATCATGTATGAAATTGATAAATAATTAATGAAAAAATTACAACACTTTATGTTGATACCGCTCTTTGAACATTACCTAAACAGTTGTTATAAAATGAAGTAGGAAATTGTATCCTCGTAAAAGCGAAAATTTTAAAAGTATAAAAAGGCGTGACATACAGAATGATAGCAAACGAGCAGACGCTCGGTTTATTCAAATTTATATGTCATTAAACGACAGAGTACAAAGTTTATCTGTAAATTTCGCTAAACCATGCCACGTTAAATACTTCCAAGCTTAGAAGGCGTGGTGGGGCGGGCCCGAGACTACGATCTACTGGATTTATACCAGGAGCCTGTTACAAATCTTCGGTAAGCCGCAGTCGAAACACAGTTCACTTTGTAGCGAATTTCATAGGATTTACGTTTATTAAGCAAGGATGAAATATAAGGGACCCAGTGGTGTTCCCTGTAACACTCCACGATGAAGTACTCGCTTTTAGACTTATAAGACATACTGAAGTAGTTTTAATATTTGATGAAGAATCTTCTTACATAGTTGAAAAGCCCAGTTAGGTAAAATAGTAACACATAATTAGTAGTACTTATGCCTTATGAAGGTAACAAAAAAAATCCTTTAAAATATATTTATCAGTAGATATTTGTATTAACATACCCCATTTTCATTTTCACAGGTTCACCGTCTGAAATTAAAACAAAACAGGTTATTTAAGAAAACAGCGCGAGCGAGTTATTACATTGTACAGAACAACAATAACGTCCAAATGTAATTTGTATTAGTGGCATGTCATCGAATGTCTAGGGTATTAATAATTGAGGCCAGATTCGCAGCAACCCATCTATATTAGGATTTGCGACCGCCTGACAGGCGGCTCGTGGTATTAATAATTGACATGGCCTGTCCACGCCGAGATCAAATTGATCGTGATTCGTGACCTATTACTATGTAACAATTAAAGTATATTTTAACTATATTTCTTTATAGGCAAATTTATTTTCTGTTGCTTTATAGTACAGTATAGTTTTTTTTATATTGCTAAAACTAAAGAATGGGAGAAGTCATTAATTTTTATTTAAACACTTTTATTAGGCTTTATACTCTGTTTGTGTGTCAAATTTGCAGCTTTAATTACACCTACTTCCTCTTCTAATGAGTGGATTTTTACGTATTACTGAACTTCTGTAGCTCGAGCACGAATATTTGCGAGAAAGTATTCGTATGGTTAACGTAAGCAATTTGTATGGAATTTTTTAAAAAGCGCCCCTATCGTACGTAAATGGTACTAAAATGCCATACAAATTTGACAAATTGCTTACGTTAACCATACGAATACTTTCTCGCAAATATTCGTGCTCGAGCTACTGATGACAATGCATTTTCGTGATAAGTATGTACTTTTAGAATAATCAGTTTGGCTCTAAACAAGGAAGCGCCTTAACGGTTAAAAGTTTTTTTTTTTTTGCTTAAGTACCTAATTTGACACTATGAAAGTGAGTATTTAGTTTATAAACTAATAACTAATTTTAATGTTCTAAACATCTATACAAATAAATAAAATCGGAGTGTCTGTTTGTAATATGAAAAGAACCGCTTTTTACTAAGTGCATTTTGATGTATAAAAGATACATATACCAAAACAACATTTTTTACAATTTTTGTCTGTCTGTCTGTCTGTTTGTTCCGGCTAATCTCTGTAATGGCTGGATCGATTTTGACGGGAATTTCACTGGAAGATAGCTGATGTAACAAGGAGTAACTTAGGCTACTTTTATCTTAGAAAAAAAATAGTTTGTTAGGCGATACGAAGATCGCTGGGTCAGCTATTTCATAAATAAAAAGATATACATAGTGAAATAACCACAGACCTGTATACTCTAGGTATATGTCTGTGGAAATAACCTTACAGTCTACCACAAAATTTATGTCCTTATTTACTCGGATTGCGGGTGAATTTAGTATACTGGTAGCTGTTTAGAACAAGGAAACAAAAGTTCCAGGTACCCATCAAAGTTGTAGTCATAATGTCTTGCGTCGCGTCGCCTCGTAATAATAAAGAAGCGTTGTTTCCCAAGTAGGGTATGCAAAACAGTTCAAAGGTAACAACAAAATAAGTGGCAAAACAAAACGGGACCGAGTGAAGAATAGACGGCACGCGAATAACAGAGACGAAGTTCTCCTCAGGGAATAGAACCAGAGAAACTTTTGACTTATTTTCATTTGACATACTCCTAATAACAAGGGTGGACGAAGGAATATAAATTTGAATAATGATTTATTAATGCAGCCAAGATGAGCATATTATAAACAAATGAAATAATCTAAATTTTAATAACAAAAAATAACCGACTTCAAAGTCTCAAAAACTAATTTTCAGATCTCGTTCAAATTTATGTGAGACCACATGACAAGCACCTGCTTTCGATTAAAAAAAAGAATCATCGAAATCGGTTGGCGTGATATTGAGTTATTCGTCAATTTGTCGCGCACATCTTAACACAAATTTACGACTTATGTGGTTTTCTCATGGATGCCATTGTCAAATCTCAATAAAATTTATGTGGGACTACATGACAGCCACCAGCTTTCGATTAAAAAAACAATCATCAAAATCGCTTCGCCCAGTCCAAAGTTCTGAGGTAACAAACATAAAAAAAATACAGTCGAATTGAGAACCTCCTCCTTTTTTTGAAGTCGGTTAAAAAGCAAAGCAAAGCAAAGCAACAACCCATAATTGTCCCACTGCTGGGCTCAGGGTCTCCTCTCACAATGTGAGGGGTATTAGGCCATAGTCTACCACGCCGACCAAGTGCGGATTGGTAGACTTCACACCTTTGAGAACTTTATGAAGAACTCTCCGGTATGCAGGTTTCCTCACGATGTTTTCCTTCACCGAAGCAAGTGATAATTAACTTCTAATACGCACATAATATGTGAAAATTAGAGGTACGTGCCAGGATTTGAACTCGGGCCCCTTCGTTCGGGAGAACAACGTTCTAACCTCTAGGCTATCACTTGGGGTCACTATTTCAAATTTAATTTAGTAAATAAAACATTCATCATACCTCCAGATTTGGACCCAGTCGCGGGTGGGTTAAATAATATACATACATATACAGTGCAAACATCAAAGACCCGAGAACCAACATTGATGAGTCAATAATGTCGGTCACGGCCGGGATTGATCCCACGGCCCTTCGGGTTTTGAAGTTCTTATGTGACTTGCAAAAAGGTTGCGACTAAACGTTTGCGCTACCATGGAGGGGGTATGAAAACACTGGACGCATGGCCCTAGCTTCTTATTATCTTTGCCTCTTTTAAAATTTAATGTTTTTACTTAAACAAATCTCACAGAGTCTCAACAGCGTGATTCAGGTTCGTGAACAACGCCATCTAGTTTGCTTGTGTAAACATAGGTAGTACACAAGTAATATTTTATTATATTAGTGACTTGAATATTTTTAAAAACTGATATGACGGTGGAATTTCAATCGGTCGTCGAGAATGACGATGATTAATGTTTCTTGTTTTTATTTTTATTTAGTACAAAAATAGTTTTTGAAAGATAATTAAAACTGATACACGTTATTAAATTAAATATTTATTTAATTACGTCAAAGAAGTATAACTTCTCACGCACTTACAAAAGTACACGCACCCTTTTTCTTTACTTGACTGACTATAAGAGCCTTTAGCAGTCGCGCGAATCCCGAGGGCGGGTCAGTAGTGTAGTGTTGGTAGCGTATGATAATATTATGATTTACAACGCGGCCGCTGTTGGCTGCACGAATTAATTAATTACAAGTGTCGACACGATCGCAGCACGTGATCTTAACGTGTTTGTACCTAATTATAATATCACTTACGATTAAATACCAACACATTAGCTTGTGATTCGATCAATGGTTATGCGCAGCCAATAGTGAAAAATTTATTCATGCTATCCCATAAGTAGTTTCGTTAGATAGTGAGTTGGATAAGCCGAGATCTTTTATCTAGAGATCACTCGCGTATATTTGCGATTTGCGAAAAAGCGATTGTAATTTTCCTCCTGCCTGCTTTCCGAACTAGTAACATGCTTATAATCCTTCAGCAAAAATAAAAACCGTATGATCGGCGGAAGGTTCAATCAAGGAATCAAATACAAATCGCTCACCTAGTAATATAATGGCACATCTGCAAAAAATGCGAAATTGAGTTTATATGGTATACGTGTTTAAAAGTGCATAATCTACATAGTGATAAATATGTATTAATGTCTATACTAGTAACCAAACCCATACAATCTGGAAAAAAAACATAAATTAATTTTAAACATTTTTATATCATTTTTGAAATTCGCTTCTGTAAAATATGACAAATGTAGATGTGCCGTTGTATTACTAGGTGAGCGAAATATTCTCAATAATTTTCAAGGTTATTACGAGTATTATTTATGTAAGAATCTCTAAATTACAATCTGATAGCCAAGATTAGAGGTGATATATTCATATTATGTAATTTTGAATTGTTGCTCGTCGAGGCTGGGATCCATTAAAAATGTTAAATAAATAATTTTGTTGAAAGATGTTTTAATTAATAAACTGAGTTCAAAGCGGACTGATAAACATACGAGATACTAATTAAGAATTTTAACGAGAAAATTATCATAACATGTTTAACACTTACGTTCGTTACGTTAGATTTGTTGGAAAACAGAACTAAAGAGCTCGCGTCCCACTTTCATGAGTAAAATTAATTAAGATTGAACAAGTGAACACGGCAAGACCTGCAATACAAATTGATGTAAAGAAACAAACAACCAAAATAACGAGATAAAATGAAATAACAAAAAGTAGAAATGAAGAGATTGCGAGACCTGTCATGGCGAACCCCTGAATGAGTTGATTCGCGGAACATAGAAAGAGACAATGCTACATTCATTCGCTGGGCTAGGGATTCGTACGTCGGAACAGAACCTCTTTATGATCACAAATTTTTTTTATCTATTTGTCTGTCTGCTTGCTCCTTATAACTACAATTTTTCTTGATATTTTACTGGACTACAAACCTGCAATTAGTTTGAAATCGATCACTTCACTCGCAGCTATAATTACTGAGAATATTGATAATTTTATGACTTCGTTAATTGAAAGCGCTTCATAATTCGTTAAATGAAAATCTATTGTAGCATGCTATGAATGCTATCAAGCATATCTATTCATCGCATATCTGAACTTAATAGCGATGACTGCGATAGAGTTTAAGTTGAGTGTTAAACTTAGAAATATTCGACCAGGGCAAGAATTATTTGCCGATAAACTGGCTTGCAGTTTGGCAGACATGGAAATGTGGAACATGTACACTCATTTGTTGGCAATAAATAAAATAAAAAAAATTATCATTTCACTACTCAATTAACAATTCGCAATGAGAAACGGCTGCAAAATAGGTACAAAAACGTCAAAAACCCACCAAATCTCATTTCAGTGTGCTTTTCTACTGAGCTCGAGCATTTGAAATCCGTGTCAAAAGAAACTGAATACGCTGAGTTACCTCTAGAGACTTAGACCGCGCAACAAACAAGTCAAACTCGCCGATGTCGGGAAGCACGGGTCGATAACCACATAAAGTGAAAGTCGACGACAAAATTAACCCTTGACTTCATTAGTGTCCTCTTTGTAAACTTGACGCTGGTTTCTTCAAAGAAGAAAATTTCAAGACGCGCCATGCTTACGCTTTGATTGTTAAGCGATAAATGTACGAGAATTTGGAACAGTGACTCGACTTAAGTTCCTTGGGAACTTAATTTTCAATTTATTATTAACAAGAAAGTATATTGTACACCGTAATTAAATAGGAATTTGTTGAGTTGGAATGTTTGTTTGTGAAGATTTAATTTTAATGAGCCTCTTATCCTGGTTTTTCTGAGTAAAAAATACTATTCCCTTATGTCGTATCTAGTCACGACTAATTTTATTTTTCTATTTACGGTCTCATACATTGAAAAATTAACAAATACATGTAGTTTAGTACTATGATTGATACGGCTGATATGATACTAGAGTTAGGGGTCTGGCTGTGGAATTTTTCAATATCTACTAGTAAATCCTTGACCCTGAGATGCCTGTAATGTAATGCAAATGACAAAGCCTAGATAAATCCCAAACCGACGTTCCCCGCTGTCTGCAGCATCACTGATGTGCTGACGTCAATTCTATTGGCAAAGGCGTTTACATTTAGATCCTATTTACATGAAAATCAAACAATGACCACACTATTATAATTTACCTCGTGAGCGTTCAGGTGCGGAACATAGAACTCTGACAATAACGGAGATCCTAAGTGCCAAGTCAAGAAAGTTATTCTATAAAATCGATAAGTGCTTCGTACACTATTACAAAACTCCTTGTACAAGAGTTTTTATTTATTAGCTCAATCCAACTTTGAAATTGTTATTTATGTGTACGACTATAATAAGATAATATTAGAGATAGATAACATTTTTAACTTCATTTCCTTAATTTCCCATTATGTTTTAAATGTCCGGCCAAATGGCTATTTAAAGATACTAAATTGAATTATTCGTATTGTATAAATAAAGTTTAATTGTTCATTACTGTTAAAATTTTATTGACCACTTGGTTGAAATAATGGAACATTCACCTTCATGTGCTCGTATATTTGACGTGCAAGCCTGATCGTTGCGATTTATGAACACTCAACTAACCTCAATGAAGTCTTCATATTATTTGAAGACAAAGAAGAATATTCGAATTGTAATTTAAGTTTTGAAACAAATAAATATAAACTGGGTAGTGATAAACCTGCTGGTCTCAGCACAGTTGAAGTAAAACCAGAGATCAACAAACATTGGTTCAGTATCAATATTATATATAAGGTAATAAGACTAATAAGGTTGTCACACACTAACACCATAGATGCGACCGAGCGGAGCCGAGCGGAGCGGAGCCGAGCGGAACCGGTAAAAAATGTTCTGTACCCACGGTCTCCGAACCACCTCCGGACTGCCTCGGGCCTGCCTTCGTACCGGCTTCGCAACGCACCGCCTCCCCTCCGATCCCGTGCTAGTAAACAACATTACTCAGAATATAGGTTAAGCACTTAATTCAGCAACTGAGCCGAATAGGGAAACTTGAAACTGCCACATAAAGAAGCACTTAAATGTACAAAATACTCATGTAGAAACGAAAATCATAATTTATAATTTAATTTAATTTAATTTATAATTTACAATTTATTCGAACTACGATCACGTGAACGGTAGAAAATTATAAGGTTTTGGCTTTTAAATATACAGAACAAAAAGTGTGTGCATTTACAAGAGTTTGTGTACTCACAAGAAGTAATAAAGAGTTAAAACTCTTTTAAACGCCGAAACGGTCACGAATTGTCCTGGAAACGACTCAGACGAAATGAAAGAGATGTAACCGTGTACTAAGTTATCAAATCAACGCACACAAAAGGCTGGCACCATAAAAAGTTAACTCGATGAAACTACTTCATATGGAGAAAGTTGGGGACACTTTACCAAATGTGCCGATCCCGACACCAGTGTAGAGGAAATAACAAAAAAGTTTTGACTTATTGCCCCCGACTCGAGCTTCCCGTAAACACGTAAGTTTTGTGTTTTTGCGAATATCCGCATTCACTAATTTGGAACCTATTCAAGGGAGTGAAGGCAAATTTATGTTTTGTAATTCTTGCAACATGTTGTGACAGATTTTTTCTATGTATGAGTGCTGTGAGCTTTTTCAAATAAACATGAAATCTCAAATTGAGTTTACATAAACACACGACGGGTTAATTTTAAACCATCTCGCCAGGTTTAGTGGGTACTCATACCAAAGGACTGAGACTGAGCATAATAAATGAAACTTGAATTACGAGTACAATGCAATACTTAAATTTGTAGAATTTCATACGTATATTAATTAGGCTGGGCTTTAAATATAATGTTAGTATATCGGTACACTATAATTGTTAAGTAAAGGTAAAGAGAAAGCAGTCTTCCCACACTACGGCGTCTGCAGCGCCTGAATCTGATCTGATTGTGAGCTGCGAGATCTCTCCCATCGCCCGGGCAGAGTGTAATGTGGCCAATGTCCCCGGTAATCCACCGTTTTGTGGCCAGATTGCTTACGTGTACACTCAGCTATGTAAGTGCCACCATCCAAACACAGTTCAGTAAAATCATTCCTATAATATTTACCGTAATGGTATAATGTCACAAAATTTTTACCGCTCATTTACACGCGCGTGTCGCGGACCGTCTCGTGGCGCGTCCGTAAGCCACGCCCCCTACGCGCGTGTGAACACCACGCGAGCGCTCGCGCGAGCCCCTTTGGCGCGCGCCTATAAAACCGCTCCCGTCGCGAGCCCTGCGAGCGCGAGACGCGCCGCGGTCTGGTCCGCGAGCGCCCTGTTCACACGGGCGCGTATGCGCGCGTCTCGCGAATTGTCTCGTGGCTCGCGCGCGCGTGTAAATGGGGTATTAATGAATTTTGTTATTATTATACGAATTACTGTCATTTTGACATTTATATCAATGTGTTATTTATGTCTTGGTTCCTTCTTGATTCTTACCTATTAAATTTGTTAATTTGTAGATGTCAAACTGGGTTGAGAGGAGAGCGGAGAAAGAAAAAAAAGAAGATAATAAAAAAAAACAATATTAAAAAACAATAATATAATAAATATACTTAATAATAATCATTTCTTCATAACGCGCTAAAAACGCGCTTTAAAAAGTCACCTGTGACGTTTTTCGTCATCTTTTGTGTCACCGTCACCGTGTCACAAATCTTAAAATTTCACTCAATTTATTTCTTAACGTGCCTAAAGAAGTATAACTTCAATAAAATAGCAAGGGAGAAATGGCATAAATCGTGCAGTAACGACTATAGGCGCCGTATTTTATATTGTTTCTAAACCAATCACCACATGGAGTGAGCACGCACAATTCACAAGAGTCATTTCCCGCAGTATTATTAAAAATCAAATAAAACTCGTTCAACACGTTCCAATACAGAGCTAAACGCATTGGGTGTTCGGTTGCCATCGTTTGTTCACGTCCACGGGCGGTGCCGCGCGGGATAAACGTATGGAATGCGGCCAAGCATAAAAATAACATCAACTGTATCCGCATTGTACGTACAAAGTATTGCTTAAACAGAAATGTAATTTCCTCGGCCAGCGAAATTGAATGTAAAGTTATCCACATGCTTCCACGTTCGGGCGAAGAGCAGTTATATAACGGACATTTACGACGAATACTTACTTATTTAAGTAAAATTCTCTCTATTCAAAGCTTCGTACAAATTCTGAGGGCGCCCAAGCACAGAGAAATCCGTTAGTAACAGCTCTGTATTTGGTAGTACAATAAAACGAAACCGAGCTGAAATGGTTTTATTAATTTAAACTGGAGTCGTTGCCCGTATCCTTTATGGGAAGAGTACGTTCGGGAGCTTTGCTTTCTTATTCAAATCGTTTGGCCAAACTGTTGACTTATGAGCCCCAGGGGCCTGCGCTCACACCAGTTAATGTATGTCAATATATTTTTTATCGCTTCAGTGGGATCGATGGAGATTAATTAAATTAAAAAAAATACTTCCAGTGATATGGGTCGCATAAATTTTATTTGCCTAGTAAAAGAAGGAAGAAGAGAGAATAGTGAATAGGCATTTATTAAGTTAGTGCGTTCACCATCTTGGACTCCATCGCCACTTACCATCAGGTGGGATTGTTGTCAAGCACTAACTTATCTAACGTAAAAAAAAGGAAGGATTAAGTAAAACCTAGTAAAATGAGTGCTGCTTGGGGAGTACAGAAACAGTTTCCAACGCCTGCATGTTTTCTGTGATTTGTTACTACGGAGGAAGCAATAATTTATGACGGTGTCTTTTTCACTTTACTCACCGAGCATTGAATTGATTACTCCTGCTCTGGCTCATGCCTGATATTGGTTAAAGTCATTATTTTAAAAACAAGTTCTCTGTTTGCATCTATATATATAAAATTGAAAAGCGACACACCGCTGATTAAACAAAAAATCTCAGAAACTGCCGAACCGATTAAGATGAAATTTGGTAGGTAGATAGTTCCTGCTAAGGAGACGTCCATAAGAACGGATTTTTGGAAATTCATCCCCTAAGGGGTACAAATAAGGGTTAGAAGTCATTTTCATACAAACCAACTTCGTCAGTTTTAGAGTTATAAATATGAAATTTTTTATGTTAGTTTATAGTAATAAACAAAAGTTAACTTTAACACATTTTTTTGGAAAATCATCCCTTAAAGGGTTAATTTCTTCAATTTAACTTAGTACGCAACTTCGTCATTTTTTAAGTTAAAAACATGAAAATTTATATATTAGTTCAAAATTAGAAACAAAATTTAAGGGTTATGTGTTTTTTTGGAAAATCAACCCCTAAAGGGTCGAATAAGGTTGTTCAAGATTGTATGGGAACTTCGTCAGTTTTGAAGTTAGAAGGGTGAAAATTTATATATAAGCTTATAGTTAGACACAAAAAATAACTGTATCACTGTTTTCTCGAAATTCATCCCCTAAAAATAGGGGTTGGAAGTCTTTTACATATAAATCAGCTTCATCAGTTTTAGAGTTATAAGTATGAATTTTTTTATGTATGTTTATAGTAATAAACAAAAGTTAACTTCAACACATTTTTTTCATACAACAAGTTTTTTTGAAAATCATCCCTTAAAGGGTTAATTTAATGGATGGTACTTAGTAGGCAACTTCGTCATTTTTCAAGTTAAAAACATGAAAATTTACATATTAGCTCCAGACTAGAAACAAAATTTGTAAGTATGTATTATGTTTATTTGGAAAATCATCCCCTAAAGGGTTAATTAAGACGGCGCAAATTAGTATGGCAACTTCGTCAGTTTTGAAATAAGAAGGGTGAAATTTAGTATAAAAGCTTATAGTTAGACACAAAAAATATCTGTATCACTGTTTTATCGAAATTCATCCCCTACAAATAGGGGTTGGAGGTCATTTTCATACAAACCAACTTCGTTAGTTTTTGAGTTGTAAATATGAATTTTTTTATGTAAGTTTATAGTAATAAACAGAAATTAAGTTTAACACATTTTTTTGGAAAATCATCCCTTAAAGAGTTAATTTAATGGATGGTATTTAGTAGGCAACTTTGTCATTTTTGAAGTTAAAAACATGAAAATTTACATATTAGCTCCAGTTTAGAAACAAAGTTTGTAAGTATTATGTTTTTTGGAAAATCATCCCGTAAAGGGTTAATTAAGACGGCGCAATTTAGTATGGTAACTTCGTCAGTTTTGAAGTAAGAAGGGTGAAAATTTGTATATAAGCTTATAATTAGACACAAAAAATAACTGTACCACTGTTTTCTCGAAATTCATCCCCTAAAAATAGGGGTTGGAAGTCATTTATATACAAATCAACTTCGTCAGTTTTAGAGTTATAAATATGAAATTTTTTATGTAAGTTTATTGTTATTAACTTTAAAATTTAGCTGAAAATCATCCCTTAAAGGGCTAATTTAGGGGATGGAACTTACTACGCAACTTCGTCATTTTTGAAGTTAAAAACATAAAAAATTATGTATTAGCTCAAGATTAGAAAGAATCAGTAATGTTTTTTTTTTGGAAAATCCTCCCCTGAAGGGTTAATTAATTAGGAAGTGCAAGTTAGTATGGCAACTTCGTCTGTTTTGAAGTAAAAAACTTGAAAATTTATATATTAGTTCAAGATTGGAAAGAAAATTTAAAAATTATGTTTTTTTTTTTTGGAAAATCAACCCCCAAAGGATTGAATAAGCTTATGCAAGTTGGTATGGCAACTTCGTCAGTTTTGAAGTAAGAAGGGTGAAAATTTGTATATAAGATTATAGTTAGACACAAAAAATAACTGTACCACTGTTTTCTCGAAATTCATCCCCTAAGAGGTAAATAAAGAGGTTGCAAGTTTTTCCAGAACTTTTTCAATTTCAAACTCAGAAATATGAAAATTAATATGTAAGCTTATAGTGAGAAACAAAAAATTTGTGTAGAGGACTTTACGGACGGGAGCAGGAGGTGAGAGGAAGCGAGAGAGGGACCGAGAATGGGAGAGGGAGAGGGACAGAGAGCGGGAGAGAGAGAGGGAGAGGGAGAGGGACAGAAAGCGGGAGAGGGCCCGAGAGCGGGAGAAAGAGAGGGACAGGGGGCGGGAGAGGGAGAGGGACGGGAAGCGGGATAGGGCCCGGGAGCGGGATAGGGAGAGGGAGAGGGACAGGGAGCGGGAGAGGGAGAGAAAAGGACAGGGGTATTATTGTCTGTTTGTCTGTCCGGGCATCACATGAAAACCCTTGAACTGATTTCGACGGAAATTAGTTAAGTTATTCCTTATACTTTGGATTACGTTTTAAAAAACTTTTCATCGCGATGAAATTAAAAGTTTTCCCGGGAAACAAGATGAAACTTAGTATGGAATATTTTTAAAATACCAACGTCTTGCTTTAAATTTGAAACAAACGTTCTTCATTTAATTGATGGAATAATATTGTTTTCGAGTTTTTCAAAATTTTTCATGGAAAAGAAAAACAAATTAATGTTAATGTTGTTTATTTTTCAAAATCCGTACCCGGAGGAATGATTTGTGATTGTATCGTAGGTTTCAGTATATAAATTCCAAAAATATAAATAATTCAATATAAATTAACCTGTTTTTAAATTTTCATCTGCAAGGGGTACAAATATGATAAGCATAAATTCCGCATGCGAAGCTGCGGGCAACAGCTAGTTTTATATAAATTTAAATCCATAAAGTACTGTGTGAACTTTGACAAATATTGACGAATGCAAAATTATCACAATAACGACTTTATTTTTCCTTTATTTTCCTACAAATGAAGCATGTTTAAAACTTAAGGTATTATACATTCTTGAAACCAGCATACTAGTTAAGCTCTCACACACGAACGTTTCAATAAATACACAATCACACACGATCAAAACTTGCCACCCTCTACGCATCGTATCACAGTCATAATACCTTCCAATCTTTAAAAGTGTAAACTAATATTACATGCAACATCATTAAACGGTGAATATAAAAAAACAATAATGAATTGATCAGCACAAAAGCATGATACCGCCAAAAATTAGTAAAAGAAAACATTGATTAAAAGTACGTAGTATTTTTGAAGTGAAAACTTCTTGAGCATCGTTGTCATTTGAAAGTTGACGAAACGCAAAAGCGACAGTAAAAAGAGACACACATAAATTCATAAGGTTTAACGTGGGAGAAAATGAGATAGGAAGCATTATACAGTGTTTCTTATGTTTGTGTTACTTTAAAAAATGCTAAGTTGTATTCATAGATGGCGCGAGGAACAAGATAGAAGATTCGTTTTATTGCTGGATAGATGGCGCTAGCTGCTCATTTTACTCTTTGTATTATGTTAAGAGATGGCGTTAGTTACCACTGTTTTATTTTTATTTAGTACAAACTTGTTTTTGAAAGATAATTAAAACTGATACACGTTATTAAATTAATACCTTTATATTTGAAAGTTTCACTTCTACCACGTGTGAATTGCACACATTTTTTTGTTTTACTTCGTTAAATGTGAGTATAAATTGACAAGATTACAGGTATAACATAATTTAGAAATGACAAGACGTATTGGTAAAACTTTCCGCGGCACAAGCCCGCTATCGGCTGCAACACTTCCCGGCAAAGTGACTTCGCAGAACTGATAAGTGCATCTCCTTTATAACATGTTTGTGCCAAACTGCGGGAACCGTTTCATTTCTCGCTATCGACTGAAGCCAGAATAAATATTAGGAAGGAGGCATCGCATGTAAATCTTCGGAGAAAATGCATATTTTACCCTACTTTTAAAATAGCAAATGGTTGAATCTGTAGAATGTGACGGATGATACTTTTTCACTGTAATAGCACAGATAATATAACCTTTTTAGGGTTGCGTAGTCAAAATGAAAAAAATTACAGTTACGTAATGTCCATCCGTCTGTCCGTAGCATAGCGCAGAGACCCTTAGTGTAAGAGAGCTGTACATATTGTATATAATTTGGCTCAAGGGTTAAGTTATATGTAACGAGTAACATACAATTGCAATAATTGCTGTGAATACAAGTATTAAATAAATAAATAAATAAATAAATAAATAAATAAATAAATAAATAAATAAATAAATAAATAAATAAATAAATAAATATAGAAAAATCAGTGATAGCATAGCGGTTAGAATATTAGTATCCCGAACACAGGGGCCCGAGTTCAAATCCTGGCACGCACCTCAAATTTTCAAATATTCTGTGCGTATTTGAAGTTAATTATCACTTGGTTCGGTGAAGGAAAACATCCTGAAGAAACCTGCATACCTGAGAGTTCTCCATAATGTTCTCAAAGGTGTTTGAAGTATACCTACCAACCCGCAGTTGGCCAGCGTGGTAGTCTATGGCTTGTACCCCTCACATTGGGAGACCTCGAGCCCAGTAGTGGGACAATTATTGGTTGTTACTTTTATACATATTATTATATAGCACGCCGAAAAAGTGGCAGAATAAAATATGTAAATACAATTTTTTTTCAGGGTACCTTCCCTACACGTGAATTATAATTTTTTTTCTGGTTAACCGATAACCGTTGGGGAACAAAGGTCGTCGAATGGTGCCCACGTCTCAGAAAAATAATTGTAGACGCCCCCCAACTAGGTGGATTGACAACTTGAAGAAGACAGTGGGCATCCGCTGGATTCAGAAGGCTCAGGATCGGACAGAATGGCGCAAGTTAAGGAAAGACCATGTCCAGTGGATGGACCTCTAACGGCAAATAGATAGATGGATGGATGGATCCCATGGTGTGGAGAGTCGTTGGAAAGGTGATTCAAAAACCATTTTTGGATTTAAGGACTCGCTTGCGAAATATTAAGCTTTAAATCTTTTTGGTTAGATTCAAGTGTCCCTCCTTTAGTGGCAGGCTCAGGACTTAAGTTAGCTTGAGTACTTAATGAGTACTAGACTATTACTTACAACTAACGCTACATTGCGCGTGGCCTAACATGCACTTAAAAATTCGTTTGGTAGGTTTTGAATTTATCGCAGATAGGTAGACCAAAAGGCAGTTTAAATTATCTATAACTATAATAAAACTCATGGGGCAAATTTTCTGTAGCGATAATAATACTAAGGGGCCATCCATAAATTACGTCACACGTTAGGGGGGAGAGGGGGGGGGGTCGATGTAATGTGACATCGTGTGACAAGGGGTGGGAGGGAGTCCTAAGTTTCGTGACGTCACATTTAAATATCGAATAATTGGTATGTACAGGTAAATATTAAAAAACAATTAATGGAAATAAAACTTATTTTGGAACTGCTGTTTTAATTTAATAATTTCTAGGTGTAAAATTTCATAATATGTGACGTCACACTAGGGGGGGAGGTCTCACAAGTGTGACCAGCTGTGACAAGGAGGAGGGGAGGGGTCAAAAAGTTATGAAATTAGTGTGACGTAATTTATGGATGGCCCCTAATGTATGAGTACACCAATTGCGAAGTACTTAAACATGAAATGAAATTACATCTCCGATAACAAAGACAAATGTTTAACATTCATAATGACTTAACCATAAGGAGTTAACATAACGACAAAGATTTACATAACGACATGACACGACACGACACGACACGTATAACACGTATAACACGCGGAATAAATGGGAAATGCCGAACATCTTCCTCCGGCATTACGCGCCCGGCATTACCCGAGCCGCGTATGATTGATGACTCCTTGCGAATTGTTAAAGCATTTGCCAGTTAAAATTTAGCCGTTTTAGCTAAATACGAGAAAGATTGGTGACGTCAGCTGTCCCTGACTCCGATAGGTTTCCATTGGATGCGTTGAATTAATTTAAGCGGCTTTTATATGAGATAGCTAATCCATCACGCGGCTAATGTTAATTGGAGGACTTGTCTGTTTATTATCGGTGTACGTGACGCGGAAATACGGGATTTGTTTTAGCCGACGGCGCTTGAGATACTTGGGGAACTTACACAGTTTATATTATTACTATATGGCATCATTGGCAGCGAGATAATAATACGGACGAGTGGTAATTAAATGTAAATGCAAAAGAAATTAAATGAAACAAAAATGCAAACTATTCAATACACATTCACTATTAAGTATGATTAATATAACACCACTACGCTTAGACTTAATTAACAATGAGACAGAGAGAAGTAGAGTGATGTTTCCAAAGGTAAAGAGTGAGCGTTAAGTTCTGTCGTCTTTTTCTTTTTTCTTTCAAAGGTTGTGTCATCTATCGTATGTTCCTTGATGTTCTACTAAAATAGAACTTTATAATGCTTGGTAGCTAAACTCGCAGATATCAGTACCGTACAATATATGTGCTGGTCCATTTTGTAATCGTAATCTTCAAGAAGATACTCTGCGTCTCCCGTTGTAAAAAATTTCGTCCCACTAGCACAGCTATACTCAACATGCGGCCCGCCCCCGCCTGGCTTTTGTAGTTGGCCCATCTGGGGTTACTCCATTTTATTATAATCGTGAAAACCTAAGAAATCAATACCAGTTTTTCTTTGTTTTGCGGCCCGCGACAGCATGACTAACACGTTTTTGTAGCCCGTATGAAAAAAAGGTAGATTACCACTGCACTAGAATTTCCTAGATAACCTGATGGGATATCGATAAGCATCGAGATCTTCAGTGCCTTTCTACTCAATATCCTATTCTCTTTGCGACCATAATCCTAACATCCCATATGGGACTATGACTCGTTAAGAGTCTCCGCAAAAAGACTTGATTGACACAGACCTATTAAACGATTTAGTATATATATAAACTACTGAAAATACAATACTTATTGTAACATAGCTAACCATTTATCATATGACTTGATACTCGACGTGGGAAGGACAAATCGACCGTACAATAGTGATAACTCGTACAAGGCACTGGCTTTTAATCAACAACAGGCTTCAAGGTCCAATTACTTTCTACGGTGGTTGAATCGAAACTCAAATTTCGAGGAATTCGGTTATCCATTGTGCCAACCTATATTTGAAGCTTTCACAATTTAGTTCTAACGTGTTTTATAAAATTTTACTGAAATACTATTTGTAATTTCACGCCTTCACTTATAAACATTTTTATGTTTAGTCAAAACGAGACTACCCTGTAGCCTAGTTGGTAGCGACTCTGCCTGCGAAGCGAGGGGTCCCGGCTTTAATTCCCGGCCGGGGCATATTTTATGTGACAGATAAATATTTGTACTCGGATTATGGGTGTTGTTGTGATGTGTTATATGTGTCGTCCATGCCACCCGTGACACAGGTAAAAACCTACTGTGGGGGTATAAGTGTGAAAGCGTTTATTGTTTATTTATTGTTATTTAAAATATTTTTATAAAATTAATCACTTTCTTTATTTTATAATTTATCACTGTGTAGCCAATACCTTAACATGTACTCGTATTATTTTGATATGTATAGGTAACAATGATATTAATACTGATGGCATTTAATAACCTCATAACTAATTATATTATTATCTCTTTGATAAACCTGCTTTCCCACATAATAAACCGTACGTTTTCAGATTAGCGCCATAAATTTAATTTAATACGAAATTCAAAGTGTATTGCTTTAAAATGAACCGAGGAATTTTATATTTTCATTAGAACTACGAGACTGAAAGGATAAGTAATACTTAAACAGAAAAAGTTTAAGCGAATTAATTCAAATAAAGTACGGACCATTTCCGTTTGAATTGCATACAAATATAGCTGAAGTAGAAATACTGAACATTGGATAAGAAAAGGACGGACCGAAGTAGTTTTGAAGCAGAATCTCATTTAGCTTAAGTCGATAGTACTTGAGTCGCAATTTTTTTCTAATACTACAAGTTTAAGATTTTATGTGATGGGATTGGTTTTCTTACAGAAAGGTGCTTTGTAAAAATTTGTTTCACGCACAAAATACAGAGAACGCAATCTAGTTACTTCCTAATTTCGTGTTAAAAATTGTTGTAGGTATAAAGAACCACTTTTTACCGTGATACATATCGAGCCGTTAGAGGTTACAAGATTGAATAATAATCTAAATTTTACTAACAAAAAATAACCGACTTCAAAGTCTCAAAAACTACTTTTCAGATCTCGTTCAATGTGGGACCACATGACAAGCACCTGCTTTCGATTAAAAAAAGAATCATCGAAATCGGTTGGCGTGATATTGAGTTATTCGTCAATTTGTCGCGCACATCTTAACACAAATTTACGACTTATGTGGTTTTCTCATGGATGCCATTGTCAGATCTCAATAAAATTTATGTGGGACCACATGAAAGCCACCAGCTTTCGATTAAAAAAACAATCATCAAAATCGGTTCGCCCAGTCCAAAGTTCTGAGGTAACAAACATAAAAAAAAATACAGTCGAATTGAGAACCTCCTCCTTTTTTTGAAGTCGGTTAAAAAAGTACAGATTGTGTTCTTGTGCAGGCTTACTTCAAAATTAAAATAAAATTAGTAGCAAAAATATTTCAGTACATAATCGTGCCTTTCATAATCTTAAATTAAAATTTAAAAACCCGCGACAATTTTGTTTACACTTAACATAGCTAAGAGCATACTCGTTAAGTCACCTTTCAGACAAAAAAAAACTAGATCAAAATCGGTTCATCCGTTTGAGAACTACGATGCTACAGACCACGGAACACAGACACCAGCTACAGACAGACATACAGATACACAGATATACATATCCGTCAAACTTAAAACACTTAAAACACGCTTTGGTCGTGAGCTATCTTAACTCGTTAGAATCCGCGTGGCGGCGGTACCTTTGAGTTCGAACGTGCATCCACGTTCCCGGTAATCGACGAGATACATATATAAATTACGTGTCACGTTGTTTGTCTGCGATGGACTCCTAAACTACTTAACCGATTTTAATCTTATTTGCACATCATGTGCAGTTTGATCCAACTTGAAAGATAGGATAGCTTTCATCTCCCTTAAGGCACACGGAAGGTTTAAATAAAATAAAAACTTTTGACAGAACGTAATCTGTCCGGGCAGCTAGTAAGTGATTTAAATGCATTTTGCTTCCAACATACCTACTTACATATGAAAAATAAAAATGTGAAATATTATCAAAATAAGATTAGACTTATTAGATTATTCTATACATATTATATAATACCGTATTTTCATCTTTGGTATAAGATAAACTTAGATAATCTAAGAAGATATCTAAGATGTAGTCTTTATATAGAAAGTTCACAGATTTGTTAAAGATGTGGTGCGAAACTTATCTGCGAGCGAACGGAAATTAAACACGGCGAGCTTATTCCACTATAAGAACATAAACGTATAAACTTATTATAAAATAAGATTTTGTTTGTATGTTGTAGTGTGATGAAATCTATAATAAATATATAAAGAGGAAAGATTTGATTTTTTGTTTGCATTGAATAGGCTCCGAAACTACTGAACTGATTTGAAAAATTATTTCACTGTTGGGAAGCTACACTATCCCCGAGTAACATAGGCTATATTTTATTTTCAAAAAAATTAGGGATCCTTAATAAAACTCAAATAATGTAACCTAAGGTGTAAAATAATAAGAAAACCGAAGCAAAGCGAGGGTGGTTACTCGTATTTAATAATATTGCATGTACATGTACAAGTGTTTTGTACTACAATATTCATTAACCTCGTTCTGCATTTTGTATTTTAGATAGTTGAGCCTGAAAACTATGTTAAAAATCGACGAGTAAGTCTTAAGAAATTTTATATAATTTATTTATTGACAATAATATTACTCCAATTAGCGAACGCGAAAGGCCGCAGGTTTGATTTCTAAACGTTGCACAGATAACTTGTTTTGTTTTCGTCGGCACGGAAAACTCAATTGCAAGGGAAAGAGTGTATGAATATTATAATATTATGATTCTTACTTCTTTTTGCTACCAGCACACTCATTTAAAATTAAAAATTCATATAAAAGAACTTCAACATAATTTTTGAAAAGAAATCCACCGACGACACTCGTTGCTCTGAAAGGAACAAGGTCTCCGTCAGTACTTGCAAGTTGCAAGCTACAGGATAAGGCTGCTTTTCCACCAAAGCTGTGCTAGGGAAATGTGTCATGCGAGGATGTGTAGCTGTGCTGTGGAAATGTGTGGGCGTTTCCACCTAAGCTTTGCGAGGAAAATTTGTCGTACGAGGATGTGTAGCGGAGCTGTGAAAATGCGCATTAATGTGCGGTGCGAACTGTGCGAGGATGGTCCATGGACTGGCCGATACAGCAAACCTCGCAACGCATTAATCGCAACACATTCCTCGCAACATATCCCTCGTAAAACATTTCTCGCACACTCTCTCGCTTGTTTTGTACGTAAAAAACCTCGCTCCGCTAAGCCAGAGCTGTGCTAAGCGAGGCTAGGTAAATGAAGCAATTTTATTGGTTCTTCAAAAGCACATCCCTCGCTACGCATCCTCGCACATCTCTGGTGGAAACGCAGCCTTAATGTATGAACAAGATGTTTCTATAAAAACAGAAAAATGTGATAATAAAACTTGTTCCCATATTCATATTATGCCTGAGGATACAATAAAACTCATTGTTATTCATGCTCCGTACTCAAAAGGCAAAACGTACTACAACGTTATAAGACAAGTTATATTAATGTGATGGGAATAAAGCGTCCTACGGAAGAGACAACATGCGAAAGCTATTTATGAAAGATTTTCACATAGAACACGACTAGGTGAGAGGAATATTGCTTCTACTTATATAATACTTACATTACACGCAAGGCATATACAAGAGACGAAATAAATAAATTGGAATCTTACAAACACCTCATGTCAGTTTGTATTGTCACGATACAGCGGCTGTAGTTGACCAAACGTGGATTGTCCGACTTCACTCCGTCGGACTAGACACTTATTAGGCGTGTAGATTTAATGGATTCTCTCGCAGAAGACAATGCAAGTATTTGCACATTTTCATGAGAGTAATAATCAATTCTTCAAGGCATTTTTTCTAAACATTAATTTTTTGACGTGATAACGTCTTATAAATCAATGAACACGGCAAAAGCGAGAGAGAGAGGCAGGATCGGCTACAATCGGCGTATCGTAGCCGATGTCGTAGGCGATCGTAGTTGAGTGGAGCAGAGCGGGGCGGAACGGTGCGGGGCGGGGCGGGGCGGAGCGGAGCGGAGCGGGGCGAAGCGGAGCGGAGCTTTGTCATGACGTTGTCACGTTAAACTACCGTCCGTAAACCGACTTTACAGACAACCATTTTTTTCCAAAATCTGAGTACGGGGCACTTAAATAACGAGCTAAAACTTATAAACATTATTTTAAAATTATTATCCGCATGTCAGTTTGTCTGCATCGAAATAAACATGAAAACTCATGATTAAATTTTAATGTAATTTAGTCGTATCTACCTCGTATACACCTACTTATTACGTATCGGTTTGCTTGAAATTTGCAACAAATTCCATATTTCATTTAAGCGAATAAGACATTTTGGAAGAAAAAACACATATATGTGGATGTTTATAATTTTTCAAAACTGCTTTTCCCGAAGAGCGCGCGTTTCCTAGTATACAAATGAATAAATATATAAAGCTCTTCCCGCAAAGTAAGCAAAAGCATCGCTGTGCGGCGTCATACACAAAATATGACCTAAGTCAGATTGCTGCGCTAATGTAAATGCAAATGATAACATTAAACATGTACATACATACACACACACACACAAATACACACACACGCGACCGTCACTCATATTTCTCTTTAATCATCCTCATCATACAGAGAAGTATAGTATCGTTGATAAGATTTTTATCATGTTCACACGTGGTCTGAAGTACGAGTAACATAGATAAAATTACTCGTAGAACTGACAGCGGAATTTTTAGGAACTTATTTTTTACACCCTACACTGATGTTGTGCCCTCGTCACTTGGATATCCTGGATCGCAGTAAAGAATATAATTTAATTATTTTAGAGTAAAAAATTACGTGAAGTAAATTAATATGTACTCGTGTATCATGTTAATGTTAATGTTATTAACATGTATCAAATACATGTCGGCACCAGCCGGGAATCTTATAGCTGGAGAGCTAGTGAACCATTTGACTAACCCACTTCCCACAAAGCTAGAAATTTAATGATATTTTATTATTAGTCAATTAAGAAAGTACCGTTCTGGCAGGCATCTCGCGCTTGCGTCATTATCCCTTAAATTTTTGAAAATGTAAAAAATATTTTTTTTATCCCACTCCCACAAGGCTACAATTTTAATATGTTGTAATTTACATACGTTTAAGTGTAAAAAAAAATTGCCAACCCATTTTGAGGGTTGCAAGTGTGTGCCAGAACAGAGCAAAGTTGTCATCGGGAGAGCAATTCATAACCTACTCGCACAAGGCTCAAATTTTCAGGGAACATTCTTTCAATTGTTTAAACACTAGATGTAAACAGCCAAAACATTCTAGCGGTTGCCAGAAGAGTATACAGGGTGAATTTTTCAATTGAGCGTGCATGGATAAATTCAAAACTATGAGGAATAGCGAAAAGTGGTCAAAGGAGTCTCTGGGCTGATTTTGACGAAAACCAAAACGGCATAATTAGATTTTTGAAAAATCAATATTTGATTTTTTTTTTGTAGGGTAAGAGTGTTTTTTTTTTTTCGTCAATGTGTACGATCTATGAGATCCCATAATCGCCCTATACATTATAATGACATCAAAAAGAGGCAAGAGCCTGAAATTATACATACAAGGATACATATTTTGTATGAAAAATATATTTTTTTGTATGGCAACACTTACATTTATTTCCACCAAAGTGTACGATTTGTGAGTTTCAACAATAGTCCTGTACATTTAAATGACATCAAAAGTAGGCTAGAGCTTGAAATTATGCATAGATGGATAAATTTGTATGAAAATTATTATTTTCGTATGGCAATACTGAAATTTATTTCCACCAATGTGTACTATCTGTGAGATCCAACAATCGCCCTTGAATTGCGCATTTGAATGATATCAAATCAGACTAGAGCCTGAAATTATACATAGAAAGATAGAATTGCTATCCCGATGACAACTTTGCTCTGTTCTGGCACATACTTGCAACCCTCAAAATGGGTTGGCAATTTTTTTTTACACTTAAACATATGTAAATTACAACATATTAAAATTGTAGCCTTGTGGGAGTGGGATAAAAAAAAATTTGCATTTTCAAAAATTTAAGGGATGATGACGCAACCGCGAGATGCCTGCCAGAACGGTACTTACTTAATTGACTGATAATAAAATATCATTTAATAAATTTCTAGCTTTGTGGGAAACGGGTTAGTCAAATGGTTCAGTGGCTCTTGGTCTATTACACTCATTATAATATTTGTATTACATCATTCAGTTTTTTTTATAATTGCTTGTAGGAAATTTCGATAACTAAGTATCACGTACCGCCATCTATTAACGAAAAGTATTACTAAGAAATGCTGAATAAAATCTATGGCTCTCGGAATTCTTTCGAAATTCGAAAGTTTGCTTTTGAGGATGTATGAATGTTTCTAACTCTTTCACGCAAAAACTCCTGTATGGATTTTATTGAAATTTATCACACAGGTAGTTCATTATCTGGAATAAGACATAGGGTATTTATTATGTTGGAAAAAGCGGGCCAAGCGGCGGGTCAAACACTAGTGTATTATAAAAAAATCTCTCTTAATTTACAATTTTTGGTTCAGAGCAACTATGTGACAAGCGGCGAGTGCCCTTTGAACGAATATGTATATTATTTAAGCCTGAAACAGTCTCGGTTGTTTGTGATGTCTCATTAGCTAATGTTCCAGCCGCCACGCTGCAGGCGGCGCGGGGGCGCGGGGGCGCGGGGGCGCGGGGGAGCGTTAATCTCATTGTAATTATACTATACATATAGTTTACTAAATGATGTACGACTCACTATTATTGTAGCATTTGAAGCGATAATGCTGCATATATTTCTTTTATAATACTTGTCCATTTCCATTTTCTTTTAAAATCACATTTACAAAAGAAATCAATACTTGTATTATTTATTGAGTCAAAATAAGTGAAATATTGCCTGATATTAAGATTATTACAACTGTGATATAAGTTGATACAGTTATGTTTGAATTTGTGTATGGATATACAGTATTATACATAATAGTATTTTTATAAATCATATAAGTTTTGTGGTATGGGTACCAATTTTTATCAGTTGAAAAAAGATAATTCATAATAACACATTGATTGGTGCTACGAGTGCGTAGCTCGTAGCGCGTAGCTCGTAGCGCGTAGCACCGAGAGTGAATACCATTATAGCATTAGGTTCCTCACATGAAAAGCACGTTTCGCCCGCCATTTTTATCTCAGCACTTTTAATGATGAATTTTCAGTGGTTTCGGTTGCCAGTTTATCGCAGAGGTTGATGTTACGATGACGTTAATGATATCCCAATAGGGTATTTGACAACATTGAAAATATACTACAAATTGTTATTATTCTATCAGATAGTAGCACTAAAAAACATATTTCACTTTATTTTCAAGTAAATCACGTATATTTTTGCAAATAACACGAAATTAAAATACTGTAATTTTAGGAAATTTTACCAGTGACAGAAACGCCCTTTGATTGGTGACAACTTTGATGACGTCACACGCTAGTAATAAATCAGATCTTTCCTTTAAAGAATCTTAATAGATACTTGCGTGTGACGTCACACGTATCATAGACCGCCGCCATGACAGAAACAGCGTTTTTGGCGCGGTTTTGGAAGTTTAAACTTTAACATTGATTTTTATTAACAATACTGTTAATTTTTTCGGAAAATTCAATGAAGTGGGTTTATTTTGTAGTAAAGAATAAATTAAAATGATTTTTAAAAATTAGTCAAATACCCTATTACGGGAATCAGTGTAATAAAATAAACAGTTAAGAGAACAAAATTCCTTAACGCGGCGAGTGAGTGATTGTCTATGATAAAATTGTGAAGTAACTAAAGCAAGACAAGCTTTTGCCATTGTTACCAACAATATACTGATTTTTTTCTGTGATGAATTTTGTAATTTTTTTAATTTTTTCACTAAAGTTATGAACACTAACGCTTGGAACTCAGAAAGTTAGTGCTTATTTGAATTCAATAGGACTTTGTTTAGGCACTTTATTGATAGTATTTTTAACAATTTTATGGTAAAAGCAAAATATTTCCGAACTAGCGTTCTAGCAACAAAACATACAAAGTTCAAAGTTGTAAGCCTGGTGTGTATGCACAAGAAGCGCGGTTGGAGCAACTCCACAACATAAACGAGCCATTCAAAGTACTCGGTCTGAACTTGTGCTGCGAGAGGTGGATTTATAATCACCTCACGACATGTGGAAGTAATGGTCACACCCAATGATATTTAAAAGATATAGATACGTTATACCTTTACAAATCTACCAAAAAGTCTGTTCCGAACATAGCTACAACACACACACGTTTATCTTTTGTTTCACCAACAATCACATTGGTATAATACACAAAAGCATTTTAACGCCAGGGGTTACTCACTTTTGTTTCAAGGTCAATAATGATTTATGTACGCTTTTGTAGCCAATATTACAGGCGGAATTTCGTCATAAATGTTGGTAAGTATTTCCCGTATTTATTTGTATTTATTTTCCATTTCCGGTTGACAATCAAAAAACACGTCACAGAGAAACTGCATAATAAAATTTATAATTATGTAAAAACTACACAAAAATGTTGTATAGACGCACATCAGCACCGAAATTATTTCTCGCGGCCCTTCCTTTAAACCCTGATAGGTAAGTTTAATGACTATTATTGATATGAATAAGCATACAATGTTAAAGTAATGTATGAAGCTTACAATTATTAAATTTATACTTTATTCATTAGAACTTTACATTGCTATATACTTTTCATATTCTTTTAGATGTCGACAATGGGTGAAAGGCATTGGAGACGAAGACTTTGTATATTTACCTATTGAAAAATTACACCAGTTAAAATGCGTGTGCGGACATCACTTCGCACCTTCAGCATATAATACCCAGGGAAGTAGATTACTTCAAAATGCAGGACCTTCCATCAACTTGACGCGTCTACCTCTAGCAGAAAACGTATTTATCAATTTCCCATTAAGAACATAAAGTGAAAAGTATCATCTGGTAAGTAGACTTATCATAGAATTAAAATGTACTAGTATGAGTGATACTTGGAATTGTTAAATAAAATTATAATATTATTCAAGTGTGGCTTTTATTTTAATCTATAATTAAGGATAAAAAGGTATTAAAGCCTAACAGCCATGAACAGTATTAAAGCACAACACTAGTTATCGATAATATTAAGCCCATCACTAGTTGTCAATGTCATTTGATAGCTATGTTGGCGGCCTTGTTTCCGGTTTACCACATATATGATTAAAACAGTATTATCGCACAGAGTATTTAAAAAACTATGGCTCATCGTTTATCCTGTAATGTTGGTACAAAATCTTTACATAATCTTCTAGCTAGAGACAATGTTGTAAGTGGCGTCTCTTAAAACGTAGTGATTAAGTACTCTGTGTTTAACGCTGTATGTCAAATTTCAATCACTTCTGACAACAACAAAAACGTGAGTATCGTTTTTTACTGACAGAGCGACCACGAGCAGAACGGTCAGTTGCCTGTTATTACGCTCATCATTGTCGGCGCGCTAGTGACATATCGACCTCTTTTTACATTATAATATCAATCAATGGTCACATGCACACACCAGCCGAGTGTGGAAACGATCCTTATCATACTTTGTTAAACTTTGTACTTACCGGTGTAATTATATGTGTTTCTATGTGAACACTTCGGTTGAAATTAAATCATAATCATCGTTGAGAAGTTGAGGAATATATAAGTTTGTTTCATATTGATTCATTAATTATATTATGACCATTTACTATTTTATTATACTTTCACACAAAATAGTTCTGTAGAAATTGTACAATTATAATGAAATAAAAAAAATTAAAAGAAAAATCTGAACTTTTCAAGAATCATCTTAACTTTTCTGGAAACACACACACAAAATTGATAATGAATTTTACATTAAAATTTTCCTTATTTATCAATGCGTCTATAATTAAAAACTGGTTTTAAATTTGGTCGCATTCAGATAGACTCACAGACAAGGCGTGGGATTTAGTTGTGATTTGCGGCATTATTTTTGTATCAACAAGCAAATAACTCAAATGATAAGTGCCTTTCGACATTCTTAGCAGCAAAGGGCCACCGCTTATTCAATTGATTTTCACCTTCCTAATCCCTTTAAGTGCCGACTCACTTCCGATCAAGAGACGACGCCGCGGGTCTCTGGTACCTGGTTGATCGCTGGCTAAATCCCGATTAATCGCGTTTAGGTATATTTGTTTGGCTAGTTAGTAATCAATTACTAAGATCTACTAGGTACGAATTTATATTACGAGTTTCGGTCAATGTTTAACCAGGTTTAACTGATTCTCCAATTATAATATCACAACAAATTACTAAAAACTTAACTCATCGTGATCTGAACACATTTTTAGGATTCCGAAGTAAAATCGGGACCCTTATAGTTTTGTCATGTCCGTTCGGCCGTTCATCCGTCCGTCCGTCCGTCCGTCTGTCCGAGGCATAGCGTCGAGAACCTTAGTGCTGGAAAGCTGTAATTTGGATATACATGTATTTGGTATAACTCCAAAATCGTAGATTAAAATATTGAAATTTTTTTTTCAGAGTTGTAGGGGAGGTACATGTAACGTGAACTACATGTAACGTGAGGATGAATTTTTTTTCGTTGCGCACCCCATACTGTGGGGTATGGTTGAAAAGGTCTATCAATAATATCGTACTATGGGTCTCCTACCTAAGACAATTTTTGAATTTAGGGGTTCTTTTGCGAAATATTTGGCTCTAAATTGCTAATTTTGGTAAGAGTCAAGTGTCCACCCCCCTGCCGACTAAACGGTTGGGGTTGAACATGTAAAAAAAATCTCAAAATTAGGTTATATGATGAATTTACAAGAAAAACTATCACAGCTATGGTCGATAAACTTTCTACTTCGGAACCCTACATTGCTCGTGGCCTGACACGCACTTGCCCGGTTTTTTACTATAATACATGTACGTAGCTGAATTCAACCGTGACCACAATTCATGTAACTTTGTCGAAATATGTGTGTAGTAAATAAATATCGTGAGTACCCGTATTATAGCACCAAAGTCCAAAATATATTCCTATACTAGTCCAGTTCCATTACTAGTTATATCATCTCTACTTAACAATCTGCATCGTACATACGCAGTCTTAGCAACTCCATCTAAGTTACTCGTGGCATCGGCTGCAGCGCGGCAACACAGCTGCAGTCATGAGCCGCTAACACCAACTACATAATAACTTATATCGAACAACAATACAACAAACTGCGTGTGTGTTAACTTAATACCTATTAAACACGTCGAAAAGTTTTTAATTGAATCGTGATCTAGATTGTTCTTCAGATACTAATTAAACGATGCGAGGGTGCAGTTTTATTATGATGATAATTATGACTGAATTTGTTAGTGAATTCATCAGGAAATGTTTTTGGGTGTTAAGGGTGTTAGACGTATTAAGTAGTTAAGTAGATAACTAAATTTTAACTAAATTTTAAGTGAATAATTCTTAGCGCGCGTCCAAACGTAATGATTTAGTAAGCCCTTTAGTTTATACAATTCTTCACGACGTACTTAATTACTTAAGCATTTTACTAAATTTTAACTAAAATGTGCCTGTCCAAAGTTGTTAAGTGATAAGCCCCCCAAGGTCCTGCTTGCAGCAGACATACAGTTCTGTATTATAAGCATTTGGAAAGAAAACAACAGTTCTAGTCGTTGATAGGTTTACGTGAAACCACTTAAGATTTATTTGGCTGACTGCTTCTTTGGTATTTCCGCGTCAATAAAAACTTCTTACGCGGCATTTTTCAATTCACAAAAGAAAAAACATCCCATCAACATCGTCGACAAAAGAACATGGCTGGAATTATTGTCTTATATTAAAAAAGTTTTAAATCACTTGAACGGCGATGCGCCAAGGGCTTCCCGTTCAAGACAAATATCGTTATAAATATGTAAGTTCTTAAAGCTTATTATATCTTTATGTGAATGTTATGTGGACTTACCATTATGTTACACAGCTTCATTCTTTGCGATTTAACATGTTGTAGACAGCGCCATCTAGTAACAGCCTTGCACGTTGTTCAAAGGTAAGTTTTAAATACAAAATAGGTATGGCAACACTGTTTTCCTCCATCTTGTTCCGCCATATTGCTCCCACCCTACTCGATGTCAGGGGCGATGTCTCACAATTTTGCTCATTCAGCGCTCTCGTGCTCAAGCCTTCGCACGCCTAGAGCTCATACTGTCCGTTCTTAGAGCTCTCAACATGGGAGGTAAACGAAAAACTGAAGACAAAGAAGATCGTATACGGCGAAAAATTGCAAAATTGGAAGAAAAATTACGGAGAAATTATAATAGAAGATCTGTAGAATGTTCTGATGAAGAACCTTGCAGTAAGTTATACTGCTTGTTATCTATTTATTCCTTGGGGAATACAGACTGCAATATGCAAAAAATGTCATTGCTTTACCAAAAGCTGAAGTCATCTCACTTATCGTCCAACGGGACAATTTTTTTTATTACACCTTTATTCCTTGGGGAATATTATTTAGTAAGAACTGTTGTTCTTTGCAGATGCGGCAAGTATGCCAGACTTAGACTTCGATGATGAACCACAGGCTGAAACACTCCTGTCGCATCCAGACAACATCGAAGAGACGTCAGCGTCGAGTCCACTTCAAGGAAATGAACCCCCAGCACAATCTCCAGAAGAGTGTGCTCCTCCGCAGCCGCCGGAGCTAACTACGTCAAATAATGTGGACTCCGAAAATGTTGACGTCACTCTTAATAGTGATATTTTAACATTATTGGGCGATGCACCCAAAAATGATACGCCTTTGGGAAACCCAATTCACAAGGACGTGGCTAGCCGCTGGCAGGAAATTCTAGCAAAGGGTTTGCCAAAAGATATAAAGGATAAAATCCTATCAGAGTACACCATTCCCAGCAATTGTGACCTACTTATCCCCCCGACTCTGAACCCGGAAGCCAAGGCCGCACTGGCCGAAACTCAAATTAAACGTGATTTTTCTTTAATGCTGAAGCAAAAACAAATTGGTATTGCTATATCAGCTTTGACCCGGGTTACTGATTTAATTATTAATCAGGAGACATCTGCAGAAAAACTCCTTAAGCCTATCAGTGACGCTTGTCGCCTTCTTTGTGACAGTCATTTTACTGATACAAGAACCAGACGAAATTTTATTACGTCCGTAGTGGCCGCAAGTCTCAAGGATACCCTTGTTGAATCCGCGAGGGACCGGTATTTATTCGGGGAAAATATTGGGGAAAAATTAAAAAACGCTAAAACTATTCAAAGATCCGGTCAAAGTTTAATTACCAAGAAATCTACAATTACACATAATAAAAACTATAATCCTAAACCGTTTCGTTTAAACTTCAAAGCCCTTCATCGGAAACCGGCGACCAACCCAGATGTAGGGCGCTATCGGTCGCCAGCGATACCATCGACGTCGTCAGCAGGCCAGCGTCAGCCGAAGAGGAGCTCCAATCGCCAGCCTCAAGTGGAGCGATCGCCGCCGCCACCTGCAACACGCAGACCCTACCGCAAATAACCACTTGCGAGGTACAGTACGCCGGCCGTCTTCGATTATTTAAGGATAGGTGGATAAAAATCACTACCGATCCAGTCATATTAGATTGGATAGCAGGCTATAAAATACCTTTTACCTATGCCCCTACACAATCAACTTGTCCATATGTATATCCCAAGTCGCAACAAGAAGCATTAGATTTTGATAACTCAATTTGTAACCTGTTAAAGATAAATGCCATTTCAAAATGCAAACATGAAAAGGGGGAGTTTTTGTCTAGAATATTTCTTGTGCCCAAACCTAATGGCGATAAACGATTCATACTAAATTTAAAATGTTTGAATAAGTTCATTAAAACAGAACATTTTAAAATGGAAGATTACCGTACGGCCGCAAAATTAGTAGTTAAAAATTGTTTTATGGCATCAATAGACTTAAAAGACGCTTATTTTTTAATATCTATACATAAATCACATCGAAAATATCTTAGATTTAAATATAACAATATTCTATATGAATTTAACTGTTTACCGTTCGGGTTATGTACTGCTCCGTATGTATTTACCAAATTATTAAAACCTGTTATAGAATATACAAGGATCCATAGTATTACTTCAGTTATATACCTGGATGATATATTTTGCATCGAAAAGTCACTCCCGCATTGTAATCACAGTGTACAGTTTATTATTTATTTACTTCAAGATCTTGGTTTCATTATAAACTATGAAAAAAGTTGCTTAGAACCAAAAAATGAATGCAAATTTCTAGGTTTCATTTTTAATTCAAAGGACATGACTCTGACCTTACCTGAACACAAGAAAGTAAAAATAAAAGATAAATTGAAAACCTTTATGAGCATACGAAAATGTAACTTAAGAGATTTTGCAAGACTACTGGGACTTTTAGTTTCAGCATGCCCAGCCATACAGTATTCCTGGTTATATACAAAGGCGCTCGAACGCCATAAGTTTTTAAGTCTTTTAAATAACCCCACCTACAATCAAATAATTGATATTCCAACAGTTTTACGCGCAGATATAAAGTGGTGGTTAGATCATATAGATACCGGTGTATGCCCATTTAGGTTTAATGAATTTTATTTAGAAATATATTCAGATGCCTCATTATCAGGCTGGGGTGCATTTTGTAATGGCAATGAATCTTTTGGATATTGGAAAGATGACAAGAAATTATTACATATCAATGAATTAGAACTTAAGGCAGCTTTTTTCGCGTTGAAAATGTTTTGCTAATAATATATGGGATTGTGAAATTTTATTAAGACTTGATAATGTAACGGCTATTTCATGTATAAATAGGATGGGATCCATCCAGTATCCTCATTTAAATAACCTCACCAAAGAAATTTGGCAATGGTGTGAAAGCCGAAAACTCCTAGTTTTCGCATCCTACATTAACACTAAGGACAATGTAGAGGCTGATTTGTTATCACGTAAAAAATTTGAAGACACAGAATGGGAATTAGGAACTTGGGCATATAATAAAATAAAAAACAAGTTTGGTATTCCTGACATCGATTTATTTGCAAGTCGACAGAATGCGAAATGTTCCACTTATGTGTCTTGGAAACAAGATCCAGGAGCATCTGCTGTAGATGCGTTTACATTAAGCTGGACAGATATGAATTTTTATGCCTTTCCTCCATTTGCCTTAGTTTTAAGAATGCTGCAAAAAATAATTCACGACAAAGCAGAAGGTATTGTGATAGTGCCATATTGGCCAACTCAACCCTGGTTCCCTCTATTTCAAAAAATAAGTTTGGAAACTATTTATTTTAAACCTAATATTAATCTGCTTAAATCACCTTTCAGGTCCGCGCACAAACTTCACAAATCTCTCACCTTAATTGCCGCGAGATTGTGAGGCAAACGTTCCTGAAAAGGTATATATCCCCTGCATCAATAGACATTATGCTGGCTTCGTTATCGGAAAATACATATAAGCAGTATGACAGCTGCATCAAAGCTTGGCTTGATTTCTGTTATAATCATGGTTATAATTATCTAAAAGCATCCATTCCTGTAATTATTTATTTCTTGACAGATGTCTTCAAAAGAGGAGCTAAATATGGGACTATCAATTCTCATAAATCAGCTTTGTCCTTATTACTTGGTAATAGTTTTTGTAACGACGAAAGAATCAAGAGGTTCATGAAAGGAGTGTACAGACTGCGACCCACAAAACCAAAATATAATTTGACTTGGAACCCATCTATAGTTCTCGATTATTTAGCACAGAAATGGCCAAATGAAAGCATCGGCCTTGAATCGCTATCTAAGAAAACTCTGACCTTGCTAGCTTTAGTAACTGCACACCGTGTACAAACATTTTCTTTAATTAAATTGTGTAATATACGTATAAATCATGACGAAAACATTATCATTATTAAAATACCAGATTTCATAAAAACTTCCAGACCAAATTCATACCAACCTGTTTTGAGACTTCCATATTTTAATCAACGCCCTGAAATATGTCCAGCAAGGTGTATAGAGGCATACATTAATGTAACAAATAGTTTACGATCAGTTAACAATGACTTTCTCTTTATCAGTTACAAACGCCCTTTTGCTAAATTATCTGCCCAACGATTAAGTCACTGGATAAAAGAAACTTTAGATAATAGTGGGGTTGATACATCCATTTTTAGTTCACATAGCACACGACACGCTGCCACTTCCACTGCCAGCCGATCGGGTGTCAGTATAGATATAATTCGTAAAACCGCGGGTTGGAGCAATTCGTCTTCCACTTTTGCCAAATTTTACAATAAAGAAATTGTAGATGATTGTAATGAATTTGCTAATTCGATTCTAGTTACAGAGTAAATTATATTATAAAAATGTTAAAAATGTAATTATTAAATATCATTCATATTGTTTACAACAGTGAAATGAAATACCTACTGGTTGATGTTAGCTTAAAATTAAAGTATAAGAAGTTCAATGTATGGTTTATTACAATTAAATAAAATCACTGACCTGTATAAGTGTTTTTTCCTATGACTATTTCATATTTTTTACCTCTGAACATCTACAACATGTTAAATCGCAAAGAATGAAGCTGTGTAACATAATTTAAGATCAAACGAACTTTAGGAAGTTCGATCGAAATTATGTAAACAGCTTCATTCGAAGCGATTTATAAATACCCTCCCTGAATATTATTATATTCAATATTGCGTTAACACTACATTTCCCAACCCTGAAAACGTCAAAAAATATGAAATTTACTAATTTAAACAAAATGAGCAAAATTGTGAGACATCGCCCCTGACATCGAGTAGGGTGGGAGCAATATGGCGGAACAAGATGGAGGAAAACAGTGTTGCCATACCTATTTTGTATTTAAAACTTACCTTTGAACAACGTGCAAGGCTGTTACTAGATGGCGCTGTCTACAACATGTTAAATCGCTTCGAATGAAGCTGTTTACATAATTTCGATCGAACTTCCTAAAGTTCGTTTGATCTTAAATTATATTTTTATTTGAAAAACCTATCGGGATGCTAATTTGGAATATCTGAGATGAATATTCATGCTATAATATTATGAAATGTATTTTATAAAATAATGTATTTATCGTGCAATATCTGAGCGATACATCTTGTATGCTAGGGAAGTCATAAGTCAATCGGTTTATGTTGGAGAAATCGGTGTACAGATTAGCTGTACATTTTGTAGCAACCATTTTGTGTTATAGTACGTTATTATATTCAAACTTTTTTATTATGTCACGAACCTTATCGTGATTTAACTAATACGTCACACACTTTTATTTGCGTCGAATTAAAATATTTAATGTTCATAACATACTTTAATATGGTCAGTGTTTGAAGTTTAAAGTAACATTTTAAATCCTGCAATTAAGATGGTGAGTAAATACAAAGTTAAACTAATTTATATTTGAGATACCCTAGTTCAAGTTAAGAACGTCACATACGACATAATCTGTCGGGTCGTTCTGGAACACAATATCAAGACATTACCTGTGACATATCTGTGCCACTACAAGAACAGGTCTGACGCGCGTCACTTATATTAATCTTGAGGGCGATATATCTTCAGTCTGAGCCGTTACTTGCACGTTGCCTACAAGACACAGAATGGTCTGAATAGTTATCTCGAATGAAGTGATATTACTTACAAAACTGCTCGTTAGTTATTTGAGTTACGAATGGACATTGTCAGATTAATTAAATACGACAAATTAGACAAAACCCAAACGTCTTCGTAACGTCCATTTGTCCGCAGCCTATCGATGGTTAGTAATAGTAGTAGATGTAATTTTACAATTAACATTATCTCGGAGTGAAATAAAGGGTGATAGTAATCATTACATCATGAAGCGCTCATAGCCCGACGGCTTACGTCGATCCTAAGCGATCGACAAAGTTAAGCAATAGTGGGCGCGGTCGGTAGTTGGATGGGTAACCGCTAGTGGCAAAAATTTCTTGAGCGCTTCCGTGCTCCGGAGGGCACGTAAAGCCGTCGGTCCCGGTTGTTATCGTAAGATAACAGTCGTTAAGTCGTTAAGTCGATAAGTCAGAGGCCCTCGGGCGGCATGAAAACTTCCGACAATTGGGTTGGCCACTAACCCCTCCACCAATCCGCACTGGAGCAGCGTGGTGGAGTATGCTCTAGGCCTCCTCAAGAGGAGAGACCCGTGCTCAGTAGTGGGCCGTTAATGGGTTGAAGCCAGTAATATTT
The DNA here is from genome assembly GCA_951805285.1 of Thymelicus acteon. Lineage (NCBI taxonomy): Eukaryota > Metazoa > Arthropoda > Insecta > Lepidoptera > Hesperiidae > Thymelicus > Thymelicus acteon. The sequence goes on from OX638229.1 coordinate 17,293,724, forward strand.
ACTTATGATATTGTTTATTTATCGAATGTATGGAACCGTAAAAAGTTTACCGCCAAGTCAACCGCCGTTGTTGATCCCGACTGAGACCACAATTCCATTACCAAAGTGTTAGAAGAATGCCACAACAGAACCGAGGCAGCGGCAGCGCACGACGCGGAGCAACGTAATACAATTGTACCTCGCTACATACAAGGGAAATCCAGTTTCCCTCCCTTCAGGGGAAATCAAATCTCGTGGAGCGAATATCAAGTTGTAACTTGTTCAGTGATATTTCGCTGGGAAATACTTACAAGTGCTACGGAAATCTCGCGAATTCATGTCAACATGTCGAAGTGAAAGGGTACGATTTGGACTGAATTGAAATATTTGGAGGTTGTTCGACTATTTTGTGAGGTTATTTGTACTGCTTTCTGGATATGATAGTTGGCCATTAAAAGATATTAATATATTAAAATTTATGTAAATTTTATAACCTTAACTGATTAGTCTCACAAATACTTATTACTTACCACGAGCGATAACTCGCACGAAAATTGTCTCGTCGATATTTAACTCAAACTCAACTCAAAACAATTTACTCCATGGAGGTCAAGTTTCTTTTAAATTTCAGATTTTTCTTTCGGAAGTCACGTAAGTAAGAATCGTAGATATAAATCTGTATTATTAAACAATCAGTAGAACTTGCACTTAGTTATTTTCCCCATTGTTTTTAGTTTGTTTACCAACAATGTTTGTATAAAGTGAAGTCCCTTGCGTGTAGTACAGTGTACCCCACATGCGACGGATAAAAGGAATCTAATGATGCCTCATTTATCTAAATCGGCTTTGCGGCTGGCGCAATGAAATATTCATCGCGAATTACGGATGAGTGTTTTTCCGAAGCGCTTTGCTAATATTTCCTTTTGGCCCGTATAGGGTTTATCATCATCATATGATGGAATTGAATTGACCAAAACGCGGAAATGTAATAAGTTTTATACTAACAACAAATTAATCAAAATAAATACGTAATACATAGCTATTATGATAAAATTATGTACATGAACTAACACAGACACTTTTTTTTTCAGTATCAGTGTTATTTATTTAGCTTTTTAATAAAACATCACAAAAGAAAATCAAACAAGTTCCGTAGTCCCTAACAAACAAAAACACAACTAAAATTAACTTTTGTTAATTTTATAAAGTTTATATAAAACAAATTTAAAGTTATTTTTGGGCGGTTTTACAATAAAATTAACAAAATTTTCGTAAAACTCATAAAGTGGTTCTGGGAAACAGTTGAAAGTATTTATAGCCTAATGGCATAAATACATTGTGAAGGAACCATTCCGATTACTTTTTAACCGACTTCAAAAAAGGAGGAGGTATTCAGTTCAACTGTAATTTCTTTATTTTTTTATGCTTGTTTTTTATTTTGATGATTTTTTTTCAATCAAAAGCTGGTGCTTGTCATGTAATTCCTGTGGTGTCTAGGTTTACCTGATTAGGTATTAGAAATAAAACACAAAATGGTTTTCAGTGATACAACACAACCCGCGCACTTGACGGCTGGATGGTGACTGCCTCGTGTGCGGGTAGTACAGACACTCTTTTATTATTATGTATGTCACATCTCTCCCTTTCAACAAAATTTTAATTATGTAATTCGCCCACTGATAAATAACTGATAAGTTCAGCTTTGATTAAAATATAATTTGTTCGAACAAAGTACACAACTTATTTCTAACATTCGTAACATTTTATATCTACCAAAGACTTTTTTTGTCCAGTTAAATCACTATTTTTACAATATACAAAAAAATAAGTTACTATTATAAGGATTTATAACATTATTTTCTTATAATGATTTATTCCTATTTAGTCTCTTTTATTCTTAATATACGGCCCTCTCTGCTTTCCCTTGTTTTTCCTTTTTTTTTAATTATTATTTTTTTTATTTTTCCTAACGTAACTGGTTCGCTATGTGTTGTCGTTGTGGAGAAGAACCAGTTGAAGAAACTCCATAACAACACTTTTTATTAGGTACAAAATATTTGATTATTTTGTATACTTTTTAGCACCTGACCCAGTACATCGTCGCAGCACGGCTGGACCACAAGGTATATTTCACACTGGAAGTGACCTGCAACAAAACACAACGAGAGCATTTCTCCAAATTTAGTGCTGACCTGGCCTTTAATGTAGTTTAGTTATCAAGTTCTGGTCAAGAAATTCAAACAGGCCTGTCAAACAGGGTATATCAAAGAAGTGAATAAATTCATCCGGACTAACGTTTGATTGACTGTGGCGTATTTCATTTAAAATTATTGCGTCAATGAATAACCCAAGTTAATTTATAACCTTATCATTGACTAATTGTAAGTAATTTAGTCTATCGACAAAGCAATATTCACATTCTATGGGCAAAGTATGACTTTGAACTCATTTTTATACTTTTCCCTTGCTTGTAATACACGTAAAGAAACTTCCATGAGCTTGTGCGAGTATCATCATGCGCTTCGATCTCGTCTCTTGCTCGAGCGTCTACCACCAATGCGTACGTGGAGTGTTGAAACACCAACGCTCCTGAGCGTCGTGTTATGTCAACTAGAAGCCCAGCGGCCTCAAATTCTTCGTTATTATCCAAATTCCCCTTTTTCCTTTTCTTACATTTTTGCGGTGTTACACATGGGGATGTTAATAGGATTATAATTTTCTAAAACTTTTATTTCACACTTGAAATTCATTATTGTGATTCTTGAAACTTAGAACGATTGACGTCATTTTTTTTCCATAATTAAATTATTACTTCATTACTTTCAATGCAATTACGTATCAAGTACTGGCGCTGTGCTTACACGGCTCATGTTGTGCAGCACGGCTTATGCTGGGTCTAGGTCTGTTCGGTGGTCACACAGCACGCTGCAGCACTGACACTCATAAGATATATCTCGTGTTACTTATTAACATTTATTTTTGTTATCTCTTTTTCTTTCTTGTAACTATTTTTTTTTTGCTGTAATTAGTACCCTGGAATACATGTATTTTCATTTCATTGTATTTTCATTTCATTTCATTTCATTTCATTATACTCGTATTATAACTTCATTTCATTTTCATTTCATTTCGTTTTCGTTTCATTTCAAGTAAGGATTTTATTAGTCACTCCAAAGTATCTTTGTACTTGTAATTGATTAATAAATATTTTTTGTTCGTTGGAACAATTAAATAGTAGGTCCTGTACATGTCGGTGATAACTGTTTTATCACTTATTCAAACATGATTGTTTTTAATTATTATTGAATTTTCAATATTTAGTGAGCAGATCTGGTCCACTACAACAAATTTTGTAATTCCATTTAGCAGGAATTCAGGCTCATACTAAGTTAATTCAGGCTTATTACGAGGATATGTAATAAAATAAAGCGATAATGTGCAAATATATAGATATTTACTTAGACAGCCGTACAGTGATATCGGTTTGTCATTGATCATTTGAAGCGGTCGTTAAGAGGTGCGCGTGTGAATACCTTTAATAACAACTTCGCACGCAAATACATTAAAACGATAAGATTCGTTATTATTATTACATGAATATAGGTATTTTAACCATAGGAAACATTAAATGGTATTCCATTAATTTATGCGTTTTGTTTACATATCCTCCCATTAATAGCCATATCCTCATATTTGTTGACCAGCAGGTGTAATTGGTATAGAAGTTAATGGTTTCGATACTTATCAAAACGTTCTTTCAATATTATAAATCTTTTGTTATTGGTCAGTACTTAACTGACGTTTTCGTGACCATGTCATATTTTGTTTTCGATATCATTATTGTGTCTTTAGTATTGGTCAATAGTGTAAGTACTCAACTGACGTATTACGGTAAACATTACCTCCCACGGTTTAGTGCAACATTAATTTCGAAAGCGGTTCGATACCACAATAGATATCTTGTATTATTGGTCAGTATTCATCTGACTTTCGATACCATAACAGATATCTTTTATTATTTTTCAGTACTTAACTGATTTTCAATACCATAACAGATATCTTTTATTATTTTTTCAGTATTTGCCTGATTTTCGATACCATAACAGATATCTTTTATTATTTTTCAGTACTTGACTGATTTTCAATACCATAACAGATATCTTTTATTATTTGTCAGTACTTGACTGATTTTCGATACCATAACAGATATCTTTTATTATTTGTCAGTACTTGACTGATTTTCGATACCATAACAGATATCTTTTATTATTTGTCAGTACTTGACTGATTTTCGATACCATAAATACCTTTTATTAATGGTCGATATTTGACTCAGTTTATAAGTATTTTATGCTTCAACCTTTGCATTTCTGGTACGACATTTAAGACATTTTGCAGCAAAATATTTGATTACTGATAATATGATTATTGGTTCCCATGTCTACTCCATTTAGTTGTCGTTTGATCTCGTTCCAGTTTTATGTAGGTACGTGAAAGTTAGTTTTCATTTTTTAACGCCTTTCATTACTTAACGGTTTAACTGTTTGTTCAGTTTCTCAATTCATCACGATATTATTCAGCAGATGCAAAACTAAGCTTATAGGTTGCATTCTAGTACAAACCAGGTAGAATCAGTATTATACCGGCCAATGAAGGAATGTTCTAAATTATTTTGTTAAAATAATTTTGACTTTTTCCGTTTTTGACCTTAAGAGTATAATCCATTTAAAACATACATTTTTTTACAATCTTGATTTTAGTTAGGAACAATATTACCCGGATTGAACTACTTGGTAATCATGGTGATACGGTTCCTATAACTGGTTTGTACTTTACCATGAATCAACTTATGCAAATGGTGTAACCAACGCATGTGGTGTATATCTTTTTTTTTTTTTTAAAAAAATTCGATTGCCTTGCACTTATCCTCGACTACAAAATTTCATCGAAATATTTAGAGCATTTTTTCGAGATACTGATTACTGTTTTAGCGACGAATACGCAAGATCGTTTCCGCCGCGATTTGGAAACAGTAATAATTCAGTCCCTTCGATATTTTAGATTATTACAATTGTCCATTTGACGTTAATAATACATATTTTCAAAATGAGATAGGCGATATGCAAAATTGCTCGCTTATTTAGTGAAATGTTCCATCGATAAAATCGGAAACACGTTTCGATACGATATAAATAAGCAAATACTTATTAATTATCATTATCATATTTTTGTATCTCAGAAACTAAATATCATTTGTTTATCAAATCTGTAATGTATATTATTATTTTTCCCCTACGTGATCATTTTAATGGCATTAAAGCATAATTAAAATTGGGACGACTTCTTGATTTATATAATCCAATGTTTTACACATGTCAAATATATTATGTTCTTGACGAGTTTTCACTCATCTGACAATTTTGCAGTGTATTTGACTTGATTACATATGTAGTAATTACATATTTGTATGTCTGTTTGTTCTTTTAATTTCGAAAATGTAAACAGGTACAGTTTCATGTACATATGTATGGTTAGGATCTTCACTTACAACAGGATCTATCACCCTATATTCTACTAATAGGTACCGGCAAATTAATGTGCTTAATGCATTGTTTTGGTGGTCTCAAACCATCTTCGCATTATTTGCCTTTCAAATGAATCCTGTTTGGAACACATCGGTTGGATAGTTTCAGTCTAAAGACATGGCAACAAACATTGTTTGTGGTTTATTATATAGATTTTGCTTAGAATCAATGATATTCAAAAATATATTTTATACATTATAATATCATTGCTTAGAATAACATCAGAAAAATAACATCGTTGAATAACATCGTTGAATTTACTTGCTACGTAAGTACTATACTTTAAATTTAAATTTGGTACCCACGACACAGGGAATCCTAGTGTGGGGCTATGAGTGTGAAGCGTTATTTTAAATAACATAGTAAGTTAGTAAGTATCTCTATTTTTGAGACAAACTATGAAGATACCGTATAGCAATATCGCTATGATATTGTTTACGGTTATCTTATTAAGATATTTGATATATTAATGTGAAGACTGAATTTGGATTTATATTGACATTTTAAATTATTATTATCATTTTGGCAGGTAGAAGTAACAAACATTTTTCAACTTACTATAATTATCTAATAATTATCATTGTAAACTAAATATTACTTATTTAGTTTTTAACCTATCACACGAACAAGATCCTTTTAATCGCATTTTATGATCCCAAATAATCCCAATGCTTGTACATTTCAAGTAAACTGGCCGTGTCGATACCGACCATACAACAATGAAACAATATCTTAGGTATATATTACCTATTATTGCGCCAACACGCATTGTTTTTATTTTGTACCATTAATATGTGTATTTTGTAACCTATGTGTTATCAATACGAATATCAGGCTACAATATATGGAATGTAATTTAATGTACTAGATGCATTTGTTAAGAAAATACCTTCGTTAATTCAACAATCAACTTTGTTAATCAAGAATCATCAAAGATTGAACACAAATGCATTTGTAGGTAGGTACTTGTAGTGTATGTGTAAAGCGGGCAACACTGCCCAGTCTGCAGCGAGACTGCGAGCTGAGTAGAGTGTACAGACGTGCGCCTTACGAATACCTACCTCACCTATTACTGAGTAAAATGTGTGTATTATTGACCCTCTAAACACTACAAGTGGCGACGACGGAAAAAACTAATAAGGAATTACCAAAAAAATGTTGGAAGAAAAAGAAGGAGTAATGCCCTTGCTTGCGTATGCAATGTTCGGGCAGGCAAATTCCCTACGAATATGTGTTCTATTATATTCGTATTTAAGTAAGTAAAGTGTATTATTACATTACAACCACATAATTTGTATGTGGGGATACCTAATAGCGTGCACTTAAGTAACAATTATTTGAGTGTTAACGTTTTAATAAGAACTTGGCAACTAAAGTACCACTGCCATATTTGTACAGAAAATTTAAGCATCAAAACTAAAAGGCCATGCAAATCATTTTGTTCACAAAGGGCCATGCCTCAAGTAATTATTTCAAATAGACCATAAATTTCCTATGATATTGCTGTAGGAAATTGTAGTATGTGAAAGAGTAATTTATTTCGTTTCTTATTTCAAATAAAGCTACCGCATCACAATAACAATATCCTAAGTTTTGTTTGTATTTGGTGGGTATTTAATAAAAACGTGAAACTCCACGTTACCCTTACAATAACTTGGAAAGAAACGATTGAGAATCTACCCCACTTATTAATATAATGCTGTGGTTAATGTTTTCATAATTCAAATACCGTTCTACTGTGAATTGAAAAGATTATGATTATCTAAACAAGTTTTAGACGTAATTTTGCTAATTAATTAGCAGTTCAATATTATTATTATGGTCACGCCAATACAGTTCACTTAAAGATCATTGCCTATACAACCATATTAAGGAAGAACCTGTAAAGTATCTACAAACAATGTGTTATGCATATGCACGTAATATGTAAAAAGTTTATTATACCTTAAAATCCGTATTACGTAGCAATATTGAAGCATTATATATGTTAATATTTTTATCGCTAAAGCCAATATTAAATTAAATATATTGATAATTGTAGCTACGTCAAGGTTCACGCAGGTTGTACGGGTCTATCCCACTTGTCCCGTTACAAGTATTAAGTCCAGATTGGGCACGCAAATTCAAACAAGACTCGTTAGGAGCTTGTTAATGTACCTTGAGTACAAAAAGGCCTACAAGAGGCACGCAAATTGAAACAAGACTCGTAAGGAGCTTGTTACTGTACATTGAGTACAAAAAGGCCTGCAAGGGGCACGCAGATTGAAACAAAGACTCGTGAGGAGCTTGTTAATGTACCTTGAGTACAAAAAGGCCTACAAGAGGCACGCAAATTGAAACAAGACTCGTAAGGAGCTTGTTAATGTACCTTGAGTACAATAAGGCCTGCAAGAGGCACGCAAATTTAAACAAGACTCGTAAGGAGCTTTTTAATGTACCTTGAGTACAAAAAGGCCTGTAAGGGGCACGCAAATTTAAACAAGACTCGTAAGGAGCTTGTTAATGTACCTTGAGTACAAAAAGGCCTGAAAAGGGCACGCAAATTTAAACAAGACTCGTAAGGAGAATGCTATACCTTGTGTACAAAAAAGAAGCACGTTATTATTGTAATATACTTATCTTCTTGTTTGTATAAATAAAAATGAACTTTAGTATTTCTTGATAGCTTAACCGATTTCACTGTTTCATTCAAAAATTTTCGTAATGGCTCAAGGATGGCTGTTTCGAGAAGAATAATCAAAGTTCTGGGTAAAGTGACATGGAACATTTTTATGTTCAGCCAAATTATAAAAGACATTAAAATATAGTGGTTGCGGAAGTTATTCAACATAATGAGTATTTCCTAAAAGGTATATTAAAATTTAACGATGGATGTACTATGGAGAAAAGTCCCGTCTAAAATGTCAGAGATATTGTAACGCTTTTATAGCTAAAACATAAATAAATGAAAAAAGTTTTCAATTTATTGGGTATTTACCATAATAAAATTATCATGAAATAAATTAAGGTACGGAGTAGGTACTTGACTTGGAGTTCTGAGGAAGAAGCCAAACTAATCGATATATTGAATTGCTGCTATGGCAAGTCATTCGAGGTGAAGAGCATTATACATTATACTGTAATGTATTCTGTATACAAGTGGTATATGTATAATATACCGTAATATATGTATACTGTAATATATGTATACTGTCATGTATAAATCAATGTTTTAAGGCTACGCAGTTATGTAACTGTTCCATAAGAAAAAAGCCATGCATACACGGTGCCCGCAAATAATTATAAATCAATGTTTTAAGGCTACACAGTCATGTAACTGTTTCATAAGAAAAAAACCATGCATACACGATGCCCGCAAATATTTATAAATCAATGTTTTAAGGCTACGCAGTCATGTAACTGTTTCATAAGAAAAAAGCCATGCATATACGGTACCCGCAAATATTTATAAATCAATGTTTTAAGGCTACGCAGTCATGTAACTGTTTCATAAGAAAAAGCCATGCATATAAGGTACCCGCAAATATTTATAAATCAATGTTTTAAGGCTACGCAGTCATGTAACTGTTCCATAAGAAAAAAGCCATGCATACACGGTGCCCGCAAATAATTATAAATCAATGTTTTAAGGCTACACAGTCATGTAACTGTTTCATAAGAAAAAAACCATGCATACACGATGCCCGCAAATATATATAAATCAATGTTTTAAGGCTACGCAGTCAGGTAACTGTTTCATAAGAAAAAAGCCATGCATACACGGTGCCCGCAAATATTTATAAATCAATGTTTTAAGGCTACGCAGTCATGTAACTGTTTCATAAGAAAAAAGCCATGCATATACGGTACCCGCAAATATTTATAAATCAATGTTTTAAGGCTACGCAGTCATGTAACTGTTTCATAAGAAAAAGCCATGCATATACGGTATCCGCAAATATTTATAAATCAATGTTTTAAGGCTACGCAGTCATGTAAATGTTACATAAGAAAAAAGCCATGCATACACAGTGGCTGCAAATATTTACAAATTAATATTTTATGGATATGCCGTTATGAATATCATTGAAAGGCAAAGATGTCTGTTGGATATGATTCATGAGACACCATTTGAGATGTCTGATGAAGATGATTCCCATCATAATCGGCCATATTTCACTGATATGAAATCGTGGGATGAAATAACAAATTGCAGGTTTTCAGGAAATTACTCCAATCAATATGAATCGCAAATATCAAGTGAAGAGATGATTTGGCATCAGGATTCAAGTATTATGTAAGGAATCAAAAGTAAGACAGTGATTATTGGTATTTTATTCCATTAATGTGTTAACATTCCATAACTTCTTTTGAAGTAAATTTGAATCTGATCATGTATGAAATGTACAATGACATACTTCCGTCATTGAAGATTCATTATTTTATAATAATTCGTTACAGACGAGTATAATATGTATTATGTGAACATATCACATATTTGTGCAGATTATGACACATGATGACGAACGACAGCAGTTATGGGTTCATGGTAACGGACTCAAATTTTATGATCATTATATTCATATTTTTTGCCATTTTTAGATAATATAATCCGCAATAATTTATTGGATATATTATTATTATTGGAAAAATAAAGGTTCATCCATGTGGCAATAAGCACTTAGAGACTCAGAAGATCATAGCATTTTCATTTAATATCTTTACATTGCAATGTAAATGGTAATATTTTGAGCTGCCGAAAAATAAAGGAAATATGTCAAAGTTATGATTTTGTCTCCATAGTAAGGAGACAATGAGACACTGAGAAATAGAATTTTGGTATATGGGGCTAGTCTAATAAAACACGACGTTGTATTTTATGTAGATACAACTTATTACTATGTAATATGATAGGCCTTCAGTGAGATAACTCTTGCTTCCGGCTTGCATACAACTTGAACCATCTGCAGAACGACAACACATTGGGTGTTTCTCTTCGCTCTTTTCATGTAAAATCGACATAAATACGCAAGTGATGGCTAATGACCAAAAGGTTATTTTAATCAGCTTCCATACTTTTCACGACATTATACAATTACAGTACCTACCAAGGGCAAGGTTCATACTGAAATTATTGAGTATGCGTTAACAAAGTGGTTCGATTTATTTATGTCAGACTTAGCCAAGATACTAAGAAGGATACTAAAAAAAAAGTGTTGAATGACAGTGCTAAGTAGCAACTTTAGAGATTTATCTCTAAAGCAGTACAGTCCGAGGCTCGTCGTTGGTCTTATATTTCTGTATTACAGATCTATCAAGTATAAAGTGACGTTGATGTTGTGGAAGTTGAAAGCACTAGATCTCCATCTAGAAGCTGGAGTGGCCACAACACTAAGCCGAATGTACATATGTGTAAGTGGGTGTAACCGTGCACGTAGGACCACCAACTCACAAAGCATTCTCACACAGAGTGCTTGTCAACGATTGGAAACTCCTCTGGGAAGCAAAGGTTACGCAAATTTCCAGAGAATCATAACTTAACTGACTAAACTGATAGTGAAGCATGTGTTAAGATAATGAAGTGAATACTCAAGTTCGCATAATAATTAAAAATGCAATAAATTGGTCTGTGATCGTAGTTTCACAAGCAATAATTTTTTTTAAGATTATTAGAGATTCTATTGGTACTATTCTAAATATCCCTGTGACTTTAACAGTGTAAATACTGGTAGAACCAAATAGCTTAGCATTAAATGAATGGGTTGCCAATGGTTTGAATTCCTTAGTGACAAGAAATGGAAATAATAATGTCACATAGGAAAATTGTTTAAAGTTGACTCTTATAATGCGCTGAGCGAGTTGTATGAACTGTAGATATTATATTGACATCATGAATTATGTCTAGTTGAATGACTCAAAATTCTTAAGATTAACGTTTGAAAATTTTGAATTACCTTCAAATTTTGTGACCTACCCTCAATATAAATGAAGTACCAAAAAAAAATTGGAATGTAATATCACGATAGGTCAAAATAGCAAAAGTTATTTCCATAAATAATTTAAGAGTTTTGTTCTCACTTAGTCTTGAAGAAAACAAGACAGCGTTAGGGAAATACCTGTAAGTCATGTACCAGTCGAGTACCTATAAATAGGTAAGAGATCAGTCTCCATCTCGAGAAAGAAAGTTATGAAGTTGAAGAAGTGAAGTTTGGGATGTGTATGGGTGATGCATATTGCACACATATGATTCACTCAATGGATATGCATATCGGCTGGGAGAGCCGTGACAATAGAGGGACTTCCACGAGATTTTTCAGAAGTTATGTTGTTACTTTTGATAACTGAAGTAGACGACTGTGGTAAATGGCTTGGGTTAATCTACTTTCAAAGCTACGTTTCACGTTGTTAAAAATATAATTATGATCTACAAGAGTTTTATTTAGTGAAATGCGAGACAAGATCTCCAACTTGACTTATGCGAACAAGATCAATTTTTTTTATGAAGCTTCCAATCACTTCCACTAAAATACTTTTCACCCTAATAATGGCAGTATTGTGAGAGACAGGAATTGGCAGGTCTATGTTTCAATTAAAGAAAAGAGGGAAACTATATGTGGACAGTACAAAGTGAGCTACAAGATTCTAAATTGGCTACAGGAAAATATATCAATGAATAATAACAAACTGAGGCTAACAGATTACCACCAAACTTTAACCCTGCGCTCACATAGTGGGTAGTTTTGATGGTGAAAACGATGTACAGAAATGGGAAACACATGTTGTACAACAATAATGATAATGAATAACACAAAGAAAATAAACGTATATTAAATAATTTATTATTGTCAGATCTATCTCGATGTTTGCAATATATTAATTGCTGTCGAACAGTTGTAATCAATTATTATTTATTATAAAATAAAGAAGGGATGTAGTGTATGTGTAAAGCGGGCAACACTGCCCAGTCTGCAGCGAGACTGCGAGCTGAGTAGAGTGTACAGACGTGCGCCTTACGAATACCTACCTCACCTATTACTGAGTAAAATGTGTGTATTATTGACCCTCTAAACACTACAGTACTTAGTATTTTATCAAATGTTCTCTTGTCTTTTCTTTTTCCGTAAAAACATACGATTCTTTTAAAACTTTCCAAAACTAAACATAGCACGCGTTTCCAATATTTCAAATAGCACCGACATTTTCGTATGATAACTCAAGGTTAACATTTTGTGAACTTAAAAGAACCACAAATTACTCACACTTTTTCCTTTTGTTTTATTTTTTACCTCGGTCGCCAAATGTGGTGTCTAGGTTTACCTGATTAGGTATTAGAAATAAAACACAAAATGGTTTTCAGTGATACAACACAACCCGCGCACTTGACGGCTGGATGGTGACTGCCTCGTGTGCGGGTAGTACAGACACTCTTTTATTATTATGTATGTCACAATTCCATTTAAATTTGATCGAGATCTGACGAGTAGTTTTTGAGGTATACCTAATTTTGAAGTTGGTTATTTTTTTTCAAGAATACTTTTGTATATAGCCGAGACACGAGCACACGAGCCACCTGGTGGTAAGTACCTACTTGTTGACCGTCGCGAGGACATCAGTAACACCAAAGGCATCACCAACGCTTTGCCTTTTACATGGCCCCGATACTCCGAAATACGTTAAAAACATTTCACAGTCTTAATACTGTAACTGTGGTGTAATTCTTGACAATAAATAACCGACTTCAAAATAAATTAAAAACTACGTATTACATCTCGCTCAAATTTAAGTGAAACAACATGACAAGCACCAGCTTTCGATTAACAAAAGAATCATCAAAATCGGTTCACCCAGTCGATAGTTCCGAGGTAACAAACATTTAAAATAATACAGTCGAATTGAATACCTCCTCCTTTTTTGAAGTCGGTTAAAAAGAAGGAACAAGGCGACAATGTTGAAATCCATATTGTCATACATGAGTTGGAATACTCCATTGGAATTAAATTTATTTATTTATTATTAAATTTATTTAAATTGAAAAGTATAGGACACAGTGGCATTCAAGACGAGGGACTGCAGAGGTACATAGCGTTATGTAGCCTAGTTAGTAGCGACTTAGCCTGCGAAGCAAGGGGTCCCGGGTTCGATTCTCGGCCGGGGCAGATATTTATGTGACAGATAAATATTTATACTCGGGTCATGGGTGTTATTGTGATGTGTTATATGTGTAGTCCATGCCACCCGCGACACAGGTAAAAACCTACTGCGGGGTATGAACACTCATACCCCGCAGTACACACACAGTAGCTTACACACGTAAGCGTTTATTTATTTAGTACAGTAGGGTGCAGGGTGCACAGCAAGGAGAGAGCTTGACCAGGGCTCATGGATGGATCACCCATATGGGGTCCCTTAATGGTCACAAGATACCTGGTCTCAACCAGTCCCATGATAAGAGGAGCTACCTAACTAGTTGGTTCTAGCTTAACGACGGAATAGAGTGGATATGATAGTGATTCATTTATTTACGAGTAATCTAATTCCAAATTTTGACTTAAATCAAACTTTTAGGATCACGCTTTATATACAGACAAAAATGTCCTCATATAATCTATATATATTATAAAACAGTAACTCGATAATGTCTGTACATTGAAGATATTTAAGAAAATTTGATATCAGGGGACTCAATAGGAGCAATAGATTGCAAATCTGTCATTTTTAAAAATCTTGTCTGTCTGTATGTTTGACACCGCATCACGCCAAAACTACTGGATGAAACTGAATGCGGTTTTCACAGTTGTATTGCTGGTGGTCTAACTTAAAATCTGGTGTACGTTTTATTGTGATTCGTCGCTTATAAGCCGAGATATCAACAAATAGGACTTTTTGATACGCCACATAACAGCAAGAAATTGTGACAGTACCCGATAGAGGGATAAAAGAGACTGTTTAGTATCGGAAATATTCGTTATTTCTTTAAAAAAAAACAATGTGTACCATTTTTTTTTAATTAATGATTTTGTAGTGAATTAGTTCTGCTAATCAACAAAAGATGTCAGTTCAGGTAACTAGAAGCCATTGTTGAAAAATGTAAGTAGGTCTGAGAACGAGACTCAACAGTCAATAAATATTTTATTGAAATTAATGTGTACCTAACATATTTAAAACATTGGGGTTTTAAGTAAATTAGTCACCCTACTCAATCAATAACACAACTATGTTAGATTGTGCTACCGGCTTCCTATATTCAATTCGCTGTATGATGGTGTGGGTCATAGATAGCGATAATAATCTATATATATTATAAAACAGTAACTCGATAATGTCTGTACATTGAAGATATTTAAGAAAATTTGATATCAGGGGACTCAATAGGAGCAATAGATTGCAAATCTGTCATTTTTAAAAATCTTGTCTGTCTGTATGTTTGACACCGCATCACGCCAAAACTACTGGATGAAACTGAATGCGGTTTTCACAGTTGTATTGCTGGTGGTCTAACTTAAAATCTGGTGTACGTTTTATTGTGATTCGTCGCTTATAAGCCGAGATATCAACAAATAGGACTTTTTGATACGCCACATAACAGCAAGAAATTGTGACAGTACCCGATAGAGGGATAAAAGAGACTGTTTAGTATCGGAAATATTCGTTATTTCTTTAAAAAAAACAATGTGTACCATTTTTTTTTAATTAATGATTTTGTAGTGAATTAGTTCTGCTAATCAACAAAAGATGTCAGTTCAGGTAACTAGAAGCCATTGTTGAAAAATGTAAGTAGGTCTGAGAACGAGACTCAACAGTCAATAAATATTTTATTGAAATTAATGTGTACCTAACATATTTAAAACATTGGGGTTTTAAGTAAATTAGTCACCCTACTCAATCAATAACACAACTATGTTAGATTGTGCTACCGGCTTCCTATATTCAATTCGCTGTATGATGGTGTGGGTCATAGATAGCGATAATAATCTATATATATTATAAAACAGTAACTCGATAATGTCTGTACATTGAAGATATTTAAGAAAATTTGATATCAGGGGACTCAATAGGAGCAATAGATTGCAAATCTGTCATTTTTAAAAATCTTGTCTGTCTGTATGTTTGACACCGCATCACGCCAAAACTACTGGATGAAACTGAATGCGGTTTTCACAGTTGTATTGCTGGTGGTCTAACTTAAAATCTGGTGTACGTTTTATTGTGATTCGTCGCTTATAAGCCGAGATATCAACAAATAGGACTTTTTGATACGCCACATAACAGCAAGAAATTGTGACAGTACCCGATAGAGGGATAAAAGAGACTGTTTAGTATCGGAAATATTCGTTATTTCTTAAAAAAAAAACAATGTGTACCATTTTTTTTAATTTATGATTTTGTAGTGAATTAGTTCTGCTAATCAACAAAAGATGTCAGTTCAGGTAACTAGAAGCCATTGTTGAAAAATGTAAGTAGGTCTGAGAACGAGACTCAACAGTCAATAAATATTTTATTGAAATTAATGTGTACCTAACATATTTAAAACATTGGGGTTTTAAGTAAATTAGTCACCCTACTCAATCAATAACACAACTATGTTAGATTGTGCTACCGGCTTCCTATATTCAATTCGCTGTATGATGGTGTGGGTCATAGATAGCGATAATAATATCTTATAATTTAGGAAAATTATCAAATAATGTTTTTTTTGTAGTTATATAAAAATCTTAAATTTTGACAAATTATTACAATTTAGATTTCCTTATTGTATTGAAGGAATAGGCCCATAGAAAGTAGAAAATAATAAAAATACAAATCCTTTACTTATTTAATAATCACAATGAGTAAGAAATTAAAATATATACATGCGAATAATCACCTACTGCTGTCAACTACAGTGCCCCGCTAATTATGACCGGACGTAAATAAATACAATACAAATAACTAAAATACTTTTGAATTTGCGAATGGCCACGTAAAAGCAGACGAACCACCTGATGCTAAATTGTCATCGTCCTCCATGGATGACTAAAGCCGTCGTCCGTGATCAGACTAAAAGCATCACCCACGCGTTGTCATCCAAGAAAGAAAACAAGAATGAAAAAATTATAAATTATGAAGATGATTAAATTTCCATTCTATCAAGTTTAAAGAGAGTTATTTATGATCTAGCAGAGCTTAGAATTAAGTTGTATCGAGCTATATAAATAGCAGTAAAAATATGCTAATCTTATGGTAATGCAGGCATGTTATCTAATCCACAAACCGCGAACTCAGATGGAATCTGAGACCGCAAAGCAGTTAAAACAATGAGTTTCTTCTGAAACCTTTTTTTTTAGGTATAATGTGCATATAGGTCTGGCATTTGGGCCAGGTGCTTGGATGAAAAGCTCGGACTTGTCATTCAGGTTGTAGCATGCGTGTTTAAATAAATAGGACTCCGAACAAGATTAAAGAATTTAATAAAGTTATAATACAAAGACGTGAAAAATATGAAGGAATGACAATGGTGTTATATAAATGCCATGGTTACAAAATAGGGTTGCGTATTTACTTTAATATACAAATGTAAGGCTACAAGGTCATTCAGGAATAAACTCAGAAGAACTAGAGTCTCCCGGTTGAGAGGCAGGTCCTACTGTCGGGTAGGGAATCCTTTCATTACCGTAAATCTAGCTGGTGTCACGGTTGCAAAACTCAGATGGTCGGGGGGTTCTTTGGACTCTTCCCGCAGAATCGTTTAGCTCTCAGACAGTCAAGTGTGGAGGGGTGACACGTCCCTTAGTGACTCATGTAGCCTGTGGTCGGCGCGATCAAACATTGACCGAAAAACCTGACATGGTATGGTACACCTCAAGCAAATAGAAAATAACTAAACCACCCGAACCGATCAAGGAGAAAGAGTGGTGGCATCAGTTTGCGTGATCTGGTGAGCAGCATAGGGACCGTCTTACAGACATTATTACTTGGTCAGATAAAAACACACAGTAAGTCGAAAAGAACGTAGAAAAGTCGAAAAGAAGTAGAAAAGAAGTAGTGCAAAAAAATGGAAGAAGAATTCGATTAGGTTAGGTTTGGCTGTTTATACTTACGTGGAAAAATTTGTCGACGTCTATGAATAAATAGGAGCAGTCCAGTATTCCAGTAGTCTGAATTAAACTGTTATGATGTAGTCGAAGTAAAACTGTTTTTTTTTCCGTTTTCTTTATTTATCTCAGTATTGTTACTTTTACTAGATAAAATAAATAACGCTGTCTCTAAAGTTGATGGAATGAAAAATTTAATCTTTTTCATAATTTTGTATTATTTTTGGTCATTGATTTTAGGTGCTCTACCGTTTGTACCGATGTAATTAGAACTAGCTGGCACAAACTTTTTGAGTACAAATACTATTCAATGAACAAGAAAACTGAAATGTTTCATAATGTTGGAGTTTTAATCCCAGAATGTGTGAAAGTGCGGAAGACATTTTGGATTAGAAATTTGTTTTAAGTTTTCTGAATCTGAATTGACTTTTGTTGAAATACTGTTCGTATGATAATTTGCTGTTGATAAAGTCGACATTGTGAAACCAGTCCATCATTGACCAATTCAGGGTTGAATGGTGTATCTTAGAATAGAAAACAAGTATGTATGACCATAGGTTGTCTTGGTGACTAAACATGTAACTCCTGAAAGGATGAGAATTAATGTTTTAAAATTATTTGTCGTTGGCAACGTTGACGTAGCAAAACCAGTACAACATTGACTAATTCAGGATCTAAAGGTGTATGTATATAAAATCCCACTAATATTTCTTAAGCGTATATTAAGATATTTTTTTTACCCTTGCTAAAGCGGCTAAATGGATTTGGATGAAATTTGGCTCACAGATATTTTTCATATCCCTCATCAAAGAATGCATGTTCGTCGGGATCAGGTCGTTCGAGGGTTGGAGATGGATCTACTTCTTCAGGTCAAGGGTATAATTTAGTTTGGAAGTTGGGTTTACAGGTTATAATTATTTATTGTTTGGACTGCTTTTATGTATGTGCTACTACATAGAATTTTTGTATAATTCTTTTAGGGTTTTTTCCTCAAACGAAAAAAACATAACCCTTAGAGGATCACGTCATTGTCCGTCTGTTTGTCAACCCTATTTTCTTAGGAATGCGTGGAGGCATCATTCCAAAAAAACTTAAACTTATTTGTATTTGGTTAATTGATCGCTATATCCATGTATGGGAACGACAGTTTTACAGCGACAAAGTTAAGTTTGTTATTGAATCATTTAATATTGCTCTTATGTTCGGTTTTGTAAGTATGTACAAAACCCTCGGTGCCAAAAAACTCGCCAAATGGCCGGGCTCTTTTTTAATTACTAATTCTCAAGTCCACGCAGACGAAGTCGCGGGTAAAAGCTAGTCTATATATATTATAAAACAGTAACTCGATAATGTCTGTACATTGAAGATATTTAAGAAAATTTGATATCAGGGGACTCAATAGGAGCAATAGATTGCAAATCTGTCATTTTTAAAAATCTTGTCTGTCTGTATGTTTGACACCGCATCACGCCAAAACTACTGGATGAAACTGAATGCGGTTTTCACAGTTGTATTGCTGGTGGTCTAACTTAAAATCTGGTGTACGTTTTATTGTGATTCGTCGCTTATAAGCCGAGATATCAACAAATAGGACTTTTTGATACGCCACATAACAGCAAGAAATTGTGACAGTACCCGATAGAGGGATAAAAGAGACTGTTTAGTATCGGAAATATTCGTTATTTCTTAAAAAAAAAACAATGTGTACCATTTTTTTTAATTTATGATTTTGTAGTGAATTAGTTCTGCTAATCAACAAAAGATGTCAGTTCAGGTAACTAGAAGCCATTGTTGAAAAATGTAAGTAGGTCTGAGAACGAGACTCAACAGTCAATAAATATTTTATTGAAATTAATGTGTACCTAACATATTTAAAACATTGGGGTTTTAAGTAAATTAGTCACCCTACTCAATCAATAACACAACTATGTTAGATTGTGCTACCGGCTTCCTATATTCAATTCGCTGTATGATGGTGTGGGTCATAGATAGCGATAATAATATCTTATAATTTAGGAAAATTATCAAATAATGTTTTTTTTGTAGTTATATAAAAATCTTAAATTTTGACAAATTATTACAATTTAGATTTCCTTATTGTATTGAAGGAATAGGCCCATAGAAAGTAGAAAATAATAAAAATACAAATCCTTTACTTATTTAATAATCACAATGAGTAAGAAATTAAAATATATACATGCGAATAATCACCTACTGCTGTCAACTACAGTGCCCCGCTAATTATGACCGGACGTAAATAAATACAATACAAATAACTAAAATACTTTTGAATTTGCGAATGGCCACGTAAAAGCAGACGAACCACCTGATGCTAAATTGTCATCGTCCTCCATGGATGACTAAAGCCGTCGTCCGTGATCAGACTAAAAGCATCACCCACGCGTTGTCATCCAAGAAAGAAAACAAGAATGAAAAAATTATAAATTATGAAGATGATTAAATTTCCATTCTATCAAGTTTAAAGAGAGTTATTTATGATCTAGCAGAGCTTAGAATTAAGTTGTATCGAGCTATATAAATAGCAGTAAAAATATGCTAATCTTATGGTAATGCAGGCATGTTATCTAATCCACAAACCGCGAACTCAGATGGAATCTGAGACCGCAAAGCAGTTAAAACAATGAGTTTCTTCTGAAACCTTTTTTTTTAGGTATAATGTGCATATAGGTCTGGCATTTGGGCCAGGTGCTTGGATGAAAAGCTCGGACTTGTCATTCAGGTTGTAGCATGCGTGTTTAAATAAATAGGACTCCGAACAAGATTAAAGAATTTAATAAAGTTATAATACAAAGACGTGAAAAATATGAAGGAATGACAATGGTGTTATATAAATGCCATGGTTACAAAATAGGGTTGCGTATTTACTTTAATATACAAATGTAAGGCTACAAGGTCATTCAGGAATAAACTCAGAAGAACTAGAGTCTCCCGGTTGAGAGGCAGGTCCTACTGTCGGGTAGGGAATCCTTTCATTACCGTAAATCTAGCTGGTGTCACGGTTGCAAAACTCAGATGGTCGGGGGGTTCTTTGGACTCTTCCCGCAGAATCGTTTAGCTCTCAGACAGTCAAGTGTGGAGGGGTGACACGTCCCTTAGTGACTCATGTAGCCTGTGGTCGGCGCGATCAAACATTGACCGAAAAACCTGACATGGTATGGTACACCTCAAGCAAATAGAAAATAACTAAACCACCCGAACCGATCAAGGAGAAAGAGTGGTGGCATCAGTTTGCGTGATCTGGTGAGCAGCATAGGGACCGTCTTACAGACATTATTACTTGGTCAGATAAAAACACACAGTAAGTCGAAAAGAACGTAGAAAAGTCGAAAAGAAGTAGAAAAGAAGTAGTGCAAAAAAATGGAAGAAGAATTCGATTAGGTTAGGTTTGGCTGTTTATACTTACGTGGAAAAATTTGTCGACGTCTATGAATAAATAGGAGCAGTCCAGTATTCCAGTAGTCTGAATTAAACTGTTATGATGTAGTCGAAGTAAAACTGTTTTTTTTTCCGTTTTCTTTATTTATCTCAGTATTGTTACTTTTACTAGATAAAATAAATAACGCTGTCTCTAAAGTTGATGGAATGAAAAATTTAATCTTTTTCATAATTTTGTATTATTTTTGGTCATTGATTTTAGGTGCTCTACCGTTTGTACCGATGTAATTAGAACTAGCTGGCACAAACTTTTTGAGTACAAATACTATTCAATGAACAAGAAAACTGAAATGTTTCATAATGTTGGAGTTTTAATCCCAGAATGTGTGAAAGTGCGGAAGACATTTTGGATTAGAAATTTGTTTTAAGTTTTCTGAATCTGAATTGACTTTTGTTGAAATACTGTTCGTATGATAATTTGCTGTTGATAAAGTCGACATTGTGAAACCAGTCCATCATTGACCAATTCAGGGTTGAATGGTGTATCTTAGAATAGAAAACAAGTATGTATGACCATAGGTTGTCTTGGTGACTAAACATGTAACTCCTGAAAGGATGAGAATTAATGTTTTAAAATTATTTGTCGTTGGCAACGTTGACGTAGCAAAACCAGTACAACATTGACTAATTCAGGATCTAAAGGTGTATGTATATAAAATCCCACTAATATTTCTTAAGCGTATATTAAGATATTTTTTTTACCCTTGCTAAAGCGGCTAAATGGATTTGGATGAAATTTGGCTCACAGATATTTTTCATATCCCTCATCAAAGAATGCATGTTCGTCGGGATCAGGTCGTTCGAGGGTTGGAGATGGATCTACTTCTTCAGGTCAAGGGTATAATTTAGTTTGGAAGTTGGGTTTACAGGTTATAATTATTTATTGTTTGGACTGCTTTTATGTATGTGCTACTACATAGAATTTTTGTATAATTCTTTTAGGGTTTTTTCCTCAAACGAAAAAAACATAACCCTTAGAGGATCACGTCATTGTCCGTCTGTTTGTCAACCCTATTTTCTTAGGAATGCGTGGAGGCATCATTCCAAAAAAACTTAAACTTATTTGTATTTGGTTAATTGATCGCTATATCCATGTATGGGAACGACAGTTTTACAGCGACAAAGTTAAGTTTGTTATTGAATCATTTAATATTGCTCTTATGTTCGGTTTTGTAAGTATGTACAAAACCCTCGGTGCCAAAAAACTCGCCAAATGGCCGGGCTCTTTTTTAATTACTAATTCTCAAGTCCACGCAGACGAAGTCGCGGGTAAAAGCTAGTTACAATAATATGATTTGGAATATATTCCCCTTAATTATTTCACAAACATTACAAGGCCCGTTAGGCCCAGCGCGTATTTGTATCGTCATTAACTCCGGGTTAAATCCATTCAACGGTTTGGGGCGTGATTTAGAAACATACAAACTTCCCACTAGGATTTATTTCCATTCATTACCACACATGTTTCTGGCTTCGCTGTACACATTAAACAATGAGAATTTGTGTCCACAAGTTTCTACTTAGTTTCTATTGTGGCAGCAGTAATACTGCTAAATCTGTTTGTTAGTCAGCCCCATATTTAGTCGGGTATATAGACGTATTTGCTAAAACTTTACTTCTTGTTTTGGAACCAAATTGGTTTTGTAATAGGCACTAGAAAATTCAGGTGAACTGCGAAGTGAAGTACGAGAGACGCTTTTAATTTGTTCCCGCAATTATTTGTTGGGTCGATATAACAAGGAGCTGAAGTTTATGTCGCCGAGCTGAGACTGCAGGGGTTAATAGCTTCGAAACAGTATCAGACGCCTCTACTTAACGAGCGGTAAGTTTTAGAAACTGAGACCGATTACTTAAAGTTCTCTCTGAAGTATCATACCGCAAGTTATTTTAATAAATATTTAATAATAAGATTAAACATAAAAAGATGTTGATTATATTATTTAAGCGGTATGTTATAAATATTATGTGTGTATGTCAACTATTTTTGACTCTTTGTGTGCAATAAATTCAGGTAATTGTATATTATAAATAAAGTAACCTTTAGATTTGAATGAACGCAACCCTAAAAATAATAAAAATGGTTGTCTGTAAAGTCGGTATACGGACGGAGATTTAACGTGACAACGTCTGTTCGTGGTATAAGTTTAATTAAGAAAGAAATTTCTTTAATCTTATCCGACGCCAGAAACGCTCGCGTACGTTCGTAGCGATAACGAAACGGTAACGTTCCGGCAAATCTTACTTGGTCGTTACACAGTTTTCATGAATGACACCCGAGTCAACCAATTTATAGACGTTGTCACGTCAAAAACTAAAAAGCTTAAGAAGCTTTACATGTAAACAACTAGAAATGTAAAACAGAAAAACATGTTTAAACTTGAGGTGAAATCTTCGATGAACAGTATGACCATATGTTTCCTAGCTTTCTGATTTAAAGCTGCAACTCGACCAAAACTACTCAGGCCCTATTGTTTCCAGACACGATAAAAACGAAGTGCTGAAATACTAAGTCTCAATAAACAGTAAAATAGACCAACACATCGCTCCAGTCCACAGGCGTTGCTGCGTTGTAAGCACTTTGAATGGCGGACGTTCACGGTCATCTTTTGAACCAGAAAACGGAATCGTACTAGTCACATATTCATTGTTCATGTACCTACACCGTTCTTCTGCTAAAATTCAGGTCTTGGTAAAGATCAATACGCAACTTAAGCCCAATGCAAACGTAACGGGGTTTCTTCCCGTACGGGACGGAACGTCAAGTTTTGGAAACACCGTTTTATAGAAAATGTAAACGATAGTGCATACGCAGCGAAAGCAGCAGTTACGTATGCATTGGGCTTTAATCAAGCAAGGAATATCTTTATCTCATTCTTTTTTATGTACGAAAATACTTTATACTTTATTAAATAAAAATAAAAATACAAATATATTTTTTACAAATAAAGAACATGCTTTGGTTACAAAATAGATACTGGTATCACTACAGAAAGGATACAATAATTACAACACTAACCTAAATATATAAAACTAAGCTTTCGATACCTACTAAAGGCCAAAATAAATCACGATTAGAATAATTACCTCTAAATTATTGATGTTCTAAAAGAAACAATAGAAGCTAGACTAATTGTAAGTCCTCCAGCACGAAGCAGCTTCATAAATTATCGCAAGGGTCCTTCGATAGAATATCGAGGACGAAACGTGACCGCGGCCAGTACCCGGAAATTTACTTTGAAAGGTCTTAAAATGGTGTCGGGTTCCGGTTTTCGTTTTTTGGAGGCTTGCAATTCAATTTTTATGGTATTTGCCAGTGTAACTTGATGCGGGGATGGAAAATAATTAACAGGATTACGTTACGTAGCTACGCTGACGGGTCATTTTCCAACGTGCTGACCATTTGAGTTTTTTTTTTGGGGCAGTTACCACCCCCCAGATTCAGTATCGTTTTCACCTAACAATATTTAAATAAATATAATAATGTATTAACTTCACACTCATAGCGCCACACTAGAATTCCATGTGTGGTGGGTGCTATGGACAACATACAAAAGCATACATCCAGATCGAGGAAAACTCATCATTCGAATTTCCACCTCGCTGGGAATCGAACCTGGGCGGTATTTTATTCGGTAGTCAATATCTCAAACAACTAAGCCACAAATTCGTCCAAAATATACGCCTCTGTTTCACATCAATTGCACTACGATTTCGCTGCCTCAGTCCGCTGCCTGGTAAGGATGTTTCCTCTTATGTCACTAATAACGTGAAGTGCGCCCACTTTAGCATGTCTGTACTCTGTAGTGCTCAGTTGTGAGTCATTGGAGTGAGAGGACATGCTTCGTTGGAGACCACTGAGATATGATCAAACACATGTGGCGAGAGGAGACAATCTCTACCTATAGGAATAATGACTCCGTTGTCGTTTGATTGGTATATGATATGGTTATTTTCTTCTACGACAAAGCAACTTTCCGAAATAGTAGTAGATTAAAAAAAATCGTATATATGTGTGATACATGAATTAATGAGTAAGAATTGGAAGGAATGCGTACTGTACAAATCTGTACTAAACCGTAAAGACTCCACTTACAACCAGAATGGTAGTGTAGTCAAGCATCAACTTATAGCTAAAAAACAACAAACGTAGTCATTTATGTTAGGATTCCAATTGTTGAGTTTTTTAGGATTCCGTACCTCAAGCAATGATATTATAATATAAAAAGAGGTAGATATGTCACTAACGCGTCCACGATGAAGAGCGTAATAACAGCCAATTGACCGTTCTGCTCGTAGTCGCTCTGTCAATACAAGACGATACGCACGCTTTTGTTGGTGAAATGCTTGACATTTAATAATAATAATAAAAAACATTAATTGCCTTTAAAAACATAAAATACAGTTTTTTTAAGACAAAAAAAATAAACAAAATTGAGGTAAAAGGAGCCGGCTCAGCTTAGGCACGAGAAAAAAATCTAGTGCAGTGCTGTTTTAGTTTAATAAGTTTACATTATTTATTATTATATTTTAAATGAAAATATTATTTTATTTATCTTACATTACTTACATCCTATTATAACAAATTTCAATATCAAATTTCAAGGGAAAACAATAATAATTAAAATCTTAATATAAATTATTTTATTGAATAGTAGCATTTGTCAGTTAACCATTTATGTAACTCTATTTTAAATTTAGTGAAAGTTAAAGTTTTCATGTTTTCAGGGATTTTATTATATATCGTTACACACATGTGAGTCGAATTTTTTGAACGTATCGCTGATCGAGAAGGTGGTACACATAGTCGATTAGGGTATCTGGTTGCAAAATAACAATTATCTTTTTTTTCCTGAAAAAGGTGCATATTAGTTCTCACAAAAATACAAATCTCATATATGTATAAACCAGTCAATGTTAATAATTTTAGCTTCCTAAAGAGAGGCTTGCAGCTTGTGTCTGGGGTAACATTACACATAGCGCGTATACATCGTTTTTGAGCAATGAAGACTTTATTGCAATCTGTAGAGTTTCCCCATAAAACTATACCATACCTTAAATTAGAGGCAACATAGCCGTGGTAGACTTTTAAGGCTGTTGACATATTACTTATTTTTTGGTGGCGCCATAAAACAAAAACGAAACGAGAAATTTTTGTACAAAGTTTTTCTACGTGTTCTTTCCAAGTAAAAGATCGATCTATATTAATGCCCAGGAATGTAATAGAGTCAGTTTCTTCTATCGTATTATTATCGTAATGCACTTTTAGATTGTGTTTTTTTGATCCTCTATTTCCGAATTGTATATATTTCGTTTTGTTTATATTAATTTTAAGATTGTTGTCTTTAAGCCATGTCACTATTTTACAAATTGTATCGTTTATTACTTTATTATAATTGATATTAAGATTATTATGTACAATTACTGCAATATCGTCCGCAAATAGGGAATATTGTTGATTGGTAATTTTAACAATGTCATTTATGTAAATAATAAATATATTATACCGTGTATTGTACCGATGTGATTGATGTAATGAAACAAAAGATAAACGTGTGTGTTGTAGCTCTTTTCGACACAGATTTTTGGTTGATTTGTAAGGGCATAACGTATCTTTATTTTTTTAATATCATTGACTTCCAGAGGAAAAAACTGAACCTTTACTTTGTGCTTTCTGTTTTAATTTATAAATGAAACTACTGGCTACTGATCCCGGAACTAGCAGACAGCACGACGCATTGACGACGCAATCAATGATCACCATCGATCTGGAGTCTGTTGACTCCAATAGTATTATTTCAAGTTACAAAGGAACCGCAGGTGCGCCGTTCAGAGTACCACAACTCCGAAAATAGATTTCATTGAAAGCCAGAAAGAAAAGAGTAAGCGAACCTTTATTTCAGTCGGTTCATTCAAGTTTGTTATTATTGTTCCACTGCAAGCCTTCGGACATTAAAGGAACAATGGTTAAAACATGATACGGGATAAGGCACGGGAAAGATGGCAACCAGACGGGATAAATAAATTGTCATCATCACTATGAAAATTTGGGGTTTGCAGGCAAATTAAAGGCAGTACCTACAGTTGATAGCTGGTACGTCCAACGGGCAAAGCTATGAGACCAGATGTAGTAAATGAGATCACTATGTAAGCCTATAATAGATTAATCGTTTGGGAGACGTGAATAGTAACTACGGTAAAATTTTTAAACAGTATGTTATCGAAGGTTATCTTATTTCGAACCAATGAAAATTAAACAGAACACTAGAATTTAACATCCAAGATTTATGTCGGTCCATTCTATCGTTAAGGAATTTTAAATCAATAACATCATAAATTAACATTATGCATTACAGAATTATGAATAACGTTTTATGCCGTATTGGGGCGGCTTAGAATACTAACATTGTAATATTGATTTTAATTGTTAATTAATACCATTATTACTATAATCATTTCTCCATGGGGTTCGCCTGGATAGCTACCACCCTTAAGCATGAATCAGCCGCAAACGACTCATCGTATTCCGGCTGGGGGCTTGAGAGCCAGGTCTTTCTTTTTTTCTTCTCTCTTTCTTGGCCGGCAACGCATCAGTGATGCCTTTGGTGTTGCTGATGTCCATGGGCGACGATAGCCACTTACCATCAGGTGGATCGTCAGCTCATTTGCCGGCTCTTTCCATAAAAAAAGGTTACTCGTATTTTGATTGATGACTGATAAGGAGCGATGTCCCCATCACGCGGCAACCCAAACAAGATATATTGCAGGGTAGCGTAAGAAAAATAAACTTCCGTAATCGAACACTGTACCCAGCTGACCGCATAAGTTTCGGAGCAGAATCAGAGAAAGAGTCCTATTTCGGCAGGCGCGTTATTTTTCACTGGACGACGATAAATCAGCTGCCGGCCGCCATATTTCAAAACGGGCCAATCCTCAGACGTGGTCATAAATCGCGGCGTCACCCGCGATGGCTGTATCTGAGATGTTAGTTTCAATTAAAACTGCTTTTCTGACTTTATTACTTTTTAAATTTTAAGTACTGAATAATCTGAATATCTATGTGCCTCAAACAGAATTAACATACAAAATATCGTACCTGTACATAAGGTACAGATTTTCAGAGAAATAGTAAAAATTGGGCCGTAAAATATTTAAATGGATAGGTTAATAAAATTTCTGGGCAGTACAATAAATGAAACTGGCAATTCCGTGAGGGTAGTTAAAAAATCAAAACTAATCGATAACATATCTTTGCAAGCAAACATGCAGCATGCAAGCAAGAATTCAGCATGCAAGTAAGCATGCAACATGCAAGCAAGCATGCAACATGCAGGAAAACCACGTAAACTAATCGTCGCAGATGCTTTCAACGCCTACCGCATCGGTTGATACTGGCCGGCAAAGCCCCTACTCTTCACCTCGCTCCTCCGCGCCTGGAGGGGCTTACATTAAATTCTAGGGGTAAGGCAGACAAAACTACGTGGAGTCGGTTTTGCAGCGATTCGTTTCTATCACTAACGTTAACACTACCGCGCATTGTGATTTGCCGAATTTATTATCGAACTGCCTATTCCATTATTTTTATCGCCGATTCAATTATTGAGTGATTTTTGAACTGATTTAAATAACTGGCTAATTTTCTATTCATTACTGTTCGTGTTTTACTGATTTAAGCACTCCCGAAATATTAAACAACTGCCCGTTTACTAATTATCTTCTATTTCTTCAGAGTAACTTCTCAAATATTTGAAGAACAGTCGCAAATATATATTCCCACAAGTAAATACTCAATATTCAGCCAAGTAATTAAATAACTATTTAATAACTTTAAATAATTAAATACCGAATTAATTACATAGTTATTAATCAAATAGTGATTAATTTAATATTAAAGTTAATTTAGAAGTAGTTCAATTACTAAAATACTAAATTAATGTAAAAACTAATAAAATACACGTATGATAATAATATGAATATCACACACGAGTACATTCGGGACTGAACTCATTGGTATAGGCCAAGATTCCCATAAAGCGAGGTAATGAAATGTTCGAGGAATGAAGGTACATCACAAGTACGAAAAATTTACTTGGAGTTAATGATTCAACGGTGGCTGACCATTAACCAGAAGGCTGGCTGCACGTCAAATCGATTCCACGTAATTCTCCGATACCTACAGTTAATATTATATTAGATACTGACATTAATAATAATTAGAATTTCGCAAATGACCATCCGATTCAATTAACTGACGGGTTAAGTAGCTATTTGCATATCCGATTAACTCGTTCATTTCCAGTATGACATTTCACATCGATTATCGTGACACAGGTGAAGTGCTCACAAAACAAAGACGCGCATTGCTGATTTACGCGATTGGATTTAAACAATAATGCACGTGAGCGAATGTTGAATAATTGATTGTCAGCAATAAATTTGATATTTCATTAATGGTTACTCAAATTAACAGAAAATCCACTGAACTTATTTCAATTACAACGCCTTTGGACAAACAAAATGAGCTGTAAACATTTCTAAAGAGACTCATAATTAAAGAAAGTATTTCGTCCCATACTTATAATTAAAACCCAATATCATTAACACGTAGCACAGACAGTGTAGACCGATCTCGGTAGGCGACAAGAAATTCGTTAACGCCCTTTGATATTTCATTTGAACAAAAAAATATCCAATTACTGTGGATCTACTCGTATCTATGACAGCCAAGTTCTGTGACCACCGTGGTGACATTGCGAGATAGGTCGGCTTTGAGTCGTGACACTGTGTTTATTTTAGTAATAATTGTGTAGATATAATAACTTCGAAATAATTCGATCATTTGAATTGTTCAATTGGAATTCACAGTTTACAGTATCTTTAACAGTATAATAAGTAATATTGATTTTACTTAAATCGAATTTAATAGTTTAGTGAAGTCTGGTATTTGCTTTAAATAGATTGAGTCTGAAGAGACATTGAGTTATAGTAATAGGAAAAAGGGCGTCCTGATCCAACGGTTCATGGATATTTCTCGACTGGCAACAGCGGCACTGTTAGCGTCGAATACTGTGAAATATGACCCGGAATCCAAAACCAAAGAAAAATAAGAAGACTCAACTGGATCCGGATCCATCCGGTTGTTTCCAGGTTTATATTACCTAACAATGCTTAATAACATTTTTTAAATAATGTAGTACATGACTACCTCGACTATAAACCTGAAGGTAAGTGGTTATGAACTGTTTTTGAATATGTTCTCAGGCGGCAGGAGTCTGTTACCATACAAAAGGATCAGCTGATTTGAAAAGTACATCAGTTAGAAGCAACAATTTTGCCGGTCCTTTAAGTATTATGTATGGTCTAAGTAAATGTATAACACACTTTGTGACCAATCTAAAACTACTCACGCCACAACTCAGAGTCACTAATGGTTACTTTAATCGTTCCTTAGTAAATAATCACCAAACAAATTCTGTAGTAAAGAGCGATTTAAGTAACCCTTAGTAACTCTGAGTTGGGGCGTTAATAAGATTACTCTACAGTCCTGTTTTAAGTATTTATCAAGTAAAAGAACAGACTGGCCATCTTGTGGTGAGTGTTCACCGTCGCCCATGGATTCAGCGAGCGTCAATAATGCATTGGCAACCGAGAAAGAAGTAATGGTCCCACAACTTGCAAGTCTCCGTTCTTAATTGTCTTTGAGCTTATACTAATTACTGATAAAACCTGTCTTGCCTTGCCTAGCCTTCTATTAAAAAGGTCTGGCCAAAAAATGGGAGCTGCAGTATTCCACTTGAGATCCTTGTGATTTTTAGAGCAGCAACCTATGTTCAGATGTGAAGTATTGCTTTGCTCTGTTTCATAAGTTTCTTTGAATCTATTCCGACCTTATACTTATAATGTATAGAAAATATCATATTTCCTCGTACCCATTCCATTTAATCCATTACGTCTAAAGCAAAGTCAAAGTCCTTCGTTCGTCCGTTAAACAATACACGAATACTTCGACAACATTCAACAATATATCTCTTATAAGTACCCCCCTCATGTAATATCTTGTTCTGAATCGTGACATCTGTAGGCTACGATATGATACAATACATATTGTGGTCTGTCACATTTTCCAAACCTTTCTAGAATTATCCTAAGAAATTTATAAAGGAATTTGCTGAGTCAGCAATCTGTCACGTTAAAGGATATTTAAGATAAGCTGTTACCCGCGGCTTTGATTGCAGTCTATTTCAAACAAAATTTAATCTATCAAAATCCCTTACAGAAATTATCCAAAAACTATGAAACGCGTGACTTGCTTGACTGCAATCCCGCCTGATGTGATGTGAGTGATGAATAGTCCAGGAAGGTAAACACATTAACTTAATAAAAGCCAACACTCTTTTCTTGAAAACTCCCACATCGTAGGTGTGTGATAACGCCGACGCAGGCAAGCTGTTCCACTCCTTCACCGTACGTGTTAAAAACGATTCAAACCGTGTTGTTCGTATCGGGGGATGCTTCCACCATCAGGGGTAGAATATCATAAATATATTCCTTGGTGTTGTTTCTTGGTCATAAACTATTTCTTCCAAATTTCAACATTATGTGAAATTTAATACCTTTAAACGAGCAATTCTTGTAAATATATTTTATGAGTCTCGGAAACGGCGCCAACGATTTTCATGATGTACGAGTACTCGTACATTGTGCTGGCGCAGCGTCCTTGTGCCAAGCACGAGTTGCCTAGCTGGGCGCGCGGAGCCCGTGAACACGTACAAGACGTGACTTAGCAAGCGTCTGACACCAATAAAACCCTGTCAATTAGCAATACAAATTAGTGCAGTAAACATCTAGAGTCAGCTCGGTCACGTGTTTTACTACCGAAACCCCCGCGGACACACTCACGGCGGCCAGGCTGCTCCTGCACTCACCAACCTCCTCATTCATTTTGGTCCTTCGAGCCTTACTTTCGGTGTTTTAGCGGCTCCTTTGCGGCTAGCGTATCGGCTCAGTTGGCCTTCCACAAGCGGACCTCCCCAGCTGAGTTGAGAAGGGCGCGAAACCCGTACTAAAGCTGCGAGAGCACTGAAAGCGACCAGCGGCGAGCGATCTACAGTTTGCTGAAGAACGAAAAATACGCAACATTAATCGTTTCGCTGCACAACAAGGGGGTGAACGTTAACTGCGGGATTAAGGAATACATCCTAATCTCAGGAAAAACATAACTGCCAGTAATCTACAAATTACTGAAGAACGAAGCACAAGCGACGTTAACTACGGGATCAAGGAACACATCCTTATCTCAGGAAAAACATTTACATTCAACGTAACTGCCAGCAATTGCTGAAGAAAGAAGCATTATCCTTCGACACAAGAAGGTGAACATTTATTTCAAGAAGCTGTCATTTAAATTTCATTAACAATGGCGGACGCTGCTCAGACCCTCCTGCGCCAAAAGGAAATTATTCAATTGATCCAGCACCTACAAATCAATTTTAATAGGGACAGCAGAGCTGTTAGAAAAACTGAGGAGTACATAAAGACGAAATTACAAAGTTTGGATGATCTGTTTCAAGAGTTTGAAATGAACAACGAAGAGTTAATGTTACTGCCTGACAAAACCGGTGACTACTTTATAAAAAACATTTATGAAGACACAAAAAATACATACCTTAACTTCCGAAAAACTCTAATAACCTACACAACAAGTGGCGTATGCAATACCAGCTCTCCATGCTCTCCAGCTGAGGAATTAATATGCGAACAACGAGCGAACTTCAGAGCATTCCTCAGACTAATCAACGATATTAACAGTGCGGATTTAGTGGAAAAATGGGAAATAAAAGACGAATTACGAAGCTTACAAACGCGATGGAAGAATATTGACGCCTTACACCTAAAAATTGATAGTATACTACAAGGCAGCAACCAGGAGTACGAAGATCAATATTTAGCATACGAACACAAATTCAAGGTAACTAAGAGGACACTTTACCAAAAAATATCGGCTGCAGCCCATCAATACGAGGCCACACCGCAAATGGAAATCCCAACCTTCCATGGTGATTACACCCAATGGCCTACGTTCCTTGACTTATACAAGAGCGGGATCCATGACAACCCGAGGCTTAGCAAAGGCCAAAAGATGCAGCACCTAAAGGGTAAATTACGGGATGAAGCTCAACGTTTGGTTCAACATCTTCACGTATCCTCTGATAACTACGATACTGCCTGGGAAATATTAAACCGTCGCTACGATAACAAGCAGATCCTTTTCACTAATCAAATAGAAGTATTTTTAAACCAACCCGCTATACAGAAGCAAAGTTCAGCTGAGTTACAAAGATTACATGACATTACAATGGAGAGTGTACACGCCATTCATAACCTGGGTGTGGATACAACTACGTGGGATCCAATACTTGTACATCTTTTAATGAAGAAATTGGACCCTATTACAAGAAGCGAGTACTTGGAATCTCGAAAAACGCCTCGCGAATTAGCATCGTTTGATGAGCTTATAACATTTTTGGAAGCCAAATTCACAGCACTTGAGCCTATTTATGACATGAAGAAAAAAGAGGAAATCATGACATCAAACTCCTTCAATAACATCAAAGAAAGACCTTTGTTTGGAGTTGGAAAACAGTCAATCCAACGAGTCACATACCCAGTCTCAAGTCCTTTTCATTGTGTATTGTGTAATAGCGATCAGCATGCACTCTACCAATGTAAAAAATTTGAGTCAATGTCAGCAACCTTGAAATTGAGAGCAATTACAAAACATCACGTATGCAAAAATTGTTTATACGTTCATGAATACGGCGTATGTAAATCTAATAAACGATGCAAACTGTGCAACGAACAGCACAATACTTTGCTACATGAGGTATTTATTAACAACGAATTTACAAATGATCAACATCCAAATACGAGTCAGCAGAGTTCAAACAATGTCACGAGCAGCGAAAGTGAAACTTTACTAACAACGGTAAAGATACGTGTGCAAGGAAATGATAAACAATACATCACACTCAGGGCTCTTCTGGATCAGGGCTCACAAACAACACTAATTTCTGAAAATGCAGCACAGCGTTTGGGCCTTCCTAGACACCATCTTAATGCTTCAGTAACCGGTGTGGGTACAACAACCCGAAAAAGCAAAGGCAGACTACAACTACAATGCAAGTCAATCCACGATGATTACAGTTTTACGACAGACGCATTAATTATGCCAAGATTGGTAAACGACTTGCCAAACAATACTTTTGCTAAAAAGAATTACTCACATTTACAACACATTAAACTTGCGGATCCTGATTATAATATATCTCAACCAATTGACATTTTACTAGACGCAAACATATACTCCAAAATAATTATGAATGGCCTAATAAAAGGATCTGCTAACAAGCCCATCGCGCAACAAACGAAATTAGGATGGATTTTATCAGGAGCTGTGACACCTAATTTCAATTGCAACATCGTATTAAACAACATAAATGACATAGCTAACTTCAAGGAAATCGCACTTCACAACAATAACATGTCATCGCAAGAAAAATTTAACAAGCAACTGTATGTGTCCACAAGTAATCACGTACCCGACGGAAGGTGTGAATCACGATTACTGATGAAGAAGGGCTTCAAGTATAAATCTGGCAAGTTTAAGCCACAACAACTAGCAGAGTACAGAAGAATGAACCGGTATAAAAACAAGAAACACATCAGCTCCCAGGGTAACGCCGCTTTCAACTTTTCAAAGTTCAACGGTTTTACACGTATCTTACAAATACCGTGTAACATCAATTGTTTTAAAACAAAACTACGTCAGCTGAAAACACGATCAGCTGGAATGGGTTGCAAGAAATTTGACACCGGGGGCACTGTCTACAATGCACCTGTTTATAGTAATTATTCAATGGCGATGTAAAAAACTAAACAAAAGCAGTCAACGTGGTGGTATTTACATTATTGACATTGACATACTGACATCATCATGCCGACCACGTTGCTGCAACTCTTCTGAGGTCGGAGTGGAGATTATGACATTCTACGCAAGGAATTGGAGCTCTACAGGCTACTGAAGATTATTTGACATTCTTCAATCTACGAGACAAGTGGATGAAGAGAGCACTAGCATTAGTACGAAATACGTAGTACAGCAGTATAATTGACATTTTGACATTCTTCAATCTACGACACAAGTGGATGGAGAGCATTGACATTAGTACGAAATACATCGTACAGCAGTCTTTGACATTTTGACATTCTTCAATCTACGAGACAAGTGGATGGAGAGCAATGACATTTGTACGAAATACATCGTACAGCAGCAAGCAGCATTTGACATTTTGACATTCTTCAATCTACAAGACATGTGGATGGAGAGCCATGACATTTGTACGAAGTGCATCGTACAGCCGCAGCATTTGACATTTTGACATTCTTCAATCTACGAGGCATGTGGATGGAGAGTCATGACATTTGTACGAAATACATCGTATAGCAGCAACATTTGAAATTTTGACATTCTTCAGTCTACGAGACATGTGGATGGAGAGCAATGACATTTGTACGAAATACATCGTACAGCAGCAAGCAGCATTTGACATTTTGACATTCTTCAATCTACGAGACATGTGGATGGAGATGTGGATGTGGATGTGAATTTGGTATGCATGGGATTTGGGAAGCGATAAATCGATCCAGTTAGGATTCATTTTTAGAAAATGTCGTTTTATCCGTGTTTTCAGACAATGAAAAACTGCTACAATAGACTCTTGCTGACATCTATTGGCGAGTAGCAACACTAAAGCTACTTCAGTAGATGGCATTGTTAAGCAACAAAACCGAGCAAAGCTTGGTCATCCGGGTACTAGTTTTAAAATGACATGACTAGTCATAATTTGTTTACTAACTTAATTTGTCTGATGCTGATAGTTAGTAGCTATCGTCGCCCATAAACATTAGTAACACCAAAGGTATCACCGATACATTGCCGACCGAAAACGAACAGAGAAGAAGAAAGAAAAAATTGGCGGCTGGCTCATTCAAGACAGTGTACTTGGGGTTATAACTTATAATACTAGTAGTCTATGTTTTTCTTCAACTTCTGCCTAACTCCAAAAGGATATACCAGTATTTCTAAGAATACAAAGAGTTGAATTAATCAGTTCAATAAAAAATATATATTCCTCTATATTAACCCTTCTTTTAACTTAATTTCTAACTATAGTCTATACGTGCTATCGGTCGGATGGCCGCCGATGGTTAATGTGGGTAGAAAGCCCAAATAATCCGCATCCTTTAGAGTCGGGTATCTTTTGAACATTTCCATCTTGAAAAAAGGTTATCTCCGTGCAAGGACAGTTGGAAATATTTCATTCGAAAAAATATTTGATAAGATACGCGCAACTTCAAAAAATAATTTACTCATTATAGCAATTGTAATAAGCCTCAATTATCAATTACTGAAATCTATCAATGACTAGTTTCAAAACAATTCAAAGTAATAACAATGCATCTTTATTTCTCTTCTGAAGATTATACATATCAAAATTAGAAATCTGACCTGAATAAACAGTTATGTATTTATCGTAGTGATAATTAACTCAGTAGATACCCAAAGCTAAAACTTAAAAATAAAGTAAACCGATAATTAAAGCTTCCCATTGTAAAACAAAATTTATAAAATGAAGTCGAAAGGACAGCGTACTTAACATAAAAGAGAGTAATTTCAACGTAAACACGAGTAAATTTCGCCGGCCAAATAGAAAAGTGAATAGGTCGTAAAACTCCCAAATTTTGACGCTTAAATTTAAGAAACGATTGAAGCTTCGTAAAGGAAAGCGAATTATGTAAATTTTGCGCCAATCTCTGTTCTAACATCAAGATAAAGTCGTACCAATGTGGACGATACTTTGTTTTATTGTACAGTTAGAATGATATGTCAGTCGTGTTATTTATTTGGCATAAAATATATACTACAAAAGTGATTAGGTACCAGAGCAATACAATTATCTCGACTTTCTAAAGTAATTTAAGTTACGTACGTTTTTCATTTTATCGATACAATACATCGTTCAATTGAATGCTCCACTTTTGTGTTCTTTAAACTTTGCAATACGAAAGATCGAATATTTCCCAACGCGATACGAACTTTACGTCTCTTTCATTTCCTCCGATTCACATAACTTTGCAAATTGCTCCGTTTCGATGGTACTCTTCAAAACAATGCTTAAGCTTAAACGCACCAATTTTTTGTTTCAAGAACTCAGAACTCAAGCAAAATTCGCTCCTATACTCTCAACTTTAAGATTCAACTGGAAATGTCACAGCTTTAACGAACTAGGAAGACAGAAGCATTGGCTTTCTGTTGACACGTGTCATTACGAACAGTATTGGAGGAGAGGATACTTGCTTGAGTGCTTTACGACAAAATTCCGATACAAAGTTTGTCGATGTCATCCTCTGACGACACTTCAGAATGTGAAGCATACTTACTGTTTTATCTTGTGAAGGATAAGAAGTCACGAACAAAGAAAAGTACTTTGCGTCCGAAATACCTCACGTGACACTTCACTAACTGTTATCAGATAATATGGAACTTAAAACACTGATATGAAGCACCGAGTCGTTTAGAGATAATCACAACCCAATGTTTACGTTCAACTACGACAACTGCTTAAGTTATTTTAATAACAATCACAAAACACTGAGGCGATCCTTTCACATTGCACTGGAATCACAAACGTACTTCGATTTCGGGATCGGCACGAATGGCGCCCAACGTGGGACTGCGGGCGAGCGAGCTAGGGCGTCCGCTGCGCGCGGCGGTCGGCCAGTTACTGCCGGGTGCGCACGCCTGGACCCGGCCGGCCCCTCTCCTCGCTGCTCACCCCCCCAGCTGCAATTCGGCACACAAAAAAATTACATCAAAAAAAACGTTTCCTTGTCAGTGAGCTTCAATGATCACCCCTTAAGTCTTAAGTCCCAGTTATTAGTTAACGCCACTGCGGTAGTCTAACGACGCTGTTAGGTTGAGTAATGCGCGGCTCGTGTACCGGTTCGCACCGCTCGTTAATTTATAACGTTTTTGAATCGAATGCTTATGTAAATTCGTCCTAGTGGGAAGTCGAAGGAATTTTATTCGCATCCGAACACTTGAACATCAAAAGAATCTAGTTCAAAGTGTTCTTATTCATTACATCCACGCATTCACTTTGTTTACTCAGCGATTGTAAATATAATATTATTAAGACAACACGGAGACGCAGGTTCGTATCAAGTAAATAAACTGCGGTATGTATTATTTTTGTAAGTACGCATAATTATTTGGTTCGTTTTTTGACATACATAGGATATACCGAAAATTGTAATGACACTGTGCTCAAAATCAAAACTTATTTAAAGTATCGCAAAAATCAAAGAAACAAAAGTATAATAATAATAATACTTTATCGACACATTTTTTATACATTATAGTGTCTGAAGCCTCTGATTCCCGAGTTAGTTCGAAACTGTTTCGGGTATCAGCGTCCTCTCCCAATCTTTGCAGTGACGTCTAAACATTGTGTCCAATAACGATAATTATGTATATGCAGACGTCAAAAGATGTATTAGTAAGTATTCAACAGATTTAAAAAAAAAACACTAGTTTTAATAGTGTGTATTTGTGAGGAGTATGTGTGATGTGTATTGTGTGGTGTATGTATGTATGTTTGTGTGTGTGTGTGTGTGTGTGTGTGTGTGTGTGTGTGTGTGTTTGTGTTAACATGTGTGTCACATAAAATTTAACATACTTTCTATGTCATCGTAATCCATTATCTATCCATTACTATGTCATCGACGACCCCTGTGGCGTAATGGTTACCATGCCGGATCGCCGCACCAAGGGTCCTGGGTTCGATTCCCAGCGAGGCGGAAATTTGAATGATGAGTTTGAATTTCTGTTTTCGGTCTGGGTGTGAATGTCCTTGTCTAGTGTGTTGTCCATGGCACCCACGACACAGGGAATCCTAGTGTGGGGCTATGAGTGTGAAGCGTTATTTATTTATTATTTATTTATTATGTTGAGCCATGTAAGAATAACTTTTAAATCCATTTTATGTCATTTGTTTTATTTTTAATGTTTTATTGATTTTGTTACACAGGCGCGGGGCAACCACGTCATAGTGTCTCCGGGCAAGGTGACGGGCACGCGGAACTGGGCATTCGTCTACGCGCTCATTAGTTTCAGTTATGCTTATGAGTGTTACAGGTTATGTGTAAGAAACACCGTCACGAAATTACTGTCACGTTCGTGGGCGAAGAATAGGCGTCTATTTTGAAAACATAATGCAGTTTTAACAAAATCGGTGAGGGTAATTTTGTATTTAACATTTTTTTGTAAAAAGAAATGTGACAAGACGACGTTATGACCGTCACAGTAGCAAGATCTATTATAACTTGTCATGTATGCAATAATATTGTAACCGGGTATTTCTATTAATTTAAAACAGAATACAAATGTCAGAAACCCTAAAATTCTCTTCGCCTGTCTAACTGCGAACAGCTGATATTGCCGTATTCACGTCATGCTTGAGAATGTCATTAGTGTTAATTACTGGCCTGAGATTTTCATTTATTATTAATTTAAAAATGATTTAATTGCTTTTAATCAAACTTATCTTAATTCGTAAATGGACTAAGGAGTCATGTGTTTGATTTGTGCCTTAACCAATAACCCGATTGACCTGAATTTTTGCGTACATAATATTGTTGAAAGCAAAAAAAGAACAGTACGTTTTATCCAAAGTTGATAACAAGCGAATTGTGAATAAAAACTAGTAACCAATAAAATATATTCTTCATCACTATGTTTTTGGAGGAAAACCATCTATTTGTAAACAAAGAGAGAAAGGAAAAAACCCCTTTTATGTAAAAAGCTGATCAACGAGTTTAACCTTGTTGAGGTACTTAATGGCAAGTAGACACGAGTAACTTGAAAGGCATCACCGACGCGGAACCGTTCATGAAAGGGTTCGCATTATATCCGACTCTCTGTCACTACGACTGATCATTTCATGGTCAATTTTACACCGCGGGTGGATGCTAGCTGAGCGAGTAAACCACCATCCCTGAGTACCACTGAGAATAAACTGAATGAAATAGTCCAGTGACGTAAGCACAGGCGTAGTGTAGCCAGTCTCTCGGTATTTCATAGGATACATTTTGGAGAGTGAGCACAGGAATTACATGATTTAATTCCTCCATCTCAGTTTCGCCCTCGAACGACCCGATGCACGGCGACTATCTATTTATTTATTTATTGAATTGAATTGAACGCCAACATAATATGCATGAGCTCAAACACACTTGTTCAATGACCGTAATTTCTTAATGCTATTATAATTATAATTATGGCGTAGACAACATGCATGAACGAGTAACATGTTAAACGATAATGTGAATGGTTAAATGTTAAGTTAGCTAATGTCGGTATTAATAAGTTGATAGTGAATGTAATAATTAAAATTAATAATATAAATCTGTATATACGTATATAAGTAATAATTAAAATTATATTAAAAAAAATACATTCAATTATAAAAAATATCCAAATTACAACAAAATTGTCACCGTAAACGTCAAATTAAAAATAAGATTATTGAATAAAAACTTAAAAGAAATAAAAAAATGAATTAAATTTCTAATTTTAATACATAATATATCAAAAATAATAAATTATAAATAATCATAATAATCATAATTTACATCAAACTTCTCCTGAACTTGGCAATGTTACTATCAAAGAGATCAATCAATGTCTTTAGTTTTAGTAACGTTATTAAATAAGATTAAATTTCTGATAATAGGGGCATTTAGACCTAAATTGGATTTGCATGTTATGAGAAACCTTTCGTAGTAAACTTCGCGCCGGACAACGTTTCCCCTTACCGTTCATTACACGCACGGCGACGGATTGGAATAGCTTGCCCACGTTCACGTCCCCATCCATCTATGAGTTGAGCGTTTTGAAACAAAAGAGTTAATAGGCTTTTAGTATTTTAGAGCGAGTACCATCCTGATTCCTGCGCCGGCCTTCCCAACCAGTTTGGATATGGAAATTTTCAAGAGGAATGAGGCTTTTACTATTTTAAAGCGGGTACCATCCTGGGCTTCATCGCCGCTTGCCGTCAGGTGGGAGTGGTGGGACTGCAGTCAAGTATTCATTACTTTTTCATGTAAAAAAGCAGTGAAACCCCTTCTAGTTTGAACACTGTTCTCTCGAACGCGGGGGCCTGAGTTCGAATCCTGTACATACCTCTAATTTTCAAGTTATGTGCGTATTACGAGTTAATTATTATTAACCTTTAATGAAGGAAAATATCATGAGGAAATTGCACACTACAGTTCTCCATAATAATAGTAATAAATAAATAAACGCTAATACACTCACACCCCCGCAGTAGGTTATTACCTGTGTCGCGGGTGGCGTGGACGACACATATAAGACATCACAATCACACCCATGACCCGAGTATAAATATTTATCTGTCAAATAAAAATCTGTCCAGGCCGGGAATCGAACCCGGGACCCCGGGAACCCGGGTCGTATTCTCAAAAGTGTGGGAATTCTGACAATCCGCACTCAGCCATGTTGGTGAACTTATGACCTGTACCCCTCACACTGTGAGAGGAGACGCGAGCCCAGCAGTGGGACAGTTACAGGTGATATTAACAGTCCAGTAATCTCCAATCTATCAATCCAAATCAATCAAGTTAAGCAACATCGGGCGCGGTCGGTATTTGGATGAGTGACCGCTAGTGGCAAAAATTCTTGAGCGCTTCCGTGCTTCGGAGGGCACGTAAAGCCATGTCGGAGGCCCTCGGGCGGCATGAAAACTTCCGACACTTGGGTTGGCCACTAACCCCTCCACCAATCCGCACTGGAGCAGCGTGGTGGAGTATGCTCTAGGCCTCCTCACAAGGAGACACCCGTGTCCAGTAGTGGGCCATTAATGGGTTGAAGCCAATCTCCAATCCAGTAAGTAAGACAGATTCAGTTTTGATTGATGAATGGTATTCTCAACCCTGACAATTGAATGATAAGTAAACCGAAACCCAACCAGTGAAAGCATTTATCTAAGTATTATAAGTAACCACGTACAAATGATATTAATATTATTATTTTATTCAGAATGCATTTATCATTGCAACGATACGCTGTTGTTTGGAAACACAATGAAGCGAACTGGTCGGAATGATGACACTACTTATTGTTCTAAAATGAAATAATGATATGCAATTTTGTTCTCACAAATTATAATGATTTTCATTTGTTATAAAATGTATTTTGTCTTTTAATAATTTATTGTATACCTCTGGTTTGCCTTTTAATAATATAAATATCATATTTGTATGTACATGTCATCTATACTACTATATAAAGAGGAAAGATTTGATTTTTTGTTCGCATTGAATAGGCTCCGAGACCACTGAACCGATTTCAAAAATTCTTTCACTGTTGGGAAGCTACACTATCCCCGAGTAACATAGGCTATAATATATTTAAAAAAAAATTAGGGATTCTTAATAAAACTCCAATAATATAACCCAAGGTGTAAAAAAATAAGAAAACCGAAGCAAAGCGAGGGCGGTTACTCGTTAATTACAAAGACATACAAGTGAAGTCATTCATTCTACTGAAATGTTGAAAAATGTATTCATAAAAAAAAAATAACTTAACCATACTACAAAGTTTAACACTGTAAATGGAATGGAAGGCGCTACAAATAGCTACGGCGTAGCGCTACGACGTAGCTCCGTAGACTATCATCGCGAGAACGCTGCAGCGCGGATTTAAAGAAACCATCACAACACTAATATTTCACTGCAAGACCGCTTCACTTCACTTATCTTCGATTCTGGCTTCGCCTCCATCCCCGTTCCAAACTATACCTTACTCATCACCTTTAGAGCTCAATTTAGATACATTCAAACTTATTTCATTTGGAACACGTTAGCGGCAATCCATTGTTGACTTTGTTTTGTTACGTATAAAGATAAAATTTGTGTGTTTTACCGCTAACCAATTCTCACCTATACAATTCGCTATCGGCTCGTTTCGCACGCCTTTGTTCCTAATGTTCATTACGTATTCTCTCTACTGTTATTGAGGGTAGATATAAATTTTATAGGTTTTATTGTGAGATCGCGTCTATTGTGAAGATTCGATTCGGTTCGTGTTTAGTTTTGCTTTTATTTATGCTTTCGGCTGAACACGTCACTCAACTCGTTTATGGTAAAAGCAATTTTAACAATTCAAAATTCATTTACCTCTATTTTGTGATATCTATTTCTTTATTTTCTTTGCCTGTTAAATAATTTGGATTCATCTAAATGTATAATTATTATATTTTTTTATTTACAATAAGTTAATCCTTGACCACAATCCCACCTGATGATAAGTGGAGATGTGGTCCAGGGTGGTGAGTGCACTAACTTAATAAAAGCCTATTTAAACATATAGGTATCACTGAAACACTGAATCTTTTTTAAAGCCATCCTATAAATTATATTTTAAAAGACCGATATTTTGATGCAGTTCAATTGTGATGATTTTAACGTTTATCGGAAAATGAATTTAGGTAAAAAATTTGAAATTCTTTCATACGAATTATTACCCTGTTGCCTAGTTGGTAGCGACCCGGCCTGCGAAACGTGGGATCCCGGGTTCGATTCCCGACCGGGGTAGATGTTTATGTGACAAATAAAAATTTTACTCTGGTCATGTGTCGCGAATGCCACCCGCGACACAGGTAAAAACCTACTGCGGGGCTATGAGTGTGTAGGCGTTTAATACAATTAATATTTCATTTACTGCATCGGATGCATGCATTATTAAGACGCTTTAAGCTTTATTTGTAACGAGTAACCGCCCTCGCTTTGCTTCGGTTTTCTTATTTTTTTACACCTTGGGTTACATTATTGGAGTTTTATTAAGGATCCCTAATTTTTTTTTAAATATAATATAGCCTTTGTTACCCGGGGATAGTGTAGCTTCCCAACAGTGAAAGAACTTTTGAAATCGGTTCAGTAGTTTCGGAGCCTATTCAATGCAAACAAACAATCAAATCTTTCCTGTTTAAATATTACTATAGATTATGAGTATTATTCAAACTATGTTACTTTTTTACTTTAAGATTTTTAACCTTAGCGATTACTTTAACCTGATTAATTTTAATTTGCACGTGAATAATAATAATAACCTGCAACTTCATTTCTCGAAAAAATATTTGACTATTTCATAGTAAATAAAGAGTGAAAAGCTTTTTTGAGTACATCTGACCATTGAACATTGCAGTTATACCGAATATTGTTCACCGCTTGTTAACAATATACCGGCCAAAACATGTGTATGTCTATTGGGGTAATACATTTACCCCATTCATGAAACATTAAAAAAACATGACTTAACATCGTTTAACAACACTCGCTCGAGTAATGAAGCGACACTATGCAAA
Source organism: Thymelicus acteon (assembly GCA_951805285.1). Classification (NCBI taxonomy): domain Eukaryota; kingdom Metazoa; phylum Arthropoda; class Insecta; order Lepidoptera; family Hesperiidae; genus Thymelicus; species Thymelicus acteon. Next base: position 17,338,295 of record OX638229.1, read on the forward strand.
GAACACAATTTCTCTGCCACCGTCACAACAGGCCTTTCATTAAGAGCATTATTTCGTATAAGTCAAACACGTAGATGTAAACTGCTGTATGTTGAGCTTCAATTATTAACGCTACCATCTCTGTATACGTGTTATGGACGAAGTGATTATACGGGCATTAGGTACCTCAGACCAGGCGCACTCTGCACTTTAGATAATATGAAGTTACAACTGTTACAAGTACATGCCGCGTTCGACGTGTCGGGTCAATTCAGCCCAATTCATAAGGACTGTCACACGTTCGTTATCTATCACACATTACTTTTTCACACATGTCACATGTTAGTTCGATACAACGCGCTGCGTCGCGTTATACGATATTAACTAAAATGAATGCAAAAGCATATTGCATCGCATTTCGCTACATAACAATAACAAGAATCCGAATCTCACGTTTTTTGTCGTATGTCATTCCAGATTTCATTCGTATAACTACCTAAACACCTATAAGAGATAATATTAGTTTCATCTAAACACCTAAAAGGGATGATTATTACAAGACAGGAGTACTAGGATATAAGCTTCAAATTTAATACTTTTTTTATGGAAATAGCCGGCAAACGAGCTGACGATCCACTTGATGGTAAGTGGCTATCGTCGCCCATGGACATCACCAACACCAAAGGCATAACGGATGCGTTGCCAGCCAAGAAAGAAAGAAGAAAAATAAAGAAAGAAAGATCTGGCTCTCAATCCCCCAGCCGGAACACGACGAGTCGTTTGGCAGCTGACTCATGCTCGAGTGTGGTAGCTATCCAGGCGAACCCCATGGAGAAATTCGAATAGTAAAAATGGTATTAATTAACAATTAAAATCAATATTACCAATATAATCCCTCCGAGGGCCCTAACACCAGCAGGCCGGATTTAGTCGCCTCTTACGACACCCATCCGACGTGGGATTGGGGTCAGTATTCGAAGCCGCCCCACGACCAAAAACGTATTAAAATTTAACTGTACCTTCATACCTTAAGGGTACAAATATAGGTATGTTTCATCTCCTCTACAAAGCACCTCTCCGAAACGGCCAACATGATTATATTATTTGAATTTGAAAATATTTTCTTTAATAGTTACTAGCCGTTTCTTCTCCCGGAAGAAGTTGGTCTTGATACGTAACTTGTTGATACGATGGTTGCATAGTTGTGTTTTGAAAGCCAAATAACAAGTGGCTGCCCAGCTTCAATGTTATCGGGCAGCGATTTTACTGACTTATTATTATCCCAGTCATTAAATAAAAAGATTAAATATATGAGTAAAGAATATGCCGTTTACCTGAATTGCTTTGATTGACTAATACAACGCGTCAAAATAGTGTTTTAATATACATGTGGCGCCATCTGTTATCTAGCTAAGTGAACTAACACAAGGAGTAATAAAATGGATAGTATTATACATTTTGCTTAGGTTTCCAATTGTCCTTTGTTACAAGCAGTTCTTCTTATTATGGAAGAGTCTGATATTGACCCACAGTACCCACACTGCTCCAGTGCGGAATTGTAGAAGAGTTATCTAATCCGTGTAGTGCACTGGATATAGAGTCCGGTACACAAGCGTTCCACTTTCAGTGTTTGTCCTTGATAGGGGTCGTACCTACGAGACTGAAATTAAATTTTAAAATGCAACTTGTTTTATAGAGGTTGGTAATAACTAATATATAACATTCATCAACATCGCAATATTGTGTGTAAATGTGAGTGAATGGTCGCTACTACCTTTTATTGTGTTGCAAAAAGAAATACTAGAAAATAAAAAATAATAATAAAAAGATAACAAATTAGTTTTCTAGTTTAGTTACACAATCATTAACACTAAAAATATAAACTAGCAAAAAGCTTTGTGTTTTGCGAGGGCTCGCAAGGTTTCTTTTGCCTAGTAATATTTTTTGACAGATGGCGTAAGTAGTAATACGAATTATTGTGTTTTGTGTTTGTTCTTCATCTGTTTAAAATGCTGTTTTAATACTAGATAACAAATCTAGACATTTATTTAAACATATAAAATAGTCATGTTGAATAGTTTTTCCGTAAAATGTACGAGAAAAGTGTACAGGTTGTGGAATAAAAGAGCGCTCGCTTCGCTCAGCCAAGTGTGTTTTTTTATAAAAAAAACTATTATTATCATACCACATCAACCTATCCAAACATATCGACAAATTTTATTAATTTAACTGTGACGCAATTTAATTAATTCCAATACAGCCAACTCGGATATCAATATAAAAAAAACTTTTTCTAAAAATTTTATTTTATTTCTAACCTAACTCATAATTAATAAAATAATTTGAGAGTAACGTTACGCTAGTCTACGATTCAAAAAACGAAAAAAATTACCTACTCTGTGCAAATAAAATTGCATTATATACCTATAACGCAATATTATTTTGTTTGCTTGTGGAATTTAACGAACCAAATGAAATTTTGCAATTTACGAATCGAGAAATTAACATTGTTCAGTTGCTCAGTATAATTATTATTTCGCAGAATCTGTGACAAACAAATTACCTTGTCAAGAGTTCAATTGAATTCAAAGCCGTAATTGATTCAATCGTCAAAATTAACAATTAACATTTCATTATTAAAATATAAATTTATGTATTCATATAAAATTATAATTTGTTAGGAATAACGCGGAAAAAATCCGCAAGACGCCAGCATTGAAAAAAAATAAACAAAGTATTGTAAACTGTAACACTTACTGTATTTGTTGAGGAAATAAGTTAATGATTTATTATTATTTTATTTAACAAAATCGATGAAGCTGAATGATGCTAACGGTACATTACATTTAGAAAGGATATAGACAGCACTACGCGTCGTAGCCGTAAGTCGTGCGTAAAATAATAAATTATTATTTTATTTTATTTTGGACACAGACAGTCACATAATGTTTCATATTGTTACGAACCACGGAACCCCGTACGGAAAAATGGAACCCTAAATTGTCGAAGACGTCTTTAATCGTTTTATTGCACTATTGTATTCCGGGCGAATGACCTTCGTTCCTTTGTGTCTTGACCTTGATGCTAACTTTTATGACTGTGTTTTGTTAATTATCTGGATTAGTGCGGTACATTCTCGAAAACCCGCGAACTGAGTTCGGCTACCTATAAAAGGACGCGAATTAGTCGTCGTGACGGATTCCAGTTCGGGATACCAGTTCGGAACGATCGAAGCGATAACAGCGATACGAGCGATAAGGGAGTCAGGTTTGGGACTCCAGACGGGTCAATACGTGATCAGGGCGATAGTAAGAGGGTGTTGCGCGTTCGTGAACGAGTGAGTGACTCTTACGCGGTTGTTAGTGTTAGTGTTACTGTGTAGTAGTATTGTACCACCTTGTGAGTGAAATAAAGTACTCTTCGGCAACATCAGTGGTATCCTTTACGAACCCACCCACTAGTAGGACGTAACAATATATTGCAAAAAACTATGTTTAGGTTATAGACATTGAGTGCCAACACTTATTTATATAATATTGTTTTTTATGTAATCTGCATACATTACATTCTTCGAATTTAAGTAATATTAGGTTTTACCACAGAAGATATAAAAGTACTTATAATACTAGTTTTACTGGTAAAAATATGTATGTAATGTAATTACATACCAGCTTAATCCATTTGACGCCATACAGAAGCGCGCGGTCCGAGTTGTCAACGACCCACGAGTCACTCACAGGTTAGAACACTTGAGTTTCAGAAGAGACATCGGTTCTCTCTGTGTGTTCTACCGACTTTACAACGGTGAGTGCTCCGAGGAATTGTTTGACATGATGCCTACGTCTCCTTTTCATCATTGCACCACTCGCCGAAGATTGAAGTTCCATCCACACCGATTGGACTTGTGGAGAACCTCTACAGTCCGATTCTCACGAACTTTTTTGCCACGTACGTGCAAACTGTGGAATGAACTTCCTTCTGAGGTATTCCCTGAGCGCTATGACATGGGATTTTTCAAAAAAGGTGTAAAAAGAGTTCTCCTTCAGGGCCGGCGTTGCATTGGCGATTCCTCTGGTATTGCTCATGTCCATAGGCGACGGTAACCACTTACCATCAGGTGGCCCGTAAGCTTTTTCGTCTGCCCTTCAGGCTATAAAAAAATAGATTAATGTACATACTACAAGGTGTATTATATTATGGATCAATCAGTCCATGGAGACGGCCAAACGTACTGTTTTTTTAATTTTTACCATGACTCCTGAGCTTTCATGATACCTGAACCAAGCATTAAATAAATATAATTATGAATATAATAATTTTATAATTTACTAGCTTCTACCCGCGACTTCGTCCGCGAGAATTTAGAATTATGTAGATCCAGATCCTACAAAAATTTTTCATGTAAGGGTTAGATGTATGGATGTTTGTGAATTAAACTTACAGTATCCTGCTTTTCATCCCAAAGAATGGACATCATTGATGCCGACAACATGCTTATTATTTCGCGTTGTAGCAACTTGCTAAGGATTCGAAAAAATCGTAGGGCATGTCGTGAGGAATAAGTTCAGCGGCAGGCTACCTTAAGAGATGCTTAAACAGGCACATCATCGACACCAGCAACATGCTCATTATTTGGCGTACCAGCGAGCTGCTGAGGGGTCATAAAAATCAAAGGGAACGTCATGAGGAATAATTTCAGCAAGCTTGAGAGCTGCTACGCCAGAACAGGCAGGTAAACGACGTTAGCAACATTCTCATGAAACCGAATGACGGAGACGGGCTGTTGCTAGAGTATGATGCGAGTCACAACTCGCGAGTCTCAATAGCCACAAGCTTCTATAAAGGGACAAAATTAGCACAGCGTGTAAATTTTGCGATGCGCAAAAAATAAAAGAACAACTATTATTAGTATTACCAGCTGTGGTTGCCTGGTATGATGCGACGTACTGATGTTGCCACAGCTAAAATTTTTTTTAAACAGGGAGCCTCGTACAATTACAATTGAACGTCACTTACAGGTAAGTTAGTTTAATCATTCAATTATTCTGGAGGAAAACTATAAAGTTATTCCGCAATTCGATCAAACAGCAGAACTATTAAGAAAATTACATTTACACAAACGTAACACAAACGAATCATATCATTCTTTAAATTACACCGGTATATTTAATGGATGTTTCCTTAAATGACATCTTTAAGGGCATTGAAATGAAACGAAACGAAGAGACTCAGTGTTTTATGTACTCCATGCAAGAGCGAGGTTGCCCCATGCATATCTTTTAGTAGCTAAAAATTATATAGCGTCCAAGCCACATCGACTACATCGATAAAAAATTACACGATACCGTAGTCAAAAATATGATTCACGGTCCATAAGGTGAATGTGTCGTCTCTCAAATTATTCATATTTTGTCTGTGGACCTTATATACGCAGATGAAGTTGCAGTTTGATATATTGTTAAAACTATGATTTAAAATTAAAAGTATTCCAAATTAAGTCTTTTTCTCGCACCCATCGCGGTTCATCGCGAAACATCATCATCATCATACTTAGTATGAAAGGAATAACAATAATAATAATACATATGAAAATATTTATGTACTAAATATATCCCATAATAAACCATGACTACATCGCTACTTACCATCTGGGGGGATTGTAGTGAAGCATTAACTTATAATTAAAAAAATCGATTTGTCTGTGCGTCTGGTTTTACAGTGTTAATATAAGGAACAACAAAAATTTTTAAAAATTGTTTAATTATATCAATTGTTCCGTTGAGGAGTCATATTACGTCTCTAAAGCCCGATGCATACGTAAAGGATTTTTTACCCGTACGGGGCGGGGACGGGCCATAAATATACATGCGTGCCCCGTTCCCGTTCCGCACGGGATACCGCTGCGTATGCACTGTCGTATACATTTTCTATGAAACGATGTTTCCAAAGATTCACGTCCCGTCCCGTACGGGAAAAAACCCCGTTACGTATGCATTGGGCTTAAGACACACCACCATACCTTGCAATGTCAACGATTCATAATGTTGACAATATGGACGATGTCAACGATATGTAACAACAGCAAACATATTTAAACACGGTTCAGTTATTCTCTACGACTGAGAAGTTCACTCTTTATCTCCAGAATCCATCATCTCACTATACTGAAGTAGGACCAACTTGAGTAAATTCCCAATACAATAAAAAATCATGAAAATCGCTTCTTAAGCGATGAATCTATTTCTACCTAAAACTATTGTATACTAACGGTCTTGTTCATTAAAAACTTATTCAAGGTTTGTGGTGTTCGGCTAAAGCACTGGCTATTTATATGCATGCACAGCAATAAAAAAATAAAGAAATATTGACATAAGGCCGATCTTGACATAAGGTCGACACTACACTAGGATTTTATAAGCGTACGCGTTCATCCGACATACGTGAATAATGATTTGCTAAATAGGTTATCACAGTTAATATTTATTTCTATAAAGTAATTAAAAAAATATAGGTAGATATTTACGAATGTTAAAAACAACATTTGATGATGATTTTGCAATTAATTAAACCTGATACGATATAATATAATGTTTCAATCGCACCTCATATTTAGAGCTAGGAAAAACCTTGATAAGCTACGAGTATTTATTCAATGTAAAATTATTATTTTTTTATAACTCATCGATCACGCGTTGGGCGCGAGGAACGCTCGACAAACGCTGATGTGAAAGCAGCCTTAAAAAATGCTGTGTTTGCTTTATTTGATTTTATACGAGATCGATGGCTACTAAAGCTTCCATTGTATGATAAAAAATATCACAATGTGCCTCACCGCAAATTTTTACATGTTTGTAAATAAACATATTAAAACAATGAACTTTAAATATTATAATTTAATCACTCAATCAGCTGTTTTGAGTTTTCTAATGTCACTGTGATGACAATTAACGTCAAAACTGTTTTCCTATTACTATAAATTTTACTTCTTCTCCCTCGGGAATAGATCAATATCTCGGGATAAAAAGTATCCTATATTTTATTCTAGGTATTAAAATATCTGTGTGCCAAATTTCATCTATATCCGATCAGCCGTTTTTGCGTGATTGTAAAACAAACATCCAAACATCCAAACTTTCACATTTATAATATTAGTAGGAAGTAGGATAGTAGGATTGTTCTTCCTTCATTACTCATATACATTATTAAGCAATAGGATTTCACACCTAGTGCTCTATCAAAAATAACGTTAAGCAGTGGACCATTAATAGGTCGTAAGCAAAACCTGCGCTTCCCTAAATACTTACGTAAGTTACACAGCACAAACGTTAGCGTGATTCAGAAACAAGAACAGCGCCATCTATTATCACATTACGTAAACTAAGAACTGTTGTAGATAGATTGAACTTCGAATTTATAGATTGTAGGTAGATGGCGATTCGCACAAATAGTGCATAGCATAGATGGGATAGAGGTCCTTACCTCTATAGAATTTACTAATATTATGACATATATGTGGGGAAAAATTGAAAAGGTGTCCAGTTATAATCAGCAAATATGAATTTTGACTGTTTGAAGTTAGACAGTTAACAGTCCTGTACCAAACTTCAACTGTTTACGTTGTCCAACTTGTTGCTACCGTGGTGCCACCAATTTAACGCGCTTTGATAGACACTTTTGGACAACAGAGTCATTTCTTCTTTACCTCTATTCTCCATGGTACATACATAGGTAAAAATGGTGACATGAAGATGCATTTTTTAGGGTTCCGTAGCCAAATGGCAAAAAAACGGAACCCTTATAGATTCGTCATGTCTGTCTGTCTGTCTGTCCGTCCGTATGTCACAGCGACTTTTTTCCGAAAGTATAACAACTATAGTGTTGAAACTTGGTAAGTAGATGTATTCTGTGACCCTCATTAAGATTTTCACATAAAAATAGAAAAAAAAAACACTAAATTTTGGGAGTTCCCCATACTTAGAACTGAAACTCAAAAATTTTTTTTTCATCAAACCCATACATGTGGGGTATCTATGGATAGGTCTTCAAAAATTACATTGAGGTTTCTAATATCATTTTTTTTCTAAACTGAATAGTTTGCGCGAGAGACACTTTCAAAGTGGTAAAATGGGGCACACATTTTAACCCCCTGTAACTTCTAAAATAAGAAAATGATTAAACTAAAAAAAATATATGATGTACTTTACCATGCAAACTTCCACTTAAAATTGGTTTGAACGAGATCTAGTCAGTAGTTTTTTTTAATACGTCATTAATCGTAAACCGCAATTTACCTTGATCAAAATTACAACGAACTACAAGAACTTTTATAATTATTATGTTACTTGCTGCTACGGAACCCTTCATGGGTGAGTCCGATTCGCACTTGGCCGCTTTTTTAGATTTAAGGGTCAAGTGGCTGTACGCGCCATGGTGTAAACTAGAGTTTGGAACTGAGATTGCTTTTATAACCAATATAAATTAGTCCAGTATAAAGTATTTCATAGACAAATAAAAGTTATTTTAGAAATTATGTCGCTCATCTGCTGTTTTTATCGACTTTATTCATAAAAAAATATATAATTTGAAATTCCAATATCATGCTTATTACAAAACATAAACCGTACTACTAATAACTGTTAATTAAAATAATAACGGAAATTCAAATTCCTCTAAACGTTAAATAATATTTTCGTTGGTAAATCCACATCCGCATCACATACTCGTGAGTCGTGTTGTAGGTAATCCAACGAACGTTTGTTTATCTAATTTGCAGCCGTATTCGTATAATGAGGTCAGTCTCACAACCTACCAGGATTGTATCACTCGTACGAGTAAATAACCAAATGATGTAAAATAATATCGACAGTTGAATAATAATAAAAACATACCTACATTCAAACCTAATGATTTTTAGATTATTCTGCATATATTCTGAAGCTTGTACTTTATTTTTATAATGCAAATTTTAAGTAATCGATCGAGTAAGCGGACGCGGTCAGAATTAAAAATAAATGGATGACAAGTTACTTACGAAACGTGGGTTGGCATCTATTCCACACCTCCCCAATAGCGTTGAGTCCGTCCCTTGCAGTGCACGGCTAATCAGTTAAAAGCGTTTAACCAAGCCCAGCTACAGCATGATGAATTTATGTGGACGCCGCGAGCGAAGCTAAACCTACATATTCCAACACGATCACTCCTCAGAGATTCATTAATTTTCGTATTCGTTTATGACTAGTAATATTTAGTGGGCGGCTTCGTGCGCCTTAGATACCGCCAATTGGTTGCACTCTGGGGATGTAACTACTAATGGACAATGATATTTCGTTCAGGAAACTTTAGCTCATACTTGAGGCCTAAGGCGTTTGGATATTATTACATTATTATTACCTCTTACCTCTTATACTGTAAGAAATAAAACAAGAAATATTATTATGTGTAGTTTAATGTGTTATGGGTGATTTGGACGATCTTATTATGAAAAGTCTTTGGAATGTAAGACCTTTTTGTCACTCAAGCCCAACCCCCACCGACATCCATAGAGAATAGAATAAAAGATACCTTGGGCTCAGTACTATTAAAACGAATATAATAACATGGACTATATGGATATAATAAAACGAATATAAAATATACGGAGTGGAGTCTGCCAAAATAACGCCATCTCGTTTTACTGTTCTATCTATACTATTCTACTATTCTATATTCCTGAAGAGGCAAAGATCAGAGGTCAATCCACTCCAATAAAAAGGCACATTTCCAACACGTATTAATAGAAACCAATTCCCGTGCAATGATTTCGCCATCGACTTTAATAATTCCGCGGTTGGAAACTTTTAATTAGCGCTTAGCTCCGAATGGCGACAGGAACCAAATAGACGCTGCTCTTGTGACTGCGACCGCAACGACACTGACCGCTAATTTGCTGTTCTAGCGCGATTTGTTCCGCTGTGGAACTTGTTGGGCTGGAAACCGAGGCGGGTGACTAATCGTAATCCTGGCGAGCTTTTTTATGGTTAATATGCAGATGTGGCAAATTATGGTGTACTAGCGCAACATCATGCAGTGTCTGTGATGCATTATCGAAATTTAAAAAAATCAAAATTAAAAATTATTACCAGTCAAAAGGGAACTCTATGTCTGTCTGTACATTGTGCGTGGCTTGACATGCACTTGGGAGATTTTTTTTTAATCTACCTCCATTTCCGAAATGCTTTGCTTTTTCATGAAGGAGAAATAATGGCAAGATGGCGATCAGGAAGACACCTACTATATGCTATGTTCCTATCAGCTCGTTACTTAAACTAACTGATAGCTGTGTTTAGATAAGCTGCAACGTTCAGCCAGTTTTTAAGTATCTATTAAAGGTTTTACAGCAACATCATCATTATGTACGATCGATAATACCATCGATTAAACACCAGGTAAGGTAGACCTGCCCATTTTCATCTTGTTAAAAAAATCGAGATTCGACGATAAAATTGTCAGTCAGAAATAATATCGTAGAGAAATATTACGATCGTTCGAAGAAAGTTACTAGGAATATAGACATTCGAGAGTTCAATTTGAAAGTTGGTCAGGACGCGGCGTCGCGGCGGGAACAAAGGTTGGCAGTTGAGGCAACTCCGCTGCGGACACGTTGATAAAACTATTTGTTCCTCGCAACATCGGAATTTGCAATTATGGAAACATTTTATTTTATCCGAGTTTACGCAGCTCTCGTCTGTCTTGCGAACCTCCGCTGAACTAAATGAAACATAGATTATACTTTATCTGCTTGTTTTACAAATTCACTTTCGGCTTGTGGCTGTCGCTGCGCTGTGTTGTGTCGAGTACCTACTTATTGTGTTTTGGTTTGTCACCGCAGATGCATTATTCTTGAGCATGTCATTTGAATATATTATAACAAGCTTTTATTTAACTTGCTTAGTTCGTTAGTTTGTTAATACGTAATATGTGTGATTAAAATTTTACAAGATGAATTAAAACTAACTACTTCCCCTGATCCTACAGAGTTGAAATTTTGCAAATAGATTGGGTTCCAATGAGAATGCATTTTTATGATAGTGGTGACCTGATATATTATGCTTAGTGCTGGTTCCAGTTGAGGGAACTCCTCAAGGGCATACGGCACAAACACAAAATTTTAAAAGCTTTGTATTTAACACGTTCACTGCGTAAGGATTTTTAGTGTACTTTTTGCTGGTGCGTCGTGAGGTTATATTGACCCACAGAGGACCTTTTTACAGTGCGGCGTGAGGTCAAATAAGCCCTCATTCAGTTCTGTCTTGATATAGGTTTTTCTCAATGGGGATATGTATTATTGAATATATTTTATTTTGAGGTCAAAGACTAATAACCAAGCAATATATACCTAGCTGCGTTTTTAGCTCGCTTGTTTCGTTTAGCCTCTAAAAGAGAAATAATTTGAGAGGTCAATTTGACCACACAACGCACTGAAGATATCAAAACACTAGTGATGGGACACACCTCTATTGTATAGCACTCGACAAATTTTCCCAGAATTTTATTGACAGTTTAATTTTTAACCTTGTAAGTCACATACGTGGAAAATAATAATAATACTAATAAAACTTTATTTCGGACAAAGTCCATATGATGTTAGTAAGTACAAAATTCTTATAAACTACTAGCAGCGCAACCCGGCGTTGCTCGGGTTAAAATACATCACAAGTTTGATGGTATAAAAATATGTGTAAATCTATATAGTTGCACACATTCTGAAGTTTTCAAGAACATTCTAGAATTTTTTCAGAACTTTCTAGAACATTCCAGATCGATGACAACAGATGCACACATTCTGGAGTTTTCTAGATCATTTCTGAAATTTTTCGAACTTTGTCAAAGTTCTCATGAGTTAGAAAAGGACAGAGATATGTTTTTTCACATTTTCGCCACCCCCAACCACCCCCTTCCACCCACAGCCACCAAACTCTCTTACTTTCATCAGGAGACCAAGTTGCACACATTCTGGAGTTCTAGAACATTCTAAATTTTTTTAGAACTTTCTAGAACATTCCAGATCGTGATAACAGATGCACACATTCTGGAGTTTTCTAGATCATTTCTGAAGTTTTTCGAACTTTATAAAAGTTCTCATGAGTTAGAAAAGGACAGATATATGTTTTTCACATGGGTTAGAAAAGGACAGATATATGATTTTTCACATTTTCGCCCCCCACAACCACCCCCTTCCACCCCCCGTCACCAAACTCTCTTACTTTCACCAGGAGACCAAAGGGTATCTACCACCCCAACGGGGAGTCGATTGGAATTGGTGGTGATAGAGAAAACTGTGTCTTCACGTACTAACATTAGCATTTTTTAATATATATTAGATTGTTAGTAACATAAAAAAGGCGGCCAAGTGCAAGTCGGACTCGCCCATGAAGGGTTCCGTAGCAGCAAGTAACATAATATAAAAGTTTTTGTAGTTCGTTGTAACTTTGATCGATGTTTTTTGCGGTTTACGATTTATGACGTATTAAAAAAAACTACTTACTAGATCTCGTTCAAATAAATTTTCTTTGAAAGTTTGCATGGTAATATACATCATATATTTTTTTTAGTTTTATCATTCTCTTATTTTAGAAGTTACAGGGGGGGGACATATCTTACACTGGACGACAACACCACACGACTTTACTAATATAATACTATATAATATTACGTTACTAATATAACTAACATATCAAATTAAAAGTTGCAAAACATATATTTCGTACGCGCGAAAAATGGCTCAAAGCGACGTCTTCCTTATCGATCGCGTGGCACAACACTAAGCGCGCGAAATGGCGCTAGCGCAACGTTCAGTGCGGGTGTGAGGTGCGCGGAGCGCTAGGTCATATTGACCTCACACCGCACTAGAGTGAAACAATTTTCTTTAAGTGCGGGTGAGGTCATATTGTCTCACGAGTGTTTGAAAATATAGGATTGTTCACGTTAAAGCGGCAATTGCAATGGTATAATAAATCTTTTTCCTACGATAGAAATACACAAAGTTAAGCCTTCCGCACCAGGGGAAAGAACGCTATTTTGCTCGCCGCACCACATGAAAGTTCGCTGTGAGTCAATATGACCTCACAACGCAGTGAACGTGTTAAGTAAGATTTGCTTTCTATTTGTATATCCTATGTACATTGGCTGAATGAACATACTTTCAACTTAATTTATGATCTTCACAATACTGGCCTATAATATTTCCTTTGAAGTCACGTAAAGTAGACCATTGTCAAACGTACACTCGCTCGCTGATATCGTGTCGTCATCAAATTTTCAAATGCTGCGTTGACAGCTGCATGAAGAGGTCATAAGTCACGGCGTGACAGTCGCAGCTTACCGAGCTTATCGTGCGAGTTGACGACAAGTGCGTGTCGACGGCTGTAATGCCAGCCAGTCCGGCAGCCAGCCAGTCAGCCAGGTGGCATGTCATTTGTATGCACCGAACGGTATAATTAATCAATTACAACCCTAGTATCAACAATATTGATAACATAGGCCTCAGCTTATCGGCTAACGCACATGGGAAGATTTATGATTATTACAGGAAGTCTAGGAACGATTGGCTTAATGTATTTTTTAATAATACCACACACTTGAAGTGGAAGCTTTGTACATTATGGGGGTTCAAATCAAAAAGTATTGTTAATTATCCCCTGTATCGTTATTATCACAAAACTAGCTGTGCCCCGCGGTTTCACCCGCGTTAATTTGTAGAAAAAGCTAACTACTAAAATATCGTCGGTGCGCTTGCCAAAAGCCGTATGTGCATTTTGTCGATTTTTTTTTTATTTGATATTCTTCATCAACATTGAAAGACGCATCGTTTGCAAAAACTCTTATGTCGATATCTATACTGGATCATGATTTGCCAAAGAGTTTATGTGTTATTATGCTATGTAAAATCAGCTATGTGTACTTCAAATACATAAAACGAAATTGTTAAACATCAAAATTGCACATAGCAGATTTTGCGCGTGTATGTCTAAAGGAAAATGAGTAGAAAAAGAACCATCGATTTATTATTATGTAGGTTTTAACCCGTTAAAACTTCTTCCCAGAGGCTCTGGGATCTCTTAGGGACACTCCAGTGGGTCCCCTACATAATTCCTAACGGTCTGGGAACGAATAGGGGGATGGCTACTTGCATCGCCCTGAAGTGTCAGACTATGTGCGGGATTGGACCTGTCTCAATACTGATACTGTACTTAGATATTGGCAGGTGTTGGCAGGAACTTAGATAACTTCGAAGGTCCAACAAGTGCTTTCTAAAGCCTAAGTCATTATCAATATGGACACCAGCATCACCAGAAAAGTCTCCTAAAAACGCTAAACCTGAAGGAAAACTGTTAAACTTTTTTTCAAGAACTCCCAGTAATGTAGTGTAATACACCGGAAATACGAATACCTACTTCAGAAGGATGTTCATTCGTCGATTGTTTATAAATAAGCAGCGAAAAAATCTTGAAAGCGGGTGGTAGAGATTCTCCACGGGTTCAATGTCAATCGATGTGGATGATTCGGTGTAATGTGGATGGAAGAAAAGGTGGGCATTAAATTGAAAAATTCTACGCAGTTACCCTAGTAAATTAGGTAGAAGAAATAGAGAGAATCGATGTTCCTCCTAAGCCTAACTCTTATTGTTCTACCCATGGGTCGTGTGACTCGTGTGTTTAGATGATTTGTGGGTTATCACAATTCGTGTTGGAAAACATCGTACGGGACATATCAAAAAGGTACAACAAAAGTAGCGAAGCCTGACATGAGCTGTATACAGCACGAGGAGGTGTCTTGTAGTGAAGTGCTGCTTCAAGCCGAATGAAAATGTGTTTAAGAATGTTAAAGTGTTGGCTTTTTAGGCCAACTTAGCCTCAGCTTCCAAATAACATGGATACATGTATATTGCCTGAGATAATAACTCCTATATTCACTTTTCATAACGGTGAACGGGGCTCATCCTGGAAATCCCCTTCTTTCTTCTTAGCTTTAAACGTGCAAACTTGTGTCTTCGTAGAGTTATGTCAACTAAACTGAGTCAACCCCAATTTGAGACTTACTCCAGAGTTCTCAACTTCCAATAACAGTGTGGTTCTGCTGACTGACGTTTGAGAGGAATTAGCAGGGCCTATTTAAATGGTATCCCCAGTGCTGACATTTTTATACAGCAATGTAAACCACATCCTTGCTATCGCTAGTCACTAATATGCATATTAAATAGACATAGTCTTACATTATTTTGTGTAACAAAGGGTATGCAATAAATATTTTTTCATTTTTCATTTTCATAGTATCTATGCAAGGCTTATTTTGGGGAACGGCAGCATTAAACGTTTTTGTATCTGACAAGGCAAATCTGAATGTGTCGCTCAAAAGGAATGCTTACCTCTCGGAGGGATGTAGCTTTACGAGGAGGGCTTTTTTCCGAACTTGAAAGACTAATGAGATTAAGCAGAGGTGTCACCCATGCAACGAAGGTCCTAAAGGAGAACCCCTTTTACGCCTTTTTTAGTAAGCCCATGTCATAACAGCGCTCTGGAAATACTTCAGAAGGAACCTCATTCCATACTTTGGATGGACGTGGTAAAAAGGATTCTGATAAATGGACCGAGGAGATTCTTCATTAGTCCAAAGAAACGACGTATATCCCTTTAATCTTCGGCAAGCGTAGTATGCACTAGGTCATAGCGATAGTCAGCTACAGAGAGAACTGATGCCTTCTCCGAGTCCGTTCTGTGACTCAAGGACTCTAGCTAACCTATGCGTGATTTTTGGATGCTGGTTATTTTGTCCGTGTGAAGCTGTAAAGGCCCAACAGCAACAACAACTATTTATTGGAAAAAAATTTATAGCGTTCGAGAAATTCGTCATCTGTTGTCGTCCAAAAAACTCAGTGGCTGAAGTCGAAAATATTCAAGCTGTGTGTGTTGCCATTCGGCTTTGAGACATGGTGTGTAATCCACAAGTCCAAAGTCGCGCAGCTGGCTATGGAGAAGGCTATTCTCACTATTTCTCTATATGTTCGCATTAGAAATTATGAATTCCGTAGACGAAATAGGGTAACCGCCGTAGCTAAGAGAGTAAGCCGGCTGATGAGGCAATGGGTTGGTCCTATGTCCTAGAAGGGAGACCACGCCTTGGTACATTAAACATAGGACGCCCTACTACCAAGTATACCAGACTAACAGCCTGAAACAGACAGCTTGCATACGCTAGATTCGGAAGGCTCACGAGCAGTTAGAATGTAGTGTAAGTTAGGGGGGGCCCATCTAGGCCATACCCAGCAGTGGACTTCCATAGGTTGATGGATGAACGTATGGATGGATAGCGTCAAATGGGTTAATCTGGGATTGAAACCCCTCTGCCTAAAAGTGGGAACAGTAATCCATGTGAGGCCTGACTTGAGCTATATAAAGCATGAGCAGGTCTCTCAAATTTAACTAATTCATTTTATTAAGATTCTGTGTCACTCACATATTATTTTAATCCACTAATTCACTTCTTTTAGACTTCAGTTACATATTTCATGATTAAATTTAGGCACATAGAAAAAGAAGTATTAAAGAAAACTTTCAAAGCAGAACTTTTATGTGCATATTTACACATAACATATTTGCACGGCACGTTTATCTTGCACAAAATCTGATATGTGCAAGAAAAACACAAAAAAATATATTTCAAGCTTAAATGAGATAACACCGAGAAAATATTTTTATCATAGTATACAAAGGATTTATTTTGCCATATTTTTGCATCATTACATTTTTCTTAAACTTATTGGTTAAGAAATAAAACAGTTTTTTTCGCCTCCTGAAAAGTAGATCAAATGCACATACGGCTTTTGGCAAGCGCACCGACGATATGTGATGTTATATCGCCCCATAGCCTTCCTCGATAAATGGACCAGTAGTTCCTGAGATTAGCGCGTTTAACCAAACAAACTCTTATTATATCAGTATAAATAAACAGTAACAAGTAACTTTATTCAGAAGTAAAATAATATACAAAGCAATATTCCTGTTCATTGTAGAAACGCACCTAATAAAAAAAATCCCATCACATGCATACCTAAAATGGAAATTGATAAAAGTTTCTGAATTTAATTTGAAATCTTTCCAACTCAGTAAACAGTTATGGTGCATAATGAGTGCAGATTGCAGGAGCGATATTAATTTGACAAATGTGACGGAGTGGAGCACCGCTCAAGAAACAGGTTCCCACAGGGGCCGCGTCTAGACGTTTGTGGCGACTATAATAACCTGATGTGACCCCTCCCAGCCTCGTCTTACGGACAAACATCACACACGACACACACGACATCCATGCTAATTGACGTGATCATTCGCTCGACAATTCTTGTTACCTACTCTTGCTATTTTCTGAATTCGGGAACAAAAGGAACGGGACGTGGACGGCGCATAAATACGTGCGTGCCCCGTTCCCGTCCCGTGCGTGCCTCCGTAGCGTATGCGCTATCGTTTACATTTTCTATGAAACGATGTTTCCAAAACTTCACTTCCTGTCCCCGTCCCGTCCACGTTACGTATGCATCGACCTTTAACCAACATGTTCTCAAAATAATAATGTTTTATTCGCCGTTCAGTACAACAAACCTTAATTGAAATAAACTTTTCATTTTGAAATTAGGTAGGTATTTGCTGCAATACTGTGCGTATCTGGTGGTATCCATCTTGAGTTTGAGGCGAGCTCCACTGCTCGTGGTACATCCTGCTGCATGACGGACGATGCTGAGGAAACGGTTCCTCCTGCTGGAGATCGCTGGCCTCTATACTACTCAGTTCAATCCCGGTGATACTTATGAATGTTTAGCAACCTAGGGAGGTCGCAGCTTCAGCCGCAGAGTTGGAGAAATATAATTCGGGTCTCGCGTGTTTCTAATTAAGTCGACTGTATAAAATATTATTTTGAGAGACAATGCTATACATTTCTAATGTAATTTTCATTTCTAATGAATTTATAATGAAAATTATATGTACCTACATCACCAAACTAAAATGCGTAGTAATGTACACGCAACGCAAGTCACGAAAACATTTTTTTTATCTCCGTCAATAATCTAAAACCGCAAGAGTAGGAGCCGGAAAAATAAAAAGAGATAAAACAATCAAGACTCCGTCTGTCATGTATAATAAAATTCCATAGCGCAGTTACCAGGTGTGCGGCGCGGCGCCGCGGCGTGCGAGCCGCGCGAGTCACGCGGCCGGAACTTATTCAATTAGTGGAGCCAACTTTACACGTTTCCGAGTTTTTATATACCATACCGGCCACGTATGGGCCGCTAGTACCGCTAATGACCGCCAGTACCGCCGGTGACCCTTACTCCTAGTGCGACGGGAATCCTGTAGCATTATCGCCGTTAACTGCTCTTTAATGCTCTTTATTGAAAGTTGAGCGACTTATTTCTGTTGGCAATTAGAATAACAATAGCAGGATATAGCTTTCTTCTCTGGAGATTGATGGCGTTTAGTACATCCAGTCTCTGTGATTTTTGGTTATTGATTGTTGTTCGGTTGTTGCTGGTTGCTGCAATATTCGAAATAATTCAATATGGCAATAAGATTAGGGATATAAGGCGACCCACCATATAGCAAGTGATCCAATGGAAGCTGCATGTCGTTGTATGTGGTAAGAACCTGTGGCCACAACGCACATACGACACAGGGTGACGTCACACTGACCTGAATCACACTATCCAAGATGTTCAGATCCCTAGCATATATACAACGCTCAGGCAAGATCAGTTGTGGGTCGTTCCCAAGGCAACACCGCCTCGCCTGGAAGATTTCTTCTTGCTTTACCCAAACATCAAACGTTTTTGGCAATGAAACAAAGGATATTTTTGGACCTGCTATTAGAGAATTTTCAAAATCCAGTGCTAAAGCACAGACTAGTGAATGGCAGCGCATTCAGCCAGTTCCGAACTTATTTCAGTCAAAAACTAGCCCCAGTAAAAACTTTCTCTCAGCCGCAACTACAGCCATCTACATATTCATGCGGTGAATTTAATAAGGGACATTTCACATTTCGAGCAGGTGGTCGGAGCCAACGAATAAAAGTAAAAATTTGTGCAACGCAAAGTTGAAAGCTTAAGAAGTTGCTCGAACTTTGTGCTAGACAGAGTCGAGCTTAAAGGTTAATAGAGAAAAGATTTCTTTTCAGGATCCCGTGCAGTTTATAGAGCATGGCGGTGCATTACGTTAAACGAAAGACACACTCATTGTACAAAAAGTGAAGGGATTATTTTTATTGTAGATGATGACTCGTATGGGGACATCGTCAAAGCCGATCATTCACTATCTATCACTGCAATCGGCTTCTTCTTTAACCCTTCGTTAATAAATACGTAGGCGTTCTGTCTTCACGACAGGTTTTGGTTCCATAAAAGGTACCTTTTTTAAAAATTAAAGGACACCAAATGTTAAAACGACAGGTTATAAATTATAGTGGTGTATGACTTTAGATGTCTGAGTAGAAATTCGTCCGTAGAAATTCATGTAGAAATTGGTCCATTCCAGCCAGATTATGACACGATAAAACAAAATTACTTCTTGCGGCGCTACAAACCTTTATGAGTCTGTCTGGGCCTTCTCAATGGGCTTTCCCAATTTCACTGCGTCTATGACGACCCGCTTTTAGAAATTATTATCCATTTAAAACGTTTGAAAGCGAGTCCATATTTTGACAACGACACATCAATGCTCGTGTTAGAACGCAGACAAAGTTCTCTAGGCAGGCTTTCCCTAGTCTGTGGAAGTTGGCCAATGACAATACGTCAAGAGAAATTATCAGAAGGCCATATAAGCCACGCCATTGAAGAAACGAATCTAAAATGGCGGAAATTATCATTCCCCACATTATTCCTGTCTTTAACGTGCGAGTGAACGGAAATGATAATTTCCGCTATTTTAGATTAGTTTCTTTAATGGCACGGCTTATACAAGAAAACCGCGGATTACTAGTCACAGCCATAATACATCGACGGCGACGTCACCATAAACATAGCCCACGGTATTCCTGTCACAGTACTAACTACACCGTAATATTGCCTTGCGACCAGCGTACCGTGACCTCAACTCGTTTGAGCCTTCTCGCCGCCGCGAAACAAGTGCAGGGCTCCTGTTCGATGGGGGCTTCATTGTTGCACTGTTTAACAGGGCGTGAGGAGGGTCGGCTTGTTTATTCGAATATGTAACGTAACAGTATGATAATATTATTATAAAAATTGTTGCGGAGTGTTCGATAATGTTAGAAAATATATAACAAGGATACGATATTGTAAAGTCAGTTCTGCTAATTTATTTGTTGTCATTAAAAAGTATTATTATATGTATAATAGTTGCGAAGATAACAGCGTTGTTTTACCGTGGTCAGTAATTTATAATACTCACATTCAAAAAAGTTCGCATAGAATTAGAAACAATTTCCGACTTAACTCTGCTGTTAGCTTGTTTCGTAAGAGAGAAATAAAGCATCAAGACAGAAATAATACAAGTAACGCATGCTGTAGACAGCAGACCCCTACAAGGTCTACCCTTAAGTAAGAGACCCGTAAGAGCGCAAGGTTGACATTAGTGTTGAAGTCAGGGTCGAGATCAACAAGTTCAGCGATGTTAAGTGCTGAGGGCGCGGTCGCAGGCGCCCCCGTGCCGCTCACATCGCCTGCGAACTTCCTCCATTAACCGTCTTTGTGCACAAACTTTCCTCCTCATTTATGTTATGTAACGTTCAGCAACGAACTAGATCTCTGCTGGTAAAGGTTTTGTGGAGACGTTTGGGGACGTAACTATAATTATCCTGTTCCGTAAACAAGATGACGTCAAATGAAGTAAGTTGTGTTTACTTGCGGCTGGTGATGCTCTCACTTTCCTTCCAATTCTCGCTTCATAAACAAGGAAGTAACGTTGCAAGGAAGCATGATGTTTGTGGAGCGTGTTTTATAGGCATTCTACCTCATATGATACTTACATCGTAGCTCGTCGTGACCCTGCCTGTGCCTGTAGACTGTATAACGACAGGTCCGGGGATCGATTCACTATCGGAACAGGAAATTATGAATGTCAAGACAGAAAATGTAAATTATAGATATTTAGTTGTTCTTGGGTCATAGTTATTTGTAATGTGTAATTTCTCTCTTTTCTTCTCCTGTTCTTGGTCGGCAACGCATCAGTGATGCCTTTGGTGTTGCTGATGTCCATGAAATTAAATGAAATGAAATAATCTTTTTTTCATGTAGGTATCACTGATACACTTATGCACGTCATTTTTTTATTTTCCAGCCAGAGGAAAAGAAAAGCCGTAAAGAAACTCCTCAGCACATCTATTAAAAAATAAAAAATAAATTTATCATAAAAATATATATTCTCTAACCTGAGCAGAACTGGTTGCCAAGCTGGTCATTTCCATGCATCCTTATCATTTAAATTAATATTCATGGGTGACGATAGCCACTTACCATCAGGTGAATCGTCAGCTCGTTTGCCGGCTATTTCTATAAAAAATGTGTTCATTTGGCACGTTCGAATACTAGTGTGGGGATATGACTGACCACATTTATGAATTTATTGTACGAAATGAATTGAATACAGTACATTTTCTTAAACTATGTTTGACTATGTTGTTAGCATGCCTTGTGTGTCTCTGTAGCGTTAACTGACATTAGTGCATTAGGTGTTCGCCTTTCACTGCCATTACTAAACTGCTCATATGAGTGTAAGTGTTCCTAAATCCCGAGTGGAAATGTCGAGAGATCGTCAGCCATCGAACAAACGGCTCGTTGCATAAGACTCTTCAGTCAACTATTCTCATTAGAAGCACCTTTCTCGTGAAGATATTTCGTACGATACAAAAACTATGAAATATGCGCTCAGCTTGGTAGTGGCTTGGCATTGCAAAGGGAAGCGAACTCCTGTGTTAATGACCAATTCTAAATGTGTAAAGGTAAAAATAATAACTTTTGTTATTCGTTGTTTATGACGGTATTTCTAACAAACGAAATAATTGTAATTAACAATATTAAAGGAGCATTATTATTACTTGTGATCTCCATTTTCGTTACAATCAATAAAGTTAACTCTAAAATCATCCATCCATCAGCCTTTTGAGGTCCACTGCTGGACATAGGCCTCCCCTAATCTACGCCACTCAGACCGGTCCTGAGCCTTCTGAATCCAGCGGATACCCGCTGTCTTCTTCAGATCGTGGGTCCACTTGGTCGGGAGGCGTCCGTAACTCTGAAATACTTAGAACAAACAATCATAATATAAATTATCTAGAGAGAGTGGTCACCACGGCCAATGAACACCAGAGCGTTACCGTCCACAGAACGCTAATATGGACGTTAAAACATTAGATTGAGCTTTTTTTTAAGAACTATGGTTTGTAATAAACATGATTGTAAGAAAATTAGCACAGTGCAGGAGTACGTCGTGTGCCGTGAATGAACTTGACGTGAGAGCTCGGTGCCAACTGGTGACATTGCTTCCTCCGTCGTTCAGCAGGGTCCACCATCTGTAAGGTTTAGCAGGTTTCCTCACGATGTTTGTTATCATCGAAGCCAGGAAATATTAACTTCTAACACGCACATGATTCTTGAAAATTAAAGGTGCGTGCAGGATTCAAACTTGGGCCGATGCGTTTGGGAGACCAACCTTCAAACCGCTAGGCTATCACTGCAATCGATAGACTATCAACGCTTTACTTTTGAAGTTATACTTTTTAGGGCGTTTGGAAAAAATGATGAGAGTAAAATTTTTACGATGCGACAGCAAAAAAGCAACATGATGAAGGTGCATGTTACTAGGCGCACAGCACTGGCTAGGAGTTGTCTTGGATTACTAGCACGCGCTGGGTCGTTGGTGCGAGCGAGAGGTACGTCGTTGGATTCCTAGCGTGCGCCGGGTTATTGGTGCCAGTGAGAAGTACTTATAAGTAAGAGGTAAATATAATTTCTTACATGCGTACGTAAGTACACACACACGTTTTTTATGGTAAATTATAATTGTTATCCATTATAAGTAAATGAAGGCTTCAAAGCTCGTCACATCTCTATACGTCGCGCTACCCACAAACACCTCTCGGCTGAAGAGAGTCGTGTCGTCGACAACTATTCTCATTATGACATTGTCGGTGGCAAAAACTTTGCGTCGCGGCAAAAACTATGGCCGTGTCGCGTCGCGCGGCGCCCGCCTCCAAACGGACAACAAAATCAAATCAACAGTTTACTTGTACTTGAAGGTTTTGTTTATGTTTTTACGTGAACTGAAGTATAATCGAAAATTTAAATATGATCGCGGTTATGCGATACATTGTTTAATACATCAAGACTTATAATTATTACTGACGTCGTTTTGTCGTAATCTTTAATTGGAGCATTGCTAATAGTCACATTTTTGGCAATGTGAATTGACGTATATGATGTTATACACAAATTACTTTTTCTTGTTATTTTCTTTGAATAACCTTCCAAAAACTGTCCATTATTCGTGCTTCTAAGTAAAAAGATACCTAATAATGTTAATGTTATTTGAAGCTAAAGGTTTATCTGAAGCCAGAATCAATATCTGGTATTACAGTATTAGTATTTCTGAGTAAAGCCTACAGCCTAATGTAGTTATTTGAAGTGTATCTCCGATACACATTACCTGGAATGTGATGTGGGAAGGCGGTGAGAGGCTGTCCAGCGACCGATATCAAGTTATTAAATAAATTGCTACTGAGACTGGCGCGGCGGGTACTGTCCGCAGATATTATGTTTGGTTCAAGTTTATTTTGATTTTACATTTATTATGGATTTTTTTTTCTATTAATTCATTTCAAGTAAATCGGACAAAAATTTTAAGTGTTACATCAAATGAAAGAGCTTAATTAACACATTTCAAATATGTCGATAGATATTACATTATTAAGCAGTCAAATTTTAATTTTTAAACAAATTTCTTGTTAAAATATTATCTTAAGGTACATACCGTCTGACTACCCAAATAATAATATATCCTTATATTATATGTATTTATCTTTGAATATTTATATCATTTTTAACCGACTTCAAAAAAAGGATAAGGTTCTCAATTCGACTGTATTTTGTTTTTTTTTTTATGTTTGTTACCTCAGAAGTTTCGACTGGGTGAACCGATTTTGATGATTCTTTTTTTAATCGAAAGCTGGTGCTTGTCATGTGGTCCCACTTAAATTTTATTGAGATCTGACAAGTAGTT
The DNA here is from genome assembly GCA_951805285.1 of Thymelicus acteon. Classification (NCBI taxonomy): domain Eukaryota; kingdom Metazoa; phylum Arthropoda; class Insecta; order Lepidoptera; family Hesperiidae; genus Thymelicus; species Thymelicus acteon. The sequence goes on from OX638229.1 coordinate 17,362,525, forward strand.
TTTGAGTAATTTTGAAGTCGGTTATTTTTTGTTAGTAAAATTTAGATTTTGAATGGCAAGCATGTCGCTAGTTACAATGTCTAGCCGCATTCCGTACCACAACCAACAGAAACCATTCAAGTGCGACCTATTAGATTTGGTCCCTCCATCCCTATTCCCTAAGTATGCGCCGCGTGAGCGCGCCCTGATGAATGTTTTATCGAGTTATCCACCAGGGGGCGCGCATCCAATCGGTATTGAAAATATCTGACGTTATTTAATATGATTCACGATGTTACATGGGTTTGGTAGTCAATACTCAATACACAATCTCTTATTTAATACTAGTGCTCTGCCCGCGGCGTCGCCCGGGTTTTCCGGGATAATAAGTAGCCTATATCCTATTTCAGATGATGGTCTATTTGTGTGCTAAATTTCATGATTATCCGTTCAGTAGTTACTAGTTAGTGCGTGAAAGAGTTACAAATATGCATATAAACTTCCACATTTTATTATATTAGTAGGACGTGGGCAAGAGACTTCTAAAATATTTGGTTTGAAACCGTGCGATCGGGTTAAACAGGATTCATTCCGGTAACATAATCCTTGCGTTTACAAATAGTCTCCCATGCGGCGCCCGAAACGATTGGCGTAATCATTTCTGGCGGGCGTTTTATAAATAACATGTTTATCCCAGGTGATCCCAACAGGACTCCACTTCTTTATTCAGAAAGAAGACTTCTATTTCTATTTTAAAATATAAGTAAATACGACCAGTTTGCAAAACAACTTGTATTTTAGGGGACAATATCATGAATGAAATAAAAATGCTCTGAGTAGATACCATATTAAAAAAACCGCGTTGCTTTTTCTGACATTCCCTTATAAAATTATAAAGAAATCTCAGGTTTGTAAATCGATACCAAAGCGCACCTAAGCTTAAATAATGATAAATATTTATAACAAACTCGATACAGTTTTTTTCATTCATATGTTTTTAGGAAATAACCTGCAAGAAACTGCAAGCCTTCGTTAAATATCATAACTCGGATATGTTAGTAAAAGACTTATAACATTTACAAATACTAATCATACTAAAGAAATGAAATGTGCGACACAAGACATTTGAATAATGATAGATTATACTTGACGCCGACAGGGGGAGGGGGAGCGAGAGGGGTGTGAAATAAGGGTGAAATCAATTTCATCGTTGTTTGAGATTAACTTTACCAAATACTCGTAACAAAAAAATATTCAATTGAAGTGAGTTTGAAAAACACGAACGAATAAAAATTAAAAGAAGATTATGCCATCAAAAACAAAACTTGTAAAAAAACCAAGCAATGCATCGCATGAAAACACAATGTAACTCACAAGTAATACCTACATATTATATTGTTTGATTGATTGTGCGATTGCCAAGTCAATCTATTTATTTAAAACATAAAATATTTTTAATATTGATAATATGGTCACTATAAGATGTTGTTACTTGTTAGGTTAGCTAATTACGTAATAAATTAAGACAGAAGGACCCTTAAGTAGGAACTGAATAAATTAACCGACTTGGTATTACATGGATCTCACAACTTTTTACGGTAGAGGAACTGAGTTGCGAGACTTGGTTTTTTTACAAGTTTTGTTTTTGATGGCATCTCATTTCTTTTTGTAGATACTTCTACTTTTTTCCTTTTACAAGTTACCTTTGAACATAATTATATCTAGGTACCTATCTACACCTATTATTCTATTATATTATATACAGGTACACTGATTCATTCACTGCAAATGTTACTTTGTTATACAGGTACAGTAATTCATTAACTGCAAATGTAACTTTGTAATCCTATATATTTAATATGGGATTACAAAGTTATTTATGCAGTTGATGTATCTAGAAAACTGGACCGAATTTGCTAAATATTTTAGTTTTTCCTTAATCTATACACTGAACACTAATTGTGTTCCAAATTTGAAGCTTCTATGTCTGTTAGAAGTGCCTTAGAGTTTTGATGATCGGTCAGTCAGTCAGTGAGTGACGAAATTAAGAAACTTTGACTAGTTATAATTCTTAAACTACTGGTTCAAATTGAATGAAATTTGAAATATACCGTGTTTATACAATGCCTGTTTGGTTACTAAAAATTCAGGCTTCTAGCTTTATCCACAACGAAGTTATAGGGGGTCGAAAATGGCCTGAATTGCTTCGAGAAAAGATGGTACGGCCGTGCCGCTTTTTTGCTCGACTTGGCGGGGGCACTGCCGTGCCCCCAGATTATCGAAATATCTAAGAGATGAACAACAATACCGATGGATCGACTTACTCGGATTGAGAAAGCCATTATCATGTTTAATATTTTATTGCTACTCGGTTAACATCACATTTTTTAAATTGAAATAAAATATACTTAGGTCATCCGGATTTATTTTTTGCTTGATAACGTGCCCACTTCGGGTGATGTAGATAAAAATATACATAAAAATATCACGATTGTCAACCGCTCTCACTCCAAAAGTACTAACAGGCTGATGAAAAACCCCGCAGCGTGTCGTGGTAAACGTTTTTTTAATAAACTTTAGAACCGAGAGTACTCCAAGCTTACCTGTGTTATTTCACGCAAAACCGTTATCGGAACTCCACAGCCGGAGCCGCGCAAAATTATGAACTCCAAACAAACATGGAGTTAGCTTCACTCTGCAGTTTTAATTGGCTTTTATAAGCGCTTAAAGCGAGTGATTAATGAGATAGAAACCGAAAGAGGAAATCTGAACACGCTGATTGCTGTTCGCGTCAATTTTTTGTGCGACGGTCACCGCCGGTCCCGGGTCCCGGGATTAGGACGTCGCCCAGGGGTAAAGGGATTTTAAATAACATAATTATTAAGGCCCGGTTTACAAAAGTTTATTAGCCGGTTTTCTTGTACGAGCTCGATGGATTCTCGTTACTAGTCAGTAAGTAGTCAGGCTCAGTGCGGAATAATAACAACTATAATAACAATTCGCTTTGGGAAACCTGCATGGCGTGTGGGTAACATTGGAATGTGGGTACCATTGGAATGTGGGTAACATTGGAAAAACAGTTTAGACTTTACTGACCTGAAGCGAAGGTGGATACTAATTAGTATGAAACCATAGACTTAAATATATAGACACGCTGTTGTTAACAAATTTCGTGTCACGCTTTCGTGCCACAGAGTACTCAATCACAGAGTCAATATGCACCCAGTGTTGCCAACACCCTACTCCGAAAGAGATCATGGATACATTACTATAACTGGACATATACCATGGATATGTTACTCTGTCTGGATTACTTTGTAGAGGTACCTGAGGATTAATTACGTCATAACGGAATGACCATTGTGTTCATCCATTCATTGTGCATCTGTAATCCCAGGATATATCATTCAGCTGTGTTAATTTTTTTTATAAGTGTTATGCACTTAAAATAAAAGAAATGTACCGTAATAAATTACATTGTTTCATTTCATTATCACCTTCAACATCCGTTTTCATGACGTAAGGACAATTTTGAAGAAATTATAATAAAATGTGTTAATACAATAATATATTTTTTTACCACCAGAAAAATTATTAGAAAACATTTGGAAAATAGGACATAACACCCCACAATTATGAAGGATAATCTCAATCCGGTCTGCGATTGGTCAAATAGTCATTCCGTTGTGACGTCATCTGTCTTCAAGTACCTCGAAGTTATGTATCCAGTTAAAAGTTATAATTATATCCACTAATAAATAAAAAAGACAATTACCAATGTTTTATTTTCCTACGGTTTTGAAATCAAATATCTCAGAAAGTATATAACTTACGACATTGTATCACTTAATACTTTTTGATCGTAATCACTTAGTCTATCGATTGACACATATTTTATCAATATCCGCCGAAACAAAGTTTTTTACTTTATTTTCTACGGGTTTGAACTCAAATATCTCAGAAAGTATACCACTTACGACATTTCATCACTGTATACTTTTTGATCTTAATCATTTACTCTATCGATTGACACATGTTTCATCACTGGCCGCCGAATCGAGGTTTTTTCAAAATGGCGGACTTGTAGGTATGCCAGGTTCCATACAAAACTATTGGAAGCCCTTTGATTAAAATCGGTTAAGTAGTTAAGGAGTCTATCGCGGACAAACAACGTGACACGTAATTTATATATATAAAGATAAGAAGATTTTATTTTAATTTATAGTTTTACTTATTACTTTTCTTTCAATTTCGTTTTGTAGACCGCCATCTAAAACTAATTAAAGTTTTAGTACCTACATTAAATGAATCGTACTATTTTTTTTCTGGAGCCATCTTAGGAAATACGACTTTTATTTACCCACCGTACGATCTCTCACTCCGCGACGTCTGGCAACCCTGTTCCGTAGTGATTAAGTACTCTGTGTTCGTTCTGTCAAGTTTGGTTCAAGATGTCGGTATTAAATATTTGACACTAAATAATTTTTAAGACTGTAAATAAAAATATAGTTACTTACCAATTATGATTAAATAAAGTGAAATAAAGTTCAAACGTAAATAATGAGAATGTTTTAACTGTGCTCAATAAACAATAATACGTTATTAAGTGTTTTTGAACAGTCGGAGTTTTTCTAACGTGACATTTACTTGTGTAGCTTGCTCGCAGCCGACTAAACTTGAGTTGGCCCCAGTTGGGGTCAACACAGGTGAACAAAATGTAAGTACTGAACAGCGTGTCTATATTATTTAGGTCCATGTATGAAACCAATATTTATTAAATCTTAGTCACACTTCACAATCACAGTCTATAATTTGGTAGAAAATGTATATCCATAATAATTTTATGGATTGAATTAATTAATTGACTTAGTTCGAATGATAATTTTTTGATATCATTGACTGAATTTTGATTATTTTATTTTGTTGTGACATGATTATTTTTACTAATATTGACTTATTTAATTTTTATAATGATGATTTTACTACTTATAATTTATTAATTGAATTACATTATTATTTTGTACGTTGAATAATTATATCTGAATTTAATTTGCAACTCCATTATTTAATTCATATTATATAATAGTTAATATAATGTTACAATTGATGTGCATTAAACTAACGCATTAGTTTATGGTAATAATAAGGAATTAATAAATAAATAATAATTGTTAATAGAGGTGAGATTTTTACCCGACTGCCAGGAAGGGTTATGTTTTTCGCGTGTATCTTGTATGTATGTTTGTATGTATATGTGTAATATTATTTATTACCTCGTATCGTCCAAACCGCTGAACGGATTTATATAATTAAGATATCGTTATATTCGTCTTGATAACCCAGGTGTTCTGAAATAAGTGAAATTAAAAAAACCAAATATGATGGCTGTGAGTTACCATTGTTTGAAGGATCAAAAAATAAAAAGAAATCAAATAATGCAATATGGGTGTCAAATTAAAGAGCTCACCATAAGGATACCAAAAATATCATGACAGGTTTTTTAACAGCAAGCGGGTTTTTTTAATTTTTTAAATTATACTAGTCAATAGTCATCTACTCGTATTGGTGTTGGCGAGGGAAAGCAATCCAAACCAAACCCGACGCGTTATTTGAATGTTTGTACACATAGTAGGAACACAAAGAGATTTCGTCGTAATATTTTCACAGAAATAATATTGGGTTTAGTAAAACAGAGTTGCGGACGAGCCGCGCACCTCTAATGAATGTAATAACTGCTCTGTGAATGAAAGTTTACAAACCTGAACATAAAAATATTTGATACACGTTTGATTTTGGCATTTTTTACGAGATATTCCAAAGATGAGTAAACTACAAGTAGCCACTGGTTGTAAATGGCCATTAGTAGTATCAAGAATTTACCTCGGAATTTACCATGACCAAGCGTATAATCTTCAAACGGGGTATCTTCCACCAATACATAATAATATTATGTCTTCTGAAACGATACCAAAAATATACCTTCCAACAGTATCCTGAGGAACTACCATGACAGGTTTTAAATGGTATAAAAATATAACCGCAATTAAAACAGAACAAACCTATAACATATCATATGTAAAAGTGTAAATCCAGATCGTGTTGGAGCGCGGGAAATTAGTTCATGTCGCTAATTCACCGAGCCCACTCCCCCGGGTAACTGTGGTGGACTGTAATCATGTTATTTCTTATACGTTATGATCTCCGGTTACTTATTTAAATGTATCTACAATTACCTGGTCTGGTATTATATACGTATTTTTTGTCCTACCGAACAATATATTCCCTGTTGGCGATACAGCAACATAATTTAGGTTCTAAGATCTAAGGAGTAAATTGTCAACAGAACTGCTCTCTCTCTATTTCTCCACTTCCGGTTAGAGTACAATCAAAACATGTGTGTCAACTTGAATATAGTGTGTTCTACTTAGGAAATTCTATTATTCCATCCATCTCAAGGTCTAAAGTCTCTTTGTACATACTTACCATTTATTATTTCGCTTTGAAATCCAAACGCCACAAGAACCTAAGAACTCGACACCAGATTATGATTTAGCCATCATTTGAGTCCAACCCTTTTGATATCATAACAGCGATATATTGGAGTATCGGGGCCGGCATCCATCTTGTGTGTGACAGTTTCATCTGAAGCTGAACCGTTTTCGCGCCGCCGCCGCGTGCCTCCAGAGATTTATGCTGCCCGGGCGAGGGGCACCAGCTCATTGGATGGGAGCGGGATGCTTCCAGTGACCCTTTACTTTACCACCAAGCTGGTTGACGACCTTAGACGATCCTGCATTAACGTGAAGGATCCTGCTGCATGATAGAACGCCATGCAAAGCCATCATGTATAACGCATAACATAATACAGTTTTTTTTTTTTTTTTTTTTAAAAAAATTTTTTTTTGGGGAAAATGCATTACGCATACCACCCCGGCACAGGGGGCACCCGAGTGGTTATGTGGGACTCCCGTCTAGGCTAATGAGACCCACGGTATACCCACTAAAAACCCCCCCATCTTCCGCCTCGCCGCATTGTGACGGGGTCACGGGAACGCTTTCGCACACATCCGCGACCCCGCCGGCGGCAGCCGCCCACCAGCGGCTCCACCGCGAAAGCCCGAAGGCCTCCACGATGGGCGCACCAGATGTTAAGGTGCGCCTCCCTCCTCGGCCTCCACCAGTACTGTAGCAGACTCCCCCCGAGTCTGCTACTAGGAGGCCGTGGGTACCAGATAACTGGTACCCGGTGGAAGATAAGGTCTGTGGTTCTTCCACCGACCACAACTCGGCCGCAGAGGATAGGGCAAGCGGCGCACCGCAATACCGACATGCCTCTTCCTCTGCGGCCCCACCAGTGCCGTTTCGGCGGAACGGCCCCGCCAGCTCGCAGGGGGTAGGGAGAGTGGCGCACCGTAATACCAACACGCCTCTCCCCCTGCGATCCCTCCACGGCCGCAGAAGATAGGGAGAACGGCGCACCGTCATACCGGCACTCCTCTTCTTCTGCGGTCCCACCTCCACGCGCGTCCGCAGCGGACTGGTTCAGCCCGCTGGGAGCGCGTCCTCCTCGGGCCAGCCGGCGACCCAAACAGGCCGGCCCTGGTTGCCTCTTAGCTTCACCGTGGGTGACCAGTCCACGGTTACTAAGCCCCCCCGCCACGACAAGGCGGGCAACCCCCGGGGGGGAACATAATACAGCTTAACTTTACCCATTACATGCCTAAACTATTTAAAGAAGAGGGGTATAACCTACTCGGTATATTACTGCATGTCTCAATTTTTTCATAATTATTTTTATCTTAGTAATATAATAAATGTAAAATTTGTGAAGATGTTTAGATGTTTCTTCCTCAATCACGCCACAACTACTTAACCGATTTAGCTGAAATTTGGAATGGATATAGCCTATACCCTGGATTAATATATGGTAGGCTTCTTTTTATTCCGAAAAAATCAGGATTTCAACAGAATTTGTAAAATTCTGTTAAATTATTAAATAGATTAAATTGATAAATCTAAATTCATTAATTAAAAATTTCGTTTCGAAACCACTCTACCGCGGGTAAAGCCGCGGGCAAAAGCTAGTATGATTATACGATGTAAAATAATTTAAAATTTGTGGTCACAGTACACACATGACCCATACCATGTAAGAAATAGGATAAACTTTCACGGTATATAGACATAATCATAATAATAGTTCTCCACCATAATACTTCAGTATTGGTACCAAATATTTATCTTGCGTGCAGTTATTCAACTAAGAGTAGGTATGGTTACATGCACATCACATTATTCATCAATTGCTCTAATAGACCAAAATATTGGGAGGAGTTTTACATGTTTAACATAAGTTATCAAAAGTGTGAAGTCTATTCATTCGTTTCGTACTTCAATAGTGTGGGCTGAAGGTCTTACTTTTATCTATTTATTGACCATGAATTTCGCTACCTATAAATATTCTGTATTAAAAGCGTCTGAGATCCTTGGGTCAGGATAAAGTATCATCCTAGTTTTTTCACCGTTATCACAAACTTATCCTATCGTACCGCTGCATCCATCGACAATGTTTTCTAGTCGATATATTTGCTAGAGTTCAAACCGTTCATGTACCGCTGACCGATCAAATCCGAGAAGCATGTTAGTATATGTATATACTTACAGTATAGCCGGAATAATCCAGTCTATCCGTTTACAAGAATCCATAGTGAGCTTGCCACCTCTGCTTATCATTATCACTCATATGATAAACCAGATTAGCGTGCACTAAGCCACTTCATGCTAACGCGCTTCGACTACGTTTCAGTAGTTATATAAGCAATTACGTCACTGCTGGCGGAGCTCGAGATCACGTATTAGGTACTATTTCAGACTAGTAACCACCCTTTGCTTCGATTTTCGTATAGATTCCAATTTTTTTGGAAAATATAGCGCATGTTACTCAGAAACAACAGAGCCTCCTATTGGTTAAAGAATTTTTCAGATTGATCCAGTAGTTGAGTTTATCTATACAAATAAATAAAATTGGAGTGTCTGTTTGTAATATTAAAATAACCGCTTTTTACTAAGTGCATTTGAATGTATACACGGTACATATACCAAAACAACATTTTTTACAATTTTTGTCTGTCTGTCTGTTTGTTCCGGCTAATCTCTGAAATGGCTGGACCGATTTTGACGGGACTTTCACTGGCAGATAGCTGATGTAAGGAGTAACTTAGGCTACTTTTATTTTAGAAAAAAAAAATGTTTGGTGAACTTCTTATCGCCTATACGAAGTTCGCCGGGTCAGCTAGTAATAAATAATAATATAACGCTTCACACTCATAGCCTTACACTAGGATTCCCTGTGTCGTGTGTACTAACTGCCTTGGACAACACACAGAAACAAGAACACTCACACCCAGACCGAGAACAGAAATTCAAACTCATCATTCAAATTTCGGAATTGCTGGGAATTGAACCCAGGTCCCTTGGCGTGACGATCCGGCATGGTAACACGGGTCTTCAATTTTATTATGCATTACAGAGAAACCATGGAGGATAGAGTAGAAGGAGGGTCATCTCTGTTTATGAAAAGTGTTCGTAAAAAAGCGTTCAATTACGGGTGGCGCTGCGGTGTGCTCTACAACAGCTATGTTCGAATATCTATTTATCAGAAACTAGCGCCATTCATTACGAGTGGCATAACTCAGCAAACTTCACTCCGTCTACAACAGCTATATTCATGGTTCGCTATTTGTATCACACTAGCGCCATTCAGAAATGGCCATTATTGGAACCTCTATTTTCTGTAAACAGCTGGACACTTTTTCAACTTTCTCCTCATGTGAGATGGCGCTCCTTCTACCTTCTATGCTTCATGAAGCAAACAAAAAATCAAAACTCTTTATAATATTAAAAAGTTTACACTAACAGCAAAACCTTACTTTGCTGATGGATTCAATGTCTACAATTAAAACCACAATGCCATCGAAAGCTATCTTCCCGAGTTTGTGATCCGGAACTACTGAGGAAATGCTAATCCGGTATTAGTTCTATCTAGTTCATTAATAATTAAAATACGTGATAATGCAGTAATAATTAAAATAGATTAATAAGTAATGACGTCAAATCATTGTATAAGCACAAAAGTCAAAGCCTTTTGATTACGCCAATAGTTTGTCGTAGTCTTTTTTAATTAACGGCAAAAAGTACCAAAGTATCAAAAATTATAAGTACCATATAAATCAAGTACCTATTGTCACGCGCTGCCCCCCCCCCTCCCTCAAGCTACGCTACGACAAATGAAGGTACAACTCTAACGTACTCCATTACATTACAACTTCTAAGTTTGCATAAAATGTTTCAAACACAATTCCCACGCACGCCAATCACGTCCCAACGCCAGAGACACAGGGTTCAATTTGCGACGCGGTTAAGTTTTATAGACGAAAATCAAAATGTACCCGGCCGCAGATTACGAACGAAGTATTCCCAGATTTTATTACTTAGCTTGTGATTTGAGCGGGAAAATGTTTGTGTATGTTTGTTTTCCAGCCGAACGGCGCTCGGATGTAAACAAGTGTAACGATAATAAAACAAATTTGACGATATATTCAATTACAGATACGTATAAAAGCTGATTGTGCTCGTACAGTTAGCAACGCGTCAGATTTATATACGGATGTAATAATAATATTTTTGTATTGTATTAGTTACATTTCCGAAGTTATAATTAAATTGTATTAATTTACATTCGAAAACGAATTATTAAAATGAACATCCGATTGGCATAACAAAATGTTCCACTTCGTTGACGCTACAAAATTAGACAAAAATTAACATTAAAATAAAATAAGTTCTACTAACTATAATCTAAATTTTACTAACAAAAAATAACCGACTTCAAAATTACTCAAAAAGTACTTATCAGATCTCGTTCAAATTTATGTGGAACCACATGACAAGTACCTGCTTTCGATTTAAAAAAGAATCATCAAAATCGGTTCACCCAGTCCGAAGTTCTGAGGTAACACACATAAAAAAATACAGTCGAATTGAGAACCTCCTCCTTTTTTGAAGTCGGCTAAAAAAGGAATTGTTATGCAATATTTAAGTAATTAAAATCCTTTTAGTTCAACATACAACTTGTTCATAAATTGGGTAAGCCCCGCCTCTCGTACATTAGCATAGTGAACCATTCCTTGTAACTCACGCACCATCAGAAAGCTGTTACAAGTTGTTTTTAGTCATTATTAAATTAATTTTAGAATATTAAAGTAAATTGATATAATTATGTCTAAAATATTAATATAAATTGAAATATATTGTCACATTATTAAATTATGTAGTAATATATGTATTCGCCATAATAATATCACTGTAATCTAATATTTTCATGTTTAGGAAACGGGGGTTTCGGGAGCGACAAATTGATCTAGGATCAGTAGGATCTAGCTAGGATTAATTTTTAGGTAATGTCTTTTCACGTGTTTTCAACGTACTACTTCGGAGTAACAACGGAGGAACAACGTACAACATTGCACGGGGCCTGATATCTTGCCCAGTTTATTACAAATATTATCTAAAATTTTATAGAGTCTTACTTCAACATTTAAAACCGGTTCAAAATAAACGTTACTGTAACGAATACACCTAAATAAAACAAAAGAGTTCATATCATCTAAACTGGATCATTTTTATTCGGCACGAAATCTATTGCTTTTGAATCATTTATTAACAAGGCGTGTCATTTTTCATTCGGTCCGTTCGCTTCGATCGCCGGAACATCAGCGGTGTCAGCGAGATCGCCGGGCGGCGCGGCGGCGGTGTACATCATCAAATATCCAATGTTTTCGGAGCCCAATCAAAATCGAATATGCACGAACATACATCGTTTGAAGCAATTTTATAAAACAAAATAAAACGGTATCACCCGCGAGCGCGTCCCTGCGTACAGGCCGCGTCACGTTTATTGACACGAAATATTCGCATGTTCCGTCACTGTGCTTAACGAAGCCGGCTAACGAGTCGCCGGGACATCGATCACGTGACGTCACGCATGTTATAGACCACTTAATACTTTGTGCATAAATCTGCAATGCGTAATTTACAGTTACATTCGTCAGGACGTTCCCCGGGCTTCCAATACTAGCTTTGTATATCTATGATTGTACAGACATCACTCCTTTCAATCACCACGGCATCCTATAACAACTTAGAGTTTAATGAACTGGCATTAATTATGTCTATTCATCGAAATTTTAAAACGTAACGGGTGTTAACGGGGTTTTAACCGACTTCAAAAATGGAGGAGGTATTAATTCGACTGTATTTTTATATGTTTGTTACCTCAGAACTTTCGACTGGATGAACCGATTTTGATGATTCTTTTTAATCAAAAGCTGGTTCTTGTCATTTGGGCTACATGTAGTCTCACTTAAATTTGAGCGAGATCTGATGAGTAGTTTTTGAGTTATCCCTAATTTTGAAGTCAGTTATTTTTTGTCAAGAATTACTCAAGATACCGTAAATATTCGACATTAGTATAATAACAACTATGCAGATATTGTTCAATTGCCTAACGATAAGAAATAAATAAATCAAAACAAATGATCACGAATGGTACATTTCACACGACTTCACACAGAAACCAACCATATTTGGAATCACAAGTGGTCCAATCATTTAGCAATGCATGTCAAAAGTATATCGGCCACAAAATTTTATTTGCCCGCCGCTACCTTGGTACACAAAATCCCCTAAGTGGAGTTGTCTAACGGTAAACGTTGTGGAAACAAGCAGCGTGATGGATGATGACGGATGGCCGGTGGCGCTGGCCGCACGCGCCGCACGCGCCACACGCTACATGAAAACTAAGCCGCTGGTCACTAGTTCCACAGCTGAAGGTCAAGTTATGTAAGTTAATGGTTGTAATCGTTTTGCGGGTTTTACAGTTACAGATATTATTGGATCAACATCAATAGGGTTTCCATTGAACGTTTGTCAAGAAGTCGGTTAATAGGTCCATCAGCCTTTCGAGGTCCACTGCTGGACAGGCTCCCTAATTTACGCCACTCAGACCGGTCCTGAGCCTTCTGAATCCAGTGGATACCCGCTATCTTCTTCAGGTCATCGGTCCACCTGGTCGGGGGGCGTCCAGTGCTCCTTTTACCGAGGCATGGTCTCCATTCGAGGACCTTTCTTCCCCAACGCTTATCAGTTTTTCGAACTATGTAGCCAGCCCATTGCCATTTCAACCGGCTAATTCTCTGAGCTATGTCAGTCACCCTCGTTCGTCTACCGATTTCATTATTTATGATTCGATCGCGTAGAGAAATACCGAGCATAGCTCGTTCCATAGCCCGCTGAGCGACTCTAATGGCGACGCTTATGCATTAGGCCAATAGTGAAGCACCACATCTGGGATCCATATGTCATCACTGGCAACACACACTGCTCGAACACCTTCGATTTCAGGTACTGAGGTAAATTTTTGGACGAAAAGATATGACGTAGTTTACCTAACGCAGCCCACCCGTGTTGGATTCTACGAGTGACTCCTTTCTCGAAGTTGGACTTACCCATTTGGATCACTTGTCCCAGATTAATGTACTCGTCTACAACTTCGAGAGCAGCACCGTCAACAATAATCGGTACGAGTGTGACATGGACATTCGACTTGATTTTCTTCTTGTCTATGTTCATCTCAAGACCCACCCGTTGTGCGGCGTTGTTCAAGTCCCCGAGCATTGTACCAAGGTCCTCCAGGGATTCCGCCAGGATAACTATATAATCGGCATATCGCAGGTGTGTGATTTGTTCGCCATTGATTTTAATGCCACGTCGTTTCCACTCCATAAGCTTGAATACGTCTTCCAACGCAGCGGTGAACGGTTTTGGGGATATGGCACAGGCAAGGGGAAGCTCTCTGCAGTTGGATGGGGTACGTTGTTGTGTTGTATACAGACATTGTGGCTGATGTGTATAAACACTTCAACACCTCGATATACCGGTAGTCAATCCGGCACCGCATATTTTTTTGATTGTTTAAACTAGGAAAAGGACGTTATTGTTGACATTTCGGTAATATTAGCCGCAATTGTTGCAAAACTTGTAAAAGCAGACAAAAATAGATTTCTATAAATATTTTAAAATAAATATGTAGTGTATAAACAGTTTCTTACAGCAGTTTAATAAAACTATTTCAGCCAGTTAGTATGGATTCTCGATATATTTTCCTGACCCTGGTTGAAAGTACGGAGAGCTTATTTTGTTCAAACTGTTTGAAGCCTTTGTTACGACGTTTTAAACAATATTGGAAACAAGGTTAAAAACAACACACACACCTTACAAAATCATTTTTCCTAATCAAACTCAAATCTAAATCCCCAATAACAAGTTCAGTTTAACGTTAATCACTCGCAGAGCCACGAAACGGAATCGAGGAAAAAATATGCCTCTGAAGCAAAACGTACGTGATGCGGAGAGACACAGCAAACGAGCCGGAAAACCCATTTGTGACACCTCGATCATGTGGGACCTCCTTCGCCGCCCCCCAATAAAGGCAATATCAGATCATAACCGAGTAACCACAGCGACATGATCCCTTAATCGTGGACGGATTCCACCGCGTTATCGACGAATAAGGGGACGGGAGAAGGGCGAGGGAGGTCTGATGACGCTGGTCACGGATTTCTCGAGTCGACTCTGGGGAGAGCCGCAGCCAATGTGATGCTGCCGTCGGCTGCGGCCACGTATTGGATCCTGCGGCCGTAATGAGTTGGGGAATAAATAGATCCTGGTAGCATTGGCGCTGAACGCGATCACTTTCGTTTCCTTACTTAACTTAATTTGCGCTCCTCACACTTGATTGCATGAACAGCGCCATTTTCGATGGTCTGTGAGTGGGCGGCAATATTTTTTTTACACGGAAGAAAAAATCCATCATACTTGAAAATAATAATAAGAAAGAAAAGGTAAATTACAGGTACATAATCTATTGCGCACTGCAATGAAGAACTATAGCTTGGCTCTGTGTCACAATATAATCTTGAGTCCTTCCTTCTTAAAAAGTAGTCATGCCTAGCAGCATGCATCTTTGAACGTCGATGAGTCGCACAAGCGAAGGTAGATAAACCTAAGTTTCTGAGGATACTCTAAAATATTTTCAACGACTTTGACCTACACCCTTGTACTGTGAGAGACGTTTAACACCACAATGTGGACATTATAGGTTATGATGATGATGATTGTGTCATTATTATCATTATAAAACCACACTCGGTAGTATCCCGGCAATCCCGGCCCGCCGCCGTCCAGAATCCCGCGGGACAGCCGTCTATTGCTCCCATTGCCGATGATAATAAACCGAACGCAATAAACATCGCCTGATTGCTTAATTCCGACGAGATAATATTATTCCTTTAATATATTTCTTTGCTTTTACTTTAGCTGGCTACACCCTATTGGTAATAACGTTTTTCGTTGTTTGTTATAATATAATATGTGATGTTATATTATTATCTTTCATGTGTATATTATTATTATTGACTCCACCGTCCGGGCAGTCCTAGTGACGAATTAGATTCCTGCCAGCTGAGCAGGAGCAGACGTTAATGTGAGGGATAAATGTTTGTTCTCGGGATATGGGTTTTGTAATAGAGATGTAACGGATAGTGGTTTGGCCGGATACCGGATATTCGGCAAGCTACGAGACAGAAGCCCCGGATATCTGGCTACCGGATATTCGGCACTTTAGTAGTGATTGTCGCGATCAAGAAAAACAAAATCAAATTGCTAACGAGATTGACTTTTTCTTTAAGACATCCCGAATCAATTGCAATTACGACCCAACATTTGGTGGTCAGTTAATTCGAATCAGTAACCGCAGTTGTCAAAGTTTGCTAAAATTTATCTTTCAGCAGCTGGCAGTAGCGTTTACAGCGAAAGCCTATTTTCAGAAGCCGGTCTGGTATTCGAAGCGAAGCGGAATCACCGCTTACCAACAAATGCGAAATTTTTTTTAATCATTCACCACAATTTGCCACTTGTTAGTTTTGAGTACTAAACTAATTAATACAACAAACATTTTTGACGAGCGATTATATAAATAAACGGTGTCCATAACCTATTGTGGTATGATTTGCCTTGTTTACAATAATGAGATTTTTTGAATTCTACTATCCGGAATCTAGCCGGACACTAAATTACTATCCGGCATCCGGCCGGATAGTGACAACGTGGCTGGATAGGCTGGATACCGGATAATTACCGAATATCCGTTTCATCTCTAGTTTGTAATAATTTTGCTCCTTAAAATATTGTTTGAACTTATTTTTAATGCTAGTTACATTTTTGTTGAATTTTAAACATTGATTTTGAAATATAAAAGTATTAACGGAAACGGTACTGCTTCCGGTTGGCTCTTACGATGCAACCGGATGCAACTCCCTGCCACTGGCGAGCGCCTATACGAGTATAAACATTCGGAGCGCCACAGGCTGCAGCGCGCCGCCTCTCCGAGCGGGGTCGCCGTCGACGACGGCTTGAAGGTCGTATAACCAAAGCCATCCTCACAAGGCGGAGTTTAGTGGGTTAAAGTCCCACATAAAAAACAGACGGCTCAGAAGTTGTCCTATTTGAGTCTTTGTCCTAGTTGAGCTCTGAACTGTCAGGTGACTATTTATTCTATTTAATTTCTATTTTACATTGCTAATAATAATTATGTCGTTATTATGATGTTATAATGCTGTTATTATGCTATTTTAATGCTGCTATATCGGTACCTAGGTAACCACTGCTAAATAAACAGTGCTATATAATTATCAACTGTCATCCTCGATATAATGTCACTATGTTTATTTGCCTACATATACCTGTGTACATCTATTTGTGTGTTGAATTCAAAACATCTCCCACATATAGCCCTAGCAGTTTCACCCACCACTACTGCACTCTGCAAACCTTCACTAGTTACCAACAGCTGTGGTGCTATCAGCAGCAAGCGGTATGAAAATCTCAAGAAGCGTATTTTCGAATGTCACTAAATAAAAGTTCGTTTTAAAAACAGTCGACAATTAATTGTGGACT
Organism: Thymelicus acteon; assembly: GCA_951805285.1. Classification (NCBI taxonomy): domain Eukaryota; kingdom Metazoa; phylum Arthropoda; class Insecta; order Lepidoptera; family Hesperiidae; genus Thymelicus; species Thymelicus acteon. The sequence goes on from OX638229.1 coordinate 17,379,577, forward strand.
CAATCTGAAATGTGATACTGCTCAGTTTAGATTTATTGTTGCTATGTTATAGTCACCGGGCTGCCCCTAAAAAGGCCTGAATAATTTTGAAACATTTAATATTAATCGAAATATTGTCAATCTTTTGATCTAATAAATCCTGACCAAACAAGACATCTCTTCGTCTTAAATATGATCAGAGAGAGATTTATTTTGAAAACAAACATTTTACTACATTTTAATAAACATGTTACAATAAATATTGTATGTTTGTTTGAGATTTTATTTTGTTTACTTTACTCTTCCAGTCGCCTAAAAGTTGTTGATTTAACGATAAAAGCTTATTGATTAAATCCCAAAATAACAACGTCACTCGTCGCGCGTCGCCCGCTGTATCTGTAGTATCTGTACACGGTACAGATATCAAAGGATATTTTATATAAATTTTGTTTACGTCCGATTAGTGATGATAAAATGCATGCTGTTTTATTTCATTAAAACTGATCAAAAGCGAGAACGAAGCAATCGTCTTGTGGTTCATCGTTGTGTGGTTTAACGTTCAAATCCTTCACGTATTTCCCAAATAATTATTGTTTGGCGAAGGAAACATCTGAAGTAAACGTGTATTTAAGAGATTTATATACATAGTATTCTCGAAAGTGTGAAATCTATCAATTCAATGCACTGGCGCGGCGTGGCGAGCTATGGTAGAGATTCAACTTTTCATTGTAAGATTTCAAACTAGTTACAATTTCTGATAATATTTTATTTGTAAGCAATCATAATTTTATGTATTTTTTTACACAAATAAGTTACTGCTTGACCACAATCCCACCTGATGGTAAGTGGAGATGTGATCCCAAGGTGGTGAGCACATTAACTTAGTAAAAGCCTATTCACTTTTAATTAAACAATTAAAACCATAGCGTTCAACTTCCATATTGTTCGCGGAAACTTTCAAATTAATAAACAGAACTTAAACTCGAACCGAACAATAATCCATAAAAATGGCAGCCGGCAAAAATGTTTGCCAGGCACTAGCTTTATCGTGAAAGTTAAACGAGACCAGGCGAGAAAAAATATAGTGAGCTCCCTGTCTCACAGATACATCTTATAAAATTCTCGTGTCACGGTGTTAGAAGTTGAACTCCTCCGAAACGGCTCGACCGATTTTCGTGAATCTTTGCGTGCATATCTGCTAGGGTTGAGAATCGGACAACATCTATTTTTCATCTCCCTACCCCTAAAAATTTTTTTGGCAGAACAACGTTTGCCCGGTCAGCTAGTTTTATTATAAAAATACAGTTGTAATACTGTATTTTTCTAATAAATTATAAATGTTCAAGCAAAGCCCTTACTTTCATCTTTTACGAGAATTACTGTTTCTGTTGAATTTGAAATGATGTTATTAGACGTAACAAAACAACGTATGGAAAACATTGGGTTTTCAGTGAAAGTAGGTAAGAAGTAATGTTGACATGGATAGATATTTTATTAAACCTACAGAGTTATACTTAAACTGTACCATAAATAAAATGTACCGTATAATTGTGGGGTAACGTGGGATTTTTTTGAAATGACAACACAAGAGAAAAGGGTTTCGGTTTTAAAGTGCTAATTTTGGTTAGAGTCAAGTGTTCCCCTGCCAGTTAAATGGTTGGAGTTCAACATGTGAAAAAAAATCACTAAAATAGTTTATAATGTGATGAATTTACAAGGAAAACTATCACGGCTACTTAGGGTCTGCAATCTGCAGGTTATCCTGTAATCAAACTACATGCATTGCGCGTGAGTGTCAACTCACTTGGCCAGTTTTTTTAAATATTTAAAAATATCATTTTTTTTTCAGATAAACAATCGCTATTCGCTAACTCGTTCCCTATGAGGTCGAGCAGTAGTTTGAACAGTTGGGAATAGTTCTGAACAGCAACTATCGAAACAGCGAAAGGTAAATAATTCAGAGCGCGAAGGAAAAATGCCGAGAGAAGGGAAGAAACACGTGGCCAAGTTCCTCCAACTTCTAGCCTAGAACTATTTATTTATCATGCCCGTGGGCTTCCTGCGACCACCTTAAATATGTATATGCCTTATGTCTTATTACAAGCGTCGTAAGAGTCAAATTTCCAAAACCGTGATCCGATCGGGTCGGTCCTACAGCGGCCCGCGCTTTTACCAAAGTTAGCTGCAAATAAACATATTTCGCCGAGTTAAGGTAGCGTTACGCTCTCTGATTCGTTATAAATATTCATTGTTTAATGTGAGTTTCTTCAGAATAACTTTGTTTAAATAGTAAAATTCATGATGAGCAAGTCCAATAGAAATCTTGAAGGAGCCGCGGATTGTCTTCTCACCGGAGAATTAGCCCGAGCTATTGTAAAAGCAGTCTGTGATATAACTTTTTCAGGTATACACGAGAAATTAAGTTTATATGACGAATTCACAAGGAAAACTATCACGGCTATGTTAGCTTAAGTAGTGATTGTAGGCGACGCAATTTAATATTGTGTAAAGTAAAGTTACTGCATTTTGTGTATTTTATACTATAATTGTTAAATTAAATAAAATAGAGCGCGTACGAGGGACCTCTTTTGTCACAACTACTGGCAGTATTGATATCTTAACTAAATTTAAATGCAATACATTGACAGCGGAACTCGAGACGAAAACGTCAAGGCCCTCGGTCGCGCTGTAGTAAAAATTTTCTCTGGCTTTTATTTCCATCGCATAAAAATCTGATCCTTCGAGCTAAATCTTACCAGTACTATGTTTAATAAACCACCATCTAATAGGCTGATGCCTCGTAAAGTCCGAGAAGAACTTAGGGAACGACTAGAAAGTGCGACCGGCCAAGTACTCGCCGGGGACCGTTGCGAACAAATTGTAGTGAGTAGTTCACAAATATTGCAACAAGATTTACCAGTCCCGGAAGTACATAAACTCGCCTCGGCGTCTGTAGTGGCGTCTTCAGTGTCGACATCATCGTCACACGTCAGGCGTAAGAAGCTCGAGCTGGCGGCTGCCGAAGCTAAGGCGAAAATCCAGTTCGAGCTAATCGAGAAAAAGCTCGAATATGATCTAGCTGTGGATGACCACGAGAGCAAACGTGCATCAAAGTGTTCTTCACATAGCGGAACGAGATGCAGCGGCCACCGCTACCAGAAATGGCAGCGGCAGCGGCGACGACGATGGAGGCAGCGCGGATACATAATGACAACCCGATCGGCGCACAAGCCCAGGGCCCTCCTGTCGACAGCATTCTTCAACTCGCGAACACCCTGAAGGACATAATGGTGACTTCATCCACCCAGCAAGAAGAACGCTTGCTGACTAGACTAGCTACACCGCGGGAGTTACCAGTTTTCAGTGGAGACTGCATCGAGTGGCTACATTTCAAGAGCGCTTATGAAGAATCCACTCGTCTGTGCAACTTCAGTGACTCTGAAAATCTATGGAGGCTTCGACGAGCCCTCAAAGGGGAGGCTAAGGAGGCAGTGACGGACTTGCTCATAGGCAACACTGCACCAGCGGTCGTCATGGAGGCACTGGAACTGAGGTTTGGCAATTCCAATTTAATTATACAACATTTAACGTCACAGATTAGAAAGCTGGCTCCACTGCCCAATAATTATCAAAGCGACTTAACTGTATTCGCTATGAAAATAAATAATTGTGTCGCAACATTAAATGCGCTTAATCAACGAGATTATTTGCGGAGTCCCGAGCTTTCAGCCGCTGTAACATCTAAACTCCCTTGTATTTTGTTGAGCAAATGGACCGAATACGCGTACACGAGACTAACATCTGATATACCGAAGCTCAATCTGCTAGCTGCATTTTTGAAGAGAGAGGCTGAAATGGTATCCGTTGTTGGTGTTGCGCATGTACATAGAAAACCTGAAATTGTACAGCCGAGTCGGAAATTCGATGATAAACCTCGTTTTAGTAATAATCGACCCGTATTAGCTACGATTATGGAACCGTCTCCTAGACGATGTAAATATTGTAAAAAAGCTGATCATTTGTTGCCGGAATGTCGACCTTTTAAACGAGTTATGAGAAAGGACAGATGGAGATTTGTTAAGTCTAACAACTTATGTTATTGCTGTTTACAACAGAGACATGAGCGGGATAATTGTCCGGGTCCTGTGTGTGATATAGATAGCTGTGGCCTCGCTCATCACCGCTTGTTGCTCTACAATAAGCCACACGGAACGCATGCAACTACAACAGAGGAGTGTGTAGCTGAGCAGACGCCGTCATCGGAAAGTCAACGTGGTGAATCATCATCATCTGCAGGCCGCGAGACTGTGGCTCACTCCCTCGCAACGAGCGAGGCGCAGCGGCGCGGGAGCGCCCCGGAGACTTTCCGCGCCCGCACCCCCTCCACCCACAGTGCTGTGTTACTTAAAGTGGTTAAAGTGAATCTGAGTGGACCTAAAGGTACGGTAACTTGTTATGCATTATTAGACGATGGTGCTTCTATTTCCATGATTGATAAAGATTTAGTGCACGAGTTAGGTCTTAAGTCATCGCAAAGCAATCCTATTAAATTTATTGACGCCTTTGGTATTGAAATATTTCAGGCTGATGCACCTAAAATGTGTACTAAAATAAGCAGTTATCATGTAAATAAATTTTATGATATATCATTGCGACAGGTAGATAAATTACAATTGCCTAAACAAGATTTATCATCTATAAATTATATAAATTGTAAACATTTATTACCTGTTAAGGATGTTGTATGTAAAGAACGTGTTGTGCCTCGCCTACTTATTGGAGAAGATAATTATTGTCTTATTGCGCCTTTGCAAATTCTGCACGGTAACAAGCAGGAACCTTACGCTACGCAATGTCGATTGGGGTGGTCAATTCATGGTTGCTATGGTCTCACTCACTCTTCCGTGGATGCTCATACATTCCATCTCACTCACACCGAGGCGCAGGAACAATTATCTGTTATCAATGAACTTAATAACTTAGTTAAAAATTCCTTTGAATTAGATGCAATCGGAGTTTCGACCTTACGATGTGACAATACGGCGCACTTAAGAGCAGTACGTATCCTAGACGAAACTGCCCGTCAAATAGGCCAACGATGGGAGGTTGGTCTACCCTTCGTCAAAGACGAGTTCTGCATGCCTGACTCCTACGAGTATGCACGTTCCAGGTTGTCAGGTATTGTAAAAAAATTTCAAACCGATAGTAGTTTCGCGGAGAGATACCGGAAGGAAATACAGAAATTATTCGACAACGGCTACGCTCGAGAATTAAACGACTCTGAACTGTCAGCTTGTCACGTATGGTATCTTTCCCACTTTGGGGTTCAGAACCCTAACAAACCCGGAAAATTAAGATTAGACGTGTACTTATTTGTTTTATAACCAGTAAAAGCCGCGTGAGTCCTTTACGTCCGATATCCATTCCTAGGCTGGAGCTGCAGGGTGCGCTGCTGGGCGCGCGGCTCGCGGCCACCGTGCAGCGCGAGCACCGAGACACACATCCTACTAAAAGGTACTTCTGGACGGACTCCAGTACTGTGTTACAATGGATTAAGAGTGACCCTCGCAATTACAAACCTTATGTAGCTCACCGCTTAGGTGAAATTGATGAGCTGACACAGGCATGCGAATGGCGTCACGTCCCTACCGGCCTTAACGTAGCAGACGTAGCCACGCGCGAAGATGCTCCTCCGCTTGTTTATAGTAGTGACTGGTTTCAAGGTCCTTCCTTTTTGCGCCGCACCGAAGATCAATGGCCAAAGGACCTCAAGCGCAACAAACCGCTACTGGAAGCAATGTGCGAGGAACGATCTGTTCATGCTGTGATCGGACATGACTCAGGGCTATGCCTAACGAACATAACATCTCAAGTTGGATCACACTAGTGCGTGCTACGGCAAGGGTTCTTTTATTCATTAGAAAATGTCAGCGCAAACAGTGCAACTTAGACATTATTCTAATGAAGGAGGCAGAGGACCTACTGATAAAAAAATGTCAAAATGATAGTTTGTCAAAATGATAGGTTAGCACCGAATTGTCATATTTGAAACAAAATAAAATGTTACCGACTAGCAGCCGCTTGTTACAGTTGTCACCGTATGTTGATGACTCGTGCATGTTACGGGTTGGTGGTCGCATAGACAACGTCATAGGTGTGGAGCACCAAGCACGGCGCCCCGCTATTTTGGATGGTAACCATAAGATAACACGGTTGTTAGTTGAATATCATCATAAGCAAGCGATGCATGGCGCTAATGAACTTGTAGTTAATAATTTGCGACAGCAATATTGGATTTTACGACTCAGGCCAACCGTCCGTTCTATCGCGTCACGTTGCTTGTTCTGTCGTTATCGACGGGCCACACCTCAACCACAGCGTATGGGTGACCTGCCCGCCGCTAGACTGCAACACAATAGGCGTCCTAACCTGGATACGATTCGAGATGCCGCCGCTGTTCGTGGCGTGGAGTGGAGATTCAACCCACCAGGTGCCCCAGAGATGGGAGGTTGCTGGGAGCGGATGGTCCGCACAGTTAAGTCTTCCCTTAAGGTCATTCTAAAAGAACGCGCTCCTCACCCTGATACTCTGAGTACATTGTTAGCTGAAGTCGAGGCATTGGTAAACAGCCGTCCTATTACTCACGTGTCTGATGATCCGAATTACCCGGAGGCGCTTACCCCCAGCCATTTTCTGATTGGTACGTCCTCAACAGGCCCACAATTTGGTAAGTATGTTGACTCCGATCTATCTTTACGAAAAAGATGGCGAGTCGCACAGAGGCTGGCAGACATGTTCTGGGCTCGCTGGCTCAAAGAATATTTACCGACTTTACTGCCGCGCCAGAAAGAAGCGAAGTCTCTCGAAGTAGGTGATTATGTCATCCTTGTCGACCCTAGTCAAGACAGGGGTTGCTGGCGTCACGGAGTAGTGAGTGCAACCTATGCAGGCAGGGATGGTCGCGTCCGCATTGTTGATGTCCGCAGACGCACGGGCGTGCTGCGCAGACCGGTCACGCGCGTCGCTCTACTGTCACCACGGGACTGTAGTGCTAACTAGTTAGCACTAAGGAGGCAGAAATTGTAGGCGACGCAATTTAATATTCTGTAAAGTAATAATAAAGTTACTGCATTTTGTGTATTTTATACTATAATTGTTAAATTAAATAAAATAGAGCGCGTACGAGGGACCTCTTTTGTCACAACTACTGGCAGTATTGATATCTTAACTAAATTTAAATTCAATACATTGACAGCGGAACTCGAGACGAAAACGTCAAGGCCCTCGGTCGCGCTGTAGTAAAAATTTTCTCTGGCTTTTATTTCCATCGCCTATAGTGATGAAGTACCTACCTAATAGTCGATAAACTTACAAATTTCCGAATTTGTAAGTACCCTACATTGCGCGGGGCCTGACACGCACTTACTTGGTTTTATTATTAATGTAATAGGATTAGGGATGGCCAAACTAATTATAACGTTGCAATGATTGGTATGCTGATCATTATTATTTGTTACAGTTTCATAACAAACTTCAAATTACTTCAATCAAAACAAACCTTATTGCTTGGTGTTCCTCGGGTACAGCGAAGCCGGTAAACGGCCAATTTAAATACGCGGCATGCGTGGGGCTGCCGGATGCTAAACTTCACCACTTAACTTTACCCTCTTTTATTTAAGACGCTGTTAAGACAAGGGAAGACGCCGTACCCATCGTGGGAGAAATATTGCTGCGTCTTATATTTCAGTAATACGTTGGGCTTTTTTTGAGGACTCTAGTCGATTTGGTGTGAACTGATTTACCTTACTGGATCGTTACAATGCCCTTAACTAATATCTATTAAGTAAATATCAAAAGTCTATTATTTATATTAATCAAAATTTTACTAAAAAAAAATAACTGTCTTCAATTGGTGTATGATTAGGGCCACTAAAATTATCAATAAACACAAAAAAATCATCATTATGTATGCATTTCCTATTTAAAGAGTTCCGTCAATCCGTCATGGATCCCATTATCAATATAAATGACAGAGTTCTACGATCATCTATCATCATCCATCCATCAGCCTTTGGAGGTCCACTACTGGACATAGGCCTCCCCTAATTTGCGCCACTCTGACCGGTCCTGAGCCTTCTGAATCGCGCGGATGCCCGCTGTCTTCTTCAGTTCTACGATAAAACATCCAAATTGAGAATCTCCGTCTTTTTTAGAAATCCTACTCAAATCAGCCATTTACTTTTGGGCACTTAACCTAGTTGGCATACCTACAAGTAACGCCATTTTGAAAAAAGCGGCCAAGTGCGAATCGGACTCGCCCATGAATGGTTCCGTAGCAGCAAGTAACATAATATAAAAGTTCTTGTAGTTCGTTGTAACTTTGATCAATGTTTTTTGCGGTTTACGATTTATGACGTATTAAAAAAACTACTTACTAGATCTCATTCAAACTAATTTTCGTTGGAAGTTTGCTTAGTAATGTACATCATATATTTTTTTTAGTTTTATCATTCCCTTATTTTAGAAGTTACAGGGGGGGGGGGACACACATTTTACCACTTTGGAAGTGTCTGTCGCGCAAACTATTCAGTTTAGAAAAAATGATATTAGAAACCTCAATATCATTTTTGAAGACCTATCCACAAATATCCCACACGTATGGGTTTGATGAAAAAAACATTTTTGAGTTTCAGTTCTAAGTATGGGGAACCCCCAAAATTTATTTATTTTTTCTATTTTTGTGTGAAAATTTTAATGCGGTTCACAGAACACATCTACTTACCTAGTTTCAATGGTATACCTCTTATAGTTTCGGAAAAAAGTGGCTGTGACATACGGACGGACAGACAGATAGACAGACATGACGAATCCATAAGGGTTCCGTTTTTTGCCATTCGGCTACGGAACCCTAAAAACTTCATTTCAGTGGTCAGTGATAAAACATGTGTCAAACCGTGAATTATATAGATCGCTGGTGTCGAGCGACGGAGTAAGTGATTACCATCAAAAGGTATTCAGTGATGAAATGTCGTAAGTGATATATTATAATACTTTCTAAGATATTTGAGTTCAAAACCGTAGAAAAATAAAGCAAAAGACTTCGTTTTGGCAGACATTAGCAAAACATATGTCAATCGATAGATTAAATGATTACGATCAAAATGTATTCAGTGATGAAATGCCGTAAGCGATATACTTTCTGAGATATTTGACTTTATTAATAATTATTTTTATTTTACTCAAATATCTCTGAAATTATAATATCACTTACGACACTTCATCACTGAATACTTTTTGATTATAATCACTTATTCCGTCGGTTGACACATGTTTCATCACTGGCCGCCGACACGATTCCATACAAAAAATGTTCAAACCCCTTTACACCGAAAGTTTTTATTTTCTCTATATTCGTAAATAACTGAGTTTATAAAGTTCCGATTAACCGGTCCACATTCCATACAATACATGACTGCCGCAATACACGTCAACTTGTCACTTTATTCATGACGTGAATTCGGAAATTTGAAACTCAACCCGTAAAAGGATAAAGAGTATTGAACGACCACTAGCTCTCAGTCGGAAATGAAATGCAACGATGACTTGACATTGATAATAATATTATGATCACACTATGTATGATGATAAATAAAATAGTTATATTATGTACAGTTTCTATGTGACAATAAGGAGTTTCTACTATTCTCGATACCTGGCTTGTGGTTCAGTGATAGGTTAGCTTATACTTAGGGATGGATAGAATCTTTAACGACCAATTGCCTCTTATCCCGTCATCCTACAGGTTGGCATCCAAAAAGGTTTCGCTGGATAAAAACCTCATTAACCGGTCAATGACGACAACGACGCTGTATTTTCAACCGTATAAATAATATTTCAAAAAGATGGCAGAATAAAGTCAGAGAATGTTTGTCGAGAACAGTTAACTATTCAGCAGTGAACTGCATGTCGCGGGACGACTAGTTCGCAATTCGCGCTCAAGTGCGAAGTAGGCTAGACACGTCGTATAGCGGCTATCAAATAAAACATAACGACACCGAGGATCCCGCTAACAACCACTAAAGCTATTTAAAACTTTCCTCACCGACATTCGGTATTACCACGAGACTTAGAAACTCTTACGCGTCGTGCAGTGCCGAGTGGAGACTGCAGCCAACGCGACTCCGACTGAAATGGAGTTGCAAGATTTAAACGAACTTACAAACTTTAATGGATCTACTATTTTGTATTGTTGTTGCGGAAACGTGAAAGAGTAGCAATACATCTGTGACCGACTTAAACTGGGATATTCAAATTGTGCCTGAATTTAATTAATGATTTCTATGAAGTACACATTTCGCCTTCGGGTAAAAACTATTTTTTGTATATTTTTTGTATTGTGTGTACTTTTGTGTACTTATTGTTTTTGTATTCTGTATGGTGGTGCCTCGGATTTCGCTCAGAAGGGATTTAGATATAAGATTTTTTTGTATTTTTGAATACAATAATAGTACCATGGTTTTTATAAAAATAAAGAATTTATACATTACAAAATAGCTTGCATGAAAAGTCGTTTCCAAACTTCAAAACATTGTCCATTTAATAACTCTACCATCAAATAAATTTATGATAAAGTAGTGGCAACAAAAATGACTATAATAATAATAATAATCCTACTAATATTATAAATGTGAAAGTTTGGATGTTTGGATGTTTGGATGTTTGTGACTCAATCACGCAAAAACGGCTAAACGGATATGGATAAAATTTGGCACACGGATAGCTTTCAACCTAACTTACCGGATAGGCTACTTTGTATCCCGGAAAATATACCTGTTCCTGAGGGATAAGAGGTACAATTTAGTCATAGAAAAACAGTTTGCCGTTTTTCGTCACACTGACATGACAGATGAACGAAATAAAAATGGCCGAACTTCAATCAGCTGATTAAGTGATTAAGTTGTAATATGGCTAATTGTTTTTAATAACTAACATTATACCAATTGTGCGGAGATGCACATTGTGATCATTTTTATCATACAATGCGAGGTTTAGTAGCCATCAATCTTATATAAAATGAAATAAATCAACAAAACAATTTTTGTGGAAAACTAAGGCTGCTTACATACTAGCGTTTATAAAGCGCTTCATGCACCCAATGAGCAATCAATGAGTTACAAAAAATAATAATTTTACGATAAAGAAAATTACTGGTAGCTTATCATTGAAGTATAATGTAGTAAAGTACCAGAACAGACAGCGCGAACAAAATTTGTGTCGCGTCGGTAGATTCTGTTTTTAAATCGAACGAATCCATTGAAAATTGAAGCCCACTGCAGCCAATTTATTGGGCCAAACATAGTATTCGCTCTATCGGTTCTATACGCCAGTAATAATACTTCAATGTAGCCTATCAAGTTTTTTCCTACCTTTCAATAAGAAGTGCTATCGAAGTATTATAATATATCGTATCAGGTTTAATTGATTGCAAAAGATCATCAAATTTGGTTTTTAACATTCGTAAATGTCTTTCTATTTTTTATATTTACTTTATAGTAAAAAATATTAATTTTCCTGAACCGATTGAGCAAGTCATTATTAAAATGTCGGATGAGTGCGTACGTCTTTAAAATCCTAGTGCGGTTTTAGCATAATGTCAAAATTGCTTTATTTTTCTATAGCTGTGCATGCGTTTAGGCCAGTAATTTTTTGAATCACTAATTTTAGTCATGGATATATTACTCTAACTGGATATATAACTTCGTAGTTGTACCTGAAGATCGATGATGGCATAAAATAATGACTATTTTTGTATTGTGTCCATGTTATCTGTAGTCCCAGGATATAATTATCTTACGATTGTGATTTTTATAATGGTTTAAAAACATCTAAGGTGAAATTATAATATAGATGTACCATAATAAAATTGTGTACCTTTTATTATGGTACATCTATATTGTGTACCTTAATTTTCAATTGAATCTTAATGCAATTACTTAAATTAGGTAATTTTGAAGAAATTCTTATAAAATGTAGATTATTTCAATATTATAATTTTTGCCACCAGAAGAATTACATATAGAAAACATTTTGAAGAACCGTATCAAAATAGGACATATTTTTTCTAAGTGTGTACACCCTACAATTATGAAGGACAACCTCAATCCGGCCTGTGATTGGTCGAATGGTCATTCCGATATGACGTCATTGATCTTCAGGTACCTCTATAAAGTCTATGATCCAGACAGAGTAATATATCCATGATTTTAGTTAATACGAGTAAATTCTTTGTTTATGAAGCAATTTGGATTATGCTTTTTTGTATAACATTGGGTATTTTGTCAAGTAAATCCTATTGAAATTCAGTGAGGAGCTGATGATGGTATCTGGAGATAAAGAGTACTAAATATCTGGAGATAAAGGAACTCCTCAATGGTAGAAAAAAATAGGTAGAACGGTGTTTAAAGATATTTTGTTTTCGTTATCGTTGACACTGTAAAATCAGCTCTTCATTGACCAACTAAGGGTCTCATGACGTGTCTTGGAGAAAAAATAGGTAACTCCTGAAAGGGTGCAAATTACTTAACAGGAATAAAAAAATATTTCTTATTCAAAACCAGTACATTAATGACCAACTTAAGGCCTGCTGGTGTACTTATCTTGGAGGCTAAATATGTGAATCTCGAACGGATGGGAATATCTGAACAAGATTTAAAAATATTTTTGTTAGTAACGTTGAAATTGCAAAGCCTATATACATCATTGAGCAACTTGAGCCTGATGGTGTATCTTGGGTACACAAAATAATTATGCCATGCCATTAAAACGCAGACGTGTCTGTTCACCGCAAATGGAGCCTGTTCACATTGGCTCCTGTTTTCCGGAGTGTATCCCTGGAATGCACCGACCGCCTACAGTTATTGGAAGTCGAAGTTTCATAACCACAACTATGAAAGGTTCATCGAATCCAAAGCTAAAGTGGCTGCAAGAAAACTTGGGGTCCTTGCAAGGGTGTGCCAGTACTTTTTTTTATGGAAATAGCCGGCAAACGAGCTGACGATCCACCTGATGGTAAGTGGCTATCGTCGCCCATAGACATCAGCAACACCAAAGGCATCATTGATGCGTTGCCGGCCAAGAAAGAGTGAAGAAAGAAAAGGAAAGAACTGGCTCTCAAGCCCCCAGCCGAAACACGACGAGTCGTTTGGCGGCTGACTCATGCTCGAGGGTGGTAGCTATCCAGGCGAACCCCATAGAGAAATAATAATAGTAATAATGGTATTAATTAAGAATTAAAATCAATATTACCAATATAATCCCTCAAGGGGCCCTACCACCAGCGGGTACTTCTCACTGAGGTAGATTTTAACAATGTATAAAGCTCAGGTTCGCCCATGTGTGGAGTACTGCTGTCACATTTGGGGCGGTGCCGCAAAATGTCACCTTTCAGCCTTAGATTCGATTGAGAGGCGTGTAATGAGGTTCATTAACGACCCAGACTTGGTGGTAACCAACCTGCAAAGCCTCGCACACAGGCGGAGAGTAGCCAGCCTCTCGGCATTCTACAGGATGCATTTTGGAGATTGTGCTCAGGAATTGCATGAACTAATTCCCCCATCCCCGTTCCTCCATCGAACAACCCGTCGTATGGCAAGCATCCATCCATATGTCGTGAATATCCCACCGCTGCGAACGGTGCGATACACGTCTTCTTTCATACTGCGTGCCGTGAAGGACTGGAATAGCTTGCCTGCGTGGGTGTTCCCGTCCAACTACAATGTAGGTGTCTTCAAGAAAAGAGTGAATAGGCATTTATTAAGTTAGTGCATTCACCATCTTGGACTTCATCGCCACTTACCGTCAGGTGGGATTGTTGTCAAGCACTTATTTTATGTAAAAAATGGAACTTTTATGTGAAATAAGCTAATGCTTAACTAAAAAGCCACCTGATGGTAAGCGGGAATGAAGTATGGGTGGTAAAGCGCACTAACTTACTAAAAGCCTATTCTCTCTTTACTTGAAGACACCCGTATTATAAGAGTAAGAGCCAAGATGAAGGGGCTCTTTTGCCGGTGAATTGACACGCTTGAGTTTTTGTGACGTTGAATCTCACAAAGTTGGTATGCCAGACCCAATCGAAGGCCTTTGAGATGTCAAGAAAAACGGCTAGCTCTTCCCTATTTTTCTCGAGGGCCTCGTCCCAGATGTGAGTGGCATACGCTAGAAGTTCTCCCGTCGACCGGTTTCGGCGGAACCCGTACTGCCTGTCGCTAAGAACATCATTGTATTCTAGATATACCATGAGGCGCTTGCTAAATATACATAATAAAAGCAGTAATTACATGGGCGATTGTTGTTGTTGGTAACATTCACATTGCAAAACCAGTAGGGGAAGGGGGGGCATAACGGGGACGTTAAGGAAAATAGCCAATAAAAGAATAAACAAAATATACTAAGTAATTAACACTAATCATAGCACTTTCCTTACATATTAGGCTATCATTTGGCATAGAATTTGGCGAAGCAACTAATCAAATAATGTTGTAATTTTAATTTTACGAAACCCTTATGAAAACCCCATTGTGCCCCTGGGGTGGGGCAGTATGGGGTACATGGTTATTTTATTCACAATATGTGCAGATGTGGATTTCTTTTGGGTTCTCGTCGTCAACACCAGCACAGGCTGTATGACACAAACGTCTACATAGCTGGCAGGCCACCCAACCCTCCGCAGACTTCAAATATAGGTAGTTTAATGTATGGTTATCGTCAATATAGGCATAAAGTATCCTCGTCTACGTTTTGAATATATCAGAGTGAGCTTTATCGATGTTTTGTTTTTTCGAGGTTTTATTCAATCTCGGATCTAATATATTGTAATACTTTTTCGTCCGTTTGAGGTTTCTGTAGCTTACTGTTCTGCTTAAAACAGCATCAATAGCCTGTTTCATGCGTTCTACAGAGTAAGTTCTGCCTCTCAAAATTTTCTTTTTGTACTTTCGTACCATTTTTAATACCTAAAACAAAATGAAAATTTTATTATTAAATGTTCACATAATTCCTTTAGAATATCTTACATAAGAGGGGCATAATGGGGACAGCAGTTACGTGGTACAATGAGGTACCCCATCGTGCCCCATAGCCATGGCCCCGTTATGCCCCCACACGTAATTATTTGAAATAATTGACAAAAAAAAATGAATATTAAAGTTAAAGTGATTTTGTTCAAAATATATCAATAAATAATATCTGTAGAAAAACACAATAAATAGACAATAATAGTAATAAAAACACTTACCTTTTTACATGTGTTTTCGTATTCACTCTAAATTAGATGAAAAAACGTAGCAACAACTTTATTTTCATAAAAACCAAACGCGTGCAAACTAGTCGCCATTCACGATTGGATTAAAGATTGATACAAAATGGTCATCTATTAATGAAAACAGCAAACGTCTAGTGTTCGTCGTTACTTGTTTTTGTGGGTGGCCCCGTCGTGCCCCGCGACCCCGTCATGCCCCCCCTTCCCCTACAACATTGACTTAGGGCCAGATAGTGATCTTAGAGATAAAATAATATGTAATTCCTGATCGGGTGGCAATAACGGAAACACTTTTTTTAAATATTACATAGTTGGTTGTACTTTAACATTGCAAAACTAGCATATTATTGACCAAACTTAGGGCCTGGTGGTGTATCTTGAAGACCAAATAATTATGTAACACCTGAACGAACGGAAATAACGAAATTGATTTCTAAGATATTTGTTGTTGTTTTTTAAACCATTTTTAAAATGAAATTAAGTGAATGTTCCTTATTCACTGATGCTTAAACTGCTAAACGAATTTAGTTTCAGTTTGGCTCCCAGATATTTAATATCCCGCATTAAAGGATAGGGTACTTTTTATATCGGGGATAGATTTTACTATAATACGAGTACTTATGGTATTTATTTTGTATTCCGATATTTCGACCCAGTTGCATGGATCGTGTTCCATGGTGGTAAAGTTTAAAACTGGGTGAGTTAAGTTTAAAATTTTATATCGGGGATAGACCGTTCCCTCAAGATAAGTGGTATAATTAAAAATGGCCAGCATAGATGTTTTATCATTTCTTTTATTGATCATACTCTTCATTCCTCTAAAGATCCAATTCTGAAGTCCACGCAGACGAAGTCGCGGGTAGAAGCTAGTATGATAATAAATTCATACTTGCGCATGAGTGTGTGTGAGTACATGTGTGTGTGTGTGTGTGTGTGTGTGTGTGTGTGTGTGTGTGTGGGTGTGTGTACATGTGTGTGTGTGTGTGTGTGTGTGTGTGTGTGTGTGTGTGTGTGTGTGTGTGTGTATGTGTTTGAATTTGAGTGGCTATAAATGTCGCTCCTTGAATACAAAAAGGGCACAAATCGAAATCCATAAATTTTACAGGACAGCCAAAACAAATTTTTGAAACTGTTTTTTTATAATATTTCATATATTTATTAATTAAACATAAGATGTTAATATATCATTAGATGCGTATTTATTAGCTCTATCTATCTACAATATAAACTTTGTAATAGATGTTACCTATTAAGAAAAAAAAGCATAAAAGTCCCTTTTGCATTCAAAATTTGAACCAATATAATAAAAAATATGTCAAAAATTAAACACAGTTTTACAAATAAAAATGGTTTATTGTACCTTTTTGGTAAAAAACCGTATCAAAAAGTTTAATCTTATTACTAGGTAAAAACATAAGTGAATGGACACCAGGAGAACATTGTATTAAAAAATCTAAACTAAAAAATCTTAACTTATTATTAAGTAATATAATTGAGATCAACTTTGTACGTAACTATTATTCAGCAAAATTAAACATCTCTCTAAAACAATTATATTTGTAAGAATTATAGAAAAAACAAGAGATAAAACTGTAATAATCATTATCAAAATATAAATAAAATAACCATATTCATTAATAAATTCTCTAAATAACTCAAAAAATAATCAAGTGACGACACTAATTTGTCTCTCTTTAACATTAATAATTTAAACAAAACAAAATACAAGATCAGTTCTAAAGGCACATAATTCAGTAGCAAAATATTATAGCTTATATGTAATAATACTATTGCACAATAACAATCTAAGTAGTCTTACAAAATCACAGTTATAAACACTTTAAGGCACTTTTTACGTAAACTATTTTAAGTTACAAATTATAATCGTTATTTATTATTGTTATGTAAATGTTCGTATGAAATTTATAAGTCTTTATTATCAAAAGGAACTTTTAAAATTAACTATTCTAAATATTATCACAATTAGGTATCTAATAATAAAATTACAAATTTTCGTAAAAGCTTTGGTAATACTTAGGGATGATATTTTTCTCAATAAGTTTAAGAATACCCTGTATTTTAGTTTCAGTTATTTTAAGTTTTTGTTTGTACAGTTTTTTTGGCACTATAGGATTAGCAGACCTTCTTTTTGTCAGCGTGGCTACCGAGGTAAACTCTTCAGTTTCGTATGAAGTCTTGAAGAAAAATTTGTTCTCATAATCTCGATGGACTTTAATAGTTTTTATATCAGCCCATTTGACTTTTTGTCCATCTTCTGTAATAGTGTAATTGCCGACAGCCAGAGATTTTAAATCTAAAAAACTCTCATGCGTAAGTTCGTGAACAACGAAGGGTCTTCCTTTCTTCTTTGCAGTTTTAATAAGGGTTATATACTGATCCGGCACATAAATGGGAGAAGATTTTAAAGCATTCGAAATGTTGCGTTGAATTAGAGAGTGAGCAGCATCTCCTTCATTTTGAGTGTGCCCTTTTATTAAAAAATTATGAGTAACACTCCTCAACTTCGATAACTCATTTATGGCGTATTGGTAAGTTGCTAACATAAATTTATTTTTATGTTGGCCACAACAGTTGTCGCTGTAAAATACTACGTCAAAATAGTCAGAAGCTTTCTCATTCAAATTTTTCAAGTACGCGAGCACACACGATCCTATTTCGTTAGCACCACGAGATCCTGCACCTTCATGCCAAACGTAGCAGGTCGTATTATTTGAACCCAGTTCAGTAACAGTAAAATTCAGCGTATTCAATTTTGAAATATAGTAAAAACTAGAGACTTCGCCTTGCGGACAAGGCATCACAGCCTGTAAGTCATATACACATACTATAAAATTATCGCTTATATTTTTTTTATCATTTTCCTTTTGAGCTCTGGCTAAATTTTTTTCTTTCAAATGCAGATCATATTGTATTTGTAAAAGCGTTTTATCTTCAACATTTGCGAAAGCTGTGCAGTCTTCACACTGGTCTTTTTTCGGTTTCCAAAAAGAAATATTGAAGTCATTCACGAAGATATTATAGTACAGTTTATAAGAAAGATAACCTTTACCTTCAGCTTTACATTTATCGACGTAATCACGGTGCAAAGTAGCAATAGATCGGCTTCCTTCAATATACTCACGCTTAGAGCGAGCGCGACAGTAGTGGCTCTCAATCCTGGGTATGGAGTTAATGTGTTCCTTTGCCCTATCCTTCAAAGCAGCATCCAATTTAAATTGATTGCCATGTTTTCCTCGGTTATCTTGCATTTGAATTCCAGTAATTGATCCAGAAAATTTCTTTACAACAGTCCGAATGCTTTTATCTGATATAGCAAGTGTATTCATAAAGAATAACTTGCATACTCGAATGCGTTGATCGATTTTCGTGAAGTAATATGCGTGGTTTAAGTTTTGGCGGGTACTACCAACACGGATGTACCGATACTTTGGCTCAATGTTTGTCATATGGTTGTATATAAATTGCCTCTGAACGTTTAAATCACCAGTGTCCCAATAGGCATTAAATATGGCTAATCGTTCCTCAAATGAAAACACATTTTGACATTTAAATTTACACTTATCTGAACAAACAGGTCCCATATTTTTGGCAGTAATCATTTTTTTCGATTTAGACATAGTTGTGTGTGCCTTCCCGCTATTGATCAGAGTCTTGGTTTTGTTTCTTTTCCATGCTTCTGGATTAGCTTTTCTTTTCCGACTAAGACGCTGAGGATCCACGCTAGCTGGTTCACTGCCAATGCTGGGTGACTGAATATTCACGCTGGGTGACTGATTATGACTGATGGATGGCTGTGTTTCTATATTAGGCGACTGAGTATCCAAATTGACTGGCAGATTATCATTGATGAGTAAGTGAGGTTCTACACGAGAAGGGCCCGGTTGGGGTGAAATACAAAATGGTTTGGCAATTACTTTTGACTGTATATCTCCTTCGGAATCAGAAGATCTTTCATGACTAGGTAGAAAGTTGGGATCTAAAACACTGTCATCAGAAGAAAAATCTGCAATTGATGAACTGCTGGATGTTGATGATCGGCTGGAATTGGTATCAGAGTCATTATCAGAGTCGCTTGAACTGCTACTCGAGTCACTCTGTTCAACAACTATTTTTGGCCTATTTGTGTCTTTGGGATTCGTTACACAGCTTACTTCACTGTCTTCATCCTCTAATATTGATAGGTTAAGATCAGGTTGACTGTCTGCTATAGAATTTGTATCTGAAGAATCAATGGGTAAAGTGACGGGTAGACTGAGTGCAGCTGGAGTATTAAAAAAAGTTTTATTTTGCACATTATTATTGTGGCCAGGTAATGCTTGAACTTTTTCCGATTCTTGAACGGAGGTTGCCATATTCAACATTTTTCGTGCTCTATTCATTTTGTCAATCTGTAAAAAAAAAACATCTTTAACGTTTTATAACTAAAAAACATAAAATACACACAGTTCTATACATAATTATATTATACAGTCCTTAGTACATACACACAATACATACATACAATAAAACATACACACAATCAAATATAAATAACAATCCTTAATATGACATTTTCAATACTAATTTGACAGGAATAACACCTTAATTATATTTAACAAATTTAAGCTACCACCTCATATTTAACATTCAAATTCACAGAAAATATGAGGCAATGCATTTTAATCACATATTTTTCAACATTTACGAATATCTACCCATATTATTATAGGTCCCTATAAACACTCACTGATAATTATTATTTAAAAAACTTTAAATTAGTGACGAAAGCTACAGGGACAGGGCTTCAATTTAGTTTATATTATTAATTTACAAACAAATAAATATATGATTTTTAAGTTAAAAATCACTGAAGTAATAAGAATAGAACAAAATTAACATCAAAATGGTAATTTTTATTTTTAAAATTGTAACGAAAACTAAAATTATTATCATGCAAAACGGCCATATTTCTGGCCTTCCCATTGTAGCACGCTAAAAATAATTATTTATTTCACTATAATTTAATGCAAAAGGGACGTATTTCAAAATATGCTACTGTTGTATTATAAAATATAATTATACTTAACTAATATTGGATTACAAAAAGGACGCATTTCAAATATGGCAATTTTGTATTACAAAATATAATAACAAATACTAATGTTAGAATGCAAAACGGACGTTTTCCAAAATATGGCACTTTTGTATTATATATTATGGTTACAAATACTAATGTTAGAATGCAAAACAGACGTTTTCCAAAATATGGCACTTTTGTATTGTAAAATATAATCACACTTACCTGAAACTTTGAATCCAACACAGACGTATTTTGGATTGTGGCACTTTTTCACGCAACCGACGTGCGTTTGCGTTGAATCTCCGGGCGCAACTAACAAAATGGCGGTTTTGCACTGACATTAACTGTCAAAGTGAGCTAATGCAAAAATGGCGGTAAGTTAGTGTAGCCATAATATAAGCAAAAATGATGGCAGTTTTTTTTTCACTATAAAATATAGTCGGTTCAGGTGTAATTTTTGCAATAAAACGATTTTCATTTTTTTTTTATTTGTGGCCCTTTTGTATTCAAGGAGCGATGTGTCTGAGTCATTTTGGACAAGAAAGGAAGTCTTCAGTTTCGTCATAGGTAAGATCTTTTAGAACATTGGTAAGAGTCTTTTTTAAGTTAAAAGTATTGAGATTTTTGATTTTTATTATTTTAGAGATTTTGTTGTAAACAATACTCCCTAGACAGTATGGAAATCTGCTGGCAAATGCTGTTCTAACTTTATTTATTACAAATACCTTGTCTTCCCTGCGTTTGATTGGGAGGGATGCATCTGAAGCTTTGATCGGAAATTGTTTGTGCTGCATTACCGTTAGTTTTAAGATGAAGAGTTTACGTACTGAGAGAACACCACATTCTTTATATAATAATGTTGTGGGGTATCTGAAAGGTAGAAAGTTGCTAACTTTAAGTATGGCACGCTGTGCTCTCTCTAGAGGTAACATGTACGTTTTGGCAGCACCTCCCCAGGTGTCAATACAATATGTTAGTATAGATTGACACAGTGCAGAATAGATCAGTTGTAGGGTCTTTTTATCAGCTACATGTCTCATATTTCTAAAGAGAGCAATAAGTTTACGACATCTATTGGTGACGGCTTTTATGTGCTCTTTAAAATTTAGTTGAGAGTCCAATATTATTCCTAGATATTTGCATATAGTAACTTTTTCCAAACTTAAGCAGTCACAAGTATTTTGAGAACATAGCAAGTTGTTAGTATTGTTATGGACTTTGATATTATAAAAATCAAGATTTGGTGGTTGGAGATTTGATCGGATCGAAAAGGTAAGTATTTTGGTTTCTGAAACATTGATACTAAGTAAATTATTTTTCAGCCAGTTCGTTACTATATTGAGACCCTTTTGTGCGAGAGAATAAACTTCGTCCCAACTCTCTCCATGGAATATAAGCGCCGTGTCGTCCGCAAAGGTAATAATTTTTCCATTTTTTAGTTTCAGGTTGCACAGATCATTGATATATACCAGGAAGAGAGTTGGACCCAGAATGCTTCCCTGGGGTACCCCATATGTAACAGTTTCCGGTTCACTCGTAACACTGTCCACTCTAACACATTGTGTGCGATTCGACAGGTAGTCTTTAAAAATGTCTAGTTGTAGGTCACGAACTCCTATCGCTTCTAGCTTACGAAGAAGGAGTGAATGGGAAACGGTATCAAAAGCTTTCTCTAAGTCCAACATGATTGCTATACATTTATTGCCAACGTCAAGGTTTCTAGCTACATGATCTGTCAGAAGTCGTACTGCATCAGATGTCGACTTATTTTTCCGAAATCCGAATTGGTTGTCCGATATAAGCTTCTCTTCTTCTAGGTAGTTAGTAAGTCTTTTATTTAATACACGTTCTAATACTTTTGAGAAGGTAGGTAAAATGGATATCGGCCTATAATTACTTGGAGTATTTTGGATACCAGATTTATGAATGGGTAATATTATAGATTTCTTGAAAGCAGTGGGAAAGTGTCCTACATCTATAGATAGATTGCAAATATGGTGTAACGGCTGAGCTAAAGAATCAATGTTTTCTATTAGAAGTTTAGAAGTTATACTGTCAATTCCGGACGTGTAACTGGTTTTGAGAGACTTTGCAATCGACATTATTTCCTGGATATCAGGTCCAACTAAGAAAAAGGAATTTAAATTAGTATGGTTGATGGGTGTAAGATCGATATTTAAAGACTTATTAGAAGAAAGGATTTTTATTGCTACGTTTTTGCCAACATTGGCAAAAAATTTATTAACAATATTAACTGATTCTAATGGAGTATCCGACAAAGTTAGAAGTTCCTTACTAAAACTCTTAGTAGGTTTAAGGTTTCCAATACGTTTTATGACCTTCCATAGTTTTTTTATATTCTTAGCATTTTCAATTTATGTTCGTTCGTATTGTATTTTTAGTTTTTTAAGAATGCGTGATAAGTAATTACGATACCTGGTATATGTAGTTTTTAATATTTCATTATCAGGTGTCTTTTTAAGTCGTAAATGTAGTTTATCTCGGTTCCTCATGCAGCGAACCAGTCCCGGGGTTATCCACGGTTTCAGTGGAGTCTTGCGACGTGGAAGTGTTTTAACCGTACAAGACGCGCTTATTATGTCCGATATCGTTTTAATAAACAATTCAGTTGCCTGGTCACAATCGTAACAGTCTAATATATTTTGAAAATTTGTGTTTTGTAATTGTTTTTTAATTTTAAGGTAATCAAATTTCTTATAATTTATAGACGTTTTTTGTGTTTTTTGGCTTTCAATAATCAGTGACAAAAGGATAGTGTCATGATCCGTTATACTGTTTTTAATAACCAACGTAGTTGACGAGAACTGCGATTTTATCATAACATGGTCCAAGCAATTTTCTTTTCTCGTTGGTATGGTATGTGCAGTCATCAGGCCGTGAGATGCTGTTAGGTTAAGATATTTGGCAGCGTGTCGATCTAAGGAGTCTGGTTTTATATCTATGTTTAAGTCACCTTTTATAATAACTGATTTATATTTATTAAGTGAAGTTAGCAAATCGTCTAAAGAGTTTATAAAATTATCAATATTAGTGAAAGATGGCGGTCTATATATAAAAATTACAGCAATGTTATTATTTATAATTGTGACGAGACAATTTGCGTCGTGGAAGTTGGGCTCATATGTTGTACAGAATAAATTAGTATTTGTATAAAGTACTAAACCATCGTTTTGATTATAATGTTTAGTTGTTGCAGTGCAGTTAAAATTTTCAATTTGTGGTAGAATTAAATTACAGGATAGCCAACATTCCGTTAAACATATAACATCCGGTTTAACTATAATTCTGTGCAATAAGGTGGAAAATTCATCAAAATTGTGCCCAATGCTTCTAATGTTTTGTGTTATTACATTCAAGTTAGGTTTTCGATTAGAAATGTATGGCAAACATTGTTCTGGCTCACAGCTGTAAGACACAGAGACAAGAAAATTGTCCAAATCATTTTCTATAGAAGATCTAGTGCTATCCATAAGGAAACAAACGAAGTACTAATGTTAATTTATCACGCATAAGAGTTACCCATTTGCAAATACAATATTTATGAACATATAACACAGAAAAAGCAAACCATTTGTAGGTGTGATAGTAGTTAGTGTGTGTGTAAAAGTGTATTTTTATGTTTATATGTGTATGAAAGTGTGTGTGTGTATTATACATATTTAGGTTACCAGTTAAGTTTACTAATTCTAGGGTTATAGCTATACAAAATAATAACATAAATATTTTATGACACAAACACTATATCTACTACGACTATAATCCAATTATTATTGTTATTTTTAACCGACTGCACAAAAAGGAGGAGGTTCTCAATTCGACTGTTTTTTTTTTCTTTTTTTTTTATGTTTGTTACTTCAAAACTTTCGACTGGGTGAACCGATTTTGATGATTCTTTTTTTAATCGAAAGCAGGTGCTTGTCATGTAGTCCCACATAAATTTGAACGACATCTGACAAGAAGTTTTTGAGTAACTTTGAAGTCGGTTATTTTTTGTTAGTAAAATTTTGATTATTGTCATTTTTGGTCGCAGGAATAGCGGCGAGACTGGACACTGGACGTGGATGTAAGAAGTAAATTGTGTTGGTGCGAGTGTCAGCTGCTGCCGCAACGTACGTGGGCTGCATCCCACATCGGGCAGCGGACGACACGCGACCCTAGAACGTGTTACGTAACAGAAGTTCTACTATTTCATAACGCAAATACCGAAAACCGGACAAGTCAGACAACTTATGCAAATGATAAGTGGTTTAAAACTTCATATATTTGAAAAAGAAGCTTTACAAATAAACCAGTATTCAAGCACGGATGTAAAAAAAAGACGGACGTAATCCCAAGAACAAATTCAGTGAAGCACGCATAGGAATACCAACTCTGTATTCGTACAAGTACACACACCCACACATTGACACCATACAGCTACGACATTGACATCATCGCGAATCAAAAATTACAAAATTACGCACACATGGTAAGCGAACTGTCAGCTGTCAGCTTCACTCTCGATTAGACAAGGTTACGTTCGTTCTTTTTTTTATGTCCGTTTATTCAAGTAATAACGTGTTAAAAATTATTACATCCAAATTATTTATTTATTAAGTTTGGCAGGCTCCTGATGTTTTATTATGTTGGATAAAATGGTGGTCTGGCCAGCGACCAGCGACACTCAAAGTGTAACATGTCGAGTGGTCATTAATAACACTCGTTGCCGCACGTAGCCCGCCGCCCGCGCGCCGCGCGCCCGGCGTCATCGCGTCACTTGTGTTGAGAGTCGCTTAATCTTCATACCCGTGCAGCCGTGGCCTTCGCTCACTCAGTAAACCACTTCTTACCATTGCACATAGTATCCGCTCCCGACACAATCGTTACCATTGAAGTATTATTACTACCATATAGAACCGACACCGCGAACACAATGTATGTCCCAATGAATTGGCACCGATCGGCTTCAATGTTCAATGAATTCGTTCGATTTTGAAAGGAGAACGGGGGCTCAATTTTGAAAATAGAACTTCCCGGCGGGACACATTTTGTTCGAGATGTCTGTTCTATGACATTATACTTCAATGGTCGTTACCCACTTTTGTCTGGTATTTTGTAATTCTTATTGTTACCTCGGTTTTCTTATTTTATCACGAGAAACACATTTTTCATTAAAATACAAGAAAAACAGTCTACAATTAAAGTAATCTCTTAACAGAACTACTATCACCTTTGTATAGTTTCGTTCAAAACGGAACTCATAATTTCGTCATGTCCATTGTCCGTCCATCTGTCCGCAGCGCCGAGACCCTTATGGTCTGTAATTGGGCATGGATATACAGATTTATTTAAACTACAAAGTCCTAGAATAAAATATTAGTACATTTTTTTTCAGGGTACCTTCCCTACAGGTAAAGTGGGAATGATTTTTTTTTTCTAGTCTACTCCATAGTGTATCGTCGAAAGGTCTTTCAAGAATCATTATTATGTTGTGTCCATCAAGTCTTCTATTTCGGTAGTACCTGATTTATTGTAGGACAGGAAGAACTTCTATAAGTTCTTACCATTATTAATTACTACAAAAGTACGTCCCTTTAATATATATTCCATGTAAAGATGTAACTCTTGGCTCGTGTCTCCCGCAGCCGCCTGGGACGTGACGTCATGAATCTCCGAACACCTAGCACGTGGAAATTACTGCTACAATTAATTCGTCAGGACGACGCGACGCTAGTCGCGCGACACACGACGATTAGAACCAGATCGTCGAAAATTAAAATCTAAGTATACAAACTTAACTTTTGTGTGTTTGTGCTAGAACTGGAAAATAATGGTTATGGCACGGACGTAAAAAAAGAACCGACGTAACCTTGTCTAATCGAAAGTGAAGCTGACAGCTGACAGCTCGCTTACCATGTGTGCGTAATTTTGTAATTTTTGATTCGCGATGGTGTCAATGTCATATCAGTATGGTGTCAATGTGTGGGTGTGTGTACTTGTACGAATACAGAGTTGGTATTACTATGGGTGCTTCACTGAATTTGTTCTTGGGATTACGTCCGTCTTTTTTTTACGTCCGTGGTATATGGATTGACTTTAAATTTTTTTCCAAACAGAATTTTGATATTCGTAGTTTTGTATAGGCTTCTACTACTTTGTTTTTTAATTCTAAATTAAATTCGCTCAGTAAATTCGGAAAAAAACGTTTGTGATGAACTTATAAATTAGCATAGTACCTATTATATTGTTACTACATTTGCTGCTATGGTAACGGCGAAATATAGTGTTCCTTTTCAGCTCCTTATAGTATGTTTGTTATCATCTCTCTGCTCGTGTTTTATGTAAAGGGGTCACCTTTGCATTGGTGGCCAAAATGGAGACAAAAGAATGTAAGGTCTTGTATCAGATCCCTTCTATTTAGTGTTGAAATATGAGGTGAGGAAGAATACGATTATTTTTTAATACAGTGCAGAATAACAACTGTCAGCTCAATTAGTTCTAAAGCTGACATTTCCATAAAATTTCTTTATGTATGTTAAGTTTTGGAGCCTATTCCAGGACCGGAGTTTAATTACACAAGCTGTCAAATAACAAGTCTAGACCTAGACTTATCTAACTAGTGTTCATGTACTTAGTATAAGTAGTTGCCATTTAACAACTCCAGGGAGAGAGAACGTGCGGCGGGTTCGAGTTAATTAAACTAACTTTAAACAACGAAATCCTTCCGCGATCAATGACGGCGTTTTCCACTTGTTAATAATGTAAAAATATTATCCCAAGTATTTATCCGAGGGGCTTCGAAGCAAAAAGGTCCGATATAACGGTCCAATCTGCTCCCGGCGCCGGCGATCATATTATGCCGGAGCACGGGTTGCTTCCATTCTTAGTGATTTAATTTCCTCCATATTACCAACTCAAACTCAAACGAAGTCAAACGAAAATCTACTTTAAACACCTCGAAATAAGGTCCCGGGGACCGTAAAATAAACTGCGAAGTAACCATACCGTTTAGGATTTGCTATTGACAGTTATACGCTAAGCTACATGTTTGCGTTTCTATATTGAAAGGACAACTTGGAATACAGAGGATCGTTTACCCGAAACGGTTTAAGAAACAATTCAAGTCTTCATTTGTTTCGGAACGTTGTGGAGCAAGGAGGTGGATCTACGGCCACGGCGTTCGATAGGCACGTTTTATTATAGCATCATTTGAAAATATTCAACGATTTTGAGACTCAATAATACGCGGCCCTGTCTAATAATACATTAATGATATTTCTTTACTATTCTTACTTCTTCTAAACTTCTTAATAGGATTGATACCTATAATAATAATATTTAATTGTGTAATACTTAATTATATTATTTGCTGTTTATAAAAAAATAAAAAGGCCTTAATTTTACGACGAACAATGGATATTGACGATCAGCAACTTAATAACTTGTGATTGTAAATTTGACATTAAAACAGGCATCCCAGTAACGAAACTTCAAAATTTTGTTACTGTAGCTACTCATCCTTCGTAAGATGCTATCACACAAACATGCTCGCACAAATCACACAAATGTATCCTTAATTGTTTCTTTGTCAGTAGAGTTGATTGTTCTCATTAAAGCCGTTCGTTGTCAGTAAAGCCAGCGGTCCACTGTCCAGTTAGCTGGTGTAGCGGAGCGCGGGACAGGTCACGTGTCCGAGTGTAGTTAACCCCGCCGCTGCTCGGAATAAATTCAACAAAGTACCAAACAAGCGCACAAGTTTGCACCTGGGTGCTGGGCTCACCCGACTCCTGTTTTTGCAGCAAGTTAAAACCGACAGCGATTTATTGCCATGGTCCAAACTGAGCCGAAATATTGGCATCCAATACACTTACGTTTAAAAACTATCAGCCTTTCCTGGCTTTTTTTTTCTTTATGGTATCTGTGTAACATTTCAATTTGCATGTAAAAAGCCACCAAATTAACAGGCAATTTAACCGTTGGTAACTGGTATATAGGTGGATTAAGCCATACAGCAATGGAAACACGTAAAAAACGTTACCATCGGCTGTACCCGAGATTAAACTGAGGGGCGGAGTCCAGAAACGACGCGGCGACGGAGAGATGACTAGCATAGAGGACTGGATTGGACACGAATTTTTTTATAACTAACAATTGGCGTTTAGGAGTTCAAAACGCATAAACACTTACAGATTGAATAATAAAATCTTCTTCCAAAGACAAATGTCAATGAGCCACAGTGGCCATTAAAGATCATTTATTTATTTATTTCAATTATATTAGAATGGCTTCGCCAATTATACTAATGGATACAATTTACAAATAACAAATAGAAATTATACAAGAACGGAATAACAATCAATAATAATATTAATAAATAATCACAATAAAAAATAATAAAACATGTCAAATAAAAGGTCAATGTCAAGCTTCACCAATAAATTGCATTCCATCAAATACATACTACAATAATTTATACAATAAGAATCAATATAAGGAAAAAAAATGTTAAGTCAGTAATATACTCACTTGCTTTAACCTAGAAAAAGTAAGAGGTAAGAATATGTAAGGTAAGATAAGTAATAGTTAAGGGTTTGTAAACCAAACCAATTGTTAGTAAATACATGGACTTAAATAAAGAACACCGGGCAAGTGCGTGTCAGGCCACGCGCAATGTAGGGTTCCGAAGTTGTCAGGTTAGCGACTATTACTCATTAACTTTATCTATACATTATATAGGGCACGCGAAGAATAAAAAATTCATCCTCACGTTACCTGTTCCTGTTGTCCGACATTTCACATGATGTCCAGAGTCCCGACAAAATACCAAATATCCCGACAATTCACTCGATTCAACAGAACGCGTTTGCCGCACGCGCTCTAGCCGTTTTTTTTTCGTCGTCAGCTCGTTTGCCGGCTGTTTCCAAAAATCATTTTTTTGTCCCGCCAAATCCTGACATTTTGAGGTTTTGTCCAGATAATTCAGGCTTGCCATCTCGCAACCTACCTGTATGGGAGGTCCCCGGAACGATTACGATTCTGGAGTTTTAATAAATATGTATATCCATGCCAAATTACAGCTTTCTAGCACTGAGGGTCTCGGCGCTTTGCTTCGGACAGAGAGACGGACAGACGGACGGACAGCCGAACAGATGGACGGACAGACGGAAGGACAGACCAATGGATGGACATGACGAAACTAAAAGGATTTTACTTCGGAACCCTAAAAACCTTTTATACTCCTCCCTAAAACAGCTACATCTGTAGACTTATCCCACCGGCCGATGACTTGGTTTAAAAACGCTCGCGACCGAGTGCTTAATGAAACCTTTCATGTGAAGCTGTTTGATCTTATGACACCTGAACCTAATTCCATGACGATACTTCTGAACCACGGTGAATTAACAGTAAGGGCTTATTTCACAATCTTCAAGTAAGTCCGAAGTAAGCTATTCGTTGGTTAAGTTGACATTTCGTGTATGTAAAATGACACTTTAACGTCACTTTAACCGGCGAATAGCTTATTCAGGACTCTACTTGAAGATGGTGAAACAAGCCCTAAGTCTTGTAATTCTCTTGTCAATATATGTACTTAATTCTGAATTAGTAACTAATATTAATACTACTATACTCGTACTTATAGTAAATTGCTGTTGAAACTTGTAGCCTTGTAGCTTATAAATAAGTAGAAAATAAAGGAGTAAGTTTCCTACACTAAAGTCTTTTACTAGTCTTATTAGTACCAGCGTGTTAATAATTAGTCCGTCTATGTTTCGAACATTGATACTACAATTAAAAGTTTTATCAGTGTAAATTAAAGTTTGAAGTAAACTTATATAGAGTACGAGTTAAGTAATGTTTTGTACTTCAAATTACCAAATTGTTTCTGTAGAAGTTTTAGGACTTCAAAGTCACGTCTTTCAACCAATTATGAAGAATACTTTAGCAGTCTATTCTTGGAGACTGACACAACTTTAACTCGGACCTTCAAGACTTAATGACTAGTAAATGCTAAGTTGCACTATATCCTCATAATATGGACGAATCCAATCAATCTACGATATCATCTGACATCACAAAAGGATTCAACAATTCAATTTTACCTGACATTGCTTAACTTTGAAGATCGCTTACGATCGAAACAGATCGCACTGCAGACAACTTCGGAACCTATTAATCACTACACATAACATACATATTGCTAGCCAAGAGCGAGCCGTAATATCCGCCCTTAATAGTTTTTTAAGCTGCGCAGGTGAGCACGATAGCTTCAATTACCATTGTATGCTCGTGTTTTGTAAAATAACTACAATTTGTTACTAGAAGAGGTTCTTATCCGTCCTTGGCAAGAACATACTTGCACTTCAAAAGAATACCCGCGTGCGAATTAATTTTATCTCATTAATTTTATTAAAATCGCTAAGTAAATGATAAATAAACAGACTCTGTAGTCTTTAATAACGTGGTGAGATTTGTTTATTATTAACTGGAGTACGCTAACTACTCCTTAGGCCTTAATGATATGTCTATCTATCTAATACCTTCTTGTATATACATTATATATGTAATCTGAGTCTCGGAAACGGCTCGCAGGAAAATGCAGGGGGTTTCGATTCGAGGGCAATAAATCGATTCATTTTTAGACAATGTCGTTTTATACGTGTTTTCAGGCAATGAAAAACTGCTGCAATAGACTCTTCCTGACATCTATTGGTGAGTAACAACACTAAAGCTACCTCAGTAGATGGCATTGTTGAGCAACACTATGCCAATTCGTATCTAAATATAACACGGTTTACCAAAAAAAAAATACAGAGCAAAGATGATTGATTCGTGCAAAATTTTATTCTCAACATACATAATTTATTCTCAACCCCCTATTAGCCCTGCAGTTCTCGAGCTGGGGTTATACAGGTGTCAACAACTTGGTGGTAGACAACTTTAAAGAGAAGCTCTTGAGACGAAAATAAAAAAAAAACATAAGACACAATTATTTTTATTACAAAATTGCATTAAGATAAGTGCAACATTATAAGCAAGAGTTTTGATATAAAAAGATGGATTTGAATAAAAACCGTGGTAAAGTTGGGTTCAGCGGAGCCCTAATACTAGTTTAACGTCGGTCCACAGGTGCGGCGCTGCAGCGACCGCGAGTTCACTCGGTATAATAGTTTATTTAGATGAAACAACTTTAACTTTTTTAGCGCAGCACCCAACTGGGACGCACCAGGTGTGCCTTGTAACTAGCGCGCCCACCTTGCTTCGCTTGTAAAAATATTATACTTTTAAGTATACTATAAGTGTTAAGGCCGCAGAAAGTTCAAGTTGAAAAGCGAATCCTCGCTTTCTATTTGCGGATCTCGCCTTCATAACGTCTCCAGTATAACAAACGTCAATGAATGGCATTGATCGCTTACCATGAAATGGATTATATTCTCTCAAATAATCAGAAAATTATAGATCATCAACAATACGTTTAAAACCAGCAGTTTTAATGGACGAATAATTAGAAAAGAATTACCCCTCCATTAACAGCTTTAGTAGTTGAATAAACGTTGAGAACGTACGTCGCACACAGCGCATTGTAATCAGTGATACAGACAGCAACTTGTGAACGCCAAGTGTAAGTTGGTCCCCGTCTCACCGAGGACTTCTTCCCAAGTGACTCAAGTTGGTAACTCGCTCTTGTGTTCATGTTTTTAAATCTTTTCTCATTTACAACTTTGTCCTTTTGTTGAGGTCACCTTTTGCAACTGCAAACGTGATTGTGGTTCTTTATCAGTTTATCTCACGCTGAATGGCATGTTGTGCACGAACATTTTTAAAATAGTCCCCATGTCTTAACACCACGGTACCGAAAGCATACTTCTGATGGCAGCTCGTTTCACAGGTCCC
The DNA here is from genome assembly GCA_951805285.1 of Thymelicus acteon. Taxonomy (NCBI): domain Eukaryota; kingdom Metazoa; phylum Arthropoda; class Insecta; order Lepidoptera; family Hesperiidae; genus Thymelicus; species Thymelicus acteon. The sequence continues at coordinate 17,411,847 of OX638229.1, forward strand.
AAGCACACAGCAGACGTGTTGCCTATATTTAACTGTTCAGAAACATCAGTGTTATGCGGCGGTTGTGGGAGCTGATAATATTCCAGAACATGGTTAAAGTTTATAGAGAATAGTCTGTCGTTTCCTTCTGTTAATTTGGACAACAACGACCCCGGTGCGGAGGCTATATCTACTTACCGCGGATCAAATGTCAAACTAACTTCAGTGTCAGGTCAACGTCTCTCGAGACTTACGAGCTACCAGCGGCTTGCAACTTCACTACAGTTTAAAGCCAACTTAAACTCGTTTATGTAACACCTAAGTACATTGTATATTTGTGGAATTTTATGATAACCTGGAATCGTTGTGCTTGTAGATAAATATGAACATATTGTGAGTAATTAATAGTTTTTTACGTAATTATTGCTATAAAATTAAATGTTCTTTATTGTTTTAACTAAACGTCCCAGAGGATTTCGTTGTACCTACTTGGTATTTTGTAAGGGGTTTTATTAGAAGTGATTTTAATATAAATACATATAAGTGGGTTGCATTGCAACGCTCAAAACAATCTTTGGTTGGAAATTCAAATAAAGTCAAGCGTAAGTTTGTCAAGTTAGAGTTGGTTGAAATTCGCATTCTACGAACAGCATCGCAGACAACACAGTTGGCAACACCCATCCTGTCGCGCCAGAATTGTTAATATTACTTTGTTTCTTGGCCGAAACTTGGTCAACATCGGTGGTGCCTGCGCTGGTGTCCATGGGTGACGGTACTGACGGTACCCACTTACCATCAGGTAGCTCCTGACTTACATCGTCCATCGCAATCAGTTCTCGGCTATTTACATAAAAAATATGATTTAGCTCGGCAACGTCTACTCGATTTAATTCTATTAGACTCTTCCCCATTTCAATGTCTATTATTTCTGTAAATGCGAGCATTTAAATCACAGTAAACTTTTTCCCACAATAAATTACTTGCATCACACATTTTTAATTTATTTTCAAACGTCTTATTAATTAGTTTTCGATACCCGCAGGTTATCGAATCACCTGAAGACAACAGGCCCCGTACCCCGAGGGTACTGATCAAGCCAGTTCCGGCTACATCACGATAATTACCCGACGCCCTGAATCGCCTTTTCATCGGATAATTGAATTACTCACGTGACAGCCGACAAACGAAATAGGTCACGTCCTCTTAACATGCTTATTATTATTATCGTGCACGTGCGGGGACGAGGTTCAGGAGCTCCTCACACGAGTCACTGTGGAGATAGTTCGGAAACAAACTGACATCGGGAATATGAGATAGTTGTAGTGAGGTGTTTGATGATTGTAATATAGGTATTTCTATATTTCAAAGACCACGGCAATCAGACACCTCCAAAACGCCATTCTATAATCATAATTCATAATTCATAATTATTTATTTGCATAAAAATTCAGTCATTTTACATTATTGTCATTTTACTAGCTTAATTATAGACATTGGACTTTAATAATATTGTTTGATGTAAATGAATTACCCGTCGTCATCGTGCAAAGTTGTCTCAATTGATGTTGAAGTACAAAGTACGTAATTACAAATATTATATCGGCATTTAAATGCTCGATGCACCATTACAACTATGTGTACGTACATTCAATGAATGCCAACCAATATTGTTGTATCATATACGGAACCTCTTACATCGTTTGTACTTAGTCTTGTATTAAACATTACTTCAGAATGGTGAGATATCCACATTTCAACTTCATATTCTAGAATATTCCTAATTTTTTTAAAATCATTTCACTACATGAGGTGTGGAGATATTTTAGTTAGAATATCTTTAACGCCAGTCATATTAATCACTGAGGTAAGTATCGCCCATGCACAGATTGCACAGCAATTACATGACGTTAACTTGTACCTTGGTTTTCGAACACTGTAGCTGTTAGAACACATATATTCTGTAATTTTATAGGGTTCCGAAGAAAAATCGGAACCCTTATAGTTTCATTATGTCCGTCCATCCATCCGTCCGTCTGTCCAAAGCAAAGCGCCGAAACCCTTTGTGCTAGAAAAGTTTTATTTGGCATGGATATAAATATTTATTAAAACTCCAACATCGTACAGAATAAAATATTGAAAAACATTTTTTTTTTTCAGGGTATCTCCCCTACAGGTAACGTGAGGATGAATTTTTTATTCGTCGCGTACCCTATAGTGTGGGGTATTGTTGAAAAGTTCTTTCAAAATTAACAAATTATCAAATATTATGGGTTCATGGGACCATTTCTGGGTTTAGGGGTCCGTTTGCGAAATATTGGCTTACCGGCCCATCGGCTAAACGGTTGGAGTTGGACAAGTGGATAAATTCTGAAAAATAGGTTATATGACGAATTTACAAGGAAAACTATCACGGCTATGTTAGCATAAGTAGTTAGTGAGTAATAGTCGATAAACTTACTACTTCGGGACACTACTTTGCGCGTGGCCTGACACGCACTTGCCCGGTTTCTATTATTTTAAAAGATGTGCAGAGGAGTTTCTTTCGCCGTTTCTTCTCATCCATGTCAAAGATTTTACCAAAATGGTAGTAGATTAAAAAAAATGCATACGTGTATCAGTGATACCTATATGAATAAATTATTAACGTTGAAGATAAGACGTAATCTAAATTGTTTCTGTCCGAGATCGTTACCAAATCGACGTGTCCGCATCGGCTCATGTGAACGTCCCGTGGAGTACAGTAGTCATTTGGTCAATCAAGCCGCGAGCGCGTCTCAACGGATTACATGCGAAAAGCCCCTTCCAATCCGATTGGATTTTTCGATTATTTTTCCCTTATTCTGAACCACGTATTATGAAAGCAATCATGATTATTATAATAATTGTTGTACGTTCTGTATTCTCTCCTTTGTTTGCAGATTTTTGATGATGCAAGCCAAAACGAATCTCCCACCGAGACAAGGAGGTAATTAACTGAAATTTTATTTGCTTTGCTAAGACTTCACGCTTCATAGCAGCTATGCCAGCTTTGAATTCAAAGAAACACCCAAAGATAAGGTTCGTGGAAATCTCAACTCCCAACAACTGAAGGCAATACGTGTATTCCTGGGATATGGTTTGAAGAGTAGGAGTCAAGATGAACGAACTCCTTTTGGCGGTGAATAGATACGCTTGTATTTTGTGGCTTTGAATCTTTCAAGGTTGGTATAGTTTGCAATCTTGTCAGCCATCGCCGTTCCCTATGTCTGAAGTGTTTCAAACTGATACTCAAGATATTTGGTGATCTTTACAAGAGTAGAAAGCTTTTGATTGCAGAATACATTCCATCTAATATTGCTTAAAAAGTTTTTTTTTCAACTACTGTATTTCATCATATTAAACAAAATCACTTTATTATAAAATAAACAATTGTTACCTCGTTTATGCTAAATACCTGCACGTGAAACATTACACTGTTCTCATAAAACCTGCAGCTGGAAATTAGCAACGTTGAAATGTTTTGTCTACATTGCATTTGCATGTTTCCCGCGCGAATATTGAATAATATTGCGTTCAAATCGACGGGTGCAAAGTGAAAAAAGTTATCTGCAATTTTGCGATTTTGCGATTATTGCGGTAACTTACTTAAAATATCATATTCCACAACATGGCAAAAAAATAAATCAAAATATCTCCTTATTTTTCGTACTTTTGTCACGTATAAGAAGACAACTACGCCTATTTTGTAAAATTGCACGACGTCAATGCGGTTATCTACCGCTGGCCGTTTTTACGACGGGCGCGCGGTCATTCTCATTGAGGCATCAGTCCAGGTGACATGTTACACGTCGGCCGGCGAGAATATTTTGTTTATTTTGGCTTTTTACGTGTTAAAGTTTGTTTGAAAGTGTTATCATAATAATAAACAAATTGTTATTTTTTATTAAGAAACGATGCATAAACGGCCATCTGCCATATGTCTTTTTTTACGTCGAGATTATATGTAGATGTCTCAATCTACATAAGTAAATTAGTATTTTTTGGTATGTTAGTGAGTATCTAACTATGTTACTTCTTATTGTTAGCTATAATAATTGACTTATAGTTAAATTTTATTCACTTACCGATATTTTTTACTATTATTTCACGTTCAGAAAGTCCGAAATCATCTATTAAAGAAGACGATAGCTTACAAAATGTAAGAAATTAATTTTTTAAGAATAATACTGTGTTGGCCGATGAAATTATTGAACATCTTATAGAAGAACTTGATGAGAGCGCGATGAAGACAAATGTGTATGATTTAACTTCGCAAGATAAGTGCCAATTTTCTTCGTCACACTCTAGCACTCTCGATCTGAATTACAAATTTTTAATTCTGAAAACTTTGATGTTGATAATAGAGATACAAAAAGAAGATTATCGGATACACCAACACCCTCAGAATACAATTCATTCACTTGAAGTCCGTCATGTCCATTATCAGAGTTAAATCAAAATATCTCTTCACTAAAGTCAGGCAGGCTATCGAGCATGTCAGTTTCAAACTGCCCTCTAATAATCAACACCAGTTGCAGTGAGGCTTCAAGTAAGATTCCCTTACTAAACGGTAGAACAATACGTCAGTTCTGTATTGATAGATCAAAGAAAAAGCGATTGAGAAATGAAGACCAGTGGATTGATACGAGGCGTAATTTACTATTAAATTCAGGTAAACAACATCAGTCTAGGGACGGAAAAGTGCAACCTGCGAAACATATTAATTAAGCCGGCATGTGGTATTGCAAAAACTGTAGTACAAAAATATTCTTTCAAGATAAGACACGTATCTTTAAACGTATAGTTGTAGTTAAAGCAGAGAATTATTACGCAATATTTTATAAATATGATCTACATGAAGTAGAACCCCAGCGGATTGACTTGGTGCAAAAAAAAAAAAAATACTCGTTCTTGCCGTGGCTCTACAATAATTATTAATGATCCCAAAAAATGTTACAATAAACCCATCATGATTACAAGTGCCAAGTACAAAGACTTATTAAACCCATTTGACGCCATACAGAAACCCCGTGGTCCGAGTTGTCAATGACCCATGAGTCACTCACAGGTTAACACCTAAGCTTCAGAAGAGATATCGGTTCTCTCTGTGTGTTCTACCGATTTTACAACGGTGAGTGCTCCGAGGAATTGTTTAACTCGATGCCTGCAGTATCATCATGCAGTATCCTTTCTATCATTACATCACTCGCCGAAGATTGAAGCTTCATCCACACAGATTGGATTCGTGGAGAACATCTACGGTCCAATTCTCACGATGTTCCTTCTGAGGTAATCCCGGAGCGCTATGACATGGGGGTCTTCAAAAAAGATGTAAAACGAGTTCTCCTTCAGGGCCAGCGATGCATTGGCTATTCCTCTGATATTGCTCATGTCCATAGGCGACGGTGACAACTTACCATGAGGTGGCCCGTCTGCTTTTTCGTCAGCCCCTCAGGCTATAAAAAAAGCCTCTGCCAGTAAAATCTGATACCTCCTAGGTATCATAACTTTTATAAAAATTTGAAATATGGTTCCTATACTGATGGTAATGAGACTGATTAATTTTTAAATTTGTTTTAAAATCATTAGAAAAACTTTATTTTTTTTTAATTGTAGTAGAAATTGTTTAATATTGAGTTGAATTTAGTTTTTTACTTGCTTTTACCATAAGAGATATACCAATTTTTTAAAATTTACGTTTAGATTAGAACATTCCTTAAAGTATTTGTGTTTGACTACAGTTTTACTGATTGTGATTATAACGTTTTATTAGTTTTTTTATTAGTATTATTGTAACTGATGTTTATTATTTTTAAGTATTAAAACTTTAGAACTTCTCTAGTTTAATTTAAAATGTTTTTTATAAGAAGTTTATAATTTTAGTGTTGAATTCTCAACCAAAGAAACTGCAAAAACCTCATTAATGTTCCCTAAGTTTTGTATGCAGAAAGAAGTTATCGCAAGATTACATTTTAACTACAATAAATAAATAACTCCTTAGAAAATATTTCATATAACCTTTTTCTAAGCCGTGTAGCTTGAGGTATTATTCAGAAGTAGAAAAAGACATCTGCGCAAATTATGTTGTAAACTTGGTGTATTTAAGATTTAACAGAGTCATGAACTAATTTTAATAATAGGAAATGTTGCACTTTTTGTATTTACTGTAATATTATAAAACGTACTTTATTAAATCCAGATTTTTGAATTCCCATGTAGAAACGACCAAGTGGTAGTTAACACAGTTGTCATATTTTTAAGCACAATGTAGATGCAAACAACTGCAATATCTCATAAATTAATCTTAATTAGAAGAAATCAAACATGCACGTAGATGCCTTATTCAATAATGAAGCAGTGATAAAATTTTCAATAGATTTGGTTTAAAATTAGTGAAATGGGAGCACTTTTTCCTATTAAACGCTCTCCTGAAAAGTTGCTGTTTTGTAGATAACTTTTTTCACTTTGCACCCGTCGAAATATGTTAGCTACGTTCATTTTATCATTAAAGTGCTTCAACGAGACCATTACACAAAAGAATCGCGCCATGGAAGTCGATATTTGCCTTGAAAATGTTGCCGTAACGAGGAGACACACATTACATGGTATCGGCGGGTAACGGTATGACATCAAATGGAAGTTGTAAGACATTTCGCCTTTGTGCGGCGTCCGGGCAGTGGAGCGTGCGGGCTCGGTTTAATGGGCAATAGGTGGTAATGGCGGAGCGAGGTGCGACAAAAAGCAACGTGAGCGCGCGGCGTAAATCAGCCGGCCCGCCGCCGCCTGCCGGGCCCGCTGCCGCCCGCCGGCCCGCCGCCGGCCCGCCGCGCCGCCGGTAATTTATTTTTTGTCCACGCGTCCCAAACGCAGAGTCACGAAACGGGATCACGATTTCTAAGACTCTTTATTGATGCTGCAAACATGTATGCTTCTTTCATTTTGTGTAACGGTCTTCGGTTTTAATCGGGTATATTTTAATTCATTCAATGTTCAAAATTAGTCACAGACAAAGCTGCTCAAAGACATATCCAAAGAAAACTAATTATGCTAACCAAGAGCTTACTCCGTTCGTTGTGTTAAGGAACTTATATAATTTTTCATTTTCGTTATCGCTCGCTGCCGCGCCGACGCGAAAAGGGCGGCCAATGAATTTTTCCCAGGGCGCAAATTTTTAAACAAAATCCCTACTCTGTTATGAGCGGCTGATGGGACTATTTACCACAGATTGCTTTAAGCGTGTGGTACCGATAAATTAAAACAATATAAATGCCACATCCACCGCAGTCGGCTGAGTGGTAGCGCAGCTCTCGAGGATGGCTCCGGGGTGAGTTAGTGCGGGTCCCGGGGCCTGCGTTCGATTCCCGGCATGATTTACGGTCAGCGCCGCTACTGTTTTACTTCAGGATTACGTCAGGAGCGACACTGGGGAGAAATTTAATTTATGGTCCAGGAAGGAACACTCTTTGATTTTATTACAGCTCGACTGGTGGAACAGGAGAATAACGATCCAGGTGTGCGTAAAAAGTTGGTACACCTTTGAGACATTAGAACGAAATAGATGCGGACAGAATTATAGCTCCATATAAGCGCGTTCGAGCAACGCTCTCCTAGACATAGACCCCGTGCTCAATACTGCTGGTTCGCTTATATTAATAAGTAGAAAAACATTGAGGTTGAAAAGTCGAACAATAATCACTGCGGTGAAAATCTCTCTACAAGCTCTTGGCTAAAAGCTGAACCTGACAACGTTATAGACGGCGCCTACGGGATTCTACAAAATGTTATTTATTTATTTTCGGAGATAGAGATTTTTGTGCATAAATAAGATGAATCAATGCATCTTTCACTACAAAAGAATCACTTCATTAGAAGAAACCAATGCATTGAATTGATTCATTGAATTGAATTGATCAATTCATTGTAATTAGAATCACTTCATCTTAGATCTTACTGTAGGTAATTACCTACTTTGTTGTGACCACCTTTATGTTATGTAAGCTGTGGTTAACGATGCTGGTTAGCGATATGTTAAAACTATGTAGTTTATATGCGTATTATAACATTATCGTGTACTGTTTGTTGATCCAAATAATGCAGAATCCAAATAATCCAGAAAATGTCATTCCGAACCGTTCCAGCTTCGCCCGAGCGCCGCCATGATCCAGCGAACGTATTCATAACTACCGCGGAGCCATTGTTTCGGTCACTTCGCGCATCGAATCCGCTATCGTAATAGGATCGCGCGAGGCGAGTTGACCGAACACTGCTCGCTACATTGCCTCACATCTAACACCACTCTCGTTCCTCCCAGCCGAGCAAAACTCAACTATATATGAACAGGATTAGGATCCCAAAAACTTCCTATGCGATCTCTAAATTTGTGTTGACATTATAAGTAGCACAACGTTAAATTGTAACTCGATCCACGATAATAACTCTTACGTCGAACGAAATAGAGGTGACGCAACGTGCAGAGACAATCGGTAATAAGCAATGTCATCTTCGTCATTTTCGCGGCACATTATCGCCTATCGTATGTCGACGGAGCCGAGTCCCGACCTCTTTCGTAAGGAGTTTTGTCTTCGAAGTTACATGTGACATTGAGCTGATCGATGGAAAATAAGAAGATTACGTTTTGGACGATTCTTTGGCGACATCAATACAAATATTTAATAATTAGGTACTCATGCAGGGTTTTCATTTTTAAGTCTAGATAATTTTTTAATGAAATTCAAAGTCGTTAATTCTTTTGTAGAAAATTAATTAATGTCTTTATACATTCGTTTTATGAACTGCATAATATCTAGTTACTAATAAATTTTTACACACACAATTTAATTATATTATTTAGTTTCACAAGTTTTGGTTTTTAAATTCTATGTCATCAACGTAAACATGGTTTTCATTTAAGATACATAATATTAATTCTTTATATAATATTTTATTAAATAATTCAATTTCTTTCCACATCGACCATATTTCCGCACTCTACTCCACACATCGTATTGGTGTAGGTACAAAATATTAATATTCTGTTATTAGTTCAATCGTGTCAGTTCAAGTATGAAATTGTGCATAATTGTCAATTGGGCCCACCCTCCACCCTCGCCGCCCTACGTGTGAATCCTCTGACGCCATTTTTATTCAATTTTGCGATATTTAGTTACCTACAAATATTATTCGCGCTTTATCCTTTTAAATGGGAGGCGTGGCGCGGGGCTCTAGATACAGTCATGGTCTTTATTAATCATAATAACAATCTCATTACTTAATTGGTTAAACCTCCAATTACTTAAAACTTCCTGTTTTAAGGTCCCATTCACCCTTACGTGATAAAAACATAATTTTAACACATCTTTTCAAATAAATAAATAAAATGGACGCTGTTATATATTTCGGTTCTTGAGGCCGTGGGTTCCAAAATTAAATGCACCTTTTAATAGAAACTTACGTATTTTATTTTTTATTTGCAAAATTACACGGAGCACACAAGTATGCGAACACATCAAACGGAAGAGAGAGAGGTGAGGTGGGGGGACCACAGACAATAAATTGCACAGATTATTAATACATACAACACTCTCCCCCACCTTACAAAGCAAGACAAAAAAAGTATTTAAATTTTTAATCAATAACATTTTTTTTTTACTTAAGTATATGACTTTTAATATTATATCTAAGTATTATTATGTATATAATATATATATTTGTACTTATACATATTTATACTTATAACATATATATTTATACATATTTTACTAAGTTTAGGGTTTTATTACATTTTTAATATTATTTATACTACACATCTTAATAGTACATCTTATTAATGTAAACAGATTACCTGTACTAAAGTACTCTAAATTCTAATTATTTTAACAAAAAAATAAATACAGAACCATGAACAACAGTACATCAGTCCTGTGAACATGAATTTATTTGATCTACATGTCTTTTCCAGCACTGACCATCTACATCAATTAAATAAGTTACACCAGGTATAGACTCTTTAATTATTGTCCCTACGGTCCAAGGTTTGTTACCTTTTCTGAAATCGCGAGTCATAACTTTCTGACCAACTTTAAAATCTACTTTTCTATAACCTTTATAAGTATCTATAACCATATTCTGTTTAGATGCAATATCTTGATATATTGGAGTAGGCCTCAACAGTGAAAAACGGTTCCTAATTTCCCTGCCTAACATCAGTCTTGCAGGTGACGTTCCTGTAGACTTGTGGGGGGTGGCGCGATAATCACACAAGAATATGCCAATAGCATATTCCAGGGATTTGCCACTGTCCACTATTTTAGTTACATTAGCTTTAAATGTCTCTACGAACCTCTCCGCCGCACCATTAGTTGCCGGATGATGGGGAGGGGTAAATGAATGATTCATTCCAACAACTTTACAAAAATTTTGAAACTCTTGGCTTGTAAAAGATGTACCGTTATCGGTTACTAAATGTATAGGAAAACCATATGTAATAAATAATTCTTTAAATTTTTTTATTGTAAGGCTACTCCCAATATTTGCCATTTGGAAAATTTCTGGCCATTTGCTATAACTATCGACAACAACTAAAAACATTTTCCCATACAAGGGTCCTAGGTAATCGGCATGAATTCGATACCAGGCTGATGGAGGCACAGGCCATGGTTTCAATGGAATTTTAGATGGTGTATTTCTATAAGATAAACAAATAGTACAATTTTTGGTTATGTTAATGATATCCTCATTTATTTTAGGCCACCAAAAGTATGACTTTGCCATATCAATCATCCTATTAGAGCCAAAGTGGCTTTTATGCAGTTCATTTAATACATTATCTCTTAAAATTTTAGGTGCAATTATTCGATGTCCCCAAAATAAACAATTTCTATCTATACTTATTTCATTTCTTTTAATAAAATATGGTTTCAAGTTTTCAGGAATTAATTTACTTTCTGGCCAACCATCATAACTGTAAATAATTATTTTTGACAAAACTTTATCTTTCTTACTTTCTTTTTGAATAATTTTCCAGTTTATATTTTCAAAATCAGAGCATTCTATATAATTTGTAAAAATTTCAAAACTTTTATTTAAATGTTCATAATCATCTTTGCAAGGTATTCTCGACAAATAGTCTGCTGGGTTTTTATTTGTAGGTATGTATTTAATTGTGTAAGTAAATGCAGATAAAAATATTGCATAATGCTGTAAACGCTTTGCAGCCATTTTTGGAATCCCTTTATTCGGGCCAAAAATTCTAACCAGAGCAGAATTGTCCGTTTCCAGTTCAAAGGGTCTACCATAGAGGAAATTATAGAATTTAGTAACTCCAAAAATAATACCTAAAGCCTCCTTATCTAAAGCACAATATTTTAACTCTCTGTCATTAAGTTTTTTGCTGGCAAATGCTATTGGTTTTACAATACCATTTGGTTCTCTGTTGGATAAAATTGCACTTACTTCACTGATAGATGCGTCACATGTCAAAATTAAAGGTAAACTTGGGTCATAATGTTTTAAATTTTCAGCTAAAATTAATTTTTGTTTTATTAAATTGAAAGCAGATTGACATTCCAAAGTCCATTTAAATTTTCCATTTTTAGTACAATTATAAAGAGGTGTTAAGATGGTTGCCATGTCCTTTAAAAATCTAGAATAGTAAGTTATTTTACCAAGAAATGATCTAAGCATAGTTACATTCTCCGGAGGAGGTAAGTTAATTATAGGTTTTATATTTTCTTGTATTATACTTATTCCATAATTATTTATTCTATAACCAAAGACTTCAATTTCCTTTCTAAAGAATTTACATTTTTCTTGCTTAAGTTTAAATTCGGATTGCTTCAAGATAGTTAGTACATTTTCTAAAGTTTTAAACATATCATTATAATCTTTTCCACATAAGTATATATTATCAATGAAAACTATAGTGTTTGCTATATCTTTTAATTTATTACACATTAGTCTTTGAAATGAACCCGGTCCCGTACTGACCCCATATGGTAAATACAAGTACTTGAAAGTCCCTAATTCAGTATTAATTACAGTTAATTCCTGGGAAGAGGCGTCCAATGGAGCTTGTAAATAAGCCTCTTTTAGGTCCAATTCACAATAAAATTCTGCACCTTTTAATGTCTCAGATCCGGTGTCTAACTCAAATTTTACGCTATGTCCTTCAACGGTAATATTTAAAATTTGTGGAGGTATCTTTTCCAAGTTACTATAATTTGAGTACATGCTGTATTGGTTACCAGACTCCTCTGAAACAAATAAATCTTTAATACTACATTCAACATTATCCGTTACAATTTCCATATTTTTAGTATGACGCATGCGGCACATTTTGAAGATATGTCCTTGCCTACCACATTCAGAACAAAACTTATTTTTAAGGGAACAGTAAGTTACTTGTTTAATTTTTGGTTGGTTTTTAGGTGCTGAACGATATTTGACCTGAAACATTTGTTTAGAACTGGATGGAAAATTTGTCTCGGTGAATTCTGGATCTAATTTTGATTGTTGCATAGCATTCTCAACTGTCCTAGCTAAAAGCACTAATTTGTCTAATGATAGTTCTCCATTTTTCAACAGTTCAAATTTTATCACCGGTTTTGAGACTCCATCAATGAATTTCTCTTTTACTTGATCTTCAAATTCCTTAAAATCACATCTTTTTGCTAATTTTTTTAACTGTATTATATAGTCTTCCACTTTTTCATCTGGTTTTTGATTTCTTGATCTAAATAATGTTCTGTCCAAAGCGGTTGATGAAGATTTGGTATATCTCTGCCTTAATAATTTAATTAAATCTGAGAATTTTTCTTAGTGGGTTTGTCCGGCGAACATAAGTGATTTAATGTTTCTAAGACTCTGGGTGTGAGGCTCGTTAGCAACAACGGCACTTGTTTTTCTTCTGGTATGTCATTTAATGTTACAAAACACTCCAACTGTTGTTCGAATAATTCGAAATTGTCGCTGCCTTCAAATAATTCCACTTTTCCGTAACTCATTTTGAATGTTTTCTTCTCTGACAAGTTTGTAGGTTCTTCTTGTTCTGATTTTATGATCGATGATAACTTTCCACTCGAGACTAAATTTCGAAGGTATTTTCGTAAATTTTCTATTGTACTGTCACTTGGAAGTTCCGATTTTAATTCCTGTATTGTATCCAGCTTGTTTTATTTTCCAAAATATCGGCACTATATTTGTTCACAATTTCCATTCGTACGTACTTAATAGGAAGTAAACAACGGAGATGACTGAAATGAACGTTGCGTCAATCAAGTTTGTCAATCTATGGCTCATCCGTGGCTGTGTTCGCGCCGGTCGTGACAATGACACTCCAATGACGTAGGAACGCCGGTGAAAAAAAATTAAGATGGCGGTTAATTAGCGTCTTCTTATGATTTTCACGTCTCAATTTCGGCTTAATTTTACTGCTCGTCGCCAATTTGTTATATATTTCGGTTCTTGAGGCCGTGGGTTCCAAAATTAAATGCACCTTTTAATAGAAACTTACGTATTTTATTTTTTATTTGCAAAATTACACGGAGCACACAAGTATGCGAACACATCAAACGGAAGAGAGAGAGGTGAGGTGGGGGGACCACAGACAATAAATTGCACAGATTATTAATACATACAACAGACGCTATAGCCTAAAAGTGTGGTAAGATGAGGTTACGTCGCTCACCATATTGCCAGATGGCTACTAAAGAGGTACAAACGTATGAAAATCTCATTTTAATCAGACTGCTCACAAGAAACTAAGTATCTTTTGAGGATTTTCTCTCGACGATAAAAATGGCCCGGCTTCTTTCACGAGGAACGCCTGCGGTCATAATGCCACCACGCTAAGCAAAGGCGTTTCACACACTTCACAAGCCTTCAACGTCATTAGTGAAAGTTCTCCGGCAAACGGATTTCCCCGCGGAGTTTTCCTTTTCAGCAAAAACGAACAATTTTTACGCACAACGTTACAGCCCGATAAATAATACTTGTTGTGCTCCGAACCGTATCTGTGGCACGCCACTCCAACTCTCCTCCAAATGCCATATCGCTTATCAAATCAGTAAAACATGTTGAATAGAATGAAATTAGCTTAACTGGATTACAATGCAATTTCATAGCCACCCACTGATTCCTATTATAAATGAGAAATTTGATTTGCAAAATAATCCAATAATAGCACAATACGGTATTTGCATAAACAGGGAAATAGCTGTTATAACGTACCTACATAATAATGACGAGCCGATGGGAAATATCTAATAAAGCGTCACAAAATAACTTCATCCAAAACTCGCAGTCATTTTTACTGAAATAAATTGCGATCTACCCGAAGAATATTGTGACGTTTTATCTCGATAAAAATCTTTACAGCGATAAGCGGTAGTAATGATAAAATACATATACTAATTAGGCACAAATTATATCTATCGTCAGTCTGACTGAGGAACATCAGACAGTCAGGAATAAAAAGGAACCATTTTACACAAAGTTATTCCAAGATTATAAAAGTCTCCAATCATATTATATTTCTAGTATACCTATATGATATCTCATCAAAAACATGAACGTGAAATGAGTGCCAAGTTCAAAAAAAAAATTGAGATCTAAGAGGGTGCCAAGTTCTGAGTTGAAACTCCTAAATTTTAGTCCACAAATCATGAAATTTCAGCTTTATATTTGACTTGACTAGTTTTTACAGGCTATTTTATATACATTTGTTAATATATCAATAACTATTTGAGCTAAATTTGAAGAAGAAGAAGAAGAAGAAGAAACATTTATTTCGCCAAAATAAACATGGTACAAGTTTATATAACCAAAAGGTGCTAACAATATGTAACCATAATATATTACAGCGTGAACAAAACAACAAACAACAACATTTATGAAATTTTGAATTCTATATAAGCTAAAAGGTTTTAATAAATATACCAAATTTCATGTCTATATGTTAAATAGATCTGGAGTTGTGAAGGGGTCAAAAGTATCTCGAAAGCCTCGAAATGCGCTGCGTTACAAGTTCCCTTTTTTTGAACTTTGGCTGGACACGCTGACGCGTGTCTCGATCCGTTACTTGGTTTATAAAAGTCCTAATAAGTTCGAACGCTTCTCTAGGGCTTAAAACTGAATCTCGAGATCGCTGGAGATCATCGATCAATTATCTAGTTAATGGAAGTGCCATCTTTATGATATGATATCCAAAGCAAAGCATCATATTATGAGTTTATATTTATATTAATTGTCGATTTGTATTTTGTATCAACAGATTAATACCGTAAATACATAGATACCCAACGTCATGGAATGGAGCTCACTGAACCACCGCTCTCTTACTCTTCTGGCTTCAACCCATTAATGGCCCACTACTGGGCACGGGTCTCTCCTCGTGAGGAGGCCTAGAGCATACTCCACCACACTGCTCCAGTGCGGATTGGTGGAGGACTCTTACTCTTATTAGTCATTAAGTTCTTAGATTCGACCTATTATACCAATTACTTAAAATGCACTGATGTGTTAAAACTGCACTATATTACTATACTTTGTATTCACACATGAAGCCAAAAACGAAAAATCAGAGCAGCAGCAAATGCACAACTGGAGAGTTGTAATAGAACCGTACGGAAAACGTAAAATGTATTCAAACGATTTGTTGGTGAGCGCAGAATATCGCGTGCAGCCTGCAGGGTGGTATTGCGAATGCAGGGAACTGCGCTATCAAAACTTAAATTTGTCGGCCATTAGCGAACTGCGCGCCATTTCCATTAATCCTCGTATCGTAATCAGGTCTAACTCGCGCCGGGTTGCCGGGTTGCCGGGTTGCCGCGCACGCCGAGCGAGTGTTGAGCCACTTTAATGTTGGAATATAACAAGGCTTAATACACTACTGTTACGGGGAGGGAATTAAACTATTAGGGCGCCGTACCTACGACATTATTACGTTAAAATTTGGTTAGGAGAGCGATCGGCTTATAGGCCAGTTTCGGTCAGTGAACAAACTGAAAAACGAAAAAATCAAGACCATCGCCTATGGATATCTAACACAGGAGGCGTCACCGATTCGTTGCCAGTCAAAAAGAAAGCGAGGACTCGCATTATGTCTGATTAGACAAGAAGGTACTAGTTACTAGATAGCCAGGCTGGTGAAAACTATTTCCATGCACCAGTACGTCGAAATTAAACTAGGTGGTACAGGACGAGCGATCGGTCTCCTACAGAAGGCTAAAGCCTCATTGTTCAGCAGGCACCACGAGCAGCTGAGAACTTGGGTTGTGGGATAGATGGAGCCAACTGAAAACCAACCGTCGTTTCTGTAACTCGAGACCACGCTTAAATTTATATGTCAAGGTCAAGGAGCGGTTCTGGTATATAATGTAGGTGGGTGCGATCTGTGCGGTAGATTTGCGATGCAGTCCCCTGGTAGCGAGGGAGCCACGAAGCAATTCCTCTCACGCCCGCGCCCCTGCGCCCCCGTCCTGACCCTACTATCTCACATTGGCATTTACGCCGGAAGGGACGAATTACACGGGGCGGCCATTTCGTCGATAATTACCGAGTAAAACCACAAATTATACTGCGGTAGTGCGGTGGGTGCTGTAATAAAACGCGCGTGTTTCTGAGGATGAAGAGCAACAAATATCTGTCATGGATATCGGATGTAGAGGAAACTGTAAGAAGCTAAAAGATCCAGTCCTCCATCGCTAAAGTATCTTTTCTTCAGACCAATAATTTTTAGAGCCGCGGGACTCCCAACGACAAAATAATACAACAGTAATGATTACCACTCGTGATACTGTAGTTCATGTCTTTTCGAAACGAACGAATATATACGAGTACGTTTATGTAAGGAAATTAAATAGCCCATTGAAGTTACATTACCTGAACAAAATCTCTCGTTCCGCTCTCCGCTCCCAGGGCGGCGGTAACTCAGCGCGCGGAACCAATCCCATCCGATAGAAGCCTCACCTGCAAACATAATAATACATTTTTAAGCTATGGCACGGCAGGTGGCACTTTCACTCGAATCAACCATCGTATTTAATTGACAACGTGTTATTTAGTTATTTATTTAGTCAACAAAATCAAAGACAATTATGTTCATAATAATTAAGACAAACTTCAATACATTATGCAATATCCGGGAGCCTGTAATAAGTGAAGTGCATGCTTCGAGGTTGGCTCTCAACAGATCACTGATGCCTTCGGTGTAACATTTATATACATAAGCTTAAGCATAATTTATTGTTGTGTATATTTTTTTAATAACACATATTGTCCTCACAATAATATGCAGCAAGGATTCATCAAACACTTGCTGAACCGAGCTAAATCTGTTCGTATCCCGTGGTCCCGGGGTGGTCCCAGGGCGCTCGTAAATCAGCAACGGGACCCGGAGCCAATCGCCGCCGCCGCAAGTTCCACCGACCACTCGTTCACTCGCTGATTGAAGATTCTTTCGCAGTACACACTGAGCCTTTCGGGTATGTATATATTTCACTATACTCGTAGTAGGATCGATTTGCAGCCGAAACAAATGTAAACATTAAAGTAAAGTTTTTTGTTGGGTGGTATGTTGCGAGTAAATCGTGTATCGCTCATATGATCAGTCGCAAATAAACCAACTTTTATTTCCATACACCGGGCGCCGGCCGCAACTTTCAAAATACACCTTGTAACGTCAACAAACCATTAAAATCGTTTTCTAGGGTTTTTCACCACCTGACATGAATTTGTACACTATAAAGTACTCATTAACTCGTTAGGATCCGCGTGATCGCGGTACCTTTGAGTTCGAACGTGCTGGAACGTTCTCGGTAACCGACGGGTTAAGGTATTTGTGAATTCTTATATAAATACACAGTGATCGATAACAATTATAAACACCGAGTAAATGTGGAAACAAACAAAATTAAATAACACTGTCATCATTCAAACACTTTACAACGACAACCTTGTTTCCAAGAAGAGACTTGAAACTTTTAACATAATGTACTATTTTGCCTTACTGAGTAGTTTGTCTAAATAAAACGCATTTGGTGTGCAATTTCATGTAAGTCGGGGAAAACCCTAGAAAGCTATGTTAATGGTTTGTTTACATTTGTATCGGTTGCAAAACGACTAGAGCATAGACTAAATTGTATTGGCGCTCCTGCCCCTTAAAAATAATGCAGTTGATTTTAATTGTTAATCAATACTGTTATTACTATTATTGTTTCTCCATGGGGTTCCCCTGGATAGCTACCAACCACCCTTGAGCATGAGTCAGCCGCTAAGCGACTCGTCGTTGGGTGCACGGGTAACGGCCCGTGTTCCGGCTGGGGGCTTGAGAGCCAGTTCTATATTTGTTTTTCTTCTCTCTTTCTTGGCCGGCAACGCATCAGTGATGCCTTTGGTGTTGCTGATGTCCATGGGTAACGATAGCCACTTACCGTCAGGTGGATCGTCAGCTGGTTTGCCGGCTATATCTTTAAAAAAGAACTTCAACTGGCTATAACCCACCAGTGGTTGGTAACTATTCACACAATTTTTATTCATCCGACCGATCTCTTACCATTGACTGAGGTCAGCGGGCCTTTAGGTGGTTCTAGGTGTTAGCTGACCCTAATATTGACGCTCCTGAATCCTCCCGCTATTATATCGTTCGATTTATTTAGCAATACTTTCAATACGCTGCTATCACGTTAATGCTTACGATAATGGCCGGCCGAGCGCTTAATGACGTCACAATCTACATCGCCTCGCGGAAATAAACGAAAAGCGAGTTTTAATCGCAAACCGGGATCGTAATACCGTATATTTAGAGGCCCATAGGCAGTTTAACCTTTTTACTTTATTATAAACGGTCGTAGCCCAACAATCAATTGAAAAACTCTGTGAATCAAATTGTTAAAGCACCAAATAAGCATGAATAAATGTCACAGATTGAGTCTAACCAAAATTAGCTCTTTAAAGCCAAATATTTCGCAAACGGACCCCTAATTACAAAAATGGTCTTAGAAAACCCATACTATACTATTTTTGAAAGATTTTTTTCAACGGTACCCCACACTATAGGAACAGGACGAATAAAAGTTTCATCCTCACGTTACCTGATGGTACCCTGAAAAAAAATCTTTTTCGATATTTTATTCCACGATTCTAGAGTTTTAATAAATATGTATATCCATGCCAAATTACAGCTTTGTAGCACTAAGGGTCTCGGCGCTTTGCTTCGGACAGACGGACGGACGGACGAACGGATAGACGGATAGACGGATAGACGGATAGACGGACAGATGGACAGACGGACAGACGGACAGACGGACAGACGGACAGACGGACAGACGGACAGACGGACAGACGGACAGACGGACAGACGGACAGACGGACAGACGGACAGACGGACAGACGGACAGACGGACAGACGGACAGACGGACAGACGGACAGACGGACAGACGGACAGACGGACAGACGGACAGACGGACAGACGGACAGACGGACAGACGGACGGACGGACATGACGAAACTATACCGATTTACTTCGGAATCGCAACCTTAAAAAAGATACAAAAATTCGGGAAAATTTTTGTATGAGAAAAGTCGAAAATCGACTTTATGGACGGACCGTTTGTGCCTAATGCTAATATTTTTTGTGGTCTATAACTATCTTCGCATTTCTGGCTTTCAAATGAAACCGGTTTGGGGATGTGTTGGGTAGTTTCAACGTACCTACATACCCAGAATTTTTTTGGTTTGTATAAATAGATATAGGAATTAGTCAGTTAATGGCAGTCCCTGGTCTTCCTGGTGTAGGTCATAACACTCATAACGGCTGCGCCCGCCGGCACCGCGCCGAAGTCCGCCGCGCCCGCCGGCCCCGCGCCGTAGTCCGCCGCGATTGTCATCGTTCATTTGCTATTATCCTCATTGCAGTAATGACCGATTACTTTGGGAGTTCTCTCAAGTTCCCTCCAGTGGCTCCAGTCCCTCATCTAATTGTATAGTTATACAGGGATTTAATATCAATGTTCTCCCACACAATAGGCTATGGCGAACGATGATCCTCGCCGGTTACAATTTTCATCGGACATTCGGAACTCTAAAAAAGATTTACCTCGCAGCATATTCCTCTTCCTCTGTGTGTTTAGGCACCGCTGGCTTTGAATAGTGGTTTAACAATAATAGGCTGGCCGTAAAAGCCGCCGCTTGTCAAAAAGCAAGCCATCAAATATGAACAAAAGCCGCGTCACACTACCCGCACGCCACCTGCCGGCTTTGTGGATATTTGATATTCACTTACGTAGAGGATGCTCCATGCACTGCGGGCTTACCGCTCACCACTTACCACACAGCTCACACACACACACACACACACACACACACACTCGCACACAGCCGCAGCCGTGTAGTGATTAGTGCTGACAGTTTAATAACGTAAAAACAGAGTAATTAGCACAAGTGCTTACAGCTCCACGGCTCGTGTGGTTACGTGATTGTTGCAGCTGGGAGCGAGCTCGTTTAATACATTTTGGTGGAACATGCTACTGACGAGCAGGTAATTTATATTGGAAGATACCTGTAGTGCTGAAATAAAGAAATTATCAACATCGATCCTTTAAATATGTTGACTCCATTTAAATAAAAAGAGTGAAGTCAAAGCAGAAGGAACGCAAGAACTAGGTACTTCAAATGCTTTGCCGCATCCAGAACTTCGTATAGATGTCGCTGTCACGGGCGTCACGAACTATCGATTGAGCTGATTGTGTTATAGCCTCAATTGCGACGTACAAAATTGCGATCCCATTACACAATTAGTATGTTTAATTCGCGATTGTAGGCGATAATTGCAACGCCACATGGCGGCTTCCACGCTTTGCGTTCTTTTGGCCGCATTACCGGAACACCGACGCTTTGGGACAGGTACACCATTAGTTTTTTTCGATTGAGTATCTACTTAATATAAATGCATTGTAATATACCGAAGAAGTTTTACAGTTTATACAAAATTTAAAAAGATAATCTAAATGCTATAATTTATGCATTTGTTAGTCCGAAGCAGTAACAGCAATTCCTGATATCTGAAACTGCTTGCAATCATTTCTGTTACTGATTGGGTAATTAAAACATTAAAGAATCTACTTCCTTTTAAACATTAGAAAGCCTAAATAATTCGGTCATCAATACGGCGATTGTTGTCGCTGTAAGACCATTTGTATCTTTGAAGAATAATACAAAAATGAGAAGGGGAAGAGAGGAACATTTAAATGGAGAGCCGCAGGACAATAAATCTTCAACGGCGGAAATCAACCGCGGCTCCGGTGGCTCGTGCGACAGACCGCCACTATTGTGCTCCCTGTACGCCACCGTTTTATTGTTCCTGCGAAGTTTCTGTATTATTTGGATGTCAAATTAATCTAAACAAACTTTGGACATGACATGCCAAAACAAGACGCCGAAATAACAAGATTTACAACGGTGCAATTACTTTCGCTTCCCGGATAGTTTTGTTTACATAAAGGTATTCTCTCGGTGGTTGGAGCACTGAAGCGTAACATTTATCTGGCAGTGAAATTTCATCAGCTCCATGACCTTGCGACTCTAAATCAAAGACAGCTGATAGTTAAAAAATCATTGTTTACGTTACACTTTAACATTCTTGTTTTTATTGAATATGGAATATTGTTGTACTGCTAATTTTATTTCGCAAAGTGTTTCAGAAAGCATTGCAATATTAAGATTTGACATGAAGGATAAATTGGCGCAGAGACGAGCTACGCAGGACGAAGAAACGGCGGTCTTTAAACAAGATAAATGACTGCGTTAAGTTTGGGCCTAGTTCCGCCGCCGCCGTCCGTTCCGCTCACTTTCAAAGTTCCAGTGAAGTTTCGAGGGCGCTTTTTACAAACCTGTCCGCATGAATTTGACTCTGAAAGACATTTTAGAAGCAACTAGTTTCCCGAGCTCACAAATTCTAGTTCAAAGAAAAATTTGCGCTCGAAAAAATATCGTCTAAGATTTCTGTAAAGTATTTGCTTGAAAGTTTGACTTTCAATATTTTTTTCAAGTACAAAGTATTTAGTTTTGTCATTGTAGTAGAGCCCTAATCGATGCAGGGATTGGGTTACCTCCTGAGAGTTTGGTGCTTCAGTAACTACTTTTTGTACAATAAACGATCGTCCTAAGCTGACTGCGTAAGTTTGAAACTACGGACCTTCGAAGTTCGCTTATAGGGAAGGGATCGGAAATTATAGGTGAACTTATGCAATGGCATTGGCGGAATCACCGTCTCCCGGTTTACGATGAGACCGGGCGAGGGGGAAGCGGGCGGGGGGAGGGGGCGGGGCGGTCTCGAGGCGCTAAGTCTCGAGTGTCACGTGACGATCAATTTAGAGTTACGACTGGAAATCGAGTGAACTAAAGCCATCGCGGTGATACTTTTTACGAGCAGCTCGCCCGACTTAGCTCTTCGGATAATTCATAGCCAGTTTACAGCGACACTGTAGATTGGATTCCTAACGATTTTATACCATTTTCATTGTTTATTAGGAATCGTATGGTGTATTCGTCCTTTTATCCTGGATCCTTTTTCGTCCTGGTTGACACTATTTATTTTAGCCAGAATATTTATTAGTACTAGCAAAAATTTGTGGTAAAATGGTGGTACTACAAATAAAAAATTGTTCCTGACGTTTAATTTTACGATGAATATTTTTTTTTCTTAAATTCTTTAATCGCTGTGGGGTACTGGGCTCTCTTAGTTATTGAATTACTTGAGTGCAGACTGGTGGATTTGTCGCCACCCGAAGGTCTCGGACAGCCAGACCAATACAAGGAGTAGTAACAGCTAGTACACCCAGGATCGATTTTGCTACAACATCCGACTACCGACTTCGACCGCTGTTGCGAGCTCGATCGCCCATATTTTAATTTTTTATTAATAAAGTAGTCAATAAACCATAAGTCTACGCTTCATATTGAATTGATTTGAAAATTCTGCGCCTTTATTCCAAAATATTGTGAAGTAATTTTGTTAAGGTTTACATATCGAGGGGTAACCCACGTTATAAAATATAACATTATGAATGATTGAAAGTAAGCACACACATTTCCGGGCGCATCACACCGGCGCGCGGTCCTAAATCACGGTGTCATGGCCCGAGTTAATTAAAAGTCGTTTAATAAAAACAGTAAAATTTGAAACGTATCCTTTTTGCGCTGCGGCAGCGCGGACGGCGGGGTAGCGGGCCGCAGAGGGCCGCAGCGGGGCCCAATTATTGAGGAACACGTTTTGCTTTAATAAAGCAATTTAGAAAAAGGGCCATTTGCATCCGAATGAGGGAAGGGTTGTAGAAAGAGATATCGGATTCGACGAACGAAAAATGCAGGTCGAGAGAAGTTCCCGACAAATTAGCTCCGAGCGATGCCACTTTTAACTAAGTATCGTCAAAGTTCAGCCGTTGATTGTACCGGTTCAGGTAAAGTTTGGCGCGGTCTTTATTGACGTCCTTACTTGTGCGGGTAACGAGTAGTCGAGTACTAACTGTGAGTAGTGACATTGTACTGCGAGAGACTGTTGTCTAAACGATTTGTTTTGGGAAATTAAACGGAGTAATGGAGGAATAGTTTACAAAGAAGCAGTCGGACCACAGTCAGTGGTGACCGTCAATAATCATTAGTAACAAAACGTCTCACCAACTTTTTGCCCGTTAGAAAAAGAGCCGGGAACCCGCTGAATACTAATTATCCAGTATTGCACAGTAAACATGTAAAACTATTTCACGGCTGATTCTAGGAGGGCTGGAGCAAGGCAGGTTGGAAAAATAACCTAACGTAGCACACCTATGCATTTCTTCGGTAGCAAAGTATGATAAAAACAAAGAGCTCAAGGTGTAGCCACTGGCCACTGCAATTCGTGCAGCTTCTGGCCTTCTACGACCAACAGAATACCCCATTAAAAGACCTAACAAAAGATTCCACCAAAAGAACTCATTTTGATACAAAATGCCTTTTGTATTTAAAACGAGGTGTTAAATATTTTTGTGAACTGGTAAAACTTCACACGGTTACGAATACTTTATAAAATTATAATGTTTACAATATAACGATGACATTCGCGAGCACAATAGTGGCGCGTTGTCACAAAAGCCACGCTTGATTTCCGCTGCTCCGAAAATTTATTGTTCCTCGGTGCGTCGTTTAAATGTTCCTTTCTCTCTCAACCCGTCTCATAATTATCCCGCGGAGAAATAGAACAACGGGATCATGTCGAGGCCTCTGCGTTTGACGGTTATTGGTACAAGTGGACAGTGGGTGGCGATCCATGGCTGACTTCATTATAATAATATTAAGGGGGGTATTGTAGAGTATCTGAGGTAACGGTTACCAATGGTGTAGCAACCAAACATCCTGATTGTTGCAGGTGTCGGAGATATATATCCAGCTTAATACCGCTCACATGCTTTGCAGTTGGGTTGTTAGCGACCTGCGGATTCTTCTTTTAAAATCAACTGCAAAATTACTGAATGAACGTCATGTATGACCACACATTTACATGGATTTTGATCGAGTCAGAGAGATTCCAGATCTATTCGAATTTCTCACAACTGTCCGCCAATGTCGCACCATTGCTGCATTGCTGCATTGACTGAACTGAGGAGTATTACTGTCGTATAACAGCAACAGGAGTATAACAGCAACTTTCTTTTTCTTCTCTCCTTCTTGGCTGCATCAGTGATACCTTTAGTATTGCTGATGTCCATGGGCGACGATAGCCACTTACCACCAGGTTAATCGTCAGGTCATTTGTCGGCTATTTCCATAAGAACAACAGATGGCGATGGGACGCAGCGACAATTGCACTTAGCAACCGGCAGGATAGCTAGTATTAGCATGAATAATGTCTGTGAGGTAATGGCGCGTCATGGCGGACGGTAAGTGGCTCAATTACTGGCGACGACTTCAAGTCTGCATTTGTGAAACAAAAGTTTAATTACTTAGCTACTCATTAAGTTTTTACTGCGAAATAAGAGCTTCGGTTTGAATACAGATAAACTTGTTCCTGAATAGAATACTGCTTTCAATTTTAACTGGGATTTTAGAGGAAACGTTAATAACTACAGCGTTACATACAGCGTGAGCTGGCTTTTTCGCATTAAGAGATTAATTAAATGGGTACCTACTTATGAAAATGTATTACTAATTTATTACAAACTCTGCAGTAAAATTATTTCATTGAAATTAGATTTAGTTTTGATATAATTAAACACATATTCAATCGCGCGCTACAACTATACTCCATTTTCTTCCCCTTTGTTTTATAGAACAGCAAATTGAACAGAAGTTTAGATTTTTCGCAATAAAATCCTTAACGGAGTTATGTAACTGGCGGTACGTGTGCGGCGTGCGGCGTGCGGTGTGCGGCGTTCCTTCGAGACGTGTCCCTGTCTCCAGGGATCGGCGATGAGAAATGTGCGGCCGGCGAGAACCGATTGGAACCACTCGGAACCGGTTGGAACTGGATGTAACCAGTTGCGGCGCCTCTCGCCCCCACTGACAAATACCTGCCCATTAGTTTCTAATTTTGAAGTTATATCCTTCCGAAATGTCTAGTACGATGTTTATTGAAGATGAGTAACCTCCCTCGCGTTGCCTCGGTTTTCTTATTTTTTACACCTTGGGTTACATATAGTGATACCTGGGTGCCATAGGCTATACCATATTTTCAAAAAAAATAGGGATCCTTAATAAAACTCCAATTATGTAACCCAAGGTGTAAAAAATAAGAAAACCGAGGCAACGCGAGGGAGGTTACTCATCTTCAATAAACATCGTACTTTCCCAACAGTGAAATAATTTTTCAAATCGGTTCAGTAGTTATGGAGCCTATTCAATGCAAAGAAACAATCAAATCTTTCCTCTTTATAATATTTGTATAGATAAGCAACGGAATATAGTTCACCACTTTGCAAATGTAGAGAAAACTAAAAATAATTCGAACCATCTGTGAGCCAAGTGTCCATCCATCCATCCATCCAAATAGACATGAGTATCATCGATGCGCTGTGGCAGAAGAAATATGCGAAAAAGCATTTTTTTATGATCTGATGTATAACCTATGTCTGTGCTGCATTATGTTGTAAATAAATTATTTCTTTCTTTCTTTCTTTCATTATTATTACTGGCACTCCGAAACTGTTCACATATAAAACATTCGACAGTCGATTTAACTAGCAGTAACTACACATGAGCATCGCCAGGCCAGGAAGACTGGGTGATCCACAACCCAATGACCTCAACGGCCCTACCGCTAGCACTATCGATATCTGCCCACAAGTAGATGATATTGGGCTGGACTGCAGATGGAGCCACGAGCTTCATAACAATCCGCAATCGCTAATCACACATCCAGACATCACAGTAATCCAAACAACCCTACCACCTTACATAAATACGTCGGAATCAATAACAGTTAATATAATAATAATAACACACTTAGGTACATACAACAAATTAAATTTACAACTTCGTCGAACGAAACCATACTTCACTTTAAGTTTCTCATTTTAAGTGACATTAAAAAAATAACGCCTCACACTCATAGCCTCACACTAGGATTCCCTGTGTCGTGAGTGCCATGGACAACACACTAGACGGGGACATTCACACCCAGACCGAGAACAGAAATTCAAACTCATCATTCAAATTTCCGCCTCGCTGGGAATCGAACCCAGGACCCTTGGTGCGGCGATCCGGCATGGTAGCCATTGCGCCACACGGGTCGTCATTGTACTTTATGTATGTCTTATAAAAAATAAAGATTTAACCGAAGATAACCCAAGTTTAATAACAGAACAAACCATTTGAGTCAACTTGAAAAGAACTTGTAAACGGGATTCATATTGTTAGGACAATATAATTTTATTCGTAAGTACGTTACGTACTTATAAGGCTACTCAGTAACGTCATTCCTGTAAAGCCTCCATTAATGAACGACTTCACGTACCAGGTTCACAAACGTACCATAACTAAGACTACGACTAACTTAATAGGGTTTATAATATTAGTGTAGTACGATACCGGTTTATAACGGTCTAAACAAACACTTAACGCAGCCCATCATAAATACTACGTTACTGTGTTTTAGTGCCACTGGGTCTAGGGCTACCAACCGCCCGGATTGGTTCGAACATATCCGGACTTTTGACTTTCTCTCCGGCTTTTTTCCGGCCTTTGAATTTGTCTGGTTTATTAAGTGACCTAATATTAAAAAAAAATTACAATAAAAGAAGTAATAAGCTTTTATTTTATAATTATACTAATCAGTGAAAAAAAAACAACTTAAGACTCGTTAACAAATCACATGACTCGTTCAAACACAAAATAATAATATAATCAACTACTACTATTTAAAAGAAAACATTTTTTTAGTAAACTGTCTGGAGTTTAACAGAAATGATCGGAGTTTTTCCTAACATTCAGCTAAATTATCTGGACGTTCCAAATTTAGAATTAGCAACCAAAACTGCGACGCGAATGACGCGATAACGCGCAACGACGACGTCAACGCGTTGATGCGCGCGTGTCGCTGGTCGCTGGTCTCGCCGCCCGTTGTCTATAGTTGCGTAATCAGCGCCCTCTATCGTAGCGGCCAGTGTTGGCTTAGGGTCGGACGGTGCGTAAAATTATCATTTTATATTCTCACTGCTACCAATACCACCCAATACGCTATAAAATCGTTATCGCTTTGGTTACGTGCGTACGACTGACTTGATGTATTATGGGGAAAGTTTTATGAGTATTGAAATGCAGTTAAATTATAGCCTAAAATGTATCTTATCGTGTAATAAAATCAGGGATCTGAGGCATGACAATGGTGAAATACAGGTCACTATAACTTTAATGACTACAAATTCATGTAGATATTATTCATGAACTCTATCATAAAAGCAATATACTACAGTTTGAAAATCTCTCGTAGCTGATTCTCATATTTTATCACACCGCGACATTTGTATGTGGAGATCAATAGCAAAGTCAAACTGCAACACGCGCTTTTTTGTGTCAATATCTCAATTTAACACTAAAATTCCCAAGACTTACTAAGACAATTCATTAGCTGTAAAGAATGCTAATAAATAGTTAAAATTTAAAAGTTGCAAGAAAAACCAGGGCGCCTTATTTTCTCAAATAAGAACCTTCAAAACCACTGGAATAGGTAAGTGAATTTGATATTTTTAAGCTGCAGTTAAACTATACCTTTATAATTTATTGCAATTGAAAAATACTTTTAAAATAAATTCTACTGCTCGATAATTATGTTAAAAGTCCGAAGGATCCGATTAATCTCGATCGGAGCGTCCAATAAGTATATAAAATCTCAGGATAAAAGAGCACTCGAGACCGTCGCCTTTTAATCTTCCTCTCAGCCACGTTGTTAAAACTCTGAAAGCACCATTCATTGCGACAAGTAAAAAAAAGGGACGATCCCAAATGAGTTTCCTATGTTCGTGTTACAGAGGCGCGTCGGGTAACCTTTAATGCGGGGGAGGTAAGATCGAAATGGAACGCGTGTCGGCAGGTGCTGGAGGCTGACTGCCGGCGATAATTGTTGATGGCGTCTGTCTCGATGCAAGTTGTGGAGCTTCACTGTCTCCGACGTTAACGAGCATATTTCCATACAGTCGGGAGCGGTACCGGACGACCACGAGTACTGCAGATGCGATGAAAACGCTTCATTAAAATATCTAATTAATTTGCCAAGTTATTTTCGATAGGACTTTCTGCAAATGAAGCTTCGAATATTACGAGGTCGTCAAATGGATTCCATGCGTTTTCGGAGTGAGTTTTTGATCTCTGTACTTTTATATCTGTTTTATCTATCCTATTTAATAGGAGTTGTTGGAATTTAACTTAGACTTATGTTACGTTCTTTAGTTTATCCGGAATCGATTGAATTAGATTATACATCAAAAATGATCGCAGTTTAGGCAAGTAATCTATAATCAAATAGCGGTGGCTGTCCGCGCCCACATGCCTCTCGCCACGCTAACTCGTACATTATCGTCCGAAGCTGGCACGTGTGAGTTACGCTCATCTTTGTTCCAACACCACTAAGAGGTTCTCACACGACCAGTCCGGCTGTTGGCTCTGATATGTAAGAAAATAAATAAAAGTAATTCTATTTGTTTTTAGATCGAAAAGCTCAGCGACATTATGCCGATTGAAAGTTAAAAGAGTGAGAAACAGGCAAGCAAGAAAGGAATATAAAAGGCGACGTTGTCGCCATAAAAGCAACCTATGTAGATGATTTATTTATTTATTATTTAGAACACCAACATAATGTACACCAGAAATTGCAAATACAGATATAGCACAAGAAGATAAGTTAGTGTCATTATACTTAAAGGTATAGGTAGACGCATGTCTACTAGCTGATTGAGCAAACCTTGATCTGTCAAAATCTTTCTGAATAGAGACACCCTAATAACCTAGCGGTATGAAATAAACTTTACGACCAATTCTCATATCTACCAAATATACACAAAAAATTATGAAAATCAGTCGAGCCGTTTCGCAGGAGTGCAACCACAAACACCGTGACACGAGACTTTTTTATATATTAGATTGAAAGACTTTATGGTTAAATAAACTTTATCCCCATTAAAAATTTAAAAATTCACTTACATGAGAACTTAGGTGTACTATGTATTTATTCTAAATTATAATCTACTTACAGTAAAGCGTACTCCATTGTAAACTTTGGAAATAGTAAAGCTAAGAAATTAAAGTGGAAGTATAGTAAGCGGGATTCAATTGCAGCATTGAATACCATCAAGCATATTATAAGTAATTTAGTGTTTAGATATTATTTATTAAACTGCTTTAACGCTGTGATCTGAATCAGTATATTTTAAAATTTATACATTTCCAAAGGCGAATAACGATCCTGGGAAAGATTTTGAGTAAAAGAGGAAATGCGGCGGAATTGGGAGGAAGAAGTTATGAGTAGGTCGGAGACTGCTAACGAGTTTATTTTAGATAAGAAACCATTGAGATGAAATAAGAAAATTAAGGTTCATTTTAAATAAGAAGTCATTGAAATTAGATAAGACAATTATTAAGAAGTAGATTGAGAAGTGAACCTGTTTGTCTAAATTGCATGAAGTATAAAATTCATCACACGGGACAATTGTTTGCAAATATTTTAGAAAACCGGTCATGGATTGAGAAGCTCTTAAGATATTTTTATGATGTAATAGTTGGTCAGATTAGTTTTTATCATTGTTTTTAAAGCCAAATGCATTATTTTAATAGGTTTTGTAGCCGGCAAAGGAGCTGACGATCCACCTGACAAGTGGCTATTGCGGCCCATGGACATCAGCAACACCAAAAGCACCATTGATGCGTCACCGTCCAAGAAAGAGAACAAAAATAAAGTGAAGAAAATGATGTAATAATACACAGTGTATTGTGGTGGTATGCAACGCATTACATTCAAAACACAAACTTTCTCTAAAATAAAATGAATTCGTAAACATCAAAACTTTTCGACATTCCTTTCTCACGCTTAGAAACAATAGAGATATCCTTAAAGTACGTCGCCTAAGCTAATAACACTTTAGCGTTGGAACCATAAAACATTTTGGCTATTGAAACATTTGAAGCGGATGCAATAAATTGTACTCGTTTTACAGATAAACTGCGTGTTCTATAGACGGGTGTCATGTGACGTGAAATTTTCGTCAACTTTCAAATTAATGGCTGTTTGAGACAAAGAGAACAGATACACTTGAACGCTCAGGGCATAATTTAGTTGGACCCCTGCTACGGTTAATGGGCATGTAGTAAAAAATTATAGAGCGTACGAGGGAACGAAATGGGTTCCGGGAATGAATCGCTAAGGGCGTGCAATTCTGGCACAATCCAAACCGTTAGCCAATGGCTATCGAGGATCGAGATACTGTGCTTTTTTCTTGGTTACAGTGGGGAGATGGCGTCGTGACGCGGGATATAACCCGGGAACATGCGGGAAGCGGGGCATTCAAAAATCAGCGCGACCAGAGGCAGTGGACTACTACTACCTCCAGTATTAATATCAGTGTATATCTAAGATTAATTGTAATTTTAGTGTTTTCCTGAAATTGTATTAAGTTAGTAGTGAATAAGTGTTAGACTAATTTAAAGTCAGTGCAAGTAAGGGGCTTCTTCGCTTCGGACTTTGGTAAAGTACCTAGAAATTTATATTATTACATAAACTAAGATAAGCCCCACAATTGTACCTTAACAATTAATTGACCCCGCGTAACGGGAGATAGATTCGAGGATGTATCCAGAAGATTGGTTAACATCCGTGAGAGTGCGACAGCCGTGGTCCATTTTGGACAGAGTGATACTGGGACTATTCCTATTAATGATCTTGTACCTGGTTTTAATTATGCTATACGAGTTTTATCTGAAGCACCGTAACCGAAGGCGTAACCGTTTAACAGACGGAGACCTTCGACTTAGTCAATATGCACGACACTTGTGGGATTTATCAATGTACATTGTTTGGCTACTCCTCTAACTTTTCATTATGGAATGTATTTGTTAACCTAGTGTGTTGTCTCTCTATTTGTGAGTAGGGGTTTATAGAAGTAGATAAAACGTAAATAGTACTGTAAATAGTTATACTTATCATATAATTAGATTATAACTGCCACAAGGGTTTTTGGTACGGGCTTGCACATTTTCCCTTGGAATTAGTATGGCTAGCAATGGGAGCCCGGTTTCTAATAGAATTTGCATGTAACTATTAGAAATCTAAATTTATCTTTTGCTTGAATATAAAAATTTGGTCAAGATAATAAAATGAATTTGACCTGAAAATATACCATCTTTCATTATCCGTCCTAATCTCACTTTCAGAAGTTACAAACTTAGGAGGCTACATTATGACCTTAGACACATTTATTAGAAGTTCAAATTTTAATTGAAATATTTACTTGTAATTCACATAACGCATGGAAATGCTACACTCAATATTAGATTCATATACATATAACAAATTGTACATTCTCTAACTGATTTGTTTACACTAGAAAGTAATCAACATTGACACATTCTTACAATTACACTAGATTACATTTGTTAGGATTCGAGATCAAACTGAATAATCATATATAAATTACCTAAAGGATCAAACCCTTATCTAGAACTACACGTGTATTGAACGCCTGAACACAAAGAGGCCAACTACAATGACACTTTATGACCAGTGGGCCCTAAAAGAGGTTCTTGTATAGAGGCAATGGGACTCAAGTCTCGCCTTAGTAAAGCAGGTAGTTACATTTTATACAGGGTTATGTTTCCTACTTAACTACGACAAAGAGGGATGCAGTCGACTTCGGGCAGCGACTCGCCATTGCAGGGAGGAAACATCATGATTATTTGGGGAGTAATTAACAAGTGTCCTGTTAAGTTTATATATTCTTAGGAACATAGGGAGTTGAGAGACATTCCTATCCAGAGGCAATTAACCAGATAATATTACTTTGTTGTCACGAAGGTGACCCATCTAAAGCACAGCCCTGCAGGGACTACTGGCGGCAGAAACGGGCACTCCCATCACACAACCCCCCCCCCCATTGCAAGACCCTCCGCCCTCGATTTGGCCAAATCGAACCATAACAAATTATATAATATATGAATAAATCCATGGTACCCGGAGCAGGCTTATATAGCCACAAAAGACCCAGCTTTCGAGCTAACGGGCAACTTAATTACGCTTCTCAGCGTGCAAGGAGGGTCTATGCTGCTCCATTACCCGTCTAAAGGGGCCCGTTATCGGGTGTAGGAATCTCTTGAGTTGTCGACTGATTCTGGTCAGTTTAGGCGGTTGATTTAGTCCCGCACAAGCTTAACCTCACCACCGTTCTGTTCCGATCAATAGAGTTATGGAAATTACATTTATACTAGATACTCGAAATATGTAACTTAATATTTTACCATGATATAAAGCCCTTATAAGACGAATATAAATTAGTGAATCGGAGAACGGTGAAGGTTTCGTTTCGTTCTCGTGGAGGCTGTGCTCGATCGACAGAACGATCGATCGCTAAATGAACAAATAAAGGCTTGTGCCGAAGCATCTGGATGTCTCTTCCTCCATTGGGTGACACAATTAGAGTTAACTAAGATCAAACAAAGACCAAATTCTCTTGTCCACGTCTGAATCAAACTTATAAATGATTAAGTTCACGCAATTAAGCTCAACTAGACGATCACTACACACACGAACCACCACAGTATTAGCAAGTTTATTGTAAAGTTCTGTCCATAATGTTGACACGCGATCGGCGTACGGTTCACAGACGAGCGCAGCGCCGGCCGCCGAGCTGTTTGTCCACAAACACGGGAGGCGATGGATGCGGTGTGATGCGGTGTGATGCGCCCCGTGAGACCCGCGAGACGGCTTGTATTGAACTTAGGGATACGCAAAAAGTATCGATACTTCTAGGTATCGATACTTTTGTTTCGATACCAAGTACTTTTGGTATCGATACTTTTGTTCCGATACTTTCAAGGTATCGATACTTTCTAGAAGTATCGATACTTTCCTTTGTCCATTTCCAATAAATTATTAGCTTATGAAAAATAGCAATTATTAATCGATGAAAGCTAAAAGTTTTAGCCTAAAACATGATTCAATGAATTCCCAGTCATTGCCGAGCACTTATGTGTGTTACCATTATATTTCCTTGAACTATTTTATGAGTTTTTCTACAAGTAACCTTTACGGGTTAAATAATCTGTGTAGTGTTTTTTGTCTTTTAAACTATTTCACTTGTCTTAATCAGTTTTCTGATAATTGCAGCCCTTACAAGTATTATTGAATTATTTGCACAGCATCTTCTAGTTCCTTAGTTATAGGAAAGTACTTTTCTGACAACGGTACGCTTATGACTAACTCATGTAGTATAGAGGTAAGGAGAGCCATCTCTGTGCATTAAAATTGTCCGTAAAAACGCGTCCAATAACGGGTGGCGCTGCGGTAGCGTAGGATAAATAATAAATTTTGTTGAACTCAGCAAACTTCACTCCTCAGCTCCGTATACAACAGCTATGTTCATATCGTAGTTATTCCGACGCCAGCGCTATTGTCGCAGGATGATGGTAGATATTGGAATCTCTATTATCAGTATACAACTGGGCACTATTTCAACTTTCCACCCATATGAGATGGCTCTCCTTACCCTCTGTACTCCATGGACTAACTGTCTGAAAGTTTCTTAATATATATCGACTAGTGGATACTCGGCATGTTCCACTACGATACATTATTTTCTGATAAATATGACAGATCAGTGTTTTTGTGATAACGTTGATGCGCCATCGTTACAAATTATCTTCAAATTGTTGTATTGTAAAAGTAGAAAATCGACTTTATCAATAGACTGAATTAAGCATTGCTTTAGTGATCTTGAACCATCTTCGAATTATTGCCTTTCAAATGAAACCATTTTGAGGGATATCGGTTGAATGGATTCAGTGTCTTTAAAGGACATCCATACAAACATTTTTGTGTTATATAGTATATAATATGTGTATATAGATAGGATATTAGTGACTATTTTGTGAGACACGTTCCTGTTTGATTTTTTTTGCGAAATTTTGCAACACACAACATTCCATTCAGGTTTTTTTATAAAATATTAAAAAGTACTCGATACCTGAAGGTATCGATACTTTTGTTTCGATACTTTATTGGTATCGATACTTTTGATACGATACTGGTATCGAGTAAAGTATCGATACTTTTGAAATTTTGCGTAACCCTAATTGAACTAAACGTTCAACAACTATGAACAGCGCCTGCCCGCCTGCCGCCAGCACTTGCCGCACTTGCTGAAAAATAGTACAACTACATTTACACTGGTGCAACACTCATAATTATATCATATGTTAAGGAAAGGAAGTTATATAGATTTTCTAGCCATGTGATCCATTATCTAATTATATTCGCACAAAGATATGGTCTACACTTGATACACATACCTAAACGTTTACTATGTTATTTACATACATGTGTTTTTAATTAACTTCGATCTACGATCTACTTTTAAAGGTCGGAGATGAAAACACTGACGCTTTTCGCTCGTTAAATACCAGATAAAATCTTATCGGTACGGTATTGAGTTGAAATGAAAGAGACCATTAAATGGATGTAGGCACATACAGTACACATCAATCGAACCGTCCATAAAGTCCACGAACTGTTGTAAAGCGGTAAACAAAGCGCTAGAACCGCCGGAACCGCTGCTGCACCGCTGCACCGCGGCTAGCACGGTGCATGCAGGCAATCACCGGGGGGGGGGGACACAGTGGCGCCCCCGCAGTAATCACGGCGACGGATACAAATGGCGCGCTCCATCAACAGTCCGCCAGCCGGCCGCGGCCCGGACGGAATTTACCGCCTCTTGATTGCCCTAACCGGACTATAACACTGCTAACACCACTTTTATCTGTATAACAAGCAATTCGCTCTACCATATTCTTTATGTGCGCGTGTGATGGATGCATAGCTACGTGTGGAGCTTTAAAGAAATCTATGATGTAATTAATGATTATTCATGTCACGGCATATACACATGTAAATATCCAGGTTCCTTAAAATCATAAAAATATGATATTTATCAATTCCTCTGTGAGCATCATTCCTTACATCGTAACGTATCATGCCACGACACATGATAGAAGTAAAGTATCATCTAAAGATTTCTCAGTTACCGTGAGTTGAAGAAACATTCCACAGATCATGGCTTACTCCCAAATTATAACTATAACTACCCACAGCAGATTAGTTCTGATATCGTCCGCTAGGAGCGCTGTACGAACAAACATTGATAGTACCGAATACATGACGTCCTCACCACTGGAAATCGTCGCTTTCCCCACAAGCTGTGAGGGATTACAGTGTCCTCGCCACTGCAGGAGCCAGCAGACAAATGGCGTGCTCCATCACGACTGTTCGTCCCGGTTCAGATTTATTATCACACTTAATTGCCCTATCGACAGGAGGAAACGCTCTCCTAAAGTGGTTTCCATTCGTAGTATAATAAGACAAGACTGATACAAATGGTAGTTGCTATTACATTCCAATAACTAACCATAGCTTCCATTTGTGTTGAAAGAATAACTATTGTAGGAATAAAAAGCTGGCGTGATATTTGCGATATTACTTTATTATGACTTATTTTACAGTTTTTTATGAGGAGCGCGCACGCAGCCGAACACAGTTGAAATCGGAAGGGGTTAAGAGAGTGTTGCCATTACAAATTTTATCACTCTCACTATTATTAGTGATGCCATATGAAAAAATATAATGTTTAATATTTAAAGTGGACAATTAAAAGCCAAATTATACTAACTTATCATGTTAGATAATTTAATCTAACAACTATGAATTTTAAAATGTTAGTCAAATGTAAGTCAGTTAGTAAAATGTCCCAGTCAACTTTATTTTTACCAAACACTGGTAACAACCATCCAGTTTACGTAAGTTTACAAACAAAGAAAACCGCATCAAAATCGGTCAATTTGTTTAGAAGCTATAAAAAGACACATCAAAGTTATAACCGCTCTTTTTTTGCGCAGGGGGTTTAAAACATCGATGGTGTATCTGGGAGCACGGCAGTGCCCCCGCCAAGTCGAGCAAAAAAGCGGCACGGCCGTACCATCCTTTTCTCGAAGCAATTCAGGCCATTTTCGACCCCATATAACTTCGTTGTGGATAAAGCTAGAAGCCTGAATTTTTAGTAACCAAGCAGGCATTGTATAAACACGTTATATTTCAAATTTCATTCGATTTGAACCAGTAGTTTAAGAATTATAAGTAGTCAAAGTTTCTTAATTTCGTCACTCACTGACTGACTGACCGATCATCAAAACTCTAAGGCACTTCTAGCAGACATAGAAGCTTCAAATTTGGAACACAATTAGTGTTTAGTGTA
Organism: Thymelicus acteon; assembly: GCA_951805285.1. Taxonomy (NCBI): domain Eukaryota; kingdom Metazoa; phylum Arthropoda; class Insecta; order Lepidoptera; family Hesperiidae; genus Thymelicus; species Thymelicus acteon. The sequence goes on from OX638229.1 coordinate 17,448,813, forward strand.
TAGATCAAGGAAAAACTAAAACATTTTGCAATTTCGGTCTAGTTTTCTAGATACATCAACTGCATAAATAACTTTGTAATCCCATATAAATATATAGGATTACAAAGTTACATTTGCAGTTAATGAATTACTGTACCTGTATATAATATAATGGAATAATAGGTGTAGATAGGTACCTAGATATAATTATGTTCAAAGGTAATTTGTAAAAGGAAAAAGTAGAACTATCTGCCAATGCCAAGTCGATCTATTTATTTAAAACATAAAAGATTTTTAATATTGATAATATGGTCACTATAAGATGTTGTTACTTGTTAGGTTAGCTAATTACGTGATAACTTAAGACAGAAGAACCCTTAAGTAGGAACTGAATAAATTAACCGACTTGGTATTACATGGATCTCACAACTTTTTACGGTAGAAGAACTGAGTTGCGAGACTTGGTTTTTTTTACAAGTTTTGTTTTTGATGGCATTACAATATTTACTCAGTGAAGTAGGTACGTGTAAACTAACAGCATAGGTGTGTCCTGTGTAGCTTGGACTAGAAGCCATTGTTTAAACCCACAAACAACTATCTACAAACCGGTACACGATGGTTTATAAGATACATAGAAGGGTGATAGCAGCAAAAACCAGTGCTACGATCCTTGAGATAGAAGGCCTCGTTAAGCGAACGAGCGCCTGCAGTGATTGAATCGTTGATAATAATATATCGTACAAGGCTGGGTTGGAGTGTATGCTTCCATATTATTATGTTCAGATCATCTCTATAAACCATGTATGAAAGAGCACTTCAGTACTATGAACATAGATCTCTCTCTGTGAGCGTAGTTACATGTCAGGACTTCAGGATAGTAAATAAAACACACAGTTCGACAGGCACAAGGATACTATTCGTTTATTGCCTGATAACACCCGGTTTTATCAATTCAACGTTATTTAGTTTTACTTTGATTCCGCGATCCTACGAATCTGTCCACCGTAATGACAGTTACCTTTTTCTAAATTTGATAGATCAGTACAAACTTATTTTAGGCTACGCCGGCATTTATAATATCGCAACGTCGACGAATGCGAGTAACAGTATAATTACCACTCCGGCTAGCGAACGACAGGGGACAGGGCGGCCGCAGCGACAAATAGCGCGTTCTATCCAGTTACATCCGGTTCTATGTGATTCTATGTGGTTCTATCCAGTTCTATCCGGTTCCATCCAGCGCACAAGGCCGCCTCACGCCGGAATTTATCGCCGCACTTAATTACCGCGTCGACGCGCCGCCGTACCGTACGTATTCTGGCGACGCTCCCGGATTAAGTCGCTGATTAGGGAATTTGTTTTATCTCGGCAGCACGCGTGCTTCGTGTTGTGAATTAATTACACCGACAATAAGGCACGCGTGCTGCTATTTATTATCTTTAAGTAGTGCTGTTAAACCGCTTATTTATGAGGAATTGAAATTTGATAATTAACGAAATGTACGGGCGCATACATTCCAAACTAGCTCTACGCGAATATTAACTCTGCTATAAATAGATATCCTCAAGAGGTTTTCATTCACTATAGTCTAAATATTAAAAGGAAAGATGGAAAGCATAACACGTAACATTTGATAGTTAAAAATAGATTGGAGCGGAATAAGCCATAAACTCGTAGTGCTACCAGAACTAGTTCTACGATGCAAGAAGCATGAGTAGTAGGCGTGGGTTGGGGCGCGGCGCCCCGTATCGCACGCGGCTGTTGTTTGTTCGCAAATATCGCCCGCCCGCGCCTTTATCGGACGACACGACACAGCTTTATTACTCAACTGCTGCTGCCACACTACAGATGTGCTACATCTTAATTTTTTTTAATTATTTTTTTTGGACACAGACAGTCACCTAATGTCAATATTACAAAAAAAAATATGTTTAGGTTACAGACATTGAGTGCCAACACTTATTTATCTAATACTGTTTTTATGTAATCTAGATACAATAATATAATTAGCTGTATTGGGGCGGCTTAGAATACTAACCCCAATCCCACGCCGGATGGATGTCGTAAGAGGCGACTAAATCCGACCCGCTGGTGGTAGGACCCCTCGAGGGATTGTATTGATAATATTGTTTTTAATTGTCAATTAATACCGTTATTACTATTATTATTTCTCCATGGGGTTCGCCTGGATAGCTACCACCCTCGAGCATGAGTCAGCCGCCAAAGGATTCGTCGTGGTTCGGTTGGGGGCTTGAGAGCTCTACTCTTTAACTCTTTATTGCTTTAAACATTGTTTTACAATAAGTAGTAAGTAAGTGGCCAGAGCCTCCTTTTAAGCACAGTAGTGCCTGTATTGGGAGCCTCTGCTCTTCCGATGGCTATAATTATCTTAGCTTAAACAAAATTATTTTTTATTATTAATTATTAAGCTAGTTCTTTCTTTTTCTACACTCTTTCTTGGCCAGCAACGCATCAGTAATGCCTTTGGTGTTGCTTATGTTCATAGCCACTTACCATCAAGTGGATCGTCAGCTCGTTTGCCGGCTATTTCAATTAAAAAAAAATGGTTGTCTGTAAAGTCGGTTTATGGACGGTAGTTTAACGTGACAACGTCATGACAAAGCTCCGCTCCGCTCCAGCCCGCCCCGCTCCGCTCCGCCCCGCTCCGCTCCACTCAACTACGATCGCCTACGGCATCGGCTACGATACGCCGATCGTAGCCGATAGTGCCGCTCTCTCGCTTTTGCCGCTCTCTCGTTTTTGCCGCTCTCTCGCTCGCGGAACGCGACATTTTTTCATAGATGCGCCCGGCGCTCATCGTTTTAATAGACGTTATCACATCAAAAAGAAATAAGACAAGTGATTCTTCGAATTTAAGTGATTTTAGATTTTTCTAAACATTTATGTATCTAATGTTATTAGATTAACAGTAGGTACACATAGGAAGGTGTATTAAATTTCTTCAAATAATAAATGCATAACTTTTTCTTTTTTGGAAACAGAGTTACAAAAAGGATAGATATGACCGATTTCCCTGTTACAAGCAGCCAAACAACGATTGAAGAATGAGTTTGAGGTGTATTTGGCGCTCGATATAGGTACAGCGAGTAAATTATTGGGTCTGCGAATACTTTTGTGGGGTACTTTAAGGTATATTTTTTCTAAAAGGTCAGGGGAATCAGTGAAGTTATTTAAAATTTTGTACAAAAAGATATAGTCACGAAGTCACGCTGTTACCATCGTAGATTTAGGGGTAAAATCTGACTGTACGACGTACTTTGTAACTCTCCGCCCTCGTAAAATACTTGCTATTTATCTACGACATAAAGCGACAGCAACGTCGACACAACTCTGTCGTTGAGTGGTCACTAACAGCTACAACATTGTTGACGTCAGCCATAACATTCAATAATGCTTACACACGTGCTGGCAGTTTGGAAGAACATCCCCACAGAATAAGTAATATGAATATACGAGTAGAACTCGTGTTCCCTATGACCTAAAGCGTATCACCTGTCTCAGCCATAAAACGAACTGGAAATGTTTTAACTTTAATTCCTGTCGAGTCAAATCCAACCACAACCATGTGTTGCCAAGTAGCACCATCTGTCAGCCAAACTTACAGCCATCGTGACGTCATTGCAACTGTCAACTTGAAGGATACCTTTATGTTTCAACAAGAATTGATATACTCGACAACATCCAAAGTCGAAGTTAGAGGGAATTGTTTCTGACATTCCGAGGCAGCGTCCAGCCGTGCAGTATTCGAAAGTGTTCAGTAAACATAGAGACATTATGCCGTCCGTTCTCCGTACCAACGGATCCCGCGCATAACTCCCGGATTGCTGTCGGATAATCGCGTTTTCAGCATATTCAACGAAACGCGACTGAGATACTTGTTTAAATGTAAATAGAATAACATATCTTTTAGGATGGTTGGATGCAATATTAGACGGCTGTATCTGGGATTACTGAATCATCATTTTACTTTTATTATCTTGAATAGGTACGTTGCAATGGAGAAATCCTAAGTCAATGCCTGTACCTACATTTATTTTCATTATAATTTGATAAGTAATTCAATGAATAGCTGTCAGTTAACCACATCTAAAGCTACATAATTATATTCTACATAAAAATAATATTCTCTACACTCCCACACACATTTAACAAACAAAGAAAAATATTTTATTCTGAAGATAAACTCATTAACCTAACCGTAAACCCAAATTGCAGAGTAGCCTCCGAACAGTGAACGAATATACTACATTAGTTCATTGCCTCCGAATCCTTCAAAATTATACTGCTGTGGAAGTCGCGGCATATCCTAACACCTTAGACCAAAATTTATGTATTTGTAGTAAATTCGTTGTTTTTGCTATATTTAGTCGACTGGTCATCTTCCCACACAATCCAGGCCACTTACGCGTATTGTTAGTACAAGTTCCTATGTCATCAAGTGTGGTATTACCGTATTATCCACGCCGCATTAGCGGTTATCGGCCGAATGTTTGCCGCCAGACGCCGACCGGGACCCGGCTAATGCCGACCGTAAACATATTATTATCATACGCAAGATGATTTGTAATGCGGTCGGGTAATTGTACATAACTATTGTATTACAAGATTAATTATGCGTATGTTTATCTCTAGCGTAATGGATTCTGATCAATTTGTGCTGCCTCATAGTTGATTAAGGATCTTTGGGTTTCATGTGTATCATGTACGTGACGATAAGCGGTCCCGGTCGCCGTGAATATCAGTAACACCAAAGGCATTACCGATGCGTTGTCGACTGACAGCCGATAGAAAAACGCACGAATGTTGTTCACCTCCATATGATCTCGAGTATACCTTCGATCATACCGAAAAGACAAACACAAAATCTGTTCTGAACTCGATCGTGATCAAGTGGAAAAAACCAACAACTGAATTAACGTTCATTGATTACAATCTCTTCGAATATTAAGTTACAACCAAAGTCTGTGATTTATAGGACTATTTCAATTTAGGAATATTTATACGACTCACCATGTATGCAAAAGGGCGAGAGCCGTGCGGTGGAAGGATTGCGTCCGCGCCGCGGCTCCTGCCGTCTGGCCGCGCGCCAGCCGCCGCCGCCGCGTGGGAAAAACCCACGTTACCTATTTGATTTACGAAGCCGCTCATTGCCTTCAACACCCGATGCAGATTGCTAGCAGGGCTGCCAAATTTACCCGCCAATAGGACTTGATACTACTGTATGTTCCTAAATTTGAAGATCTGCATAAACTGTGAGATGTCTATATGATATAAAGTTACAACAAATTAGGAATGATGCTAAAGATTGGAGGCTTTTATAAATCGAGAGGTGGGATCCGGAAGTTGGATGGGTGACAAATAGTGGAAAAACAGCAATGTTTTGGAAGGCATGTAAGGTCGTCTACGTTATTTTTGTTAAGAATAACAAAAGATATTTTGACAATTCTGCTTTCAGAATAAGCCTTATTTACGAGGAGACGCCCTTGGCCCGCCATGCACCAGTGGGTTGAAGCCGATTACGAAATTTTTAAGCTAACCTAAGTTGGTCACAGGAACTAAGCGTTAACAGGTGGTCCGAGAGAGTTCAGAGAAGTTGGCGAGAAATTAATTCGTACCCAACTTTGGCCGTAAATTCTTACTATGAATGGTTAGTTTTTCTAAAAACTTCCACTTAGTATGTTTCCGATTCACTTACTATAGGCTAACTTAGATGACATCGATGTAGGTTCTGGATGACGTAATATCCTTAAAAATGTTCGGTTTGGACACCGTTGTTATGGACTTATGGTCCTCAAATATCGCACCCTCTCGATCGATGCAATGAACTCCCAAAACAGTTTTAACGCAACGTGCAGGTATTGAAGGTACTCATAGCAATGCTACATGGTTTATTATTTGCAGCAAAACTCGTCGAGAGCAGACAAAGTGAGATTGGCGACTTCTGGTGGAAATATTTTGTGAACTAAATGGTACCATGAACAACCGGTTGAAATTATAACTTAAGTCACAAATATTTTAGAAACAATCCAGACCTTCCAATTCTCTAACATAGTCCTTATGTGGTGGTCAATTACTCCACAGTGATTGCCCTGCGCAGGCCAGGTGTCTGTGTCTTTGCAGAGGAAATTCTCCGTAGTTTTATACATAAAATTCCTCCAACATTTCAGGGAGTCAAACATGCGGTTTGCCGACATTTTTAAAATGATGCGTCGAGGATTACATGTAAGCGGCACTTCCAGTCTCTCGTTTTAGTTAATACAGTTGTAAGTAGTCTATTTTGACGATGACGAAAGTAATTCGAGGATTGGCCATTATGCTCGGTGTCCACGTTGTCCGCACAAACAGCGCACTCAGTATTTATTTATACCGTGTACAATATTGACATGAGCCAGTAATCATGTTACGAATTTCCAGCTAATTTGATACATGTTACCGACATCGGCGCGCAGTATTAGGACTAATGCAATACTAACATGATTACGGCGCATAATGAGGGACTCTTCATATTCCACGATGCACTTCGCTTCCAATTTCCGCTGTTCAATGTTCATTTAAGTCTCGTACATTTCAGATCCTCCATTGAAAATGGCACATGTTCTAATGTGTGCTAATAAAATTAACGTTTATTTTTGTTTATTAAATTGATATAAATGGAATGTTGAATTATAATTTTGCATTACCGAAGTTAAATTAATGCATATAAATAAAGTAAAACACACCAAAGCTAGCGCTCACTACACATTAATTAATTACATTATTAATCGTAGGCGAACAGTCAATTGATGCTTCAACCGTTCTATTGGCCGCCGACGACAAACGTCTAAATGTGTGATCTCCCTAAGCCCTCGAATTCCCGAAAATCATTAGTAACAGCGCCATCTAGTATTAAATAATGTATTTTAAGCCAAGTTTAGTGATGGTGCATTATTATAAAGCTACAAAGCCTATGAAATAATGACTGTGTATTACTCGTATTATGCTAATTTCAACAATTGTTTATCTACAGTATTGTGTATGTATTCTCCATATTTTCCACAACTCCAACTTTCCAACTACACACACTAGGTATGGTACACTACAGGTACACACAGTGAAAATTTAAAATTACTAAATTTTATTTATAAATAAATTTAAAAAGAATATTAAGGAAATTCAAAACGTAAAAAGGAAATTCAATCGATCACGAATCACTTACGCTTCCCGCCCACGTCCGATAATCGGTGACCGCTTTTTTGTAGGAGGAAAATAGAACGTACTGATAGCAATAGTCGGTCAAAAAGTCGGTCAGAAATAATATGGAAGAAAAAATCGACCCGATTATCGGTCCTACAAAAAGACTGACGTGGGCGGGAAGCGTTATACTGAAAATGATTGCAGTGTAGACCTTTTCAATGGTGAGGAGACATCCACCTTCAGAAACGGAAACACCGGACATATACCTACATGACATTGGATATCACAATTTCTGCATGTAATTGTAATAATATTTGACAATTTAACAAACTAGTACCTACGTATACTTCATTGCCACTACATTCTCATGTACCTTCTACCATATGTATGTACTATTATGTCATCTGTCCTTTTACGAATGTGAAAGTGTGAGGATGTATCGATGTTTGCTAGGTACTCTTTCACACAAAAACTACTGAACGGAATTTCATGACAATAAAGTTAGCACACAGATACACCATGATACACAAAGAATAACATACGTGGGTTCCGCTCGGTCTCAGTAGGGATTGAACCGGTGTTATTTTCTCAGTCTAGTCGTAACACTGCGTCACCGCAGTCGTAGGATGATTTTGACGTACAATGCCTCCAACTTATCTGTGAATTTGAGGAGGGCGCTGTCGGACGCATTGGACCAATCATTGGACGCAATTCGAGACGTAGTAAATGTCAAATGAATGAGCACAAAGAACTTATGAATGGCGCGGCATTAGTTCCAATTTTCGCAATTTCACAGATAACTTGGTAGCACTGTAATACCTGTTTCAAGCTCAACATGTCAACTTATTTGTCGCTGCGGGTGCGGCAGCGGCTCGCGCGAGTCATGGCTGCCGTCGAGATCCAGCCCCTCACGTTACGGAAGTATTGTAGGGAATTTATAATGTCCGACCTAAATAAAAACATAATCCCAGCCTCACCGCCGGATAATTAAGCGCTTATACCTTTCACACTCTCCGAGTTAGCTGCACATCTACTGATACCTATTTTGAGCGGTGAATCTGTTAATAAATACGAATTTTAGTTTAGCGAATATTATGGCAAACGATTAAATCTCATTATTTTATTTATCCGCTTGTGGAATGTGGGTGTAGGTTTGTTTATAATGTAAATAATTACGCTGAAGTATTATATTTACAGTATTTGTAATCTAAATTCCTTTGTTACAAGATTTAAAGCTTTTGCCAAATTAAAATAGATACAATAAAAACCTATGTGTATTTATTTCATTTAGGTGTTATCTACATCACTCCATTTTCAGTATTATACAATCACGAACCGAATCGTGAATGCATATTATAAAGCAAATCACTTGAGACAAAATGCCGCCGCAGCGCGGTGCGGCGCGGCGGCGGCACAATGACATACTAGTCCATAAACTGGTGGAACACGTGCGTAAATCGCTAGTATAAAAGAGCCGTTAGTCGGCGCGCGGATTACGGGGTGACAACTATTGTCCGTTGGCGACAGGACTCTATCCCGCGGGGATAAGGTCGAGATCGGCGCAGCACGAGCGGAGGTACGGGCGGCTCCTATATTGTGTTGCAGTGTCCGTCGACATTATAATTTTTCAACCTGTCGCGGCCCGCGCGGCGCTGCCCCGCTCGCGCATTGTTCACCAAATCCTGTTTATTACTATTTATTAAACCATTCCCACTAAATATTACGACAGGTACACTAACGACACGATTTATTTAGCTCGGCGCGAACTGTTATTACCAACAGACTCAGCTTTTTGTCACATATTGTAGTAGGTGTAGACCGCGCCTTACGACCAGGTGAAGTGACGACGTGAGGTCAGTGTGGCGTAAGTTAAGAAAGACCTGTCCTATCCCTGAATCTTTGTGGACAACGTTCAAGTTGACGTCACAGTAAAATTGCGCTGGAAGGCAGCGGTGTGTTCTCATAAGATCTCAGAGATGGAGGTGAAAGTTCCACATCACCCAGATTCTCTAGGAACCTTAATTTACGATAATGGCTGTCTGAAGGTGCTACGTAAATACTACGAATACATTATCAAGAAATATTTAGAGAATAAATTTTACACAAAAACATCAGCCAAGTGCAAGTCAGCCTAGCGCATAAAGGTTGCCGTACAAACTTGTAGAACCGAACATTGCTCTTATAAACTGAATTTAGTAACAAACTTAACTTTACCGTTGGAAAACTGTCGTCTTCAAACATCGACATACCTCGCGATGAAGCGAAGTGAGGCTGGATAACACAGTTGACAGAGTTGACGCCAACATGGGGTCGTCACTGTCGTCGCTGCAGGCACCGGGCACCGGGCACCGGGCACTGGAGCTTTGCCAGCAGTCTGTCAGCAGTGACGTCTGTGATACAAACGTAGCGCTACCTTAGGATGTCGCTACTCTAAAAGGAATAACCCTATCGACATTTTGCCGGGTGAAAGTTTATCGCCGCGTAGAATGCATACCAGTAACTTTTGTTCGTCCTTTATTGTCCCAGTCAAGCACATGCAAATAACAAAGTAAAAAACTAATCCCCTCCTGCGTCGCTCGCTCCCCGCTCCCCGCTCCCCGCTCCACAGAGCACGTAACTAATCCCACATATTCGCGCTTCATATCATATCTGCCTAAGCGCCGTCCGCAGCGTGCTACAGCCAAACATATCATATTTGCGCGTTTTCATTCCATCAGCGGCTCCGCTCAATCGAAGTGGATGCGGTAATATTCGAGAAAGAAATAAATATGATAAAAAATTTCCCATATTACGCTACACACTAGCAATTTGTTTATTTTATTCTATTTTTCTGTTATATTATGGAATCATTCTGAATTTCTTGGAATATCTATAAGAGTTTCATCATGTATAAATGTATGTATGTTTCCAAGCCCAACTCCCCTGCTTATGGGATCAGCAGGGCTATTCAGTTTTGTAACTTGACAGCGGATTCCGCGATGAGTGTCAAAATTGAAGTTCGAGTCCGAGATCTTGGTATGTGATTCTCGAATCATTTGGTACGCATTTGCGAAGTGAAGGGAGTCTCGAACTCAAACGTCAAACGACTAAAGATGGCCTCGCCTCTGTAAGAGTAAGCTTCTTCTAATAAATAATTGAACACAAATAAACGAGCCATGGTATTTATTAGTACCTAATAACTAAAATATAACAAAAATAACTTATTTTTATTTCAAAAATCTTTAGTTTACTCGAGAACGCGATAGCTCTTGACTAACTTTTCGTTTGACAATTGGACACGAGCTTCGACGGTGACGTAATTCGATGATCGAGAATAATAAATATGTCATCCTCTAATCATCTAGTACGGCACTTGCGAAGTGAAGTGATCCTAGAACTCGAACGTCAATTTTGAAACTCCGCTGTCAAGTTACAAAAGAGAATAGCCTTCCTGATGGGAACAGACAACGGACGAGAACATCGCTCTCGGTCTCTTCTGTTCTGTACCATCCAGTTTATATCGTTGTTGTCCGACAACGCGTCAGTGACGCCCTAACAAGTAAATGATCAATTTTGAGTTTGTTAAATGATTTCGTTATTTTATGTCACATTTTATAGGGTTTACGTATCACTAGAATTAAAGAACATCAACATAATTGTAAACTTGAGGCAATGATACTCATTAATTTGAAAATCACGCTCCTGGACTGCTAGTATTACCCGGGAATCGAACCAGTACCATTGTTGACCAATGATATTATGATGTAAAAAAGGAATATGTCATTAGCGCGCCGACGATGAAGAGCGTAAAAACAGACAATTGACCGTTCTACTCATAGTCGCTCTGTCAATACAAGACGATACGCGCGCTTTTGTTGTTGTCAGAAGTGCTTGAAATTTGACATACAATAAAATGCCTTCGTGTATTATACCAATGTGATTGGTGTAGTGAAACAAAAAATAAACGTGTGTGTGTGTTGTAGCTCTTTTGAGAACAGATTTTTTGGTTGATTTGTAAATAAATAAAATAAATAAATAAATAACGCTTCACACTCATAGCCCCACACTAGGATTCCCTGTGTCGTGGGTGCCATGGACAACACACTAGACAAGGACATTCACACCCAGACCGAGAACAGAAATTCAAACTCATCATTCAAATTTCCGCCTCGCTGGGAATCGAACCCAGGACCCTCGATGCGGCGATCCGGCATGTATACCATTTGTAAGGGTATACCGTATCCATAGATTACCCCCAATAGATTCCGCATTAGTGAATATTTCTTAGACTTCAAAGTCACAATTTGGCGGAAGGTGCGGTTTGCGGGGTACGAAACAGATGCGCTGTGATTGGATATTTAAAATTCAAACTTGGAATTTATCGAGCTCAACACTGTCCATAGTGACTGAGTATGTATGATCGATAAATCGTACGATCGATGTTTATAGTTATCATTATTTACTTTCAGGACATTTATAATGAATAAAAATACAATGAAAATATCGATACTTTTAATAATATAATATTAACAGTGTTTATATGCAATGTCCGATTTGATAAATTAAATATACAATGCTATTCGCGGCTAATTACAGTAAAATAATAACATAACTGTTCGTCGTAGGACTGCTTCTTAGCTTCATGAACTTAAAAAAAATATTTTTGGGTTGTTAAGACATCGTTTTGACGTGACAACGTCTATAAATTGGTTGACTCGGGTGTCATTCACGAAAACTGTGTAACGACCAAGTAAGATTTGCCGGAACGTTACCGCACGCGCAGCATTAAAGAGAGAGGCTCGCTCGACCGGCGCGCGCCTTGCGTCTCTCTTCTACGCGAGCGTTTCTGGCGTCAAAGTAAGAGAGAGAAAGCGGTAGAATACAAGTTCACATGTGATGTTCCAAAAACTTATACCACCAACAGACGTTGTCACGTTAAATCTCCGTTCGTATACCGACTTTACAGACAACCATTTTTTAGGAGTTATTTTTATTAGAACCTAGTTGACCCGACAGACGTTGTCATATCTAAATTTCAATTAGGTTTGTTACTTTTCCTTTCGTATGTATATTATTTTCATCACACTGAATTTTTTTTCTGCAACGGTATCAAAATTTCGATATTTGTAATTTCATACAATTATTTTATTGTTTGGCTAATCCCATAACTTCCGTATGAAGTATAACAAACCATAATTTAATATACTAATTCCTAATTACAATTAATTACTTTTATTACAACAGCATTCCAACCGTTTAGGTGCACCCTTAATCTACCACATCAGGAACTTTAGACCTCCAGTTTTATTGCATTTTTAGTAAATTCTCATGACAGTGAATAAGTTTTGCTCAGTAGGCAAAAAGGAAAAAAAAAGGAACGAAAAAGACTGCAAGTTTGTTAACTAAATAGGACTCACCTAAAAAATATACATATAATTAGCTAGAAAGATTTATAGGAGATAGAAATATTTTTTATTCATTCATTTGCACTATAATAAAATTATACTACTGTTACTGGATCGCAAATTTTGATGTGCTTTTGATTTTGACTCAGTGTTTTTAGTTGAAGTAGGAACACTAGAGTTTTTAGTTGTCAGAGCCGGTGCCTAAAAATATAAAATTATTTAATATAAATCTTGTTAGAAATTATCGATTTCATAGCTTATTCTCAAAATTAATATCGATACGTCTTTAAAATGAAAAATTCACTTCCCTTGTATTGTTTTTAGTCAGAAACAAGATAATTATTTTGAATTAGGAATGAAATTTTTACAAAATGTCACTCTCAAAACCAGCTTAAGTTGAACTCTGCTTCATTAAAAGAAAATTTGTAAAATAAATATAATGTTACGAACCACGGAACCCCGTACGGAAAAATGGAACCCCAATTGTCGAAGACGTCTTTAATCGTTTTATTGCACTATTGTATTCCGGGCGAATGACCTTCGTTCCTTTGTGTCTTGACCTTGATGCTAACTTTTATAACTGTGTTTTGTTAATTATCTGGATTAGTGCGGAACTTTCTCGAAAACCCGCGAACTGAGTTCGGCCACCTATAAAAGGACGCGAATTGGTCGTCGTGAGGGATTCCAGTTCGGGATACCAGTTCGGAACGATCGAAGCGATAACAGCGATACGAGCGATAAGGGAGTCAGGTTTGGGACTCCAGACGGGTCAATACGTGATCAGGGCGATAGTAAGAGGGTGTTGCGCGTTCGTGAACGACTGAGTGACTCTTACGCGGTTGTTAGTGTTAGTGTTAGTGTGTAGTAGTATTGTACCACCTTGTGAGTGAAATAAAGTACCCTTCGGCAACATCAGTGGTATTTTTCGAACCCACCCACTAGTAGGACGTAACAATTGGTGTCAGAAATGGGGATGCCACTGACCCCGAGGGAGGCTGAAGAAGGTGTACGTACGCGACGCCAGGCGGCGGATATGACGACTGCGGGAACGACGACCACGACGACGGCGGAGGTGATGACCACCACGGCTGCGGGTTCGGAGACCACGGCAGCCGCACGAGTGGTGACCGCGACAGTTCCTGCCCCTGCTTCTGCTACTAAGACTGCTCCAGGAGGACTGGACCTGTCGGTTCTGCTGGGGGCTATCCAGTCACTGAGGGAGGAGCAGCGGGCAGCCAGGGAGGAGCAGCGGGCAGCCAGGGAGGTGCAGCGTGCAGCCGTCCAGTCCCTGGAGAACAACCTGCGCCGGTCCCTGAAGGACGACATATTGGGGGCCTTGGACGTTGGAGTGGCGAAGATCGCAGGCGTGTCGCAGGCGTCGCGGCGCGTGAGCGAGGAAGGAAGCGATGGTGGCGCGGCCGGGGTGATGCCACCGCGGTCAGCGGCCGACCGCGCGGCTATGGCGGCGGTTGAGGAGAGTAAGGAGGAGAGGCCTGAGAGTGAGGAGGACGGTCTCGGAAGTAAGGAGGACAGTCAGTGTACTGGGGAAGATGTCGATGACAGGAAGATGGGCGTGGCCGAGACATGTTCGGATTGCGTACCGACGGAGCTGGGACTGGGCCACGGGCACTCGGATCCGGTCGTGGTAGCAGCGTCGCTACCATTGGTGGAGCCAGCCGAGCTGAGCCTGCCCGACGACACCATCCGCGCCGGGCTGCCGTCCGCGCTGCAGCTGAAGGCCGTGGTGTGCGCGTCGCAGACGCACGAACACCTGCTATCTGATGGGTCAAGGCCTGGGTTTCTCATCAGCGACGGTGCCGACGTGGGCAAGGGCCGCGCGACAGCGGGCATCATCTTCGAGAACTACCTGAAGGGTCGCAGGCGCACCATCTGGGCGTCCGTTTTCAACGATCTCAAGTACGATGCCGAGCGGGACCTGCGCGGCATCGGTGGCGAGAAGATTGAGGACCACCCCTTGATTAACTTCGAGAACGTGAAGATCTCGTCGGCGGTGAACGGCAATGTGAAGAGGGGCATGGTGTGTAGCGCATACTCGGCGCTTATCGGGAAGATGCAGGCCGACATCAGGTACCGCACGCGCTTCAAGCAGCTGTTGCAGTGGTACGGGGAGGGCATGCCCTTCCCCACGTTTATGGATTTTAATAGTGCTGTGAAAAAGAGAAGCGTAGGCGCAATGGTGATCGTGGCGATGGACATGAAGCTGCGGGGGATGTATACAGCGCGCCAGCTGTTGTTCCACGGCGTGTCCTTCAGGATCGAGAGGGTTCCGTTCGTTGGGGCCTCTGGAGGGACCCATGATAGGGCCGTCGCGCTGTGGATGAAGGCGATACAGTGGTTCGCGGAGGCAGCCAAGCTGATCGTAGCGGAGGCGCGCATGTGCAGGACCATGTGGGGACCGTTCTGGTCCGCGTAAAGAGGCCGGGCTGCCGAAGAGGAAATCGAGCGCGACACAGGACAGGCAAGGAGAAGAAGGAAGGCCGAAGATTGTTCGCGTCGATCGGTTGGTTCCATATCACGGGTCAAATGATGCTCGGGACGAGCATGATTAAGGTGTTACGAACCACGGAACCCCGTACGGAAAAATGGAACCCCAATTGTCGAAGACGTCTTTAATCGTTTTATTGCACTATTGTATTCCGGGCGAATGACCTTCGTTCCTTTGTGTCTTGACCTTGATGCTAACTTTTATAACTGTGTTTTGTTAATTATCTGGATTAGTGCGGAACTTTCTCGAAAACCCGCGAACTGAGTTCGGCCACCTATAAAAGGACACGAATTGGTCGTCGTGAGGGATTCCAGTTCGGGATACCAGTTCGGAACGATCGAAGCGATAACAGCGATACGAGCGATAAGGGAGTCAGGTTTGGGACTCCAGACGGGTCAATACGTGATCAGGGCGATAGTAAGAGGGTGTTGCGCGTTCGTGAACGACTGAGTGACTCTTACGCGGTTGTTAGTGTTAGTGTTAGTGTGTAGTAGTATTGTACCACCTTGTGAGTGAAATAAAGTACCCTTCGGCAACATCAGTGGTATCCTTTACGAACCCACCCACTAGTAGGACGTAACAATAAATTACTAACTTATGAAATGATATGCCATCTTTTTGGTAACTGTTTTTTCGAACTGATTTTCCACACCATTTCACACTACAATAAGCCATGGTTTCATCAGCGAATGCTTTTTTGAAATTAATTAAATTCTGAAAGATCCGCGTGTGTACGGGTCGAAGGTCTTGGTCGATACTAATGTCGTGAATGCTAGCATAGCTTTATATGCATAGCAAAAGCACTTCTATGTTGCCGCGCGTCAGTTGCCTTGTATGCGGTATCTTTTGGGGGTAATCTATGACCGTATCTTACAATGTTTAAAAACCATGATTAAGATTACTGAATGGAAGAGAAGAGGAAGCGGTGTACATACCGCCTAACTCTTCCAACAATTACATCAATGCAAGGCGTGGGAATATAAGCACCAATTACTAACAAATAAAGAGAAACGATCGGACATTGTATAGATTGCTATAGTCGCGTGTTAATACACGGGAGATTTTTTGCTCACTGCGAAAAATTTAAGCTTCATATGTAATGCATATGCATGTCGTATTTGTTCGCACGTCATCCGTGATTGGCAAACATGATGTTTGCATGTTTGTCTTCCATTAACGCCTCTAGAGGAGCGCGCGGGTGTAATGGAAACAAATACAGTCATGTTACACCGGAACGTATCAACCATCTTCACTTTATAATACGCCAATGCCAGATTAGAGCGAGATTCAATTTTTTTTATTTATACAAACAATATTTTCTATCCGGAAATATCCGTCTTCAAATCCTGCCATTCACTTTGTTTGATACAATTTAGTTTAATTGCTTGTTAAGTGGCATCAACTTCTTAGCACGGAGTGGCACTTAAGATATAATTCGTTGATGATTTTGTTTAAACTTCTTGCAATATCGGAAAGTCTTTGGAACAAAGATTAAATGGGATTACGAAAAAATTTGAAAAGTCCTTTGAAGTAGATAAATGATCAACAATAATAGATTTGCCTGATTTATTTATAAAATGCTGATTTTTTATTATTTAAATTAATGTCAAATAATACTATGGATTAAGAAAAGAAATTCGGTTGATACTTTTTGCAAACTTCAGGAAATATTTGTCGGAAGCGATGATAAGTGTAATTTTTTTATGGAAATAGCCGGCAAACGAGCTGACGATCCACCTAATGGTAAGTGGCTATCGTCGCCCATGGACATCAGCAACACCAAAGGCATCACTGATGCGTTGTGTAGATTTATTGAATTTGCTAACAGACAGCTTGGTCCCAATCCCATCGATAAATCCAGAAAGACATTCCACAAGTTCAACAACTACTATCCCAGCATTCCATACTTCACCGTGTAAGTTTTCCAATACAATATCTTTCTTCGATTTATTTGCATTCGCAGATTTAGTTTGGGATAGCGTTTGGTCTCCAACTTAGTCCACTTTGATATTACATTCTCTGAATCGATCCCCGCTTCCGATGAACTTTACTACGGTTTTATTGATAAGGTTAATAGTATTATTATTATTATATTATTGTGAGAAATCTTATAAAAAGATTTCTCACAATCACTTTAAGCGATTAGAAACTCATCGGCGCTAGATATCAACTCCCGATCATTTTAAGTATATCACGGAAAAGTACTTAATAAATACCTAGACCTCAGTTCGTAATAATAATCACCTAATTTTTCTGTAAATTAATTGATACTGATCCGGTTAGAATTTGCCTGCGAAACAAGTCATCCTTAGTTCAATTCTCAGCCGGGGCAATCATTAATGTTACAAATGAAGCATATTTCTGATGTTTCACGACTCATGGAATGCTATTTTTATTTTATGGAAATAGCCGGCAAACGAGCCCACGATCCACCTGATGATAAGCTATCGTCGCCCATGGACATCAGCAACACCAAAAGCATCACTGATGCGTTGCCGAGCAAGAAAGAGAGAAGAAAAAGAAAGAAAGAAGTGGCTCTCAAGCCCACAGCCGAAACACGACGAGTCGATTAGCGGCTGACTCATGGTCAAGGGTGGTAGCTATCCAGGCGAACCCTATGGAGAAACAATAATAATATCTAATAATGATATTAATTGATAATTAAAATCAATATTACCAATATAATTATATTATGTAAGGAGGTGTGAAATTGTAAATGTTGACTCTTCCATCGATCTATTAAACTCATGCTGCGGCGCCGCGCCGGCGAATGTTGGCCGTCGCACTGACTGTTGGTAAACTGGGTAAACAGGACACCGGTAACTGGTTAAGGTGTGATGCCGCCGGTAGATTATAACATAACAGTTATAGTATAGACTAGGGTTGGTAATATTTGAAACCAAACAAAAATAATAGTATAAAACCTGGTCTGGGCCTTACTACCTGTTATTTCGTAGCATATGCCACACAACATTTACGATAGTACTTAATGTATATTTTTTATACCATCAGAAAGTAGAGATTTCAACGAACAAAAGCCCACGACTATTTTTAAAAAGCAGATATTTTGACGTGAGAATTTTTGATTGAAAATTAGAGTGCTTTTTCGATATAAAGTCAAAATACGGTGGAAAAAGAAATATTTTAAATCAATAAAATTACAGTGCGTTTGGGACATAAAAAGGTAAGTTTTCACCAAATTTCATGAATTTTTTTCACGAAAATTATTTTTGTAAAAGATATTTTTTTTTGTAAAAGATAAAAATAAAGAACCAAAAAATGGTTATTAGGATTCACATAAATTTTGAGGTTATGTGAAAAAAGTGTAAATACAAAAGTTGTCGATCTTTTTATTATCTACAACTTTGTTATTTAATCTTTTCCATAGGAATTGTAGTTTTGCCGGGAATCAAGATAAACCGTTTTTTACTCTTAAAAACTATAAATTTTCCGACCTCAGATCGCCCGTAAATTTTCCTTTTATTTTTGTTATATTCTCTTCCTTTTCCAATGAGTTTCATCCTACTATTATTTTTTTTACTTTTTACCATTTTCAAAGGCTTCAGCCCTGGTCTATTACTACAATGTACAACAAATACTCAAAGAATATCACAAGAAATACTCGTAAATTACACGATTACAGTTTCTGTGTACTTGTGTAAAGGAAACCAACCAAAAACATTTCATGTGAAATAGACTGATGTTAAAAGAGCTCGTGAGCCTTTCACAAGCTTTTTAACGCTTCACTGTTAAATTTCTGTTATATCTCATGAAGCGCCCAGCCCCTCACTCAACAAGGCGTGACTACAAGCTTTCTTTACAATCCCCACATTTTGGGTGAAGACGTAAGGCTGAGCTTGGTAATACTTCAAGTTTTAAAAGCTTTCATGTTTAGTCGTTGTTAACTGGTATATCCATGTCTACTTCCATTCAACAAAATACATAATCTGTGCGCGCAGTCGCGCTGACGGAAGCGCCCCTTGCCGATGGCCGCGCTCGGTGCTTGGTGCTCGGTGTACAGTCAATTAATGAGTGATAGATGAGGGCGGCGTGACGCGGACCTTTCACCTTCCACCGCCGATTATAACTCCGACGGCTCGCGGGACACGCGGGGAGCGGGCGGGGGGCAGGGGGCAGGGGGCAGCGGACAACTTCAACCGAAAAAACCTTCAAACTTATGAAACACCGTATTGAGGAAGAAATTTTATCTGTTGATTAGGGTGAGGATGGACTCGCTGGCTTCATTATTGACTTTTACTTTTGTTACACACCGGCCCCCGCCCCCGGCCCCCATCCCCCTCTCTTCCCGTCTCGAGTTTCAGATAATAAGTATAGATTGCTTTTTAACGCGCTTTTACTGTCACATTGTAATGAATTACATTTGCTTACAATTATTATGTAATTGTTATATAATCTTTTTGAACATGCACCCATTGAAATAAATAACACCATAGATCGATGCGAAGAGAGGAAGGTATAACCTACTAGAACTACTTTAAAGACCCTCCGATGCACGAAGCTCCCAGATGTTGGATAGAGTTAAATGCCGACTGTAAATGCGGAATTACCTCAAAAATATCGTCCCACTGGCAACCACAAAAAATACGTGGCTAATATAAACATCGCGCGCACCAAGCTACCCACCTGCTTTACAGTTAGGTAGAGAAATCCCTAAAAAAGTTATTTGAAAGGTTACTGGTGCCAACAGAAGGCTCGTTTTAACCGCAGGAGCCACAATTGGGAGAGCGGCCACGTATTTTCCGGGGTCGATGCACCGGGCCGCACCGGGACACACCGGGCCGCCGCACCGGGCCACAAGACCGGGTCGCTCGCTAAGCCCTAGCTAATTGCCGAGCGGCAAGAAAAAATCAATTAGCCAATAGGACCTCCGCTACACCCGTAATCTCTTAATCTGGATAATAGGCGAGCCAGCCTGGCTCCCGGGATACTGGGAGACTGTATGTGTGTGTGTGTGTGTTACCCAATAATAAATTTGAGCGTATTTACAACATTTTTTTTTTGGTGCCTCCATATTTACCTTGCGCGAGTATTATAAAAAGCTACTTCTGAACGCTAGTATGAAGCCAACATAAATTCCAGATTAGTTTAGTTTGTAGGTTCCACAGAGCCCAACTTTACCACAGGACACTACGAGGTAGGACTTTAACTTAGACTCAAGGATAGGAGACTTCCAAATCTACCTATTATATATATTAATATAATCTATTAGTAAATACCTAAATATATTGACGGAAGAAAACGAGCGGCACCACCGCGCCCAAATACTACGCAACAATTAGAAGGTACTTAAGGAAGCCGATATAAATATTTCCGTGCGCTAACCGAGTCGAACGCGCGAGTAACTCACGCTCCCAGTTGGAATATTTTCCCGATTTCACGCTGAGTCTTCTCAGAGGAGCCTTTTGCATAATATCAGGCCGGCATTATCGGCGGCTCGGAATTTACGCGCGATTACGCGCCGCCTCGTACATTGACAGGTATATTGCTCGAGCCCGCGAGATTACCTGCACATTTACCGCTATATTGGAACCTCTCCACCGTCTCCACGCCACCGAGTTTCCTCAAGGAAAATTATATCACTGACGGCTCCGTGTAGACATCGCCCGGCGTCGCCTGTGAGCGCGAGAAGCCGCAAGCCGCCAGCGATGAAAACCAAGAGACGCAATCTATTCATCTGTAACTATAGTCCGTCCACAAATCTTAGAGACTAAATTGACGTGATCAGTTTCGGGTGCAAATTAAATAGTGATGACCATTAACCAGAAAGTAAACCGGAAAAATATTCGCAGTTTTTATGGTGGGTCGACTATTTGTATCATTATTGAAGAAGAGTCCTTACAACTAGTATTAAAATAGATAAAGATAAATGATTTAAGTAATTATTCTAGAGTATATATTTTCTGTGTTAACACCTACCATCAGTTATTTCCGCATTCACCCAGGGTTGACTGGTGGACAATGCCATTAGGCATTAAGTTTGCCCCTTGTTTCTTCTTTTTAAGAGGTGACATAAACATGTAAATAAAATAATAAAAATAAATAAAATAAGTTTTAGCAACCATTGCTATGCATAATATCAATAATATATTTACCCTTACTAACTGAATTTAAATGTTATTCTGCTCACAAGAATGATTATTTGGTTATGGTTACATTTGGTATACAGCAAATTTCATATTATTTAGCCGAATACTAAATATCTAGGTAGATATGAGTGTCGCTTCTAATATGTCACTATTCTTGCGATATAGTTTACGATCAAAAAACAGGAAAGTAGATCGCACAAATTTAGCTGGTATCATTATTTCGAACTTTAACATTAGTGGTTGTCATTTTAGTCTCTAAGATTTGTGGACAGGGCTTACGTCACGCAGCCGATGATCCTATACCTCTTATAATATAAGATCATTGCACGCAGCCCTCAAATACAAACATTAAGGGCTTGTTTCACCATCTTCAAGTAGAGTCCTGAATAAGCTATTCGCCGGTTAAAGTGACGTTAAAGTGTCATTTTACATACACGAAATGTCAACTTAACCAACGAATAGCTTACTTCGGACTTACTTGAATATTGTGAAACAAGCCGTAAGTATTATTATTTATTTATTTTGTACACACACATTTACAAGATAAACAATTGATGAAAATTAAATAGTTTACAACATTCTAATAAACTTATAAAAAATCTTAATAAATGATATTGAGATTAGATAGAGGACGTAATTTTAATTAGCCGCCGCCTCCACCCCACCGGCCGTTGTCACCGAACGCCTCTGACCGCCGAAGGTGAAAGTTGACTAAGCCCCAAAGTTCATCAAAGTTAGTGAAAACACTCACTAGTTTAAGCAAACTAATTTAAACCGAAACTTATATGTGGTATTACGTTCAGCCCCGTTGGTTATTAATTGGAAGCAAGCTTTCTATTAAAATTAACATCAATTTTACAGATAGGAGCGGGAACTATTAAATTGTATTGTGGCAAGCAAGTAAGTGGAAACAAGTTCAGATTTCAAGGACAGGTTTTCAAGTATGAAAGCAAACAGCCATATATCACGGTGATCGCGTCTTCACACTTTGTCATTTACGTACTGTCCGTATTGAGCAAGCAGTTTACAAATAGGTTCCATTACTGCTGCATCTCCGCTGTAGCAACCGTAATGATTAAAAAAGTAACAAACGGATCACCACATCACCACATCACCACATCACCACATCACCACATCACCACATCACCACATCACCACATCACCACATCACCACATCACCACATCACCACATCAACACTAGGGGTGTCATAGACCTGTCGCCGGCCAACAACATACACGTTGCCAGTAAGATAAGACTGGATGGTGCAGTGATCTTACTCATGGAAGAACCCCGAACCTTGTTTTATTATGGATCATAGTTATCTAAAATGAATTGAATTTTATAAAAAAATCCACTTTCCTTTGAAACTTTGTACAAGTAATCCGGGGGATTAAACTCGATTATCCCACATTTAACTGTAATTCGCAGCCAAACCCCGCTTTCGGCTTGTTATTGAAAATAATATTAAAGCATTTCAGTTGAGTTTATTACGTGAAAATAACAATTAGTACCTAAGTCGTAAGTGATCACAGTTAGCCTCTCTTGCGAGAAACCTACTTGAAATATTATCGTGTTCTGTAGCTACAGCTGATGGCTCGCACGTCGCATGGCTCGTATGACTCGTAACGCAAATGACAACCCATAAGCCAATCAATCAATCAATACTTTATTTGCAGGATAAAGTATCGGTATTTTTTTAGCAAATAACGCCATCTACTGAAGTAACTTTAGAGTTGCTACTCACCAATAGATGTCAGGAAGAGCAGTTTTGCATTGCCTGAAAACACGGATAAAAAGACATTTTCTAAGAATGAATCCTAGCTAGATCGATTTATCGCCCCCAAAACCCCTGCATATTAAATTTCATGAAAATCGTTGGCGCCGTTTCCGAGACTCACAAAATTTATATACAAGAATTGCTCGTTTAAAGGTATTAGATAGATAGATACGCAGTCAGATTTTTTGTTTGCTGAAATATACATACATACATACATACATACATGCATACATACATACATACATACATACATACATACATACATACATACATACATACATACATACATACATACATACATGCATACATACATGCATACATACATACATACATACATACATACATACATACATACATACATACATACATACATACATACATACATACATACATACATGTATGCATGCATGCATGCATGCATGCACTCAAAAAACAACCCACGTTCTGGCGCAGTTGGGTAAAAATACAGTGGAATTTAGAACCTCCTCCTTTTTTTGAAGTCATTAAAAACTTAGATTATAGTATGACCAAACGTCTAATTGCTATGGTTAGCATCTGATGAGACGAGAAATTGAATCGATAATCACTTTCGTTTGAATGTTTTTTACCGAAAACAAACCCAGTGTAAATTTTAACGTTATTTTATGATCATGTGATGTAAGTATTTACCGATATTCAAAAATTACTACTCACAAAGTGAGTTTGTGAAAGTTTTCTTTTTAAATGCTGAACACTAAGCAATCAAAGTAACAGATTACACAAATCGATTACCGCAAACAATAATAAAAAATATGCCATCCCGAGAAGACAGCTGCTTCGACGATAAAAAACAATAAAGGTTTACGGCCCCCAAATTAGGGGTGTTGCATTCACCCCGAGTTCGACAACTTGCTCTATATCAATAACAATAATAATAGGAATTTATTTGTTGGATATTGCCTGTCTGTTCAACGGGCAGCGGCAAACCGGGTTTTAAATGGATCGTCTTGTTGTGACAGTCGCGTCACGTCGCGGCGATAACGTCCGAAAGTTTTTAAATAAACGAAAAAGTTATCTTTAACTTTAATCAGTTTAATTAACAAAGATAACTTGTCTGCTAGACTGCTACTATTTCACTTGGGATTTTATAGAGAAGCTTGAATTTCTCAGCGATTTTTGTTTTGCAACTATTGAAAAATATACTAATTTTAGGAGAATAGGTAATAAGTACGCAAGTTAATGATTTCATTTCAACAAGAATTTCTTTCTATAGCTTTTATTTGCTATTCCACTGTATATTTTTATGTAAAATATAACAATCTGGTGTCACGATATTTGTGGTCGCACTCCTCCGAAACGACTCGACCGATTTTTATGAAATTTTCAGCCGTAAAGTATATTTCATACCGCTCGGTGATAAAGGTGTCCCTATCCAGAAAATTTTTGCCATAACAACGTTTGGAGAGTCAGCTAGTGTAAGATAAATAAAAAATAAAATATGTGCAATACACACGTTGTAGAAGTAGAACCTTAAAAAATAAAGGTATTAATTTAATAGCGTGTATCAGTTTTAATTATCTTTCAAAAACTATTTTGTACTAAATAATAATAAAACAGTGGTAACTAACAACATATCTTAACATAATATGATGATTAAAATGAGCAGCTAGCGCCATCTATCTAGCAATAAAACGAATCTTCTATCTTGTTCCTCGCGTCATCTATGAATACAACTTAGCATTTTTTAAAGTAACAAAGAGAACCATTAAAATAAGAAACACTGTATAACGCTTCCTATCTCATTTTTTCCCACGTAAAACCTTATGAATTTATGTGTCTGTCTCTTTTTACTGTCCCTTTTTCGTTTCATCGACTTTTAAATCACAACGATGCTAAAGAAGTTTTTACTTCAAAAATCAAAAGTAAAATAATTTTGTCAATTTAAAGAAATTGGTCAATAAATGTTTTCAAGTGTGAGCTGTGTGATTATTACTGTGTTATAGTATAGGTTTCCCAAAGCGAATCGTGCGCGGTTATCAATTAGGACAATAACATACATATAGTGTAGGGGATTGATGGGATGGGTTCACTTTCTTTTCACTTCAAAAATAAATATTTTAAAAATTAAAAATTAATGGCAATGTATTTATATTTAATATTTATTTTAAATATTTCCACGCGATATATCGTCTACTCCTTCTACGCAGCCGTAACGCTTTTTTCGTGGCAGAAAAATCCTAATACCCCGTGTGTATAGAAGTTTCACTTAAATAAATATCATACTAAATCAGAGCAGATGGATTCAAGTGACGTAACAAGTGAGGAGCCCTTCGCCTATGTTGTATTTCCGCTCGGCCGCGCCGCACAGCTCTTGAAAAAGTTGCTGGCCACTCTTCACTCTTTCTAAAACAAAACCGACCAAATGGTATCGAGGAAATTAATAGGAGTCGGGTACCGTAAACTTGTTGGCGTCAGCGCTTAATCCCGGGTTATGAATCCTGGGATTGCGCCGGGCGCCGGGATTGCCGGGATTGCTGGGATTGCCGCGATCGCTGCGAGCTTTACCTGTCAATGCATTTCCACTGCAAGATTTGTTTCATTGCAATGTCGGAGGAAAATTAAATATGGAAAGAAAAATATAAGTTCGTTATCAACGGAGTTGTTTTTCTAAATATTTTCAAAGAAGTACTCGCAGTCTATTCGAATTACCTACTTGTAACGGAACCGAATCAGAACAAAACGTAGTAGTACAGGCATAATGAATACAGCAAACTGTACTAATATATGAAAGAACACTATTTGAGTTTTATCGATGTGTAAAGTTTTTTCAGAACCTATAAATAAAATTAACTAGGCACATAAAAAAACGTTAACTAAACGGTAACTGTCGGACTACGCATAGTCTGCAACAAGTGCACCTAGAAGCATCAAACTTAGAGGTGGCCGGGTGGGTACAATATTATCATTAGGCAATGTTGGTAACTATGACGCGGTGCCGGTGGTGGTGGCGCTGGTGGTGATGGTGGTGGCTCTGATATACATCGTTGTTCATCCCACGTGAATCCGACGCGGATCATTACTATTGTATATAGGATATAACTAATATAAATTTAAAAATAAAAAAACCTGTTATCAAAAAAGTTATCATCATATACCTTCACTTATCTAAGAACACTTGGGTTATCAAGACGAATCTAACGATATCTTAATTATGTAAAACCGTTCAGCGGTTTGGCAGATATGAGGTAATAAAGAATATTACACACATGAATACAAACATACATACATACATACAAGATATGAGCGAAAAACATAACCCTTCCTTCGTAGTCGAGAAAAATATCATTAAAATATTGTGAATACTTAAAAATAAACTGAACAGCAAAATAACCATTACGATAAGAACTCAAAACATGATTCAAAACACAAAATACAAAACAGGATACGAACTAATAAAAATTAAAAATTTATGGTTCACATTAAAATATGAAATAAATATCAAAATACAGCTGAGTACTTCCAGCCTCGCAGCCTCGCAGCCTCCCCTCAGGCCGCCGAATCACATCAGCGAGCGTTCTTTCAATTAGCAGGCAAACAAATAATAAAACAGCTTCTTCAATGGACGATCACAACTTCGTAAAATCGTTAAAGAGCAAAATTAATTCCAAAGGTCGCTTTGCTTTTGTAAGAAATAAATAAAACATTCATTGGTGTTTTAATGAAGCGTTCGAATTAGAATGAAGGGTTATTTGTTCGGAAGAAAAAAGCAATTAATATAATTGCGGAGCAGTCGACAGTCGGCGGCTGGCGGATGGCCCGCTCGAGGCCCACGGTACGCCAATTATGCTAATTATTTGAATAAAGACTCATTTATAAAAGAGTTAGTTACTAGTCATTTAGTAATACTGCCGAAACCATTTCTCCCGGGAACTGTCTACATTCACCGCACGTTCCAGAACCGTTCTCGGGGCACGTTAACATCTGGTCAAATCTTTTTACACATTTACTAAGGCTTCAGTGCTTTAATTTCAATGTAGCAATGGCTACAGACGCGAACGGTCCCGTGTTCGCGTCTGTAGCCAAGTTAAAGTTAAAAGACTTCATTTGTTAAGTCGCAACAGTTTAGCGATATGAAGAGATAATTTGACGTTAATGCTCACTGACAAACTTGAGTGAGTCCAAAACGTTTGCATTAGATTCATATCAGGGCTTCGCAAATATGACCATATTTTTGAATCTCTTGCTAAACTCAATTAGCTCCCAATCCGTTTTCGCCGGAATAGTCATGTTCTTTCTGCTCTGTACTCTATGTTATTTAATCAAATTATTTAATTGTTCATTCTAATGTTTTCCATTGTTCGTCTATTGTTTCATCTAGTTATGTGAGAAACAACTTTGAGTTTCGTTGTCTTACCCACAATCATTTGCTGCGCTCCTCACATAATCTTCTCCTTCATACTCCTCGTCATTTTTCTTCCTTCTATCATCAGTCATTTCATTGTATCAGCAGAAGGCTTGTGGAACTCCTTACCAGCCCACATTCGTAAAGCATATTAATAGGTTTAAAGCGTCAGTGAAAGACCATAATCTAGCTATTTAATCATTTTCCCTTAATCTTCCTTATACCTATTCTTCCAGTCCACAGTTTATTGATGTTTCCCCCTTTTTCTCCTCGCTTTTTTTCTCTTTTGTCTTCCTCTGTCTATCATTGCTATGGTATAGGTACGAAGTTTTTTTAATATTTTTTATTTCTCTGTTTTTGTTGTGTTCGTTGACTTTGTACGCCGATACCCTCCTGATTATTACATGTGTGTTCTATTCTTGTGAAGGGTTGCCTAAAAGAAATCGCTACAATGCGATAAGCTCGCTTGTTGCTTTGTACATTCATTTCTTAGTATAATGTCTTGTGTTTTTGTGGTGTACAAAAATAAAGGATCATTCCCACTGTACGCTTTGTGTCCATCTTAGACCCATTATTTCCTAAGGTTTTCTTTTCGCGTATTATTATATAAATGACGTAATTCCTCTGCCTCAACTCTTTTAACAATAAAAGGTAATGAAGGCTATTATTCAATTACATTTCTACACAAAATATTCGAAAGGATGACATCCAATACGATGCAAACAAGAGGGTTGTGAAGCGAGAGTCAATGATACTTGTTGAATTCTCCTGCCAGCACATCTAAATTGATGAAATTCATTTTACTATTGCGTTAACAATGAATATCGTATGACTTAGTGTTTATAAACAAATAGATATATTCAGAACTCCATTTTCAGCAACGCAGATACCGTTGGCGGTTCTTCCAGTCCGCTACTTCAACATGTATATATCTATACTCTATACAAATAAATAAAATTGGAGTGCCTGTTTGTAATATTAAAATAGCCACTTTTTAGGGTTCCGTAGCCAAATGGCAAAAAACGGAACCCTTATAGATTCGTCATGTCTGTCTGTCTGTCTGTCTGTCTGTCCGTCCGTATGTCACAGCCACTTTTTTCCGAAAGTATAAGAACTATACTGTTGAAACTTGGTGAGTAGATGTATTCTGTGAACCGCATTAAGATTTTCACATAAAAATAGAAAAAAAACAATAAATTTTGGGGGCTCCCCATACTTTGTTTAAAAATAAACTAAAAACTATTCTTATAAATAAGGCATACTACACAATAAAAGAATTTATGGAAGACAACCACATATTTAAAATAAAAAATTAAATTTATTCAAAATTAAATGACGACAATTGAGAAAATAATATAATGTATGCTAAATTAAATTAAATGAAATTTGACATTATTAATAATTAAAAAATAAAATACCGTAACAAATTCAATCTATTAATATAATTTAATTCATGGAAAATTAGTCTATAATTATTAAATAAGTAAGATTAATGCAGCCTCTCCCTTGTCTCAAGTTGCTATGCCTAACAAGGTGCATGTGTCAATAAAATTGTATTCATATTGTATGTAATGTAATGTAATGACATGTGTTATGCAATAAAGAAATTATGAATTATGAATTATGAATTAGAACTGAAACTCAAAATTTTTTTTTTTCATCAAACCCATACGTGTGGGGTATCTATGGATAGGTCTTCAAAAATGATATTGAGGTTTCTAATATCATTTTTTTCTAAACTGAATAGTTTGCGCGAGAGACACTTCCAAAGTGGTAAAATGTGTGTCCCCCCCCCTGTAACTCCTAAAATAAGAGAATGATAAAACTAAAAAAAATATATATTGTACTTTACCATGCAAACTTCCACTTAAAATTGGTTTGAACGAGATCTAGTAAGTAGTTTTTTTTTAATACGTCATAAATCGTAAACCGCAATTTACCTCGATCAAAGTTACAACGAACTACAAGAACTTTTATATTATGTTACTTGCTGCTACGGAACCCTTCATGGGCAAGTCCGACTCACACTTGGCAGCTTTTACTAAGTGCATTTGGATGTATACACGCTACATATGCCAAAACAACATTTTTTACAATTTTTGTCTCTCTGTCTGTCTGTCTGTCGGTTTGTTCCGGCTAATCTCTGAAATGGATGGATCAATTCTGATGGGACTTTCACTGACAGTTAGCTGATGTAACAAGGAGTAACTTAAGCTGCTTTTATTTCAGAAAAAAATAGTTTGTTAGGCGATACGAAGTTCGCCGGGTCAGCTACTACAAAATATACAAGTGCAAACTAAACCGCTCTTATTATTTTTATCCTACTATCCACTAAAGATGAAAACAGTTTTCACCAAAAGCTTATTAAAACCTAGATTATTATCAGGCAATAAAGTTTTAGTAAGTACACAAATCTTATCTTCTAAAAGATGAGCTTATTGTTATTATCTTTAATCTTACAAAGCAGCTAAAGCGAATTATCTCCGAGAGCGAATTAGCGCTGAGAAAACTAACATTAACAGCCATATTAACAACATTTATGAAGACTAACTCCTAATTAGGTTCAGAGATTTGAATATTATCATAATCCAGCTCGTTACACCGCGCGTACGGCGATAACAAACATCAGCTAGTTACTTTTGGTTTGGAGCGTGTAACCAATTATAATTACTAATTAAATTCAGGATTTGGACTGAAATAAAAAGACGTATTGCCGATTTGGAGGCTGGTTTAATACTTGTTTTACATCCATGGTGGGCTCATCCGGTGGGCCGAGCACATTCGCTGAGCCTTCACATTACGTTCTTAGAACTAACTATGCTAATGCTGAAACAGCAGTAGGGGAAAGAGGGCTATTCATAACTCCTCCGACCCTAAGAGGGAAATTATCGAAAGGTTCGGGTGAAGAATCATTCCGATAATTTTTCTTAAACAATAAACATTTAGGCGATTTTAGCCAAATTATATAACTCAAAAATACAATAGAACTGGAAATTATTAAAGTAAAAGTGACGTATCCTAAAATTTCACTGAAGCTAAAGTTCTTTTGGTTACTCAAAACACTTTCTATCACTTCACTATGTTTTAATGAAAAGGCCATGTATTTCACTTCATCTAAATTAATTCCTTTCATATTCACTGCACTTCCTCGGTATTGTGTGGTATTGTCCATACGCAAATGGGGCAAGGCGACAATATGAATCCTTTCCACTACTTCAAATTCTACGAATATACGATGACGAAATGTCACAAGGCTCACCCATGGTTACCAGGTAAGTGCCAAATACATGTTGGTTACTGATATCTTCACCGCATTGCTTTGTTAAGGTCGTTTTCTACTATACAGGAGCCAGCTATCGGCATTGACTTCCTGAGCCCTGATCTCCTCGATTTGAATTTCTCGTTGTTCACAGGAATTATGATCTCGGTCGAATTTCATCAGCTGCTCCACACAGGTAAGTTCGTAGTATACTGCTTGATTGTCTACAGTGCATAGATGCTGATCGCCAGTAGACAATGGACGACAGGGTTTTATAAGCGGTAAGTATTTAAGACCTTTCGCCAGAAGAAAAAATAGGTAAGGAATATATCTTAAAATAATTATAGGACTTCTTATCGGTAAGTGGAACTTCCATTATAAATGTTATTTGGTTATTTTTTATAAAAGATTTTACACAAATAGTTTCCTCAATTTTCAATAAATTTTCTTCAAATGGTGGATACACTAAATTTCCATGGTTAGAAATCAAATTTAGATGATACAACAGTTCTGTTGAATTAACAATTGTTTTAACGCGGACCACGTAACAATATCATCGCGTTCCGATAAAA
Source organism: Thymelicus acteon (assembly GCA_951805285.1). Taxonomy (NCBI): domain Eukaryota; kingdom Metazoa; phylum Arthropoda; class Insecta; order Lepidoptera; family Hesperiidae; genus Thymelicus; species Thymelicus acteon. The sequence continues at coordinate 17,479,973 of OX638229.1, forward strand.
GTGCAGCTGCATCCTCTCTTAGTTTACTCGTTAAAACGTTAAAAACGTAGAGATCTTGTTCAACACTTCCTTTATACCGATCAATCAAATATTGGCATTTTCGCAAATAAAGGTTTAACTGTCTTTTATCACCATTAAACAACGGAATTAAATCAATAATTTCTTTTGGAACCGGTTCGACTGTCGTAGTAGTCGTAGTAGTCATTATTAATAGAGTAGAAACTAATTAGAGGCAGCAACTCACTTTAATTAAAATCCTATTAAATTTCACACACACACACATTATATTAAACAATAAAACACACAATTAAAACCACAAAACACAATAATGTTTTATGCACCATTAAAAGAAAAAATGTAAAAATTCAACATAAAACACAAAATTTTTAAAAGTTGTAAAAAAAAATTATAATCGCAAAAAAAATGACGATATTAGTCTATAAAAATATTAATCATTGAGTTTTAAATGATTTTCTATACTTATTAGTTCAATTAAATTACAATATTCAATATTAAAATGTAGAGTCTCTGACACTTACTTACTCTTTGTCTGCTTCTATTAACTCGTTACCGCCCGGCCACAGCTACTGGCGGCGCGGATTGCGGCGCGGCGAGCGGCGCGGCGGGCGGCGCGATTTGCGGTGGTATGCCACAGCTAGATTAGTTGCGACCGCGGCGGCGTCAGCGGTGGACGTACTTAGACTACTATAATAATATTACATTATATAATAATATTGATAAATAATCTGTAGATAAATAGCTACATTGTATTGTGTTCCTTCCTTGTGCTCTTTATGTATATTATGTTTTGGTGTACAAACAATAAAGTGTTAAATGTAATAAATAAATAAATAACATAACAATGTAAGCAGGTAATTGAGATACCGGCCATGTTTGTCATTATAAGAAAAACGAATACAAAAGGGTATGATGGAATGAGCTGTCACATGGATTATTAAGAAAATATGATGAGAACTAGGCTTTGAAGCAACCGATTGTTTTACTATTGTTCATGAAATAAAGATAAATATAATACATCAAGAATAAAAAATAATAAATAATAAGATAAATATAATACATGCTGAGTTCGTCCACCGATACGGCCGCGCGCGGCATTTGTTTCACTCGCGCACCGCGCAGTCCGCCGCCGCCGCGACTCTCACCGCGCCGCAATCCGCGCCGCAAAACGCGCCGCTGTAGCTGTGGCATACTCCATACGTTGTCTACCATTTGTTCTCGCCGCTCACCGCTTGCCGCGCCGCTCACCGCGCCGCCAGTAGCTGTGGCCGGGCCCTTAGGATCCGCGTGATCGCGGTACCTTTGAGTTCGAACGTGCTGGAACGTTCTCGGTAACCGACGGGTTAATAGAATTCTAAGAATAAGATAAGGCCTTATAATTTCATGTAGCCCTATCTGACTATAAAATAAAAAGAATGTTACATGAGCAAGTTTCGATCTCAAATATAACAATTAAAATTAAAATATGATTTGAAAAATACGGGAAGATTTAAGGACAAAGGACTGGCGAAAAGTTCTACTCACCAACCGCTTGCGACTCCCATACTCGATGATTTTCACACTCAAGATTCAAAAGAATATTTATTTGGTTCGAAGGATTTTCTCTACTCGCGTAGACGACATTCACTTTTTCTTGACGAATTTTGACGTCGGAAAAATGCGCTAACCACGAATTTACTTGAGAAAATCCTACCGGCTGCGCCACTTTTGGTTTGGAGCGTGTAACCAATTATAATTACTAAAATTAAACTAATTAAATTCAGGATTTGGACTGAAATAAAAAGACGTATTGCCGATTTGGAGGCTGGTTTAATACTTGTTTTACATCCATGGTGGGCTCATCCGGTGGGCCGAGCACATTCGCTGAGCCTTCACATTACGTTCTTAGAACTAACTATGCTAATGCTGAAACAGCAGTAGGGGAAAGAAGGCTATTCATAACTAGTTACATGACTGGAGTTGTTTAAAACGTCGAAATATTTACTAAAATATATAAATATTTACTATTCAACCGACACAAAAACGTAAATTTGTTTTACAGTTCGTCAGGGAAGTGAATTGTGGAGGTCCGGGTACTTTTAGAAAACGACTTTATTTACAGTGTTTCTTCTTCTTAGTTACTTCCCTTAAATAACACCAAATTCTAAATGAATATGTTATGTGATAACCGCACAGAAATGCGGTCCCTCGATACAAAATTAATGGACCGTATGTAATGTGCTGCCTAATGGTGGTACGGGTTTGAACAATTTTAAAGTTGTAAATAGTTATAAAATACTCAAAAAAAGTTCAGCCGAAGGTGAAAGTGCATGGAATCTATAATTCTTTATTCGAGGTCGATGCATATTATGTTGCTGTAGTTACATAATATTTGACGGCCTTGCTGCCATCGCAGCGATCGCGTAGCTTTTACAGTTCCATCTATATCGGACGATCTTCATCAGATTCTAATAATATATCGTAAGGCTTGGCTTCAACCCATTATGGCCCACTACTGAGCAAGGGTCTCTCCCGTTGAGGAGGCCTAGAGCATACCACGCTGCTCCAGTGCGGATTGATGGAGGGCGGAGGGGTTAGTGGCCAACCTAAGTGTTGAATGTTTTCATGCCGCCCGAAGGCCTCCGACATGGCTTAATGACTGTTATCTTACGACAACTGGGATCGACGGCTTTACGTGCCCTCCGAAGCACGGAAGTGCCCAAGAATTTTTTGCCACTAGCGGTCACCTATCCAACTACCGACCGCGCCAGCTGTTGCTTAACTTTGTCGATCACTTAGGATCGTTACACGCTGCCAGCCGGGCTATGAGCCCTTCAATAATTATATCGTGTACTAAAACAGAAAAAATGTACATTTACTTAATTAACGAAAACCCCAATTCAATCGGATCAGTAGTTTTTGAGACATCATGATATGTATATGAGGGAGGGCATCTGTATGCCAGTGCCCTTAGTCTTCATTGCGGTACATCTTCGTACATAAGGGTTGAATACAGACCTACCTTTTTTGAAGGTAGTTAAAAATACCACCAACCTTGTCATCCACGTTGAACTGGGACTAGAGCTACCTAGCTAGTCTCCCCGAGGTACTCGTATACACGTCACGGCCGAGATGCATCTGATGAAGGAACCAGTGGACGGAAACCATTTCACGTGTCGATGTGGGTAGGTTTTATTTAATTTCTATCCATTTTTGAATTTTTTTAGTTTTATTTTTTTCTGTGACATGAAAATTGAACATTTATTTATTTGACTATTTATTGACCTAAAAGCCTGCACCTCTCAGTTGCTCTAGATATCTCGATGTTCGGTTACCTGACCTCTCTGTATTAATTGTGGTCTTAATGTAAAAACACGCACTCACTTCATTAGAAGTTACAGGGGAACTCATGACGGAGGCTGTAGTACAATTAGTGCACGAAGTCTTTTTAACAGGGTCTTTAATAAACATGTCAATAAGTAAAGAAAGCTCCTTGTTGTTTGGCTAATTCCGCGGCGCGGCCGGAATATGTGCCAGGTTAATTTCTCCGTGCAGGCGCATAGGCAGCCCTGAATAAATTATACTGGCCACATAAAAATGTTCCCTCAGAAATATACCGCGATGTATCAGACTCAGAAAAATGAAATGAACTCGTATTTATACAACAACATACATCTTTATAGACGGTTAAACTTCTTTCTACTCTTATTTTTATGTTTCGATTAATATTAGATTAATTAACTCTCTCGAACTTGTGTTGTAGACATAATACCTACTTAGTAATATTTAAAAGGACAAGGCTAAAATAGGTCAAAGCGTCCCTCAGAATAGAATTCGTGATCTCGCGTAATCTACAATCTGCAGACAAGTTGTTGGGAACTACCGCCGATAGCGCAGCCCGATCCATTAGGGCCACGGCACAATTAATTTTGTAAACGTGGTTGAATTATTACGAGAAATTGTAATTTATTTGACCATGTGTGAGCCGGCTAAGGTTGGACCTCACATATTACAGGTCAATCCAAATGTATACCTTTAGGTACTTTAAATACAGAATTTCCAAAGTATTTAGCCGTCTTTTTAAAATATTTTAGCCAAACTACTCGTCGTGTTCCGGCTGGGGGCTGAGAGCCAGTTCTTTCTTTCTTTTTCTTCTCTCTTTCTTGGCCGGCAACGCATCAGTGATGCTTTTGGTGTTTCTGATATCCATGGGCGACGATAGCCGCTTACCATCAAGTGGACCGACCGGCAGCTCGTTTTCCGGCTATTTCCATAAAAAAAGTACCTACACACTAGTTCGTTTAATTTAATAGAGGTAAAAATTTCTTAGTTAAAATCCTCATGTTAGAGCGGGCTTCTCCGTCCTCTTGTGCTCAGTAATTCTCTTGTCTCGCCCCTTAATTTGCTCGGTGTATTGTACGCCAGAAATTACTCCATTCATTTCGTTCCTTTTGAAGGTTCTCAAGTCAATGACAGAGTTCGCGCGCCCTAATAGATACTCTGAGGCTTCGAATATCGCCGCTCAGAAAACCCCCTTGCAGGACGCAACAGTTACCTCGGCGAGACTTAACGCCGCCCAAATCCTATAACAAGGGAGTAAAGTTTAAATTGGCTCGTCTTAGGAGATTTATTATTAGTTAGGCGGGATTATCTCGAGTGGGATGTCATCGCCGAAGTTAGGTTTAATTAAAGTTGGCAGTGGAAGGCGGTCGCCGGTTTAAGTCCACGATTCCTCGTTAGGAATTGCAGTTCGTTAAGTATTTGCATTTTGTGTATCGCCGCTCCATTCTCTGGATCGAGAGTTAATTCTTTGTTAAGTGGCGGCGTCGGCGGTGCTCCTCCTGCCCGGCACTCCCGACTGCTCTTCCGCAATTTAATAAACTTAATTGTGCTCAAAATTAACTTTTTAATTCCATTGTGCTTCCGTTGGCAGCTGCAACTGGTCAGATGATATTATGTTGATATAATGTCCTCTTTCATGACTAAGTGGCGATGCTCCGTGCGAATCGGATAAAGTCCACATGATACGCCCGCGCGCCCGGCTGCCCGGCTGCCCGGCTGCCCGGCTGCCCGGCTGGAGCTACACGATACACGACCTGCTTGTGTCTTACCTGTGAATCAATGATACGCACCTGTCGACCGTGACGTCCAGTAAAGTGAACGCAGGTTCATTTAATACAAATCTTGAGTGACCGTTAATTCTCATTTTTACCCGACTGCCAAGGAAGGGTTATGTTTTTCGCGAGTATCTTGTAGGTGTGTGTGTAATATTCATTATTACCAGTATCTCCCAAACCACTGAACGGATTTACATATAATTAAGATATCGTAAGATTCGTCTTGATAACCCAAGTGTTCTTGGATAAGTGAAATTAAAAAAAAACAAATATGGTGGCTGTGAGATGCCATTGTTTGAAGTATCAAAAAGTAAAAATAAATCGAATAATATAATAATTATGGGTGTCAAATTAAAGAGCCCACCATAAGGATTTCAAAAAGGAAGATAGATTTTTTGACAGCAAGCGGGTTTTTTTTATTTTTTAATGTATCCTAGTTGAAATTAAATGTTTTGCACATAATCCTATTTCATATAGTTATAGGATGATTGCTTCACTCGACCGTAGAATAAATACCTTGCACTATGAAACCATGCTCGCTATAATATACAATTATACATACTTATGTATATTATGCTCGCGTTGTAAAATTCGATAATAGGCCGCTACTGCGGGCACCCGCGCGGCCCGCGCGCCTCATAAAAATGAGATGAGATGAGATGAGCCATTCAAACAGATACATTAATTTGGGCATTTAATGTGCTTGTAAGCATAACCATGCTTATCACGGCTGTTACTGTTGTATTTGTTTATTTTGACTTCCCCAAGCCTCAACATACTCATCCAACGGAGTAAGAAATAACAATAAGGATAGAATACGCTTTTTCAATAAGAGGAAAACATTGTCAATTCAAGCAAGCCATTTCTTATATCCTTCAGTCAGATGCTCGCGGAAACTGTAACAACTGGTACTACAACAAGACAGCTTTGTCTATGCAATGATGACTTCTATGACAATAATACCGCTTAAACAATAGCACTGCCACTTCTACGCAATTTTACATAAAAAAGTAGCAAAGAAAACAATACAAAATATGGCGTGTATCTGTTTAAAAACATTATACAGGGTGTCCCGTAAGTAGTGGATCAACCGAAGAGGGCAAATAGCCTGATGGTTTCACTATCTCATATGTCAAAAAATTACCTTAGTAAAACCGTTTTCGAGATATTGATAATTTTTTTTAATTTAGAAAATTCAATAATATGAAGTTTTATTCCTTACCCCTTTGCGTAGCGTCGATCTATAGAAGTTTCACTTCAAACATTGCATAATTTTTTTAGGGAAAAACAAAGATTGAACAAAAGAAAGATTGATTGATACACAAAACTATAATATTATAATGTTATTTATAATAATATTTATTTTATAATTTTAGTGAGTGTTAATCGAACATAGGGACAATATTCTCCTGTACCTAATATAATGATTATACTCGTAGAACGTGAGTGGCGTCGCCGCGGGTGGCGGGTGGTCGTCGACGGCGGTATTAATTTCAAGACTCAGCCAGTGTCAGGCGACAGTGGCGCCCCCAGTCTAGCGGCTTTCACCGTGACAAGCGACGCAGACAATGGCTCTCGGATCTCACTCATTTAAAGGTTATTGCAGGTTATTATATCTATAGATGATAACTTCAAAAATATTTGTGTCTTAGTTTCAGTACCTACTACATCGCAGTGTAATCGCGATGCGCGACCGCCCGGGCGCCCGACTGGTGTCCGGCCTACACGACCGTTCTGTTTAAGAGACGTCATAAGTATTTTGCAAGAGAAATATAAATATAAAATTTTAACTTACTATTATAACACGACACGAAGTTCGTATTAAATACAACTATAATAAAAAAAAACGTAAACGTGTACTTATGTACGCGCGTTAGAAGTTATACTTTTTTGGCATCAAAAAAAAAACATTATCCATTAGGACAATAACATACATGTAGTGTTGGGGATTGGAGCCGTGGAGCCGTGTAGTTCGCCGCGGCGCCGTGCGGCGTGCGTGTGTCGTATGTAAAGTGTTAAATTGATGAGGGAGCGCCGCCATTTGTAACGGCATTATGTGCTTATTAGATAAATGACGGTTATAATTAGCGACGCCGCTCTCACCGCCCGCCGCGCCGCCCGCGCCGCCCGCGCCGCCCGCCGCGCTGCACTGCACGATACGCGATACTATCGCCTATGCATATTGAACTTTAAGACGATATTGCAGTGCAATATCCCCCAGATGTTATTATATCACTGTATTAACTAATTTATACTGCTTCGGCTGCAAATGTAAGGAGCGTAATGTTTCATAGTTTATATCATTTCCATTTTGTATCAGGTGGGAACTTTGATGTATTTTTAGTCTTGACCTAAAAAAACTCCTAAGCGCTAAGCCTAAGCAACAACTCATAATTTTCGCACTGCTGGGCTCGGGGTCTCCTCTCACAATGTGAGGGGTACAGCCCATAGTCTACCACATTGGCCAAGTGCGGACTGATAGACTCCACTCCACACACCTTTCAGAACTTTTTATGGAGATCTCTCCGGTGTGCAGGTTTCCTTACGATTTTACGATGGATTTGAACTCGGGCCCCTGCGTTCGGGAAATCGGGAGACCAACGTTCTAACCGATAGGCTATCACTGCTTAAAAGACTCAAATGGAAGGAAAGTTATATATTACGTTAGCGTTCGCTGTTTTTATTTACGTCAAAATAGGAATCTCGAAAAGCGGGGTTCCGTCGTCATCTATGACAGAGTTACACACTTTGGGATACTAAAGTGCTTAAGGCTTCTCTATGTATATCTAATTTAGGTCTAATTAGTCAAACCCCGGTTTAATTTAATTGAGTTTCGGCGTTTGACTGTCCAAATTATAATAGTCTCTCCTAGATTTGACTAAAATACATCAGTCAATAAAGGCCGAAATAGAAATCTTTTTCGGGGTTTGCCTAAAGCCGTCAATCCTAGTGTTTGATAAGACAAACCTTGGAGAAAACTTAAGTGTTTCTTGTTCACAGGTCAATCGAGACTACATGGGGACCATGTGTGCATTTATAGTACGATAATAATCATGTTGACTATCGATTGAATACAATTCGAGTCATGCATGACGCTCATAATGTCGGAGTGTTCAAGTCATTCCAACGTAATTGTAAGGACACTAGTGGATCCGTCTACCTCTCCGTCTCTTTCTCCCAATCCATCTCTCTCTCCCACTCTCTCTCTCTCTCTCTCCTTCTCTCTCTCCCACTCCCTTTCTCTCCCTTTAAGTTAATTTTGGTTTTTAACTATAAGCTTACATATTATTAATGAAATAAATGATAAATTTTCACATTTCTGAGTTCGAAGATAACGAAGTTTTGTACAAACTTACATCCCTTATTTTTACTCCTTATGGGATGAAATTAATTTTTGTTTCTAATTATAAGCTTACATATTAATTTTCACATTTCTGATTTAAAAAATGACGAATAAACATTTACAACGTCTTAATCTAACTAACCCCTTACGGGATGAATTTCGAGAAAACCGTGATACAGTTTTTTTTGTGTCTCTTATTTTTATAAGCTTATTACATAATCATATGTACTTCAAAACTGACAAAGTTTCGATACTAACTTGCACTTCCTTAATTATCCCTTTAGGGGATGATTTTTCCAAAAAACGTAATACTCCCAAATTTTGTTTCTAATTTTGAGCTAATATATAAATTTTCATGTTTTCAACTTCAAAAATGACGAAGTTGCGTACTGTTCCGTCCCCTACATTAACCATTTATGGAAAAGCTTTCCAAAAAAATGTATTAAAGTTAATTTTTGTTCATAACTATAAACTTACATAAAAATTTCATATTTATAACTATAAAACTGACGAAGTTGGTTTGTATGAAAGTGACTTCCAACCCCTATTTTTACCCCTTAGGGGATGAATTTTCAAAAATCCGATAGCCTATGACACTCACAAATAATGTGACTTTCTATTGATAAAATAATTTTTAAAATCTGTTCAGTACATCCAGAGACTACCCACTGCAACGTCGCAAACTTTAACTCTTTATAATATTAGTATAGATTAGGATATGTTACCTGTTACTGTTGTTTACATGTCTCAACTCTATTTGAATTCGAATTAGCAAGACGAGGGAAAATGTTGCTTTCATTGACCCCCCATAAATTCCTATAGGAGTGATGTACTGCCGCTCGCTACGGTTCAATTAGTTTCAATTCGTTTGTGGAACGTTACTCAATTACAGCGGTTTATTTGCTTAATTAAATCCGTCGCCGTTCACCTGAGGGGAGGCAGCGAGGCGCGAGGCAGGGGAGGCAGGGATGATACGAAGCAGGCGAGGCAGCGAGGCAAGCGCCGCGACGGGGCGAGCCGCTACCTGTGGGGACAGTTGCATGTCCGGCGTGGGGCATATTGCGAGCTCCGCTTCCAATAGGTTCTTCAGAATTCAGTGAAAACTTTGATAGTTTTCCACAAAACCAACAGAGACTAGACCTATGTCAAATAATGTTAAAACCGTTGAAAATTTTAATTCCACGATATTGACAGACAATTTGAACATAAGATTTAATGAATAAACAAATAAAAACTAGCTTCAGGACTGCAGAGTGCAGTGTACAACACACGCATGTGGAACTTTGTTTAGACGGTGTAATTAATGAAGTACATAGTGCATACAGGTGGAAGTCACGGAGGAGCTCCGGAGATCCTCACACAGGCCATTTGCAATGCGTTCCAATGACTGCAGACTGCGCGGTCCTCCGTCTCTGGCGCGTTCCGACTCGCGGCACCGCGGAGATCCGCGCTCCTTTAATGATTCAAGTTAAGAGGTTCCTTAGAAAGCGAGTAAGTATACAATTTAAAAGAATCATTTGGCAAGGCATTGTTCCGCGCAGATAGCCGCAAGACGAATGCGGCGCTATTTGCGGGCACTTCATAAGTATCGCGGCGGCGCGCGTCGGCGGCGCGGCGGCGCGGCGGCGGCGGGAGAGATACGACGGCGATTTATCGCCACTCCGCGATATAAGTGCTCTCCTCGCCGCGCGCTCCCCTGGACATTTACTATTTGATAGTGCACACGGCCGCGCTGACACTACTGAGCTTCTCGTGTTTGCAGCCGGCAATCGCACATGTGACATGACTAAAAATAATGATTTACACGTCGATATTTAATATTCCTCATCCTGGTTCCTCGCTTTACTAAGGCCGCAACTGAAGCAATTATTGCTAGTTATTTAAATTAAACGTTATAATTTTCTCACAAGATTCTCATCTCAGCGGTTAAACCTTAAAAACCTTAAAAGCGGTTAAAACATTGCCTACTAAGCATGCACATTCTATCACTAACATAAAAATATTTTGCATGCCTTATTACTATTATGAACAGTTTGTAAAGTAGTAAATTTACTAACAGGTGCATCGCTGCCAAATCCACTAACTTAAAGCACTGTAAAAATGATCTGAGCCGCGCCGTGCGCTTGGCAAGCTGCTCGTTCCGTTTCGTTCAGACACGAACGCGACGGTATCCACTAAAAATATTTTCAAATGCGTTTTAAATTTTCTTAAAAGTGTGACGCAAGAAGCTGGAAAGATAAATTATTTACGCTCCGTAGAAGGAGCGGGGTGCGACCGGCGCGGCGCGGCGGCGCGGCGGCGGCGCGGGCGAGCCGACATCGTCATTTTAATTTAAACACACAATTTTCTAGATTCGCTCGTAACTCATAAAGTATGCGAGGCTGCCCCTTGCGAGTTTGTCGTCGCTATCCTTTCCTAATAATCGCAGTACAAATATTTAATTCCTGAATGCTTCGAGCGCTATTAACTATGTTAATCTACATATTTAAGAACACTGACAAAAAATGTAATGTCTATCGGAAATGACGTGTGAATGGCGAATGGCGATTGTCGTACTACTTTCTCATTTTATTACCAACTGTCACGGCCACCATGCTAGATATGTACATCTACGCAGACTGAGGAATTAAGAACTGGAGTTGTGGGCACAGGGACTGACTCCAGTCGGTTCTGTCGTGTGTGGCAGCTGGCAGGACAACATGAATAAACACGATACGTCACATGGCTCGGCTTCATCCCATTAACGGCCCACTACTGAGCACGGGTCTCTCCTCTTGAGGAGGCCTAGAGCATACTCCACCACGCTGCTCCAGTGCGGATCGGTGGAGGGGTTAGTGGCCAACCCACATACTAGCTACTCACAACGTAGATACGTCACATACTCACCCGAAATATACGATAGCATTCATTATATTATGTTTAGTATCCAACCTGAACAAATTTGATATGACTGATACCCGCAACCCGATAACATACATGAATGTGGCACGAACGAACCCGGGACCCCGCGCTCTGCAGCCCGTCACTAGCTACTACCGAGTAAAAAGATAGTTGAAAACGCAACGTAGGTAGTTAGGTACGCAAAATGTGTATTTTGTAATCGTTACAAGTAGAAATAGATTGAACAATTTTGAGTTTTACATTTTATATTTTTAAAAGTTCCTCTCAAATTAAAATATGTACAATTGCAGAATATCCGCGAACAATGCTGGTTAAAACAGCCAGCACTTCTAAAATAACAAACATCGTCGACGACGCAAATTTCAAATGAACTACTTTGTGAACTTGCAAAAATACACAGTCGGAATGACACCATTGCACAAAACATGAACTAACTCGCACAGTACATTGTCAATTGCCAACTGCGGGGTATTACGTGCGCCATTCTCAGCCAGCAATGTATTGCGTCGCAAACGACGGGTGGCGTTCGGGCGATCCCCGCAGCGTAATAACAGCGCTTTAAAACTGAATTCCGCGCTCCTTGCCGCTTCCCGGCTCCGCGGCGATTCTGTTTCCACCTGCCTGGACATGACGCCTCGTTACATGCAAACATCATACGCGACGCTGCGAGCGCTCGATACCCGACCCTACTGCGTGGCAATAGAGTCGGCGAGCCAGCAGTTGGATCGTTCGTCGAGCGAGCCGAGCGGGTGCGGTGCGCGGTTTCTAATTTGGGCGCGCGGTCGCAGCTCCCGAGTGCATTGTCATAGATTATTACATTACGTAGCGGAGATAATAGCAAATATTACCGAATTTGCTAGTAAAACCGACCGGGACGTTATGCATGCTGGTTAATAGCATTTTCTGATATCCTGAAGGCTTTCCTGGCTTATTTGTCGCTCAGGGAATAGTCGGTTAGAATGCAAACGAGCTTTGTATGATTTGGAACGCGAGTGTAGCACGAGCCCGGCACGCGGCACACAGCGGACACACGCTACGGAGCTACAGCCGCTACAGCTACAGCGCTACGAGCGGGTTCCGTAGCAGGGCGAGCTGCACCGGACGGCAGCGCCATCTACGTCGGATACTACGTAGTTGCGTACTACTTACAACAATAAAAGTTATTTTAAACTTAAGATATTTGTAACCCGCCCTCGCTTCGCTTCGGGAAACTTCTGACCTAATACTCATAACCTCACCCGAATCAATTTCATTTTACAAGTATTATATTTACCTTGGCCTGAAGTTGGCGGGTGCGATTAAAATCGAATGAAACGATTGATGGTTGCGGGCTGTTTCAGCGGGCAGATTACGATATATTGATTAGAAGTGGAATGTAAGACACATGCAATTATTTCTTATCAAGATTTGCATGTAAAAGTTGCGTTCAATTTTACATTTTCAATCTGCGTGTAAACAGTTGCTTATAATTTTGAATGCAAACAAAAAAATTAAATAATTTGCGGAAATGAAATAATTGACACTAGTTAAGGTTCCGGTGAATTTAGCAATATTATAAAAAATATTATAAGGTGCGTTTACGAAGAATGTTCGTTTTGGCATTGTGTCTTACGTTGCAGGATGTTGGTTTAAGTCAAAGCCAGTTTTAATATTTCTTCATAAAAGAAAGGTATTTATTAATTGTAACTACAATAGATACATAAAAGCAATCAGCCCATAAATTACTAGTCACAGTTCTTATTTATAAAAACAGATTCATTTCCCGAATAAAAATTATACCACTATTTACTCGAGTGTGCCCAACATCCAAAGCGATTCCCTCGCGCAATCAATTCAGAAATTTTCGTGATTGAGCTTAACAAACATTTGAGCTTTCATATATTTTATAAAAACGCAGTTTTGCTTACGTTATATAAATTTTCCAATACAGAATATCCAATACCCGCGAGCCAGTAGCGCGGGTCCTTCGCTTCGTCTTACGTCAGCAAAGCATCGGTGATGCATTTGGTGTTCCCGATGTCCATGAGAGACGGAGACATTTACCATCAGATACCTCGTCCGCTCGTGTGACGACCATCCCACACCATCCTCACTGGCAGAGTGGCAGAGTGGCAGTTCACATCAAAGTATTATTTTTGGATAACATGTAGAACTAAAGTGTATTTATTATATCGAAATAAGCTTACCTATAGTAATATACACTAAATTCACTAAAATCAATATTAATGAACTATGTTCAAATTACCTGAAGGCTCTCGTAAACATATCTACGAGTTTACGAGTGGTTTTAATTAAACTCAGTTCGTCAACACTCCCCTTCCCTCCGCCCCTCCCCGCCCCCCGCGGGTCCGCACTGACCGCCGACCGATATGTTAATACTGTCACTTGGAACACTTTGCCAGTTTGCTCGTATGTTATACGTACTTGTCCATAAATAGCCATCGACTCAACCACTCAATTGCTGAAGATACCCCTTGCCTCCATTACTAATAAAACTGGGCAAGTGCGTGTCAGGCCACGCGCAATGTACTCGTAGGGTTCCGAACTAGTAAGTTTATCGACTATTACTCATTAACTACTTATGCTAACATATTTCCTTGTAAATTCATCATATAACCTATTTTTGAGAATTTTTTCACTTGTTTAACTCCAACCGTTTAGCAGCAGGGGGGACACACAAAATTAGCACTTTAAAGCCAAATATTTCGCAAACGGACCCCTTATTCCAAAAATGGTCTTGGAAGACCCATAATATTTTATAAAGACCTTTTCAACGACACCCCACACTATAGGGTATGCGATAAATAAAAAATTCATCCTCACGTTACCCCAATTCTTTCTTTCTTTTTCTTCTCTCTTTCTTAGCTGGCAATGCATCAGTGATGCGTTTGGTGTTGCTGATGTTCATGGGCGACGATATCCACTTACCGTCAGGTGGACTGTCAGCTCGTTATTTCACAACCAACGACACAACACACGAGTCACGCGACTCAACTCGCTGCCGATCGTGAGCAACGTTCTGTACCCTTGACACATCTTGACACCACCGGCTTGCACCGCTGCAGCACTGGTGATGTAATGGTACAACACGATGCAACACTCGACACAGCCACTTGTGTCGTGTCTCCTACACACATGCACGCGTTATTTATTATCCCCTCATTCGTTTCATTTCCTCTCTCGTCCTTTCTAGCTTGTATGTAATTACATAAGTGGATATCGATGGCACCGGCTCGTCAGGCTGTAGGAGTACCTACAGCTCTGTCGCTGGGCGGACACGGAGCCCTCGTGGGATGACCGTTACACAACAACGGCCACACAATAGTCTGGTCAAATTAACAGAACAATTTATTCCAGAATAAAGATTATGATTGATTGATAGATTAATAATAGTCTGGTCAAAATAGGGGTACGGTAGGTTCGCATTTAGTTACATTGAGCTGTAAGTTCCTGCTGGGTTTGGGTGCTGTGTGTTATGACAACTTAACATCTCGCCACATTCAGAATGTTTGAACGGTTTTCAAAAATAATAAACATGCAGCAGGTATCTTACGAGCTGTAGTTTTATTAATAATATTTTTTAATAATATTGCAGCCAACATTCTCGGCAACTCCCGGCCCGGCTCTCCGCCGCGATCATACCTAACGTTGTTCATTAAGTTCGTTATTGGATCGACTTTAGTCACGCTCGTTATAATTACCTATGTAAATTCACTGAAAATCTTGGTCTGGAGGTCGACGCTGCGGAGTACTGAAATCGTGACTTATCCGCAGAGATTACCAATTATAGTAGTATTGACAAAAGGTGAATTTACTCACAATGTACAAATCTACCTTGGTATCATTTGACTGAAGAGCTTTCTGGATCTATTTATAAATAAATAAATAAATAGTTAACACATTGTTGTAGCATGCATTAAATATACATTAGCATTAAATATACTAACTGTTATTTCACAATACATTTTGGACAATATTATGTATGTTAAAAAATACTTTGATACTTTTCTTAAAAAGAGTAATGTTCACAATATTAACACAAGAAATAAGGCTAGACTGATTGTGCCTAGTTTTAGACTCAGCAAAACTGGTGGCTCGTTCATGGGTAGATGTGTAAAAATCTATAATAAAATCCCATTAGAATTAACAGAAATGCCATATTGTAAATTAAAAACTCATGTAAAAGGTATTCTCATGAAGAAAGCATATTACAAAGTTGATGAGTATTTAAATGACAAGACTGCTTGGACATGAGTTTTTTTTATATTAAATATTGCAATAAGTAGTATTAAGTGCTGTCTGTAACTGTGAGTAGGAAAAAAATTATCGCGGGAGTTTCTTGCCGCTTCTTCTCCCGGGACCACTCACGGTAGGGATTTGTTGAAGCGATGGCGTTAATTGACTTTCGAAAAGTGTTTGTAACAAACCTACTTCGAATAAAAATTCATTTCATTTCATTTCATTTCATTTCATGATTGTGCACGTATTGTTATATAGGGTGTCTCAGTAAGAGTGCACTTTTTAAAATTGGAATAAATTTTTTTCATGCAAGTGGCAACTCTGAAATTTGACAGTTGTCACCTCTGTTTATTCCGTTATAATTGTGAAAACTCATTACAAAAATGGGGAAAGTTACGCTGAAACCGCTCGCAAACTTCACCAAATTTTCAGCCGAGAAAGTGCACCTAATGTGTCAACCATTCGAAGAGTGGTCAAAAAATTTGAAGAAACTGGGTCAATTATGGATAAGAAGAATCCTTTGCGTCAACGTACCGGTCGGTCTCTTGAAAACATTGCTGCTGTAAACGAGAGTGTCGCCAAAACCCGAAAACATCAATTCGACATCGTTCTCAAAAATTTCAAATTTCACGAAGCACTACGCAGCGAATTTTGACTAAAGACCTTCACCTTCATGCTACAAGATTCAGTTAACTCAGGAGCAAAGTGAAGTTGATGCCAATTTTTCGAAAAAAGTCATTTTCTCCGATGAAGCGCATTTCCATATGAATGGCTTCGTGAATACACAAAATTGTCGAATTTGGGACTCAGAAAATCCTCATGCAATCTATGAGAAACAAATGCACCTACAACGAGTAACTGTCTGGTGCGGATTTTGGTCAGGCGGCGTGATTGGACCTTACTTTTTTGAAAATGAGGCCGTTTCAGCAGGACGGCGCAACCAGCCACACCGCGCACGAAACAATCGACTTATTGCAGCAACGATTTCCAGAACACATTATCTCACGGAATTCTGATGTCAACTGGCCACCAAGATCGTGCGATTTAAAGCCGTGCGATTTTTTTCTTTGGGGTTTTGTGAAATCTCGGGTTTATGCGAATAAACCCGAAACAATTCCTGAACTCAAATCGGAAATCCAACGCGTCATCGGTGAGATACAGCCACATCTCTGTGAAAAAGTCATGCAAAATTTCATGAAAAGAGTAATGGCCTGTCATCGGAGCCGTGGGGGTCATTTGCTGTATATTTTATTCCATACTTAATCGGAACATGTCGTCTTTACAATACAATAAAAATATCACAACTCTGTCATAAAATATTTGTTTTTTATTTTAAAATGAAAAAGCGCACTCTTACTGAGACACCCGTTATTTAGCAATGCATTACACTTTCTGGTACACCGATTAGTATAGCAGTAAACATTGTGACATTGGGACATAACATCTATAGAAAGAATTATCGATAATCGGTCCGAGTCAACGTAATCGCTAATCCAATGTAAAAAAGAATAGTTTCCTCAAAGCATCATTAAGGGTGAGCAGTAGGCTAGCGTGAGGGCGGGGAGGATGCGAGGGGTTCGCGAGGGGTCGCGGGGGGCTCGCAGGCACCGTCTTGCGTATTATTGTAATCCTCGTCAAATTGCCGACGCACGCCACAGGTGGCGTTGATGAGTGGAGCGACTTTGAAGATAGATCACCTGCAGATGAGAGCCATTAGCCCCGCCCGGAGCGCCCGGAGCGCCCGCCGCGCCGCCGCAGCCGGCCGTACGTGCCAATACATACTGTCTGACGTCATTGCTATCTTATTGCTGATGTACACGAACCACAGATGTTTCAGAGGAAACGAAGGACACTGCTAAATCTAACTTAGAGAATTGAAGATTTTAGGATTAGTATGAGCAGCGTTAAAAGAGATTTTATAACACAGTGTGACCTAAACGTGAAAGTCGGTCAGTTTCCATGCGTAAAGTAGTCGTTTTTTACACGGTGTGCAAAATTCGTGCAGAGTTTCCTATTAATGCAACACGTTTCGGACGAGTATCACGTCGTTGTGGTGCCCATGTCGCACATAGGAACTGACAGTTAACACTAATCATTTTAAATTTTCCCGTAGGTACCGTACCGTCCCATACCGTGCCGTACCGTGCCGTACCGTGCCGTACCGTGCCGTACCGTGCCGTACCGTGCCGTACCGTGCCGTACCGTGCCGTACCGTCCTCTACAACGGACGTAGTGGAATCAGCTGCGAACACCGGGCTCACCGGGCTCAGTTTCCATAGTAAATCTGACACGAGTTTTCACTTCGGATTTGCTTCCTATATCGTTTAGTTCGCAGTTTAGAAACCGTGGTCATCGGTTACTATGTCGATAGGTTCGACACATAAAGGGAGCTACAAAAATTTTATTCGGAAAAAAAATCTTATGTTAGGCCCTTTGTCCCTTGCTCAATTAGCATAGCATTAAAATAATTTTTTGATGTCTGTATGTATCACAAACACAATTCACTCTTCTAGCATTCCATTGGAACTCTTATGTTTATTTGCTGCTGACACCCACACTCCCGAAATGCAAAGTTTCACGTTACAAATAAAGTCCGAAAACGCAAAGTTAAACGACGTAAGTGTCCCCGCTGTCCCCGGCCGGGCGCCCGGGCGGGCCCGCTGTCCCCGCTGTCCCCAGACCCCACTTTATTAAAAGCAAAGAAAGCGGTGTTTGTATCTCGCGTGTGTATTTACATGAGAGGTTACAGTAGTGACGGGAACTGGATTTATCGCTTGTTTTGCGCGCCGCGCGGGGACATCGCACGTCGCTGTGTGCGCGCCGGCCGGAAGGGTCTTTGTTTTTTTTTATAATAATTGTTACGTAAACGGCTGTAGTTTAATGTTTTATCGTATTCATCATTACATCTACAATACTTATAATTACTAAGTAACGAATTTTCATACAATCGGAATTAGAACCTTACCAAAGTAAGTTGTGCTTTGGAATAGCAATAAAAATTTACAATGGATAAAAAGTTATAAAGTAATTGATTTAAATGGTTTTTGTGCTTGAAATATGCTATCACAAATCGCATATAAATTGCTCTCATAAAAAATAGGTACTTTTTACCAAGTTTTTAATTATGCAGGTCGCTGGTCGTTGCAATCGATTGAAAACTTACGAAACTTAGCCACTTGACTAAATCCGAGTAGACCGACGTTGCCCAATTTCGTCAGCCTCACCCTCGCGCCCTCGTCTGTCCTTCGCCTAGTTTTGATTGCGCTGGTACAAGTGAAAAAGACGAAAAAAACAAAAATGAACTCTTCTTTCTTTCAACATAATTGTTGTTGGTGATAACGACCACATTCCGCCGTAACAAAAAGATCATGATTTGGGTCAACGTGGCGAACGTGTTAACCTTAATTGTCCGTTAACTGACTCTGAGAGTGAATTTTTTGTAATTCTATATGTACTAAAAACGATTTATGTAACTGTCGGCGACCAACATACATAGTTTGTAAATGTATCTGTATGTATATGTGTGTAAAGAATGTTAAACGAAGAAAGCATAAAAAATTACAGAAATACGTCGCATTCCATGTTAGAGCGAGATAGCGATATGTTGCCGCACTGTTCTTACAGTGCCATATAGTTAATAATCGAATTTATGGTTGAATTAAAGTATATACATGAATAGAAATGAATAAATTGAGTAAATGTATATTTCGAATAATAATTTACGTAAATAACATCGTAACATTTGTGATAAATTTGAAGAATTATTACGTAAGTATTTTTACTATACATTTTTAGTTTTTTGCTTGTAGTTTTTGTAATTATTGGGTTACGATGTTGTTATTATGTTTTATAGATAGATGTTTGAGAGTTTTATTTATTGTATACAACTTTAGTGATAAGTAATAAAGATTTACCCCGATTAGGGAAGAAACATTGAAATAAGAGGTCAAATCCTAATGTAAAATTGTTAGATTTTGTCGAATAAGTTTTTATGTGATAATGCTGTATAAATGATGAATATTGGTATCGATAGGTCTCGCTGAGACGATTGTAACGATATATGATACATGTGGTTTTCTTGATGAATAAAATGGATAAACTGATAATCAGGTCGGGCGATAGCGTAAATAGTTACGCCAAGTACATTTTTGAGGCCGAAATAAAGGGGCTTTCAATATGGTATTGCTGGGCCGTACATTAGAGAATCAGATTTTTAGTAAAGTGGGGAACACCAGGGAACAAGACGAACAAGGAACAACCAGGAACAGCAAGAAGAAGCCAAGAAGAATACCAGGACTTCGAAGAGGATGATTGCTGCCATATGAGAAGAATACTAGGACTTCGAAGAGGATGATTCCAGCCCAACAAGAAGAATACTAGGACTTCGAACAGGATGCCAGCCCAGCAAGAAAAAGAAGAATAATAGGAAGAATCGAAGAGTAGCTTCGAAGAATAATTAGAAGATATCGCCCGGCCTGTGACTCAATGGTTTGAGAATAAATATTGTTTCTATCACGTCGAATTCCTGTAACAGGACGTCAATTTCTCAAACCCGAGCACAGCCGTAAAGCCTCCACGAGGGCCCGATCAAGGAGCAGTGAACAGACGTAGCCCACGGGCGACACGCGTACTCGTTCCCCGCCACCTTGGGTCCCCACCTCGTGGTTGACTCCGAGGAGTCAGGGCATCGGCGCACCAGTCCTCAGTGCGCACCCGACGTTCCGCTGCCGGCGCGGGTTGTGGACTCCGTTTCCACGCCCTATCTGCGGAGCGTCAAGTCGGGGGTTATCGAACCCAGCGTGACGTGACTGGACGTCGGCCGTTGTACTTCGGCCACCCCGGTCACCCACCACGCAACAGCTGGTCCTTCGAGCCGGATCTGAGGAAGACATCAAGATGCCAATCACGAGGAGCCAACGCAACGTACCCCAGCGCTCAGCGGGTTCCGAGGGCGGAACAGCCGCGTCGAGCAGAGAAGCGCGATCCAGGATGGGAGGGGCTGCGTCTGAAGCGACATCAGGAGGCACGACGGGTACCACGATGATGGATGGTACCATTACAACGGGCGGAACAACGACGTGCGGTACCACGACGGGAGGTGGCACCACGATGACCGGTTCTATGGAAGCAACGTCAGGTATGTTTGCTTACAGGGGAACCGCGGGCGGAATCATCGACGATGAAGTGACTCACCAGAAGGCACCAGAACATAAGTCGAACTCGACTTTGGTACCGGCTGGCTCGAGTCGACGAGCGCGGTCAACAAGGACCACGAGCTCTGCGGCCAGGAGGCGTGAGCTCGAAGCGCAAGAGGAGCTGGCACGCCTTGAGCTAGAGCAAGCTCAGGCTGCGACGAGGCTCGCACGCACCCGGCTCGAGCTAGCCCGGTGCGAGGAAGAAGAGGATTCCATGGACGAGGACCCGGAAGACAAGAAAGACCAGGTCCAGGATTGGATACAGGCGTCCATGAAGAACAAGAGTGATGCAAGTGAGTATTTGAATTCCCCGGTTCCCCAACAGGTTAAATATGAAGAGCCGAATAACACTTCAGTCAACGTGCGGCTACTTGCAGATGCTTTGAGAGAAGCAGTCGCACACAGAGAGGGACCAGCGTCGCAGCCGAAGTACATCCACGAGCTACCACTCTTCGATGGAAATAGCAGTGAGTGGTTTGCATTTAAAGTTGTCTATGAAGATACGTGTAGACTATTTTCAGATGTACAGAACATGGCACGGCTGCGACGAGCGATCAGAGGAACAGCACGAGAGGCGATCAAGAGCCTCTTATATTCGGAAGCTTCCCCGAGTGAGGTACTGCAGGCGTTACAACGGCGCTTCGGGAGGACAGACGCATTGATACTGGCGGAGCTAGATAAGGTAAAAGCACTCCCTCGTATTACGGAAAGTCCACGGGATATCTGCGTCTTCGCCAGTCAAGTTAACAACAGCGTCGCCGCTATACAAGGTTTGAAAAAACCTCAGTACCTACATTCGCCTGAAATCGTAAAACAAATCGTGGAGAAGATGCCTTCGATTCTACGGTTCAGATGGTATGATTTTACAGAAAGCTCAGACGAGGGGGAGTTCTCCAATCTAGTCCTGGTCTCCAAGTTCCTGAACAAGGAAGCCGATAAGTGTGGGGCTTATGCGACACTACAATCGTCGAAACCGCATAGCGAAGAGAGAAGGGCCGCGAATCGACGCGTCGCGAACGCTGCAACCGAAGTCTCAAGCTATGTGCCCCGTGGGGGACATGAACTGAAGGGATCAAATCGCAATAGTGATCTCAGAAGCGGATCCGAGGCGAACAAAATCAGTTGTTCGTATTGTCGAGGCGCACATTTTATAGTATATTGTCCACAGTTTTCGAAGCTTTCGACTGAGGACCGGTGGACGTACGCCAAGAAGACACGCCTCTGCTTCAAGTGCTTGAGTGACCGTCATCGGAAGACTTCATGCCGCAGACCAGGGTGCAAGGTCTGTGGGCGCTGGCATCACCAACTGCTTCACTCCGACCGAAGAAAAGAAAATGAGAAGCCTGCAGCAGAGGTGGAAGAAGCTACCACCAACATCGCGTCTTCGGTCAACGCGTTGAAAGCTGCGAGGGCGTATTTGAAGATGGTCCCCGTCGAGTTGTACGGGCCCAGGGGGACAGTCAAGGTAATGGCTCTCCTTGATGAAGGTTCAACTGTTTCTTTGTTGGACTCACAGGTCGCGGCGCAGATTGGCGCTACAGGCAAGCCAGAGGAACTCGTGTTGGAGACGGTTGGTGGACGACTGCTGCGGAAGGATGACTCGCAACGGCTGCGGATCCGCATCAGAGGGATACATCACGATCGGGTGAGAAATCTGAACAGAGTCCACACCGTCGACCAGTTAAAGTTAACACCACAATTTGTTAACAGATCTGTTATTGAAGCTTGCCCGCACCTGAATGGAATGACTGATGTCCTGTCATATGACGCCGAGGCGCCACGACTGCTCGTGGGACAGGACAACTGGGAACTGATCGTCTCGAAAGAAATTCGAAAAGGCAAGTCAGGTCAACCAGTCGCATCGCTGACCGAGCTCGGTTGGGTGCTCCACGGATTCGACGCAAAAGGACTAAGACCGGTGCACTTTATAAATAGCTGTTTGCACGTAAGTAACTCTGATAATGACATGCATGAAACGATCAAACAGTATTTTTCGATTGATAGTTTAGGCGTGCAACCGAAGCGTCCGAGCACCGACTCCGATGGGCGAGCGCTGGCGATATTAGAAAGAACTTGCAACCGACTAAACGATGGGCGATTCGAAGTCGGATTATTATGGAAAAATGAAAATGAATACTTGCCGGAGAGCTACACGGCAGCCGAGAAGCGGCTACGCGGTATTGAAAAGAAAATTGACAAGAATCCGCAGCTCAGACAAGAATACGGTAAGCAGATGCAGCACCTGGTGGACTGTGGCTACGCCGAAGAGGCCCCGTCAGTGGCCGAACAGGGTAAAGAGTGGTATTTACCTCACTTCGCCGTGACACATCCACCTAAGAAGAAAATTAGATTAATATTCGATGCAGCGGCCAAGTCGGGAGGTAAGAGTATAAATGACGCTCTACTTCCAGGTCCAGATCTACTTCAGTCCCTGTTCGGCGTACTGCTGAGGTTTAGACAAGGTCCAATGTCCGTGGCAGCTGACATAAAAGAGATGTTTTTACAGGTGCGCATCCAAGCGTCAGACAGAGACAGCCTACGTTTTTTATGGCGCGGCGATCGACGCGATGTAAAGCCGACAGTGTATCGAATGACTTCGGTTATATTCGGCACCGCTTCGTCCCCTTGTACGGCGATTTATGTAAAAAATAGGAATGCTGCAGACTTCAGTAACGAGTATCCGGAGGCTGCGCGGGCGGTGGAACGCAATCATTACATGGATGACTATCTTCACAGATTTCATTCTGAATCGGATTTGATATATACTAGTAAACAAGTCGATTTCATCCACAGAAAGATCGGTTTTGAGTTGCGTGGATGGGCCTCAAACCGACCCAGCCTGCTGAAGGAAGTCTGCAGCGAAGAAGCCGACAAGAAAGAAATAAACATCGGGGACACAGAAGAAAAAAGCGCCTGGCAGTATTACTTGAGCAATATTGTAATACTAAATAATTTGCTAGATGCATCGCAACATATTGCACCGAGGGGGAGCTACGCATCTCCATGGATGCAAGCAAGCTGGCATGCTGCGACGGCCGACTTCCAAGCTGGAGGTGTTGGTGCCGGGAGAGTCGCCGAGCCCAGGAGTTGGTGCGAAGCACGAGGGGGAGGATGTCGGCGACCAACATACATAGTTTGTAAATGTATCTGTATGTATATGTGTGTAAAGAATGTTAAA
This sequence comes from Thymelicus acteon, assembly GCA_951805285.1. Taxonomy (NCBI): domain Eukaryota; kingdom Metazoa; phylum Arthropoda; class Insecta; order Lepidoptera; family Hesperiidae; genus Thymelicus; species Thymelicus acteon. The sequence continues at coordinate 17,503,943 of OX638229.1, forward strand.
CGAAGAAAGCATAAAAAATTACAGAAATACGTCGCATTCCATGTTAGAGCGAGATAGCGATATGTTGCCGCACTGTTCTTACAGTGCCATATAGTTAATAATCGAATTTATGGTTGAATTAAAGTATATACATGAATAGAAATGAATAAATTGAGTAAATGTATATTTCGAATAATAATTTACGTAAATAACATCGTAACATTTGTGATAAATTTGAAGAATTATTACGTAAGTATTTTTACTATACATTTTTAGTTTTTTGCTTGTAGTTTTTGTAATTATTGGGTTACGATGTTGTTATTATGTTTTATAGATAGATGTTTGAGAGTTTTATTTATTGTATACAACTTTAGTGATAAGTAATAAAGATTTACCCCGATTAGGGAAGAAACATTGAAATAAGAGGTCAAATCCTAATGTAAAATTGTTAGATTTTGTCGAATAAGTTTTTATGTGATAATGCTGTATAAATGATGAATATTGGTATCGATAGGTCTCGCTGAGACGATTGTAACGATATATGATACATGTGGTTTTCTTGATGAATAAAATGGATAAACTGATAATCAGGTCGGGCGATAGCGTAAATAGTTACGCCAAGTACATTTTTGAGGCCGAAATAAAGGGGCTTTCAATATGGTATTGCTGGGCCGTACATTAGAGAATCAGATTTTTAGTAAAGTGGGGAACACCAGGGAACAAGACGAACAAGGAACAACCAGGAACAGCAAGAAGAAGCCAAGAAGAATACCAGGACTTCGAAGAGGATGATTGCTGCCATATGAGAAGAATACTAGGACTTCGAAGAGGATGATTCCAGCCCAACAAGAAGAATACTAGGACTTCGAACAGGATGCCAGCCCAGCAAGAAAAAGAAGAATAATAGGAAGAATCGAAGAGTAGCTTCGAAGAATAATTAGAAGATATCGCCCGGCCTGTGACTCAGTGGTTTGAGAATAAATATTGTTTCTATCACGTCGAATTCCTGTAACAGGACGTCAATTTCTCAAACCCGAGCACAGCCGTAAAGCCTCCACGAGGGCCCGATCAAGGAGCGGTGAACAGACGTAGCCCACGGGCGACACGCGTACTCGTTCCCCGCCACCTTGGGTCCCCACCTCGTGGTTGACTCCGAGGAGTCAGGGCATCGGCGCACCAGTCCTCAGTGCGCACCCGACGTTCCGCTGCCGGCGCGGGTTGTGGACTCCGTTTCCACGCCCTATCTGCGGAGCGTCAAGTCGGGGGTTATCGAACCCAGCGTGACGTGACTGGACGTCGGCCGTTGTACTTCGGCCACCCCGGTCACCCACCACGCAACAGTAACCGTTAAGTGACAATGAGTGCAGCAGCTATTATGTGTTTATAGTCTTCAGTGGGCCGCGGTAGCACGTCCGGGCCGGAGTCGCTATGTGCTATCCGGTACAAATCTGAGTCCGTCCACACCCGCTGCCCCGCTGGCTACCCCGGCTGCCCCGCTACCCGCGCGCTCATTGAGACACATTGCCAAAAAATGAATACATTCAGAAGGATAACTCCATCCGCGGCACACTCGCACACATTGACAACATTCACAGAGACGAAACCGGTCAATCTGCTCAGTGTCGTGCCATTTATGTCTATGTGTGCGTGAGCTGAGCGCGCAGTATATGAAATTATACTTCTGTTGTCTCTCTATTTTGTATTACTGCTACCATAGACTATCAGTAAACACGTAATTACTTATCTACTAGTATTGAGTAGTATCCTGATCACTGCTACCGATACATATTAAGTAGGTACAATTAAATCAACATCTCATAAATGTGCTGCGTTACATTAACAAGGCCAATGTTCCTACGTTACTTAAGTTAGCACTGAGACACACTGAGAGTACAGTCAAGGCCACAGCAATCTCACAAGGAAAAGCAACAAAAAACGTTTGATTGTCCTGGCGCGGGCGCGGCGACGCGACGACGACGTTAATATAAGTAGGTCATGCAAAACCTCTTTGAGTAAAAGTGCACCACCATTATGGTAAATGCCGTCATTCCTTTGTGAGGCCCGCTCGACTGCTCTGTACTCGACTGTACATTATATACGTCAACAGCCGACAAACGAGTCCCTACTCACGCCACTTGATGGTAAAGATCACCTTCGCCCGGACATCAGTAACATCACATCACAGACATCATCGATGCGTTACCCGCTAAGAAATAAAAGAGAGAAAAGTACGAAAGTACTCAGTCAGTCTGAGTCTCAGGTCTCAGTTCCGGCTGGCTGCTGGGGAACACGAAGGTACCACGGTAGCCAGGCGGGCTTCACGGAAACGTAATAATACGTTAAATTAATGGCTTTATAACACAAACCCATGAAACTTATCGACGCCGCGACGTTTTCTCCGCTGCCAGCTCAATAAAATAGTGTAATTTACGAAAACTCATCGTTCAAAATGATCTAGTGCAATTCCTAAGTTCAGTTGCTCGTTCAAGCGAGTGGACGAGTAATGTACGAGAGCAATTAGTCGAACTGCCGCTCTCCGCGTTACATCGCGATCGGAACTCAACGGTGCACGGTGCAGCGCCGTCGGAGTATTGACTGGGCTCAGAGCTGGGACACTGAGACCGAAGGAGCCGATCACTATACACCAAATATACAACGGAAATGTTCAATGACACGGCGTACAGATGACGCACTTTTATGGGTTGACAAATTATTTCTATTTTTACCCACGACGCCGCGGCGGACAGGACGGACAGGACGGACAGGACGGAACGGAGGCGGTATACGTTCGGGGTTAGAGATTGTTTGTTTGTTTGTCTGTTACCTTTTTTATGAAAACTGCTGGGCCGATTTCATTGCAATTTTTTGCATTAAAAAGGTACCTATCATTATAGAGCAGGTTCATAGATATGTTTTATGGCGGTAGACCACCAGGAGGCGCTGCAGATCCTTTTTCTTTTTTTGTTTACATCCAGCGTGTGTTTTTTTCAATTTTTTTAATTTTCTTGTTATAAATCAAACGATTCATATTTTATAACGGCGAGACTGAGTTACAAGTTACAACACACGGAGTACGGAGAAACACTTTCTTTCATAGAATTACTTTTAATAAGTACATATGTCAAGCAAGACTAGTTATTACACAGATAAATCTCGAAGAAAATAGAATAAATTAATGGTAAAAATAACTTTTTAAAACAAGCTAAAAAAGTTTTTTTAAAACAAGCTAAAAAGTTATTTTTACCATTAATTTATTCTATTTTCTTCGACACGAATGAATCATGGAATTCCACGAATGGTCTGCTTAATTTAATACTCATCTTCACTGTTAAAGTTCCTCAAATATGAATTGATCTCGATGGGGGATAGCCATTAGCTAATCACGAAATATAATAAAGTCGTTCAGTTGAGATCACCTGTGGATTATGTAACTCGATCCAATGGCAAGCACCAGCTTCTATCAGAATGATGTTCTGCTGCAGCGTCGCCCCTTCTGTCCGCGAGAAGATGATAGAGCCAACAGCAAATTTTATTTATTTATTTATTTGAACATCAACACAATGTACAACAAAACAACATAAATGAGGATTACACAAGAAGAAAGGTAATTGCCATTGTAATTACAGATGTAGACTACATGGCACATGCACAGAGAAAGCGAGTGATTTAAAAATTGTGAAAAACCAATTAAACATGAGAGCATGTCGTGACGTCACGGCCAGGGACCCCTCCCAGTAGCCAGCACCGTCCGCACCGTCCGCGGCTCCACGAGGCCCACCAGCCGGTCGTCATGTTTATTAATCGTAATCTGACTTTTCAAAGGAATGCTTATCTAAATAATTGTATTATCCGGCTCGTCGTCCACGCGGCCCACATTCACCGTGAACATCAAAGAAAAAGCCCGACGACACGTCTCTAATAGCCCCGTCCCTCACAAAGCGGTGACTTAACACCGACAAGGACGAAACGCTAAACAAATTGCGATCGAGCGGCTGAACGACAAAGGAATTCTCGAATAAAGCTAAATATAAGGGACCATAAGCAATTACACGGCGATCGCGGCCCGCGAGAGATTCGCCGGGGCGCGCGGGCCCGGCGTGGACTCTAGGCGGAGGATATAAGGGCCAGGCTCGCTCGCTCCCGCCGCATATTCCTCGGAAGAAGCGCTCGAGCATCGAGGCTTGTTTATTCGGGGTAACGAGCCCCCCCCCCCCCCCCCCCTCCCCCCGCAGCATCGCCGGCCGCATTGTGATGGTAATGGCGCCGCCGATACCTGGCCCTCGCGGATCCGGCAAGCGCTGGATTTGCGGAGAGTTATGGCCCTCTTAATGTTGCATTTGTTGTTGAAATGTCTTCATAGTCGTCGCGTAGGTTCCTGCTTACCACTCTGACTAAAACTAAAGCTCGTAAACCGAAGAGGAGCGAACTGTCCTTCTTGTGTTATCTTCCAAGAAACACGCTCTTTAGTTACTTATAATATTGCGATATACGTGACCTTAATTTATTTATCAAATTTCATTCATCCTGTTCTATGAAAAGACAACTCCTTTTACATTTTGTTCATTACATTACACTGTTGACTCAAAAACAGTGGACTGAAACTTTAAATCTCCAAATAGCCAACTCACTCTTCATTGTTTGTCACAACTCAGTCATTGTATGCACTTGTGACAAACAATATTAATATATACTAGCTGACCCGGCGAACTTTGTATCGCCTAACAAAAATTTTTTTTGCTAAAATAAAAGTAGCCTAAGTTACTCCTTGTTACATTAGCTATCTGCAAGTGAAAGTCCCGTCAAAATCGGTCCAGCCATTTCAGATATTAGCCGGAATAAACAGATAGACAGACAACTAAGCAACCAAGTTTTTCCGCTATGTTGTTTTTTATTTGGAGGAACTTGTTGGAGGCACAGTACCGTCTTTCAGGGCGATGACAAATTATCTTAAATCAATATTAAAGTGTGTTTAATAGCAATAACTGGCAATATTATAAATAGTTTTTTTTTATGAACAATAACGGAATTATAGGTGTCTCATGGCATTTTTGACAAGCAGAAAAAAGGGTTTTTAATATGGCAGTGAAAATTATTAAAACTATATCAAATTGTCAAGTCAAAAAAAGAGTTGTATGGATTTTTTTTCTTTTTGAAAATGATGATTATTTTCGACTTAATACCGAAAAAAACCTTCACGATCACAAACCAGAAATATTATTTTCAATGTTTATCGAAAAACATGTGAGAAAAAAGGTGTATTTAAACGACAATCTACAATATTAATATTATCCATCTCGTAGGATTGACTCGTTTTGATACTTTGTTTTCTTTATTTATTTTCTTAGTAATTAATCTAATTATGATTTCTTTATATGTAAATAGATTTGCAAATTAAATAAATATTAAATAGATATTAAAATAAATAAAATGAAGAATACAAACATTGTTACAAATTAAAGCTTGCAAAAATGTTGTATATATGACATGAAAATTTATATCATGCAAGTTCACATCACTGAAATGTTGGAGGAGCAATTCATTATTATTATCTATTTATTCTCTTCATCAAAAATACCAATATATAATACCTATACAGATGGAAAATTTTAAACTGTTGTAGCATAAATTACCTAGTCACTCTTATAATCAATTATAATATTAAAAATTTATGTGCTTAATTTAACATTATCTTTTATAGATTTTCTCTGAAGGTAATAAACCAGACTTTTAATGTAATCTATTATGAAACTAACACTATGATAAAAATATCAATGATCAAGAAGTTTTATTCAAATTTCCCCAACGCTGGGGAGTGTTGCGTCTCCAATTTTAATTACCCCATTTTGCCATCAGATGCTGGTACACCTATACATGCCAACTAATTATTCATGAACATGACATTAATTAGACATACTTCATACCAACCAAAAGTTGATGGGAGTGTCGTTGCGAATTGACCATGTTACATTTGTTGAGCAACGTGTAGAGAACTAGAGATTGTGGATACAGAGCCTGTAACGGCACGAGCTGCAAGCTTGGGCTTGGCCGGGAATTGCCCCGCGCCGCTCCTCAGTCGCTACAAGCTTGAAGCTTGGTGTCAATGTCAATAATATCGCTACAACGGATCTGAAAAAAAGACGGACGTAACCTCGTCCAATCGAGAGTGAAGCATAGCAATGGCCGCCCGCTTAACATGTGTGCGTAATATTTGATTCGCGATTGACGCAGTATGGTGTCAATGTGTGGGTGTGTATACTTGTACGAATAGTTGACGTACGAATAGTTGTACGTAGAGTTGGTATTACTATGGGTGATCCACTGAATTTGATGTTGGGATTACGTCCGTCTTGTTTTAGGTTGGTGCCGACATGTTACAACTAATATCACTTGTATTTGTGGCGCCATGCCATGGCGTGTGGTTCGTGGCCCTCGGGTCAGCAGGCCTCGAAGAGTTAGGAGTTTTTCTCCTTATGATAATTATGATAACTTTCTAACAGAAAAAGTTATGAGCTTACTTGTGTTAATATTTGATGAAGGACTCTTAACCATTTCCAGCTTACTTGCATGGTCATTTTCATCAGTAACGATAAAAAAATGTCTAAGGCCGGTGAGCTCGCCGTGCTCGCGGCTCATAACTCAAGCTCCACGGCTTTCCCGCTTTCCTATTTAAAATCACTGCTATATTTCAAGGCGAGCTGGAATCTTCAATGGCCATTTATCATATATCATTCTGAAAAATTATACGTCCAAGAATCTCATTAGGAAAGCTATTTTCCGGTTACCAATGTTACCAATGCCACCTACCCATCTATTCGCAAACCTACTCGGGCGCGGCTGGGAATTTGTTTGAATTAACCAATAAGAGATGTCGCTACTTGAGACTTTTGTTTGAGATGTTCGCGCGACTGTGGGTGGCACCTCAGCAGCTGATGATTGCATACAACTTATAGAGTACACTACAGGCGTAAAATGGCTGGTAAAATATGAGGCTTTATGACTTAAACCTTGGGATTTCTTATTCCTAATTGAATCAATGAAATACGAATTCAGGAGTTTTTCTCCCCTCAAAATTAGAATGTGGATAAAATAAGAGATAAAATATGTGTACATTTATTTGCAGGCTATTTTTCGACATCAGGTAAGTCAACATCCAAGCTCTCTTCTCTCTCAGTTTGTCGTAGTAGTTTTGAGTCACCCTGTATATATATAAAGACCTTACTTAGAAGACCAATATTCCAAGCGACTGATACCCTAAATAAGATATAAAAACTGGTACCTCCTAAGGCACCAGTCATAAAACCTGGCACCTACTTAGGTACCAGTTTTTATATCTATTAATTAGCTACATGTAAGAAACAAGGTAGATCCAAGGCTGCGCACCAAATGTTTGTATACGCCGCGGCTCTGCTCGGTGTTCAGTGGTACAGGTTTTATTGCCATTAAGATAATGATATGATGCTGTTCGTTGTTATCTACATACTACGTAGTCGCTGTGCATAATTACATATGTTATTTAATGGTGATTAAAACAACATTGTTGTTTTTATCATCCACAGCTCCACATTCTTGAAAAAAACATAAAATATTGAATTACTCCAAAATGGTTGACATTTGGATAGGGGTCAATAGGGGATAGGGGATATACCTAAGGCAATGTACCAACGCGTACCTCCCACAAATTCCGATGAGAGCCTCCAGCATTCTAACTGATGGACTAATTAATCGATTAATTGATTAAGCAGCATGCTGCAGCTATGCCGAGCTCCTCAATCAGCCCTTTAACGATCAGGTTGAAAACCCGAGGAGAAGTAAGCCCACTCAGACACAGCTCAGGTAAGCCACAGGCCGCACTTCAACCCGTGAATATTATGAGTATGAACCTTATTAGTTTGGTGTTCATACCAACATTTGGTCAGGCTGACAATCGCTGACAAGTCCTGTAAACCCATTTCCCTGTCCCATAAAAAGTCGGTTAATAAAGGTGATCGTGGTCTGTTATTTAATAAAATTAAAATGACAACAAAATTACTTTTGCATAAAGTTTATCACTGATTTAGGTTGAAATTTCGTAAATAAGCTTTTACCGCTACTAAAATAAATAAAAATTTAAAAAAACATAAACATGTACCTACTTTATTCACGCGCGTAACAAGCTATATTCTTCATTGGCATCAAAAAAAAAACAATGTAATAACTATAATAATAATCATTTTTTCATAACGCGCTAAAAACGCGCGTTAAAAAATCACCTGTGACGTTTTTCGTCACCTTTTGTGTCACAAATGTTAAAATTTCACTCATCATTTTTTCCATTTATTTCATAACGCGCCTAAAGAAGTATAACTTCAAAAACTAAAAAACACGCTTTTGTTGTTTGTTATTGTAAAAAAAGCGTAGGGTGCATGTTGTTAATAGTTATAAATATTTTACTGACAGATATGAGTAGAAGGATTATCATTTTGATAATAATTATTATGTTAAAAAGCTTTTTTGCAATAAAATATTTTTTTTCTTATTTGCACTATTCTTAATTTATATATATTTTCAAATTTATAGTTGGATTTCCTATTAAAGCGTGTTTTTAGTTGTTTTTTTTAACTTTTTTTTATGAACTTAAGTGCTGTGCGTTTTTTCTTTCTATTTTTTTTATTAAATTATCATTGGGCCTTGATAAGTATGGCAAATTTCGATTTAAGCCAACGTTTTGAAGGAGGTCAAAATCATGTTCAAAGTTTCCTTTACCTACATAGGCACAAACTAACATACGTATGAAGCTAGTAATAAAAAAGCGTGTTAATTGATTAAAAAAACTAGTAGAACTGGATTTAGATAGTACAGCTGGTTTTTGTTTACATCAAAGTGTGAGTTCTGCCATGTTACTAAACATGGTTATAATACGTAATTATATCATTAGATAATTGTACTAAACCTGACGACAACCAGTTCTGGCGACCCAATGTGACTCATGATAATGACAGAACTCAATTAAATTTCTCAAAATCATCTTTATTTCCTAACGACCTTTACGTCCTGACGTCCTTAGAAATATTTGTGCACGGCTAACTAGCTAATACAATTATAAATAATGTGGGTTCTTTTGGATTTGGATTAGATAATTTATATACCTTTCGGTAGGATGAACTTGGTGTGGAATTAATGTGTCGTTCAAAATCAAAAAAAAATCAAAATCAAAATCTTTTATTCATATAGGTATCACTGATACACTTATGCACGTCATTTTTAGGGTTCCGTAGCCAAATGGCAAGAAACGGAACCCTTATAAATTCGTCATGTCTGTCTGTCTGTCTGTCTGTCTGTCTGTCTGTCTGTCTGTATGTCTGTCTGTCTGTCTGTCTGTCTGTCTGTCTGTCTGTCCGTCCGTATGTCACAGCCACTTTTCTCCGAAACTATAAGAACTATACTGTTGAAACTTGGTAAGGAGATGTATTCTGTAAACCGCGTTAAGATTTTTACACAAAAATAGAAAAAAAATCAATAAATTTTGGGGTCCCCATACATAGAACTGAAACTCAAAAAAATTTTTTTCATCAAACCCATACGTTTGGGGTATCTATGGATAGGTCTTCAAAAATGATATTGAGGTTTCTAATATCATTTTTTTCTAAACTGAATAGTTTGCGCGAGAGACACTTCCAAAGTGGTAAAATGTGTGTCCCCCCCCCCCCTGTAACTTCTAAAATAAGAGAACGATAAAACTAAAAAAAATATATGATGTACATTACCATGCAAACTTCCAACGAAAATTGATTTGAACGAGATCTAATTAGTAGTTTTTTTTTAATACGTCATAAATCGTAAACCGCAAAAAACATCGATCAAAGTTACAACGAACTACAAGAACTTTTATATTATGTTACTTGCTGCTACGGAACCCTTCATGGGCGAGTCCGACTCGCACTTGGCCGCTTTTTTAATCTACCAGCTTTTCGGATGCGTTCATAGTGAATTAAAATTTAGTAAGATTTTTTTGGTTGCAGGTAGGAATTAGGATGCAATTTTATAAGAAAAAATCTCATTGATATAATATGACGACATTATCAAATAGACACTTAAAACATGTTCGATTTATAGTACAAATTTTATACCAAAAGTTATTAATAATGCAATAAAATATACATAATATTTACAATTTAGTTTATAATAGTATACAATGTAAATTATTTTACTTAATAATACTTTTATTGTACCTAGATTGCTTTGATGAATAATTGACCAAGTGACCGTGTAAGGGCCTGCGCCCACTCGCAGCACGGCGGCATGGCGGCATGGCAAGGGGTTTTTATACGAATAGAAATAAAGCTTAATAGTATGACAGTAAAATTGAAATTTCAATGATCGCCATCGTCGTTAGTCAGCCCATCGTACATCGCAGACTACAGTGCTATATATTAAATACTTGGTAATATGTACTGAAATTTATTTAAAGTATTAAATGTGGTCGGAGCAAAATTATCTATCGATTGACAATATTGTTGTCATTATCTTAATTTTATTATCAAAACTCATTTTTAAGTGGCAGTTATCTATAACTGGCCAATATCTTCCGACACAGAATAATTTTGCTTGCAACTCGATGGGGATGGTGAACATTCTACCATCATTCAAAAACTTATCTATCTACCTACACCCGTTATCAGTATTCTATTTATCCACAAATCTCAATTCAGTTGCCCAGCGAGTGTCAAAAAGCGGAATAGTTTATGGCACAGACATAAAAAAAGAACAGACGTAACCTTGTCTAATCGAGAGGGAAGCTGACAGCAGTGACAGCTGACAGCTCGCTTACCATGTGTGCGTACTTTTGTAATTTTTGATTGGCGATGGTGTCAGTGTCGTAGCCGTATGGTGTCAATGTGTGGGTGTGTATACTTGTACGAATACAGAGTTGGTATTCCTATGGGTGCTTCACTGAATTTGTTCTTGGGATTATGTCCGTCTTTTTTTTAGGTCCGTGGTTTATGGATTAGGAATGGATAGATTATTTAAAACGGCTGTCAAACCTTTTCCAGTAAAATTAAAGTAATTATTATTATTCTTAATACAGTTATACATTAATCACAGTTACAACAAATAACATAAGTTACAACTTAATTAAATATCTTACTAAAATATTTTTTATGAGCGCAACATTTGCTATGGAACAATATTATAGATAATACTGAGCTCGGTCTTCATAACATTCTTGCTTCAAAACTTCTCAAAACTCATTAAACTATTCACATCATAATTTAGGAGCAAGCGCACACCAAGGACAGTTGATCAACAATTTGGAAGATCAGGCAATCAGTATGAATTAATGATGGAGTGTTTGCATTTACCATCAATACGGTCTATAACTCTATACTGATTCCCTAACAAAGCTTCTGGACAACAAAAGTCTCCAGGGTGTTCGCTCTTAACGTCCATTAAATGACACATTGTATACAAACTGCTTGCAGCCGTATTGGGGCGGCTTAGAATATTAAAGCCCAATCCCACGCTGGATGGGTGTCGCAAGAGGCGACTAAAATCCTGCCCGCTGGTGGTAGGGCCCCTCGAGGGATTATATTGGTAATATTGATTTTAATTGTTAATTAATATCATTGTTACTATTATTATTTGTCCATTGGGTTGGCCTGGATAACTACCACCCTTGAGCATGAGTCAGCCGCCAAAAGACTCATCGTGTTTCGGCTGGGGACTTGAGAGCCAGTTCTTTCTTTCTTTTTCTTCACCCTTTCTTGGCCGGCAACGCATCAGTGATGACTTTGGTGTTGCTGATTTCCATGGGCGACGATAGCCACTTACCATCAGGTGAATCGTCAGCTCGTTTGTCAGCTATCTCCATAAAAAAAACTTGTAGCTACGTGCAAACTTGTCCGTTTTTTAAATGAGTCTTTTTACCATACTTAATTGTATGTACGAGTATAACTAAATGTACCTACGTAGTGACTTGTTATCGTAGTAGTAATTTAGAAAATAAGGTCGACACAGAGTGAAAGTAATTTAAGAATAAATAATCATTAAATGTTAAAAATAATTTCTGTTCACCAATTCATGTTTTTAACTCTTATAAATTATAGTTCTGTAAAATTAGTGGCAAGATCGTTTACCAAAAATAAGAAGCATCTAAAAAATGGGACTATACATGGCCTGTCCTATCCGTATCCTCACTTGATTGGCCGAACATGGCTAGACAGGATCGGATGTTTAGTGAACCTTTTGAGATGGTTGCACCGGTGTGGCTGGCGCGGTGTGAGCGGTCCTCTCGGTGAAGAGCAGCGGCAGTCCGCCGGCGATGCTCTGCACGATGTCTGAGGCGGGGTTGACGCGCGGCCGCCGCAGCGAGCCCGGCGCGGGGGCCACGGAGCAGCACGACAGCAGCGCCGCCAGCCCCGCCAGCGACTGCATCAGACCCAGCCTCTCGCCTGGAACAACAACCATCAAGTAAAATAACGCTATACACTGACAGCCCCACACTAGGATTCCCTGTGTCGCGTGTGCCATGGACGACACACAAAGACAAGAAGACTCACACTCACCTCACCTCAGGCCTAAGGACTCGCTTAAGGATCTCTTTAAGGAAATTAATATTTTAACTGTGGTGTCACAATATATATTGGATAATGTTTTGTATGTTAAGAAATATTACGATAGTTTTCTTAAGAAGAGTGACATCCACAATATTAATACGAGGAACAAGGCTAAACTGATTGTACCAAATTTTAGACTATGTAAAACTAGTGGCTCGTTCATGGGTACATGTGTAAAGATTTATAATAAAATTCCATCGAAACTTACAGAAATGCCTTACCTTAAATTTAAAACTCATATTAAAAGCATTCTTATGACGAAAGGATATTACAAATTAGATGATTATGTTAAAGACAAGACTGCTTGGACATGAGTTTTATGGATATAGATTGTAGTAGATGATAAGTGCTATCTGTAACTGTGAGCAGGAAAAAAACAAACCCGGAAGTTTCTTGCTGCTTCTTCTCCCGGGCCCTCTCACAGTAGGGCTTTGTCTGAAGCATTGGCATAACTTGCATGACTTTCAAAAAGTGTTTGTAAACCAAACCAATTTTGAATAAAAACATTTGATTTCATTTGATTTGATTTGACTCAGACCAAGAACAGAAATTCAAACTCATCATGTAGACCACCTCGCTGGGAATCGAACCCAGGACCCTTAGCGCGGTGGCCCGGCATGGTAACCCTTACGCCTCGCGGATCGTTAACGATAAATTATCTAAATACTAACAAAATACCCAACTCCAACGAAATAGTCTTCGATAAAGTTCGATGACCCTTGTGGCGCAATCAGTGCCGGATCGCCGCACCGAGGGTCCTGGGTTCGATTCCCAGCGAGGCGGAAATTTGGATGATGAGTTTGAATTTCTGTTCTCGGTCTGGGTGTGAATGTCCTCGTCTAGTGTGTTGTCCATGGCAGGTGGCACCCACGAAACAGGGAATCCTAGTGTGAGGCTATGAGTGTGAAGCGTTATTTATTTATTTATAAAGGTTATTCATATTACATATATCACAATTGCCCATTGGTAAGTCAAAGGTCATCAGAACCAATTTTAATTTTTACCGTTTTCCGAATGGATTCATAAATTACGTATTTATAAGGTAACAAACATGCAAAATAAGAAATGCAACCGAATTGACGAATTGATCAACCGCCTCACGTTGAAGTCGGTTAGCATTGTCAACACGTGCACTTATACGTACAATACAATCACCTGCATCGACTAAATAAAGCTAAACTGACTGATAAGGAACACCCCGTACCTGGACTGAATTAATGAAGTTCGGATTACACAAGTACAGGATCACCATTTAAGATGAAGCGTAATATGTATGTTTCCGCGAATTATTCGACAGAGAAGTCTCGGACAGTCGTAATTTATGACCTTGTACGGAACCAATTCTGAGGTCTGAGACGTCTTATGTGTAGACTGCGGCGAATTTGCGATCTATTCTCGTCTCACGTTACGGCCAAATGTTCCATACTCTGTAGATATGTTCATTCAAAATAATAAAAATAATAAGTAGGTATATCGAAATCTTATTTTCTTAAAATTATATAAAATTCTCGTGTCACGGTGTTAGAAGTTGAACTCCTCCGAAACGGCTCGACCGATTTTCATGAATATTTGCGTGCATATCGGCTAGGGTTGAGAATAGTATAACATCTATTTTCATCCCCCTACCCCTAAAAAATTTTTGGCAGAACAACGTTTGCCCGGTCAGCTAGTATAAATATAAAAATAACGATCGGCCTGCACCGTGTCGGCTTGTGTTATGATTGCCTGGTGACGGTGACGGTGACGATTTTCTTATTATCAGATTGCTCAATAATTTTTTGGACATTAACATACAAAACCTACTTCACGTCACAAAATAAACGTTTGCTAAAAAAAGCAAAATAAACTTACCTATACAAGCTCGCGGCCCGACGCCGAACGGTAAATAAACAAATTTGTTTTCCTGTTTAAACTGGTCCGGGTCGAACCGCTCGGGACGGAACTCGTCCGGGTTGTCGAAATACTTCGGGTCGTTTTGCATCGCCTGGAGAGGAATCAGCACCATCACGTCCTTGTCTATCGACAAATTGAGATCCTTGAAGGTGTAGGGGCGCGCGCACTCCCTGATCAGAAAGCCGAGAGACGGGAACATTCGCATCCCCTCCTTGAAGGTCCACGTCAAGTAGGTCATCTCCTTGACGGCGTCGTAGCACAGCTCGTTGTCGTACTTGGCGAGCACCCGATCAATTTCTTCCTGCACCTTCCTCTGCACCTCCGGATGGAAGGCCAGCTGGTGCAGCGTGAAGCTCGTGGCCGACGACGAGGTCTCGAACCCGGCGGCGAAGAAAATGAACACTTGAGCCGCCATCAGCAGCTCGTCCATATCTAATTCGACGATCTCGGGAGTTCCATCCGGCTTCTTTTTCTCTATAGATTCACCCGTTAACTTTCCCTTCTTTTTACACTCGATTAACAAGTCGATGAAATCGTTTCTTTCGGAGGGCTCATAATTTCGCGCTTCCAAGATTTGCTTGACGAGAGAGACTATCTGCCTCTCTACCCTTCCTAGGAGCTTCATCTTATTGAACAGGGCGGGGAACAGGTCCTTCAGGACCGCCTTCACTATTATAATGGTCCCCGTGTCGAATATTCTCATCCCGAGCTGGCGGAACGCGGAATTGTCGTCGTTCAAGGAATCCGCGTCGAGCCCGAAGCCGCAAGCGCCGATGAAGTCGATGGTGTACCGCGCCATGAGGTCCCGCGCGTCGGTGGGCGCGCCGGCGGCGGCGGCGGCCAGCGCGCGCGCCCGCAGCCGCTCGGCGCGCTCCACGATCAGCGGGAACATGGCGCGCAGCTTGCCGCTCGTGAACGCCGGCGTCATGCGCTGCCGCAGCAGCCGCCACAGGTCCCCGTCCGCGAAGAACAGGTTGCGGAGCATCGGCTCGATCCCGTACTTCTTGTCCACCAGCCCCCGCGGGTAGAAGTGGTTGAAGTCCACGGTCAGGATCTGCCGGACGAGCTCCGGGTCCCTGATGACCAGCTCGCGCGCCGAGCCCCGGAATCCCCCGACGACCTTCTCGCTCGGATACTTCCAGTACATCTCGACGGCCATTTCCGTTACGCTCTTCTGCGCCAGGTAGTTACGTAGATTCGTCCCGAACAGCGGGATGGGCCTGTCGCCCTTGACTCCCCTCTGCTCCCAGTACTTGAAGGTCCTGGTGCTGTAGAGGTAGGCGGCCACGAGGAGCACGAGTACGAAGGCCAAGGTGATCATTGTGAGACGTGAACCGGCGAGCGTCGTTGCGTGAATAAACCCCGCGAAACACACCGCACATATTTATAGCGACGATACAATCAACCGCGAGATACTATGTGTACATTTACGCCGCTCATCGTCGCTGATAGTATGATACGCCGGGCCGCGCGGCCGGTGCGGCGCGGCCGGTGCGGCGCGGCGGCGCGGCGGCGGCGACGCACTCAACATTCCGACCGGTCGTGTATCCGCGAAATTTTAATTCAAGAAAATGTATTATGAGGAAAACTTATAATAATGGAAACAAAGAAAGAAAAATATTTATTCACGAATTTGAACAGCACAGATTTAAGTAACTAAACAAAAAAACATAAGCATCTTAAAATAAAACAAAAAGTCTAAATAAAAACAAAACAAAAAAGCAAAAGTAAGCTTACAATAATTACTTGTACCGTCCACCAGGCAACAACTATACTACTCGTAAACTAGGAAATCTGTGCTGCGGTATAAAGCCGGAAAACGGACCGAACTCAGCGAAAGCCGTGATAATAACGGCACTGATATCAGTTCGGACCATACAGGAGTAGCTCGGTCGACTGCACAATGCGTGTTTAATTATTTATTGTTTTGACTTAGTTTTGCTGTGTCTGTGTCCCAAAGGTTTAATAAGGATAACTCATACCATACCAGAGAGCAGGTTGTCGCCCGCGCCCCGGCTGCGAAAGTCCAACCATCGTAAGGCTAACCGCAATGCAATAATATGATGATATTGATGATATAACATTTTTTGTTTTATCTATAGTTCTATACTGATATAAGCAACAACAAACGTTTGTGGCAATCATTGAAGTATAATATATTACTACATATAATAAAACTTTAAGGGCAAATTTTCTGTACATTGAATATTTTTTAAAAATTTCGATTGGGCACTTCAATAACGTGTTAGAGCACAAAAATATTTTTTTTAGAATTATTGTCTGTCTGTCTGTTTGTCTGTCCGGGCATCAAATGAAAACTCTTGAACGGATTTCGATGAAAATTGGTAAAGTTGTTACTAATACTCCGGGTCATATTTTATGATACTTTTTATCCCAGAAAATTAAAAGGTTTCCCCGGGAAACGGGATGAAATTTTGTATGGAGTATTTTTAAAACATCAACCGATTTGCTTCAAATTTGCAACAAATGTTCCTTAATTAAATTGATGGAACAATTTTTTTCAGTTTTTCAAAATTTTGCAAATAAAAGGAAAAAAATAAAAATTTATGTGAATATTGCTTATTTTTCAAAACCCGCTCCTGGAGGAATCCTTTGTGATTTTATCGTGGAATTCAGTATATAAATTACTAAATATAAGTACTTCAATATAAATTCACCGTTTTTTAAATTTTCTTCTGCAAGAGTTACAAAGAAGGTAAAACATAATTTCCGTATGCGAAGCTGCGGGCAACAGCTAGTGTACTAATAAAGTACCAGAACAGACATTGCGAACATTGTTGTATGGAACCTGGCACCTGGAAACGAACATTTTTCAAAATGGCGGTACTTGTAGGTATGCCAACTAGGTCTATACTACAATATGTGTCGCGTCGTATTTTCAAAATCGAGCACCCGTTCTTTTTCAAAAATCGACTGAATCCACTGAAAACTGTAGCCAATTGGCTACAGTTCATTGCGCAAACATCGTGTTTGTAGTTTCGGCTCTATACGCTAGTAATAATATTTTAATGGTGGCAATGTAAAGGACATAGACTTTGAACCATCCAACCGAGGTGCCTTAAATTGTTTTAATTTGAAAGTCAATAATGCGAAGATGGTTTGAGACCATTAAAACAATGCATTCGGCACATTCGGCCCATTCATGAAATCGATTTTCGATGTTTTCCATACATTTTTGTGTAGTAACGCCGGGGCGCCCGCGCCGCCGCGCCGGGGCCCGGGCGTTAACTAGTTGGCTTATAAAACTTAAACTTATATTATGTAACCCCTCTTACTCTACTAGTACTTCTTCCATTACAATATTAGAAAAGTATCGATAACAATGTTTTCATCATTTTACCCATCAACTAGCGCTTAGCTTAAATGGTATTCCATATTTGGTTACTTTCCTCTACCCTATTTAAGCTAAGGGCAATTTGCATAGATATCTCATTTATAGAAATTATACGAGGTAAATACTAACAGTGGCTGCTATACAAATAGCTTAAATTCTTCTATTATGTATTGTAACCGAATGATTTTAACTGGTGTAACAATAATTGTTTAAAAATTATTTTTAAAATACGCATTCATTTTGGGTAGTTAATTATCAATCAAAGTCAAACCGACATTTTAATGTTATTCTGACCTGCCCGGTCATTCTTGCATCATCACGCACGGACATTAAAATCATAATTAAATTTAAATAATTTCCTATTGTTATTTAGAAGTCACAGATAACTCCGCATGATTCAAGTAAATAAAAAAAAACACATAATGTGGCTACTTGAAACAAATTGTAGCGTATTTGGTTTTTTTTCCTTCTTTTAAGTAAATAAAAAAGCCAATCCTAAACAAACCAACGTAGCTTTCCAACGATTTAAGTGACCTCTTGCCCATTGCTAGGGTGTTCTATTTTGATGGGTTTTATTAATTTGACAATTTGACATTGATAGAGAAAATGAATGCATTACATTATTTCAACGAATTGAATTGAATTCGAATAAATCATTGGACACGATCGATCTAACGAGATAGGTTATCTATACTAATCTTATAAAGAGGAAAGATTTGATTATTTGTTTGCATTAAATATGCTCCGAAACTACTGAACCGATTTAAAAAATTTCACTGTCGGGAAGCTACACTATCTCCGGGTGACATAGGCTATATTATATTTTCAAAAAATTAGGGATCTTTAATATAAGTCCAATAATGTAACCCAAGATGTAAAAAAATAAGAAAACAGAAACAAAGCGAGGGTGGTTACTCGTACCTATAATTATAAACTAGCGGTATTCACATCCGGGCATCCCTGCAAACCGATTGAATGTTTTTGTATGTTGTTCAATATTTTACAATATAAACAAATATAATGTCTTCTGCGCAGTTGCACGTTGATTAAAACAATACATATTTACATGTATACTTGTATCTGTACTGTAAACAACAATGATCTCATCATCACAGTAATTGCAACTGTGAGCTACTCGTAGAACTGCACTAGAGTGGCTGAATGGATGAGCTCGGGCTTAGAATGTTTGGCGACTTTTTATTGATTTTTTATTCGTCACGTACCCTATAGTGTGGGGTATCGTTGAAAAGATCTTTCAAAAATAGTATGGGTCTTTTATGACCGATTTTGGAATTAGGGGTCCATTTGTAAAATGTTTGGCTTTAAAGTTCTAATTTTGGTTGGAGTCAAGTGTCCCCCCCCCCCTGCCGGCTAAACGGTTGGAGTTAGACAAGTGAAAAAAAATTCTCAAAAATAGGTTATATTATGATGAATTTACAAAGATAACTATCACGGCTATTTTAGCATAAATAGTTAGTAATAGTCGATAAACTTACTACATCGGAACCCTACATCGTGGCCTGACAGGCACTTTGAGATTAGATTCCTAATTTAATTATCTTCTTTATTATCAAGGAACAGATGATTAGCAACAAAAACTAAGTAGTAATCTGCAATGAACTGTAATTTGTGTTGTTTATCACGTTGGACGGACCGCGGGGAGGGGGGAGGGGGAAAGGCGGGGGGAGTGCGCGCAGTCACTTCCCGCGGAACCTGCAAGTCATCGTGAGTCGACATTACGTTTTAAATTTCTTAATTTATGTATTTGTGCAATATTTCATCAGGTCGCTCCAGTTATTGAAATACGCGAAATCGTGACTATAATATTTTGCGGTCGTTTTCCTCCTCCCCCCGTGTCCGGTCCGGTCCGGTCCGGACCGGTGGTCGGTGAGCTCGTGCGGTGGGACTGTTGCGTCCCGGTCCGCATCACAAAGCGTCCTTCCGCAAATACCTACTTTAATGTTACCGGAAAGTATCCACCGAACCATCCAGTTGACACCAGCGTTGCTTGAATCCGAGTCTCCGAGCGCTGATATGAATGTCTGCTATGATGGATGTCAAATTATTCATGTCCACGGTTTACTCTTAAATGGATGCGAATCGATCTCTGAAATATTTTCACAGGCATGTAGGTAAAATACCTATTTCTGGGTATTATGTTTATTATAGATACGAAACCCCATCATACGCCAGTTTCGTTGAAACTCGACCACGGTTTATTGTACTTACTCGGTGGAAACCACTGTACAGAGAAAATGATAAACCTTATAAACGTAATTATTACCTATAGGTATAACTTCGACACTGAAATTCCTTAAAAACTGTACGAAAATAATTATAATAATATACATAATTTTTATAGCTCTCCTGGTTAAAATCATTTGGGAAAACGAAGTGCTAGTTACTAAATACAAAATGATGTGTGTGTGGAAATGTTTGTGTGGCGCTGACGTCACTGCGCAATCTACGAGAAAGCTATTGTCATCGTTGTGAGGTAATTTTAATTAATTAAGCTCGATCATTATTTGGAATAGACTGACGTACATTCTAATGCCATCAAAAACAAAACTTGTAAAAAAAACCAAGTCTCGCAACTCAGTTCTACCGTAAAAAGTTTTGAGATCCATGTAATACCAAGTCAGTTAATTTATTCAGTTCCTACTTAAGGGTCCTTCTGTCTTAAGTTATTACGTAATTAGCTAAATTAACAAGTAACAACATCTTATAGTGACCATATTATCAATATTAAAAATCTTATATGTTTTAAATAAATAGATCGACTTGACCATCGCATGAAAACACAATGTATCTCACAAGTAATAACTACATATAATATTAAATTTGATTGTTTAGTGCCATTGCCAAGTCAATCTATTTATTTAAAACATAAAAGATTTTTAATATTGATAATATGGTCAGTATAAGATGTTGTTACTTGTTAATTTAGCTAACTACGTAATAACTTAAGACAGAAGGACCCTTAAGTAGGAACTGAATAAATTAACCGACTTGGTATTACATGGATCTCAAAACTTTTTACGGTAGAAGAACTGAGTTGCGAGACTTGGTTTTTTTACAAGTTTTGTTTTTGATGGCATCTCATTTGTTTTTGTAGATAGTTCTACTTTTTTTCCTTTTACAAGTTACCTTTGAACATAATTACATTTAGGTAACTATCTACACCTATTATTCCATTATATTATATACAGGTACACTGATTCATTCACTGCAAATGTAACTTTGTAATCCTATATATTTATATGGGATTACAAAGTTATTTATGCAGTTGATGTATCTAAAAAACTGGACCGAAATTGCAAAATATTTTAGTTTTCCCTTGATCTATACACTAAACACTAATTGTGTTCCAAATTTGAAGCTTCTATGTCTGCTAGAAGTGGCTTAGAGTTTTGATGATCTGTCAGTCAGTCAGTGAGTGACGAAATGAAGAAACTTTGACTAGTTATAATTCTTTAACTACTGGTTCAAATTGAATGAAATTTGAAATATACCGTGTTTATACAATGCCTGCTTGGTTACAAAAAATTCAGGCTTCTAGCTTTATCCACAACGAAGTTATAGGGGGTCGAAAATGGCCTGAATTGCTTCGAGAAAAGGATGGTACGGCCGTGCCGCTTTTTTGCTCGACTTGGCGGGGGCACTACCGTGCCCCCAGATTTCCATAGGATGAGGAATACAAAGGATGATTTTTACTTTTATTTGAGGAATTATGACAATTTCGAGCGTAGTCAGGAGCATTCGCTATTGTATCTTACACTATAAACGTTAAATTTTGACAATTTTGTTTCATTATTGCATCGGCTGGGGCCTGCGGCTGCGGGGAGTGCGGGGTACAGTATGACAAATAAAATAATGTTTATTCACGGATTATGCAGGAATGTTAATTTGAGTTGACATACCTAATGTTACATTAGTGTACATACATCATTCTTTGTGTACTATAGCTATTAGTATGTAGGTATAATATATGTACATATCTTAATAGCTTACCCGCGACTTCGTCTACGTGAACTTCAGACAAGAAATGTGTCATTAATTTAAAAAAAAAAAACGAAAATTCTCTGATGTCCATCCATGGGCGACGATAACCATACCATCAGGTGGATCCATACCATATCGTTTGTCGGCTTTTTGCAAAAAAGAAATTCTGTGCTAGTAGCAGTCCATCCTGATATCCCTTGAAGGTCTACTGCTGGACATAGGACTTCCATATTTTTTTATGCCTTAAGAAGGCAAAGCAGCAGACAAATCACCTGACGGTAAGTGATCACCGCCGCCCATGGACATTAGTAACACCGGGGGCGTCACCAATGCGTTGCCGGCCTCGAAGAAAACAATAGACCCGCTATTTGAGCTACTCTTCAGGTTGTCAGGTCACTTGGAGGTCAATGCTCCTTTTTCCGAGACGTGGGCGCCACTCGCCTTTCTTCCCCAACGGATTTTAGTATTTCTGACTCGGAGTAGAGAAATACCGAGCATAACCCGCTCCATAGCCGATGGGCTACAGGCATGCCGAGGGCCGCCCGGTGCCCGGCTGACGGCCGTAGGTGGGAGCTGGATGACGCCCCGCCGCGCGACGCGTGAACGAACGACCTTGCACTTGACTTGCCTTCGCGGTGCTTCAATCAACTTATGTAAACAAAACTAAGTACCTACAGTACATTATGGGAGCCGTCTTCATTTCCTTTTCCTTCAAGCAAACAGAACTCCAGTTGTAAAGCTGTTACGGATGGTTTCAGTAAAACATCACCTATTCATTTTATTGAAATAATGCCTTTTTGTGTTGTATTCAGGTGAGGATAAAAAAGCAAAACAATTTTATTGAAGGTTTGAGGTGAATAATGAAGGAAGCGCCACCTTCAGTAGGATCGGTGAAGCTTTTGGTTCACGCTTCAGTCGACCTCTTTACACATCCCAGAGGTCGTGTAGTACACATCGAGGTTACTAGATGGCAGCACTTTGAGGAGTAAGGTAGATCAGTAAATTAGAAAACGTAGATGTGTAGATCGTATAAATATGAATTTATTCTATCGACCGATATGTAATAATAGTGTGTTTAAGTTACTAATTGCGTCTTTTGTTGTCCATCCCCGTTGAGTCCAAGCCGACTGCCGCGCCATGCTCGCAGACACTAGGTACGTGGCTGACGAAACTATGTGGCGCTGGTGTATAATGTTGGAGACTGGTAGACTCTAAACCAATCATTTCAATCCCAAAGCTCCCATGCATAATGGTAGGATATATTATCCAGCTGGCCTGGTTCCTGTTGTACACGTTTGCTCGTTTTGCAGTCATAGTAGGTAGTTTTTGGTCAACATAATCTCTATGGTTTGTAGTTTTAAAGCTTGTAGAGCCCCTTCATGAGATCTGATAACAGTGAAATCATGATTATGAGTTTGTGGGAACCTACTTTTCATTATTTTTTAGGAAACCATTGCGCGGAAGCCAGCATAAACCTACTGACCAGTCTCTTCATCTCTTGCCCCGTGGTGATCTAACATCGGCGGCGTGTTTGTTTACAAGTTCCGCTCCGGGCACTAGCGGCCCCTCCCCCTCCCCCCGCCCCGCAGCCGTCAACCAAAACTCACCCGAAAATAGCGCGACGCTATTTGTGCAAATGTCAGATGAACACGAAGTGGCTCAGCGCTATTTGTGCCCTACTACTGTTTATTGTTGGACCGCACGTTGTAGCGTCGTACACACGCCGCCGCAATTAGCAACGCTGCGTCCAAACTAGTCCGCTGTCCTTAAACTCAATATATATATATATTATAATTATTGTTTATTGGCATCAACGGTAGTACCAAAGTAAAGGAATCCCTCGTGCCATCATACCTCTTGCCAACGTATTCCCATTTACCTATTCGTTATAAGCGTGGCATGATTGTGACATGCAGCGGGGAGGCTGGGTTCGGCGTGGAGTGCGTAGGGCCCGAGCGACAGGCGGCGGGCGACTGTGAGAGTGTGGGACGACACACACACGAGCGAACGAAAACAACATCAACTTTACTATCGGTATTTATTTACATGGAACTTCTCTTGACGGGCCGGTATTTACAGTATTTACAGGCAGCGCAAAATATACAAACAGAGGAGCGCACCGGCTTCCGCGACCCAGATCCTGCGACCAGTGAGGAACTCGCTCAGTTGATCACTTTAAACGAGTAGCACGAGTAATGTCTGTCCTTGCACCCGCACAGCCGCGCGGTCGCGGGGGACGTGTTGCGTGTTGGCCAGCTCACTGCTCAGCCACGTGTCGTGACGGCAGCGGTGTCGTGACGTCACACTGTACAGCAGCGAGGGAGGATGTGTGGAGCGTGACGTCACGAGGTGGCGAGCGCCGCCAGCGCCAGCAGCAACGTGGGCCAGAGGGCGCGGGGGGCGCCGTGCCCGGGAGGGGCGCCCGCCGCCGCCTGGTCGCGCTGCATCTCGCCGACCACGTCGCCTGCAATCGAAACATTCAAATTTTATAGATGCAAAGGACAAATTCAAAACTTAGTAAAAACCTAGATTTGATCAAATCACTATGGGATTGGGACAGATTCAAAACTGTGGCGTTGACTTCCATAATGTACCATATGCATCGCAGGAAATTAGTAAAAACCTAGATTTGATCAAATCCCTACGGGATTGGGGCTCTCTTTTACGCGTAATGAAATTAAATTAGCGACTTTACTAACCCAACTTTACTGTATTTAGACTTTAATTGCGTGTACTTTATGTGGCAGGCTGCTTCGCCCCCCGAGCCCTAGCGAGAGGTCTGCGGCCCCCGCGCATAAACAAGATTTCATTCAATACATACATATGTTCTAATCTTACTTTTCATAATTTTCCTTGACACTGAGCTCATAGTGCACAGCGCTCGTCAGTCGTCGTCCGTCCCAAACCCTAAAATTAGCGTAAACCTAAAAGTAGCTCTAATTTAGGAGCTACTGCAAACGTCAAAGTTCCGCGATTGCAGAAATATGAAGCTACAGCTCAATTATTAGTGTCCATTTGCATTAGTTCATTGACTTACGTTAGCAAATTACATAGAACATAATATTAAAATTATAACCAAGTTCAATAACTGGCCACTTGTAAATTTAGTTTCAAAAAATAAGAATTTCTTTTACAATTTTTCCCAGTACATACTAGTGAACATAAAAGGCCCTTTATTAAAAACATTTTCTGTTAACATCGTAACATTAACAGACTATACAAGGGGCAGCCAGCCAGTTACTGGTAAAACCGTGTATTTATCTTTCTCGTGTATTAATATTTAAAAATTGACGTTTTACCAGTACTATTATTTTATCTGGTTTAACTTGTTTAAGCACCAGCGCCGCGTCGCCGCACACACAAAACGGACCCGGCGCAAAAATCGTCATGCGTCACGATATTTTTTTTATGAAGTCAATGTAAACGGAACATAGTGCTATTGAGCAGCACGCGCCCCCGCGCCCCCGCGCGCCCCGCGCCCGCACGCCCGGGCGCCCCTCCGGCCTGAATACTTCACTGATAGTTCGATTAATGGCTATTGAAAAATACACGCATTTTTGCGAATACGCAGTGCCAAAAAATCTAACGCATACCTACAAGAGGCGGAATTCCGGCTTGTTTGGTATGTGCCGAATATCATTATTTTCAAGTTGATTTTCAACAACTTTACTTTCCATTTGAAACAAATTTCCATTCAACTTGAATTTAATATGACTTTAAACTTAACTGGTTACTCATGTCATAGAAAAATGTGAAAGTGCATAATTTTATGCTTTGACTTGGATTAAAAAAAACACTCTAAGGTAGAAATGTGAAATAAGAGACGTTGGACAAAAACAACTTTGTCTTTCATTGAAACAAAAAAATATTTCTTGGCAAAATATAATTAAATAAAAATTGTATTGAAATTGTACAGGACTATTCATTAGAATACAAAGAGATTCAGCTGAACGTATTCACTGAGCAGGAGATAGGGTAAGCATTACAATGATGGGCGGAATGGGCCCTATAGGGTGACCATCGATTTTGACAATTTCTTGGTACAAAATAAGGTCCTCGACACCGTATCACGAACGAAGCAGCGGAACCATTGGGTAAGTAGCGATTATGATAATCTTTGTAGAGTTTGTCCTAGCCTCCTAGCCAAGTCTGGGCGAGCGACACGATGCGACGGGCCGACTCTACACTCGCTCTCCTAAGGAAGTGAGGTCTGTGTTCATACTACATACCGAGCTCCGCGTACTCCGTGTCCTCGTCCGTGACGTGCAGCGCGAGGGAGGCCGCGGCGTCGCCCGCGCGGCACGTGTAGCGCCCCCCGTCCGCCGCCGCCAGCGCGCCCAGCGTCAGCCGCGACACGGCGCCCCCCGCCCAGCGCTCCGAGTCCAGCGACACGCCGCCGCGCCCGCTCTGCAACACCCACAGGTCGTTACTCCCCCGATCGTATCGCACGGACCGTACTATCTACAGATAGATGTACTCGAAGCACAAGCATGGTGAAAGATGCCAGACCACACTACGGTGTAATCGAAATACTGGAGAAATTTAACAGCGGTGCCTATTGCACGATATTTGTAAAAGCGGTATGGAAATCTTTATCTTTGGAAAAACCAATGATTACCAGTTCCTATAAAATAAAGATATTTGAAAATGTGAGTGTGAGAGAGGATCGGTTAGCCGCTCACCTGCGGGTCGATGTCTCGTCCGGCGTGCGTCCACGTGATGCGCAGGGGCGGCATCTCCACGGCGGGCGGCGCGGGCGGCTCGTAGCGCGCGCCGCACGCCAGCCGCGCCGCGCCGCCCCGGGCGCCGCGCACCTCGCTGCGCCCCATCGCCCACACCACCACCTTCGGTAGCGCCAATTCTGCAACGATGATCACATAATTATGCTCAAACACTACTTCACGTACATACAAAATCTACAAAATCAATTTAACTTCTGATTTGGCACTATTATTTCTAGGTATTGTTATCGTCAGTAGTTTATATATTACTATATTATATTTCAAACATACTGTAATAATCCTTTATCAGCTGGCACTTGGTAGTGCTTCACACGTCGCTTAAACATAGTTTATGCGATGTTAGTACAAGGAGATGAACAAATCAAAAGTTAATAAGTCATCATAACGCATAATATAATTATGTCGAGCAATATCTACCTATCCGCCCCACCTGAGCTTCGCCAAACTATTCTGGTGGCACCGGAAGGTCCCACTACCGCGGCGGCAGCACGCAGCGCTCGCCACATTCAACATTCCCTACAAGCTGCCAACGAAATGATTCATGCCCGCTACCCATGTTCTCGACAGTATTTTTGTTACTTCTAACAATATTATAACGTATTCTACTTACAACCCAAAATAAAATAGGAATTCCAACAATGCTCACGTCTAAAACGAGTAACGTAAACGAGTACTCTCTGGCCGCTCTCTCTACGTGAATATTTTTCCCAGCTGGTTCAACGGACCGAATGACAGGCGATGCCAAGTGTTGCGACTTGCGGCGCCAATCCATTTAGTATTGTTCTAGTTCTAGTAGTTCTACCGCAATGTTAGTACGAGACGGCACGTTCGCAGTAATTCACCGATCACTACGCACCTACTACGGTGAGGTTGAAGAACAGGCTCATCTTGGGCTCGGTGTTGACCTGGCACTCGTAGCGGCCGCCGTCCGCCAGCCGCAGCCGCGCGATGCGCAGCGTGTGCACCGAGACCGGCCCCTCCAGCCCCTGCGGCGCCCCCAGGGGGTCGTCCGACACGTCGAACGGGTCCTCCGCGGGGGGCTCGGGGGGCTCGGGGGGCCCGGGCGCGCCCTCGGCGCAGGACACGCGGGAGTCGGCCGTGAACACGGCGCCCGCGTGCGTCAGGATCTGCAGGTCGCTGGAGCGTACCCACGACACCTGCATCAAACCAAACGTGCGGCTGATTACGACAATAGCTTTCTACATTCAATATTTTCTATATATAGGAATTTGTATTGAAAAATATTTAAGATGCGAAACGACCAGTTCACCAGTGGCCAACAGTATTGGCACGCGATCGACGGACCGCGGCGAGCGCGCGGTACCACGCGGCCACGTGCCACTCGCCCACTCCCCAACACGGCACGACCGCACGACACGGGACACAGCCGACACAGGTGACACAGGTGACAGGCGACACGACACGTGCTCACACACACTAACCGACATTAGGCATCACTTTAAATACCAACGAAATGACCGTTTGAAAGCGCTATTGTACCATTTACATTTAACTTTTAAAAAGTAACAATTGTTTTTAAACACGGCCTCGATGAAGTGATTGTGAACTCATTTTCAGCTTCTGCTAATCCGATAATTAATTACTACGGTAGCGTAATAGACATTAATGCCGTGCTACAAATAGGCTGTGAATTATCTCGTGTCCTCTTTCGTCGCACTCGGTGAGCTAGTATTTATACACAGCTCTCACGAGGTAAGCACGGCGCAGCGGCCAATCCAGGCGATTGTCGAGCTGCGTACCTATTCTTATTCCCTAAACGGTAATTTTATGATAGTAATAGACTGTACACTATATTCACATTCGGATCAGAATTTACGTAATCACTGTGTTGCCTAGCAACCACAAACAAACAGGTGCATGAAACTTTTGGTCGTATAAAGTGCGTTTGAACTAAATCTGGAGTTCGCAAGTCGCGTTCCATTCCACTCTTTATAATTTAATTTATATTTAAACATAATATTTATTTTGCAAAAGTTTAAAATAACACGGAATAGTTACGCATAAAATCGATATAGACTGTTTTAAAAATTTTAAAATACATAAACATAAATATAAAATGTTACTCGGCTTTTTTTAATGAAATTTAACTTATAAATAACTTTATGCTCATGCATATTGAGTGGAATTAAATATCTGTATAATCTGTACAGTGCCATCTCTGAAGAACTTATTTGTGCCGTGGCGAAAATTGGAACTAATGCCATCCCATTCAAAACTTACTAATAGGCTAATAGCGCACTATGATTGGTCCAATGCGTCCGGCAGCGCCCTCCTTAAAGTCACAGATAAGTTGATTTCACTGTATTTCGTAATCGCTTCACGAAATTAAGGATGTGCGAGCGTGAGTTATTCAATGATGAAAATTGTTTTAAGATGTTGGTTTTTACGTCGTTTTCTCTTAGTGTGTTGTTGTTATAGGTCAATAGTAAAATAATGAAGATGTCACAAACGTTATAATGATTATTTTAGTTCTTTAATTATTTGGTGTGCGAAATACAAATCAGTTTGTGAAAACCCTATAAAGGAATTTTAATGATTTGTTGACAAGTATTATGATACGAGTTTGACTCAAGTATAGAGAGCGAGATGTTGGGACTACTGACATTGATAATATAATATATGATGCCAGCGGTCTGCGGCCAATCAAACGAGAAACTTCCTTTGGACGGATGGTGATTAGTCATCAAAAAATCGGGCAAGTGCGTGTCAGGCCACGCACAATGTAGGGTTTCGAAGTAGTAAGTTTATTGACTATTACTCACTAACTACTTATGCTAACATAGCTATGATAGTTTTCCTTGTAAATTCATAACCTATTTTTGAGAATTTTTCCACTTGTCCAACTCCAACCGTTTAGCAGCGGGGCGGGACATTTGACTCTAACCAAAATTGGCACTTCAAAGCCAAATATTTCGCAATCGGACCCCTAAAAGGTCCAAAAATGGTCTTAGAAGACCTATAATATTTTTGAAATACCTTTTTAACGATACCCAACACTATAGGGTGCTCGACGAAAAGATATTCATCCTGACGTTACCTGTAGGGGAGGTAGGGGAGAGGGGGGCACATTCGAACACTTTTTAAATAAATTATTATATTTCTCGTATAGTATTATCAATCAAGATTTATTTTATTTTAGTATTACATATGGGGTTTATACTACATACTAAAGATGATATTAATTTATTTTGACTTGCTAAAGTAACACAATATCGTTTTTCTTTTTAGCTCTATTTTGTTCAAATGTGCCCCATCCACGGGGCACATTTGAAACCCCTGGGGGCAGTTTTGAAAAACCAGGATTAAATGGAAACCATGTAACTTAGAATATAATCAACAGTATATTTATGTTATTTGTATCGAATATTATCATAGTACACTGTCATTTATTTCTTACAATAACTATTAATTGAATTGAATAAACTTTATAAAATTCTGAACGGCCTGGGGCAGTCTTAAACAAAGGTAACAAACTTATTTCTATAACCGAGATCAAATTAAATATTCCGAAACAATATTAAAAAGTAATAACATTCATAAGTATCTTAAAAAATATGAAATTTTAAAGAGCCTTAGAAAGATACCTACTTTAAAAGTGTTGAATACAAAATAAACAATCTCAAAAAGCGGTCCTCAATGACTGTAAAGACAATAAAAAATGAAATCGCTTCCTTATATTTTCATAAAATAAATACCCATATGTTATTTATATGTATGGGGCACTTTGAATATTTTATTCAAAAGTGCCCCAGTGATTTTGTTCAAATTTGCCCCAATACCAACCTTCAGAATAAAAAATTTCTAGACGAAAAACTAACTTGTGTTTAATGATCTTATATTTGTAAATACTGAGTCTGTAATATATGAAACACTATGAAATAATCACTACTTGATAATAATACTTATGTTTTCAGTAATTTGCTTACAAGCAAAAAAATATTTGGTTATTTTCGTCTCCGTAAAGTAACAGGCATTTTTTTTGTAAAATTACCCTGACGTTGACGGTAGTTGGGATCTGACAGATGTGTAGTTCGGATTTACCAGTATTAAAAAGGTTATGGAGGTTGGGAAAGATAAAGAATGCGTTTATAAATCGAATAATTCAAAACTGCCCCTGTACTAAACTGCCCCCCTCTCCCCTACGCTAAAAAAAATGTCGCAAAAAAAAATGTTTTTCAATATTTTAATCTACGATTCTGGAGTTTTAATAAATATGTATATCCATGACAAATAACAGCTTTTTAACTAAGGGTCTCAGCGATGGATATAACGAAACTATAACGGTTCCGAATTTACTTCGGAACCCTAAAAATGTGTTTACCGTATCTAATCTAAATATAATGTTGTTTGAAAATATTCATGACACTTAAAGATGCGTGTTTTATAAATATCCGATGTGGAGTTTCTCAGAAATGTTGTCCGCTGACCGCTGGTCGAGTTCCGAACTCATAATTATGTTTGTTTATTTCCGTACAGAACACACACGTGACACGCACTTCCCGCGGTGACCGGCCGCGGGCCGTGGGCCGACTTTCCGCGTTTGACTGTCCAAAATAGTCTTAGGTTTGACCATAAATTTGTTAGCCAAAGACCGGAATAGGAATCTACTTCGGGGTTTGCCTGAAGGCGTTGGCAAACCTAGGAGCGCCGGAGCTTCAAAATTTGACTAAGTATATACTCAGACGACGTTCTTTAGCCACAAACAACTGCTCAACACTCGCACGCATACAGAACTGGTTGAACTTCGCAAGGATACCAAGGACCACTGAATTACCAGTCGGTCTCTCGGCATACTTACAACGGACGCTGTTTCAGACTGACGATCCAAATGCGATCCTTCCAAGCCAGTTCTCAAGATTCCAGAAACGATGAATTCGCAACCAACTTCAATCAGAATCAGCTTCGGTCAGCCACCGCACTAGTTTATGTAGCAAGTAAAGTTGTTTGTGGCCTCCTGTCCTGTGTGCAGCGAGCATTGTGAACCTGCCTTGTCCTGTGACATTGGCCTTGGATATTTATACGACGGCTGACCGGACAGGCGCGGACGCTTCTCGGAAGACGCGGCGCCATGCGCATGCCACGTCAAGTCACATCCAGTCACATCAATGAATACTGGATCCGATTGCGCAGAATTCAAAACCGACCAACTTCAGTTAGGATTTTCGCGGAATACGGTTCCATTGTGTAAATGCACAGAACATCACTAATTATTAGATGTTCTGTGGTGTAAATGTATCTAGGAACATTCACCGTTTCCTAGTAATCATAAACTAACCTTTTTATAGTACTTCGTGTAACCTATGGAATACTAAGATGGAAAGCTTATTCGATGTAGGTACCTGTAGCTTGAGCACGAATATTTGCGAGAAAGTATTCGTATGGTTAACGTAAGCAATTTGTATGGCATTTTTTCAAAAGCGCCCCTATCTTACGTAAATGGTACTAAAATGCCATACAAATTTGACAAATTGCTTACGTTAACCATACGAATACTTTCTCGCAAATATTCGTGCTCGAGCTACTGAGCACGATGTATGTCCCTGATAACACCCATGATCCGAGTACAAATATTTAAAAATCTGACCAGGCCGGGAATTGAACCCGGGACCCATCAGTTCGCAGGTAGGGTCACTACCAACTAGGCTACACGATCGTCATAGTGTCGGAGGTGCGCAAAGTCCGCCTATCGGCAGCTGGTGTACATACATAGGACCGTGGGCGTAGCCACGATGGGGCCACCTGAACCCTGGCTCTGACCTGTAAGCCTGTAAGGTCGGTTTCGGTTTAAAGATTGTTTATTTCCCATAAGACATACTTATTAATTATTATAAGTACATTGTCACTTAAAATGAGAAACTTAATAGCTATATACAATAACATATTCGGCGCAATTAAAATAAATCAGTGCAAAGTAAAGTGTGAGTATATGTAATAGCGTGTGTACCTTTCTTACTGTGTGTGTATATATGTGTGTGTGTGTGTGTGTGTGTGTGTGTGTGTGTGTGTGTAAGCGTGTTTACTTCCATGCGTTCGCATGTGTGTGTTTGTGTGAATGTAAAATATATTGTCGTAAGAAGTATACTTTTAGCTTTTAGATATTAAATTTTATTGTTCTTTATTTGAGTTTTGTGTGCGTTTTCATGTTTTTTGTTTATTTATTTACTCTTACATAAATATAGATTTGGATAATTTATATATATTTATTTAACTTTTATATATGTAGGTATATATTTTATTTATTCAATTTTACTGAGTACGTAATTTTTAAGCAGACCTTTAAATTTGGCAAAAGAATTAACGCTAGTGACGCTTTCCGGTAGTTTGTTATACATTTTTGCACCTTCACGAGTTATACTTGACGCGCCATAATTTGTACGGATTCGGGGTAACTGTAATAGGTTTGTCTCTTTTCTACGTTTACTATATTTACTGGCCACTTTGAAACTGAAATTTTGTAGTGATTGTACATTTTTGTTAAGGATTTTTCTTACTAGGATGCAGATTTTATATGTATATATTTGTTTTATATTGAAAAGCTTGGTCCTTTTGTAAACATTCTTTGTAGGTGTTAAAAAATCTAAATTAAAAAGCACTTTTACTAATTTATTTTGTGTTCTTTGCAGTGGTAATATGTTAGTCTTCGCCGCACACCCCCATATTTCAGTAAGATATTCTAGATGAGGTTTCACTAGAGCATTATATATTACTACACGTACTTTCGGTGGTATACATTTAGATAACCGTCTCAAACAGCCTACTAAAGAAATTAACTTTTGACGTATTTTAGTTATGTGCGGTTTCCAGGAAAGTTTACTATCTAATGTAAGTCCAAGATATTTCTCTTCTTCCGATCTTTTTATAATTTCATTATTTATTTTAAGACAAGTGTTTGTAGGCATTTTAGGCATTGTAGCCACGGGGGATTGTACGGGGTGCTAAAAACAAGTGGGGTGTTGTGTTTGCCTACAATATATATATAGATAAACTAAAGATAAATAGAACACAAACCCACCAAATAAATGTACCCGTCAGTAGGCGAACCTTGCTCAGATGTTAATGAGCTGATGATCTCCTAAATAAATATAAGAAAGAAAAGAACTAAACCAAGAATACGGGCGCCAAGGAGACCATCCACCTGCCTCGCAGTACGGATAACAAAGCCGGATAAAACATTGGACTATTAATCTCAAAGCGGGCTTTATACTTCAGTGTTGTATGAAAATCTAAGTAGTAAATGTGCTAAGCATAATAAACTAAACATGATATTTTGCTGAGGAGAGAAATAAAATATTATATGTACCAAAGGATCTTTTATTCCTTCAAAACAAACAAAGACTTGGCATCAAATTGTTATGAGTCGCACAAAAGTAAAAGTTACCAAATACAGATAAATCCTGTAGAATTAAATATACTAAGTTACAAATATTCTAAACATTCTAAATTTAATTGTTTGTAAAAGTTGCATTGTATGGTAGAAAAATATCACAAACTTGTACCTGTATAAAAGTACTTATACACAAAAGGGCACGTCCTCTCAATGTGATCCCCATCCCAACAGTGGACCGCAACGCTGCTTCATCACTGCGATGGTATTCTCCAAGGTAAGGGTCTCCTCATCTTGAGTTCGCAGTCCAGGCTCCAAAGAAAAGTGGGTAGGAATATATACTCCGCCCAAAATAAGGAAAGGTGATATTCATTGACATCAAAAGGTCAAGAACTCCATTAGGAAACTCACTCGCGGAAAGCGTAGTAAGGAATCAAAAAAAATTATGGAATTATTACAGTGGAACATTAAACAAAAACATCACTAATGTGATGACTAAACCACGGGTTCAGCGAAACGCCGCGGGAAGTGAAAAGAAAAGGATATACATAATCCTTGTTCAACTAAGTAGTTAATAGGTTATGGGAAGATTTTAAATGGTAGTTGAAAAAAACCGTAGTTGAAATAAATCCGTAGTTGAAATAAATCCGTAGTTGGAAGCTGTAACAAGGAATACCTACACGTTATCCTCGTGTAATGCATTGCAAAATGCTTTGCTTTATGAATTTCGAATAAGAAATATCAATGATTAACTAAACACTCACCGCAAATGCGCCTTCCATTACGTTATGTAACAACGCAACAACGCGATCATCGGAAAGATGCCGGTTTTACGTATTATAAAGAAAAAAATACGTCGCCCCCCATCGTGGACACGACGCGGAAGTCGTTTTTTATAAGTAATTAAGTACTTCCGAACGAATTTACAAAGAAAAACCCCAAAAACAAATTATTCGCCGAAAAGACATATTAATAGGCCGGCTTTCCAATCAGAAAAAGAACGAGCGCAGATCATAAAGGACTATGGTCGCTTGTATCATAGATACGTAAGGTCTATGCAAGATTGCACAGAGTAACTAATTTTTAAGTATGGCAATGTCTATGATAAGTTCTACCAAACGTAATTTAATAAGTTTTGTAAAATGAATAAATAATGAAGTCTTATAAATAGTTTTATTTCCAAAAACACCACTATCAAATTTCTATTTGTATTTAAATTAATAAAATCGAATTAAGACAAGTTATGTGATTTCATTAAACTCCCGTCACATCACGACACGTCGCGTAACTAGTTAAGCTATGTTAAATTTTGAAATTATTTATCTATGCCAAACATGTCAAATGTGTGAAGGTTTAAACAATCTGTGGTAATATGTCAAAATATGAAGAGTTAAATGAATTTCTACTACAAAACAATAACTATGGCTACATGTGACGAGCGATATATAAATCGTACGTTACATTTCCCCCTTTTCTAGCAAAAAAAAAAAAAAAAATTTTTTTTTTTTTTTTAAGTGTTGACAACCCTATGATATAAAGTGACAACCCTGATACTAAAGTTTCAAAGAAAAATAAATTGATAACAAGTTGATGACAAGTCTACAATAAGTCTAAAAGAAGTTAATAACAAATCGATAATGAATCGATAATAAGTCGATAACAAATCGAAAATAAGTTGATAACAAGTGTCATCAAAAATTATACTGGACTAGTATGCAACCGGTTATTGCAATAAGCACCCTCGCTTTGCAACAACAAACCAATCCAGGTATCTAAATTGGGTTGAAAATCCCAAAAAAAATAAACTCCCACTCTACATCAAAATACTAAACTCCCACTCTACATTAAAATACTAAACTAATGTAGGATCCAGTATGCAACCGGTTAGCATAATAGCACCGTCGCCTTACACTAACGAACTGTAACCCTACAAAACTCCTACTTCATCTCAAAACAAACTCCTACTCTATCTCCAAAATAAACTCCTAATCTATCTTCAAAATAAACTCCTACTGCAACAAAACAAAATATAGGACTTAGTATGCACCTGGTTAATGTAACAGCACCCTCGCTCTACATTAACAAACCAAGACCCTATAAGAATAAATTTCTAAAGTTGTGTCATATAAATACACCTAAAACAAACAAAAGAAAACGCTATGTTTGGTATGCAACCGGTCAAGACAGTGAGCATTCGCTATGTAATGACAAACCCAACAAAGCAACCCTGCACATGTACATGTCAAATGAACATGGCATGCCAGGAAAATTATCCACGAAAGTGAATAATAAAAAAAAACGAAGTGATTAATTAGCACTTCAAAAAAAAGTCACCCACAAGATGTAAATTATCTATAGGGAAAAGAAAGTGTGGTGTTTCACACACAACCAAAAGTCACCCTTAAGATATAATTAAGTAATCTTTAGGGAAAAGAGAGTGTGATGTTTCACACACAACAAAAGGTCACCCATAAGATGTAAATTATCTTTTGGGAAAAGAGGTTTCGTTGTACAACTCAAAATGTCATGTCCAGGTCCTAGGAATTCTAGTACTTAAAGTATGACCTAAAAACTAAATAAAGACTAGGCTTTAAACAAAATACTTCTAAGTAGAAGCTAACTAATAATGTACAACAAAACAAAACAAAACAAAACCTAGAAATAGGTAAATAAATCCACCTCAAGACAAAAAAAAATACTAATAAATTATATAAATTAGTGAGGGGATAAAAAAAAATTGGGGCTAAATAACAAATATGAGTCCTTATAACATTGTGGGCACTAACTTCTTTTCTTCACATAAATTTAGAGTTCCAAAATGAGTAGAGTATGGTAAGTGTAGTTTCTAAGTACATTTACTAACCTAGGTCTCCTAGCATACATCACCTTCCTAGTGTAGCACCACTCATACATCACGCAATATTCTTCCACATACATAGCTACCTTTACCTTTGCCAGCAAATAGAAACAAGTTGGTAAGTATAATTTTGAGCATCCTAATAAACAAAATAAATATTAAATTTTAACTATATCTTTTACATGATATCTACCTCTACTACTCCTATCAAAATCTTTTAATAAATAAACGTTATCAGAAATTTTATCTATAATTTTACTTTTAATAAATTTAGGTGCTAACTTGGATGAAAAGAAGTAAGATGCATTAGATTGCACGAAGTTACGCCTCCATACAGTATCTCCAACATTATAAGAAATGCTTTTTCTTCTGGCATTATAATAAATAGAATTCTTCCTATAACTTTTAACTAAATTTTCCACTGTTTTCCTAAAAATATCTTCCAAAGTTGAAAGTAAAGAAGAATAGTCTGAACGACTACTAATAACCAATTCTGAAGGATCAGAAATTGAAGAAAATTTATATAAGGAGCCATCTAAAATAATTTCCCTTCCAAACATAAGAAAATTTGGTGTATAACCTGTAACTAAATTAATAGTGCTGTTAATAGCAGCTTGGACGTGGGGTAAGTACCTAGACCAAGTCCGATGGTCAGCTTCAACATAACATGAAATACAAGTCTCTATAGTTTTGTTGAATCTCTCTACTGGGTTATTCTGAGGAGTATATAAGGTATTATAAAATATTTTAGGTATATTATAGGTCTTAATGAAATCTTTAAATGGTTTTGAAGTGAACTGTGTACCATTATCACATATTACAATTTTTGGACAACCAAATTTTAAAATAATTTCTTTTTGCAATATTTTTATGATAGACTGTGTAGTTGCGTTAAAGAGAGGAAAAATCCAACAGTATTTTGTGAAAACATCTACTATTGACAATATATATTTATAACCTGAATAAGATTTTGGTAATGGGCCAATTATATCCATGGACAACATAGTCATGGGACGGTCGACTAACTTAGGGTTTAACATGAGTCCTAACGGGGCTGAATTAGAGTGCTTATATGCTTTACAAATATCACATCTACTTATATATTCTTTAACATCCTTAAACATCTTAGGCCAAAAGTAATGGGTTTTTAATTTTTCTAAAGTTTTATGTATACCAAAATGAGCTGAATCTACATTATCATGATTATTTCTAATTGTTTCTAAAGTATGTTCTCTAGGTATTACTATCTTCCAAGCTAAATTCTGACATAAAT
This sequence comes from Thymelicus acteon, assembly GCA_951805285.1. NCBI lineage: Eukaryota > Metazoa > Arthropoda > Insecta > Lepidoptera > Hesperiidae > Thymelicus > Thymelicus acteon. The sequence continues at coordinate 17,541,982 of OX638229.1, forward strand.
CGTTCTTAGGTTTTACATATTTATACAAGGTTTCATTATCTACTTTGAAATTTTTAAATTTAGAAGGATATTTCTGACAATTAATATACATTTTAGAATACCAAGGGTCATGAATATCATCTGGACACAAACTTATTTCAGCTATTTCTACACGGGACAAAGCATCTGGAACGGCGTGGCTGGTACCTTTTTTATGAATGATGTCAAACTTATACTGCGACAAACGGGCTGCCCACCTGGCCAATCTACCAGAAGGATTCGTCAAGCTCATTAACCATTTTAAACTGGCATGATCAGTGACTACAGTAAACTCAGTTCCCTCAATATATGGTCGAAAATGTTCTATAGATAATAAAATAGCTAAAAGCTCTCTTTCAGTAACACTATAGTTTTGTTCACATTTTGATAATAATTTTGAAAAATAGGCAATTGGATGTTGTTGACCTGAGTCGTCCTCTTGCATCAAAACACTACCAACAGCATAACCACTGGCATCGCAATGAAGAAAAAATGGTTTACTAAAGTTAGGACATTGCAAAACTGGCGCTGTCATCAAAGCATTTTTTAAATAATTAAATGATTCCTCTGCTTTATCATTCCACACAAATTTTAATTTTACATTCTTTTTACCGCTGGTTAATTTTGTCAAAGGAGCAACATGATGTGAAAAATTTGGAATAAATCTTCTGTAATAAGAACACATACCAACAAAACTTCTGACATTTTTAACAGATCTAGGTGTAGGAAAATTTTTAATCGATTCTAATTTCTCGGGGTCAGTGTGTAAGCCCTCTTTATCTACAACATAACCTAAATATTTTAATTTATCTTTGCAAAATTCGGATTTCGATAAATTAATGGTAAGTCCTGACTCTACTAGTCTATTATAAACTTTTTCTAATAACGCTAAATGACTGTCAAAATCTTTAGAAATTAAAATTAAATCGTCCAAGAAACAGAACAGATTGTCATCGAACTCTGGACCAAACAATCTATCGGATAACCGTTGTAATTCGGCGGGTGCATTTGTGACTCCAAATGGCATCCTAACGAACTCAAAAAGTCCCCTGCCTGGTACTACAAAAGCTGTCTTTTCTCTAGACGTTTCTTCTAAAAGTATTTGATAAAAAGCTTTAGAGAGGTCGATAGAGCTAAGATATCGAGCGTCTCTAAGATTACTCAAAATTCTAGATATATATGGAAGTGGGTAAGAATCTTTTACTGTTACAGAATTTAATTTACGAGAATCCAAACAAACTCTAAGACTACCATCTTTCTTTGTAACTAAAACAAGTGGACTACTCCAAGGAGATTTTGAAGGTTGAATAATTCCTTCTGCTAACATTTTATCTATTTCCAAATTTAAAGAATTTAATCTAGCAGGACTCAAAGGATAGTACCTCTGCTTGATAGGCTCACCAAAAGTTACAATCTTATGTTGAACTAAATCTGTTTTACCTAAACCTTTCTTTTCGTAAGATATATTTTCAAATAATCTAGTTATTTTATTTAAACGAGTTCTCTCTTCAAAAGTTAAGCTAGATGCAGGTCTAATAGAAGCGATTTCAACTGGTTTCCCATATGAATTTACAAAAGAAACTTCTTTACGCAATTTAGAAAAAATATCAAATGTAAGCCAAAAATCTATACCAAGAATTATATCATTTGATATTGATGGTATAATAGCAAATTTACATAATCTAACACGCTTTACGCACTTAATGGGCAACTCCATAATACCTATGACATGTTGTTGCTTTCCATCGGCAGTTGTAACAAAAGAAGAAGACTGTTGAATATTAAAACCTATATCTTGAAATACTAGGTGTGAATTATTACCTAAAACGCTAATTTGAGCACCACTGTCCAACAAACCTAGAAATTCTCGGCCCTTGACAGTAAATGTTAAATAAGGTCGGGTATCAGAACTACATTCAAGAAGTGAAGCTACTTGTTGTTCTATACTACCATCGTTAGAGTTAACTATAAGCTTACTAGATAAATTAAAATTAGAAGTTTGACTAAATCTCACTGTGGATCTGTCATTTTCATTTGAAAACCGAACACAGTGAGGCACTACTCGTTTTTTGGATCGCAGTTATTTATAATAGAGACATTCTTTTTAGGATTACACTTGGGACACTGCTTAGTTACTACATTGGGCTGGCCACAAGTGAAGCACTTAACACCTGGAAATGACTTACAGTCCCTATAAGAATGACCAATCTTTTTACATTTTAAACAAACAATACTATTTCCAGAAGAATTATTCTTATATTGAAGTGAAGAATTATGTTTCGAATTTTCTGATCTTACAAACTTCTCAGACTTTATGTTTAATGGCAATAAAGAATTATCAGAGTTTCTATTAGTTGGTAATAAACTATTATTCGGGTGATGTGAATGAAAAGATTCAATTTCTTTACCCAAATGCATAATTTCATTGAGTGATATAACACATCGGCCAATCAGATGAACAGAATACTCCGGCAGCATGTTATGTCTAACAATGTCTAGTAGGATCTTTTCAGAGAAAGGAACTTGCAGTTTTGCAGATAAATCCATCAACTCAACGACAAACTCAGACAAAGTTTCACCAACTCGCTGCTTCCTGGTCCTAATTTCATATTCTAATTTATAATTATAGTCCCTCGGAGTAAAGTAGTCTAAAAACTCAATTTTAAATTGTGACCAATTAAGAATAAAATGTTTTCTACCCCTGTACCATTTTAATGCAATATCTGTTAATAATACTGGCAAAGCTAAGAAACACTGATGATCATTATACCCTTTAACAGGTTTTAACTCCTCTAATCGAGTAAGAAATTCCATTGGACATGTTTTACCATTAAAAGTTAAGTTAAGTTTTGAAAAATCAAAATGTTTTCTCAAATAATAGTTAGCAACAGGTAAAGTTGAGTCTAAGGCAGTTGAATTGTTATTCGAAACTAATTTTGATTGTGGTGTTGTTGTCACATTATCTAATGTTATCATATTATCATCCGAGCAGAACACATCCTGATTCTGAGTCTGAGCATGCACTTGAAAAGACACATTAGGTGCAGGTTCTTGTTCGTGACTGGTTGTAGGCATATTTATAGTTTCCTTGTCAGACTTAGAAACAGAGGCTGTACCCTCCATCTTAACCAATGTTAATAACTATGTGAATGTGAACAAGATTATTCACCAACAGTGACAAAACTTCAAACTAAATTATTACAATAACATGTATTTAATTTAATTCTATATAACTGTATGTTAATATTTCTATACTAAATTATGTACTTTAATAACCAACAACTTCAAAATGAAAGTAGAATAACTTTCAGTAGTACTATTATAATATTTTCAAACTTCAACAAGGTCAACATTTAATGTTAATTAATGATGTTATCAAACTAAATTTATTATTACTCTCTAACTTTATTTCAAATATTACCAATTCAAATAGCAAACATAGTTAACTTTAAATTCCTCAAATAACACTAGATTCACAGCTTTAATGAAAACAAGTAAGTACTCTTCTATGTTGAACCAAAATAAGTAGGTATACACCAATAATAATTGTTCAATAAACAAAATAGGAAGGAAATTATACAAAAATACCATACAACTTTTACTTCCAAAACAAATAATTAGCCAAGCCAAATAAGTCTCAACAATATATCATGTATACAAACAAAATAACAACACTGAATATGTATGTTACCAAAATTAACACAAGTATAAATTACTCATGTATAAATCTAAATAAATCTGAACTAACAAGTCTGTCCGAACTGAACAAATCAAGTCGGTCTAAAAAATCAGTCCTGTCTAAAAAATCAGTCCCTGTTCTGCGGTGCCATTGTAGGCATTTTAGGCATTGTAGCCACGGGGGATTGTACGGGGTGCTAAAAACAAGTGGGGTGTTGTGTTTGCCTACAATATATATATAGATAAACTAAAGATAAATAGAACACAAACCCACCAAATAAATGTACCCGTCAGTAGGCGAACCTTGCTCAGATGTTAATGAGCTGATGATCTCCTAAATAAATATAAGAAAGAAAAGAACTAAACCAAGAATACGGGCGCCAAGGAGACCATCCACCTGCCTCGCAGTACGGATAACAAAGCCGGATAAAACATTGGACTATTAATCTCAAAGCGGGCTTTATACTTCAGTGTTGTATGAAAATCTAAGTAGTAAATGTGCTAAGCATAATAAACTAAACATGATATTTTGCTGAGGAGAGAAATAAAATATTATATGTACCAAAGGATCTTTTATTCCTTCAAAACAAACAAAGACTTGGCATCAAATTGTTATGAGTCGCACAAAAGTAAAAGTTACCAAATACAGATAAATCCTGTAGAATTAAATATACTAAGTTACAAATATTCTAAACATTCTAAATTTAATTGTTTGTAAAAGTTGCATTGTATGGTAGAAAAATATCACAAACTTGTACCTGTATAAAAGTACTTATACACAAAAGGGCACGTCCTCTCAATGTGATCCCCATCCCAACAGTGGACCGCAACGCTGCTTCATCACTGCGATGGTATTCTCCAAGGTAAGGGTCTCCTCATCTTGAGTTCGCAGTCCAGGCTCCAAAGAAAAGTGGGTAGGAATATATACTCCGCCCAAAATAAGGAAAGGTGATATTCATTGACATCAAAAGGTCAAGAACTCCATTAGGAAACTCACTCGCGGAAAGCGTAGTAAGGAATCAAAAAAAATTATGGAATTATTACAGTGGAACATTAAACAAAAACATCACTAATGTGATGACTAAACCACGGGTTCAGCGAAACGCCGCGGGAAGTGAAAAGAAAAGGATATACATAATCCTTGTTCAACTAAGTAGTTAATAGGTTATGGGAAGATTTTAAATGGTAGTTGAAAAAAACCGTAGTTGAAATAAATCCGTAGTTGAAATAAATCCGTAGTTGGAAGCTGTAACAAGGAATACCTACACGTTATCCTCGTGTAATGCATTGCAAAATGCTTTGCTTTATGAATTTCGAATAAGAAATATCAATGATTAACTAAACACTCACCGCAAATGCGCCTTCCATTACGTTATGTAACAACGCAACAACGCGATCATCGGAAAGATGCCGGTTTTACGTATTATAAAGAAAAAAATACGTCGCCCCCCATCGTGGACACGACGCGGAAGTCGTTTTTTATAAGTAATTAAGTACTTCCGAACGAATTTACAAAGAAAAACCCCAAAAACAAATTATTCGCCGAAAAGACATATTAATAGGCCGGCTTTCCAATCAGAAAAAGAACGAGCGCAGATCATAAAGGACTATGGTCGCTTGTATCATAGATACGTAAGGTCTATGCAAGATTGCACAGAGTAACTAATTTTTAAGTATGGCAATGTCTATGATAAGTTCTACCAAACGTAATTTAATAAGTTTTGTAAAATGAATAAATAATGAAGTCTTATAAATAGTTTTATTTCCAAAAACACCACTATCAAATTTCTATTTGTATTTAAATTAATAAAATCGAATTAAGACAAGTTATGTGATTTCATTAAACTCCCGTCACATCACGACACGTCGCGTAACTAGTTAAGCTATGTTAAATTTTGAAATTATTTATCTATGCCAAACATGTCAAATGTGTGAAGGTTTAAACAATCTGTGGTAATATGTCAAAATATGAAGAGTTAAATGAATTTCTACTACAAAACAATAACTATGGCTACATGTGACGAGCGATATATAAATCGTACGTTACATGTTAATAGTTATTTTTTTGTTTTTGGCTGCAAAAATCATGTAGGTGGTTTTACTAGTATTTACCGTAAGTAAGTTATATTTAAGCCAGTCATCTAGAATATCGAGATCTTTTTGAGCCTGGGCCATGATTTCATCAATATTGTCACCGTAGTAAAATAGGCACGTGTCGTCTGCGTATAGTATTAGGTCCCCTGTTAGACCAATTTCGCTTATATTATTTATGTAAATAAGAAATAACAGGGGCCCTAAAACTGATCCTTGGGGGACGCCGTGACTTATTTTAGCCAGAGCACTTTTACAATCTGAAATTTTTACAATCTGACATCGATTAGACAAGTAAGACTCAAGAATTTTGTAGGCAGCATCATCAAAAAGGTATTTAAGTTTTTTAAGTAAAAGTGGGTGGCTGACAGTGTCAAATGCTTTTTTCAGGTCAATATATATGCCCAAGGCTATTTGTTTTTTATCAATTGCATGTTTGATATTCGTAATGAGATCAATTGTAGCTGCTGTAGTATTTGATTTGGGTCTGAAACCATATTGTTTTTTTGACAAAAAGTCAAAGGTATTTAGATGGTCGAATATTCGTTTGTAGAGTATCTTTTCAAATATCTTGGACATTACTGGCAGAACCGAAATAGGCCTGTAGTTATTTGGGTCAGTTTTAGCTCCAGATTTATAAATAGGGCCGACTTTGGCTATTTTTAAGCTATCAGGGAAGACTCCTTGATCTAAACATTTGTTTATAGAGGTTACCAAATCTTTTACTATTAAATTTTTTATGCATTTTAGAACTTTTGTGTTTATTTCGTCTATTCCAGAACTAGAATTACTATCTAAATTGTCTATAATCTTAATAACTTCAGGTTGTGTGCATGGTTGAAATTGTTTAAGGACTAAATAAGAAGTGTTGTGTTGGGTGTAAGGATATAAGTTAGGATTATGATAGTGAGCTGGAATGTTGTGAGCTAAGACTGAGCCTATTGTTGAAAAGAAGAAATTGAAACTGTCACAAATTTTTGTACAGTCAGTTATAGTTTCGCTATTGATTATTAGTTTATGAGGTACACTGTCAACACTTAATTTGTTATTGGCTAGGCTGGATATTAATTTCCACATTTTCTTGGGTTTTTTCTTGCAGTTATCAAAAGCAGTAAAGTAATATTTTTTTCGCAGTCTTTTAATCATTTTAGTAACTTTTATTTTTTTACTAGCAAAATCTTTTTTAATTTCGTCATCATTAGGATTATTTTTTAGTTTTGCCCATGTTTCATTTCTTGATTCAATACTTTTGATTACATCGTGTGTTATCCAATCATCTTGTGGCAGATTCAGAATTTTGGATTTTTGCGTTTTATTATTGTTTACCTTTTCTAGAATGAATTTTTCGAGTTCGGAGTAGTCATGATTTTCGTTGTTGAATTTTGCATTTCTTATGCTAGTGTGCAGAGACTCATAATTAACTGCCTGGTACTTTATTTTAGGTCTAAGCATTACTATACGTTTTTTTACTTCAAAGTAGATTTGTTTATGGTCTGACATGCTTGAATCAATTATGGTAACTTGGAAAGGATGCTCCTGTATATTCGTACAGATATGGTCTAAAATTGTTTGTGTGGTACTGGTCTCGCGCGTACAAAATTCAGGCTCAATCTTGTTTAGCACAATGTAACCAGACTCTTTTAGGCAGTGTTGATATTCAACAGATCGACTGTCATTACAAAGTAAATTGATATTAAAATCTCCAAACACGATACACCGCTTATGTTTTTCTAAATATGTCGAGTACACATCCAGGAACTTGTTTACATTAGTATCTGGTGGCCTATACACCAATCCTATATTCAGAGCTAGTTTATGAATGTATATCCATAGGTAATTGTTGCGATCATTGTAAAGTGAGTCTGTTAATTCGAATGTAAAGTTTTTGTGCACAAATATCGATACACCACCTCCTGTGCCATCAGTTCTTATATTATATATATGTACATAATTCGTTATTTGTATTTGTTGTGCTTCAGCTTCCGATTCTATCCACGTTTCAGTGAATAAAATAATATGCACAGTGGCAGGTATATATTTAAGTATGCAGTTTAGCTCTTCAAGCTTATTTGAGGTACGTATACTTCGTACATTCGCGTAAAAGAATTTCAGCGACGAAGAACTGGTAGTAATACTCTCATACTTGCTTGATAATTGGTACGTGATATTATTTTTACATTCTGTTTTGTTGATTGTATTTTGTTGTTCATATGTTGTTAATAGTTTTTTGAGTCCTTCTTAATGATTTTGGGAGTTCCTTTAATGTACTTAATTTTAAGATTTGGTTCACCATTTTCTGTACGCATAAGTAATTGTTTACGCAGATCATCCATGTATTGTTTTTGTTGTGGAGTTTGGTCTGAATATAAGCGAGTCGTATCATTCTTCAACTTTGATTTGTTACGAAGTATATATTTCACGGTGCTATCAGATTCAAAACAAACTTTTACGGGACGTAATTTTCCGGAGTTCGGCTTTCCCAAACGGTAGTTCTTTTTAGGCATAGGGCAATCTGGATATATATTACGCAGAGTATTCATAATTTGTTGTCTATCATGTTCTTGCTTTTTCGAAATGTCTAAAGTAGTATCTTCCGGGATGCCAACAATAATAATATTTTTCGCACGAAGCGCGCGGTCGTAAAGCTCAGCAGCGACATTTTCATATGGAATTAGTGGTGGCTGCAGGATGTTTTCCACGGTGCTCAATTGGTGATCTTGGTGCATTGAAGACATGAGTTTCTCGTTGTCGCTTTGCATTTTACTAACGGAGGATTTAAGGTGGGTTATTTCTGATGTTACCGATTTGCATGATTCCAAATCAACTTCGACTTTTTGGATGCGCTTTGTGAGATCCCCCTGTAGCTGGTTAAATGTATTCTGTGAGTCTTTAATATTTGTAATCTCTTCTCTAATTGGTTTAAGCTCAACTGCTAGTATATTGTGCACCATAGTTTTTATGTCATCCCTTAGCTTGTTGACCTCCGTAGCGACAATGTCTCGTATCAGTTCAGCCGTCAGAGTATGCTCGGGAGCCGGCGGGGAGGGCGGTGACATTGTGTTTCCTGCACCGCGATGTATCGATACGTTGTCTGTACATTGCGCCTGTGGTTTAGAGCAAGTTCTAACCGGGGTGTTGTCGCTCTTCACTTGTTTCGGCTGTTTATTTGAGCAATCGGGACATATCCAAGACTTTTTCAAATCATTTGCGATTGTTTTTTTATCTGTTGCATATAAGCATTGAACATGGTAGCGATTTTTACATTTGTTGCATATGAGAGAATTGCCAGCTTCATCCGATGTCTTACAACATTGAAATTTCATTGTATTATTTATTTGTTAATTTTTTCTTGGTTGTTAGGAAGATCACAAGAAATTTGATAGAACAAAAAATGTTCGAGTTGTGAGGATCGAACTCTCGCCCGTGAGTTCGTAAGTCTAGTGCACTAGCCGTTACGCCACTCGTATCGTTGAGGGAGCGACGAAATTTTGTAGTCCGTTGGTTCAATCTCGTTATTGTTTGTTTGATGTAGGGTAAGGAGTTTTGATTTTATTATAGAGTACCCACACTCAACTTCTCTAACATCACTTGTAATGAAAGTTTTAATTACAATTTTACACATATAACGAGTTTTAATTCACAGTTTTTTTTTTCATTACACACGGTTAATTGTTTACATTAATTTGAGAACACTCGAATAGCACAGAGAATGGATTATCCACTGATTATAATTTATTTTCTATTGAGCAACGTAAAGCTGTACTACTCCTTGAAGGCGCCGTCGTCGTATCCAAGGTACCTAATCAAACTTAAAAAACTTAATTATCTATCTGTAAGAAAGTTTACACTCGACAGTCGTCAGTCGACACAAACAAATGCGATCAAATAAATAAATAAATAAATGTATCATTTGATAGTGTGATTCAGAACTTGCAAATGAATTTTACTAACGCCATCTATTAACAACATCCGGAACTAAATATCTAGCAACTAACAAAATATTGATCTTCCCATGGGTATGTTTTACCGCGGTAAAAAATAGCCTACGTTACTCTTCACCCTCCTCACTATCTCCACACACAAAAACCATACCATATAACAGCTTCGTTGCGACGTGAAAGACGGACAAACAAACAAACACTTTCACATTTATAATATTAGTATGGACTAGTATGGATTAAAATCCGCATGGCCAACATCAGTTACAACATTCACTAGTATGTTTAGTATCCTCACCGTCCGGTCGGCGAGCCGCAGCACCCGGCAGGCCAGCTCAGCGGAGTCCCCCACGCGCGCCAGCACCGCCGTGCGCTGCCGCGGGAGGAACGCCGGCGCCGCGCCGCTCGCCGCACGACCACCTGCCGCCAACGATACACCACATCAGCAAGGCTATTCTGTTTTGTTACTTGACAGCGGAATCCGCGAGGAGTTTCAAAATTGAATTTCGAGTTCGAGACTCATTTCACTTCACAAGTGAGTACTAGATGATTAGAGAATGACATATCAAGATCTCGAACTCGAACTTCAATTTTGAAACTCATCGCGTACCTTGCGTACCAGCCAGACCAGCCTTGCAGTACCAGAACTACCAGAGCCGCATGAGTAGAGTAGTATTAAGGACCACAAGTATTATGACCGAACATCGTCCGTGCATCGTCATCGCGAGTACACAATGGCGTTGCGACGCTTTTGAAAGTTAATTAGCTAGCATAGTCGGTCTCTACCGACAGTCTCTACAAGTCTACCACTGGTTTTAAGGGGGGGCCGTGTTTGATTCTCGAACGGTGTTATGTAACACTACGAGCCTCGAGTCTACGCTGCTCTGCGGTTTGGGGCAGCCCCTTACATCAAGAACACAAATAAAGGGAAACTCAGTTTCAAATAATTCGAAATCAAAACTTTTTATTGCCAGAACGTAGTTGTCCAAAGGTTTTATTTTATAGGTAGAGATGACCAATACATTCTACCACGTGTGGTATGCAATAGGAACGAAAGATTGTGCGAAAACGATACATAATATTATCATTGTTATTTGTGATTGGCCCCTAGCCAATCGGTAAGGTGAATCCCTTAAACACATGAATATTTAAAACAGTAACTTGATAACAGATCAAACTAGCATGAATAGCGATTGCCAACGTATCGCAGACAATAAGACCTCATTCTCGGCTGTCGCCTGACTGCACGCTGCTCCGGGCACCCGCATGGCGCGGGCGCTGCCGTCTGATCCTCTTTCCTTGTAATTAACAATGAAACGACATTTTATCGTGAAGAACAAAACAAAAAAATTGTGGGGTGTTATAAGGGCTGTCCCGCGATCAAAAATGTTGAAAGCGTCTCTGTTATACCTATATACCTAGTTATAACGCGATTTCTTTATTGTGATTATTGATCATGCGTATGGGCTTGTGACATTCGTCACAATACATATTTCGTGGTGTGGCAGTTTTTATAATTCGCCTCAAAATATTTATAACATAATGATTAAATGTTGTTTTGTATAGGAAGCAGGGGCCCCGGGGCGAGCGGGCAGCTGAGGCACGCGCGAGCGATTAAACCTACGCGCGCCCGGAGCAGGTCAACAGAAGTGTCGTGCGTCATTAAACTTCGGCATATTTGACTATCTCCGAGGCGGGAGGCCGCTGATCTCCGCTCTCTATAAATCTCTCGCTACAATCACGCGCCCTCGGCAGCTCGGCAGCTCGGCTCCACCAGATGATGGGCTTTTTAAAAATAGTGTATCCGCCGAGTGCGAGTCACCGCGCGATAAAGTGAGTAAGTGGGTTGAAACGCGAATCGGAAACGGCGGAAGTATCCAAATGTGTCCAGATCGTGCGGTGCGGCCGCGGCGGTGTGCGGGTGAATGGCGTGACGTCACCGCCACACCGCGCCGCGCCGCGCGGGCCGCAGATTCTTCAGCTGAGCGCGTCATCGCTGACGACGGACCACGGAATGCACTCGCGGTCAGATCTGCACACGCACTGACATAGCTAACTTACATCATCGCGGACACTGAACATTTTAAAAGCAACACATCGTAAGTCGCACCGCGGCCGCGGCACCACCACCACGTGGCCACGATCCATGTGACTGGGTCGAAATATCGTTATTATAAAATAGAAATCGTGAGTACCTGTTGCTAACAATGCTCTCCCTGGCTATCCACTCGATTCTATCTTGGACTAGAATCTACTCGATCTAGTCACTAGATTCATAGATAAATCAAATTGCTACGCAATCCTGAGTATTATTTCTCTGGGCAAAATTTCGCTTCACAAAACTGTTTAAAACAAGTTTGCGTGGATAGACAAGATCAATAGACAAGCAGCAAATTAGGAGTGGAGCAAATAAAAAAAAATAGATGGTGCCGATGCCCAATCAGAATCAATCGGAGAGGGGGACGTGGTGGACTGTGATAGTGCGAATGGGGACCGGTAGCTATTCCTGCTTATTTATTTTGTTTACAGTAGCGGGAGAGCACACCGTGCGCCGGTCCACGCGCCGCGCCGGTCCACGCGCCCGCCGGAAGAAGCGTTATGACATTGCTCTGGCAAACTCTCAAAACGATTTGGAAATTTTATTTGAAATGTTAATAATCTCATTCTCAAATCACAACTAATAGGGAAAATAAATTAGCTTTCAACTTCAGCTCTCCTGTTGTAATTGATGGGCCAGATGCACTGAAGATATGAACGATGAACAAATGTGGACTTTCAAAGGCAAATTGAATCATGGCTGGATTTCAACATAATATCACAATTAATGCTCAACAATGAATGTCTTCATTCAGTTCAGATGGAGGGTGAAGTGTGGGGCTGGCTGTTCTGCTGTGTCCTGCTCCCACGTGCCATGTCATGCCACGTCGTGTCGTGCCGTGCCGTACCGTGCCGTGCCATACCGTACCGTACCGTGTCGTGCCGCACCGTACCGTACCATGTAGTTCCGTACCGTGCCGTGATCTGGTCTTACAACAGTTATTACCATCTGAAGCTATACACCAAATATTTGCCCGCAAGTTTATTTTGTTTACACTGGCCGTTCTTGCACATTTGTTTATAATTAGGAAATTGTTTTATAGCCACTAGTGACAGCCTGGTGAGTTAAACATTAATTTACAGCGTGAGAGGCTCGTGTTCGAACTCGGATCAGAATAAAATGTACTCAGTTCAAGATGAGCTAAGTTTAAACTCATGTATAATTTTAATTAGGTTATACTCTGTCTCTTGTTAAAATGTAATCTCAAACAAAAATCTCATACCTACTCCAACTACTCAACCTACTTCATAATGATCTCAAAGGTTAATAAGATCTAAGAGATGTTAAATGTATCCAGGTTACTATGTTATATAGAGTCCGGAATCCGGATAAGTAACCTTGCACCAATATATTGGGAGACAGAAATGATAACACCGAATCACGTACGTAAACCACGTTTATTCCGTGGATATTTGAGACGAGTGTCTGCGAGGGATGAGCGCAGGGGCAGCAGACTCTTGATTACTATGCAAAATATATTGTCGGTTCAAATCTGTCAGCGGTCATCGCTGTGGTTACCCGTATTATCCCTCGGGAGGCTCGGGAGAACCGCTCAGCCATGGCACAATGTATGAACTGTCATGATGATTTCTGATAGCAGCATATACTTTTTCACAAGACTGAACGAGCATCTTTCAGTGTAATCTTCCATCACTGAACGCGCGCGGCCCATTTCCCCGCCCGCTCATGTTTCCTGCCGGTTCACACTTCACATTTCGTTTCCGCATAATATATTACAGTATTTCAATTTAATGTTCGTGAATACTATAATTATTTTCTCGCTTCTAAAAGCTTCTGAGAAGATATCGCAATCGGAAGATGTCCACGGAGGGGGGAGGGGGGCAGCGGAGTGGCGCCAGTGGGTCGTTTAGTTTTTAATTTAGAACTTTTATTGTAGCTGCTGCTTTATAAATAAAGCATTGTATGTGATGTTTTTATTACTATAAAAAACGCTAATTAATAACGCTTCACACTCGTAGCCCCTCACTAGGATTCCCTGTGACGTGGGTGCCGACTGCCACGGACAATACACAGATACAAGAAATCTCACACCCAGACTTAGAACAAAAATTCAAACTCATCATTAAAATTTCCACCTCACTGGGTATCGAACCCAGGACCCTCGGCGCGGCGCGGCGGCGATCCGACATGGTAACTATCGCGCAACACAGGTCGTCAACATATTTAACAACAACAACAATCTCCGATGTAATCCCAACAGCAAGTGTGTCGGTGCGAGTAGCTCGCTGATGTTCGGATTGTTCGGTCCCGGTGTTGTCGGACGGTGAACCACATCGCTTGTGGTGGTCATCGCCGCCCATGGACACAAAAGATAGAAAGTTAGAACTCGCTCTCAAACATAATAATAATAATAAACGCTAACACACTCATACCCCCGCAGTACGTTTATTCCCACTTGTCCTGTTGAGTAGGTTATTACCTGTGTCGCGGGTGGCATGGACAACACATACAACACATCACAATAACACCCATGACCCGAGTACAAATATTTATCTGTTACATAAATATATGCCCCGGCCGGGAATCGAACCCGGGACCCCTCGCTTCGCAGGCAGGGTCGCTACCAACTAGGCTACAGGGTCGTCAGACCCCAGTTGAGACACGATGAGTCGATTTTCGGCAAATTTGTGGCCATCAGGTGGATCATCAGGTCATTTGCCGGCTATTTTCATAAAAAAAAATCATTCGATACCGGATCGATCCAGAGTATCGATACAAGGCACCTGGATCTAACATCCCTAAAGTATCGTAACTTGCTTAAGTCTCATCAATTAGCTTGATTAAGTCTCATCAAGTTTTTTACCAAGTTGTAGGTGTGTTGATATTACAAAAGCGAACGTCAGCCACCAGCATGTTAAACACGCGCCCGAAATAGAATCCCCAATGAGGAGTAGGTATCACACACTCCGCGCCGCACCACATTGCGATAAGTACGACTCTATGCCAGGACACCAGGGCACCAGGACACCTGTAGTGTATAAGCACAGCTGTCAGTCACTGAGTGACTGCCAGTCAGTCGGCAGCGATGCTGCGTGCTAGGTGCCGTGTGCAGACGTCAGCCTTGCGTATACCTACCTCACCCATTACAGAGTAAAATATGTGTATTATTGACCCTCTAAACACTACAAGTGGCGACGACGGTAAAAATAATAAGGAATTACCAAAAAATGTTGGAAGAAAAAGAAGGAGTAATGCCACCCTTGCATTCGTTCGGACAGGCAAATTCGTAACGAATATGTTCTTTTATATTCGCATTTAAGTAAGTAAAGTGTATTATTACATTACAACCACATAATTTATATGTGGGTATACCTAATTGCGTGCACTAAAGTAACAATTATTTAAGTGTTGACGTTTTAATAACTCGGCAACTTAAAGTACCACTGCCATATTTGTACAGAAAATGGTTGTCTAAGCTAAGCATTAAAACTAATTAAATACTTCGAAGGCCATGCAAATCATTTTGTTCACAAAGGGCCATGCCTCAAGTAACTATTTCAAATAGACGATAAATTTCCTATGATATTGCTGTAGGAAATTGTAGTATGTGAAAGAGTAATTTATTTCGTTCCTTATTTCAAATAAAGCTACCGCATCACAATAACAATATCCTAAGTTTTGTTTGTATTTGGTGGGTATTTAATAAAAACGTGAAACTCGACGTTACCCTTACAATAACATGGAAAGAAACGATTGAGAATCTACCCCACTTATTAATATAATGCTGTGGTTAATGTTTTCACAATTCAAATACCGTTCTACCATGAATTCAAAAGATTATGATTATCTAAACAAGTTTTAGACGTAATTTTGCTAATTAATTAGCAGTTCAATATTATTATTATGGTCACGCCCTTGTGTCTGTGTTCCGTGGTCACGCCAATACAGTTCACTTAAAGATCATTGCCTATACAACCATATTAAGAAAGAACCTGTAAAGTAGCTACAAACAATGTTTTATGCATATGCACGTAATATGTAAAAAGTTTATTATACCTTAAAATCCGTATTACGTAGCAATATTGAAGCATTATATATGTTAATATTTTTATCGCTAAAGCCAATATTAAATTAAATATAATTATTGATAATTGTAGCTACGTCAAGGTTCACGCAGGTTGTACGGGTCTATCCCACTTGTCCCGTTACAAGTATTAAGTCCGGATTGGGCACGCAAATTGAAACAAGACTCGTAAGGAGCTTGTTAATGTACCTTGAGTACAAAAAGGCCTACAAGAGGCACGCAAATTGAAACAAGACTCGTAAAGAGCTTGTTACTGTACATTGAGTACAAAAAGGCCTGCAAGGGGCACGCAAATTGAAACAAGACTCGTAAGGAGCTTGTTAATGTACTTTGAGTACAAAAAGGCCTGCAAGGGGCACGCAATTTGAAACAAGACTCGTAAGGAGCTTGTAAATGTACCTTGAGTACAAAAAGGCCTACAAGAGGCACGCAAATTGAAACAAGACTCGTAAGGAGCTTGTTAATGTACCTTGAGTACAATAAGGCCTGCAAGGGGCACGCAAATTTAAACAAGACTCGTAAGGAGCTTTTTAATGTACCTTGAGTACAAAAAGGTCTGTAAGGGGCACGCAAATTTAAACAAGACTCGTAAGGAACTTGTTAATGTACCTTGAGTACAAAAAAGCCTGAAAGGGGCACGCAAATTTAAACAAGACTCGTAAGGAGAATGCTATACCTTGTGTACAAAAAAATGCTCGAAAGAAGCACGTTATTATTGTAATATACTTATCTTCTTGTTTGTATAAATAAAAATGAACTTTAGTATTTCTTGATAGCTTAACCGATTTCACTGTTTCATTCAAAAATTTTCGTAATGGCTCAAGGATGGCTGTTTCGAGAAGAAAAATCAAAGTTCTGGGTAAAGTGACGTGGAACATTTTTATGTTCAGCCAAATTATAAGACATTAAAATATAGTGTTTGCGGAAGTTATTCAATATAATGAGTATTTCCTAAAAGGTATATTAAAATTTAAGGATGGATGAGTATGTGGAATACTAAAGTTCAGTCTAAAATTTCAGAGATATTGTAACGCTTTTATAGCTAAAAAAATGGAAAAAAAAGTTTTCAATTTATTGGGTATTTACCATAATTATCATAAAATAAATTAAGGTATGGAGTAGGTACTTGACTTGGAATTCTGACGCAAGTCATTCGAGGTGATTGAGCATTATACATTATACTGTAATGTATTCTGTATACAAGTGGTATATAATATACCGTAATATATACTGTCAATTATAAATCAATGTTTTAAAGCTACGCAGTCATGTTACTGTTACATTAGTAAAAAGCCATGCATACACGGTGCCCGCAAATATTATAAATCAATGTTTTAAGGCTACGCAGTCATGTTACTGTTACATTAGTAAAAAGCCATGCATACACGGTGCCTGCAAATATTATAAATCAATGTTTTAAGACTACGCAGTCATGTTACTGTTGCATTAGTAAAAAGCCATGCATACACGGTGCCTGCAAATATTATAAATCAATGTTTTAAGGCTACGCAGTCATGTTACTGTTACATTAGTAAAAAGCCATGCATACAAGGTGCCCGCAAATATTATAAATCAATGTTTAAGGCTACGCAATCATGTTACACTTGTAATAACGTTACATTTGTAAAAAGCCATGCATACACAGTGGCTGCAAATATTTACAAATTAATATTTTATGGATATGTCGTTATGAATGTCATTGAAAGCCAAAGATGTCTGTTAGATATGATTCATAAGACACCCATTCGAGATGCCTGATGGAGATGATTCCCATCATAATCGGTCCCATTTCACTGATATGAAATCGTGGGATGAAATAACAAATTGCAGGTTTTCAGAAAGTTACCTCAATCAATATGAATTACAAATACCAAGTAAAGAGATGATGTGGCATCAGAATTCAAGTATTATGTAAGGAATAAAAGTAAGACAGTGATTATTGGTATGGTATATTTTATTCCATTCATGTGTTAACATTCCATAACTTCTTTTGAAGTAATTTTGAATCTGACCATGTATGAAATGTACAATGACATAGTTCCGTCTTTGACGATTCATTATTTTATAATAATTCGTTACAGACGAGTATAATATGTAATATGTGAACATATCACATATGTGAGCAGATTATGACAAAATATGACAAACGACAGCAGTTATGAGTCCATGGTAACGGACTCGGCTTTTATGATAATTATATTAAATTTTTGCAATTCTTATATAATATAGTCCACAATAATTTATTGGATATATTATTATTATTGAAAAAATAAAGATTCATCCATGTGGCAACGAGCAATTACAGACTCAGAAGATCGTAGTATTTCCATCTAATATCTTTACTTGCAATGTAAATATTAATCTTTTTGAGCTGTCGAAGAATAAAGGTAAATATTATATGTCAAGGTTATGATTTTGTCTCCATAGTAAAGAGACAATGAGACACTGAGAAACAAAATTTCAGTATATTGAGGTAGTCCAATAAAACACGACGTTGTAATCAACTATTTTACGTAGATACAACATACTACTAATATTCATCCAACTTGAACCATCTGCAAAATGACAACACCTTAGGTGTTTCTCTGCGCTCTTTTCATGTAAAATTGACATAAATAGTTAACTAGCGTCATCAAGTGATGGCTAATGACCAAAAGGTTATTTTATCAGTTTCCATACTTTTCACGACATTATACAAAAACAATACCTATCAAGGGCAAGGTTCATACTGTAATTATTGAATATGCGTTAACAAAGTGGTTCGATTTAATTATGTCAGACTTAGCAAAGAAAAAAAAACTTATTTCTAGTTGAATGACAGTGCTAAGTAGCAACTTTAGAGATTTATCTCTAAAGCAGTACAGTCCGAGGCTCGTCATCGGTCTTATATTTCTGTATTACAGATCTATCAAGTTTAAAGTGACGTTGATGTTGTGGAAGCTGAAAGCACTAGATCTCCATCTAGAAAGCTGGAGTGGCCACATTACTAAGCCAAATGTACATATGTGTAAGTGGGTGTAACCGTGCACGCAGGACCACCATCTCACAAAGCATCCTCACACAGAGTGCTTGTCAACGACTGAAACTCCCCTGGGAAGCAAACGCAAATTCCCAGAGAATCATAACTTAACTGACTAAACTGATAGTGAATCAAGAGCTAAGATAATGAAGAGAATACTCAAGTTCACGTGATAATTAAAGAGACAATAAATTGGTCAGCTGTGATCGTAGTTTCACAAGCAACTATTGTTAAGATTATTAGAGATTCTACTGGTACTATTCTAAATACCCTTGTGACTTTTAACAGTGTAAATACTGGTAGAGCAAAATAGTTTAGCATTAAATGAATGGGTTGCCAATGGTTTGAATTCCTTACTGACAATAAATGAAAATAATAATGTCACATAGGAAAATTGTTTAAAGTTGACCCTTATAATGCGTGGAGTGAGTTGTTTGAACTGTAGACAATCATACTGATATCATGAATTAAGTCTTGTTCATTGACTCAAATTCTCAAGATTTACCCCTTATCTTACCATGAAATGAAGTACCCTCAAAAATTGTCTGTGACTTTCACAGTGTAAATGCTGGTGGTAGAATTAAATAGCTTGGCATTAAATGAATGGCTGGCAAATAGTTTTTATTTCTTAGTGACACGAGATGGAAATAACAATGTCACATAGAAAAATTGTTTAAAGTTGAGTTCTTATAATGCGCTGAGTGAGTTGTATGAACTTTAGATATTATATTGACATCATGAATTATGTCTAGTTGAATGACTCAAAATTCTTAAGATTAACGTTTGAAAATTTCAAATTACCTTCAAGTTTTGTGACCTACCCTCAATATAAATGAAGTACCCTCAAGAAAAAATTGGAAAGTAATATCACGATAGGTCAAAATAGCAAAAGTTAATTCTATAAATAATTTAAGAGTTTTGTTCTCACTTAGTCTTGAAGAAAACAAGATAGCGTTAGGGAAATACCTGTAAGTCATGTACCAGTCGAGTACCTATAAATAGGTAATCATGATAAATCATGATACTGAACAATACGAGATCAGTCTCCATCTCGAGAAAGAAAGTTATGAAGTTGAAGAAGTGAAGTTTGGGGTGTGTATGGGTGATGCATATTGCACACATATGATGCACACATATGACACTAAATGGATAATATATGCATATCGGCTGGGTGAGCCTTGGCAATAGAGGGACTTACTCAAGATTTTTCAGAAGTTATGTTGTTACTTTTGATAATTGAAGTAGACGACTGTGGTAAATGGCTTGGGTTAATCTACTTTCAATGCTACATTTGACATTTGTTAAAAATATAATTATGATCTACAGAGTTGTATTTAGTGAAATGCGAGAATAACATCAATTTTTTTTATGAAGCTTCCAATCACTTCCAGTAAAATACCTTTCACTCTAACAATGACAGTAATGTGAGAGACAGAAATTGACAGGTCTATAATTCAATTAAAGAAAAGAGGGAAACCATATTATGAGGACATTACTAAGGGAGCTACAAGATTCTAAATTAGCTACAGAAAAATATATCGATGAATAATAAGTAACTGTGGCTAACAGATTGACACCAAACTTTAACCCTGCACTCACATAGTGGTGTGAGTTTCTGATGGTGAAAACGATGTACAGAAATGGGAAATACATGTTGTACAACAATAATGATAATAAATAACACAAAGAAAATAAAAGTTGGATATTGAATAATTTATTATTGTCAGATCTATGTCAATGTTGCAATATATTATTTGCTAACGAACAGTTGTAATCAATTATTATTTATTATAAAATAAAGAAGGGATGTAGTGTATAAGCACAGCTGTCAGTCACTGAGTGACTGCCAGTCAGTCGGCAGCGATGCTGCGTGCTAGGTGCCGTGTGCAGACGTCAGCCTTGCGTATACCTACCTCACCCATTACAGAGTAAAATATGTGTATTATTGACCCTCTAAACACTACAACACCACCTTGGACAACGTTCACGATGGTCTTGTATTCTTTACAAATATTTTTGGGGCGTCCAATATATACATACAAATGCAAGTTTTTTAGTAGGAACAATAGTATTACGAGTCGGAAAAAAAATGATTTGCTTGAACATAATGTGTGTGTTAAGTTTCGTCGTCCCGTCACTCCCGTCACTCCCGTCAGATGTCACCCTCGTGCCCTCGTTGCTACTTATAAGCCGCTGAACGTTGACTGTGCACGTGTCGCGCGGCGCGGCGGAGCGGGACCACCGGCCGCGCTAACCGACTCCAACAATGCACCTCCCTATAATAACCAAATTACCACTTTACCAGCTGCGCTCTTTGTCACGCATTATAACTTGAGCGCTGACACTTGACACATTTGGGCCTTTCGAGGCGTTACGTGTTTCCGTCCGTGCGCTTTATGTAGCTTGGGGAACGTTCAGTCTAAAGTTTCATTTTGGCAATTTGCATTTTGAGGCGGCCTCTTACGGCCGAACTGCCTAATTTTTGGGAAAACAGACCCCCGTGTCCCGGACCCTCATGTACTCTTCGCAATACTTATGTTCTGATCTAAAAAAAATTCCGTAATACGTACCTACACCAGTCACCATGTTTCCTTGGACTCACAATTATTTAAATTAATTAAAAATCTTTATCACGGGTGGAACCGATTCGTGGTCATTAACTAGGTATGTCTTCCCGAATTACGAAGGCATGCTGCCCCTGTTTATTTTTGTTTACTACAAAGGGCCCGTCCCGCCCGGCGCGGCGTGCCTCAGAGCTAAAGCGCTGTCAATCAGATAAACAAACAAACAAGATGGAGCTAAGACGCAGTTCTTGCACAACAGAGTGAAGATGAAAGAGCTCAATTAGACCTGTTTACCCGCGCACCCGACGCCTTTTTATTTAAAACATTACGCGAATAGGCGCCACTCGCCACGCTCTAAAACCATCGAGCGGTGCTCGTCAGTCGACATTCGAGCGAAGATAACCGAACGGCTGCGCGTAATGATTATGAAACATTTAAAGTGTACAGTGTAGGCTTCCTTGCTTCGTTTTGTTCATCGAAGTTAGTGATCACAAAATTAATTTGTAATGCAAACAATGTTTGAAAATTAGAACAACGTCCAAGACAGTCTAGTTAGATCGCATTTGTTATCCCCTTCAGCCTTCAGGCAGTATAAGGCTTCTATAGTCAAACAGACAATTAAAACAGAGATGCCAATTACCTACGGGATGAAATGAGATCCTCGTCGGTCCGCGACGTCGATGACTTGCAGCAGATCACACTGCATAGCCTCGAGTTATTCTCGTTGCGTCAATAAAATGAAGACAAGTATCGTCTACCGATCGTCGAACAAATAAGAACGTCCTATTTTTGTAACTAAAAGGTGTTTGAATTTAATGGAGCTCAATCTGAGCATCTGCTGCGATGTTGCGATGTTGAGTCGAGATGTGTCGACGGTAATGGCGAGTAGCGAGTGAGGAGCGGCCCGTCATCGCGTCAGGCTCGTCAGCGGCCGGACATTTATCGTGCCGTCTGTTTACGGCGCGGGCCTGCCAGCACTGCCAGCCTCTTTGATCACTGGCAGATGCCAATTACTGCCATTACTGCCATTCGTTCATTTCAATCATGACGCCGTTTCGCGCTAGCGGCGGAATACACCCGCCGATGATAGGTCAATCTGAGCGCTCCAACTGAAACTCTACATCGCACATGTACTACTATATAGTGTTCGCTGTTCTCGTCTACTCGTCACATTAAACTGACAGTTACAAGTCAGATACAGTTAAAATTGATTTCTTTGGACGAATTATTATAAGTACCCAGATGACCGAGTTTTGCTCGGTTTAGTGTTGCTTAACAACGCCATCTACTGAAGTAGCTTTAGTGTTGCTACTTGTCAATGGATGTCAGGAAGAGTCTTCATTGCCTAAAAACACGCCTAAAACGACATTTTCTAAAAATGAATCCTAGTTAGATCGATTTATCGCCCCCGAAACCCCGTGTACACTAAATTTCATGAAAATCGTTGGAGTCGTTTCCGAGACTCAGAATTATTCACTTGTTTAAAAGGTATTAGATAGATAGATGATTAGGTACAAACGGCCAAATAAAATAGGCAGTAGAGTTTCATCTACCCTTCGTATCATTCAACTATTTGGAGCAGTCCTTTACATAATTAGCGAGCTGACGATCCACCTATGGTGGCTATGGTCGCCCGGACTGATGCGTTGCGTGGCAGCGGACTCAAGCAGGAGGGTGTTAGCTATCCAGCCTATCCAGGCGGAGCCCGCGGAGAATCATTATAATCTCTCCGAATGGCATTAGAGGATGGCGGATGGCGGCGTGGGATTGGGATTAGTATTCCAGGCCGCTTCAATGTGGTTAATGCATCTTTTTATGTAAAAGTTCGACAAATTCAGATGAGCCTGATGAACTTGTTGGTCAACGCTGCCCATATTGCCCATGCCGCATTCTACACAGATATCAGGTGGCCTTTTACAGGGACACTGGATAGGTATAGATAGGTAGGTCACATGTTTATAATGTATGTATGTATAAGTAATTGGCAGTAGCTGAGGATTGATCTATATGACAAAATTTACATTATTCAATCTATTCTTGACAGCAAATTAATGTGCACATCTGCTTTTACTTTGTACTTTGTAGGTACGTTCAAAATGTGTAACCGGTCGATAACTTTACGACGGCTCGTGCCCTACGCACATAAACTTGTCCAATATTTCAGCAGTTATTTATCAATAACGCGCTTCGAACGTACACAAGTCGGCTGTAAATCATGATCGAGCGTGCGCCATGCGCGGCGGCGCGGCGGCGCGGCGGCGCTAACAACGCTTCTCGACCTGACTCGTAGTTCGTACAGCTACTATACCGACTACGGAGGATACACATCACGTTAACGCGCTTCCTTCAGGTGGCCAGGTGCCAGGTGCCAGTGGCGGTGAACTCAGTACATCGGCCGCTCTCCGCACTCCCGCAGATCACTCGCCGGGGTCGTATAGTCTCGCCCTACTTACGCTACCTGCCTTATTTTCAGAGACGTTCATCTTTGAGCGGCACTTTGGCAATCATTGCTCGGTATTAGGAACACGGAACGGAATTACGATACCTACTTTCCTTCGCTGACGGGAGCGAGAACGAGATGGAAATGTGTAGTAATGTTCACGTGCTACGCGTCTCCCACATTTTAACTGAAAATAGTTTTTAGTAGTAATAATCATTTAGCATTATTTTTAATCATTTTTTTATCGTATGTTTAATAATTTTTAAAGGGCTTTGTCGCTAAACATTAATAGTTTCTAACGCGTGTTGTCGATAACAAAGTGGGACACCATCGGAAAATATAAGTATATGAAGATTCGACTAGTTGATATCATTGCCGGCGGCCAGCGGCCAGCGGCCAGCGGCATACCGCACGCGCAACATCGCGAGCTGCCAGTCAGCACGCTTGGCTAACAAAAGTAACAATCAAATCAACAAAAACCGCGTAACCACCATCACGAGTATACAAAATTAATTTTGTAAATAAGTATTTCACTAATTAAATATTTTATTAATTTTGTAAAAATAATTAACAGTACTACTCGATTATTCTACTAGGTAATTCGCGTAACTTGATTCCGAATATTTAGTTTTCCCTATTCAATGCGGCAGCAGGAAACTAACCTCTCACGCAGATGATTCAAGGTACCTAAATGCAACGGGCAGGTTGCAGGTCGAGGAGGCTGGAGGCTGGACGCTGGAGGGAGATGACGACAGCCGGAACAATGACGGCAGCAGGTGGCCGCAGTGGAGCCCCTCGATGTTGATATAGCGGGTTAGACGCCCGCTTTAAATAAACTGTCAATACAATGTCCACGGATTCTACCGCGAAGGGGAAATATCACAAACATCGGGTTACGTTTTATTTTAGATATCTTATTAGGTTGTGCTGCGTCCAGCCGCAGCGCAGCGTATCACACGGCCCGTATTTTATTGGAACCGATACGTCGCCGCGTCGAGGCGTGGTTGGTTCAATGATCACTGCTCGAAAATTTGGCAAGTTACGAGGCAGAACTTTTTAAGCTGGTGCCCGGACATTACAGCTATACGTAAATGTGCCTAAGATGCCCATTCAAAAACATGAAATACTTAATAATTTTATTCCTTCGAAGGTTTCCAAAAAAATAAGTTTACGCAAACTACAAACGGATTGTATCGTAATCCGTATCCAGATGTAGAGTACAGGCTATAGTGTCCATGTAAAACATTTGATTTGAGATCACGATCACCGAGTTCCTGACACAACAGCTGTGTGCCATGTTCCTCGATCTTTAGGTCTGTTTACCATCTTTTTCTCTCTGACTCAGCTTCCGTCACGCAAAAGGAATCCGAGACATTTCTCGAAGTAGGCGGCATACAGTTGGAATTCGACCTCACAGAAAAGTGGAGCTATTTTAAAACAAATCTGTTGTGATCCACGATTCTAGCGTCATTTAAAATAATCAATGTTTTCAGTTTATGCGGTCCATTTCCTAGCGAGGGAAGTTAACTATCTAGCAACGAGGGAAGTCTTGGTAAGCTTATACGGTAGAAAAGACTGTACTAAATATTAATTTGATTAAGATGGACGTTGGGAACGAACCGTCGCACATAGGGGTATTTGACTCAAAAAGGTGGTCAAAATTATTTTATGGTCTGATGAGATTTGTTTGGCCTAAACAATAATGCTTACGATCAATTAGACTTTTTAAATTAACTTTTTTGGATAATATGTAGGTATTAGTCGTGTCGGACCTTGTTTTCAGAAACAAACAGAATATAAATAGTAAAAATCTGTTTATTTTGGTTAAGAAATATAATAACACAAAGATTAATTATATATCTAGTCAGATGTCTCCCACCCTTCTTCATCAAAAGAATCATTTGCTTAGTACAAAGTCAGTACAAAGTACAAAGTCTTCAATACTTTCAATACCTTCGTTAGAGGCATCAACTTCAATAGAGAGGCATCAGTTCTAATGATGCAGTTTCATCTGTAGTAAGAGTTTGTAATACATCATCCAAATATAAAAGTAAACGCTAAGTTGTATGATTTAACAAGTCTTGCAGTTTGACTTCTGCACAAGTTGCAGTCACCAAGCAGTCACACGATAGGCTTCTTGGATTGCATAACAATATTTCTTTTCGCTGGTCTGGTCACTGGTTCTTATTATTTCATATTGCCTGATGCTTCTACAAAAATCTGCGAGTCGGTATAATTTGTCGTATTGATGGCATATGGTGATGCTCCTTTTGTAGTCTCTCAGATATTTCGCACCTCTGGTAGGAGTTGCGGTAATATCCTTGACGACTTTTGCAGCCTCATGACTACTACCAGTCTCTCGGAGCTTCATTTTAGGAAGCAAAAATGAGCTCATTCGCTTAATTTTTTTGTCTTTTACTACGCTCCGATAACTCATCGAAGGGTTTTGTTGGACGACCCGGTTTTCCTGAAACGTATTCAGGGATTTTCATAGTAATACGCTACCAATCGCGATTCTTCTTTAGGAAAAAATGTTCTGTTCTGTTGGACGCAAACCACCCGGTCTTTATTTCAGACTTAAAATTGAAAATTTTCGTAAATACTTTTGTTTCTGTTCCTTGGGAAATGTAGGATTGTTAATAATTTCATTCTCTACAAAATCAAACTTTTTTGAAAATATTCTTTCTGTACGCTTTTTCGCCATTTTTTACAGCTGTACCATAGTTAAAAATTTTAAACCAGAGCCCCCTGAAACAAAATACATAAAAATTTAAACATCAAATGTAATATATAACTTTGTTTGGTAAATTGCATCATCATAAAAAATTAAGTAAAAAAATAATAGGCAAATTTCGGCAATCGATCTTGTGTTATAATACAAGTAGAATAGTTATATAAACTTTTGAAGAAACAATATATGCTGGGAAACTCCCGGAAATATACTAAAATTCTTGTGTTCATATTTTACAACAAAAATTTCATGACTAAATTATGCGGCTGAGTAACTTTTTTATATATCTCGATTAAATCGTAGGATTATAAAACAAATAAGTGCTATGTATAGGTACATACCTGATTGAACAGTATCCATTGTAAAAGTAACAACACTTTACTAAACAAATTCACATTAAAAAAATGAAATATTGGGTCTAAAAGCCGATCGTTGTTTGTTTAGTACGTGCAACCAGCAAGACGCATAGATGATGACTAACCACGAGTAACGACGCCCAACTAAAAAAAAATGTCATTCAGGACATTTGTTGGTGATGGTGCTGGTCAAGTGTGTTGCGAAATAAGAAAAGGCGAGATATTGGTTGAATAATCCGAACCGAAAAATACTGGGAAAATTTTGTTCGCGGATATATGGCTTGTGTCATTTGTCGACTGGTATGTCATCTTTTTTCTCAGTAATTTTCGGCTAGTACTTTCTTTATTGAAAATTCAGACAAAGGTTACATTCTAATATTAACACGTAAGTAATTATTTAATTTACTTAATCTTATTAACGAACTTAGTTAACTCTTTATATTTTTACAGGTTCTACACAGGTAAGTATAATTTATTATTATTTTAGTGACACATAGTTATAATAGGTACATTTTAAATATGTTTTATGTTATTTTTTTTAGTTTCAGGTATTCAACCGGAGGACCGTTTATCCGTCGGTAACATCCTGCCCCTCAGTGTCGTGATGGCGACACTCATCACGAAGAAGCAATGCTAAACGCGACGCAGGACGTTTCCTAACACCATTGTTTGTTTTAACATCAACAATTCTTACCCGTCCATCTGGTCCAGGATACACCTTCTGAACGACTCCTCTCGGCCAAACATTGCGCGGCGAAGCTGGATCCACAACAACAACAAGGTCGCCGACTTTCAGCTGCGTGCCCTCGCGGTCCCACTTTTTTCGAGGGGCCAACGATGGTAAAACTTCCTTCATCCACCTAGACCAAAAAAGATCCGCAAGACGCTGTGCTATACGCCACTGCTTCTTGAGGTAAAGGTCGCCATCGTCGAAGATGCCTGCTATTGGTAAGTTGGAAGATGAACCGAGTAAGAAATGATTAGGTGTCAAGGATTCTGGGTCATGTGGATCGACTGAAACATGTGTCAATGGACGTCCGTTTATCATATTTTCTACCTCACATAGGAAAGTAGTTAAAGTTTCTTCCCTCGGAGCCCGCTCCCTTAATACAACCCTAAGGGCGGCCTTAACACTACGAATCAGACGTTCCCACGCTCCAGCCATATGTGGGCTAATGGGAGGTAAAAATTGCCACCGGACTCCTTTGTTTAGTGCTTCAGACACTATATGCTGCTTACTTAATAATAATTCCTGGTATGCGCTTTTTAATTCCGTATCGGCGCCCCGTAAATTAGTCCCATTATCAGAGAACAATGTGTGTGGCCACCCTCGTCGAGCGGCCATACGTCGCAGTGCCATTATCATGGAATCAGTTGTTAGAGATGGCACCATCTCAATGTGTACGGCACGCACTGTGAGGCACGTGAATAATACGCCATACCTACGAGATCTCTGCCTACCTACAGCCACCTCCATCGGTCCAAACAGGTCTACGCCACACATAGTGAAGGGCCTCTGATGATGAGTTAGTCTACATTCAGGTAAGTCACCTAGTCGCGGGGGTTTAGGTAAAACTTTATTAAAGCGACATACTAAACAATTTTTAGCAACAGAACGAACTGTTGGTCTTAGTTTGAGTAACCAATATTTTTGTCGCAACTCATTTACAACCATTTCGTTAGATGAGTGAGCTGCGTTTACATGATAATGCATCACGATAAGTCGCGCGATATGATCTTTACCATCTAAAATGACAGGAAACTTGGTTAACTCGGCTACGTCCTTCGTGATACCAATGCGGCTACCAACGCGTAGTAAGGTGTTCTCATCCAGAATTGGGGTAAGTGAACACAAACGACTATCGCGCGAAATCTCATTATTTAATTTTAATAAATTTATTTCATGTCGAAACGATTGTAACTGCGAGTGACGGAGCAAGAGTAATTCCGCTTTACGCATTAATTGATCATCTATCCCGTTAACAACTTTTCTTTTAATTTTTTCAATGAACAAAAGAACTGTAGCAGTAGTACGTA
This sequence comes from Thymelicus acteon, assembly GCA_951805285.1. Taxonomy (NCBI): domain Eukaryota; kingdom Metazoa; phylum Arthropoda; class Insecta; order Lepidoptera; family Hesperiidae; genus Thymelicus; species Thymelicus acteon. The sequence goes on from OX638229.1 coordinate 17,570,997, forward strand.
ACAGTCGCAACCAACTCGAAAAACGACTCGGGTCCGGAACTGGTAAGTCTGACATGTTATCTTTTTCGCACACCGTGTTTACTTTCTCTAATACGTCGTCACTAATTGTTTTTATTCCAGGACGCGTAGGCCATTGAGATCGCGGCTGGTGCAAGAAAGACGGGCCGGTGAACCATTCCGAGTCATTGCTCAATACGTGATCGTTAGTTTTTGTTCCTAAATCGGCGACATTCGAACCACTGGGTACATAATTCCACTCGCTAGCCTTGCTGTACTCGTCAATTTCACCGAGCCTATTAGCTATAAAAATCTTATATGTTCGACACTGATTGGTTATCCAATATAAAACCGTAGTCGAATCGGTCCAGTAGTACACCGAATTCGCTTGTAAACGATGTTTTCTTTTAATGCTATCTCCTAATTTACACGCTAACACGGCGCCCTGCAGTTCGAGCCGTGGCACAGAGACCGGTTTGATAGGACTTACTTTGCATTTGCTAGCAATAAAAGAAATAGACGCGTGACCATCGCTACTTTCCCTACGCCAATACGCGACAGCTGCGTACGCGCTCGGCGATGCATCGCAAAAAATATGAAGTTCCAATAACTCAGCGTTGTCGCTATTATTTATTATATTATTATTATCACGAAAATACCATCGCGGGATTCTAATAATATTTATTTCATTAGCTTGCTTTATCCAACCCTGAAATAACTCGTATAACTCGTCATTGAGTACATCGTCCCACAAAATATTACTTCTCCAAGTCTCACGCATTAATATTTTCCCTTTAATTGTAAATGGTCCTAAATAACCGTGAATATCAAAAATGGACATGACAATACGTAACATTTCACGTTTTGTTGGTATTCTTTTTAAAAGTAAAATATCCTCCGGGATACGCTTGAACGACAAGTCAAATGCTAGCATATCGGTACGCGGAAACCATAAAAGCCCTAATGCGCGTTCCGGTTGACTATCGTTATCCAACCTTACAGCCTTGTCGTTAAGGTTCTCTTTCGGTAGGTCACACAATACAGTAGGAACATTACTCAACCAGTTACGCATCTCGAATCCACCCTGCTTATGAATATAGGTAACTTCGTTTACAATTTTTGTAGCTACATCGTGATTAGTGAAACTGTCAATGTAATCATCCATATACTGATTGTTTTGTATGGCATGAACAGCCTCGGGCATTTGGGACTGAAATCGAGAAGCGTTCTTGGTCTGGTTAATGTACTGCGCTACAAACGGGGAACAATTCGCGCCAAAAATCAGTGACGTCATAGCACATATTATTATTTTATTGCTATCCTTTTCCCTCCATAAAAATCTCAATGCATTTTGATCGTTACTTTTAATCTTTATTCGCAAAAACATATCTTTTATATCTCCAATTACTGCAATAGGATTTTCACGAAACCTAAACATTATACCATACAATGACTTTAATAAATCGGGTCCCTGAAGCAAAAGGTCATTAAGTGATAATTGGTTACATTTAGCTGCGGCGTCAAAAACTAATCGTAATTTTTTCTTATTCGGGTTGTCGACCCCGAAATGAGGCAAATACCATATGCGAGTAGCTGACGCGTTGCTACACTCAGAGTCGCTGAGTTTTCTTGCGTAGTCGTTGTTGAATAAATGATCGATACGTTCTCGATAACGTGATTCATATTCCGAATTTAATAACATTTTTCTTTCAATTGACTTAAATCTATTTAATGCTAAATGGTATGAGTCTGGCATAGAGGACTTTTCGGACTTCCAAGGAAGACAGACTGACCACTGACCGTTGTCCAATTCGGCCGACTCGTCAAGTATATTAATGGCTTTCAGCTCATCAATATTTGGACGAGGTTTGTTACATAACCCAATCGAATCCAATGAAAAAGAATGTTTTATTAATTCATGTAAATCTTCATCTGTAGTTGATAACGTGTTAGGGACTGAGTGATGCAATGAGTCGTTATGTTCATCAAAATAGGTAGTGTTTATGTGCGCGCTTGTGTGTACGCTGTCTGAGTGAGAGATGCAGTATGTATGTTCGTGTAACGTACCTGCATGCTCGTGCGACGCCGACGCGTTGCTGACGCGCGCGCCGCTGTGCTGCGGCCTGCGGGGTTGTTTACCTCGAGATTCACCGAAGCGTAAGGCTCCGTGCATACACCAGCCTAGTAATGTCTTCGTGATAAACGGTCCGCCCGGCATCTCCCTTTTACAAACAATTGGCGCAATTAAATCATAGTTATCTTGACCTATTAACAATTTCGGTTTAATTACAGATTTACAGGGGTCATAATTAACACTACACAAATTATTATAATGCGTACAATCTACGTTAGAGAAATATTGTACAGGTAAATTTAATTCTTTTAATTTTCTAACTTTTAAGTTTTTTTTTTTTTTTTTTTTACACTAATAAGTTAATGCTTGACCACAATCCCACCTGATGGTAAGTGGAGATGTGGTCCAAGATGGTGAGCACATTAACTTAGTAAAAGCCTATTCACTCTTTTCTTGAAAACATCCACGTCATAGACTGGCGGGAAGTTAAACTTATCACCTTTATTATTACTAATATTAACATTTATTATTTCAGTCTTACATACCAGCTCGGAGACCCATGCGCTAGTCGCTCGCATGGTAAAGCACTCACCATGCAGGCCGGCCTTATCGGCCACGTCCGCCGCTATGAGGCTCACTGTAGCCCCATCATCAAGCAAGGCGTGCGTTTCTACGTCACCTCGGGGGCCGTGGATGGTAACCGGCACTATTTTCAAAAGTATCATTGGTGCGCGCGGGGTTCCAGGCGTGGGGCGTTGCTGTTCTGTCACGTTGGCAATTAGTTTATCGTCGTGGTCGGGAAGCGAGCAACTGTTGTCAGTCGCTGGCTGGCGTTCTTGCTGCGGCGGTACCCAGTGCAGCAGACGGTGATGTGGCTTCTCGCAGGCATCGATGTCACAATTTTCAGCTGTGCATGGTGATTGCGGTTCGTGACGAGGTCCGAGACATTTATAACACAGTTTATTAAATTTTACATATCGCCATCTATCTTTGCGAAGGGCTCTTTTAAATTTGTTGCAGTCCGCTAAACTGTGGATACTATCACGTTTGCAAAAATTACATTTTCTTGAGACAGTGTTGGCCTTGACCTCCGTGCACATCAATACTGGCTCCCTACCATCTTGGTGTTTATGAAATCTGTGCATTCCATCACTCTTCTTATTATTACTGTAGTAATGAATATTACTCACACCTGCTGCTGCTACCATTTTGGCTTCCTCGTGTATGAATGTACTAAGTAACTCCAATTTTGGTGTGTCCTGCTTGTTTTTGTATAGGTATTCTACCCACTTAGCGATTAGTATAGGGGGCAGCTTCGAAGTAACAATTGTAACTAGTTCTGGGCTTCGTAAATAATCCAACTGATGAATCATCCGAGTGGCCGTAACACAGTTTTTCAGTTTTATAGAAAAATTGACCAGGTCGTGATGATATGTACTAGATAACGGTTGTAGTTTCTTCAACTGCGTAGTGATTTTATTCATTATGACTTCAGGGCGTCCAAATTTTAATTCCAGGGTGTCCATTATCTCCTGAGGTGCCGGGGCGCTCATCAGCAGTGCAGCTGTAGCCTCCTTGGCTTCTCCTCGGAGGCATTTTCTTAGCCTCCATATGTTTTCCGTGTCGGTGTAGCCACACAAGCGCGATGAGGACTCGAAGGCTTCTTTGAATTGTAGCCACTCCATGGGGTCTCCAAAGTAAAGTGGCAGATCTTTTGATGTGGCCAGTCGTGTCAGTAGTTCCTGGTTGCCTCTTGAGTTTCCGGTGCCCATGGCATCTCGTAGTGCTGATGTAAGTGCGGTGATGGCGGTATCCAAACCTGCCCCTGGGTGTGAAGGATGCTGATCGGTCGGTTGTTCCAATGAGGACCCGGGGGCGGCTACCGATTTTTCTAACCATTCTTCAATTTTACTGTTGAATGAACTTTCTGACTTTTGTGAGCACTTTTCTATCACGGCCAAGTCAGCCGCCAATTTCTTCTTAATTAAATCTTTCTCGATGCGAGCCTTACTTGCCGCCAGTGCTATCTCAGCTTCTTTAATTTCTAGTTCTGCACTTTTTTGTGCCGCGATGTATTCAATTTGTAGTCGACGTGCGGCAGATGAACACGACGACGCGCAAGATTCGCGAGTGCTTGGGACGGGGCCGCCATCTTTTTTCACAGTACGTGGTGGCCCGATGTCCGATTTGTGTTCCGTCTCCGATAATCCCGTTTTGTTCGATTTGCATTCGATTTTATCGCCTTCCGTCGTTTTCGTCATTGTATCAAGTTTCGTTTGTGCACGGGTTTTCACTCGCTGCGGGGTTTGAAACAACGACATGTTTGTTTCGCAATTTTTAACTTGCTCCGGCTCGATGGACCACTATGTTGGTGATGGTGCTGGTCAAGTGTGTTGCGAAATAAGAAAAGGCGAGATATTGGTTGAATAATCCGAACCGAAAAATACTGGGAAAATTTTGTTCGCGGATATATGGCTTGTGTCATTTGTCGACTGGTATGTCATCTTTTTTCTCAGTAATTTTCGGCTAGTACTTTCTTTATTGAAAATTCAGACAAAGGTTACATTCTAATATTAACACGTAAGTAATTATTTAATTTACTTAATCTTATTAACGAACTTAGTTAACTCTTTATATTTTTACAGGTTCTACACAGGTAAGTATAATTTATTATTATTTTAGTGACACATAGTTATAATAGGTACATTTTAAATATGTTTTATGTTATTTTTTTTAGTTTCAGGTATTCAACCGGAGGACCGTTTATCCGTCGGTAACAACATTGTTCTCCGTACATTTGAGTACACTTAGGTAATAATAGTTTTTGACTAATCCTTACTTTTTTTTTGTACTTTTGACCGAATTTTTGGTTCAAATACCCCTGTGTGCGTCGGCGTCGCGAAGCGGCCACGTGCGCGGGCGACGGCTATTTGCAAATATGACTTCAGCTAACTTCGGAAAAAGTAATCGATTCTCGGAAGCACAATCAGGAACTTCCACATGTGCACGATTTCGCAAACATCTGAGCTAATTGTCGCTAGCGCCTACTGTACCAGATCAGTACAGATTTCTTTGAAACATTATAATGCAAAAAACAGGTCACGCGCAATGTATGGTTCATAGTTGTAAGTTTATCGACTATTATATCGGAATTAAGCCATCAATAATTTACATAGGCGCATACGATTTGCGCGAAAATTGGTGTTTATTTAAAAATTATGTGGTCAGCATTTGGTGGGACAGAAATGGTCAAATAAACCGGATGACCGTTACATGACGATTTACAAAGACAGCACTGACCATTGCCGCTAGTTAGCCGCGTTAAGGAACGTCGTTCTGAAAAACGCTAGCGCGTACTGCGTGTATCTGTGTTCCAACACTACCAACCGCCTACTACTATTTACGTTACAAATATGTACTTTCATATTTTTACGCGACTCTTAATATAAATTTACTATATTATTATATATTTCGCACGTGTACTATACGCTCATCCACTCCTCTGTTAGTACCCTACAGTGTACAAGTTACCTGCTAGCGGGGGCATGGCAGCCAGCGTGGCCAGCAGGGCGAGGGCCGCACGCAGCGGCATGTCCATTGTCCGTGCACTGCACCACTCTCACTGTCACCGTCCAGGAGCCACAGAGGTCAGTCACCCTCACACAGCTCACACTACACTCCACTGCACTACACTACACGGTATGCTCGGCGGCTCCGGCTGCGGCTCGCTCGTCTCAACTCCAGCACCGTGTACGTTCAGCTGTCCGGGTTGTACGTCCGATGGAGTACGGCCCAACGCGCTATGTTCGTTCAGTCCATGGGCCGGCTGGGGCATCGCGCCGCGAGGCTGGTGAGCGTGGAAATACCTGAAACAATACAATGTATTTAAGTCGCTTGCTGCCATCAGTATATTAATATTATTATTATTACACTAGGTTTGCGGGTCGACCGTAATTTTCCACAGACCGACTGCTCTAATCAATTCCGTGGCTCTAACCGCCCTCATAAAATTTAATGTGTTTTAATCATTATCAACTTTAATACGACCCCTGACCGCACGGCATAATAATGGTTCCATAAACCATACGGAGTAGGTCCGACTCCGAATCGAACGTAGGACAGATGTAGAGAGTAACTTTCATACGAGCGTCCTTCAACGCTATCTTGAAGTGTACAGCTAAAGTACTGTGGAGCTACACCGCGCGCCACCATGCGCCAGCGAATTCGAGGCACTCCCGTGAAGCGCGCTGTCCTGTACGGCGTGACTGATCGCCCGCGCTCGTCCACGATCAACACATGGACGACATTAAGCGCACTTTATTGCCTATTAACTTCGAATGACTCGCTTCCGATAAGAAATAAAACTTTGAACTGTTTATTAGTTTACTCTGAAAGCTGACATTAAGTGTCGTTGGGAGCTGTGTAGTGTGTAGTCAATATGCACACAAGTCGATCCCCGATGGGAGCCGCAAATCGGGATCGGCAAGTCGCAGCCGGAATCCGCGAGCCGCGCCCGCCGCGGTATGAGCAGCGGCGGCGGCGGCGGCGGCGAACCAGCAGACACGGCTCATGTACCGTGATTTTTAATAAAATAATTATTAATCATAAGTACTCCTTTCTTCCGACCACAAGAAAACCTTCGACTTTATTAGAGCAGATTTAAAAACAAGGCCAACTGGGTTTGGGATCTGGGACCACCATCGGCAGCCACCCAGGTGCCCTGGCAGCGTGAAGTGCATCTTCTGCTCCACCGTGACCACCATTCTTCTTGATAGGTTATTATAATTAATGTTCACTGGTTTTTATTAATTACACAATTCAATAAAATGCATGATGTATGTAGTGCTGCTTCTGCAGAAGCTTGGTGACCCAGAAAACTGCTGTAACCACGATACAGGTATTCTATACACTTCAGATGTAGCCTTATTTTCACGGATCTCCTTTAGACTCGGATAAGTGTACGTGAGTACGTGACGATGCTCGTCAGCTCTATCCCTTAAAATGGTCTATGCTGCGGCTATTTGTGCACTCGATGTGGCCGCAAATAGCGCGCCGGGAATACCGCACAAAGGTTAGCCGAGTCCTCTCCGTCGCAGCTGCGTGCCGCACGACATCCCATGTCCCTCGCTTCCACCGAGCGGCGCGCAGGCGGCATCCTACAAAATTCGTCATCATCACATTCCCGCTTCGTGAAGGCTTAAATCTTGAACGCGAGCCGCGTGTGACAGTTCAATCTGGAGAAGTGACGCGGAGCGCACCCCAATCTCTGCCGGGCCCGCCCCTCGGGGTCGCGGCCTGTTTGTCACCACTTGAACTGCGTCGCAGCGCTCGCGCTCGTAAATATTGTTATATTAGTCAACTTGACACATTCACGTCGTCGTTAAATGTAACACCATTAGGATTTTAGGCATTCTTCCCAGCGTTACGTCAACTCGAAGTAAGTTACTGTAGTAAGTCCACGTGTTCCACCTTCTTAGTGCTTGGAGTAGACTGGCGTGACAGGTGAGGTTGGTTCCTGTAGACCAGTGGCTTTTAGACGCGAAGCGAGGGCAGTTACTAGGAGTACATATTATTATTACGACAGTATTACTTAATTCTCTTCACTATGTGGTAAAAAGCCCTATATGTAATGTCATCTATATATATAAAATTGAAAAGCGACACACCGCTGATTAAACAAAAAATCTCAGAAACTGCCGAACCGATTAAGATGAAATTTGGTAGGTAGATAGTTCCTGCTAAGGAGACGTCCACTAAGAACGGATTTTTGGAAATTCATCCCCTAAGGGGTACAAATAACGGTTAGAAGTCACTTTCATACAAACCAACTTCGTCAGTTTTAGAGTTATAAATATGAATTTTTTTATGTTTGTTTATAGTAATAAACAAAAGTTAACTTTAACACATTTTTTTGGAAAATCATCCCTTAAAGGGTTAATTTCTTCAATTTAACTTAGTACGCAACTTCGTCATTTTTGAAGTTAAAAACATGAAAATTTATATATTAGTTCAAAATTAGAAACAAAATTTAAGGGTTAAGTGTTTTTATGGAAAATCAACCCCTAAAGGGGCGAATAAGGTTGTTCAAATTTGTATGGGAACTTCGTCAGTTTTGAAGTTAGAAGGGTGAAAATTTATATATAAGCTTACAGTTAGACACAAAAAATAACTGTATCACTGTTTTCTCGAAATTCATCCCCTAAAAATAGGGGTTGGAAATCTTTTACATATAAATCAGCTTCGTCAGTTTTAGAGTTATAAGTATGAATTTTTTTATGTATGTTTATAGTAATAAACAAAAGTTAACTTCAAGACATTTTTTTGGAAAATCATCCCTTAAAGGGTTAATTTCTTGGATGGAACTTAGTACGCAACTTCGTCATTTTTGAAGTTAAAAACATGAAAATTTATATATTAGTTCAAGATTACAAACAAAATTTAAAAGTTATGTGTTTTTTTGGAAAATCAACCCCTAAAGGGTTGAATAAGGTTGTTCAAGTTTGTATGGGAAATTCGTCAGTTTTGAAGTAAGAAGGGTGAAAATTTATATATAAGCTTATAGTTAGACACAAAAAATAACTGTATCACTGTTTTCTCGAAATTCATCCCCTAAAAATAGGGGTTGGAAGTCTTTTACATATAAATCAGCTTCGTCAGTTTTAGAGTTATAATTATGAATTTTTTTATGTATGTTTATAGTAATAAACAAAAGTTAACTTAAACACATTTTTTTGGAAAATCATCCCTTAAAGGGTTAATTTCTTGGATGGAACTTAGTACGCAACTTCGTCATTTTTGAAGTTAAAAACATGAAAATTTATGTATTAGTTCAAGATTAGAAACAAAATTTAAAAGTTATGTGTTTTTTTGGAAAATCAACCCCTAAAGGGTTGAATAAGGTTGTTCAAGTTTGTATGGGAACTTCGTCAGTTTTGAAGTAAGAAGGGTGAAAATTTGTATATAAGCTTATAGTTAGACACAAAAACTAACTGTATCACGGTTTTCTCGAAATTCATCCCCATAAAGGGTAATACTAAGGGTTTGTAAACATCTATTTAAGAAACTACGTCATTTTAAACTCAGTAATGTGAAAATGTATATGTCATTTTATAATTAGAAACAAAAATTAATTGTAACAGTTTTTTTTTTAAATTCATCCACTAAGGGGATGTAAGTAAAACCAGGGGATGTAAGTTTGTACGAAACTTCGTCAGTATCGAACTCAGAAATGTGAAAATAAATCAAAAATTAACTGTAACAGGTTTTTTGGAATTTCATCCCCTAAGAGGTAAATAAAGAGGTTGCAAGTTTTTCCAGAACTTTGTCATTTTCGAACTCAGAAATATGAAAATTAATATGTAAGCTTATAGTGGGAAACAAAAAAATTGTGTAGAGGACTTTACGGACGGTAGGGGGAGGAGAGAGGGACAGGAAGCGAGAGAGGGACCGGGAACGGGAGAGGAACAGGGAGCGGGAGAGGGCCGGGGAGCGGGAGAGTGAGAGGGAGAGGGACAGGAAACGGGAGAGGACCCGGGAGCGGGAGAAGGAGAGGGGAGGGATAGGGAGCGGGAGAGGAATGAGAGGGACAGGGGCAGGAAGCGGGAGAGGGAGCGGGACAGAAAGCGGGAGAGGGAGCGGGACAGAAAGCGGGAGAGGGACCGAGTGCGAGAGAGGAACTGGAAGCGGGAGAGGGACAGGAAGCGGGAGAGGGACAGGAAGCGGGAGAGGGACCGTGAACGGGCGAAAGGGACAGGGAGCGGGAGAGGGAGAGGGAGAGAGAGAGAGAGAGAGAGAGAGATGGAGCGGGAGAGAGAGTGGGAGCGGGAGGTGTAAGTGTCCAGATGGAAACAACAGAACCGTTTTTAAAGATATTTGTACTGTTCATGTTGACATCGTAAAACCAGTTCATCATTGATCCATTTAGGATCTGGTGGTGTTACTTCGAGACAAGATATGTAACTCCTGGATGGATGGAAATAACGGGACGTTTTTGTTTTTTTTTCTAATGAAACTCAAGAGCCAGTTTTTCTGTACATTAAATATTTTTCAAAATTTCCGTTTGGGGCACTTCAATAACGTGTTAGAACACCAAAACATTTTTTTTTTAATTATTGTCTGTTTGTCTATCTGTTTGTATGTTATGTTGTTCCTCAAACTTTGGATCACGTTTGAAAAAACTTTTCGTCTCGATAAAATTAAAAGTTTTCACCACAAACAAGATGAAACTTAGTGTGGAATATTTTGAAATATTAACGATTTGCTTTAAATTTGCAACAAACATTCCTCATTTAATTGATGAAATACATGTTTTCGTGTTTTTCAAATTTTTTCATGAAAAAGAAAAAACTAATGTTAACTAATACTGTTTTTTTTTTTAAATTCGTTCCCGGAGGAATGATTTGTGATTATATCGTATGTTTCAGTACATAAATTCCTAAATATAAGTACTTCAATATAAATTAACCTGTTTTTCAATTTTTTTCTGCAAGGGGTACAAATATGATAAGCACAATTTCCGCATGCGAAGCTGCGGGCAACAGCTAGTTCTAGATATTAGTAATTTGATGTTGATAGGTTGGTATTAACAACAATAAAAATCCAAATTTCTGTTATTTTATAAGAAATTTTGGTATAGCTTAGAGGTGGTACATAATACATACATAGCAATCGGAAGGTAATTGATTACAGCGCTGACTTCAGTCACGCTGCAAGATACGTTTCAGTGTCAATAGTTTTAGTTCAATTATTTCTGTTTGCGTCCATACAATGCATGTCGTGGTCCGCGACAGGAATAGATGAGAGGGAATCTACCAGGAGAATGTCACGGCGATCGCGCGATCCCGATGGGCACTAAACGACGAGCTATATTTACCGGGATCACCTGCGAACTGCGAGCCTGCCGCCATGCCGCCATGCCGGTCCTGCACTCCTGCCACTGCGGCGGTTAAACTATACGTTTGCACGTTTTTCCTACCCTTAAATTATCAAGATTTGAATGCTCATATTGTAGTAATTGTTATATTACTTACGCAACACATTAAATTACGCTATTGTGGTATTTCTATAGTAATACCGAGAAGATATTTGAACAAGTCACACCGACCGATACGATACGATACTTTCTTTAAGGTCCGTGGATACGTCATACGAGATCTAAACATCAGCCCTTTGTGGATGTGGTGGCCGGTGGGCTCAGGGTGAGAGATATTGTGAAGATATTGTGAAGTCTCTGTCTCAGATTATGAACATTAGTTTTGTTAAGTACCTATAAAGTTATCTTATTATTCAGGTAAATTTTATATTTTAAAAATAAAACTTTTTTTAATAATGAGAACAATTACAGGGGAAAGAACATCAGTCAGTGTTTTTATTCAACTCACTTCGATTCGTTTAACAATATTCAACAAGTGGTGACACCAATAGTTTTTTTTTTTCATAAAAACAAATTCTAACGAATGTTTCTGAAAATAAACCTTGATATTTTTTATTATGAATTGATGATCGATAAATGCTCCGCCGCAGGTGCGACAGCCATAAATGAAAATAATTCGGAATGAAATTGCAAGGCAAAATGTTGCGCGACCTCCCTTGCTACTATATTAATCAAAAGTAGTTGCTTCTAGGTTCCTAGCCTACACAAAACACGATAAATACAAAAGTTACACCAATATTAAGGGTAAGCTGGTGCCAGGTGTATGGGTGTGGTGCTCCGTGGAACATCCACACCGAGTGCAACCAGTGTTGTAAATGTTGTAATAGCAAACGTGCTACACGCCGGGCGCCGGCGCCGGATGCGATGCGATGCAGTTCATTTCGTAGGCCACTGCCCGCCATACCCGCCATGCCCGCTCAGAGCGCTCAGCTGTGCCCGCTTGCCCGAGTCCTTCCTGTATTTATTGTTACAGCTTGCACCGTGCAGCGTGTGTACTGTGAGGGCTGGCAACTGGCACCAGGGGGCAGTGGGTGCAGCCACACAGCTGGCCCCGCGCGGCGGCGGCGGCGGCGCCTCGCTGCGGAGATTTATCTTCGTTTTAAATAGATTTTTTGATCTCCGCGCATCAAAGCCGCAGCGCACGCCGCTACTCTCTTATTATTGACATAATATTTAAAAATTTACTGCTGCTGTCACCTGGAACTGTTTAGTGTGAATAATATGTACGAATAGTGTAGTGTATGCACCTAGCTTTAATTCACCCATGCGAATAAAATAAACTTCACTAATTGTTATAGGTTCATATTCAATTCAAAGTTGAGGAGTTGTGTGTTGTGGAGAGCATCTGACATCGTATTAGTTATTGAAGTTATACTTCTTAATTCTTATGCGACTTGCAAAAAGGTTGCGTTAAATGTTTGCGCTACCACGGAGGGGGTATGAAAGCACTGGATAGATGGCCCTAGCTTCTTATTATCATTACCTCTTTTCAGTGTTCTCGAACGACAAAGTGCGAAATCGGTAGACTTGCCCACAAATATCGGTAGATTTCTACCCAAAATCGGTAGATGTCAAAAAAATATACAATATTTAATCAAATTCATTTTATTATCAAAAATTTAACTTACAGACTAATTTCTGTACATCAAATACACCTAATTAACAAACAGATAAAGATTAAAGGCTATTTAAACTATCGGTAAAATTACAAAACACTTATACAGGCTAGTTAAACACACACTATACAGAAAAAATATTTGACGCTATACAATATACATAATAAATTATTTTTTACGATCTGTAGGACTTAGGACCATACCAATATTGTTTGGCCATAGCCGCGGTCATCTTTGAATTAATTTCAAAGTCATAAAAATTAGCGTCATTAAAGAGCCGTTTTGCATGTAATAGACCAGCGATGAACTCAGTAGACAGCTTATTCGCTGTTTTGTTTTAATAAGATTAATATGCGGCGAATGAATGAGGCAGTGATAAAATATTAAAAATTAAATTAGACAACAAAGGAAACATTTGAGTGTCATCGCCACGCTTAAGTAAACTTACTTGATCCCAAAATAGGTGTATAACATTACGAAATGCTTTACTAAGGAGTGATTAAAGTAACCCTTAGCGACTCTGAGTTGGGGCGTTAAAGTTACTACGACTTTCTGCTTAAAAACAAACTGAAACAACATTAAATATCCGAATAGCCAACTCACTCTTCATTGTTTGTCACAACTCACACATTGTTTGCACTTGTGCTAAACAATTTATTTTACGTTTAATATAATTGGCCACAGTAACGGGGACAAAAAATTATATTTTTGTTTGTCTCTCACGTAGATTTTGTAACTGGCAATCTCGCTCTGTCAAAAGTATGGGAGAATCTACTGGTTCTAAATCTATGGTTGAGGGATTCCCCATTGCTCATACGTAAAATATAAATTAAAAGGGTTGCCAACTTAAAAATTATGTAAAATCGGTAGAAAAATCGGGAGAATTTCCACGTATCCTCTAAAATCGTAGAAAAATCGTTGCATTTCGGTATTTCGGTAGAACAGAGCCCATATCGGTAGAAATATCGAGAAATCGGTAGGTTCGAGAACACTGCCTCTTTTAAAATTTAATGTTATTACTTATACTAATCTTACAGTCTCAACAGCGTGATTCAGGTTCCTGAACAACTCCATCTAGTTTGTACTTGTGTAAACATAGGTAGTCCACAAGTAATATTTTATTACATTAGTGACTTGAATATTTTGATAACTGATATGACGGTGGAAGTTCAGTCGGTCGTCGAGAATGACAAATTTACGATTAATGTTTCTTGTTTTTATTTTTTATTTTTATTTAGTACAAAAATAGTTTTTGAAAGATAATTTAAACTGATACACGTTATTAAATTAAATATTTATTTAATTATGGCGTACAAAAGTACACGCTCCCTTTTTTCCCAAGGAGCCCATTGACCATTCTGTCTTCGGCTGCGGATCCTGTCATCCTGTTATCCTGTCATCGTATCATCGTATCATCGTGTCATCGCGGCCGACCGACCGCCTTCATTTCCTCACCGAGCTTTAACGCCGGTAATGCCTGAAGTCACAGTTAGTCTTGTGGTTTGGACGTTGGGCACCCGAACGCTGAGGCGGCAGTCCAAATCCTGCCTATTTTTAATTTCTATTTGCGAATTAGAATATTTTAATGATAGGTTGGGTTGGTGCAGGTGGCATGGACTGATGGACGGAACTGAATAATGAAACTTCACATATTCCCACGATCCGAGAACAAACATTTAACCGCTACATAAATGTCTACCCCGGCCCGAAATCGAACCCAAGTTTCTTAGCTGGTAGTCACTAGCAACTTGACTATTGGGTAATTTCATTCCTCATTATGAATCATCCAGTCAGTTAGGTCATTTAAAATATTTGGACACCGTAGTACATGAATAGACGAAGTACATAGATGAATAACTGTCTGTTACTATATTATATTCATTCTTTCATGTTCAACATGACTACACGACACGACCCAAGAGCTTGCTAATGCCGCATGCCGCATTGATCCGAATCAAACCGTCTGTAATCCTTCTAATATGTCTCCTACTAAAGCTGTCATCGTGTTATCATTTTATTTTCTTTTATACTTTAAGTACACCGCCTCCCTAAAAAGATGTCGCAGGAGTCGCTCCTAAACGAATAGACCGATCATGATGTGGTTTTTCAGGGTTCCGAACGAAAAATCGAAAAACGGAACCTAGTTATAGGATCACTCGTGCGTCTGGGCGACCGCCCATCACAGCCAATTTTCTCCGAAACTACTGGACCAAATGTGTTGAAATTTGATACTCATGTGCTATTTTGTGACCCAAAGACGAAGTATATAGAAATAGAATAGTATAAAGAAAACAAATGAATTTTGATTTTTTAAATGAAAGAACTGTTTTGCAAACCGCATTCTGTGGCACGTCAAACGAAAGGGCTTATTTTAAGGATCTCAAATATATTTTTGCTATAGTTCTACAATGTAAAAGTCTTTTAAAATTATTAAAAAAAGAACAACAATTGAAGACGAACATTGACCATTCCCCCCCTGGACCCCCTCCCTTGTCTCCGTAACTGCTAAGGCTAGAATTTTGAGAAAAAAAAGAAAATAGTTCTTTAGTTATATATTACAGGTATCTATGGTCTTAAAAAAGGCAAAAATAAATAAAATTGAAAAATAACTGTTAATAATATATAAACAACGTACGGAGCCCTCTCCAAGCGAGTTTAACTCGCACTTGCCAAGTTTATTTTATTAGAAAGCCTAGGTACATGATCGAGCTGGTTAGCTACAGTTTATGAAGATCTGTGCAGGCGTTTCAAGGTCATCAGCTCTTTCTTGGTAAAAATAAAAATGGTGGGGAATTTTTAAACAGCTAGGTACTCTTTCTTTGTATGTTGTATCCTCATAATCATCCTCCATAAGGTTGCCTGGCTGGAAAGGTATCGCTGTTCTAGCGATAAGGTCGCCCTTTGTATACCGTACCTTGTTCTTACTACCTAGTCTACTGTATATTTATTTCTGGTGCACAAATAAATTGTATGTGGATTTGTAAGTGTGTAAGTTTGGTTGTGAGGATGTATGGATGTTTTTTTTTTTCATTGAAATTAGTGCTTGACAACAATCCCACCTGATGCTAGTTACTCTTTCATGCAAAAACCACTGAACATTAGCACACAGGTAGACAATGATCTGGAATAATTTATGTACTTAATATCCCGGAAAACGCGGAATAAGCGGGCAGAGCGCAATGTCTGATTGTGTGCACGACGCACAATGGTCGCACTAGTTCATATTTAAATTGAATTCAGTTGATTCGTTTGCGAGTTCGGGCTTCCGAACAGTGAAGAGCTCATCACAATCGGTTCAGTAGCGTTTAACTTGTAAGTCATGTCATAAAGCTTATCTGAGCATTACACCCTGGGATTTTTTTATTATTACTTTAATCAACAAACAAAGTATAGAGCAGAAGGGCAGAACACCCTATTTAATAAAGATTAGTAACTCACCCGTGTTTATTTAATTAACAGCACAATACCGGCAGCCAGGTGAGCCTAGCGCCACCCCACTCGTAACGTTCGACAACCGACACCGGCGGCGCCGCGCTGCGGCCGCTGAGTGCGTAGCGAGTAGTAAGTAGAACACATGCGTGCGCGCACACCGACCGACTCTCACTGACTGTGCTCTCAGGCTCAGGCGGCAGGCCTCTCAGTGCTCTGCCCTCTGTGACTGACGGCTGACAGACACAGTAGTTGACAATATATGATAGCGACTGACGGCTGGGCTCGTGGGCTCGCTAGCTCACTCCACTAGAGCGGGTACCCGGTGGCAGCGGGCTGCAGACGGGCCTACAGGGGGTTGCTGGGCTGCTAGTGTTAGCTAGTTACGGCATAAAGTTGATCTTGTAACTAATGTATTATTTGTATTGTATAGTATTGTAGTCCGGCTCCGGGGCCAGGCCAGCAGCTGCAGCACCCGACTGCTCCGACATGCGACACCTCTCTCGCTTGCTCCAGTCCACGATCCGCAGTCCGCACTGGATCAACTATTGTTTATGGGTTAAGTTCGATCGAGACTACTTCACTGCAGCTTTCACCTGTTACCTTTACAGCGTTCCACAGTGTTTTATGAGACCCGATTTTGTGACATCCCCTTTTTAATGCAGATTCCTATAGTTTGAATGAATTCAATTGCGAGAGTAAAACTCCCGCGTGTCTATTAATCATAGTTACTGAGAAATTAATTTTTGAAAATTGTTATTTTTTTGCCGGATAAATACTTAAAAAAATCAAAACTCCTAAAATCTAAAAACAATAATTAAATCGATAATGATGGTAGATAAAACCATCAACGGTGCACATTTTAGTGCAAGAAGAAAATACCTAAGTTCAACCGTTACGAAATTATTTGAATTTTTTTCATTTTATGTTTTTATTTTTTTTACTCGATAATCCGCCGTATTAGGACGCGATATTTCACCAAGCGGTTGCTTAAGGTGTCTTTCATGTGCCCTAATTATATCACGACCTAATTCCATGGATTATTGGAATAATAAGCACTTTTCGTTTTTTGTCAGGGTTGTCACTTCCAATATCCGGATACAAACTGGATATCAATTACTTATTTAAATATAACAAAGCGGCCAAGTGCGAGTCAGACTCGCCCATGAAGGGTTCCGTAGCAGCCAGTATCATAATGAAAGGTAAATTGCGGTTTACGATTTATGACGTATTAAAAAAACTACTTACTAGATCTCGTTCAAACCAATTTTCGGTGGAAGTTTGCATGGTAATGTACATCATATATTTTTTTAGTTTTATCATTCTCTTATTTTAGAAGTTACGGGGGGGGGGGGGGGAGGGACACATTTTACCACTTTGGAAGTGTCTCTCGCGCAAACTATTCAGTTTAGAAAAAAAATTATACTAGAAACCTCAATATCATTTTTGAAGACCTATCCATAGATCACCTCACGGCCCACACGTATGGGTTTGATGAAAAAAAAATTTTTGTTTTTTTTTTCTATATTTGTGTGAAAATCTTAATGCGGTTCACAGAATACATCTACTTACCAAGTTTCAAAAGTATAGTTCTTATAGTTTCGTAAAAAAAGTGGCTGTGACATACGGACGGACAGACAGACAGACAGACATGACGAATCCATAAGTGTCCCGTTTTTTGCCATTTGGTTACGGAACCCTAAAATTATATATCTTCGACAACGAGAAATTCCGATTGATCCTCTAATAGGCATGACGATAAATTTTGAAATACTGTTCTATATTGTTGGGAAATATATTATAATTACAACGTATATCATATTTCCGCAAAAAAATAAGGTTTAGTATAAAATAAACACATTTCAAATTATAAGTTTAAAATCGATCGGCCGAAGCGCTCGGTTCGTGCCGCATGTATCTCTCTTCCTCTCGATCAGCCGGTGCGTCCGAGTAGAAGAGAGACAGCGGCAGCACACAACTTACTTCCTTACCCCTATAAAAATATTGGTAATTTAATTAAAATGATTCAATTTTATCTATAAAAGTATGCAATCACTTCGTCAATGTTTTGTGATAACGTTGTCACGTTAAACTACCGTCCGTAAACCGACTTTACAGACAACCAGTTTTTTTTCAATTAAGTGTGTATTTTTCATTTTATCTCTGTTATCCTTATAGTTTGTGTGTTCACATTTTATTTTATGGGTGAATGATGCTAATTAAGCCTTTTCTGCCTATGTTTATTTTAGATCGAGTAATTCTCTGAGTCAATTAAAAATATAACTTTTGTTAAGTATACCTACTAATAAAATTGTTTTGGATTACGTATGAACAATGTTTTTGTATTATCAAAAGTTATCATTACCTTAATTAATTGCGATTTCAAATACCCACGAAAAGGTTAACAGGTTAACATCAAAATAAAATATTATACTGACAACCCTAACGTCATAATGAATAATTTCCTACTTCATCCAGTTAAAAATAAAATAAAAGAGCGTTGATAATCTTAAATGCACATAGAACGGAATATTTAGTGCCGGTTGTGAACTTGTGACAACCCTAACGTCGGAAAAATCCGGATATTCGTATTTCTGCGATAATTCCAATAATCCATGGAATTAGGTCGTGATATAATTAGGGCACATGAAAGACACCTTAAGCAACCGCTTGGTGAAATATCGCGTCCTAATACGGCGGATTATCGAGTAAAAAAAATAAAAACATAAAATGAAAAAAATCAAATAATTTCGTAACGGTTGAACTTAGGTATTTTCTTATTGCACTAAAATGTGCGCCGTCGATGGTTTCATCTACCATCATTATCGATTTAATTATTGTTTTTAAATTTTAGGAGTTTTGATTTTTTAAAGTATTTATCTGGTAAAAAAATAACAATTTTCAAAAATTAATTTCTCAGTAACTATGATTAATAGACACGCGGGAGTTTTACTCTCGCATTTGAATTCATTTAAACTATAGGAATCTGCATTAAAAAGGGGATGTCACAAAATCGGGTCTCATAAAACACTGTGCGTTCACCTGTTACCCGACCAAATCCAGTTCTCGACCATTAGATGCCTCTACGCAGATGCTACGCAAAAAACTTCGCAATATAAAAATATGAATTAACTCAATTATGAACATCATCTTTTTATGGTTCCAAAGTAAAATCGGAACCCTTATAGTTTCGTCATGTCCGTACGTCCGTCTGTCCATCTATCCGTCCTCTGTCCGTCCGTCGGTATGTCCGTCCGTCCGTCCGTCCGTCTGTCCGTCTGTCCGTCTGTCTGTCTGTCTGTCTGTCTGTCTGTCTGTCTGTCCGTCTGTCTGTCTCTCCGTCCGTCCGTCTGTCCGTCTGTCCGAAGCAAATCTACGAGACTCTTAGTGCTAGAAAGCTGTAATTTGGCATGGATATAGATATTTATTAAAACACCAGAATCATACAATAAAATATTGAAAAATTTTTTTCAGGGTACAGGTACAGAAGAAATAATAGTACATACTTATAATAAGTACCTGTACTACTTATTATAAGTACTATACTATAGTGTCCCCTAATCGAAATTTAAAAAATATATACAATGTACAGAAAATCCCTTTGAGTTTTAGCCATCAAAAACAAAACTTGTAAAAAAACCAAGTCTCGCAACTCAGTTCTTCTACCGTAAAAAGTTGTGAGATCCATGTAATACCAAGTCGGTTAATTTATTCAGTTCCTACTTAAGGGTCCTTCTGTCTTAAGTTATTACGTAATTAGCTAACCTAACAAGTAACAACATCTTATAGTGACCATATTATCAGGGGCGTAGCTACCGCCGTATCAGCCGTATCAATTATACGGGGCCCCCAGCATATAGGGGCCCCCACTAACACTCCCAAAAAAAGCTCACCAGCGGTCGCTACACTTGGCACTCCTTTTATATTTGACAGCTGACGTTGAGGGGGCCCCACAACAAATATTGATATGGGGCCTCCTTAGGGCCTAGCTACGCCACTGCATATTATCAATATTAAAAATCTTTTATGTTTTAAATAAGTAGATCGACTTGACCATCGCATGAAAACACAATGTATCTCACAAGTAATACCTACATATTATATTAAATTTGATTTTTTAATGCGATTGCCAAGTCAATCTATTTATTTAATAAATAATAATAATAAAATATTCTTTATTGCCACACAAAAAATCAAGTAAAATAAACACTTAAATCTAACTTAATAGGTAATATCCAGTTATTGTGGGCAAAGGGAGAGTCTCAGCTTCTGCTAACACGAGAAACCTCGTGCAGCGCTGTTTTTCAGACTCTCCCTCTCCCTTAGGCGTCGTTTGGGAGTTAGGTAATCCCCGATCGCCTCTAGTTTTTCTATTGTATGCATTCGCGTGCGTCTGTGTGTGCGTGTGCGCGCGCGTGTGTGTGTGTGTGTGTGTGTTTTAAAACATAAAAGATATTTAATATTGATAATATGGACACTATAAGATGTTGTTACTTGTTAGGTTAGCTAATTACGTAATAACTTAAGACAGAAGGACCCTTAAGTAGGAACTGAATAAATTAACCGACTTGGTATTACATGGATCTCACAACTTTTTACGGCAGAAGAACTGAGTTGCGAGACTTGGTTTTTTTACAAGTTTTGTTTTTGATGGCATCTCATTTCTTTTTGTAGATAGTTCTACTTTTTTTCCTTTTACAAGTTACCTTTGAACATAATTATATCTAGGTAATTATACACCTTTTATTCCATTATATTATATACAGGTACACTGATTCATTCACTGCAAATGTAACTTTGTAATCCTATATATTTATATGGGATTACAAAGTTATTTATGCAGTTGATGTATCTAGAAAACTGGACCGAAATTGCAAAATATTTTAGTTTTTCCTTGATCTATACAATAAACACTAATTGTGTTCCAAATTTGAAGCTTCTGTGTCTGCTAGAAGTGCCTTACCGCTTATTTACACGCGCGTGTCGCGGACCGTCTCGTGGCGCGTCCGTAAGCCACGCCCCCTACGCGCGTGTGAACACAACGCGAGCGCTCGCGCGAGCCCCTTTGGCGCGCGCATACAAAACCGCTCCCGACGCGAGCCCTGCGAGCGCGAGACGCGCCGCGGTCTGGTCCGCGAGCGCCCTGTTCACACGCGCGCGTATGCGCGCGTCTCGCGGATTGTCTCGTGGCTCGCGCGCGCGTGTAAATGGGGTATTAGAGTTTTGATGATCGGTCAGTCAGTGAGTGACAAAATTAAGAAACTTTGACTAGTTATAATTCTTAAACTACTGGTTCAAATTGAATGAAATTTGAAATATACGGTGTTTATACAATGCCTGCTTGGTTACTAAAAATTCAGGCATCTAGCTTTATCCACAACGAAGTTATAGGGGGTCGAAAATAGCCTGAATTGCTTCGAGAAAAGGATAGTACGGCCGTGCCGTTTTTTTGCTCGACTTGTCGGGGGCACTGCCATGCCCCCAGATTAATCAGATTATAGGTAAACCGGGTGTAAGTTTGTGACCTTTGACCCTTGATTTTAAAACTTGCGACCATCCAATTATATGTATTATGTATCTATTATATGTATCCAATTATATGTATGAACTTTGAGAACAGTTTTAGGATGCCAAAATACAAGTTTTTACGTGGTAAAATACTGAGTATGTCGATTTTCCGAGATATCCACCTAATTGGCCTAATTTGACTGGGATACTTGTGTAGTTTGAAGGTACCTAAGTAGTAAGTTATCTCCAGTTCCGGTTGTACATTGTCTGTCATCTGCCACTCACAGACAATTTTTATGTATACATACACGTAATAAGAAAATAATTAGAAGGCACAATCGGGCCAAGGAAATTATTTTCCCACTTTGTAATTCGAATATTTTGAAGGAATAAAATCACTAATACAGACATGAAAACCATAGACCTATATGTATAAAGTTTCGTCACCTACGTTGGCACCATATTGCCAACGCATTTTAGTCGGCTGCGAGCAAGCGAGACAAGTACAGTGCAACCAACTTATCTGTGAAATGGCGAAAATTGGAACTAATGCCGCCCCATTCATAAATTCTTTGTGTTCATTCATTGACATTTACTACGTCTCGAATTGCGTCCAGTGATTGGTCCAATGCATCCGACAGCGCCCTCCGTCAATTCACAGATAAGTTGGAGGCACTGTAGATGTCATTTTTGAAAAACTCCGACTGTTCAAAAAAACACATAATAACGCATTATTATTGTTTATTGTGCATAGTTAAATTAAAACGTCTTCATTAATAAAGTTATACTTCTTATGCGACTTGTAAAACATTATACGTTAAACGTTTAACGCTGCCATAGAGAGGGTATGTTAATGTTATTACCATAGATATATACTCTAGCTAGATCGACGACTTTGTAGAGGTACCTGAAGTTCGATGACGTCATACCCTAAAGTTCATTTTTCCATTGTGTCCATGTTATCTATAGTACCAGGACATATCATTCGATGCATTTGATTATGATTTTTTATAATGATATAAAACATCTAAGATGAATATTATAGGTACCGTAATTGTGTGGTAGTTTGCAACACTGCGCCAAAAATCAATGCAAGTTTTCAGAGTGGCGATTATGGTCATCGGGGATTTGTAAAGATTGTGGCCGTCATAGGTACTCGTCGTTTTTGTTTGTGTTGCATAAAATGTGGTGTTTATCCTTTCCTAACTGAATAATTCGCAGTCCCTTCCCGAGTCTAGTTTAAAGGTAATCAATATTGTCATGGGCAGCAGACTGCAGAGGATCGGTGGGTTTGCTATCGTAAATCTAAAAAGACGTAAAGCAACTTAAAGTGGAGAATAATAACATAATACTGTACATTTAATATTACTTATTACATTTCATTAATAAAAAGCTGGAATGTGCAATCGTCTCAATTTTGCTCTTAATGCAATATTTTAAATTCAGTAATTTTGAAGAAATTTTAATAAAACGTATTATTAAAATAAATTTTTTACCTATAGAATAATTACCTACAGAAAACATTTTGAAGAACCATAATATCAAAATAGGACAATCTTTCTAAGTATGTAAGTGTGGATACCCTATAATTACGAAGGACAACCTCAATCCGGCCTGTGATTGGTTCTTTAGGGACTTTAGGTTATGACGTCATCGATGACGTTTTATCGAAATCGAACTTCAGGTACCTCTACAAAGTCGTCGATCCAGCTAGAGTATATATCTATGGTTATTACTTATACAAATTTCACAGAGTCTCACTCAACAGCGTGATTCAGCTTCATGAACAACGCCATCTAGTTTGTACTTGTGTAAACATAGCTAGTACAAGTACAAGTAATATTAATTTGTTCAGATAATTTATGATTAATGTTTCATGTTTTTATTTAACACAAAATAGTTTTTGAAAGATAATTAAAACTGATACACGTATTAAATTAAATATTTATTTAATTATCTCAAAGAAATATAACTTCTCACGCGCGTACAAAAGTACACGGAACCTTTTTTAAGTTTCAACTTTATTTCAGTTTATTTAATTATATATATTTTTTATTATGTCTCATATATAAAATTCTCGTGTTACAACAGTGTTAGTAACAAAACTCCTACGAAACGGTTTGATCGATTCCTATGAAATTTTGTGTGTATATTCAGTAGGTCTGAGAATAGGACGTATTTTTTTTTCATACCCTTAAGTGATGAGGGTGGCCCACCCCAATAATTATATTTCTATTTTTTGGACAATTTTTTTTTATTAGGACATTTATTTTTATTTTTTGGAAAAATATCTCAGAAAGTATAATATCATTTACGACACTTCATAACTGAATACTTTTTGATTGTAATCACTTACTATTACCGTCTACTGTCACATGTTTCTATAATGCCAGGTTCCATAAAAAAATGTTCGAACCCCTTTACATAATAATATACATATAAAATTATAAATGTGGACACATCGGGACATAGGTAAATACAATTAGCGCCATCTATTGATGGATCTATGAACCTATAATAAAATTATATTAGAACCTCGTTTAATATTCCAACAATGCATAGAAATACATGATTAAATTATTAATGTTTACTTACGATGTTAAATAATATCTCCTAGTAGTATCTCCGAGACGAACTGGAAAAAGGCTTACATCGTATGATTTTCGCCATGGATATAATTATTACTTCTAACTGGATACATAACATCGTAGAGGTACTTGAAGACGGATGAGGTCACAACGGAATGACTATTCGACCAATCACAGATTGGATTGAGGTTTTCCTTCATAATTGTGGGGTGTCCACACTTAGAAAAATTATGTCCTATTTTGAAAATGTTTTCTAATAATTTTTCTGGTGGGAAAATGATGTAATATTGAATTAACACATTCAATTATAATTTCTTCTAAATTTCTTTATGTCATGGACACGGATGTTCTTATAATATGATTATAGTAATAGTAATAATGAAATGAAACAATAATTATAATTTATTACAGTACATTTCTTTTATTTTAAGTGCATAACAGTTATAAAATATTTTAACACAATCGAGTGATATTGTTGATAGGTTGTTGTCGATGAGATGAGTGTGGCAACACTATACGAGATTGTCAATGGTAATTGTCGATGACAAGAGACGAGGAGAAGAATAAGAAAATAAATCAAGACGTGATTCACATGGTTTCATTTTAATTGCAAACCCAAAGCTAAACATGGTGTCAGGTCACGGGGTGGTGCCACCCATGGCCCAAGAAGGTAATTTAGCTGAAAACTTTAGAAGGTGGAGCCAGAGACTTAAAATTCACTTAACGGCTAACGATTTGGATAACGCTAGCGACAAGAGAAAGATAGCCATTTTACTCAACTGCATCGGAGAAAAGGGGATTCTTGTCTATAATTCCTTCAATATAACAGAAGAAGACGTTAAGTTCGACAACGTTATCAAGAAATTCGAAGAATACTTTTCACCCAGAAAAAATTTAACCATATTACGAAATGATTTTTTCACCATGAAACAAGATGGCGGTGAGCGCCTGGAAGATTACTTTACCAAGGTGGAAAATTTGGGGCTTGCGTGTGAATTTGGAACATTACGTGAAAAGCTCATCGTAAGCAAAATAATCGCAGGATTGGAAAGCAAATACAACGATATCAAGGCAAAGCTGCTGTCAGAGGAGGAAGATAGATTAACATCAAAATATGTCAAGGAGTACTTACAAACCTGCGAAACATCAAGACTGTATGTAGAAAAGGAGTATAAAGAGACGTCGGAGGTACTATTCACCCATAAAAGAGCTACTAATCGGCCTAGCGAAAACGAAAAGCGTTCAATCATTAACTGCAGAAATTGTGGGAATACGCACCCGATTAACAAGTGTCCCGCGTACGGGAAAACATGTTTTAACTGCCAGAAGAAGAATCATTTTTCGAGTTTGTGTAGGAGGAATAAAGTACACTTGGTGCAAGAAGAAAATGCTGAGGATCAGGAAGACCCGTCAGACCATTTCTTTGTTGGATTAGCCAAAATGAAGTCTTCAGGGAATGAAATCACGCAGGATTTCTACGTCAAGAATAAATTGATCAACATGAAGATGGACACTGGGGCGGGTTGCAACATAATGAGCAACGAGGTATGTGAACAGCTGTCAATACCAAAACGAGAAATAAAGCCATGTAAGAAAACAGTTGTACAGTTAGATGGTCAAAGTATGATCGTTCAGGGCATATGCAATTTGGTAATTAAACATCCAAATAAAAACACATACAAAGTTGACTTTATAATTATAGAAGGTTCTGTACCTACATTGTTAGGGTGTAAAACATGTATGGAGTTTGGTTTTATTAAAGCAAATACCCATTTAGTAAAAGTCCATAGTATAGGTATTAAGGAAAATGTTCCTGAATTAATAAAACAAATTAAACGTAATTACAGTGAGCTGTTTGATGGTGGTCTTGGTTGCCTTCCCAACACTGTCAAGATACAATTGAGAGAAGATGCGGAGCCGGTGGTACAAGCTGCAAGACGGGTACCATTCTCATTACTGCCTGAACTGCGTGAAGAAATGGAGAAGATGGAACAGTTAGGGGTTGTAGAAAAGGTATCAAAACCAACCAAATGGGTCAACAGTTTAGTGTTAGTCAGAAAACCAAATAAAAAATTAAGAATTTGTCTTGACCCAAGAATTTTAAATAAATACATTATACAGCCAAAATTTCAATTGCATACATTAGATGAAATAAAAAGTAAAATGCAAAATGCTAAAATATTTGCTTTGTTAGATGCATCAAACGGGTTTTGGATGCAGAAACTGGATGATGCTAGTTCAGACTTGTGCACATTCCAAACACCGTTTGGTAGGTATAAATTCCTAAGAATGCCGTTCGGGATCTCGTCAGCTCCAGAAGAGTTTCACAGAATAATTGCACAGATGTTTGAAAATATAGAGGGAGTTTGTACCTACCTTGATGATGTTTGCTTGTGGGCTTCGAGTGTTGAGGATTTAAATTATAAATTAAATAAAGTTCTGACAATTGCATCACAAAATGGTATAAAATTTAATGAAAATAAGTGTAAGTTTTTTGTGAAAGAACTCTTATTTGTTGGACATAAATTTACTTCAGAAGGTGTAACCGTTGACCCATCAAAGGTTGAGGCAGTCATGAGAATGGAAACGCCAAAATGCAAGAAAGATCTTGAAAGATTTCTTGGTATGTGTAATTACTTATCAAGGTTTATCCCTAAATATTCTGATATAACTCAGCCATTACGCGAGTTGATGAAAAAAGATAGTGTTTTCTGTTGGGAGAGCAATCAAGAGAATTCTTTTAATAAATTAAAACATGCTTTGTGTAATAGCCCATGTCTAGCATATTTTGACACAAACCAAAGTGTAACATTGTCTGTTGACAGCTCGTCTACAGCTCTAGGGGCAGTAGTATTACAAAATGGAAAACCTGTTGCTTTTGGCTCACGAAGCTTAACCTCAACAGAACAAAATTATTGTCAGTTAGAAAAAGAAATGCTTGCTATAGTCTATGGATGTTATAAAATGCACCAATATGTATATGGCCGGAATGTCTTGGTAGAGACTGATCACAAACCTCTTGAAACACTATTTAAAAAACCCTTGTATAAAGTGCCTGCTAGGTTACAGCGTATGATGCTCGCCGTTCAGGGATATAATTTGAAAGTGACCTATAAACCCGGGCGTGAGATGTATATTGCTGACACACTTTCTCGAAGTTGTCTGGCTAATGAAACTGAATGTAAATTTCAACAAGTAATTGAAAATAATATAATGCACGTAAAACTGCTTCGGGAAAGTTTGCCAATATCAAATGAGTGGTTACAGAAGATACAGGAGGCAACCAAAAATGACCATGTTTTGAGTATTGTCAAGTCATATGTTTTGAATAAGTGGCCAAATAAAAGTAAAGATTTAAATGAAAGTGTGAGACAATACTGGACTTATAAGGATGAGTTGACAATACTAGATAATATCATTTTAAAGAGCAACCTGGTTGTTATACCAGGTTCCCTTAAAGAATACATGATGCAAAAAATACATGAGGGACATGTTGGTCTTAGTACATGTAAAATAAGGGCGCGTTCATGTGTTTTCTGGCCAGAAATTAATAAGGATTTAGAGAATTATGTAAATAACTGTAAGCCTTGTGCAAAATTCATGCCCAATAACCAAAAAGAACCATTGCTAAATCATATAATTGAACCAATTCCATGGTACAAGGTAGGTATGGATATTTGCACTTATGATGAAAAGAATTATTTAGTGATCATTGATTATTTTTCTAAATTCATTGAGGTGGGTAAATTAGATGATCTGACCAGTGAATGTGTGATCATACAGTGTAAAGCAATATTTTCAAGACATGGTATTCCAGCTTATGTTGTAACAGACTGTGGGTCACAGTTTACTTCAGATAAATTCAAACAGTTTGCTAATATATATCAATTTACTCATATAGAAACAAGCCCTAAACATTCACAATCAAACGGCCAAAGTGAGAGTGGGGTGAAAATTTTCAAGTCCATTTTAAAAAAGTGTAAAGAGGACAATTCTGATATTTACCTTGGATTTTTAAATTACAGGAACACTCCGAAACCATACTTACCTTCACCAGCACAATTAATGTACTCGAGGAATTTAAATTCATTAATACCTGTACCGAAGAAATTCCTTGAACCTAAAGTGGTTAAGTTAGAGGTTAAGAAATTACACAAACATTATGATACTGTTAAAAAGCACTATGACAAGAGTGCTAAGCCTTTGCCTGATGTTAAGTTAAATCAAAAAGTAATGTTTAAAAAGAATCTAGAATCTACTTGGGGTCCAGGTCAAATTGTAAAAAGTTGTGATCAACCTCGTTCTTATTTAATGGAGGATGAGAATGGCCATATTTATCGTAGGAATAGAAAGTATATAAGTGTAAAACCTAGCGTTAAGTTAGAACCTGCAAACCAAGATCATAGTGATTGTAATGAATCAGTGGCTGATGCTGACACTTCTGATAATGTAGAGACAAGTAATGATATTAATGATGAGAATAGTGAAAGTAGTACATTAAATCAACCAGTTATTACCAGAAGTGGCAGAACAGTTAAGATTCCTGAAAAACTAAATTTGTAAGTTTATAGTAAGAAGGGAATAGGCTAATTAAAGTAAAAAAGGGGGATGTTGATAGGTTGTTGTCGATGAGATGAGTGTGGCAACACTATACGAGATTGTCAATGGTAATTGTCGATGACAAGAGACGAGGAGAAGAATAAGAAAATAAATCAAGACGTGATTCACATGGTTTCATTTTAATTGCAAACCCAAAGCTAAACAGATATGTCCTGAGCCAATAGATAACATGGACACAATACAAAAATGGTCATTCCGTTATGACGTCATCGATTTTTGGGTACCTCTACAAAGTCTGTGATCCAGATAGAGTAATATATCCATGGCTTGGCTTTATGCGTAGTCTCTGCAGCGTCTGCCTTGGAGAATAAGGCGTCTGCTGTCTGCAGTTACACTCTTTTTTTGTCTGTGGTGTGGTGTGTGTCTGTGGTTAACTAATTGTAAGAAAAGTTTTTACAAAGCCTTGCTAAAATTTTATTTATTTATTTACTGGGCTTTATTATTTGGGAAAAGTGAATACACTTCTTACTGAAGGGTGAAAAAGTTAAGATTATAGTTGTGTATCACCATACCTAGTACAAACAATTATTAACAATGGAATTGGTAAGTATATTAATGCGAAGCCCATATTTTATAGGTTAGGTATTAACTTTGCCTCAACCGAAAATATCGAAATTATACCGCTTTGGTACGATGTAAGTAAGAAGCCTTACTTAAAGAGTAAACCGTAAATTTATTTAACTATTGTTCAGGTGTTTCTGCAATCTGGTGTAGTTCTGAAGATTAGCTATAAATACTGATGTGGTAGCGTTGTAAAATTGTAGGTTGAATGTAGCTTGAATTTTTTAATGTTAAATGTTTCTTGTACTCCTAAATTAAACTTCGTTGTAATTGTCTGGATTAGGTTAGGTTATTTATTATATTGAATCATAAGATAATATAATATTTGCTTGATTATCAAAGTTGTTTTCGTATTAGTTATTCTCTTTGGATGTGTATGATAAGTTATGAAATGCAAAATAAATATTGAATTCGTGTGCAAAACAGTTAACTGCTATTTATAACTTTATATTGATATCATAAATAGTACCTACTACTTCATTATCTCCCCGCTGACATAAGTTTAAAATTTTATTAAATAATTTCGACCAGTACTTCTTGGTACAGTAGGACTATTTTAATTACAAATTGCTTGCAGAAAGCAGAAATTATATTTTGAACACTTACTAACCAATTCCCACTGTTTGTAATGCACCTAGCACCTACAGAGCAACAACTAAGCACCAGTTGGAATGCTAGCCAGTGGTGCCAGTGACATGTGCACGGTGGAAGGATTTTCTATCTGCCGATTCCTCTATGAAATTCTCAGCATAAAATTGGTTTTACACGATTTGGTTATAGTGTCGCTGGTAGAAATCACTGTCAAGCAAATTTAATTTTTTGGCTCAACAACATTCATGGATGGTGATGCCTTATGTCATAAAGTGTTTGTTTGAATTGAGATTATTATATGAGTTAATAGCTTTTAAATTAATGGGAGTATAATATTACATACAGAGCTACCCGGTGGTGCACTGCAACGAGGCTCATTCCATCGATGTGTGAATCAAGTTGATGAGTAAAAAAAGCTTTGTATTATGCATAGCTTGTATCAATAAGGTTACAGTTATTTGTTCCATACCATAAAAACTACCAAACCAATTTTAACAAAATCTTTACTTTTCCAAGTTGGAATAATAATAACCCCATAAAGAAGGATGGATACAATCGGATCACTACTATCAGAGAAATCGGTGCACAAATAAGAACAAATACATAGACACAAAATTTTGTATGAGTACCTATTTGTTCAGAAGCCATACTAGATTTCTGATGCAAAAATTTGCATAGTAATTATATTTTACACATTCATACATATGGATTGATTACCACCTATTTAGTTTTCAGTTAATACAGACGTGTATCACTTGAAACGGACAATGTAATTGAACTAGCGCTTAGGTGTAATTATTATGATTTCCGTGTGTATTATGTGAACATTGTAGATGAGCCTCGGCCGTGTCGCGAGCCAGCCACGTGCGCTCCCCGCGCCGGCGGCACGGCGGCGGCGGCGACCCGGGACGCGCGGCGCGTGACGTCACCGCGTGTGTCTGACCGATGTGCCATTAGTTGCAGGGCGGCGACACGAGCGCGCTGCAGCCGGCGGGGGGGGCCGCGGGGGCCGCGGGGCCCGCGGGGCCGGCGGGCGCGGGTGAGTGGCTCCCGGCGGCAGTCTAACGGCCGTCTGCTCGTGTTACAGGCGCGGCGGGCGGCGCGGCTCCGGCGACGCGCCACTCGGCCGCTCTCTCCGCCTCGCTCTCACGGCACACCCTCAGTGATCGGTTCTGCTTTCTGTTTCAGGCTAGATATAAGTTAGGTATATGTGAGCCGCTTAGGCCGGCGGCGGCGCGGCGCGGTCCGAGGCGGCGCGAGGAGACTCGCACAATGTACATATTTCTTTATACGTGTGTCCGGAGTGGATGTGAACTCGCGCGCCCGCCACGCGACACGGCCGCCTAGCGCCACCCGGTCCAGGGGACGTCTATACCTCGCTCGTCCCGAGACGGTTGAAAGGTGTACCAAATGCAAAAAAAAACTATGCTAAATGACTCAGTAAATCATACATATACCAAGTGGTCGATTAGGAAGATTGACATCCTTAATGTTTCGTTGGGTGTGGTGAACACCACGTTCATGCACGTATTTGGAAACGAGCTAGTTAGTTGCAAATGCGTTGCCGGCGGCGGCGGGCGGCGGCGGGCGCGGCTGCTCGCGCGACGTATGGCAGGGTGCGGGCGCGGCCGCCGCCGCCCGCGCTCACCGCTCGTCTGTTGCAGGTGCGTTCCTGGCGGCGCCGCTCTACGACCTCAACCAAGTCGGCGATGTGTACACCGGTGAGTGTTAACGTGATGGCTGTCGTTGTCGTTGTCGTTGCGGAGTGCGACCCGTGTGACGCGGTGTGACGTATTGTATGGTGTGGCAGGACCGGGCGCCAAGTGCCCCACGCTGCCGGGCATCCTGGGCGGGTCGCTGCCGCGGCTGTCGAGCGAGCAGGCGGAGGCGGTGGCGCGTGCCAAGAAGTACGCCATGGAGCAGAGCATTAAGATGGTGCTCATGAAGCAGACGCTGGCGCACCAGCAGCAGCAGATGGCCTCGCAGCGCACGCAGGTGCAGCGTCAGCAGGCGCTCGCGCTCATGTGCAGGTACCCACTGCCGCTGTACACTCGCCCTCACCTCTCCCGCCCCGCTCGACCCGTGATGAGAGCGATATCTGGAGGCTCCCGCTCCGGCTGGTCGAGCCCGTGACTATGTGTAGCTGAAAAGATCTGATGACTCGTGACCTCGGTCATCCGTCCCCAGTCGGACCGTCGCAGCTAACCGGGAGCCTGCGTGTGTTACAGGGTGTACGTGGGGTCCATATCGTTCGAGCTGAAGGAGGACACGATCCGCCAGGCCTTCCTGCCGTTCGGGCCCATCAAGTCCATCAACATGTCGTGGGACCCCGTCACGCAGAAGCACAAGGGCTTCGCCTTCGTGGAGTATGAGATCCCTGAGGCGGCGCAGCTCAGTCTCGAGCAGATGAATGGCGTCATGCTCGGCGGACGGTAAGATTCATGCCTTAACACAATTCAATTACCTATGTTTCTTTTCACTTGACCGACGAGCCAGTCCACAGTTTTGTTCAGTTCTAATGATATGTCATTAGTGGATAGCGCTTTGAGACTGAACGTTCGGCCAGCATTTCGGTTGCAGCATTAATGGTACTTTTTTATGAAAGTAGCCAACTAACTGACGATCCACCTGAGGGTAAGTGACTCCAGCCGCCCATGGACATCAGCGATCCCAAAGGCGTCACTGATGGGTTGCCGGTCAAGAAAAAGAAAAAATAGAACTGACATGTCCCCAACCAGTCAATAAGTCGTTTTGGACAGACAGGATTGGTCCTGTCTGGTCTGATTTGTCCACTATGATATAACGATATGTGGAGTGGAGCGTGTAGTGTGTTTGTGTGGTCGCAGCAACATCAAGGTGGTGGGGCGGCCGTCCAACATGCCGCAGGCGCAGGCCGTCATCGACGAGATCCAGGAGGAGGCCAAGCAGTACAACCGCATCTACGTCGCCTCCGTGCACCCCGAGCTCACCGAGGACGACATCAAGAAGTCAGTACACACACATCAACGCACATTTATATACCTGGTGACCTGTACCACATGACAAGTTTTTATTATAATATAAATACCTATTTCAGGCACCAGGCTCTCACAATATCTATTTATTTAAAACAAAAGATTTTTAAAATTGATATGGTCACTATAAGATGTTGTTAGGTTAGCTAATTATGCAATAACTTAAGACAGAAGGACCCTTAAGTAGGGACTGAATAAATTAACCGACTTGTTGGTATTACATGGATCTCACAACTTTTTATGCTAGAAGAACTGAGTTGCGACTTGATTTTTTTACAAGTTATGTTTTTGATGGCATTGGTTTAAGATTAATTATGTAATACACTAAGGCACAATTTGTTATAACCTTTTGTGAGAGAAAATAAAACCATTTCAATTAAAATAGTGGCTCCGTCCACAAAAATATAAATCCGCTTGATTCTCCATCCCAGTTTTATCCAGATTGAGATATCTTCATAGTAATTAGTGATTAATATTATATATTAATTATTATAATTTTTATAAATAAATTTATTTTATAAATTATATATAATTTATAATAAATTAATTATGATAAGATTATAATTAGTCAAATTTTAAATTTTATTGAAAGCATAAATAAAAATTCTCCTTACTTCCATCTCGCGGGAGTTTATTAAGATCCGTGTTGTGTACATTATAATTACAGCGTGTTCGAGGCGTTCGGGCCGATCACGTACTGCAAGCTGGCGTACGGCGCGAGCGCGCACAAGCACAAGGGCTACGGGTTCATCGAGTACGCCACGCTGGGCGCCGCGCTGGAGGCCATCGCGTCCATGAACCTGTTCGACCTGGGCGGCCAGTACCTGCGCGTGGGGCGCGCCATCACGCCGCCCAACGCGCTGGCCGGCGCGCCGCTCGCCTCCGCCATGCCCACCGCCGCCGCCGTCGCCGCCGCCGCCGCCACCGCCAAGATACAGGTACACACACACTACAATACACACACACAAGCACGCACGCACGCACGCACGCACGCACGCGCGCAGCGTGCAGCAGCATGCGGAAAATAATCGGCGTCGATTTAATTTATATTATTTTATGCCACTCCTATGACCCACCAGCCGCCACTTTGACATCAGCACATACCTCGCTGCGGGGTTCTTAAAACTCAGTCCCTTTTCTTAGATATTCTCTTACGACCGTAACGCTAAAACGTTTCAGGTGTTTTGTTAGTTTCACTTAAAAATGTGACCCGCAGGCGATGGACGCCGTGGCATCGAACGCCGTGGCGCTGGGGCTGACCACCCTGAACGCGCTGGGCGTGCCCCCCGCGGCCGCGCTGCCCACGCTGGCCGCCGCGCTGCCCACCACGCTGGCGGCGGCGCTGCCCGCGCTGCCCGCCGCCCTGCCCGCCGCGCTGTCCGCCCTGCCCGCCGCGCTGCCCGCCACGCTGCCCGCCGTGCTGCCCGCCGCCCTGCCCGCCGCGCTGCCCGCCGCCGGCGTCATCATCCCGCCGCCCGGCGTCGTCATCCCGCCGGCGCCGCGCGCGCGCCCGCCGCAGCAGGTCAGTACCACACTCCCACCATGTCACTGTGCATCCTGCGGAACAACCGACGAGGCTCTAACGCCCAGCACCATTACGATATCGCCTTTAATGACGTTAAAGATGTGCGCTCCCGAGCTGACTCGGCCGTTGACGCGTCTCTTCTCCTTGTCCTACAGGGTAGGTAAAGTGCCGTCTCCGTGGAAGGTTGTCAGACCCATCAAATTATAGACCCATCGCAAGAACCTCCCTTCTCTTAAAAATCATGGAACGTGTTATAATCACGCAGCTCCTCGAATACCTAGAGGAACACCAGCTGGTCTGTGACAGGCAGTATGGTTTCCGTCATGGTCGATCGGCGGGTGACCTCTTGGTATATCTCACCCATATCTGGGCCCAAACCATTAAGAGTCGCGGAGAGGCGCTGGCTGTAAGCCTAGACATCGCCAAGGCGTTTGATCGGGACTGGCACGGAGCCCTTTATCGGAGCTGCCTTCATACGGCCTGCCCGAGAAGGTTTGCGGGTGGATCACCAGCTTTACGTCCGAGCGCGCCATCTCTTTCTTTTTACATACAATAAGTTAATGCTTGACCACAATCCCACCTGATGGTAAGCGGAGATGTGGTCCAGGATGGTGAGCGCACTAATTTAATAAAAGCCTATATTCACTATTTTCTTGAAGACATACTGAATGGCGTTCCCCAAGGTTTGGTTTTTCCAACGCTGTTTATTCTGTATGTCAACGACAGGCTGGAACAACATGCATTGCTATGCAGATGACAGTGATGCGCATTATTCGGGCCGTGCAAACTCCTTTCGGTCCCACTTAGAGGAGAATAGACTTGTGTCCGAAATTAAGCTCTCTCTGGAGCTGCTCTCACACTGCGGTCGGCAAAATCTAGTCCTATTCAACCCCTTTGAAGACAAGTCTGTGCTTTCTCTGCAAAAAGAACCCCATTTGTCTTGGCGCTGAAACTCCAAAACACGCCTCTCACTATAAGTAAAAGGATTGGGATCTTGGGGGTCGACATTCCGAACAAAGTGCAGTATCCAGGTTATCTGGAAAAGAAGGCTAAACTTGCCTCAAGAAAACAGGGCGAAGCAGTAATTCACGCCGAAGCAGCGCTTGTTGCTCTAACAGGCCCAAGTTCGACCACATACGGAGTACTGCTTTCCATTGGGCGGGTGCACCCAGTTAGTTACAGTTACCTACTAAGCCCTCTGGACTCCGTACAGCGGCGTGTTGGAATTGTCGATGATCCCAACCTTACAGATGGCCTAGAGGACTTAAGTCTCCAGAGGAGACTTAGGCTCCCCTTGTGTCCTCTACCATCTTTACTATGGTGAATGTTCCGAAAAACTTTTTAACCTGCTCATCACCTCGACTCGTGGCAGTCGTCTACCGCTCGTTTCTCGCGCTCCTTCCTGCCACGAACCTGCGAGCTTTGGAACAAACTTCCCTTTGAGGCATTCCCTGTGCGCTGTAATATGGGGTTCCTTAAGATGATATGGGGTTCGTTAAGAACAGTGTATATTCAAGGCCGGCATCGCTCTTGCAGCCCCTTGATACTGCACGTGTCCATAAAAGACGGCGACTACTTTCCGTCAGGTGGGCCGGATTCCTGTTTACCCGTCTTTTTCCATTCAATAAATGTTGCTAGTATTTAGATGAAAGTAAACGTGTCCGCAGCCGGAGCCTGCCGGCATGGCGCCCGTCATGGCGCCCGGCATCGCGACGGCGGCCAGCGGGCAGGCGGCGGGCGAGGCGGCGGGGCGCGCGTGCGCGGCGGCGGCGGGGCGCGCGGCGGGCGAGGCGGCGGCGCAGGCCGCGCTGTGCCGCAAGCTGCTGGACTCGTCGCCCGACACGCTGCAGCAGCAGGAGTCGCTGTCCATCTCGGGGCAGTCGGCGCGCCACCTGGTCATGCAGCGGCTCATGCGGCGGCGCGCGTCGCGCACGCTGCTGCTGCGCAACATGGTGTCGGCCAGCGAGGTGGACGAGGCGCTGCAGGACGAGATCCGCGAGGAGTGCGGCAAGTGGGGCGGCGTGGCGCGGCTCGTCATCTACAACGAGCGGCAGCACGAGGCGGACGACCCGGCGCGCGCGCTCGTCAAGATCTTCGTGCAGTTCGCGGAGCCCGAGCAGGCGGCGGCGGCGGCCGCGGCGCTGGACGGCCGCTACTTCGGCGGGCGCACCGTGCGCGCCGCGCTCTACGACCAGGACCTGTTCGACCACGGCGACCTCTCCGCCTAGCACCCGTAGCACCTCGTGCGGTGTACGTGGACACAAGGCATACGTCATTCATAAATAATATTCTTCAAGCAGTGACCCAAAAGTAATTTTGTAGTAGACAATAATATCGTAATTGTTTAATTGTTGAGTCGCCCCGTCTGGTCGTCCGGTGCAATAGGCACGGAAGCCATAATTTTATATTGTAAGCATTTTCATTTTCATGATTTTTGACAAGAATACTATAGATGGATTTGACCAAACTACGTCTTAACTTAGCCTATATATAAAAAAATCACTAATCAGAAGGAACTTACCGTTTTGCCAAAAATATCCCTAATGACTAATCGCTGTACTACTGCGAGTGTACTCGGCAAAATTAAGTAAATTATAAAATATTGCTATACATTTTTGTTTGCTTTTACGTTCTTTATTCCGTGAACTCTGTAACAATACCTAGGTTACTATAATTTTCAAATCCTAAAAATTGACCATTAATTACATTTTGTAGCAATATTTAATTTATGACAAATGATCTCTATGATATATTCGGTGTAACTTCAGGTGGTCCGGCGTCGTTTATCGGCTATTCACTTAATAAAGTCCAACAGTTGACAAAAGGCAGATAAAGGGATGTAACTGTTTTCTCTTAGCATGTAAGATGTACAGATGAAACGCCATCCGTGCCGCGTGGCGTATTGTTATTACGACGAACAAATGTGTGTCAAGAACTGTTATGCCACGAAATTATTTATCGATTTTATACAAATACAAAAGCAATGACGACCTGATCGGTCCCGCAGCGAGCTGTTGACGATGTACTGTGTACTGTACTGTTTAAACTTAATGTATGTAATTTAAGATAAGTAGATAATAAAGTTTCGTTATGATAATATTTCGTTTTATTATTGTTCTCGACGTGACCCTTCCCCCACCTCGCCGGTCGCCCGCCCACGTGTCCACCACGCACAATACCGTCTCCGCATGGATTACATTTCAAACTCACCAATTATTAATTATTATCACAAAGCTTAGAAAACTTGCGTGTACTCTATTCTCCACATAACAATAATAATTATCATCTTCGTGCTCACAAATACCTACCATACTTTCATGTATAATAGACAAAAAATTGGGAGAGGAACTCCCAAATTGGACGAAGTTCCATCGCTATCTCTTTAATTAACAACGCTTGAAAGTATATAAATTAAAGTAAGACATTGAATATTAACTTAGGCTAAGAATCCCACAAAAAGAAGAAATGACAGGAAAGGTGGTGGGTGCACTACGTTGCAAACCTTTGAAGGTGCCGCCGGCCAGTTCAGCGAGCGGCTCGGGTGGAGTGAAATGTGCACTGTAAACTTGTACAGTCAGTCTGCACACTGGATGGTTTGACGAGCGGCGCGGCGGCGTGTGCAGTAACCTAGCGCCGGGGGTGCCGCGATGCCGTTGGCTTTAATACTTTATTCACCCGAGTTAATACACTCAGGTGTGTTTAGTTTAATCTACTTTTAGCAGATTTTATTCACCGTGAGAGTAGGGATTGCAATCCGGTGTCATTTTCAATCCGGCCGGATTTTACCAGATTTTCACCAATCCGGCCGGATCCGGATTGATCACGTGATCAGAATTTTTCCTTCTCGTTCCGATATAGACTGTCTTTGAGGTAAAATATTTTTTTGGCTTATAAAAAAACGCAATTGCATTAAGACAAAGTAAACGCAAGCCATCAAAAACAAAACTTGTAAAAAAAACCAAGTCTCGCAACTCAGTTCTTCTACCGTAAAAAGTTGTGAGATCCATATGTAATACCAAGTCGGTTAATTTATTCAGTTCCTACTTAAGGGTCCTTCTGTCTTGAGTTATCACGTAATTAGCTAACCTAACAAGTAACAACATCTTATAGTGACCATATTATCAATATTAAAAATCTTTTATGTTTTAAATAAATATATCGACTTGACCATCGCATGAAAACACAATATATCTCACAAGTAATACCTACATATTATATTAAATTTGATTGTTTAGTGCGATTGCCAAGTCAATCTATTTATTTAAAACATAAAAGATTTTTAATATTGATAATATGGTCACTATAAGATGTTGTTACTTGTTAGGTTAGCTAATTACGTGATAACTCAAGACAGAAGGACCCTTAAGTAGGAACTGAATAAATTAACCGACTTGGTATTACATATGGATCTCACAACTTTTTACGGTAGAAGAACTGAGTTGCGAGACTTGGTTTTTTTTACAAGTTTTGTTTTTGATGGCATCTCATTTCTTTTTTGTAGATAGTTCTACTTTTTTTCCTTTTACAAGTTATCTTTGAACATAATTATATCTATAGTCACCACGAACTAAGAAGCCCAATTTGTCGTTTGCCATCACAGTGACATTAGAGATGTACAAAAAAATCGGTTCACGAAAGAAACCAATTTTTACAACAAATCGATTCCAAATTATAAGACCTTCTAATCGATTCGATAATTAAATTTTAAACTAAAAACCGTAATATTTAGATACATAGTTACCTACCTACTACCTCGATTGAGCTATTTCGTACCGCGTATTCTCAATATGTACCTATTTACGACTTCTATAAAATATTATTTTATCCATTCGCCCATGAACATCGACAACACCAAAAGCATCATTGGTGCGTTGCCGGCCAAGAAAGAGAGAAGAAAAAGAAAGAAAGATAGATCACGATAGAATGAAAGTCCCGCTCAGTTTCATAATAATATTTTGACGTAATATTATATTATGAGCGTCAGGAAAAAACTATAGTGAATAAATTCTTGCATAATTCGTAAGACACATTCATGTTACATAATTATTATTTTGTTGAAAAAAAATGTTTACCGCAACCTTAAATACTTAATTACATATAACATATTATCTGCAGTTACTGTCCATGGATGGCGAAGTGCCCATACATAATGGAAAATGTCCTTTGTTACCTTCCAATTCGTCGTGGTATTATTGGGTACCTAATTTTAAATCCAAATGCAAGCAAATCATTTTTAACAATGTAATTAAATTAATCAATTTTCATTTTTAAATTTCGATTATAGTAATGTATCGATTATGATTGGTTTTATAAACGGTTTCAAGCTGTCACATCACCCTACGTCAGATTAGATTTAGGCTTCTTCATATAAGATTGTTTCGACGTCATATATTTTTATTAAATTTTGCATAAATTATGATGTGATGGGATTTTTACTAGATTTTAACGTATAATATGATTTATAATCAACGCCAATGAAAATGAGTAGGGATTTTTAACAAATTTTGGCAAAATTCTTTGTCCGTAAGTATTCAACTATTCATGTCAAGTAAATGAATATTCCATTTCGCTCACTGCAAATGTAACTTTGTAATCCTATATATTTATATGGGATTACAAAGTTATTTATGCAGTTGATGTATCTAGAAAACTGGACCGAAATTGCAAAATGTTTTAGTTTTTCCTTGATCTATACACTAAAAACTAATTGTGTTCCAAATTTGAAGCTTCTATGTCTGCTAGAAGTGCCTTAGAGTTTTGATGATCGGTCAGTCAGTCAGTGAGTGACGAAATTAAGAAACTTTGACTAGTTATAATTCTTAAACTACTGGTTCAAATTGAATGAAATTTGAAATATAACGTGTTTATACAATACCTGCTTGGTTATTAAAAATTCAGGCTTCTAGCTTTATCCACAACGAAGTTATAGGGGGTCGAAAATGGCCTGAATTGCTTCGAGAAAAGGATGGTACGGCCGTGCCGCTTTTTTGCTCGACTTGTCGGGGGCACTGCCATGCCCCCAGATAAGCCGTAATAAATACTCACATGGGTCATGTCAGGTAGCACCTAATGATGATTAGGTTTAATATTATTAAGAAGAAGATTTTCATACTTTATTTATTTTTTATAATGGATAAACTCAAAACTATTGGACCAATTTAAAAAAAATCATCAATAAAAAGCTACATTACTCCATAAGTGTATTCAGTATCCCGCCGAATTAGTGCAATGTGCTAATAAATACTGCTCGGAATCTACTCATAGGATAATTATTAGAAATATGTATTATGATATTGTTACAATACTCAGAAATGCAGCATCCTTAAGTAAAAACAATTTAAAATATAATAGAAAACAACGCATAATTGGTTGGAATAGGCATGTAAGAGAAGCTCATGAGACGGCCAGGCGGAAATTTCATTTATGGGTGTGGTTTGGAAAACCATCAATTGGTATTGAGTACAATGAAATGTGTGAGAGCCGGAGAGTGTTTAAGTCTAAATTAAAATGGTGTCAAAACCATCAACAGCAAATAAAGCAGGACATTCTGGCATCACAGCACTCTAATAAAGATTTTCGGTCTTTCTGGAAAACTACAAATAAAATGAACGTTCGGCCTGGCCCACCAGTAAGTGTAGATGGGGAATGTGATTCGAAACAAATAGCCAATATGTTTAGAAATCATTTTATAGTAAAGTCTCCATTGGGGCAGTCCAAGTCTGAGCACAGCACTGAGGTCTTCTTAGACGGGAAAATTTCCGGCTTCTCAGAAGAACAGGTCAGGGAAGCTATTAAGTCGATCTCGGGGGGGAAATCACCTGGTCATGATGGCCTCAGTGTTGAGCACCTGCGATATGGTGGTCACCATATATCGAAAGTGTTGGCTATGTTTTACACCTTATGTATTGGACATGGATACCTCCCTCCAGATCTTATGAGAACTGTGGTGGTGCCTGTCGTAAAGAACAAAACTGGAGACCTATCCGACCGGCACAACTACAGGCCTATCTCGCTTGCGACCATATGTGCAAAGGTGCTTGACTGTATGCTTAATACTCAATTAAACAAACATCTAAGACTCCATGATAACCAGTTTGGGTTTAGACCAGGATTGTCCACTGACAGTGCTATATTGAGTCTTAAGCATACGGTTGAGTACTATCGGAGGCGTAAGACAGCTGTCTATGCCTGTTTCCTTGATCTGTCAAAGGCCTTTGATCTGGCTGATCCTATGACATGCTATGGAGGAAGCTAGAATCCATAAAGCTACCCCATGAGCTCATAAATATTTTCAAGTTCTGGTATGGGAACCAGGTCAATAGCGTGAGATGGGCAGGGATTCAATCAGAGCCGTATGGGTTGGAGTGCGGAGTGAGACAGGGGGGGTTAAGCTCTCCTTCTCTTTTCAACCTATATGTCAATGAGCTGATCGAGGGGCTCAGCAGCATGCGTGTCGGTTGTCATATTGATGGGGTTTGTTTAAATAATTTTAGCTATGCTGATGACATGGTGCTGCTGAGTGCCTCGGTCTGTGGCCTTAGGCAGCTGTTGAAGGTATGTGAGGAGTACGCTGCTAGACATGGCTTAGTCTATAACGCCCGGAAAAGTCAATACATGGTCTTTGAGGTCAAGAAAGGAAGATACACGGATGTGCCCACCATAACACTAAACTCCGTTCCTCTAGAAAGGGTTAACCAATTTAAGTATTTGGGTCACATAGTTACTGGGGACCTCAGGGACAATGTGGACATTGAACGGGAGAGAAGGGCTCTGTCGGTCAGAGCTAATATGATTGCCCGCAGGTTTGCTAGCTGCTCAAAAGAGGTTAAGCTGACACTGTTCAGAGCATTCTGTACCACCTTCTACACCTGCAGCCTGTGGAGGAGTTATACGCAACGAACCTATAGAGCCCTTCGTATTCAATATAATAACGCATTTAGGGTGCTGATGGGGCTGCCCCGCTCCTGCAGTGCATCTGGCATGTTCGCAGAGGCTCGTGTGCCTTGCTTCTGGGCCACGATGAGGCTGCGAGCAGCATCGCTTGTGCGGCGGGTGCGGGCCAGCCACAACAGCATCCTGAGAATGATAGCGGGCAGGCTGGACTGTCCCTACATGACGCACTGCTGTGAGTTGCATGTTCCCAGCAGTTGCTATTTAAATTAATTTAGTTTTTTAGTATTAGTTTTAAGGTTACTAACACACTTAGAATAAGCAGTACTAACAAATTTAATGAGACTGAGTATCTGGAAATAAATTATTATTATTATTATTATTATTATTATTTATTATTATCTCTCCGAAGAGGTTCTTAACTCCTAATACACGGGCGTCAGCCAAGTGTACTAGTGAGTGATATTATTATGTATACCTAGTCAATATTTAAAAACTTGCGGACTATTCGGCAAGTGTTTAGTATAGCCGCTTTTTGGAGTGTTTGTGATATGTATGTTGGAATTTTAAGAAGTTTTAAGTTTTTTTCTAGTAATTTAGGTATTACACCGGTGGATGATAAAACTATTGGGATTATGTTGACAGTCTGGACATGCCACTGCGTTTGTAATTCGATTGCTAGGTCTCTGTATTTAGTTAATTTTTCAGATATTGTAGTTTGTAAGTTGTGTGTATTGGGTATGGCTATGTCTATAATGTAGGCGGTCATGTTTTGTTTATCGTGTACGGTAATATCAGGTCTATTAAAATGGATAGTTTTATCTGTTAATATTGTTCTGTCCCAATATAACTTGTATGTTTTGTTTTCTAAGACTGATTGTGGTTTGTACTTATAATAAGGTTGCTTTTTGGGTATAAACTTGTATGTGTGCGCTAAATGTTGATGAATGATGGATGCTATCTGGTCATGTCGGTGTTTGTAGTCATTCTGTACCAGAGACTTACAAGCTCCAGTAATGTGCTGTATTGTTTCTGGTGCTCCCTTACATCTACGACATAGATCGGATTGTGATGCTAATTCTTTTGTTATGTGTTTCCTATAGTTAGCTGTACTTATGACTTGGTCCTGAATAGCTAACATAAAAGCTTCGGTTTCAGGAAATAGTTCGCCATATTTAAGCCACGCATTGGACTCACTCTTGTCGACATGTGGCTGGTTCAAATCGGCGTAGTGTCTACCGTGTAGAGACTTCTGCGCCCAGGTCGCATTTTTCTCTTGGATGTTTACAGGCTGCTCGCTAGATTGTGTTGTCCTATCGTGGAGGTTGAGAGGGGTGATTTTTTGGTCTATGTCTACTATGAATTTGTGTAAGTCAGATGTGAGAGCTTTAGTATGAAAGAATTGTCTTAATATGTGTATTTGGCTATTATGTAAATTTAGTATGTCTACAAGTCCTCTGCCTCCTTCACAACGCGGGATCGTTAGTCTCTGTATGCAGGACTTAGGGTGATGTTTGCGATGCTTTGTTAAGCTTGTGTTAATTAAACGTTGCAACTTTTTTAAATCTATCGGTGACCAACTTATTATTCCAAATGAATATGTTAAAAT
This sequence comes from Thymelicus acteon, assembly GCA_951805285.1. NCBI lineage: Eukaryota > Metazoa > Arthropoda > Insecta > Lepidoptera > Hesperiidae > Thymelicus > Thymelicus acteon. Next base: position 17,614,951 of record OX638229.1, read on the forward strand.
AGGAATTGCAAATGTATTAATGGCTTTAACTGTATTACGCGAGTTTAGTTGTGTTTTAAGGATTTGGTTAATTCTGTGTTTAAATTTATTGATAAGTTCTAATTTTGTTGATTTTTGATGAATTTGTCGGGATTGATGGAAACCCAGGTATTTATAACTTGAATGTTCGTCCATAGCCTCTACCAATTCACCACTTTCCAAACGGTAATTAGTATTTAGAATTTTACCTTTATTTACAGAATGAATTTTACATTTATCAACCCCAAACTGCATATTGATATCATTGGAAAAAGTTTGTGTAATGTCTGCAAGTTTAAATAGCTCTTTTTTATTTGATGTGTATAGTTTAATATCATCCATGTACATGAGATGAGATAATACGTGATGTGTATCCTTATAAATCAACTTAAAACCAGCTTGTGTTTTATTTAACATTTCTGAAAGGGGGTTGAATGCTAAGCAAAACCACAGTGGACTCAAGGCGTCCCCTTGGAAAATACCTCTCTGAATGCGTATCGGGTCAGTTGTTATGGTAGTAGTCATATTGTTCAGATTTAATACTGTTTGCCAGTTAGACATTGTTGTTTCTAGAAATGAAATTAATTGTGGGTGGATTTTGTAGTAATTTAATATGTGTAAGAGCCAGCTATGAGGGACGGAGTCAAATGCTTTTCTATAATCAATGTACATGGAGTGAATATTTATTTTCTTATGGAGTGCTTGTTTCATTACTATCGAATCAATCGTGAGCTGTTCTTTACAGACGTGGCTGTATTTTCTGCAGCCTTTTTGCTGCTCAGCCAGAATATTATATTTCATTAGATGGGTTCTTATTGATTCGCTAATGCATGCTGTAATAATTTTATATATTGTTTGAAGACAGGTAATGGGGCGATAATTAGCAGGATTACTTGTGTCCGAATTCTTTGGTAGCATGTAAGTTTTACCGTGGGTGAAGTATTCAGGCATAGAAGTAGGTGACTGAATAAATGAATTAATGTGTTTAAGAATAAGTGTATGTGTGCTTGTTAATTTTTTATACCAAAAGTTATGAATGTGATCAGTACCAGGGGATTTCCAGTTATGTGTGCGCTTGATAACTTGTGAGATTGTGTTGTCTGTTATATGTCCAAACTGCATCTCGGGTATGTGGTTTGTATTATTTAGTTCCTTAAGCCAAATTGCATCTCTGTTATGTTCTACGGGATTTTCCCAAATGTTACCCCAAAAATGTTTGAGTCCATCTGATGTTGGTGTGTCTCTTATTACCGGTTGATCGTTATTATTCAAAAAGTTTTTATAGAATTTACTTTCGTTATTAACAAACTGGATATTCTGACTTTTACGTTTAGTACATTTAATGTATCTGCGGAGTCTACTGGATGTTACATTAAGTTTTTGTTTAAGTGTGTCAAGAAATTGGGTAAGGTCATAATTTTTGTCTTCGAATTGAGCATGTAACTTATGTTTCTCTTGTATTCTTTCTACTGCTCTACAAACTTTTTTATTTCTATTTCCACTACTAAATTGTGTTAATCTACCTATATCTGATCTAAGTTGTGCGATTTTATTTTCTAATCTCTTTTGCCATGCTGGTTTACTGTTTTGATTTTTAATAATGCTATTTTCCATCTTCGTACCATTGTATGTTGCTGCTGTAAATGCTGATACATATATAAGCGTCTGTAAATAGTGAAATTGTATATCTGGTGTTAAATATTCTGGGAGTATTGATTGGTTAATGTAATCAACTGCTACAGCAAACTTTCGCGATGTTTTTTGCTTGGGAATAAAAGGTCTAGAGACTGGATTAGTGTTTTCAAAACGTTCTAAAAACTCCTGAAATTTATTTTTTAAATAAATTTTGTTTTTTAGTTCTATGTAATTGACTCTGTCTGTTATAATTTCTTCTTGTGTTTGTTCTATGTTAATGTTGTTTGCTTGTGTCTGTTGTAGTTGATCGTAATTATTATTGTTTATAAATTCTTGAGTATTATTTTGTGGCAAACCATTTGTGTGTTGTATTTGTAATTGCACATCTTGCTTAATTTCCTGAATCCTGTCTGCCGAAAGTAATTTGTTATGAATAATTGATCTTCTTTGGTCAGCTACACGTTGTTCAGATAAATGATTTAAATGCGGGTATTTTTCTTGAAATTTATCATATAATTTTTTCCTATACGCTGTAAGTTCTTTTTCTACTTCTGTTATTTCAAAATAACTTCTAATTATAAATTCGTTTATGTCATTTGACCATCTCATGCGGGTTGTTCCTAATAAGTCGTTATTTGATTGAGATTCTTGTGTGGAGTTATTGGATTGTAGGAGTAGTAACACTTCACGTCTAATGTTATCTAAAGTTTCTTGATGGAGTAGTTTGTTACGTACTATAGCTCTACATTGGTCACCTACTCTTTGTCTGGAAACGTTCATTTCAGGGTACTTCTGTATGAATTGGGGATGTAAATAATCTAAATAGCCACGAGGGTTTTTCTCCAGCTCAGTAGCAATCAGATACGTTCGCCATAGGAATTTATTCATTTCTTCTGTCCATCGTCGGCGCGTGCGTACAGTATTGCTTGTAGTGGGTGCAAAGTTAGTGGCATCTGCCTCTTGCACAACATCTGCAAGCGTAGGTGTTACAGTGCTTGATCGTGACTGATTTTGAAATCGATCTTCATAAGAGCGTGGAGAGGATGCAAGTGATGGAAATAAGCTTTCCAGTGATGTTGATCGCGTAGTTATTTCGGTTTGATGGTTGATTTGATTTGTATTTGATTGTGTGTAAGACCGGGAGCGTAAATTATATCTAGAAGGTAATTTACGATTGCTATTAACTTGATTGGCTGTAACATGTTCGGGAGACCCGGAGGGAGCCCGCCTATTCAACTCCTCTCCGCTTACGGTTCGCATGCTGAAACACCCAGCGTCAGCTCCAGGTGTGCCCCGGCGATTGCCCCCGGGAAGCGGCCCTAAACGTTCAATCCTAAACCGACTCTCCATGTTAAATGGGTCGCCAGTGCCGTGTTAGCCGTGCCAGTAATTTCTCATCACGTGTCCGCCCCCCACGTGAATCAGGTGTTCGATTCGGACGTACGGTTGGACTTTGGGGGGCTTATTATTATTATTATTATTATTATTATTATTATTATTTATATTTTACTTTTTCTCAGTACTTAAGACTGGGGTAACTACATTCACGGGCCGCGGCCAAGTAAAATGTAGTAGGTATGTGGTGAGTTAATTCAATATCCAGGTGTTATGTGATGGTGTTCATTCTCGTCTATTTGCAAGAACTTTCTTACAATTCTGCACGTGTTGAGGATAGCGGCTTTTTGTAGTATTATGTAGAGGTTTTCATTAAGGGCTATTAATTTGAGACTGTGAAGGAGATGTTTGGGTATAACTCCGGTTGTGGAAAGTACTATAGGCACTATATAGACTTTCTCCTGCTTCCATATTCTTGTGACTTCTTCTTTAAGCTCTGTATATTTACTTATTTTTTCTGATATAGTCTTCTGTAGGTTGTGTGTATTAGGAACGGCGATGTCTATGAGGTAAGTGTTTTTATTACGTTTATCTTGCAGGGTTATGTCCGGTCTGTTGCAGTAGATAGTTTTGTCAGTAAGTATGGCTCTGTCGTAGTATAGTTTATGAGTCGTATTTTCTAGTATAGTTGGTGGAGTATATTTGTAATATGGAATATTTGTATTTTGTATGAGATTGTATTTAAGTGCAAGTTTTTGGTGAATAATGTTAACTATTTGATTATGTCGATGTGTGTAATCTGTTTGAGTGAGTGTAGTGCATGCGCCTGTAATATGCTGGATGGTTTCTGACTGGGTGTGACACTTGCGGCATTTATCGTTTGTGATGGAAGGGTCTTTAATTATATATTTTCTGTAGTTCTTTGTATTTATTATCTGATCTTGTATAGCTATCATGAAACCTTCTGTCTCTGGAAATATGTTCCCTACATGAAGCCACTTATTTGAAGCTATTGGGTCTATGTGCGTCTGTTCTAGGTCACGGGGACGTCGTCCATGAAGCGTTTTCTTTTTCCAGTTTTCTATTTTAGGTATTTGTGGATTTTATGGATGCTCATACTATTTTGATATTCGCTTAGGTTTAAAGGTGTGTAGTTGAAGTCATTCTTAACAGTAGCTTTATGGATATGGCTTACAAGAGATTTATTATGGAAGAAATGTTTAAGGTTATTTATTTGCTTTTGCCAGAGATGGTGAATGTCAATCAAGCCTCTACCTCCACGATGTCTTTTAATAGTTAACCTCTCTATTGCGGATTTTGGGTGTAAATAATTATGTCTTGTTAGTGTGGTTCGTGTGTTTCTTTCAATTTGCTCTATGTTAGTGTTCGACCATTTTATTACTCCAAATGAGTATGTTAATATTGGTATTGCGTAAGTGTTTAGTGCTTTAATAAAGTTTCTCCCAGTGAGTTGTGTCTTACAAATTGTGTTAATTCGTCTCCTGTATTCACTTGTTATTGTGTGTTTTATTTGTGTGTGATCCAGACCTTTCAATTGTTTGTAACCTAAGTATTTGTACATATCATTTGCTTCCATTGCTTTTATACTATCATTTTCATCTATTTCATAGTCGCCCGGTTGAACTTTGCCTCGTATTATATGTAATGTTTTGCATTTATCTAACCCAAACTCCATGTTAATATCTTTACTAAACTCCGTTGTTGTTTCAAGTAGTATTTTCATTTCTTTTTGTGTTTTTGAATAAATCTTTATGTCATCCATATATATTAGATGAGAGATTATTGTTTTTTCTGTTGCGTTGCTAAGACTGTATCCTGCATGACATTGGTACAGTAGATGTGATAAAGGGTTAAGAGCAAGGCAGAACCATAGAGGACTCAGGGAATCTCCTTGGTAAATACCTTTTTTTATAGATATAGCACGGGTTTTAATTGTTTGGTTGTGGGTATTTAACTGTAGGGATGTTTTCCAAAGAGGGATAATATTGTGTAAGAAATTAATTATCTTTTGATTAATTTTATATATTCGTAATATTTGTAAAAGCCAGGAATGGGGAATACTATCAAAAGCCTTCTTATAATCAATGTAGGTACAATGTAGGTTTCTATTTTTAGCTGTGGCATTTTTATGAATGATGGAATCTATAACCAGTTGTTCCTTACATCCCATGTGACCATTTCTACATCCCTTTTGTTCCTCTGCTATAATGTTATTATGCTCAATATGTGTGTTAATTTTTGTAGCTATTGTTGAGGTAAGAATCTTATATATCGTAGGTAAGCAAGTGATTGGTCTGTATTGAGATGGATCTGATGTGTGTGTGGTTTTTGGTAGCATATATGTTATGCCTGTCGCGATAAATTCAGGGACAGCCTGTTTTCCTAGAACAATATCTGTTAAGTTTTTAGCTAAGCATTTATGTAATGATGTTAATTTCTTGTACCAAAAATTGTGTATACTATCTGTACCAGGGGATTTCCAATTGTGTAGTTTCGATGTTATGATTGCTATATCTGTCTCTGTAATTGCCTCGAATCTCATTTCCTCTATTGTGTTCCATCTGTTTTCTTCTTGTGTAATCCACTCTGCCTTTTCATTATGTTGTACTGGTTTTTCCCATATTCCAGACCAAAAAGTTTCTAGTTGTGCTCCGGTTGGTGTTTCTTTATTTTCAATAGAAGAAGTGCAATTTTTAGGTTTCTGTAGATTTCTGTAAAATACTTTTTCGTTTGTTGCAAATAAACTATTATCATTTTTTCGTTGTTGTGCTTTGTTATATCTTTTTAGTCTATTTGATTTTAACGTTAGTTTCTGTTTTAAAGTGTCTAGAAATTATTCAGGTTTATTATTGTAGTTCTCATGCCTAGTATGTACAATTTTTCTCTTAAAAATTTCTTCTACTTTCTTAACTATCTTTTTTGACCTATTGTTGTTAATATATTGAGTAAGTCGACTTATATCTGCTCTGAGTTTATCTATGTCCCTTTCAAGCCTTATTTGCCATCGGGGTTTATTGAGAGATTTTGGCCTAGCAAAATTATTGTTAGTGTTTTCTGTTATATTGTAACCAAGTTCTTCAGCTACAACTACAGCTATGCAATAAATAAGGGTATGTATATCTAAAGTATGCGATTCATTTGAGATAAACTGATGAATAATTTTTTGATTAAATATATTAACTAAATTAGTGAGTTTATAACTATGTCTTAATTTTGGCAATTTTGGTCGAGCAGTTGGGTCCATTCCAGAATATTTGATTAAAGATGTCCTTAATTTAATATTTAATTCGTGTATTTCATCTTCTATGGGAGCGTCATTTTCTATCAGAATATCTATATCATTTACAAGTACCAAAGATTCACTTTCTGTTTGAGTGGAAGTATGTGATGTTTGTGTGTATGCTGATGTTTGTGATGAGGATGCATGGTGAGTTGTTGAGGGTCCTTCTGAGTAAGGTTCTGAGTAGTTACAACGGTTAAAAGTGTCATCTGTAGCATTTGTGTTCTCCTGTAATTTTATTCTAACTTCTTCTTTTATTTGATTTAGTATATCAAGTGTCAATAGTTTATTTCTTATTATTGTTCTTCGCTGATCTGAGATTCTTTGCTCGGATACTTGAATATCGGGGTACTGTCGTGAGAAATGTTCGTGTAATTGTTTTCTGTATGTGGTCATATCTGTCTCTAATTTAGTGATATGGTAATAAGTGCGCATGATAAACATGTTAACTTCTTTACTCCAGCTCATGCGCACTCTTGGTTTTCCAGCCTTAGTGGACGCAGGTAAAAAGGCATTCGCCTTCTGCGCAACACTTAAGGTTGGGGTAGGTGTGTTACGTGAATTTTCATCTACGGACACCGGTGATGGGATGTACGATGCTGTAGACGGACTGTAAGGTTCGTCTATTGTGTTTGGTGAGTTTAAGTAACTATTGATATCTATTTGGTTGGCTGTAGTATTTTCGGGAGACCCGGAGGGAGCCCGCCTATTCAACTCCTCTCCGCTGACGGTTCGCATGCTGAAACACCCAGCGTCAGCTCCAGGTGTGCCCCGGCGATCGCCCCCGGGAAGCGGCCCTAAACGTTTACTTTTTGAACGTGTCTCCATATTGAATGGGTCACCAGTGCCGTGTTAGCCGTGCCAGTAATTTCATATCACGTGTCCGCCCCCCACGTGAATCAGGTGGTCGATTCGGACGTACGGTTGGACTTTAGGGGGCTTATTATTATTATTATTATTATTATAAGTAACATAGGCTATATGTGTGGGCACCTCCGTCCCACATTCGCATTATGTATATGTAGTATATTATGTTTATCATATACATCACATACACAACACGTACATACATTCATACATACACACAGTCACACATACCACACCGCGGGATCGAACCTGGTGCGCTCTGGTGTTCTACGTCACTCTGTGACGTCACACCACCAGCCGTGCCCAGCGGCGCGGGCGCGCGAACCGGTTGCCAGCCTCGTCTCCCGCGCCCCGCTTCACGGGCAGCGCGCGCGCGCCTTCAGTCGCCGCCCGACAGCGACCAGGCCGACCAGTCAGCCTTCCACACGCACCGGCTCATACGTGTCGCTCGATCGCTTGACTACCTCAGTACTTACGTTGTGACCTAACTAGTAAAGTCGGCCGCAGAAGTAGCTTAACATTTTAGTACCTTGTCACATTACATTTCTTGAATTTGTCATAGATGTTGCTAGGAAATCGTCGAAACAGTTACTATTACAAAGTACTAAAATGTTAAGCTACTTCTACGGCCGACTGTACCTAAGACTATTTTCGTGTTGCTTGTGCTTTTACTTCATTTCTATTTCTATCACTCTTCTCTCCTTCTTGTTTATATGGATTTTTCTCTCGTGTGTGCTTTCCTGTGTAGTGTAAACTGTACTTTTATGTTTCTTTGTGCTATCGCGTAATAAACGATTTACTTCGTACGGAGTTTACTTTATTGCTCGCGCACCGCCTACTACACTCACCACATGCTATCCCAATCACTTAACTGGTGACCCCTCGACAAGAACACGTCGCTTCTGAGCACCGATAGCGGCAGCAGGCATCCCTCCCCCCTCACCTCACCGCTCACACCCGACGGATAGCAGCAACATCTCCCCGCAGTCTCAACTCCAGCCACACTAGCTCATCGGGTGCATCGCAGCGTATGCCCAAGACGCTTCCTGTCCCCGTTCCGGCTACTGTCTACACGGCGGCTCCACTGACGGCTTGAGTGCACATCACTCGCCCTCTGCATTGGTCGTCTCACCCTCACATTCCGACTCACCGTGGATAGAGGGCATTCCGTGGACACACATGGCTGAGCAATCATCGCGGCGCATGGACTGCAAGATGTATCGACCTCCGGTCTGAGCGGGGGTGATGTGGCGACAGCGCACACGCGTCACACGGTGACGTCACGCCAACCTGAATCACGCTATCTAAAGTTTTCTGCATTGGTTGCATATATACAAATGCTCCGACAAGGTCAGTTGGGGCTCGGCCGCCTCCCAGGCAACACACCTCGCCTGGCGGGAGATCTCCCTTTGCCAAATATGTATTTTTAGGGTTCCGTAGCCGAATGGCAAAAAACGGAATCCCTTATAGACTCGTCATGTCTGTCTGTCTGTCTGTCTGTCTGTCTGTCTGTCTGTCTGTCTGTCTGTCTGTCTGTCTGTCTGTCTGTCCGTCCGTATGTCACAGCCACTTTTTTCCGAAACTATAAGAGCTAAGGCTCCCCGTGTGGTGCCGGGTCCACTTAAGTAGAATAGCACCACTCCCGTTCTTCCTGGGATGTCGTAAAAGGCGACTAATAGGACTAATCCAGAAGATGGGCAGCAGCATCTTCCTGTGTGTGACGAACACCAGTCAGGTCACCTGCGGTCACCAACACGCACTAGCCAAGCGTGGTGACTACCGGCTAAAACCCCCGCATGATAGTCACGAATGAGCCTCGGCCCCCAGTCCCCGGCAGCCCCGCTATCCCTAGTTACATGGCATGGCAAACTTCATGGAGAAGGAGGACTTATTCATGATGAACTCCTTCTTCAAGAAGAAACCGCATCGTAAGTGGACCTGGATAAGCCCTGATGGTTCCACAAAAAGCGAGATAGACTTCATTCTGGCAGACAAACGATATATATTTAATGATGTCTCTGTGATCAGCAGGCTTAAAACCGGAAGCGATCACCGCCTTGTAAGAGGCACATTAAATATCGACGTCAAGCTGGAACGGTCACGCCTGATGAAGTCTACGCTTCGCCCAACACCTGTCCAAATCCAGGGTTCCGAGAGCTTTCAACTCGAATTACAAAACCGTTTTGCGTGCCTGGAATCATGCGCGTCAGTGGACGAGTTTAACACCAGGATGGTTACAACTGTCCATGAGGTAGGGTCGAAGTACTTCAAGACCCACCCCAGTGGTAGATCTCAGGTTCTCTCAGAACAAACCCTCGGTCTAATGAGGGACCGACGAGAACTATGTGTGCAGTCTCCAACCTCTATGGCGGAGTACAGACGGCTCAATGAACAGATCTCCAAGTGCAGGCGACGCGATTTGCGAAAAAACAACGCAAATCGTGTAAAAAACACAATTGAGCAAAACCGAGGCTCCAAAGTGTTCGCCAGAGATCTGTCTATTGGGCAAAGTCAGCTTACGAGGTTGAAGACCGAGCTCGGCACCATAGTGTCATCGAAACCCGAAGTTCTGAGAGAGACGGAGAGATACTACGGACGGTTGTATGCCTCCTCTCAAGCTCCAGCTCCCCTTGAGGAGAGCGATAAGCGAGCCAAACTAACCCGACACTACACAGAAGATATCCCGGACGTCAGCCTGTATGAGATTAGAGAGGCTCTCAAACAGCTTAAAAACAACAAGGCACCGGGTGATGACGGAATCACAACTGAGCTGTTAAGAGCTGGAGGGAAACCCCTCCTAGTAGCGCTCCGGAAGCTGTTCGATTCCGTCATTACCCAGTATTAATGACGTATGTACCGTAGTATGGACCACATACACACACTGCGGCAGATTATACAGAAGACCGAGGAGTATAATCTGCCGCTATGTGTTGCCTATGTGGACTATGAGAAAGCCTTTGATTCTATCGAGACCTGGGCAGTACTAAATTCTCTTCAGCGGTGCCGGATCGACTACCGGTATATCGAGGTGTTGAAGTGTTTATTCACATCGGCCACCATGACCGTCAGAGTACACAACACAGCAACGAACCCCATCTAACTGCAGAGAGGTGTAAGGCAAGGGGACGTCTTATACCCGAAACTGTTTACCGCTGCGTTGGAAGACGTGTTCAAGCTGATGGAGTGGAAACGACGTGGCATTAACATCAATGGCGAATACATCACACACCTGCGATATGCCGATGATATAGTCATCCTGGCGGGATCCATGGAGGAACTTGGTACAATGCTCGGGGACTTGAACAGCGCCTCACAACGGGTGGGTCTTAAGATGAACATGGACAAGACGAAAATTATGTCAAATGTCCATGTCACACCCGTACCGGTTGTTATTGATGGCGCTGCTCTCGAAGTTGTAGACGAGTACATTTACCTGGGATAAGTGATCCAAATGGGTAAGTCCAACTTCGAGAAAGAAGTCACTCGTAGAATCCAACTCGGATGGGCTGCGTTCGGGAAACTACGTCATATCTTGTCGTCCAAAAAGTTACCTCAGTGCCTGAAGTCGAAGGTGTTCGAGCAGTGTGTGTTGCCAGTGATGACATACGGATCCGAGACGTGGTGCTTCACTATTGGCCTAATGCATAAGCTTAGAGTCGCCCAGCGGGCTATGGAACGAGCTATGCTCGGTATTTCTCTACGCGATCGAATCAGAAATGATGAAATCCGTAGACGAACGAGGGTGACCGACATAGCTCAGAGAATTAGTAGGCTGAAGTGGCAATGGGCTGGCCACATAGTTCGAAGGACCGATAACCGTTGGGGAAGAAAGGTCCTCGAATGGAGACCACGCCTCGGTAAAAGGAGCACAGGACGCCCCCCGACCAGGTGGACCGACGACCTGAAGAAGACAGCGGGTATCCGCTGGATTCAGAAGGCTCAGGACCGGTCTGAGTGGCGTAGATTAGGGGAGGCCTATGTCCAGCAGTGGACCTCAAAGGGCTGATGGATGGATGGATGGATGGATAAGAGCTATAATGTTGAAACTTGGTAAATAGATGTATTCTGTGAACCGCATTAATATTTTCACACAAAAATAAAAAAAAAACAATAAATTTTGGGGGTTCCCCATACTTAGAACTGAAACTCAAAAATGTTTTTTTCATCAAACCCATACGTGTGGGGTATCTATGGATAGGTCTTCAAAAATGATATTGAGGTTTCTAATATCATTTTTTTCTAAACTAAATAGTTTGCGCGAGAGACACTTCCAAAGTGGTAAAATGTGTGTCCCCCCCTGTAACTTCTAAAATAAGAGAATGATAAAACTAAAAAAAATATATGATGTACACTACCATGCAAACTTCCAACGAAAATTGGTTTGAATGAGATCTAGTAAATAGTTTTTTTTAATACGTCATAAATCGTAAACCGCAAAAAACATTGATCAAAGTTACAACAAACTACAAGAACTTTTATATTATGTTATTTGCTGCTACGGAACCCTTCATGGGCGAGTCCGACTCGCACTTGGCCGCTTTTTTGTTGTGATTAATAATAGTTTTTACATCACAAGTAAAAATGTTTGACGCTTAGCTAAGTGCGTACGGTTCAGCTAGATTATTATATTATACCTGCGTCTGGATGTAAACAGTCCGGCAACTGTAATTTTAGTTAGAAGTAAAACAGATTGTCGATATAACTTGTCTTCTAAAAACATATCAATATATTGCATATATATTGCAATTTTGCAAAAGTTATACTTGTTAGAAATAAACTGATGTGTGCGACGTGATCAGCGAACAAAAATAAGTCTGTTTCAAGAATAAAAACAAAATCGGATTTGGTGACGGTTTACCCGGTCCCGTCCTTTACTACACGCAAGTCACGAGAACTTGCTTTTTTCTACGTTTTAGTGGCCGGATCGGGGTGCGACGGGTTAGGTCAGGTTAGGTCGGTGTTGTAGAGGAATATATCTTTGAGGATAAGGAGAGGGTGTTTGTTGTGGATATCCTCCACGACAAGATGGTTCCGGCGCCTTTCAGACGATCCTTTACTTTCTTCCTTTCCTTCTGTCATGCACAGCCAACTATGACTTTTCTGTCTTTGCTTTCAGTGTGTCCATCTTTTCACTATTATCCTGGATCAGTTTTTTGTGTTCTTTGATTGTCCTTTGCAGTTCTTGTTTTTTCCCTTCTTCCGTTTCTGTTTGGTCTCGTCTTGGGCGTTGCGTTTGGGATTCCTCTTTTCCAGCCTCTGCCTCCTTGAATAACTGGTAGGGTCAGTCTATCGCTTGAGTTACCGCAGTTTTGATGTCGGTTCTGAGGTTCCTTGAGTTACCCAAGTGTAGTTTGGCCTTGTGGCCTTGGAAGCTCTCGCCTCCGAAACCCTGCTTGGATATACAAGTTTCTCCGGCGGGCTGGGCAATCCCACAACCGACTGAAGAATCCTTTGATCTAGTAGGAGACTTTGTTTTGGGGCCCATCTTCCCCAATTCCCGGTCCCCAATACTACAACTTATGGTTGGTGCATCGGAGGGACCAGCTTGTACTGATGTCTGGGGCTGGTGCAACCGAATCTTTGTTTTTATTTTGTATGGGTGTGCAGATGCCGAACATTTTAGTAGTTTCAAGGGCGTGTCAATATATTAATTAATAGAATTTCAGGGGACTCGTCAGTTTCTCAAATGTAAATTATAAATAACGGGATAACGATTACGTTAAATCCAAAAGTAAGTATATTAAACAATAAGTAAAATTGGATATATAAAAACGGGAAAGAAATTTAAGATATTGCAATTTAAAGAATAGAGGTTAGGTTAGGTTAGGTTTGGTTAGGTTTTTTCCTGTCCGTGCGCTATACTGGCCTGACCCGCGACCTAAATAAATTTCCCCTGACATAGCTCGTCAGGGACCTTGTGTTCTTCATTTAATTTTAAAACGTATGGTACAGGTTCTTAATACAATAAAAACAAAAGCCAAAAATAATGCTACTACTTACACAAATCTTATTAATTACTATTCTACATTTAAATTCTTATACAATAATAAAGGAGCTTAAAGGTAGTTGTACTTGTTTAATTACAACATTATGTTTCTTAACACTATTTACACACACATTTATTTTACTTTACTGTAGTTTTGCTGTCTCTTCATATTGGTACGTAACAATCTTAATTTACTTAATTACAAGTGCCTAATAGTAAAAGTAAAAGAAGGATGCCCAAAAAAAAAAACCCAGAGTCGATTAAAATAATTTATGAACAGCAAAGTAGACCTTAAATAAGAGGTCGCAAATACGCAATTCGTTTCGCATAAAACTATAACCAAACAGGCCAGCAGTATACGACAATAGGCATGATGACAGTAAGTAAAAATCACTAAAATTATGTATTTATTTAATGAAACCCTATTAATGGATTACAAAACACGCATTTATCGTATTATGAGTGAGATTAACAATATTTTTGATAAAATAAACTGTCAAATAAAATAATCATACTGATAATGACGTCTTGTCTATTATTTTCCTGAAGAGTATCCTCACAAGCGACGCCATGACACATTGAAGCGTTTTATATTTATAAATATTAATTAATTTAAAAAATGATCATAGCTCACCTGATATGACGCTGCTATATTAGAGTAGTTTTACAGAATTCAGTACGTAGTTGAAACACGGCATGTATATGTATAAATAATATTATATAGGTGTTAACGCCATCTATGAAAGAAGAAGCCAAGCTGTTTCGATTTGAATCCTTATAACATCGAACTAATATAGTAGTTCCCAATGGAATGGATAGATGGCGCCACGAGTACGAGGACGAATTCAAACCCGACCAATTACCAATTCGGACCCCACCAAACCGAGATACCAATGCGGGTATTTAAGGGAACAGAGAGCTCAAAACGACCTCTCTCGCCATCAGCACCTCGGACAGCGCTCTCAATTTCTGTATAATTTATATTCGTTTAATTTGCATTGTAATCAGTAATAAAAATACATAAGTTCTTTACCATCTTTTAATTAATAAGTCAGATGACACAGAGTGATAGGTCAGTAATTAAAGTCCTAGAAGGCTATAAAAAGAACCAGCAAAATCAGTAAAGGTCCTTCAGACCCGAATTAGTAACATTAGTCCTACGAGCCAAATCCCCAACAATAGGTATAATTATATATTCAGTAGTCATGTATAGGTGCAGCGCAGACGACGCTCTTTTTGTGCGATCGAGTGTGCGGACGCACAAATGTTTATATGGCGCGCAGCCGCACTTTTTCACACACTGTCCGTGACGCACTTTTAAGTCTGTGAAAATAGAACCTTTGCAATTATATGCAGTAACGCATACGACGCGCAAAAAAGTGCGGCTGCGCGCCATGTAAACATTTGTGCGTCCGCACACTCGATCGCATAAAAAGAGCGTCGTCTGCGCTGCACCTCAACGGCGCAAAATAGTTCGTCTACCACTCAATGGTGTCACGTTTAGCATCGATCACGGCCTTAATTCTTTGTGGCATCGTTGCTACCAATTCTTCACATTCTTGTGGAGTCATTGAGTGCCAGACAGATTTAATTTTCTCTTTCAGATCACATTTAGACCTTGCTGGATACTTGCGCAGCATTTTCTTCATTTTCCACCACAGGGTCTCAATCGGCGACAAATCTGGACCGCCACTCCATTGTAGGGATCTGATTCCGTTTAAACCAAGCCTTCGTTGTCCTCGCAGTGTGACAGGATGCACCATCTTGTTGAAAGGTGTAGGCATTACCATGTTTCAACGCTGGAATCGAGGGCACGAGACTTGTTTCCAGAATGTTTTGGTATCCAGAATGTTTTGGTACTCTACTGCATTCAACAGTTCCTTCTACAAATTTGTATATGACCCAGACCTTGTGCTGACATGCAGCCCAACAACAACAAGCTCCAGTAAGTGGGGCCTCCAATTGAGCCTGCACGTATCGGTTTGTTGTAATTTTGTTGCTAGTTTCCCCAGCATATCCCACTGAAACTTTCCGATCTGTGAAGTAGCTTATGATCAGTTTCCTCAGATTTTGGGGGCATTTCTTCTCCAGCAGTTGGTTCTTTATCGCTGGCCACCAGGCGTTGTCGAAAGCTCTCTCGATATCGAGAGAATCACGACGCTAATGAGGTGTTTACCTAAATTCTCCCTAAGGTGTTGCATTAGGTCGTAGAGGGAGTATTCCATACAGCACTGTGGCATAAAACCATACTGTCTGAGATTTGACCTGGGCAGCATGTGCTATCTGAGTCTACCAATCACAAGTTTCCCCAGTATTTTACCCATAACTGAGAGCAGGCCTATGGGTCGGTAAGATTTGGCTTGTGAATAATCGTCTTTGCCAGGTTTCCGAAGCACGATTACTGCAGCCTCTTTCCAGGGGACAGGGATGTGAGAGAGCTCGAAACACTTATTGGTGAAGACTAGAAATAGCTCTAAGTTTTCCTGGATTGCTGCCTTGCAAATATCCGCCGTAAATCCGTCGGGACCTGAAGCTTACTTTACGTTAAAGCTGTTTATGGCCTTCAGTAGATCTGTCTTTGTAAAAGGTGGGTCTTGTATATCGTCTAGTGCCGCTTCTCCCATTAATTATGCTTTCTGTCGCATTTACTTGTGTACATCTAGGTCTTGTGTTTGCTTCATCCGGGTAGAATGTTGAGACAAGGTGTTCTGCAGATTCTTGCGGGCTTAACACTCTCCCTTCCTTTATGAGTGGCTGGTCTTCGTGCCGTCTTAATGTATGTAGGTATTGCTTTTTCTAATGTATGTTTTCTCTTATATTGTTTATATATGGCGTAGTGAATGCTTCCTTTTCTAAATTTTGTATTATTTCCTTTTTAAAATCATGCCATTTTGCTTTTTTGGTGTTGTATACTCTGGTTGAATTTGTTTTTGTTATTTCTGTTGGTTTTTCTAATGTTATTGAAAATATAATTGCATTGTGGTCCGAGCTGGTTATTCCTTTGTCCACTCTCCAATTTTGTATGGTCCCTATCATGTCAATTTTGCATGCTGTGACGTCCACGTGAGTTTGATACAGTGTCCCTCCCCTTATCGTATAGAAGGTTGGTGTGAGGCGTGATACGGAAGTTTATCATATACCCACGTATTAGCGATATCATCACGCTCTTATTTAGTGATTAATAAACATAATTTGTTAAGATTAATTAAGCTAGCATAAGCAATCTAGTCACGTCCATATACTATATAAATAATGACGAATAAAGATAATGATGAGAAGTCTCACTCGACACCTAACCTGTGGTTGGATACTTATTCTCGGAGATACCCTCTCCGAGACCGCCCTCTCCATGGCTACGGCGTAGCTCTGCCCTAAACCGGAACCTATCTGCTGCTGGACCCTGGACCTCACATGGCGACCCTTGGCCCCACAACACAGGTGTTGTACCTTCGTTCAGGGTCTCCAATTCCATTTCCGCTGAAGCTCCAGCTACAGCTTCCCCTCTATGGTTCTCCCTGGTACTTCCCCACCAAGTGTTCCATGCGTTTGTGTCTCCTCCGATCAGAATTTTGTTGGTGTCCAACTTTTCGCAGATTGCTTTGATTTTATCAATATCATGTTCAATTGGTTGGTTCTCTTCAAGATAGATCGAGACCACTCCAATTGTCCATGTTATTGTTTTTAGCGTGGTTGCTACTAGGTTTTCCGTTGTAAGTACCCGATGTTCGTGTATTTCTACATCGGAGAAAAACACAAAGATCGCGGCTTTATTAGGTTATTCCCGTTTGAGGGAGCGCTGTATTACTCTTGTTACCGGCTGTTGCTTTAGCATCCCTTCATTCCCGATATATGGTTCTGACACTATAGCAATGGCAGTTTTCCGTCTATCAGCTTCAATTAGCAGTTCCTGCGTTGCTAGTTTGATCCTCTGAATCCCATCTTTCGCGAACTGGGCATTCTCTGTCAAATGCGTTGTGGTCCATTTTGTTGTTTTTAGTCACGCAGCAGTTTTTACAGGTAGGCTTTTCATTCACTAACCACTCTTGGCACTCACTCAGTTCTCATGTGTGGGCCGCCGTAATGAGCACAAAGGTCCACTTCCTCGGTACACAGCTTGCGGCCGTGACCGAAACGGAGGCACCTCGAACATTGGATGAGTGGAGAGTGGTCGTAAACTCTCACTCGCTGTAGATCTAGGTGGATTCGGCCCGCATACGTAAGTCGGCGCCAAACTAGTGGAGAGACTTGCATTACAACATGGTTTTCTAGGGGGTTTCTCGCTTTCCTCCTGCAACGTACCGAGAGACGGATGTCCTTTTCCGCTAGTCCTCCAAGTAGGTGCTTGTTTTGATTTTTTATGGACTTAACGATATCTTCGTCAGTGTTGTAAACCATAACATCCATTGCTATAATTAATGGGTCTTTATTTATAGCTTTGTCTATTTTAAAACAGCTACCTGATGAACTAAGCTTTCACCTGTCACCCGTGCCAGGTCCTCCTTGGTATCACCCTAGTATGACTTTTTGGTCCTTGGCTTTACGGAGCTTTTCGACCCTTATCCCAGATGATTTGCATTCACTGTTGTTCTAATCTTAATTATTATATCCGCACTCATCTTTTACATCCTCCGATGATACAATGATGGAGTGTTCAAGTTTTTTTGCCCTTCTTATTGTACTGCTAGTATATGTGGTTTCGTCATTTTGCAAGAAATGTAAATTGTTTGATTTTTGGGATACTTAATTATCTTTTAGTTGTTCCGTTAACTTTTGCATGAGCTCTTTACAGTCCAGGACAACTTGCTTGTGTTCCGCAATTGTTTCCATAAGCTCTTTTATAAGATTGTCTGACGATGTCCCTGTTGGTTCTGAGAAGGCTCGCTCTGTTCCCAGCTCTTCTCTATGTTTGTCCTCGCGTTCCAATGTCTCCACTGCGTGTTCGGCTCTGATCTTTTATAATTCAATTATAGAATTTTACCTCTCTTCGTTCAGACGCAGTATAATTTCGTACATACTGGCCAAGTTCTCAAGTAATTTCTCCTTTAAAGATGTTTTTATACTCCCAGACAGCTCCATCTGTATTTTGGCTTCTTGGTATAATTTGTTGGCCTTAGATGTTAAGCTATTCATAATACTTTCTGAAGTTGTCTGGAATGTGTTTTCACTTGGTTGTTGTTAGCATAAGACAATAGCCCGTTGCTGCAAATACAGGGCAATTGCCAGTTGACCAAGACAGGGTAATTACCAGTTCTTTCAGGGAGGGGGGGGGGGGGGGGTCAGGAGGTAGGGGGATTCCGATAAACTATATATATTAAGTTTAGGGGGTGGGTAGATAGGGAGGGGGATCGGATTTTTTTTGTCAGAATTCGTCTAGGACGGGACGTTAGGTTAGGTAACGTTACGTTAGGTTACGTTACGTGAGGTTACGTTACGTGAGGTTACGTTACGTTAGGTTAGGTTACGTTACGTTTAATGTCACAGAAGGAGGAGGCGGAGCGCGCGCGGGAGGACGATCCTCTCGCGCCGCCTCTCCGCCGGAGGAGAGGCAGGAGAAGGTGGGTGGTCAACCACCCCCTCTCCCCCCGGGGATGAGCAGCGGTCGACAGGCGCGGGGGCGCCCTCGCCCGCATTGCACCGCTCATCACCCAGCCGAACGAGGATGACCAAGCACTCAGTCATCCTCGAGCCCCTCCCCGTCTGCGGGAGGGCCGTGAAGAGCCCGCCACTGTAACAACGGCGGGCAAACGCCGGTGGGGAACTGGAAGCAAAGGCTATGCCGATTCCCAGAACCCCGCCACCAAAGGCGATGCTGGAGTGCCGCTGGGTTGTTTAGTGGGTATACCGGGAATGAACACCTTCCCCGGGAGTCCCACATACCCCTCCCGTCCCCCGACGGGCGGGGATGCGTAATGCATTTTTCCCAGCGAAAAAAAAAAGGTTACGTTACGTTAGGTAAAGTTACGTTACGTGAGGTTACGTTACGTTAAGGTTAGGTTACGTTTAGGTTAGTTTACGTTTAGGTTAGGTTGCGGTTAGGTTAGGTTGCGGTTAGGTTAGGTTGCGGTTAGGTTAGGTTGCGGTTAGGTTAGGTTGCGGTTAGGTTAGGTTGCGGTTAGGTTAGGTTGCGGTTAGGTTAGGTTGCGGTTAGGTTAGGTTGCGGTTAGGTTAGGTTGCGGTTAGGTTAGGTTGCGGTTAGGTTAGGTTGCGGTTAGGTTAGGTTGCGGTTAGGTTAGGTTAGGTTTTTTTTTTTTTTTTTTTTTTTATACCTGTCCGGGCGCTGTACTGGCCCGGCCCGCGAGCTAAGTAAATCATCCTCTGACATTGCTCGTCAGAGCCCTTTTTTAACTTTATTTTCAAAAACAAAACTTAGGACTAATCATTACAGGTTTGTTTGGACCATAGTGATATTATAGCTATAAACATTTATTTGTCTTAATTCCTATTTCTTTAACCTATTTGTTTACATTTATGCTTATTACTATTCTATATCTATTTCTTTTTATTATTTATTACTTATTTTTACTACATGTTCTTATATCCTTATTTTAATGTTTCTTAATTCTATTACAGTTTTCTTTTTAGCTTTCATATCTTATACTTAACGATTCTTGGATTTATTAGCTACTTACATAATTTCTTTATTACTTATTTATAATTTACATTCATTCCTTAACTATTTTATACATATGTTATCTTACTTATTTATTATATGCATACATTACATATATTTATTATATGTAATGATCATATCTTATATTACTTATTTCTTTTTATTGCTTTATTTGCTATTTTAATCGAGTATTCCAGAAATGTGTCTCTTATTTATTTATTTATTTATTTATTGTTTATGTACACATAAAAATTAAAAGGAAAACAAATAACAGATACATTGTACAAAGGTTCTGCTTATCTCTTACGAAATTTCTTCCAGCAGACCTGCGACTGGAAAAGTGACAGAAAGGTAGAGGGCGTGCACTCAATAATAATTAATGTTTAATAACTATAACTAAAATAATGTAATTAAATATAAATAAATATATATCTTCATAAATAAATATATGCAGTATATATAATACAAAAATATATACATATACATATATACATATAAATAAATATACACATATATGAAAATATATAAAAACTACGTACGAAGTATTATGAGAAAGAAGAGGAAAAATTTAATAAATTTATTTAAACTAAGCTAAAGATAGATAATAGTCTCGGACTTTTTTCTTAAAAGTGAATACAGTTTTTGAGTCACGAATGTTTGGTGGGAGCGAGTTCCATAGTCTGACTGCATGGACAGAGAAGGAGTGGGTGTAACAAGAACTTTTATGCTGGGGATATTTAAGGAGGGTTCTTAAATGAGTACGGCAAGGGGTAATGGATGGACGGGCGAAAGAGAATCTTTCGCGCAGGTAAGACGGGGATGATGGAGAATGTAGGATGTTGTAAAGTAAACATAATATCCGAGTGTTTCGGCGAAAGCGGATAGGGAGCCACTTGAGATCCTTGCGAAATTGGGAAACATGGTCATACTTACCAATTCCGAAAATGAATCTAATACACAAGTTTTGCAAGCGCTCAAGTTTATTAAGAAGCTCCTCTGTAGCATCTAAGTAGCAGGCGTCAGCGTAGTCTATGATCTCTTTTACTTTTATCTCCAATTATTTCATGTATATGATTTTTATTTATTGTTTTCTGTAATTTATTTTCTATTTCATGTCTGAGTGATAGGTTAGAGGGGCAGTCAAACAAGAGGTGCGATATGGTTTCGTCGACATCCGGGTCGCATACACATGACGGGTTGTCTTTGCAACCGAATCTATGCAAGTAGTGGGCGAATCCTCCGTGTCCTGTGAGCACCTGTGTAAGTGTACCTGTCAGTGTTAGTTTTCTAACTATTTTGTATGCCTCCACAGCATTCGGGAAAAACAACTTGGTCGTGGCAGCTGTGTCAGCGGTCTCATATCTCCGATTCCATTCGTCAAGCGACCCCTCCCGAATCCGTCGCTTGACATATGATATCGGACAGAGATCGTAAGCCGGCCTAGTTTTTGTTCTAAGAGCTGCCTCCTTTGCCAGTTCGTCAGCTCGTTCATTCCCATCAAGGCCAGCATGGGCCTTGATCCAGTACAAGGATATTTCCTTGCCCTGGGCCATGCCTGCCTTTAAGTTTGCACGTGCTCTTACGGCCAGATGGTGCTTAGTAGCGTTGTTTACGACTGTCTCTAAAGCAGACCTCGAGTCACTGTATATGCCAAAACTTGTTTCTTGGTGTTTCAGAATGACCTCGGTGGATTCGCATATGGCTAGGAGTTCCGCCTGATAAACAGTGCAATATGGTGACAAGCTTAATTTGACGGTTTTGGTTTCGATTTCTCTGTTCCATATGGACAGAGCAGCCCCAACCTTACCGTCAATTTTGCTGCCGTCTGTAAAAATCCTTATTGCTTGCAGGTTTTGACAGTTAACCTGCTCTTCGTTTATCAGGCTTATGAACCCCAGGCTCATATGTTCTGCCGGGTGAGGTATTTTGTCATATGCAGTGACTCGCTCCACTTCTCTGTCCCCTAGTTCCGTCCTGGGTATCCCGCGCTTGGTCTCATAGAGTGCCGCAGCCTCTCTAACCCGGATATCCAGTGGAAGCAGCCCGGACAGAACCAGGGCGGAGTTCAGAGAGACAGTCTTATACGCTCTTGTCAGCTTTTGTGCAAAGCCCCTTTGCACACTGTTTAGGCTTTTCTGCACCCCTAGTTTGTTAGTTGCTGCTGCCCAAACGCTGGAGGCATACATTATGACCGGTTCAACTGCTGCTGTGTATATCAGTCGAATGATCTCCGGATGGAGTCCCCAGCTGATCCTGGCTGCTCTAGCAAGTTGCTTATAGATGTCAGCTGCCTTCTTACACTGTTCAGTGACGTGTTTGTTAAAGGTCAGCTTGTCATCTATATAGAGGCCCAGGATCTTGATATTGTCAGACATGCCAATGTCGACCCCACCCATCCTCAGCCTTGGGACGTCGAATTTAAGCTTTCTCGTAATGACCATGGCCTTGGTCTTGGATGGCCCAAAGTTTAGCTTATTTTCGACGCCCCAACCCCGAACATAGGCGAGGGCGTCATTGGCATGCATCTCTATTTCGAGGGCTGTATCTCCGTCAAATACGAGAACTACGTCATCCGCAAAGGCCTGACAGTAGTCTCCCTTACTTTCGAATCTTTTGATGAGCGGGTCTAACAAGAGGTTCCACAGGATCGGACCACCAATAGACCCCTGTACACAACCTTTTGAAGTGCTTTTCGAGCATTGTTCCCCCCCGTATCTAACTGCAACTTTCCTGTCTCGTAGGTAGCTGTCCAGGACTCTTCTTATGTTGAGAGGACACTTTTCCTCAGCCAATCGGACTCTGATTGCAGGCCACCATGCGTTGTCAAAAGCACCCTCTATGTCTAGTGATATAATGGTTACTATTTTCTTGGACTCTACCTTTCGGCGTACGTGATTCACTAGGTCATAGAGGGCGTCCTCAGTGCTTCTTTGGGGCATGAATCCATATTGGCGAGTACTAATCCTGGGAAGAATGTGCCATTTCAGTCTACCTACGATCAGTTTTTCCAGTATTTTTCCCATCACTGGTAACAAGCCTATTGGTCTGTAAGCTTTGGGGTTTGTGTAGTCTTCCTTCCCAGGCTTACGTAAGACCACGACCGTTGCTTCTTTCCAAATAGTTGGGAAGTGCTCCAGTTGCAGGCATTTGTTTACCAGTGACAGGAAAAAGTCCGGATCGCCAGCTATAGCCCTTTCACAGATATCGGCCGTGAAGCCGTCTGCTCCTGGGGCCTTCTTCGGGTTGAAACTCGTCACTGCAGATCTGAGTTCTTGCATTGTGAACGGTGGATCAAGGTACTCTTCGGTAGTCTGGCTATTGACGCGATCGGCCTCGGCTCTTATTCTTCTGTGCTGTGCCGTTTCACCTTTGCTAGAGTCATCCGGATAGAATGACTCCGTCAATAGCTTTACAGAGTCCCTTGAATCCAGCGTCCTCCCGTCTTTGATAAGTGGCAGATCTTCGTGACGTTTGGTGGTCCGTCCTATCACCCTGTAGATTCCCTCCCATATTCCCTCCTTGTCTTGTTTGCTGCAGAACTCCTTCCAGCTATCAATTTGAGCTTGCTTGACCTTCTGCTCATATTCCTCTTTCTTCTGCAGGTACTCGGTGACTACCCTCGCTCTCCTGACCGCGGCCGCACAGCGGATTCTACGCTTCATGGTGAGGACTTCTTTTTTGATTAGGCAGAGTTCATGAGACATCCAGGGTAGGGACAGTTTTTCTTTGGACTTCCTTTT
Source organism: Thymelicus acteon (assembly GCA_951805285.1). Lineage (NCBI taxonomy): Eukaryota > Metazoa > Arthropoda > Insecta > Lepidoptera > Hesperiidae > Thymelicus > Thymelicus acteon. Next base: position 17,638,443 of record OX638229.1, read on the forward strand.
AGGAAGAGCCTCTTCGCATGCTTGTTTAATCATGTTCGAGTACTCTTCCGTTAGGCAGTCCAAATCCCTTTTGTTACTTACACCTTCCACTCTCTCTTTGGTGATTTTCTTTTCTTGCTTAATTCGTTTCAGTTTATTACTAAACTGAGTCCAATTAGCTTTTTTCGTATTGTATATACGTGTGGTTCTCTGGATGCTCATTCCCTCTGTCTTAGTCAGCCGAATGTTGAAGATAATGGTATTATGGTCCGAACTCGTAACCTTTTCATCTACCTTCCAATCCTCTACCATGTTAAGCATCTCACTAGTGCAGGCCGTGACGTCGATGTGACTAGCGAATCTTTTGTCGCCTCTAATGGTGTCATATGTGGGGATATCCCCATTGTTAAGCACCTGCAGTCCCATCTCTTCTATGGTTCCAAGCATCTCATCCCCCCTATGATCTATTGTACTACTGCCCCACCAGATGTTTTTGGCATTAGCATCACCCCCCATTACCAGAAATTTTGGTCTCAGTTCTTGTTGTATCTTCTTTAACTGCTCCAGGTATGGCCCGATGGGTTGATCAGGCTCAAAGTAGTATGAGATGACCACAACTTCCCATGCTTCAGTTCCAATCCCTACCACTAAGATGTTGTTTGTGGATAGGTGCGGGAACTGCCTGATTTTTAGGTCCTGGTCAAGCACAGCAATGGAGGCCTTTATTATCCCTTCTCCGGGATTGGCGTTCTGAAAGATTTTTACGCCTGTGTAATTTCTCATACTCCTTGAGCCCCCCACGTAGGGTTCCTGGAGCAGGATGATAGATATTTTCCGCTTGTCTGCTTCAGCGAAAATCTCGGTAGTTGCCAAGTTCTTCCTCTGCAGGTTTGCCTGCATCACCTTGTAAATCTTGGTTTTTGGGGTTTCAAGTGCTCTTTGATTTCCCGGGAGGACTTCAGCAATAAGCTGTTGTGGCACGAGCCAATGCATCCCATTTCTTCCTAATGGGGCACGCCTGATCGAATGCGTTGTGGTCAGTCTCAGTGAGCTTCGCTTGACTACAGTTGCAGCATTTTGCAGCAAGGCCCATGGTGCGGTCGGGGCATTCCGCAAACATGTGTGGCCCACCACAATGGCTGCACTTCTCTACTGTGTCTTTGCATAGGCGCCGAGTGTGCCCATACCCTAGACACAGCGAGCACTGTATAAGCGGCGACTGGTCCTCAACTCGCACTCGCTGCAGGTCAATATGTATACGGCCCGCGGTGGTTAGGCGTTGCCATATGGTGGGGGACACCTGCATGACTATATGGGCTGTATGCGGGTTTCTCGCCTTTCTTCTATATTTTATGACGACCCTATCCTCTTGTTCTGGGACGTCTTTCAAGAGCTGGCTATTCTGTTTCCTAAGAGCTTGAACCACCTCCTCATCAGTGTGAATGGCCAGAACATCCCTAACTATAATCAGTGGGTCCTTCTGCTTGGCCTCCTTCACCTGTAAGTTGTTTGTCTTCGCTGCTTCACTAACTTTTATCAACTCTTCTTTATTGTGGCAGCTTATAACGACCTTCTGATCTTTCGCTTTCCGCAGCCTATCTATGCGTATGCCGCTGTTCTTAGCATCCACTGCACTCCTAATCTTCACCATAAGGTCGTTGCTGGTGTCCTCCTTGTTGTCTGACGTTACTATGATAGTGTGCAGGGGTGCTAGTGGCTTCGGCCGTTGGACTGCCTCCACATAGGTAGGCCGCGGTGTGGCTTGAGTATCTAGGTTACTCTTCAGGTCAGCTATCGACTTCACGAGTTGAGTAACCTCCGCCTTAAGTGGTCCTTGTTCATTGCTGTCCAGTTTTGGGATCTGTCTCAGTTCAGCAGACAGCGCTGAGGTGTGGCTCTTTAGGTCTTCCATTTGGTCTTTATGCTCTTTTATTGTCTTAATGAGCCCTTCTATCATTATTGTGTGCTCCATCATTGTCACCTGCTCTGTAGTGGTTGCTGGTGATTGCTCCTTCTCTTCCAGGCCACTCATTGGTTGCACAGGGGTTCCTTTTGGCTCAACACCCTCCCGTATAATCTGGTAGAGCCTGTCTAGGGCTTGTGTTACCCCTGTTTTAATTTCAGCCTTTATATTCCTCGATTCTCCCAGCAGTGTTTTTGCTTTAATTAAGCAGGCCTTTGCCTCTGCCAACTTGCTGGGGAATTTGGGCTTCAATGGCGCTGGCGCTGAAGGGGGGTCGGTCTTCCCGGACGTTTTGCGCGTTGTAGTGGGATTCGTGGCTTCAGCCACTACCCCGGTCTCCCATTCACCAATGCTCCTCCGCACATCTCGTTTGGGTTCGGAGGGGCCGGCCCTCTCCATGGCTACTGGTGATTTTTGGGGACTAACTTTGTCAGCGCACTTCCTGATTGGTGTCCGGTTTGCGGCGTACATTGTGTGTGTGTCAGAGGATTCGTCAGTTACGATTTAAATTTATAGTTAACAGGGTAACGAAAACGTTAAGTCCTGTGTGGTCAGTCTAATTGTGTAAAAGATAGTATAAGTGTAAAGGAGGAAACAGTTTAGAGGAGTATAAAGAAGATTTATATAGCGCAATAAGCGAAAAACAGATACGAAAACAGATATGTATTTTGTATACTTTGTATACAGTCACTGATTATAACGGGGTCAGAAGGGTGTATATTGTCTTTCTAACCGTCGCGTTGGTTATGGTAGGTACAATTAACCTTAAGTGTGCCTTCTGTCCTATTGTTTAACTGCCCGAGCCAACTCCTGTTTTTGTATTATGTGTCGATAGGTGCCAGAGAGGTGTAAATGGTCTCTCTGGCTGTCCAGTTTTGTCAGATTAATTAAAATGCAATGTTCCGAGTCGCTTACTAAGGAGTCCAATAGGGAGTATGTTTTTATTGTTTAAGAAAAAATGAAACAAATGAAGGAAGGTATACATACACAATGAAATATTATGTAAAACTAAATCTAAATACAATAAAATTGACCATTAACACAAGGCAGAGGCGGCTCTGCACTCCAATTTTGTGCCGCCTTTGGAGGTACCAAAGGTCAAGGGCCTTAGAGATCCAGGTGGTAATGAGGATCAATATAAAAGTTAATAGGTTAGGTTAGGTTAGGTTAGGTTAGGTTAGGTTAGGTTAGGTTAGGTTTTTTTTTTCCTGTCCGGGCGCTTTCTGGCCTGGCCCGCGAGCTAAATAATTTTTACCCCTAACATGCTCGTCAGGGAAGTTGTTTATTTTATTTAATATATTAAGCATTCATACAGGTTTTAATACTATTATAACTTAATTCTAAGTAGACATCAGGTGCAGAGGCATTCCTGGAGCTTAAACTAATAATTACACATACTACTGTCTTACAGCTACTTGCTTATTTACTTAACTATTACTTAGATTATTTTATCTTTATTTACATTACATCAGTACTTATAATTAAATTACAGTTCAGACTTATTCTTAACTAATATCTATTATATTTATTTTCATAACTATTGGACTTATGGGCTTATTTTTATATATTGTGTGTGTATTCGTATGGATGATGTTTATCTTTCTGATTTGATCGTGATTTGTTGGTCCTATTTGTTATCTTTTCTATTTATATATGTCACTACTTTTCTATAATTTTTCTCAGTTTTTATTTTTATTATTATGTTTTCCATCTTCTGTTTAATTTACTTTCTTATCTATTTTTTATTATGTATATTATAAATATATAACATTGTATATATTGTCATATACCTTTCTTAATCTTACTTCTATTTTGTGTTTAAGAGTTTACTATCATATAAATATTTAATTGTGTATATCATAAATATATAACTCAATATATATATTATCATATACCTATTGCTTAGTTTTATTCCTATTTATAACATCTTTTGCTATCTCTGTGAAATATTTTAGTAACTTTTTCCTGTTTCCTTTATTTAATAACAACTCGCTTAAATTATCTTTATTTATTTTATTGTCTATTTCTATTTCTAAATTTAGTTTTTTAATCTGGTATTTTGGACATTCTAACAATATATGCTCTATTGTTTCGTCAGTTCCAGGAGTGCATATGCAATGAGGGCAGTCTTTGCACTTAAACCTATAGAGATAGCTAGAGAAACCACCGTGTCCCGTGAATATCTGCACTAAAGTTGGATTGAGTCCAATTTTTGGGATGAGCTTGTAGGCTATTTCGGCATCTGGTAGGAACATCTTTGTCACCGACGCTGTGTCACTCTCGTCATATCGCTTCTTCCATTTTATGATTGTGCCAGATCTCAACTGCCGTTTTATATATGATGCTGGACACTTGTCATAGTCTGGGGCTGTCTTCTTAAAGAGTGCCGCTTGTTTAGCGAGCTCATCAGCACGCTCATTCCCTGTTACCCCTACGTGGGCTCTGATCCAAAAAAGGCGGATGGTTTTGCCTTGAACCTCACTGGATATCAGGTTCTTTCTTATTTCCATAGCGAGGGGGTGGAACGAGTCGTGATTTTGGATCAGCTGGAGGGCTGACCTTGAGTCACTAAAGATGTTGGTGACAATATTTTTTCGACCCATGGCCAGCGATGTGGCTTGCAATATGGCATATAGTTCAGCCTGGAAGACAGTGCAATACCGTTCCAGCTTAAATTTCCGGCTTTCGGTCTCAGCACCGCTAATCCAGCAGGATAGCGCTGCTCCGACCTTGCCATCAATTTTACTCCCGTCGGTATATATCTGCTCACCCGTTACGTGGAATTTTTCCAGCGTTTCGGGTTCTGTATCTTCCAGGCATTCGAATGTCACTGCCATTTGCTTCGCTGGATGTTGCGCTCTTAGGAAGCAAACTCTACCTTCGATCTCCCTGAAACCTATCATCTCCTGGGGTTTTCCTCTCTTTGCCTCATAAAGACAGGCTGCTTCTTGGATTCGAAGATCCAGAGGAAGCAGTCTCGCCAGGATCAGAGCAGCGTTTAGGGAGACCGTTCGGTAGGATTTACAGATTTTCTGCGCGAAACCTCTTTGGATCGCGTTCAGTTCCTTTCGGATGCTGATTTTCTCCGCTGCCTTTGCCCAGGCGCTAGCTGCATACAAGATTATTGGTTCAATCACTGCCACGTACATCGTCCTTATAATCTCCGGCTCGAGACCCCATTCCAGTTTGGCGGTTCTTGCCAGCTGCTTGTAGATATTGGCTGCCTTCCGACATACCGCCTGCACATGCTTGTGGAAGGTTAGTTTGTGGTCGATGGTCAGACCTAACAGCTTTATCTCTTCCACGAGTGTTAAAGCTGTGCCTCCCATGTGCAAGTGGGGGGTATCGAATTTGAGCTTTTTGGTTATCACCATTGCGCTGGTTTTATGTGGAGCAAATTTTAGTTTGTTTCTAACACCCCACTCATACACATAGGCCAAGGTGTCGTTGGCTTTCTGTTGTATTGTTGAGGTCTCTTTACCGGAGAATACAAGGACGACATCATCCGCAAATGCTTGGCAGTAAGTGCTTCGTTTGTCGAGCTCATCCAACAGGGGGTCCAGTAGTAGGTTCCAGAATGTGGGACCTCCAATGGAACCTTGAACACATCCCTTAGTGGTTGCTTTGGTGTAGGTCTCGTTAGCATATCCTACTGTTATCTTTCTGTCTTCCAGATAGCTGCATACCAGGCGTTTTAGGTTCGGCGGACAGCGTTTCTCTGTCAGCCGACAAAGAATTGCCGGCCACCAGGCGCTGTCAAACGCCCCCTCTATATCTAATGATACGACTATGTTAATGAGCTTTCCCTGCAGATTTAGTCTTATATGTTGCAGCAAATCATAAAGTGCATCTTCCGTGCTGCGCTGTGGGACAAAACCGTATTGCCTTGGGTTGGCTTTTGGTAGTAAATGCCATCTTATACGTCGTATCAATAGTTTTTCTAGTATTTTGCCCATTACTGGCAGCAACCCTATGGGTCTGTAGGATTTGGGCACGGTGTAGTCTGCTTTGCCCGGCTTCCTCAGCACTATTACTTTGGCTTCCTTCCATGGCTTCGGGAAGTGCGACAATTGGAGACATTTATTTACAATGCTTAAAAAGATTTCGGGACTATGTAAAATTGCTGCTGAGCATATGTCCGCTGTGAAGCCATCCGGTCCAGGTGCTTTCCTCGGGTTAAAGCTTTGCACCACATGTTGCAACTCTGCCATTGTGAAGGGCGGGTCCAATTCGTCAGATGGTTGTCTAAGGTCTTTCTGTTTTGCTGCTTTTCTGACACGCTGATGTTCTGCGTTATCGTCTTCGATGTAGTCATCCGGGAAGAACGTTTCAGCAAGCCATCTCACGGATTCCTTCGCACTTAATGTCTCTCCGCTCCTCACAAGTGGCTGGTCTTCGTGTCTTTTTGATGATTTAGCTATAACCCGATATATGCCGTCCCACATGCTTTCTCGGTCCTGCTTCGAGCAGAATTCCTTCCAACTTCTTGTTTGTGCCTTCGTCGCTTCCTCCTCGTATCTGGATTTAGCCTCTAGGAAGTCATTGACCACATACTCTCTCCGTCTTGGTGCTGCACACTGGATTCTTCTTTTTTTCCTGTTGACATCTTTCTTCAATTCCTCTAGCTCGGCACTCCACCATGGCAATTTAAATTTTGAGTTCCGGTTTAACTTAGGTATTGTCATTTCGCATGTTTTATTAATAATTTTGATATATTTAGTAATTAAAAATTCCAAGTGTTCTATTGTATGTATACTATTTATTTCATTTATATCTATATTTTCTGTTTTAAGTTGTACGCCTAAATGTTCCCTAAATGTTTTCCAGTTTGCTTTTTTTGTAATAAAATTCTAGTTGTGTTTTTATAATTTTGAATTTTTGGTCTTTTTAATTGAATATCAAATACTATGGCGTTGTGATCCGAGCTAGTGAGGGTTTTATTAACCATCCAATCACTTATTGCTCCTATTAGACTTGGTGTACAGGCCGTGATGTCTACGTGGCTCTTGTACCGTTTCCCTCCTCTAATGGTATCAAAAGTCGGCTCTTTCCCAGTGTTTAGGATGTGCAGGTCACTCTCCTCCAGCATACCTGACAGTGCCTCCCCTCTATGGTCCTCCGTTTCGCTTCCCCACCAAGTGCTCCAGGCGTTCCCATCTCCACCTATTATAAGGTTTTTCACTCCTATTTTTCCTATGATGTTTTTTATTTCATTTAGGTATGGTTCTATAGGTAGCTGATCCTCCAGGTAGATGGATATCACCCCTAGAGTCCACTTGTTCGTTTTTAGGACGGCCACTGCAATGTTCTCTGTAAAGTAACAGGTAGTAAGTAAAGGGTTTTCTATTACTTCTATATTTTGGTCAAACAGTATAATTGCGGATTTAATTGGCTTGGTCCTATTGTGGGTTCGTTGTATGACGCGGATTCCAGCATACTTTCTGATCTCTCCCTCAGCACCTATGTAGGGCTCCTGTATTAGAGCAAAGCTGGCCTTAATTTTAGTTGCTTCTATTAATAATTCTTGGGTTGCCAGCTTTTTTCGTTGCAAATTTACCTGTATTACTTTGTATGTCTGTAGGGCCTGTAGTGTCTGTTCATTAGTCTTTTTATCATCCGTTTCAACCTTAGCAATAGGCCACCGTTGATCGGGCTAAGGTCTCCCATCTCCTTCTCACTGGGCACTGTGAGTCAAAAGCATTATGCTCTCTTTTTTCCAGTTTTGCATGGAGACAGTTTCGGCATGATGCTGCGGCCCCTGCTATCCAGTCTGCACATTCGGCTCGCATGTGCGGGCCGCCGCAGTGGCTGCACACGTCCACTGTCTCCTTGCAGAACTTCCGTCCGTGGCCATATCCAAGGCATCGGGTGCACTGCACTAGTGGTGACTGATCTGCCACCCACACCCGCTGCAGATCGATGTGCACCCGCTGTGCTTCCGTCAGCCGCTGCCAGACCTGGGGGGAGACCTGCATGACGATGTGGTTAACATGAGGGTTCCTTGTCTTTCGTCGATATTTCACGACGAGCCTCAGGTTTTCCGTTGAGATGTTACCTATTAGGTGGTCGTTTTGATTTTTTAAGGCCGTCACTATATCTTCGTCAGAATTGTACGCAAGTACATCCTTCAGAATAATAAGTGGGTCTTTGTTTTTTACCTCCTCGACTTGCAGGCCCTCCCCCGAGTTTTTAATCTTTTCCACTACTTTGGTGAGCTCTTGCTTTGATTTACATCCTATAATGACCTTTTGGTCCCTGGCTTTCCTCAGCTTATCGACTTGTAAGCCTTCCTTTTTGGCGTTTACTGCTGTTCGTATCTTCTCCACTACCTCACTACTCGTGTCTTTGTCCTCCCCTGATGACACAACGACCGAGTGTAGCTGTTGTTGTTGTTGAGTTTTTTCAGATCTGGCCGTAGTCTGCGCATATGTGCGCTCAAGGGGTTTACTTTTAAGTTGTTCCGTGAGGGTAATAGTGTGCTCCTTACAGTCAGCCAGCAGTTTTGTGTGCTCCTGTAAGTTGTCGATGAGGCTTTTCATCATTTCTGTTGATGTAGCTCCGTTTATTGCTGGGAAGTCCGTTGGGTTTAGGGCTCTCTCAGAGTGCTCCTTTTCATGTCTTAACTGTGCCTCTGCATTCTCCGCTCGGGATCTTTCAAGTTTGGCCTCTACATTGTGACATGCTTCACTCAACTGTAAGACGATCTCGTACATACCTGCTAAGTTAGTAAGTACAGTTTCTTTGATTGAGGTTTTTATGTTTCCTGACTGCTCCATTTGTGACTTTGCCTCTTGATAGAGCTTATTCGCCTTTGAAGAGAGGTTAGCAGTCGGGCTCTCAGGGGTGACTAATGGTTTTTGTTGAGAGTTATCCGATAAGCGCGTCTTTGGTGGTGAAACAACTTTGCGAGAGGCTCCTGCAGACATGGAACCTGATGTGGTCACTATGTATTTAGATTTCACTGAGCCCGCAGTGTTGTCCATTTTTGATTTGGATGACATTGTTAGATGGTCAGGGGTAATCGTCAATATCTATCGTCTAGTTAGTTCGTGATTATGTTAAAAATAATTAAAAGCAAAAGCAATAATAGTTATAAATAGTCAGAGAGGTGTAAACGGTCTCTCTGACTGTCCGGTTTAATATATACACTCTACGTCCGTAGATTTTGTCAGAACTAATACACTAATATACAATGTTCCGAGTTAATATTATGGAGTCCGACAGGAGTGTGTGTAAATATATTGATTAATAATTGCGTTCGAGTGTGCTAAACAACACAAATTAATATAATGATAGTCAATATTGGGTTAAAGTAAATTACTCGCTCTGTGTCAAGTGAACTTGTCCAATTTAATTCAAGTGTATGTTGTTTTCTGTCTAGCAGTCCAATAAACACACACACAATACTAGGAATTTCAGTATGAGGACTCCAGAACCAACTCCAGTCTGGCCGCCTCTGAGTCCAAACTAGTGCCGCCTCCGGGGTCAACACTGGGCAACCTCCCTCAAATACTACGCGAACAATAAAACAACGATGGAAATAATTACGTGAAGGCAATACAAAAATTTTTGATACAGCAATTTACCGTCTCTGCAGTCCAACCTTGTGCCGCCTTTAGAGGTATAAAGGGTCGAGAAGACTTAGGGATCCAGGTGGTTATGAGGATCAATGTAATGTAGATACCAACCCAATACACTTGGCTACAAGACTTGCTGTCGAATGGCTCCAACTTCGGCTACAAATTTGGCTACAAATTTGGCTCCAAATTCGGCTACAGTTCCGTCTACAACTTTGGCTTCAAGATTTGGCTACAGAGTACCGGTCAATTGCCTGTTTTAATTCCAAATGTGCCGCCTCTGACTCCAAGTTAGTGCCGCCTTTGGGGAGGGGGGAGGGGGGTACCGGTGGGGGGGGGTCCCAATAAACTCTATATATAGAGTTTAGGGGGTGGGTACATAGGGAGGGGGGTACGGATTTTTCGTCCAAATTCCTCTAGGACGCACCGTTCCCGAGATATCCAGGATTTTCGGTTTTCCCAAATTTCCTGTTGGTATATCTCGGGGACCACGCCCCCTATCGGCTTGGTGAAAAAACCGGGGTATTGTTGGGACACCCCAGAGTCCAAAATCTCATAAAGATTTTGAGGGGGTGAAGGTTGGGGAGGGGAGAATGTTGGGGATTAAGGGATTTGGGTGAGGGGGGTAAAAATAGTGCAGGGAGGGGCGGTACACTCGACTATGACACAATATTTATGATGATTGTACACGATAAATAACAAAAATAACAGAATTAGAAATAACGAGAGTCAGTTACACAGAAATAACCTAAATAAACAGAAATAAACAGACTGATTGAGTAATTGGCACCCAGTTACGTCACCGAGTGACCTAGTCACAAGATTGGGTTGCCCCACTTTCCGCGATGTATGTATTTTTGGAGTAACTTTTTTGTTTTTAAAGGTAGAACGATGCGGTTTTTTTTTAATTTTGTGGTTTGGGCCAAAAATGATTTTCCAAAATGTTCTACCTTTCTACCCTTAAGGGGGGGGGTGGGAATTAAGGATTTTTCAAAATTTTCCAAGTTGAAATTTTTTAACAATATAAAAATGGTTGTAACTCCTGAATTTATTGCTCGATTTTGATGAAATTTTTTGTCCAGTATTTATAGGGTTCCAAAGAATGCTATGGTAGAAAGTGAGGGGTGGGGGGTGGCCAATTACTCCCTCAGAAGGGGTTGAAAGTTTTATTAAAGTTAAATTTAAAAATTTGAATGACTATTACTAAATTTGTATGCTATGTACCTTCATGAAAACTTAAGTACATTGTCCGGTGGTTCCTCCTGGACACCCTGCTGCCTCTGGTTCCTGGGGGTTAGGTTAGGTTAGGTTAGGTTAGGTTAGGTTAGGTTAGGTTAGGTTAGGTTAGGTTAGGTTAGGTTAGGTTAGGTTAGGTTTTTTTTTTTTTCCTGTCCGGGCGCTGTACTGGCCCGGCCCGCGAGCTAAATAAAGTATCCCCTGACATTGCTCGTCAGGGACCTTGGGTGCTTTATTGAGTTTTAAAACAGGGACTAACATTTTATTTCTTATTCTAGTACATTCAGATTTATGCTACTTTATTTTACCTATATAAGGGATTACACTTAATTATATCTTAATTTTACTTATTAAACAGGGTTCTCAGTTTTATTTCTTATTCTAATTTGCAACTTATGGATGTTTACATAATTCGGGAATTACATTGAACTATTTCTTAACTTATTTTATTTGCGTTACAGTTTTAGCTACCTTATATTCTACTTAACTTACATATATTATTCTTCTAATTATGTACATTTTTACTGTTTACTTATTTGTTTCTTTATCTATTATGCTTGAATTTATGCAAGGGAATAATTATTCTCTTACATAATCTTATTTCTATATAATCTTAATTCTTATTGCTTAAAATATTGTATATGCATATATTATATATACATCAGTATATATAAATATCATATTCTTGTCACTGCTTATTTCTGTTATTTGCCTTAATTGCGATTTCTTTACAATATTGAATGAATTTTGAGGAATGATTTTTATCTTTTATCAGTTTATTTGCATTTTGTGCCGATATTTTAATGCCTATGTTTTGTTCTAGTGTGTATTTCAAAGCTTGGTTAGCGGGACAGTCGAACAAGAGGTGTGGTATAGTCTCATCTGTATCCGGGTCACATACGCACGAGGGACTCGCCTTACACCCAAACCTGTGTAGATATTGGGCGAATCCTCCGTGCCCTGTCATTACCTGAGTCAAAATGCCGGTCGTTTCTATTTTCCTTGTCGTCTTGTAGGCCATCACCGCGTCTGGGAAGAATATCTTTGTTATGGCTGCTGTCTCACCCTCTCTGTACCTTTGGTTCCATTCGTCAAGCGTCCGCGCACGGATCAGTCGCTTGACGTATGATACCGGACAGAGATCGTAGGTTGGCTTATTCTTCATCTTTTGGGCAGCGTCTTTAGCCAGTTCATCAGCCCTTTCGTTGCCTTCTAGTCCTGCGTGCGCTTTGATCCAAAATAAAGATATTTCCTTATTTTGGGCTTGGACTGCTTTGATGTTTGCCCGCGACTGTACGGCTAGGTGGTGCTTCGAGGCGTTGTTTGTTACGGACTCTAGTGCAGATCTTGAGTCGCTGTAAATGCCAAAACTCCCCTCCCGACGCTCCAAGGCTTTCCTTGACGCTGTGCATATGGCTAGGAGTTCAGCCTGATATACCGTGCAGTACGGTGACAGTTTCAGCTTGACGGTTCCGATTTCGGCTTCGCCTTTCCATATGGAAAGCGATGCCCCAACCGTCCCGCCAATTTTACTGCCATCCGTAAAGATTCGAATTGCTTGCTTGTTATGGCAATCGACTTGTTCTCGGTTATTCAGACATATGAATCCCAGGCTCATATGCTCAGCCGGGTGGGGAGTCTTGTTAAACGCAACGACTCGCTCTACTTCTCTGTCTCCAAGCTCAGCAATGGGCAGCCCTCTCTTGGTCTCATAGAGTGCAGCTGCTTCCCTTATTCGGAGATCAAGGGGGAGCAGTCCAGATAGCACCAGTGCTGAGTTTAGTGAGACCGTCCTGTATGCTTTGGTCAATTTTTGTGCGAATCCTCGTTGCACGTTATTCAGGTGCTTTTGCACCCCTAACTTTCCAGTCGCTTGCGCCCAGGCACTAGCCGCATACAATATAATCGGCTCTACAGTTGCCGTGTATATTATGCGTATTATGTCAGGATGAAGGCCCCAGCTGATTCTGGCTGTCCTTGCGAGCTGTTTATATATGTTGGTAGCTTTTCTGCACACTTCTGCCACATGTTTGTTGAACGTTAGTTTATTGTCAACGTATAGTCCAAGAATTTTAATATCCTCTGACATTCCAATGTCGACCCCACCCATCCTCAGGACCGGGACGTCGTACTTTAACTTTCTAGTGATAGTCATTGCTTTCGTCTTGGTAGGACCAAAGTTAAGTTTGTTACTGACGCCCCAGTCCCGAACATAGTCGAGGGCGGCATTGGCCTGCCTTTGGATATCTAGTGCTGTATTCCCGTCGAACACGAGGACGACATCATCAGCGAAGGCTTGGCAGTAGTCCCCTCTCTTTTCCAGTCCCTGTATTAGGGGGTCAAGGAGCAAATTCCACAGGATAGGACCGCCAATCGAACCCTGTACACACCCTTTGGTCGTACTTTTGGTGTATTGTTCACCACCATATCTTACCGTGACCTTCCTGTCACATAGGTAGCTGTCGAGGATTCCCCGTAAGTTGCTAGGACACCTTTCCTCAGCCAACCGGATTCTTATAGCAGGCCACCAAGCATTGTCGAATGCTCCCTCTATGTCCAGTGAAACCACGACGACTATCTTTTTGTCTTCGACTTTCCGTCTGATGTGGCTCACCAGATCATAGAGTGAATCCTCAGTGCTTCTCTGGGGCATGAATCCGTATTGGCGTGTACTTATCCTAGGAAGGATATGCCACTTCAGTCTACCTATGATCATTTTTTCGAGTATCTTTCCCATCACTGGCAACAAACCTATTGGCCTGTATGCTTTAGGGTTTTGGTAGTTGTCCTTTCCGGGTTTCCGTAGAACAACCACCGTTGCCTCTTTCCAAATGGTCGGAAAGTGTTCGAGCTGTAGGCATTTGTTTGCCAGTGATAGGAAGAAGGCTGGGTCACTATGGATGGCTCTGCTGCAGATGTCAGCGGTAAAACCATCTGCTCCGGGTGCTTTTTTGGGGTTAAAAGTATCCACTACCGACATGAGTTCCTCCATCGTGAATGGCGCATCGTGGGGTTCATCTTTTGCCCAGTCTTTAAGATGTTTGGCCTTCTCCCTTATCTGTCGATGGTGCAGTGTGTCCTTTTCCATAGTATCATCTGGATAAAAGGACTCCGTAAGCCACTTAACTGAGCCTTTCATGTCGATAGTTTCCCCGTTTTTCTCCAGGGGCAGGTCTTCTTGCCGTTTGGCGGTCCTTCCTATAACTCTGTATATCCCTTCCCACACCCCTTCTTTGTCTTGTTTGCAACAAAAGCGTTTCCAGCTCTCTGTTTGGGCTTCTTTCATAGCTATTTCATATCTTTGTTTTGTTTGCAGATACTCATCGATGACTTTTGTTCTTCTGACCGGTGCTGCACATCGAATTCTGCGTTTTTTAGTCGTGAGCTCTTTCTTCAATTGGGTGAGTTCCGGAGTCATCCATGGTAGGGCGATTTTCTGTTTGGATTTCTTTTTCGGTAGGGTATCCTCGCATGCTTGCTTAATTGCGTTGGTATACTCCTCCGTCAAATTGTCCAATTCCCTTGAGCTGGTAACCCTCTCGATTTTTGCTTGATTTATGGCCCTTTCTTGTTTTAGTTGGATCAGTTTACAACGAAACTGAGTCCAATTAGCTTTTTTGGTGCCATAAATTCGAGTGGTCCTATGGATGCTCGTACCTTGTGCTTTGCTTAGCCTGATATCGAACGTTAACGTGTTGTGGTCCGAGCTTGTTACGCTCTCATCCACCCTCCAATTTTCTATCAGGCCAAGCATTTCACTCGTGCAGAGCGTGACATCTACATAACTGCAGTACCGTTTGTTGCCCCTTATCGTGTCGGTTAGGTTAGGTTAGGTTAGGTTAGGTTAGGTTAGGTTAGGTTAGGTTAGGTTAGGTTAGGTTAGGTTAGGTTTTTTTTTTTTTAATAGGAGTAGTTTTCTCCTATTATAATGTGTTGTATTTTTATGTTTCAGATCAAAGTCCTCGCAAATTGATACGGGCGACTCATCTCTTCGTTTTGAAATTCTTTATTTGTTTTAGTTTGATTTTCATTGTTCATAAATTGTATTTACTTAAGAATATCATTCTATGTATAAATATATAAGTTTATCTGGTGTATATATTCATATAATTCTAGTATATATATATATATCTAAGTATGGATGTTATTTTATTTGGTATAAAATCTTGTATCACCATATATTCATAGATAATTTATATTTGTATAATATATATATATATATATATATATATATAATATGTATAGTATTTACTGACTTCACTAAACAATAAGTGAATTAAAATCTTTCAGTGTGTTGACAATCTTTTTGATATGCTTCAGAAATGTCTTGATGCACTCTTCTTTTTCTGTCATTTCAGGTATACTGAACGGATTGTTTATACCGAAAATTTTGCATGTGGATGCATGATTATTTCTAGTTTGTATATATCTGGGGCATTCTTCAAGGAGGTGGTGGATTGATTGAGGTGATGTATCATCGCACGGGCATTTATCGGTTGTTTTGATTTTAAATCTGTGAAGGTATGTTAAGTTATATCCATGTCCGGTTAGTATTTGGGTGAGCTCAAATGATGGCTGAATTTTAGTGAAAAGTTTTATTATGGTTTCAAGGCTGGGGCAAAGTTTACGTGTATGTTCTCCTTGAATTCCGCTGTTGTAGATAGTTTCTGATTGCGAAATGTTTTTATTTTTAATTTCATGTTTCAGGTAACTAATTGGATATTTGGCATATTCGTAAGGAAGGTGTGAGTTTGCAGCGGATTTAGCCATTTCGTCAGCCTCCTCGTTACCTACGAGACCAACGTGAGCCTTGACCCATACGAAATTGATTTCACAGTGATTTTTTATATCGTGAATATGTTTGTGGATTGATACCGCAAATGGATTTGTACTGTCTTTGTTCTTGATTTCTGTTAAGCTAGAGAGGGAGTCTGACAGAATGGTTATGTTTGTACGTTGGTTTCTTGCAGCCCATTGACATGCGCGGTCTATTGCTAACAACTCTGCTTGATAGACAGAGCAGCTGGGGTGTAACTTGAATTTCTTATTAATTTTAGATCCATCTGGCTTGAATATAACGTATGCCGCCCCAACTTTGCCATCACTCTGCTTGCTACCATCGGTGTATATTTTTATTGAGTCTGGAGAAAGGAGTTCATTGACCTCGTCTTGGGTTGATGCTAATTTAAAGTTGATGCTTAATCTTTTAGCCGGATGAAGAAGATCGCATGGCTTTGCTGGCTTTTCTATGGTGATGTCGTTTGGTAATAAAGACGTTGTTCCTGTTAGTTTCGCTTTTTCCAGAAGAGAAGTTTCGTTAATTTTTAGATGGAGGGGAGTTAATCTGGCGAGTGCTATTGCTGCAGTAGCTGATACAGTTCTGAATGCTCTTATTATTTTTAATGCAAACCCTCTTTGAAGCGATCTCAGTTGATTTATGACAGTTGCATATTTAGTTGCGGTGCCCCAGATGCCAGCCGCGTACGTAACAATTGGTTCAATAACATGTTCATATATGATGCGAATGTTGTCTGGCTGTGCTCCCCATGTAGGTCTCACAAACATGGAAAGTTTATGAAATATTTTTAGAGATTTATCTATAATATGTTTTACATGGCTGATGAATTTTAGTTTTTTATCTATAATGACTCCTAGTAATTTTATATTGTCTGAAAATTTTAAGTGAATCCCTTCCATGACTATTCTGACTCCTTTAGCCTTAGGTGTAAAAGTGATAAGTTGTGTTTTGTTCGGACCAAATTTGAGTTTGACTTCGTTGCCCCATCTGACAATTGAATTCAATGCTAAATTGGCTGTGTATTGTAAATCTCTCAATTTAGAGTGTTGGACAACCAAGAGAACGTCATCTGCAAAGGCCTGAAGATGACATTCCTCCGGAAGTGTGACCTCAAATAGGTCGTCCAATATTAAGTTCCAGAAGAGTGGGCCACAGACTGATCCCTGTATACATCCTCTGGTCATGGTCTTAGAAGTGGTGCAGTCGGCATAGTTTAATGAAACTCTCCTGTCTTGAACATAATTTAGAATCAGTGTATAAAGATTTCTTGGACATTTTGCAAGGCGGAGTCTTTTGAAAAGAACAGGCCACCAAGCATTATCAAACGCAGCCTGAATGTCTAGTGAGATGGCAATTACTAAATTTTTATTGCGTTTTGCTTCAGTGACGGTGTCCATGACATTGTTGAGGGCGTCCGTTGTTGATTTTTGCTCTTTAAAGCCATATTGTAAGGAGTTAGAAAATCTATTTTTATCCAAATGATAAGTAAGCCTCTTGCACATTAGTTTCTCCAGCAGTTTACCAAATACATTTATAAGACCAATGGGACGGTATGAAGAGGTTTCGGAATAGTCAGTTTTACCTGGTTTTGGTATTATTATTACGTGAGCTGTTTTCCAAGTGCTGGGGAAGTATGAAATTTCTACGCATCTATTGAAGATTCTGGTTAAGATGTTACTATAATTATTGGTAAATTCCAGGCAGATGTCAGCTGTTAGATGGTCCAAGCCAGGAGCCTTGCTAGCGCTCATTGATTTTAAGCACCCCACCACTTCTTCCTCAGTGAAGGGCACGTCATCTTCAGAGACCGGTATTTGACTCATCTGGTGCCTTAATTCTTTTTGTGTGTCTGTTATGTCATCTGTGTCGTCGGGGTAGAATTTATTGAGTAGGGTTTTAGCTGTATCGGTGGAGGTTTGTGTGTGTTTTGAATTTCCGTCAGTTACAGTCATACACGGTGTTGGTTGAGGGGAGTTTTTAAGTAGCCTGTTAGTAAGTGACCATACGTTTTCCTTCCCCTGTAAGCTGCAGAACTGACGGAAATGTTCAGTAGACGTATTACGTATGGCTTCACTGTATTTGTCTTTTAATTCACTTCGTTCGGCTAGTGCGTTTTCGATGGATTTGCCGGATTTTTTCAAATCTTGTATACGGTGGTGCATTTTAATAACCTGTTTTTTGAGAACTTCTAAATCGGGAGTCCACCATGGGATACGGGTTTGAAGGGACTTGTGTTGTTTTAAATATGTGTTACATACTCCCTGAATTACTTTAGTTAAGTCTAGTATATATCGTTCCAGTTCTCTACTGTTAAGCGTTTCAATGTTATGTTCTGTCAGTTTGCTATCTTCCATGGCTATTTTTAATTTACAGTTAAACATCTTCCAATTAGCTTCTTTTGTTGTATATTTGTATGTGGACTGCTTTTTCCTTTTGGTAAGTTTTATGTCATCTAGGTCTAATAAAAATTCTATGGCATTGTGTTCGCTGGATGGACAAATACTATTGTTCACCTGCCAATTTTTAATTCTGTGGGCTACGTTATCTGTGCTAAGAGTGAGGTCGATAATAGAGCTACGGTAACTTCCATGGGTTATAGTTTCAAAAGTGGGTTGTTTACCGATGTTGCCTATTATTAGGTCGTTGGATATAATTAAGTTGTTGATTTCTGAGCCCCTTTTGTTTGATTTTTGTGAACCCCAGGTAGTATGCCATCCGTTCAAGTCCCCACCTATATCTATTTGTGCATTTACATGGTCCTTTAAAAAGAGGTCTAGACGATTAAGAGTTGCGTTAGTGTCTACTTTAGGTTCGACATATGCCGAAACGAAGAACAGTTTGCGGCCCTTTGTGATAAATTGGACGATACTTAAATTAGGAGTAGAATAAGCGGACATTCCGAGTGTTGCAGCAATTCCTGACTTAATTATCACGCACGCTTTAACCCTTTCGTTATTAGGAAATTGGTGTATCTCATAACCCGGTATATTTTTGAAAGTGTTTGTATTACCCACATAAGGTTCACTTATGAGGCCTATTGAACAGCCTTCAGAAGTGAAGTGGTTGATAAACTCTTGACAGCTATTAAATCCTCTATCTAAGTTGCATTGCAAAATCTTCAAAACTGATGTCTTACAATCCATAATCGATTTTTCCTATTACAATGGTTTTCATTGATTCTTTTATGGGGCAATTGTCTGATGTTGCAGAGTGTTTAGTGTCCGTGTTGGTCTTTGATTTATTATTTTTGTTCATGCAATTGTAGCAATTGGATGTGTTTTCATTGTTTTTCTTGGGGCAAGTGGCGAAAGAGTGATTTTCTTCTCCACAATGTGAGCAGCATTGATGTTGGTTGGAGCAGTGCTTCTTTAAGTGTCCAAATTGGAGGCAATGGAAACATTGTAGAAGTGGTACGAACTCCTCCACTTGAACCTTTTGATGGTCTATGTTTAGTCTCCCGAGACTCATGACAGCTTTCCATGTTTTGGGAGAAGTGATCATTACTGCGTTATACAGTTTGTCATTTTTGTTTTTCCTCTCAAAGCGGAATTGTAAGTCGTCTCTTTCAGGATTGAGTTGGCGGATTGTGTCATTTTGTCTTATGATGAGGCTTAGGATAGTCAAAAAGAGCAAATCAAGACGGATCTTTTGATGTATAATACTTATATGTTTGGGCAAGTATGGAGAGTTACAAAGATGTTTGTTTCGTAATTTAAATTCTGTGACTTCAGACCTTAGGTGGTTTCGTATATATGGGAAGGGCGCTCCGCGACTTTTTCGAGTTTAGGCGGTCGGATCGCGACGTGAGTGGTACCAGAAGGTAGGTCTCGACAAGCGCTATTCAGAAATGAAGGAAAATTTAATATAGAGCGTAGGAGGAAAAAGAAAATGTGAAAATAAACGTTTTTTGAGGGTTTTCGGTGAAAATTTGAAAAATTTTGACAAGAATTTTAAAGATATTTATAAAAACGAGTCGGCCAAGCAATTACCTATCCTCCGATACCACGCAGTGGACGGTCGATGGTAAATTTGAGAAAAACTATTGTTAAAACTTATGTTATTTTTAAAGAAAATGAAATTTAATGAAAATTTTGAAAATATATGGGGAAATCAAAAAGTAATTAGATAGTCAAAAAGAGCAAATCAAGACGGATCTTTTGATGTATAATACTTATATGTTTGGGCAAGTATGGAGAGTTACAAAGATGTTTGTTTCGTAATTTAAATTCTGTGACTTCAGACCTTAGGTGGTTTCGTATATATGGGAAGGGCGCTCCGCGACTTTTTCGAGTTTAGGCGGTCGGATCGCGACGTGAGTGGTACCAGAAGGTAGGTCTCGACAAGCGCTATTCAGAAATGAAGGAAAATTTAATATAGAGCGTAGGAGGAAAAAGAAAATGTGAAAATAAACGTTTTTTGAGGGTTTTCGGTGAAAATTTGAAAAATTTTGACAAGAATTTTAAAGATATTTATAAAAACGAGTCGGCCAAGCAATTACCTATCCTCCGATACCACGCAGTGGACGGTCGATGGTAAATTTGAGAAAAACTATTGTTAAAACTTATGTTATTTTTAAAGAAAATGAAATTTAATGAAAATTTTGAAAATATATGGGGAAATCAAAAAGTAATTAGATAGTCAAAAAGAGCAAATCAAGACGGATCTTTTGATGTATAATACTTATATGTTTGGGCAAGTATGGAGAGTTACAAAGATGTTTGTTTCGTAATTTAAATTCTGTGACTTCAGACCTTAGGTGGTTTCGTATATATGGGAAGGGCGCTCCGCGACTTTTTCGAGTTTAGGCGGTCGGATCGCGACGTGAGTGGTACCAGAAGGTAGGTCTCGACAAGCGCTATTCAGAAATGAAGGAAAATTTAATATAGAGCGTAGGAGGAAAAAGAAAATGTGAAAATAAACGTTTTTTGAGGGTTTTCGGTGAAAATTTGAAAAATTTTGACAAGAATTTTAAAGATATTTATAAAAACGAGTCGGCCAAGCAATTACCTATCCTCCGATACCACGCAGTGGACGGTCGATGGTAAATTTGAGAAAAACTATTGTTAAAACTTATGTTATTTTTAAAGAAAATGAAATTTAATGAAAATTTTGAAAATATATGGGGAAATCAAAAAGTAATTAGATAGTCAAAAAGAGCAAATCAAGACGGATCTTTTGATGTATAATACTTATATGTTTGGGCAAGTATGGAGAGTTACAAAGATGTTTGTTTCGTAATTTAAATTCTGTGACTTCAGACCTTAGGTGGTTTCGTATATATGGGAAGGGCGCTCCGCGACTTTTTCGAGTTTAGGCGGTCGGATCGCGACGTGAGTGGTACCAGAAGGTAGGTCTCGACAAGCGCTATTCAGAAATGAAGGAAAATTTAATATAGAGCGTAGGAGGAAAAAGAAAATGTGAAAATAAACGTTTTTTGAGGGTTTTCGGTGAAAATTTGAAAAATTTTGACAAGAATTTTAAAGATATTTATAAAAACGAGTCGGCCAAGCAATTACCTATCCTCCGATACCACGCAGTGGACGGTCGATGGTAAATTTGAGAAAAACTATTGTTAAAACTTATGTTATTTTTAAAGAAAATGAAATTTAATGAAAATTTTGAAAATATATGGGGAAATCAAAAAGTAATTAGATAGTCAAAAAGAGCAAATCAAGACGGATCTTTTGATGTATAATACTTATATGTTTGGGCAAGTATGGAGAGTTACAAAGATGTTTGTTTCGTAATTTAAATTCTGTGACTTCAGACCTTAGGTGGTTTCGTATATATGGGAAGGGCGCTCCGCGACTTTTTCGAGTTTAGGCGGTCGGATCGCGACGTGAGTGGTACCAGAAGGTAGGTCTCGACAAGCGCTATTCAGAAATGAAGGAAAATTTAATATAGAGCGTAGGAGGAAAAAGAAAATGTGAAAATAAACGTTTTTTGAGGGTTTTCGGTGAAAATTTGAAAAATTTTGACAAGAATTTTAAAGATATTTATAAAAACGAGTCGGCCAAGCAATTACCTATCCTCCGATACCACGCAGTGGACGGTCGATGGTAAATTTGAGAAAAACTATTGTTAAAACTTATGTTATTTTTAAAGAAAATGAAATTTAATGAAAATTTTGAAAATATATGGGGAAATCAAAAAGTAATTAGATAGTCAAAAAGAGCAAATCAAGACGGATCTTTTGATGTATAATACTTATATGTTTGGGCAAGTATGGAGAGTTACAAAGATGTTTGTTTCGTAATTTAAATTCTGTGACTTCAGACCTTAGGTGGTTTCGTATATATGGGAAGGGCGCTCCGCGACTTTTTCGAGTTTAGGCGGTCGGATCGCGACGTGAGTGGTACCAGAAGGTAGGTCTCGACAAGCGCTATTCAGAAATGAAGGAAAATTTAATATAGAGCGTAGGAGGAAAAAGAAAATGTGAAAATAAACGTTTTTTGAGGGTTTTCGGTGAAAATTTGAAAAATTTTGACAAGAATTTTAAAGATATTTATAAAAACGAGTCGGCCAAGCAATTACCTATCCTCCGATACCACGCAGTGGACGGTCGATGGTAAATTTGAGAAAAACTATTGTTAAAACTTATGTTATTTTTAAAGAAAATGAAATTTAATGAAAATTTTGAAAATATATGGGGAAATCAAAAAGTAATTAGATAGTCAAAAAGAGCAAATCAAGACGGATCTTTTGATGTATAATACTTATATGTTTGGGCAAGTATGGAGAGTTACAAAGATGTTTGTTTCGTAATTTAAATTCTGTGACTTCAGACCTTAGGTGGTTTCGTATATATGGGAAGGGCGCTCCGCGACTTTTTCGAGTTTAGGCGGTCGGATCGCGACGTGAGTGGTACCAGAAGGTAGGTCTCGACAAGCGCTATTCAGAAATGAAGGAAAATTTAATATAGAGCGTAGGAGGAAAAAGAAAATGTGAAAATAAACGTTTTTTGAGGGTTTTCGGTGAAAATTTGAAAAATTTTGACAAGAATTTTAAAGATATTTATAAAAACGAGTCGGCCAAGCAATTACCTATCCTCCGATACCACGCAGTGGACGGTCGATGGTAAATTTGAGAAAAACTATTGTTAAAACTTATGTTATTTTTAAAGAAAATGAAATTTAATGAAAATTTTGAAAATATATGGGGAAATCAAAAAGTAATTAGATAGTCAAAAAGAGCAAATCAAGACGGATCTTTTGATGTATAATACTTATATGTTTGGGCAAGTATGGAGAGTTACAAAGATGTTTGTTTCGTAATTTAAATTCTGTGACTTCAGACCTTAGGTGGTTTCGTATATATGGGAAGGGCGCTCCGCGACTTTTTCGAGTTTAGGCGGTCGGATCGCGACGTGAGTGGTACCAGAAGGTAGGTCTCGACAAGCGCTATTCAGAAATGAAGGAAAATTTAATATAGAGCGTAGGAGGAAAAAGAAAATGTGAAAATAAACGTTTTTTGAGGGTTTTCGGTGAAAATTTGAAAAATTTTGACAAGAATTTTAAAGATATTTATAAAAACGAGTCGGCCAAGCAATTACCTATCCTCCGATACCACGCAGTGGACGGTCGATGGTAAATTTGAGAAAAACTATTGTTAAAACTTATGTTATTTTTAAAGAAAATGAAATTTAATGAAAATTTTGAAAATATATGGGGAAATCAAAAAGTAATTAGATAGTCAAAAAGAGCAAATCAAGACGGATCTTTTGATGTATAATACTTATATGTTTGGGCAAGTATGGAGAGTTACAAAGATGTTTGTTTCGTAATTTAAATTCTGTGACTTCAGACCTTAGGTGGTTTCGTATATATGGGAAGGGCGCTCCGCGACTTTTTCGAGTTTAGGCGGTCGGATCGCGACGTGAGTGGTACCAGAAGGTAGGTCTCGACAAGCGCTATTCAGAAATGAAGGAAAATTTAATATAGAGCGTAGGAGGAAAAAGAAAATGTGAAAATAAACGTTTTTTGAGGGTTTTCGGTGAAAATTTGAAAAATTTTGACAAGAATTTTAAAGATATTTATAAAAACGAGTCGGCCAAGCAATTACCTATCCTCCGATACCACGCAGTGGACGGTCGATGGTAAATTTGAGAAAAACTATTGTTAAAACTTATGTTATTTTTAAAGAAAATGAAATTTAATGAAAATTTTGAAAATATATGGGGAAATCAAAAAGTAATTAGATAGTCAAAAAGAGCAAATCAAGACGGATCTTTTGATGTATAATACTTATATGTTTGGGCAAGTATGGAGAGTTACAAAGATGTTTGTTTCGTAATTTAAATTCTGTGACTTCAGACCTTAGGTGGTTTCGTATATATGGGAAGGGCGCTCCGCGACTTTTTCGAGTTTAGGCGGTCGGATCGCGACGTGAGTGGTACCAGAAGGTAGGTCTCGACAAGCGCTATTCAGAAATGAAGGAAAATTTAATATAGAGCGTAGGAGGAAAAAGAAAATGTGAAAATAAACGTTTTTTGAGGGTTTTCGGTGAAAATTTGAAAAATTTTGACAAGAATTTTAAAGATATTTATAAAAACGAGTCGGCCAAGCAATTACCTATCCTCCGATACCACGCAGTGGACGGTCGATGGTAAATTTGAGAAAAACTATTGTTAAAACTTATGTTATTTTTAAAGAAAATGAAATTTAATGAAAATTTTGAAAATATATGGGGAAATCAAAAAGTAATTAGATAGTCAAAAAGAGCAAATCAAGACGGATCTTTTGATGTATAATACTTATATGTTTGGGCAAGTATGGAGAGTTACAAAGATGTTTGTTTCGTAATTTAAATTCTGTGACTTCAGACCTTAGGTGGTTTCGTATACAATATGTAACTCAAATGTATGTAACATAGGAAGGTATATGGCTTAAAATCGGCAACTGAATCGATTCCACGTATTTCTAATGTAGGTAATTTTTTTTTCCTAAAAGAAATTAAAATTAAGTAAATGATGTCACCCAATTCTTTAAACAGTCGAAACAAACAAAAATGAAACTTAAGTCAAGGCAATAGGGTCCTTTCAAGCATTATTAGACTTAGCCACAGCCACAAACACGCACACTATCAAATGTACGAGTTGTACGACGTAAACGACACACTACAAACGCAATAGATCAAAAAAATATTATAAAGACAGTTCGAATTCTTCCTTACGTTCTCTCTCTTCCGCATATTTAAAAACAGTCCGGAGAAAGCGAGACGTAACGAAAATGTCACTCACGGCCGGCGATACGGCCCGGCCGCCGCCGCACGATCGGCGATTATGACTTAGATCACAGGAATATAAAGATGTAACTCAAAAATAACAACTTGAACGAATCAGCTGTTAAAGTTTTGGACTTTTTCCGACTTGTGTTTGATTCAAGACTGAAAAATAATTACTATGCTTTCCATTATTTTAACTGTTGATATTGTATGTTCAAGGTACCGTGATTTCAAAAATAGTTGAAAATAGTGTCCTAATATCTATTATACTTTAAAAAAATTGATGCAAAAAAAGTTCGTACTTAAATAATTAAACTCCAGTTACTAAATTTCCAAATTCACAAATTTTGAGTTACATCTTTTTTTTATTAAGCGTGCGAAATAGTAACACGCTTGCTCTATTATGCATATACGAAAACAATAATTGGAGCGAGACATAAATGAAGGTGTTTCCCCAGCCTTGTCACTCAATTCCCACACACCGGCTTATGATCTAAGTAAACAAACAAATTTGAAATTGAATTTAAATCAGTCAGTTCAGTACGTTACGCCGCACACCGCGCTGCGCTGCGCCGATACTCGATAGTACCTATTCTATTCGTGTTTTTAGTTAACGACTTATCGTAACTGTTCGTACAATGGCTTTTCCGTATACTAACATTGATTATACTGAAATGGTAAGAACTTTGGCACAGTGTGGTGACAACGTGGCATTAGCGTGCAGAACTTATAATGCTAGGTTTGGTACCAGTGTAGACCGTAGGACTATGCTAGCCGCTACTCAACGGCTCCGAGACCACGGAACATTTCGACCGAATACTGCGATCGACAGAGGAAACAATGTGCGAATACCTACTCGTCTTCAAAGCGAAATACTGGAATATTTCGATGCGAATCCCCATACCAGTACTCGTGAAGCCGCCCCACATTTTAACGTCAGTCATATGTACGTGTGGCGAACGCTTCATGGTGACGGCGAGCACCCATTCCACTTGAGACGCTGTCAAGAATTGATTCCTCGTGATTATGAATCACGGTTGGAGTTCAGCCGGTGGTTACTAGACAATTGGCAGCGAAACATTATTTGGACGGATGAAAGTACCTTTTCACGAGTGGGGATGTTCAATCAACATAATACGCATTTGTGGAGGCACGAAAATCCTCACGCATGTAGAGTGGATTCTTTCCAGCACCGGTTCTCCGTTAACGTCTGGGCGGGCATTATCGGTACACACGTACTTGGGCCCGTATTCCTAGAGAGATTAACAGGACAGTCATATTTAGTGTTTTTGAGAGAAACTTTGCCGGCACTGCTAGAAGACGTACCTCTTGTAAATTTACGAGAGGTGTTCTATCAACACGACGGTGCCCCAGCGCATTTCACGTGGACTGTCAGGCAGCATCTTGACGCTGAATATGGGGAGCGATGGATCGGTCGCGGCGGACCGGTTCAGTGGCCACCAAGATCACCTGATTTGACGCCCCTAGATTTTTTTTTGTGGGGACGTGTTAAGTCTTTAGTTTATTTTAAAGATTCTACCAGCGCTGAGGATCTAAAAAATAGAATAATAGCTGCATTTGACATAGTGAAAAGTGACACTGTCGTATTAAATAAACTTAAACGACAATTGCACAAACGTGCATTATTGTGTATCGAGCAAGGTGGTGGACATTTTGAAAATGTCATTAAAAGACGACGCCGCAGGAGTTGGTAGGAGCATGGGCGTAGCTAGCGCCCCACCGTGCCCCACCCTGGCTCTGACCTGTAAGCCTGTAAGGTACCTAATCAAACTTAAAAAACTTAATTATCTAGCTACTAACTACAATATTTAATATCTGTAGGAAAGTTTACACTCGACAGCTGTCGTCAATCGACACAAAAAAATGCGATTAAAACAAAAAGTTAGGTACATAATATTATTTTAGACTGCTGCCCCACCCTGAGCCCATGGCTGGCTACGCTGATGGGTAGGAGTACAGAAGGATCAGGAGAGAAGAAACCAGTTATTAGAACTGTAAGTAATACCTACATTAACTAAATTTAATTGGTTGTTTAATGTTAGTAAATATTTTTATGATTCACAGCTTTTAAACACGCCGTCTTTGTTTAGTTTTGTTCTATTATACCTCTAAACGATAAATAATTCAATAAATATCTTATAATTTTAATGCCAAAACGATTGAAATTGTATTTAAACAAAATTATTCAAAGTCGACAGTCCAAAGCCTGTAAAGTGTGATGGAAAGAGGGAATCATAATTTGTTTATGAAACATAATTATTTATCTCAGTACGATTACCTAATAATTTAGGCATAATTCGTTTTCGTCCATCAGCTGTTTCTGGCTTATGGAATCCACACTGTGACGTTGGTCTCTCTCTCATGTGTGCGTGAGTCTGTATGCGTGCATAGAATGTTATGAACATTATTTTCCTTCTACGAGAAAGTAACGGATTTCTTAAATAAACAATTACTAAGCTAATAAAAAATATTTCAGTGTATGTATTATGATTAAAACTAAAAAGGTAGGTATTCTAATTGGGGTGTTTAAGGGTGTACGTCATTTATGCATTTAATGTAGTGAAAAGTGACACTGTAGTAGGTATTAAATAAAATTAAACTTATTACTGTCATTGTTAAATAATTTTGTTCTTTAATTTGAGGTTTATTAATCAATGAGTTCAAAATTGTTCACAGTCTACAGTACAAAGCCTGAAAAATGTGATGGAAAGAGTATCATAATCATAATTTGTTCACTATTTAACATTCGTACCATTACCTACTACATATTTTATGTAATGATCGCTCGATCGCTATAGTCAGCTGTTTTCGTTGGGACGTCGGGGTGTACCGCACACACGCGCGCACCGACCTTGTATACGTAGCGCTCGTTCGCTCTCATGTGTGCGTGCACCGCTGGGTAGAATGTTCACACTTTTCGTTCGAAATTAGTATAACTCATTTCTTAAATAATAAATTATTAAGCTATAAAATACAATTAAAAATGCGTGATATCGATTCAGTTACAGATTCATAACCGATTACTTTCTCCATGTGAGTTATATATATTACACGGTGTATATGGGAAGGGCGCTCCGCGACTTTTTCGAGTTTAGGCGGTCGGATCGCGACGTGAGTGGTACCAGAAGGTAGGTCTCGACAAGCGCTATTCAGAAATGAAGGAAAATTTAATATAGAGCGTAGGAGGAAAAAGAAAATGTGAAAATAAACGTTTTTTGAGGGTTTTCGGTGAAAATTTGAAAAATTTTGACAAGAATTTTAAAGATATTTATAAAAACGAGTCGGCCAAGCAATTACCTATCCTCCGATACCACGCAGTGGACGGTCGATGGTAAATTTGAGAAAAACTATTGTTAAAACTTATGTTATTTTTAAAGAAAATGAAATTTAATGAAAATTTTGAAAATATATGGGGAAATCAAAAAGTAATTAGATAGTCAAAAAGAGCAAATCAAGACGGATCTTTTGATGTATAATACTTATATGTTTGGGCAAGTATGGAGAGTTACAAAGATGTTTGTTTCGTAATTTAAATTCTGTGACTTCAGACCTTAGGTGGTTTCGTATATATGGGAAGGGCGCTCCGCGACTTTTTCGAGTTTAGGCGGTCGGATCGCGACGTGAGTGGTACCAGAAGGTAGGTCTCGACAAGCGCTATTCAGAAATGAAGGAAAATTTAATATAGAGCGTAGGAGGAAAAAGAAAATGTGAAAATAAACGTTTTTTGAGGGTTTTCGGTGAAAATTTGAAAAATTTTGACAAGAATTTTAAAGATATTTATAAAAACGAGTCGGCCAAGCAATTACCTATCCTCCGATACCACGCAGTGGACGGTCGATGGTAAATTTGAGAAAAACTATTGTTAAAACTTATGTTATTTTTAAAGAAAATGAAATTTAATGAAAATTTTGAAAATATATGGGGAAATCAAAAAGTAATTAGATAGTCAAAAAGAGCAAATCAAGACGGATCTTTTGATGTATAATACTTATATGTTTGGGCAAGTATGGAGAGTTACAAAGATGTTTGTTTCGTAATTTAAATTCTGTGACTTCAGACCTTAGGTGGTTTCGTATATATGGGAAGGGCGCTCCGCGACTTTTTCGAGTTTAGGCGGTCGGATCGCGACGTGAGTGGTACCAGAAGGTAGGTCTCGACAAGCGCTATTCAGAAATGAAGGAAAATTTAATATAGAGCGTAGGAGGAAAAAGAAAATGTGAAAATAAACGTTTTTTGAGGGTTTTCGGTGAAAATTTGAAAAATTTTGACAAGAATTTTAAAGATATTTATAAAAACGAGTCGGCCAAGCAATTACCTATCCTCCGATACCACGCAGTGGACGGTCGATGGTAAATTTGAGAAAAACTATTGTTAAAACTTATGTTATTTTTAAAGAAAATGAAATTTAATGAAAATTTTGAAAATATATGGGGAAATCAAAAAGTAATTAGATAGTCAAAAAGAGCAAATCAAGACGGATCTTTTGATGTATAATACTTATATGTTTGGGCAAGTATGGAGAGTTACAAAGATGTTTGTTTCGTAATTTAAATTCTGTGACTTCAGACCTTAGGTGGTTTCGTATATATGGGAAGGGCGCTCCGCGACTTTTTCGAGTTTAGGCGGTCGGATCGCGACGTGAGTGGTACCAGAAGGTAGGTCTCGACAAGCGCTATTCAGAAATGAAGGAAAATTTAATATAGAGCGTAGGAGGAAAAAGAAAATGTGAAAATAAACGTTTTTTGAGGGTTTTCGGTGAAAATTTGAAAAATTTTGACAAGAATTTTAAAGATATTTATAAAAACGAGTCGGCCAAGCAATTACCTATCCTCCGATACCACGCAGTGGACGGTCGATGGTAAATTTGAGAAAAACTATTGTTAAAACTTATGTTATTTTTAAAGAAAATGAAATTTAATGAAAATTTTGAAAATATATGGGGAAATCAAAAAGTAATTAGATAGTCAAAAAGAGCAAATCAAGACGGATCTTTTGATGTATAATACTTATATGTTTGGGCAAGTATGGAGAGTTACAAAGATGTTTGTTTCGTAATTTAAATTCTGTGACTTCAGACCTTAGGTGGTTTCGTATATATGGGAAGGGCGCTCCGCGACTTTTTCGAGTTTAGGCGGTCGGATCGCGACGTGAGTGGTACCAGAAGGTAGGTCTCGACAAGCGCTATTCAGAAATGAAGGAAAATTTAATATAGAGCGTAGGAGGAAAAAGAAAATGTGAAAATAAACGTTTTTTGAGGGTTTTCGGTGAAAATTTGAAAAATTTTGACAAGAATTTTAAAGATATTTATAAAAACGAGTCGGCCAAGCAATTACCTATCCTCCGATACCACGCAGTGGACGGTCGATGGTAAATTTGAGAAAAACTATTGTTAAAACTTATGTTATTTTTAAAGAAAATGAAATTTAATGAAAATTTTGAAAATATATGGGGAAATCAAAAAGTAATTAGATAGTCAAAAAGAGCAAATCAAGACGGATCTTTTGATGTATAATACTTATATGTTTGGGCAAGTATGGAGAGTTACAAAGATGTTTGTTTCGTAATTTAAATTCTGTGACTTCAGACCTTAGGTGGTTTCGTATATATGGGAAGGGCGCTCCGCGACTTTTTCGAGTTTAGGCGGTCGGATCGCGACGTGAGTGGTACCAGAAGGTAGGTCTCGACAAGCGCTATTCAGAAATGAAGGAAAATTTAATATAGAGCGTAGGAGGAAAAAGAAAATGTGAAAATAAACGTTTTTTGAGGGTTTTCGGTGAAAATTTGAAAAATTTTGACAAGAATTTTAAAGATATTTATAAAAACGAGTCGGCCAAGCAATTACCTATCCTCCGATACCACGCAGTGGACGGTCGATGGTAAATTTGAGAAAAACTATTGTTAAAACTTATGTTATTTTTAAAGAAAATGAAATTTAATGAAAATTTTGAAAATATATGGGGAAATCAAAAAGTAATTAGATAGTCAAAAAGAGCAAATCAAGACGGATCTTTTGATGTATAATACTTATATGTTTGGGCAAGTATGGAGAGTTACAAAGATGTTTGTTTCGTAATTTAAATTCTGTGACTTCAGACCTTAGGTGGTTTCGTATATATGGGAAGGGCGCTCCGCGACTTTTTCGAGTTTAGGCGGTCGGATCGCGACGTGAGTGGTACCAGAAGGTAGGTCTCGACAAGCGCTATTCAGAAATGAAGGAAAATTTAATATAGAGCGTAGGAGGAAAAAGAAAATGTGAAAATAAACGTTTTTTGAGGGTTTTCGGTGAAAATTTGAAAAATTTTGACAAGAATTTTAAAGATATTTATAAAAACGAGTCGGCCAAGCAATTACCTATCCTCCGATACCACGCAGTGGACGGTCGATGGTAAATTTGAGAAAAACTATTGTTAAAACTTATGTTATTTTTAAAGAAAATGAAATTTAATGAAAATTTTGAAAATATATGGGGAAATCAAAAAGTAATTAGATAGTCAAAAAGAGCAAATCAAGACGGATCTTTTGATGTATAATACTTATATGTTTGGGCAAGTATGGAGAGTTACAAAGATGTTTGTTTCGTAATTTAAATTCTGTGACTTCAGACCTTAGGTGGTTTCGTATATATGGGAAGGGCGCTCCGCGACTTTTTCGAGTTTAGGCGGTCGGATCGCGACGTGAGTGGTACCAGAAGGTAGGTCTCGACAAGCGCTATTCAGAAATGAAGGAAAATTTAATATAGAGCGTAGGAGGAAAAAGAAAATGTGAAAATAAACGTTTTTTGAGGGTTTTCGGTGAAAATTTGAAAAATTTTGACAAGAATTTTAAAGATATTTATAAAAACGAGTCGGCCAAGCAATTACCTATCCTCCGATACCACGCAGTGGACGGTCGATGGTAAATTTGAGAAAAACTATTGTTAAAACTTATGTTATTTTTAAAGAAAATGAAATTTAATGAAAATTTTGAAAATATATGGGGAAATCAAAAAGTAATTAGATAGTCAAAAAGAGCAAATCAAGACGGATCTTTTGATGTATAATACTTATATGTTTGGGCAAGTATGGAGAGTTACAAAGATGTTTGTTTCGTAATTTAAATTCTGTGACTTCAGACCTTAGGTGGTTTCGTATACAATATGTAACTCAAATGTATGTAACATAGGAAGGTATATGGCTTAAAATCGGCAACTGAATCGATTCCACGTATTTCTAATGTAGGTAATTTTTTTTTCCTAAAAGAAATTAAAATTAAGTAAATGATGTCACCCAATTCTTTAAACAGTCGAAACAAACAAAAATGAAACTTAAGTCAAGGCAATAGGGTCCTTTCAAGCATTATTAGACTTAGCCACAGCCACAAACACGCACACTATCAAATGTACGAGTTGTACGACGTAAACGACACACTACAAACGCAATAGATCAAAAAAATATTATAAAGACAGTTCGAATTCTTCCTTACGTTCTCTCTCTTCCGCATATTTAAAAACAGTCCGGAGAAAGCGAGACGTAACGAAAATGTCACTCACGGCCGGCGATACGGCCCGGCCGCCGCCGCACGATCGGCGATTATGACTTAGATCACAGGAATATAAAGATGTAACTCAAAAATAACAACTTGAACGAATCAGCTGTTAAAGTTTTGGACTTTTTCCGACTTGTGTTTGATTCAAGACTGAAAAATAATTACTATGCTTTCCATTATTTTAACTGTTGATATTGTATGTTCAAGGTACCGTGATTTCAAAAATAGTTGAAAATAGTGTCCTAATATCTATTATACTTTAAAAAAATTGATGCAAAAAAAGTTCGTACTTAAATAATTAAACTCCAGTTACTAAATTTCCAAATTCACAAATTTTGAGTTACATCTTTTTTTTATTAAGCGTGCGAAATAGTAACACGCTTGCTCTATTATGCATATACGAAAACAATAATTGGAGCGAGACATAAATGAAGGTGTTTCCCCAGCCTTGTCACTCAATTCCCACACACCGGCTTATGATCTAAGTAAACAAACAAATTTGAAATTGAATTTAAATCAGTCAGTTCAGTACGTTACGCCGCACACCGCGCTGCGCTGCGCCGATACTCGATAGTACCTATTCTATTCGTGTTTTTAGTTAACGACTTATCGTAACTGTTCGTACAATGGCTTTTCCGTATACTAACATTGATTATACTGAAATGGTAAGAACTTTGGCACAGTGTGGTGACAACGTGGCATTAGCGTGCAGAACTTATAATGCTAGGTTTGGTACCAGTGTAGACCGTAGGACTATGCTAGCCGCTACTCAACGGCTCCGAGACCACGGAACATTTCGACCGAATACTGCGATCGACAGAGGAAACAATGTGCGAATACCTACTCGTCTTCAAAGCGAAATACTGGAATATTTCGATGCGAATCCCCATACCAGTACTCGTGAAGCCGCCCCACATTTTAACGTCAGTCATATGTACGTGTGGCGAACGCTTCATGGTGACGGCGAGCACCCATTCCACTTGAGACGCTGTCAAGAATTGATTCCTCGTGATTATGAATCACGGTTGGAGTTCAGCCGGTGGTTACTAGACAATTGGCAGCGAAACATTATTTGGACGGATGAAAGTACCTTTTCACGAGTGGGGATGTTCAATCAACATAATACGCATTTGTGGAGGCACGAAAATCCTCACGCATGTAGAGTGGATTCTTTCCAGCACCGGTTCTCCGTTAACGTCTGGGCGGGCATTATCGGTACACACGTACTTGGGCCCGTATTCCTAGAGAGATTAACAGGACAGTCATATTTAGTGTTTTTGAGAGAAACTTTGCCGGCACTGCTAGAAGACGTACCTCTTGTAAATTTACGAGAGGTGTTCTATCAACACGACGGTGCCCCAGCGCATTTCACGTGGACTGTCAGGCAGCATCTTGACGCTGAATATGGGGAGCGATGGATCGGTCGCGGCGGACCGGTTCAGTGGCCACCAAGATCACCTGATTTGACGCCCCTAGATTTTTTTTTGTGGGGACGTGTTAAGTCTTTAGTTTATTTTAAAGATTCTACCAGCGCTGAGGATCTAAAAAATAGAATAATAGCTGCATTTGACATAGTGAAAAGTGACACTGTCGTATTAAATAAACTTAAACGACAATTGCACAAACGTGCATTATTGTGTATCGAGCAAGGTGGTGGACATTTTGAAAATGTCATTAAAAGACGACGCCGCAGGAGTTGGTAGGAGCATGGGCGTAGCTAGCGCCCCACCGTGCCCCACCCTGGCTCTGACCTGTAAGCCTGTAAGGTACCTAATCAAACTTAAAAAACTTAATTATCTAGCTACTAACTACAATATTTAATATCTGTAGGAAAGTTTACACTCGACAGCTGTCGTCAATCGACACAAAAAAATGCGATTAAAACAAAAAGTTAGGTACATAATATTATTTTAGACTGCTGCCCCACCCTGAGCCCATGGCTGGCTACGCTGATGGGTAGGAGTACAGAAGGATCAGGAGAGAAGAAACCAGTTATTAGAACTGTAAGTAATACCTACATTAACTAAATTTAATTGGTTGTTTAATGTTAGTAAATATTTTTATGATTCACAGCTTTTAAACACGCCGTCTTTGTTTAGTTTTGTTCTATTATACCTCTAAACGATAAATAATTCAATAAATATCTTATAATTTTAATGCCAAAACGATTGAAATTGTATTTAAACAAAATTATTCAAAGTCGACAGTCCAAAGCCTGTAAAGTGTGATGGAAAGAGGGAATCATAATTTGTTTATGAAACATAATTATTTATCTCAGTACGATTACCTAATAATTTAGGCATAATTCGTTTTCGTCCATCAGCTGTTTCTGGCTTATGGAATCCACACTGTGACGTTGGTCTCTCTCTCATGTGTGCGTGAGTCTGTATGCGTGCATAGAATGTTATGAACATTATTTTCCTTCTACGAGAAAGTAACGGATTTCTTAAATAAACAATTACTAAGCTAATAAAAAATATTTCAGTGTATGTATTATGATTAAAACTAAAAAGGTAGGTATTCTAATTGGGGTGTTTAAGGGTGTACGTCATTTATGCATTTAATGTAGTGAAAAGTGACACTGTAGTAGGTATTAAATAAAATTAAACTTATTACTGTCATTGTTAAATAATTTTGTTCTTTAATTTGAGGTTTATTAATCAATGAGTTCAAAATTGTTCACAGTCTACAGTACAAAGCCTGAAAAATGTGATGGAAAGAGTATCATAATCATAATTTGTTCACTATTTAACATTCGTACCATTACCTACTACATATTTTATGTAATGATCGCTCGATCGCTATAGTCAGCTGTTTTCGTTGGGACGTCGGGGTGTACCGCACACACGCGCGCACCGACCTTGTATACGTAGCGCTCGTTCGCTCTCATGTGTGCGTGCACCGCTGGGTAGAATGTTCACACTTTTCGTTCGAAATTAGTATAACTCATTTCTTAAATAATAAATTATTAAGCTATAAAATACAATTAAAAATGCGTGATATCGATTCAGTTACAGATTCATAACCGATTACTTTCTCCATGTGAGTTATATATATTACACGGTGTATATGGGAAGGGCGTTCCGCGACTTTTTCGAGTTTAGGCGGTCGGATCGCGACGTGAGTGGTACCAGAAGGTAGGTCTCGACAAGCGCTATTCAGAAATGAAGGAAAATTTAATATAGAGCGTAGGAGGAAAAAGAAAATGTGAAAATAAACGTTTTTTGAGGGTTTTCGGTGAAAATTTGAAAAATTTTGACAAGAATTTTAAAGATATTTATAAAAACGAGTCGGCCAAGCAATTACCTATCCTCCGATACCACGCAGTGGACGGTCGATGGTAAATTTGAGAAAAACTATTGTTAAAACTTATGTTATTTTTAAAGAAAATGAAATTTAATGAAAATTTTGAAAATATATGGGGAAATCAAAAAGTAATTAGATAGTCAAAAAGAGCAAATCAAGACGGATCTTTTGATGTATAATACTTATATGTTTGGGCAAGTATGGAGAGTTACAAAGATGTTTGTTTCGTAATTTAAATTCTGTGACTTCAGACCTTAGGTGGTTTCGTATATATGGGAAGGGCGCTCCGCGACTTTTTCGAGTTTAGGCGGTCGGATCGCGACGTGAGTGGTACCAGAAGGTAGGTCTCGACAAGCGCTATTCAGAAATGAAGGAAAATTTAATATAGAGCGTAGGAGGAAAAAGAAAATGTGAAAATAAACGTTTTTTGAGGGTTTTCGGTGAAAATTTGAAAAATTTTGACAAGAATTTTAAAGATATTTATAAAAACGAGTCGGCCAAGCAATTACCTATCCTCCGATACCACGCAGTGGACGGTCGATGGTAAATTTGAGAAAAACTATTGTTAAAACTTATGTTATTTTTAAAGAAAATGAAATTTAATGAAAATTTTGAAAATATATGGGGAAATCAAAAAGTAATTAGATAGTCAAAAAGAGCAAATCAAGACGGATCTTTTGATGTATAATACTTATATGTTTGGGCAAGTATGGAGAGTTACAAAGATGTTTGTTTCGTAATTTAAATTCTGTGACTTCAGACCTTAGGTGGTTTCGTATATATGGGAAGGGCGCTCCGCGACTTTTTCGAGTTTAGGCGGTCGGATCGCGACGTGAGTGGTACCAGAAGGTAGGTCTCGACAAGCGCTATTCAGAAATGAAGGAAAATTTAATATAGAGCGTAGGAGGAAAAAGAAAATGTGAAAATAAACGTTTTTTGAGGGTTTTCGGTGAAAATTTGAAAAATTTTGACAAGAATTTTAAAGATATTTATAAAAACGAGTCGGCCAAGCAATTACCTATCCTCCGATACCACGCAGTGGACGGTCGATGGTAAATTTGAGAAAAACTATTGTTAAAACTTATGTTATTTTTAAAGAAAATGAAATTTAATGAAAATTTTGAAAATATATGGGGAAATCAAAAAGTAATTAGATAGTCAAAAAGAGCAAATCAAGACGGATCTTTTGATGTATAATACTTATATGTTTGGGCAAGTATGGAGAGTTACAAAGATGTTTGTTTCGTAATTTAAATTCTGTGACTTCAGACCTTAGGTGGTTTCGTATATATGGGAAGGGCGCTCCGCGACTTTTTCGAGTTTAGGCGGTCGGATCGCGACGTGAGTGGTACCAGAAGGTAGGTCTCGACAAGCGCTATTCAGAAATGAAGGAAAATTTAATATAGAGCGTAGGAGGAAAAAGAAAATGTGAAAATAAACGTTTTTTGAGGGTTTTCGGTGAAAATTTGAAAAATTTTGACAAGAATTTTAAAGATATTTATAAAAACGAGTCGGCCAAGCAATTACCTATCCTCCGATACCACGCAGTGGACGGTCGATGGTAAATTTGAGAAAAACTATTGTTAAAACTTATGTTATTTTTAAAGAAAATGAAATTTAATGAAAATTTTGAAAATATATGGGGAAATCAAAAAGTAATTAGATAGTCAAAAAGAGCAAATCAAGACGGATCTTTTGATGTATAATACTTATATGTTTGGGCAAGTATGGAGAGTTACAAAGATGTTTGTTTCGTAATTTAAATTCTGTGACTTCAGACCTTAGGTGGTTTCGTATATATGGGAAGGGCGCTCCGCGACTTTTTCGAGTTTAGGCGGTCGGATCGCGACGTGAGTGGTACCAGAAGGTAGGTCTCGACAAGCGCTATTCAGAAATGAAGGAAAATTTAATATAGAGCGTAGGAGGAAAAAGAAAATGTGAAAATAAACGTTTTTTGAGGGTTTTCGGTGAAAATTTGAAAAATTTTGACAAGAATTTTAAAGATATTTATAAAAACGAGTCGGCCAAGCAATTACCTATCCTCCGATACCACGCAGTGGACGGTCGATGGTAAATTTGAGAAAAACTATTGTTAAAACTTATGTTATTTTTAAAGAAAATGAAATTTAATGAAAATTTTGAAAATATATGGGGAAATCAAAAAGTAATTAGATAGTCAAAAAGAGCAAATCAAGACGGATCTTTTGATGTATAATACTTATATGTTTGGGCAAGTATGGAGAGTTACAAAGATGTTTGTTTCGTAATTTAAATTCTGTGACTTCAGACCTTAGGTGGTTTCGTATATATGGGAAGGGCGCTCCGCGACTTTTTCGAGTTTAGGCGGTCGGATCGCGACGTGAGTGGTACCAGAAGGTAGGTCTCGACAAGCGCTATTCAGAAATGAAGGAAAATTTAATATAGAGCGTAGGAGGAAAAAGAAAATGTGAAAATAAACGTTTTTTGAGGGTTTTCGGTGAAAATTTGAAAAATTTTGACAAGAATTTTAAAGATATTTATAAAAACGAGTCGGCCAAGCAATTACCTATCCTCCGATACCACGCAGTGGACGGTCGATGGTAAATTTGAGAAAAACTATTGTTAAAACTTATGTTATTTTTAAAGAAAATGAAATTTAATGAAAATTTTGAAAATATATGGGGAAATCAAAAAGTAATTAGATAGTCAAAAAGAGCAAATCAAGACGGATCTTTTGATGTATAATACTTATATGTTTGGGCAAGTATGGAGAGTTACAAAGATGTTTGTTTCGTAATTTAAATTCTGTGACTTCAGACCTTAGGTGGTTTCGTATATATGGGAAGGGCGCTCCGCGACTTTTTCGAGTTTAGGCGGTCGGATCGCGACGTGAGTGGTACCAGAAGGTAGGTCTCGACAAGCGCTATTCAGAAATGAAGGAAAATTTAATATAGAGCGTAGGAGGAAAAAGAAAATGTGAAAA
This sequence comes from Thymelicus acteon, assembly GCA_951805285.1. Lineage (NCBI taxonomy): Eukaryota > Metazoa > Arthropoda > Insecta > Lepidoptera > Hesperiidae > Thymelicus > Thymelicus acteon. The sequence continues at coordinate 17,677,031 of OX638229.1, forward strand.
TAAACGTTTTTTGAGGGTTTTCGGTGAAAATTTGAAAAATTTTGACAAGAATTTTAAAGATATTTATAAAAACGAGTCAGCCAAGCAATTACCTATCCTCCGATACCACGCAGTGGACGGTCGATGGTAAATTTGAGAAAAACTATTGTTAAAACTTATGTTATTTTTAAAGAAAATGAAATTTAATGAAAATTTTGAAAATATATGGGGAAATCAAAAAGTAATTAGATAGTCAAAAAGAGCAAATCAAGACGGATCTTTTGATGTATAATACTTATATGTTTGGGCAAGTATGGAGAGTTACAAAGATGTTTGTTTCGTAATTTAAATTCTGTGACTTCAGACCTTAGGTGGTTTCGTATATATGGGAAGGGCGCTCCGCGACTTTTTCGAGTTTAGGCGGTCGGATCGCGACGTGAGTGGTACCAGAAGGTAGGTCTCGACAAGCGCTATTCAGAAATGAAGGAAAATTTAATATAGAGCGTAGGAGGAAAAAGAAAATGTGAAAATAAACGTTTTTTGAGGGTTTTCGGTGAAAATTTGAAAAATTTTGACAAGAATTTTAAAGATATTTATAAAAACGAGTTGGGTTGGGTTGGGTTGGGTTGGGTTGGGTTGGGTTGGGTTGGGTTGGGTTGGGTTGGGTTGGGTTGGGTTGGGTTCCTCCCCCCCGGGGGTTGCCCGCCTTGTCGTGGCGGGGGGGCTTAGTAACCGTGGACTGGTCACCCACGGTGAAGCTAAGAGGCAACCAGGGCCGGCCTGTTTGGGTCGCCGGCTGGCCCGAGGAGGACGCGCTCCCAGCGGGCTGAACCAGTCCGCTGCGGACGCGCGTGGAGGTGGGACCGCAGAAGAAGAGGAGTGCCGGTATTACGGTGCGCCTATCTTCTGCGGCCGTGGAGGGATCGCAGGGGGAGAGGCGTGTTGGTATTACGGTGCGCCACTCTCCCTACCCCCTGCGAGCTGGCGGGGCCGTTCCGCCGAAACGGCACTGGTGGGGACGCAGAGGAAGAGGCATGTCGGTATTGCGGTGCGCCGCTTGCCCTATCCTCTGCGGCCGAGTTGTGGTCGGTGGAAGAACCACAGACCTTATCTTCCACCGGGTACCAGTTATCTGGTACCCATGGCCTCCTAGTAGCAGACTCGGGGGGAGTCTGCTACAGTACTGGTGGAGGCCGAGGAGGGAGGCGCACCTTAACATCTGGTGCGCCCATCGTGGAGGGCCTTCGGGCTTTCGCGGTGGAGCCGCTAGTGGGCGGCTGCCGCCGGCGGGGTCGCGGATGTGTGCGAAAGCGTTCCCGTGACCCCGTCACAATGCGGCGAGGCGGAAGATGGGGGGGTTTTTAGTGGGTATACCGTGGGTCTCATTAGCCTAGACGGGAGTCCCACATAACCACTCGGGTGCCCCCTGTGCCCGGGTGGTATGCGTAATGCATTTTCCCCCCCGAAAAAAAAAAAAAAAAAAAAAAAAAAAAAAAAAAAAAAAAAAAAAAAAAAAAAGGGTTGGGTTGGGTTGGGTTGGGTTGGGTTGGGTTGGGTTGGGTTGGGTTGGGTTGGGTTGGGTTGGGTTGGGTTGGGTTGGGTTGGGTTGGGTTGGGTTGGGTTGGGTTGGGTTGGGTTGGGTTGGGTTGGGTTGGGTTGGGTTGGGTTGGGTTGGGTTGGGTTGGGTTGGGTTGGGTTGGGTTGGGTTGGGTTGGGTTGGGTTGGGTTGGGTTGGGTTGGGTTGGGTTGGGTTGGGTTGGGTTGGGTTGGGTTGGGTTGGGTTGGGTTGGGTTGGGTTGGGTTGGGTTGGGTTGGGTTGGGTTGGGTTGGGTTGGGTTGGGTTGGGTTGGGTTGGGTTGGGTTGGGTTGGGTTGGGTTGGGTTGGGTTGGGTTGGGTTGGGTTGGGTTGGGTTGGGTTGGGTTGGGTTGGGTTGGGTTGGGTTGGGTTGGGTTGGGTTGGGTTGGGTTGGGTTGGGTTGGGTTGGGTTGGGTTGGGTTGGGTTGGGTTGGGTTGGGTTGGGTTGGGTTGGGTTGGGTTGGGTTGGGTTGGGTTGGGTTGGGTTGGGTTGGGTTGGGTTGGGTTGGGTTGGGTTGGGTTGGGTTGGGTTGGGTTGGGTTGGGTTGGGTTGGGTTGGGTTGGGTTGGGTTGGGTTGGGTTGGGTTGGGTTGGGTTGGGTTGGGTTGGGTTGGGTTGGGTTGGGTTGGGTTGGGTTGGGTTGGGTTGGGTTGGGTTGGGTTGGGTTGGGTTGGGTTGGGTTGGGTTGGGTTGGGTTGGGTTGGGTTGGGTTGGGTTGGGTTGGGTTGGGTTGGGTTGGGTTGGGTTGGGTTGGGTTGGGTTGGGTTGGGTTGGGTTGGGTTGGGTTGGGTTGGGTTGGGTTGGGTTGGGTTGGGTTGGGTTGGGTTGGGTTGGGTTGGGTTGGGTTGGGTTGGGTTGGGTTGGGTTGGGTTGGGTTGGGTTGGGTTGGGTTGGGTTGGGTTGGGTTGGGTTGGGTTGGGTTGGGTTGGGTTGGGTTGGGTTGGGTTGGGTTGGGTTGGGTTGGGTTGGGTTGGGTTGGGTTGGGTTGGGTTGGGTTGGGTTGGGTTGGGTTGGGTTGGGTTGGGTTGGGTTGGGTTGGGTTGGGTTGGGTTGGGTTGGGTTGGGTTGGGTTGGGTTGGGTTGGGTTGGGTTGGGTTGGGTTGGGTTGGGTTGGGTTGGGTTGGGTTGGGTTAGGTTAGGTTAGGTTAGGTTAGGTTAGGTTAGGTTAGGTTAGGTTAGGTTAGGTTGGGGATTCCCCGCAGTGTTGGCTTCCTCGTAGCAATCCCCGGGCAACGTCTCGTCTGACCACCGTAACGGAGTGGCAGACAGGCGGCAAACGAACACTGTGCGATCGTACACTATCAAGGCTTGTAAGTGCGGTCATCGTCGTTCGACGCAATGTCGAAACCTTTGAGGGACGCCTCCGGGCGTTTCACAAAAGGCCCTTCTCAGGGCCAACCCGAAACGGCCCTTGTCAGGGCCACCCCCGATGACGCTTCGGCGTCGGAGGCTAGCCGCGCACCATCTGCGGCAAGCCTAGTCAGCAGGGAGGAGGACCTGTCGGGGTCCGACAGTGACGCCCTTGCGGTGGAGCTGCCGGACCGACAGGCTAAAAAGCGGGCATACTTGAGGCAGGGTTCGGGGGGCTCTTCGGACTCAGCCAAAAGTAAGGCTAAGGTTAGCAAGGCTGTAAAGCCTGCTAGCCTGAGGCTTAAAGTTGCCAAAAGCAACTTGAAAAAGAGGGGCAACGCTGTAAAGCCTGTCAACCCCGCTCTGGTTAGCACTAGCCACGACGTGGGTCTGCTGGACGCCCAGCGTCAGTTAGACGCGAACAGGGCACGAGTCCAACAAGAGTTGGAAGAGGAGGTTGCCGCTAAGGAGGCACAGGCACGCGAGCGCAGAGCCAAGGCGGACTACGGTACGTCAAGCGTCTCGTACGCAGACCACTCCTTAGCGGAACTGGTGAAGATGGCCAAAGAGGACCAAGAGGAGATCGTTACAGTCGCCTCAAAGTCCTCAAACTTGAAGGGGACCTTCCAGAAGGCCCTCAAGTGCCGGGCTGCCAGCCTCCGTGGCATTGTCGGTGAGTTGGTGCAGCGCACAACCACCGATGAGGTAAGGCAGCTCCAAAGGAGGGTGGACTGCCTTACAAAGGAGGTCAGCGAGCTTCACACGAAGCTCGCTGAAGCTGTGAGGCGGCCTGTCCAGGCCCCGTCTGCTGCGACGTCGGTGGATCTCTCCCCCTCCACCCTTGAGGAAACCATCCGCAAGGTGGTGATGGAGGAGAGAGCCTTCACGCGGGCCTGCTTTGCGGGCATTGAGGATAGGCTCCTGCCTGAAAAGCGTGTCAGGCCGCCGTTGGCAGCGGACAGGGCTGTTCCTGCCTCTGCCCCTGCTCCGGCTCCTGCCCCGGCCGTGATGGCTCCTCCCCCGACCCCTAAACCCGCAAAGGGCAAAGGGAAGGGGAAGAAGACGGTGGCTCCGCCGGCTACGACCGGGGTGGCTCCACCGGCTACGACCGAGGTTGCTCCGTCGGCCACGACTGAGGTGGCGGCGGCCTCGTCCCAGAGGGAAGACGCCTTTCTTCCCTCCAGCACTCCGTCCAACGAGTGGACTGAGGTGGTTGGGAGGAAGAAGAAAGGCGCCAAAAAGTCAGTGCAGGTTGCTGCCCCTGCCCCTGCTAAGGTCCCCTCCGGCTCGTCCAAAGGGATGAGCAAAGAAAAGGGGAAGAGCAAGGGGGAGAAAACAGCCCCCAAGCCGAGTGGGAGGAAACTTGTTCCTCCCAAAACCGCGGCCGTCGTAGTGACGCTCACTCCGGAGGCCGTGGAGAAGGGTGAGACGTACGAGTCCGTCCTGAAACGGGCTCGTACCAACGCCAACCCGGCCACGTTGGGTATTGGCCTGGTGACGTGCCGCCGGACCCAAACCGGAGCTCGACTTTTCGAGTTTCCGGGGGCCCAGGGCGGCGCCAACGCGGACCTCTTCGCAAGCAAATTGCAAGAGGTCATAGCGGACGCGGCCAAAGTTGCCAGGCCAACAAAGACCGCGACACTAGAGGTGACCGATCTAGACGACTCGGTCACGAAAGAGGAGGTGGTGGCAGCAGTTGCCGCTACAGGAGGCTGCGACGCGGCAGCAATACAGGGCGGAGCCATCAAGCCTGGTCGCGGTGGTCTGGGTGCTATTCGCCTGGAATGCCCGGTCGTCGCGGCAAAGGCCGTACTGGCCAAGAGGCGGCTCCCCGTAGGGTTTTGTGTGGCTGTGGTCCGGGCACTTGAAGACCGGCCTTTCCGCTGCTTCAAGTGCTACGGAATAGGACACACCAGAGCTCTGTGTCCATCCCGAGTGGACAGATCGGAGCTCTGCTGCCGCTGCGGGGAAGCGGGGCACAAGGCGGCAGACTGCAGTGTTGCCACGCCGCGCTGCGCGGTGTGCACTGCTAGTGGTCGTCCAGCCGGCCACGTGATGGGGGGGAGGAAGTGCAATCCTCCTCCAAAGAAGGGACAAGCGCAGGCGCCAATCCGCCCTACTGCTGCCACCGCCCCTGTTGAGGCCGTCGAAGCCTCGCAACAGGCCGAAGAGGGCAATGCGATAGACCAATAATGACAGGGGTCCATCGCATTTTACAGGCGAACACCAACCACTGCAGAGCGGCCCAGGACCTGCTGGTGCAGGCCATGGCCGAGTGGTTGGTGGATGTTGCGGTCGTCGCCGAGCCCTACTCTGTCCCTGGCCGCTGGCTAGGGGATAGGGACGGCTTGGTGGCACTTGTGGCGCGGTCTTCCTCGGACTCCCCTCCCCTCTCGCTCTTAGAGAGGGGACCGGGATACGTGGCCGCCGCGTGGGGAGACATAGTTTTTGTCGGGGTCTATTTCTCCCCAAACCGACCACTTTCGGACTTCGAGGACTTCCTCGGAGTCCTCGCCGCAGTGGTTTCGAGGGTGGCGCCACGTCAGGTCTCCGTCCTGGGAGATCTGAACGCCAAGTCGGTGGTCTGGGGTAACCCAGCCACCAACGCACGCGGGCGGGCGGTTGAGCTGTGGGCGGCCTCCTCCGGGCTCTCCCTTCTGAATAGAGGGGAGGTCCATACGTGCGCGCGGCGGTGGGGTGGGTCAATTGTGGACGTCACTTTTGCCTCACCCGCGCTGGCCGCGCGTGTGAAAAACTGGCGGGTGGACATGGTGGAGACTTTCTCGGACCACCGCTACGTGCGGTTCGATATCTCCACCCAAGGTCCTCGGAGAATTTCTCCTCCGGGCCAATCTCCTTTTCCTCGGTGGGCCTTTGTCCACCTGCAGAGGGAGGCAGCGAGGGAGGCGGCTTTCATCCAAGACTGGCTTTCGCCTGACGTAGGGGTCGTGGACGTGGACACCGCCGCGGCACAGCTTAGGGGGTCGCTGACCGCGGTATGCAATTCGAGCATGCCTCGGTCTCGCCGTCCGCCTCCCCGACGCGCCGTTTATTGGTGGTCGGAGGAGTTGGCGGGGCTTCGAGCTGCCTGCGTGGCGGCTCGAAGGGAGTACACTCGAAGCCGGCGGCGGCGAATACGCGACCCCGCGAATGAGGACCGTCTTCACGACCTCTACGTGGAGGCAAAGCTGGCTCTCAGAAATGAGATGCTCGCCGCTCAGGACTCGGCGCAGGCTGAGCTGCTGGAGGGTCTCGACGATGACCCTTTTGGGAGGCCATATAAGGCGGCGCGGAATAAACTGCGTCCCTTCGGTCCTCCCGTCTCGGAGACCCTCGAGCCGGCAGTGCTGGATGGGGTGGTACGGTCCCTGTTTCCAGGCAGGGCCGACGCTTTCACCCCACCAGTAATGGACCCTCCGCAGGGTGCGGTTCAGGCGGAAGAGGAGGACCAGGAGGCCCCTCCTCTCACTGGGGCCGAAGTTAGCACGGCGGTGCTTCGCCTTCGTGCTAAAAAGACGGCCCCAGGGCCAGACGGCGTCCCAGCACGGGTGGTGGCAATAGCCGCCACCGAAATGGAGGAAAGGTTTCGGGACCTCTTTGACGCATGTTTCGCGTCGAGGAGGTTCCCGAAACCTTGGAAGGAGGGGCGCTTATGCCTCCTCCGGAAGGAAGGACGCCCGGCGGACTCCCCCTCGGCATACCGACCCATCGTTCTGCTCGATGAGGTCGGTAAGATGTTCGAGGGGATCATCGCCGCCCGCCTGAAAGACCACCTGCGGGTAGTTGGGCCGGACCTGTCGGACGCTCAGTTTGGCTTTCGACCTGAGCGTTCGACAATAGACGCCCTCGCCCTATTAAAGGGTGGGGTGAAGGAGGCGATGGACGCTGGGGAAGGAGTGTTGGCTGTGTCAATCGACATAGCCAACGCCTTCAACACCCTTCCCCATGCGACCGTCCTCGAGGCACTCCGGTTTCACGGAGTGCCTCAATATATGAGGGACCTCCTGGCCAGCTACCTCGAGGACAGAGCGGTCCTCGTGGTAGATAAAGCTGGCCAGGTCCGGCGATACCCGGTGGAGTCCGGTGTTCCGCAGGGGTCAGTCCTAGGACCTCTCCTGTGGGACATCGGATTCGACTGGCTCCTACGTGGGACCCTCCTCCGTGGCACGAGTGTCATCTGCTACGCGGATGACACTCTCCTCACTGCCCGAGGAGGGAATTTCGGTGAGGCGGCCAGTCTGGCCTCAGCGGGCGGATCGCTAGTCGCCGGTAGGATCCGCCGCCTTGGTTTGAGGGTGGCGTTGCATAAGACCGAGGCCGTTTTCTTCCACGGGCCTCGGCAGCGCCGCCCGCCTGACGCCCACATCTCTGTGGAGGGCGTCAGGATCGAGGTAAAGACCCAGATGAAATATCTGGGTCTTACGCTTGACGCCAGGTGGCGCTTCAGTCCGCACTTCAGCGGACTGTCGTCGCGGTTGCTGAAGGCAGCGGGGGCCCTCTCATGGCTGATGCCTAATTTGGGAGGGCCAGGCGGGCGATGCCGGCGGCTGTACGCCGGCATCCTGAAAAGCATGGCCCTGTACGGGGCGCCTATCTGGGCAGACTCCCTTCAAAGAAGGGAGAATGCCACTGCCTTGCGGGTGCCCCAGAGGGCCATCGCGCAGAGGGTGGCGCGGGCTTACCGCTCTGTAAGCTTCGCAGCGGCGTGCGCTCTGGCTGGCACCCCTCCTTGGGAGCTCGAGGCATGGGTGCTAGCCAGAGTGTACGAATGGACGGCGGGGCGAAGAGCACTCGGGGAGTGCCCTGCCCCTGAGATACGCGAGGTTGTTCGGCGGGAGGCGAGGGAAGCCGTCGTCCGTCATTGGATGGCGGACCTTGCCTCCGCAGTTTTCGGACGTCGAACCCTCGACGCGCTCGGGCCGGTCCTGCAGAACTGGCTCGAACGACCGCACGGCTTCCTCACCTTCCGTTTGGTGCAGGTGCTGTCCGGGCACGGCTGCTTCGGGTCGTACCTCCACCGAATCGGGAGGGAGGAAAGCCCGTCGTGCCACGACTGTGGCGCGGCGGAGGATACGGCACAGCACACCCTAGAGGTGTGCCCGTCGTGGGCCGAGCCGCGCCGCAGTCTTGTCGCGGGGGTCGGGCCGGACCTCTCGCTTCCCGCTGTGGTTAGCGCCATGGTGGGGAGCGAGGAGGCGTGGGTGGCGGTCGCCTCCTTCTGTGAAGAAGTGATGTCACAGAAGGAGGAGGCGGAGCGCGCGCGGGAGGACGATCCTCTTGCGCCGCTTCACCGTCGGAGGAGAGGTAGGAGAAGGCGGGTGGTCGACCACCCCCTCTCCCCCCGGTGATGAGCAGCGGACGACAGGTGCGGGGGCGCCCTCGCCCGCATTGCACCGCTCATCACCCAGCCGAACGAGGATGACTGAGCACTCACAGTCATCCTCGAGCCCCTCCCCGTGGGGAGGGGCGTGAAGGGCCCGCCGCCGTAAGGCGGGCAGACGCCGGCGGGGAACTGGAAGCAAAGGCTATGCCGATTCCCAGATCCCCGCCACCAAAGGCGATGCGGGAGTGCCGCTGGGTCGTTTAGTGGGTATACCGGGAATAATCACCTTCCCCGGGAGTCCCACATACCCCTCCCGTCCCCCGACGGGTGGGGATGCGTAATGCATTTTTCCCAGCGAAAAAAAAAAAAAAAAAAAAAAAAAAAAAAGGTTAGGTTAGGTTAGGTTAGGTTAGGTTAGGTTAGGTTAGGTTAGGTTAGGTTAGGTTAGGTTAGGTTAGGTTAGGTTAGGTTAGGTTAGGTTAGGTTAGGTTAGGTTAGGTTAGGTTAGGTTAGGTTCCCCCCCCGAGGGCCGCCACCTTGTCGTGGTGGGGGGGCTTGCGTGTCCCGATGATCTCCAAGGCTATGCCGTACAGGGTTTCCCATAACGGACAGGCTTGGAAGGAGGGGCCAGACCAAGAGCGGCTCACAGTTGGGTCTCTCCGCACGGTGTTGTGCGGATGAGACCATGGGGTGGGGTCTCTCCACGTGTCCCTCTGACTTATCAGAGGGCACTGTGGATGAGACCAGGGTGGGAAAAACCCTCGAGGTTTACTCACCCAAACACGGGGGCGACGGGCTGTCGGTCACGGCAGCACGGCTTAGGCCACCGTCGGCCAACTCGCTCCCTGACCCGTAGGCGTCAGGGGTGAGGGCTGCCACTTCGGTGGGGGCCGCGAGGAAGAAAACCTCTCTAAAAAATTACCCCAAGTCGGTGTCTCTCCACGTGTCCCTCTGCTCAGGCAGAGGACACTGTGGATGGGACTACGTGGTGGGGTCTCTCCGCGTATCCCTCTGCTCAAGTAGAGGATAGTGCGGATGAGACCACGTGGTGGGGTCTCTCCACGTGTCCCTTTGCTTTAGCAGAGGGCACTGTGGATGGGACCAGGGTGGGATAAACCCAGGTTTACCCACCCTAACGCGGGGGCGACGGGCTGTCGGTCACGGCAGCATGGCTTAGGCCACCGTCGGCCAACTCGCTCCCTGACCCGTAGGCGTCAGGGGTGAGGGCCGCCACTTCAGTGGGGGCCGCGAGGAAGAAAACCTCTATAAAAAATTACCCTAATCCCAAGCTCAGGCCTTGGCGATGGGATGAATGGTTGGGGGGTACCCAATCCCGAGAGGCAGGGGATCTCACCCCGTTCAAAAAAAGAAACAAAAATGGAAAGTTGTGACAACGAAAAACGTCCCCAGGAGGGTCCCGGCATCTCCGATGCCGGGGAATCCCTCACCGTGCCCACTTTGGGTGCGGTCTGCCCCTCGTATCTGGGGGGGGCACCAATTTTCCACACCAACGACAATAACGCAAGCATAACGGACACTGAGACAACCACGAACGGAAAAATGACGACAGGTGAGGAGACCCAGGAGACCGCGGATGAGGAGTCTGACTTCTCGGATGCGACCCTGGTGTCGGTGTCGTCCGGAGACGACATGGCGGGACGCTTCTGGTGCAGTGCCCGGAAGCGGCCCCGAAAGGAAGGGGAGAAGGAGCTGGCAGTGGTCGAGCAGGTTGCTCCCACGCCGGAGACGAGGCGAGGGAGAGGGCGACCGCCCACTACGGGCGAGTACGTCGGCTTGGCGAAAGCCAAGCAGGCGTACCTCAAAGCCCAAAAGGAGGAGGAGAAGCTCCGGGCGGAGATGGAGGTGGCCGAGATGGCCCGAGACCTCCGATCTCGGTCCCGCTCTCGGTCGAGGTGTCTGTCCGACACGTCGTCGCTGTCACGCGGCGAAGACGGACCCTCGACATCGGAGCTCCGAAAAAAGGCGGAGGACAGCGTGCTCCTCATTCAGGCTGTCGCGACGAAGTCGCGAAACCTGAAGGGCACGCTGCAGAGGGACCTCAAGGAGGCCTCTGCCAATTTGATGGGGGTGGTAGCGGAGCTGGCAGAGCGCTCCGCTACACAGGAGACGGCTCGGCTCGAGAGGGCCAATGCCCGCCTGCAGAGCGAGGTCGCCGAACTCCGCAAGGAGATCGCGGACCTGCGGGCGAGCCTCGTCGGGCCTTCGGAGCCGAGCGGAGCCGATCGCGACGCCTCTCTGATGCGTTCTATCATGGTGGAAGTGGGGACCATGATGGACGCAAAGATCGAGGCGCTTGCGATGCGGCTCCCTCCCGAGCCACGCCTCCGGCCGCCTCTGGCCGCCGACAGGGCGAGGGCCGAGGCTGGGCCTCCCGCTCTCGCGCCGCGCCCCCGGCCGCCTTTGGCCGCCGACAAGGCGAGGGCTGTGGCTGCGCCTCCCGCACCCGCTCCCGCGGCCGGGAAGAAGAAGGAGAAGGGGAAAGCAGCTTACTCGCAGGTGGTAGCACCGACACCCATCGCTCCGAATCCCCCGACGACGGCCGTGCCCCAGGAGTGGACAGAGGTTCCCAAGCGGGGCAAGCGGGACAAGCGGGGGAAGAAAAAGGGCAGCGCACCGGTGGATAAGCCCCCGTCCAAGGCCGTGAAGGCCTCGGCGGCGAAGCTTCGCGCCCCGCGCTCGGCTGCGGTGTCCATCACCATCCAGCCGGGCGCCACGGTGGAGGGCAAGGAGCTGTCCTACAAGGACGTGCTCGACGGGGCCAAGCGGAGGATCGACCTGGAAGGCTTAGGCCTGAAGGGTCTCCGATTCCGCACCGCCGTGACGGGGGCCCGCATGCTCGAGATCCCCGGGGCTGACAGCGGCGAGAAGGCGGACCTGCTGGCGGTCAAGCTGCGGGAGGTCCTTCCTGCGGACCTGGTCCGCGTCTCCAGGCCCGTGAAGTGCGCAGACTTGCGCATCAGCGAGCTGGATGACGCGGTGTCCCAGGAGGAGGTGGCGGCCGCCGTGGCCCGCTCCGGGGAATGCCCCGTCGAGCAGGTCAAGTGCGGGGAGATCCGCCGCTTCTCCCCCGACAGCCCCGGCACGGCGTGGGTGCGCTGCCCTGTCGCAGCAGCGAAGAAGGTCGCCTCCAGCGGGCGGCTATTGGTGGGGTGGGTGTCGGCCCGGGTCAGGCTGTTAGAGGCCAAGCCGCTGCGCTGCTACCGGTGCCTCGACTCGGGGCACGTACGGAGTAAGTGCACCGGCGAGGTGGACCGCAGCGACACCTGCTATCGCTGCGGTCAACCGGGCCACAAGGCGGCTGGCTGCTCGGCTGCCCCACACTGCCCGCTGTGCGAGGCTAAGAAGAAGCCGGCGGACCACAGAGCGGGAAGCGGAGCCTGCACCGCTCCCGCCTCCGCCAAGTCCGCCAAGTCCGGCCCCAAAAAGAAGGGCAAAAAGAAAGGAAAGCCCGCCGGGAAAGGCCCAACAGCCCACCCCCGGCCGGCCCGCCCGTCCGCCGCTGACGTGGAACGCGCCGAGAGGGTCGCAGATATGGCCGTCGATTAAGGATGGCCATGTCCCTCTTACAGGCGAACCTCAACCACTCGGCCAGAGCTCAGGACCTCTTGTACCAGAGCCTGGCCGAGTGGTCGATCCAGGCGGCGGTGGTGGCGGAGCCTTACCTCGTCCCCGCCAGGGACAACTGGGTTGGTGACCGGGAGGGCACGGTGGCGATCGTCGCGCAGACGGCCGCCGGCTCCCCGCCCTTCGATAAAACATCGAAGGGCCACGGATGCGTCGCGGCCACCTTTATGGGCGTGACGATCGTCGGCGTGTACTTCTCGCCGAACCGGAGCCTGGCCGCATTCGAGCAATTCCTGCTCGAGGTCAGTGCTCTGGTCGGCCAGAGTCACCCAATCCCGGTCCTGGTCGCCGGGGACTTCAACGCCAAGTCGACGGCTTGGGGTTCCCCGGTCACCGATGCGCGGGGCGAGGTAATGGAGGAGTGGGCTGCCACGTCGGGCTTGGTTCTTCTGAACCGGGGGTCGGTAGACACGTGCGTGCGGCACAACGGGGGTTCCATCGTGGACTTAACGTTCGCGACCCCGTGTCTCGCGCGCCGTGTCCGAAACTGGAGGGTGCTCGGGGAGGCGGAGACGCTCTCGGACCACCGGTATATCCGGTTCGAGGTCTCCGCCAACCCTGGAGCTCCACAGAGCCGGCCCCCGCGCGGGGAAGGACCGCGCTGGGCCCTCAAGACCTTGGACGGTGACGTCATCGTCGAGGCGTCCATCGTCCAGGCTTGGCTACCGGCGCCGGAGGGCCCGGCGGCCGACGTGGACGGGCGAGCGGAGCGGTTGAGCGAGTCGATGGCGCAGGTGTGCGACGCCGGTATGTCGCGCGCCAGACCGCTCCCGCCCCGCAGATGGGTGTACTGGTGGTCGGCGGACCTACGCCGGCTTCGCGAAGCGTGCGTAGCGGCCAGACGCCAGTACACCCATTATAGAAGGCGGCGAAGGCGAGTGGACGCCGAGGAAAGCCGCCTCTACGCCGCGTACAGGGAGAGATGCGTCTCTCTGCAGATCGCCATACGGGAGGCAAAGGCCGAGTCGTGGGGAGAGTGGTTGGAGACTCTGAATAGAGATCCCTGGGGGCGCCCGTACAAGACGGTGCGTGGTCAGCTGCGCCCCTGGGCCCCTCCGCTGACCCAGAGTCTCCAACCAGAGCTGGTGGCTAACGTCGTCGCCACTCTCTTCCCAGAGAGGGCCGACTCGGCGCCGCCACCCGTGGCGGCTGCATCGTCGGAGAGCTCAGACACCCCGATACCCGAGGTGTCTCGGGTGGAGCTGGAGACCGCGGTCGAGCGGCTCCGCGCCAAACACACGGCACCGGGCCCCGACGGGGTGCCCGGTAAGGTGTGGGCGCTAGCCCTGGAGGCCCTCGGGCCCAGGGTGGTCGAGCTCTTCGACGCCTGTATGCGGCGTGGTCGCTTTCCTCGGAAATGGAAGGTCGGCAGGCTCGTGCTGCTGCGCAAGGAGGGTCGTCCGGCGGACTCGCCGTCGGCATACCGACCCATAGTGTTGCTCGACGAGGTGAGCAAGCTCTTTGAGCGGATTATTTCCGCGCGCCTCGTCGAGCACCTCGAACGGGTCGGGCCGGGGCTGAGTGACCGGCAGTTCGGTTTCCGCCGGGGCCGGTCAACGGTCGACGCCATCGCGCGTGTGAGGGACCTCTCGGAGGAGGCAGTGTCCCGGGGTGAGGTTGTTCTGGCGGTGTCTTTAGACATCGCCAACGCCTTCAACACCCTCCCCTGGGGCTGTATTGAGGCGGCGCTGGGCTATCATCGCGTGCCCGACTATCTGCGCCGCCTCCTCTCCGACTACTTCTCCGAGAGGGAAGTGGTGTACCCGACGCGCGACGGGTGGGGCCGCCGGGTAATGACGTGCGGTGTTCCACAGGGATCGGTCCTCGGGCCGCTCCTGTGGAACATCGGCTACGACTGGGTGCTGCGGGGCGCTAATCTGCGGGGGGTCGACGTAACTTGTTACGCCGACGACACCCTCGTCACGTCCTGCGGCGCCACGTACCGAGAGGCGGCCCTGTTGGCGACGGCCGGAGTGGCCCAAGTGGTGGCCCGAATCCGCCGGCTGGGGCTGGAGGTGGCGCTGGATAAGTCGGAGGCTCTGTGTTTTCACGGAGCCCGACGCGCCCCTCCCGCAGGATCCCAGCTGGTGGTCGGCGGCGTCTCCATCGCTGTCGAGTCGACGATGCGGTACCTAGGCCTCGTCCTCGACAGCCGATGGAGCTTCCGAGAGCACTTCCGGCGACTGGTCCCCAGGTTGTTGCGAGCGGCCGGCGCTTTGAGCTGGCTGCTGCCGAACCTGGGCGGGCCGTCAGTCGCGTGCCGCCGGTTGTACGCCGGGGTGGTGCGGTCGATGGCCCTGTATGGGGCCCCGATCTGGGCGGACACCCTGATTGCCCAGAATAGGACCCTCCTGCGCCAAGCGCAACGGGTCATGGCAATCAGGGTGGTGAGAGGGTACCGCACCATCTCGTGCGAGGCGGCGTGCGTCCTGGCCGGGACCCCACCGTGGGACCTGGACGCGGAAGTGCTCTCGGCAGTGTACTGGCGCCGCAGCGCAGCAGCACGAGCCGATGAGGAGGAACCAGAGCCGGGGGAGGCCGGGCGGCAGGGGCGACTCGACCGCCAGGTCCTCCTCCGGAAATGGAAGGAAAGGCTGGCGGAGCCGACCGCCGGCAGACGGACGGTGGAGGCGATTCGGCCCGTCCTAGAAGGGTGGGTCGATCGCCGACACGGGGCCCTCACCTTCCACGCTGTGCAGATCCTGACGGGGCATGGTTGCTTCGGCAGGTACCTGTGCAGCGTGGCGGGTCGAGAGCCGACCAGCGTGTGCCACGCCTGTGGGTGTCCGGAGGACACGGCGGAGCACACGCTGGTGGAATGCCCTGAGTGGGACGGGCCGCGGGCGATGCTCGCCGCGGCCATAGGGGACGACCTGTCGCTGCCGGGCGTAGTGAAAGCCATGGTCGGCAGCGACAGAGCGTGGAAGGCGGTGCTCCGATTCTGCGCCACGGTGATGGCGCAGAAGGAGGCGGCGGAGCGGGCGAGGGAAGACGACCCTCTGTCGACCCCGATCCGCCGCAAGAGAGTGGGGCGCAGGCGCCTGGCGCATGAGCGCCGCCTTCCCCCATAACGCGGGTCTCCGGGCGGTGGAACCGGGGGGTACCATCGCCCAGCAGGAAGAGACCCCCGTGACGGCTGGCGTGCCACGTGTTCCGACACGCCAGGATGAATGGTGAGTGGCGCTCCAAGTTGAGCGCCCCCCAAGATGGGCCCCGAGTCCCGGGCAACCGTCGGCGGAGCAGCGGAAGTATGCGTATGCGTTCCCGCAGCTCCGCTGGAAGACGGTGAGGAGGAACACCGCTGGTTTTTAGCCGGTAAGAGTCCGGCATAACCCGACAGCGCCCCCGCGTCTGTCGGGTATCCATGAGGATTTTCCAGCGATATCAAAAAAAAAAAAAAAAAAAAAAGGTTAGGTTAGGTTAGGTTCCCCCCCAGGGGCCGCCACCTTGTCGTGGTGGGGGGGCTTGCGTGTCCCGATGATCTCCAAGGCTATGCCGTACAGGGCTTCCCATAACGGACAGGCTTGGAAGGAGGGGCCAGACTAAGAGCGGCTCAACGTTGGTTTCTCTCCGCGTAGTGCGGATGAGACCAATGGGTGGGGGACTCTCCACGTGTCCCTCTGACTTATCAGAGGGCACTGTGGATGAGACCAGGGTGGGTAAAACCCTTGAGGTTTACTCACCCAAACGCGGGGGCGACGGGCTGTCGGTCACGGCAGCACGGCTTAGGCCACCGTCGGCCAACTCGCTCCCTGACCCGTAGGCGTCAGGGGTGAGGGCCGCCACTTCGGTGGGGGCCGCGAGGAAGAAAACCTCTCTAAAAAATTACCCAAGTCGGTGTCTCTCCACGTGTCCCTCTGCTCAGGCAGAGGGCACTGTGGATGGGACCAGGGTGGGATAAACCCACGTGGTTTACCTACCCTAACGCAGGGGCGACGGGCTGTCGGTCGCGAGACTGACAGCATGGCTTAGGCCACCATCGGCCAACTCGCTCCCTGACCCGTAGGCGTCAGGGGTGAGGGCCGCCACTTCGGTGGGGGCCGCGAGGAAGAAAACCTCAATAAAAAATTACCCTAATCCCAAGCTCTGGCCTTGGCGATGGGATGAATGGTTGGGGGGTACCCAATCCCGAGAGGCAGGGGATCTCACCCCGCTCAAAAAAAGAAAATCATGGAAAGTTCAGGTAAAACAAAATGTCCCCAGGAGGGTCCCGGCATCTCCGATGCCGGGGAATCCCTCACCGTGCCCACTTTGGGTGCGGTCTGCCCCTCGTATCTGGGGGGGGCACCAAGCTTTCTGACAAACAACGACGACAACACGCAACGCATAACGGATACCGAACTGCACACGATCGGAAAAACGACGACAGGTGAGGAGACCCAGGAGATCTCGGAGGAGGAGTCTGACTCCTCGGATGCGACCCTGGTGTCGGTGTCGTCCGCAGACGACACGGCGGGACGCTTCTGGCGCAGTACGCGGAAGCGGCCCCTGAAAGGGGATGAGGTGGAGGCATCGGAGTTGGTCGAGCTTTCTAAAAAGAAAGCTCCCACTCCGGCGCCTGTAAGACGTGGGAGAGGGCGACCGCCCACGACAGGAGAGTACGTCGGCCTAGCTAAGGCGAAGCAGGCGTACCTCCAAGTCCAAAAGGAGGAGGAGAAGCTCCGGGCGGAGATGGAGGTGGCCGAAATGGCCCGAGACCTCCGATCTCGGTCCCGCTCTCGGTCGAGGTGTCTGTCCGACTCGTCGTCGCTGCCATGCGGCGAAGACGGACCCTCGACATCGGAGCTCAGAAAAAAGGCGGAGGACAGCGTGCTCCTCATCCAGGCTGTCGCGACGAAGTCGCGCAACCTGAAGGGCACGCTGCAGAGGGACCTCAAGGAGGCCTCTACAACCTTGATGGGGGTGGTAGCGGAGCTGGCAGAGCGCTCCGCTACGCAGGAGACGGCTCGGCTCGAGAGGGCCAATGCCCGCCTGCAGAGCGAGGTCGCCGAACTCCGCAAGGAGATCGCGGACCTGCGGGCGAGCCTCGTCGGGCCTTCGGAGCCGAGCGGAGCCGATCGCGACGCCTCTCTGATGCGTTCTATCATGGTGGAAGTGGGGACCATGATGGACGCAAAGATCGAGGCACTCGCGATGCGGCTCCCTCCCGAGCCACGCCTCCGGCCGCCTTTAGCCGCCGACAAGAAGAGGGCTGAGGCTGCGCCTCCCGCTCCCGAGCCGGTCCTCCGGCCGCCTCTGGCCGCCGTCGGGGCGAGGGCTGAGGCTGCGCCTCCCGCACCCGCTCCCGCGGCCGGGAAGAAGAAGGAGAAGGGGAAAGCGCCTCCTAAGGCGTATTCGGAGGTGGCAGCGCCGACCCCTGGCGCCCCGAAGCCCCCGACGACGGCCGTGCCCCAGGAGTGGACCGAGGTTCCCAAGCGGGGCAAGCGGGACAAGCGTGGAGGCAAAAAGGGCAGCGCACCGGCGGACAAGCCCCCGTCCAAGAAGGCCCCGGCGGCGAAGCTTCGCGCCCCGCGCTCGGCTGCGGTGTCCATCACCATCCAGCCGGGCGCCACGGTGGAGGGCAAGGAGCTGTCCTACAAGGACGTGCTCGACGGGGCCAAGCGGAGGATCGACCTGGAAGGCTTAGGCCTGAAGGGTCTCCGATTCCGCACCGCCGTGACGGGGGCCCGCATGCTCGAGATCCCCGGGGCTGACAGCGGCGAGAAGGCGGACCTGCTGGCGGCCAAGCTGCGGGAGGTCCTTCCTGCGGACCTGGTCCGCGTCTCCAGGCCCGTGAAGTGCGCAGACTTGCGCATCAGCGAGCTGGATGACGCGGTGTCCCAGGAGGAGGTGGCGGCCGCGGTGGCCCGCTCCGGGGAATGCCCCGTCGAGCAGGTCAAGTGCGGGGAGATCCGCCGCTTCTCCCCCGACAGCCCCGGCATGGCATGGGTGCGCTGCCCTATTTCGGCGGCGAAAAAGGTCGCCTCCAGCGGGCGGCTACTGGTGGGGTGGGTGTCGGCGCGGGCCAGGCTCCTTGAGGCCAAGCCCCTGCGCTGCTACCGGTGCCTCGACTCGGGGCACGTGCGTAGCAAGTGCACCTGCGAGGTGGACCGCAGCGATGCCTGCTATCGCTGCGGCCAAACGGGCCACAAGGCGGCTGGCTGCTCCGCTGCCCCACACTGCCCGCTGTGCGAGGCGAGGCAGAAGCCGGCGGACCACAGAGCGGGAAGCAAAGCCTGTGCCGCTTCCGCCCCCGCCAAGTCCGCCAAGTCCGGAAAGCGGAAAAGAACGAAGGAGAAGCCCGCCGGGAAAGGCCCAACAGCCCACCCCCGGCCGGCCCGCCCGTCCGCCGCTGACGCGGAACGCGCTGCGAGGGTTGCGGACATGGTCGTAGATTAAGTATGGCCATGTCCCTCTTGCAGGCGAACCTCAACCACTCGGCCAGAGCTCAGGACCTCTTGTACCAGAGCCTGGCCGAGTGGTCGATCCAGGCGGCGGTGGTGGCGGAGCCTTACCTCGTCCCCGCCAGGGACAACTGGGTTGGTGACCGGGAGGACACGGTGGCGATCGTCGCGCAGACGGCCGCCGGCTCCCCGCCCTTCGACAAAACAGCGAAGGGCCACGGATGCGTCGCGGCCACCTTTATGGGCGTGACGATCGTTGGCGTGTACTTCTCGCCGAACCGGAACCTGGCCGCATTCGAGCAATTCCTGCTCGAGGTCAGTGCTCTGGTCGGCCAGAGTCACCCAACCCCAGTCCTGGTCGCCGGGGACTTCAACGCCAAGTCGACGGCTTGGGGTTCCCCGGTCACCGATGCGCGGGGCGAGGTAATGGAGGAGTGGGCTGCCACGTCGGGCTTAGTTCTTCTGAACCGGGGGTCGGTAGACACGTGCGTGCGGCAC
This sequence comes from Thymelicus acteon, assembly GCA_951805285.1. NCBI lineage: Eukaryota > Metazoa > Arthropoda > Insecta > Lepidoptera > Hesperiidae > Thymelicus > Thymelicus acteon. Next base: position 17,695,785 of record OX638229.1, read on the forward strand.
AACGGGGGTTCCATCGTGGACCTAACGTTCGCGACCCCGTGTCTCGCGCGCCGTGTCCGAAACTGGAGGGTGCTCGGGGAGGCGGAGACGCTCTCGGACCACCGGTATATCCGGTTCGAGGTCGCCGCCAACCCTGGAGCTCCACAGAGCCGGCCCCCGCGCGGGGAAGGACCGCGCTGGGCCCTCAAGACCTTGGACGGTGACGTCATCGTCGAGGCGTCCATCGTCCAGGCTTGGCTACCGGCGCCGGAGGGCCCGGCGGCCGACGTGGACGGGCGAGCGGAGCGGTTGAGCGAGAGCATGGTGCAGGTGTGCGACGCCGGCATGTCGCGCGCCAGATCGCTCCCGCCCCGCAGGTGGGTGTACTGGTGGTCGGCGGACCTGCGCCGGCTTCGCGAAGCGTGCGTAGCGGCCAGACGCCAGTACACCCATTATAGAAGGCGGCGAAGGCGAGTGGACGCCGAGGAAAGCCGCCTCTACGCCGCGTACAGGGAGAGATGCGTCTCTCTGCAGATCGCCATACGGGAGGCAAAGGCCGAGTCGTGGGGAGAGTGGTTGGAGACTCTGAATAGAGATCCCTGGGGGCGCCCGTACAAGACGGTGCGTGGTCAGCTGCGCCCCTGGGCCCCTCCGCTGACCCAGAGTCTCCAACCAGAGCTGGTGGCTAACATCGTCGCCACTCTCTTCCCAGAGAGGGCCGACTCGGCGCCGCCACCCGTGGCGGCTGCATCGTCGGAGAGCTCAGACGCCCCGATACCAGAGGTGTCTCGGGCGGAGCTGGAGGCCGCGGTCCAACGGCTCCGCGCCAAGAGCACGGCACCGGGCCCTGACGGGGTGCCCGGTAGGGTGTGGGCGCTAGCCCTGGAGGCCCTCGGGCCCAGGGTGGTCGAGCTCTTCGACGCCTGTATGCGGCGTGGTCGCTTTCCTCGGAAATGGAAGGTCGGCAGGCTCGTGCTGCTGCGCAAGGAGGGTCGCCCGGCGGACTCGCCGTCGGCATACCGGCCCATAGTGCTGCTCGACGAGGTGAGCAAGCTCTTCGAGCGGATTATTTCCGCGCGCCTCGTCGAGCACCTCGAACGGGTCGGGCCGGGGCTGAGTGACCGGCAGTTCGGTTTCCGCCGGGGCCGGTCGACGGTCGACGCCATCGCGCGTGTGAGGGACCTCTCGGAGGAGGCAGTGTCCCGGGGAGAGGTTGTTCTGGCGGTGTCTTTAGACATCGCCAACGCCTTCAACACCCTCCCCTGGGGCTGTGTTCGGGCGGCGCTGGAACATCATGGCGTGCCCGAATACATGCGTCGTCTCCTCTACGACTACTTCTCCGAGAGGGAAGTGGTGTACCCGACGCGCGACGGATGGGGCCGCCGGGTAATGACGTGCGGTGTTCCACAGGGATCGGTCCTTGGGCCGCTCCTGTGGAACATCGGCTACGACTGGGTGCTGCGGGGCGCCAACCTGCGGGGGGTCGACGTAACTTGTTACGCCGACGATACCCTCGTCACGTCCTGCGGCGCCACATACCGAGAGGCGGCCCTGTTGGCGACGGCCGGAGTGGCCCAAGTGGTGGCTCGAATCCGCCGGCTGGGGCTGGAGGTGGCGCTGGATAAGTCGGAGGCTCTGTGTTTTCACGGAGCCCGACGCGCCCCTCCCGCAGGATCCCAGCTGGTGGTCGGCGGCGTCTCCATCGCTGTCGAGTCGACGATGCGGTACCTAGGCCTCGTCCTCGACAGCCGGTGGAACTTCCGAGAGCACTTCCGGCGACTGGTCCCCAGGTTGTTGCGAGCGGCCGGCGCTTTGAGCTGGCTGCTGCCGAACCTGGGCGGACCATCAGTCGCATGCCGCCGGTTATACGCCGGGGTGGTGCGGTCGATGGCCCTGTATGGGGCCCCGATCTGGGCGGACACCCTGATCGCCCAGAACAGGACCCTCCTGCGCCAAGCGCAGCGGGTCATGGCGATCAGGGTGGTGAGAGGGTACCGCACCATCTCGTGCGAGGCGGCGTGCGTCCTGGCCGGGACCCCACCGTGGGACCTGGACGCGGAAGTGCTCTCGGCGGTGTACTGGCGCCGTAGCGCAGCAGCACGAGCCGAGGAGGTTGATCCAGAGCCGGGGGAGGCCGGGCGGCAGGGGCGACTCGACCGCCAGGTCCTCCTCCGGAAATGGAAGGAAAGGCTGGCGGAGCCGACCGCCGGCCGAAGGACGGTGGAGGCGATTCGGCCCGTCCTGGAGGGGTGGGTCGATCGCCGACACGGGGCCCTCACCTTCCACGCTGTGCAGATCCTGACGGGGCACGGTTGCTTCGGCAGGTACCTGTGCAGCGTGGCGGGTCGAGAGCCGACCAGCGTGTGCCACGCCTGTGGGTGTCCGGAGGACACGGCGGAGCACACGCTGGTGGAATGCCCCGAATGGGACGAGCCGCGGGCGATGCTCGCCGCGGCTATAGGGGACGACCTGTCGCTGCCGGGCGTAGTGAAAGCCATGGTCGGCAGCGACAGAGCGTGGAAGGCGGTGCTCCGATTCTGCGCCACGGTGATGGCGCAGAAGGAGGCGGCGGAGCGGGCGAGGGAAGACGACCCTCTGTCGACCCCGATCCGCCGCAAGAGAGTGGGGCGCAGGCGCCTGGCGCATGAGCGCCGCCTTCCCCCATAACGCGGGTCTCCGGGCGGTGGAACCGGGGGGTACCATCGCCCAGCAGGAAGAGACCCCCGTGACGGCTGGCGTGTCACGTGTTCCGACACGCCAGGTTGAATGGTGAGTGGCGCTCCAAGTTGAGCGCCCCCCAAGATGGGCCCCGAGTCCCGGGCAACCGTCGGCGGAGCAGCGGAAGTATGCGTATGCGTTCCCGCAGCTCCGCCGGAAGACGGTGAGGAGGAACACCGCTGGTTTTTAGCCGGTAAGAGTCCGGCATAACCCGACAGCGCCCCCGCGTCTGTCGGGTATCCATGAGGATTTTCCAGCGTTATCAAAAAGGTTAGGTTAGGTTAGGTTAGGTTAGGTTAGGTTAGGTTAGGTTAGGTTAGGTTAGGTTAGGTTAGGTTAGGTTAGGTTAGGTTAGGTTAGGTTAGGTTAGGTTAGGTTAGGTTAGGTTAGGTTAGGTTAGGTTAGGTTAGGTTAGGTTAGGTTAGGTTAGGTTAGGTTAGGTTAGGTTAGGTTAGGTTAGGTTAGGTTAGGTTAGGTTAGGTTAGGTTAGGTTAGGTTAGGTTAGGTTAGGTTAGGTTAGGTTAGGTTAGGTTAGGTTAGGTTAGGTTAGGTTAGGTTAGGTTAGGTTAGGTTAGGTTAGGTTAGGTTAGGTTAGGTTAGGTTAGGTTAGGTTAGGTTAGGTTAGGTTAGGTTAGGTTAGGTTAGGTTAGGTTAGGTTAGGTTAGGTTAGGTTAGGTTAGGTTAGGTTAGGTTAGGTTAGGTTAGGTTAGGTTAGGTTAGGTTAGGTTAGGTTAGGTTTTTTTTTTTTTTTTTTTTTTTTTTTTTTATTATCCCTACCTGTCCGGGCGCTGTACTGGCCCGGCCCGCGAGCTACAATGAAACACCCCCTGACATAGCTCGTCAGGGACCTTGTTTTCTTTATTTAATCAGTTTTTAACAGTAGGTACAGGATTTTATTATTAGTGAATTTATTCTAAAGGATACATCATCTATAATTCTATATCATTACTTAATGCTAACACTTAGGGGCAGCTATCTTTATTATCATTATTATATTCTATTTCTTATAATTATTTTACTTACATTTATTATGCTCTTTTATGGCTTTACTACTTTTTACTTTATTTCTTAATATTATAATACCAATACAATATTTACTATTCTATACCTATAAACTTTTACTATATTTTGCTTATTTATAACATATTTTCTATCTTATTTCAGGGATTTTTCTAATTCTATTACAGTTTTCTTTCTTTCTTAATCTACATAACTTTTACTTATTTACTTATTTTAGGTTTTTAATAACTACTAGGACAATTCGCAGAATTGCCATAGCTTAGTTATATATTTTACAACTATTACATTTTATTTTCTATTTTATTTTTATTTGCTATCTTATATATTAAGTTTTCCTTGCTTTTTTTCTTACATGTATGTATTACATATATACTAATATATATAAACATCATATCTTTTTACTACTTGTTTCTTTTTATTGCTCTATTTGCTATCTCTATTGAATATTCTATAAATTTACTTCTTTTATTTTTGTCATTTAATATATTTCGAATATTGACTCTATTTATTTCTGTTTTTAGTTTGTATTCGTATTCAAATTTGAGGGCTGAGTTAGAAGGACAGTCAAATAAGAGGTGGACTATTGTTTCATCAATTTCCGGGTCGCAGATGCACGACGAGCTGTCTTTGCACCCAAACCTGTTGAGGTAGTGTGCAAAACCACCGTGTCCCGTTAGTACTTGTGTTAGTACGCCTGTTGGTTGTAGTTTTTTAACAATCCTATATGCTTCTATAGCATCCGGGAAGAACACTTTGGTTACTGTCGCAGTTTCGGCTTGCACATATCTTCGGTTCCATTCGTCAAGCGATCCCTCCCGGATTTGTCGCTTGACGAATGATACCGGACATAGCTCGTATACTGGCCTAGTTTTAGATTTTAATGCTGCGTCTTTAGCCAGCTCGTCGGCTCTTTCATTGCCGTCAAGGCCAGCGTGGGCCTTAACCCAGTACAAGGATATATCCTTGCCTTGGGCTCTGCTCTCCTTAATGTTTGCACGTGATCTAACTGCCAGTTGGTGTGTCGTGGAGTTATTCACGACGGTCTCTAAAGCGGATCGCGAGTCACTGTATATGCCAAAATATGCCAAAACACTTTTCTTGGCTTGCCAAGATGACCTCTGTGGATTTGCATATGGCCAAGAGTTCAGCCTGATAGACCGTACAATACGGTGACAGGCCAAGTTTGACGGTTTTAATCTCAGCCTCTCTGTTCCATATGGACAGAGCGGCACCGACCTTGCCGTCAATCTTGCTGCCATCCGTGAAGATTCTAATTGCTTGCACATTGTGGCAATTTACCTGCTCCTGGTCTATCAGACTAATGAATCCCAGGCTCATATGTTCCGCTGGGTGGGGTGTTTTATCATATGCAGTGACTCGCTCCACTTCTCTATCTCCTAGTTCAACCCTGGGTATTCCTCGCCTGGATTCGTAGAGCGCTGCTGCTTCTCTTACTCGAATATCCAGTGGAAGAAGCCCAGACAAAACTAGGGCAGAGTTTAAGGAGACCGTTCTGTATGCTTTTGTAAGTTTTTGCACGAATCCTCTTTGCACGCTGTTTAAACATTTCTGTACACCTAATTTCGTAGATGCGGGTGCCCAGACGCTAGAAGCATACATAATGACCGGCTCCACCACTGCAGTATAGGTTAGGTTAGGTTAGGTTAGGTTAGGTTAGGTTAGGTTAGGTTAGGTTAGGTTAGGTTAGGTTAGGTTAGGTTAGGTTAGGTTAGGTTAGGTTAGGTTAGGTTAGGTTAGGTTAGGTTAGGTTAGGTTAGGTTAGGTTAGGTTAGGTTAGGTTAGGTTAGGTTAGGTTAGGTTAGGTTAGGTTAGGTTAGGTTAGGTTAGGTTAGGTTAGGTTAGGTTAGGTTAGGTTAGGTTAGGTTAGGTTAGGTTAGGTTAGGTTAGGTTAGGTTAGGTTAGGTTAGGTTAGGTTAGGTTAGGTTAGGTTAGGTTAGGTTAGGTTAGGTTAGGTTAGGTTAGGTTAGGTTAGGTTAGGTTAGGTTAGGTTAGGTTAGGTTAGGTTAGGTTAGGTTAGGTTAGGTTAGGTTAGGTTAGGTTAGGTTAGGTTAGGTTAGGTTAGGTTAGGTTAGGTTAGGTTAGGTTAGGTTAGGTTAGGTTAGGTTAGGTTAGGTTAGGTTAGGTTAGGTTAGGTTAGGTTAGGTTAGGTTAGGTTAGGTTAGGTTAGGTTAGGTTAGGTTAGGTTAGGTTAGGTTAGGTTAGGTTAGGTTAGGTTAGGTTAGGTTAGGTTAGGTTAGGTTAGGTTAGGTTAGGTTAGGTTAGGTTAGGTTAGGTTAGGTTAGGTTAGGTTAGGTTAGGTTAGGTTAGGTTAGGTTAGGTTAGGTTAGGTTAGGTTAGGTTAGGTTAGGTTAGGTTAGGTTAGGTTAGGTTAGGTTAGGTTAGGTTCCCCCCCGGGGGCCGCCACCTTGTCGTGGTGGGGGGGCTTGCGTGTCCCGATGATCTCCAAGGCTATGCCGTACAGGGTTTCCCATAACGGACAGGCTTGGAGGGAGGGGCCAGACCAAGAGCGGCTCACAGTTGGTTTCTCTCCGCCTAGTGCGGATGAGACCAATGGGTGGGGTCTCTCCACGTGTCCCTCTGACTTATCAGAGGGCACTGTGGATGAGACCAGGGTGGGTAAAACCCTTGAGGTTTACTCACCCAAACGCGGGGGCGACGGGCTGTCGGTCACGGCAGCATGGCTTAGGCCACCGTCGGCCAACTCGCTCCCTGACCCGTAGGCGTCAGGGGTGAGGGCCGCCACTTCGGTGGGGGCCGCGAGGAAGAAAACCTCTCTAAAAAATTACCCCAAGTCGGTGTCTCTCCACGTGCCCCTCTGCTTAGACAGAAGGCACTGTGGATGAGACTACGTGGTGGGGTCTCTCCACGTGTCCCTCTGCTTTAGCAGAGGGCACTGTGGATGGGACCAGGGTGGGATAAACCCATGTGGTTTACCTACCCTAACGCAGGGGCGACGGGCTGTCGGTCACGGCAGCATGGCTTAGGCCACCGTCGGCCAACTCGCTCCCTGACCCGTAGGCGTCAGGGGTGAGGGCCGCCACTTCGGTGGGGGCCGCGAGGAAGAAAACCTCAATAAAAAATTACCCTAATCCCAAGCTCAGGCCTTGGCGATGGGATGAATGGTTGGGGGGTACCCAATCCCGAGAGGTAGGGGATCTCACCCCGTTCAAAAAAAGAAAACAAAATGGAAAGTACGGCCAAAACAAAACGTCCCCAGGAGGGTCCCGGCATCTCCGATGCCGGGGAATCCCTCACCGTGCCCACTTTGGGTGCGGTCTGCCCCTCGTATCTGGGGGGGGCACCAAGCTTTCAAACCAACGACCAACGCACACGCACACTGGACACCGAATTGCTCACGGACGGAACCACGAAAGACGGGGAGACCCAGGAGATCGCGGAGGAGGAGTCTGACTCCTCGGATGCGACCCTGGTGTCGGTGTCGTCCGCAGACGACACGGCGGGACGCTTCTGGCGCAGTACGCGGAAGCGGCCCCTGAAAGGGGATGAGGTGGAGGCATCGGAGTTGGTCGAGCTTTCTAAAAAGAAAGCTCCCACTCCGGCGCCTGTAAGACGTGGGAGAGGGCGACCGCCCACGACAGGAGAGTACGTCGGCCTAGCTAAGGCGAAGCAGGCGTACCTCCAAGTCCAAAAGGAGGAGGAGAAGCTCCGGGCGGAGATGGAGGTGGCCGAAATGGCCCGAGACCTCCGATCTCGGTCCCGCTCTCGGTCGAGGTGTCTGTCCGACTCGTCGTCGCTGCCATGCGGCGAAGACGGACCCTCGACATCGGAGCTCAGAAAAAAGGCGGAGGACAGCGTGCTCCTCATCCAGGCTGTCGCGACGAAGTCGCGCAACCTGAAGGGCACGCTGCAGAGGGACCTCAAGGAGGCCTCTGCAACCTTGATGGGGGTGGTAGCGGAGCTGGCAGAGCGCTCCGCTACGCAGGAGACGGCTCGGCTCGAGAGGGCCAATGCCCGCCTGCAGAGCGAGGTCGCCGAACTCCGCAAGGAGATCGCGGACCTGCGGGCGAGCCTCGTCGGGCCTTCGGAGCCGAGCGGAGCCGATCGCGACGCCTCTCTGATGCGTTCTATCATGGTGGAAGTGGGGACCATGATGGACGCAAAGATCGAGGCACTCGCGATGCGGCTCCCTCCCGAGCCACGCCTCCGGCCGCCTTTGGCCGCCGACAAGAAGAGGGCTGAGGCTGCGCCTCCCGCTCCCGAGCCGGTCCTCCGGCCGCCTCTGGCCGCCGTCAGGGCGAGGGCTGAGGCTGCGCCTCCCGCTCCCGCTCCCGCGAAGAAGGGGAAAGCGCCTCCCAAGGCGTACTCGGAGGTGGCGGCGCCAACGCCCGGCGCTCCGAAG